>CM055120.1:131545109-133945109 GCA_029206835.1 Rana muscosa
TCCTTGGCTGAAAATGATAGGAGGGTTTAGTTCCGCTTTAAACTAACACTAAGCAGATACTTGGTCAATGTTTGCAATGTGTCTCTGGGGCTAAATGCCATCTAAAGTCCAGGGCCAACTTTATATTTTTAGGTATATTTTCAATATAAGTTACAGTTTTTCATCATACAGGCCTTTGCCAAACAACTGAGCTTTACTCTAGCAGAACTAGAACTAGGAAGAGTTTAATTATAAAATTAGTAAATTCCTGTCTCATTTAATGTCTAGCTGTGACAAACTGACTTGGAGAGAAAAAAAGGGATGCCGTCATTCCAAGGCCGTTATTATTATCCCCAGCTAATTAGTTTAGCAGAGCAATATAGAGAGTATGTGACTCCTTAGGCTTAGAGCACCAGTTCAGACAGGGTTTAAGTCAGACATTGGCATGTCCTGTGGAAAGCTACTGACAGACACCTGTTATATGAATCCAATCATTAAAAATGTTTACAACTCTGTTTATTTTTAAGCAGCATCTTAACTAGTACATATTTTTGCTTCGCCTTATTACTAGACTACAGATTTTATATGGAAATGAGATGGGGAAACACAAATACTCCCTAGATAAACAGTGTTGATTTTTTAACCAGGTGTTTACTCTGAGATTTGGTTAAAGATGGCCTTTAGAGGATTCAAGTCTGGCTTTGAAAATGTTAGTCTAGAGCGGTAGTGGGACTGAACCAGCAGGAAGATGATTTAATACAAAGCAGCGCTCGCAAATCTAGTCCTCAAATATTTTTAACAGATCTGTTTTCATTGCTTAGCTACAGGGATTGCAATCAAGCTGTCCGATGATTTAGTACAATGATATCCCCATTTGCAAGTAAAGTTCTGTTTATCTGCAAATAAGATAACTAGGTACACATTGATGAATGATAATACATTCCATGCCTGAGATGTGTTATGTTTCATTTTTGGAATGTCTGAACTTTTTATACATGTTAACAGTATGGGGACCTGACCTTTTTTTTTGCTGCAGTTCAGTAACACGTACAGGTTTCTTCCTTATCCTATCCAATCAGCATGCTCCTTGCACTGCAGCACTACTTATGTTTGCTGTTTCTCCCTGTTTCACTGTGAGCTCTGCTGTACAGGGGGAAGTACATTCTAATTGATTTGCAGTGTTTCACAGGTGGGTTAGTGTCACCTCATGGCAGGAGGCCAAATTACTTCTCAAGGCCTCACATATACAAGGATAACATCTAATACACCTACCAGTGACACCTATCCTTGCACTGACTGCGGAGGCATTTTGAGGGAAATAGCACTGAGCACTGATTGTCCTCCACCTGATCTTCACAACAAACTTTGTTCCTTACTTGTGTTCAGCCCTGAAGGCAAAAAGAGGAACCACCACACTTACTTTGCGAGGCCTTGCACACACACGATTCCAGGCCCAGTCCCTAACAGGGTCCTGCTGCCCAGTAGGGTACACCAGTCTGGTCTTGGAACCTCCATCACTGGCCACCACAGTTCCTTCTCCCAAGCTGGCTGCTCCTTTTTCTTATCACTCTTCACTTCATAAGCTCAAAGGTTATCTGTAACTGTACTCTTCATTCCCCAGTTCTCCCAATACACTGCAAAGCACACTACCTTTCAAAGTAACTCAGACCAGACAACGTTTCTTAACCAGAAACTTCTCTACTGAATAAAGTTATATTTACAGTTCCTAGTGGTTTCCAGAATAACACAAATGGTGTAACATTCGGAGTCTCCATTATATTTACATACTTCCTCACTATACACAGTATTCAGGCTGTACGGTGTCGTGTTGATGGCCATATCTTATAAAAGATTTGGTGCTTCCCCACAATGTAGTACAGATCAAACAGTCCTCGAAACACATGCCAAGGCCCCACTGTGGGGTAAATCCATAATTACTCCGGCTCACATCTTGACACAAATTGTCCTTACTGTTCACCTCTGACCACGAGGTTTGGGCCCCTCCTGCATATGTCACTTCAGAAGTAGGAAGTGGTAGATGCAGGGGAAGGCACACTGCAGCACCGAGTGTTAACTCTAGCAACATCACACATTAAAGTGGTTGTAAACCCTTACTAACCACTTTCGCCTACAGGTAAGCCTAGATTAAGGCTTACCTGTAGGTACTGGAAATATCTCCTAAAGCTACACGGTTTAGGAGATATTTACAAATCCCCCGAATGGCGATTGTCTAACGAAAACGGTGCATTCGGCACATGCGCACTCTAGAAAGAGCACGCTGTGCCGTTTCTAGAGGGGGTCATGCCGTGACTGGAGGCTCCCGCATGCATGCGCGGGAGTGAAGTCACGCGACTCCGGCCAGTCACAGAGCCGGAGTTCGCGGTCCCGGAAGGAAGAGGGGTGAAGAATGGACGCTTCCAGCCAGCGAGGAAATCGGGGACATTGCGAGCTTCGGTTTCAGGTAAGAAACACATAATGGGCTACTATGCGATGCATAGTAACCCATTATGCTTTACCTTTGCAGGGAAACAAAGAGGAAGTAAAACAAATCAGGGTTTACTTCCTCTTTAACTCTTTATTTGGTAGAATTTACTTTTTAGGCAAGAGGTTGATACCAAGTCAAATTCAGGAACTTATACTGTATTTAAAGAAGTATATTTAAGGGTGTATAGCGCACCCACCCCAGACTTTACTTGCTTTTTCTTTACTTGGCTCCTCCGCAGGAAAGAATGAGGCACACCGCACCACAAGCTCGTACCTTCCTGGATAGGGAGGTTGAGCAGTGTTAGTTTTCGGGCCTGCCTGCGGCTGGTGATAGAATCCTCCCGAGCTGATCTCGCTTCTGCATTAGCCAGAAACAAGTCCTTAATCCTCCCCACTAAAGTAACTGTCCACACCAACTGAAAGTCCAACTTTTGTATTTATTTCACCACGGATAACAAATAGTCTCTACGAGAGCAGACAGGTTGATACGAGACACAGGTCAGATTAAGGTGGGAGGAGGTCCAGGCACAAACTTGATTTCGTTTCTCTTACTGTTCTGATTTCACGAACAGGTTTGGCGCACGGTCTCTGCCACAGACCTGGTGAATATAAAAGTCACTGCCACTGACTTGTTGAAGTTGGTCACTGCCACTGACCTTGTGAATTGGGCCTTGCCCTATTTGGTCACTGCCACTGACCTGGTGTGCGTAGAGTCACTGCCACTATGGCCTACAGAACATGCACTTCCTTCTTGAAGAAACTTGGCCCATGTCAAGGAGAAGAACATCCCTTCGGAGAGTTACCAGAGGCCCCCACTGTCACCACGACTCTGCGCTGGGTCTTCAGAAGGGGTCACCTCCCTGGCCTCCTCGATCCTGGGTACGGGTCCCCTCGCAAGGCAGCACCCTGGGAGCCCTCGATACCTGGCGAAACCCAGCCAAAGGTGCTGGGCTCCGGGCCTCCAAAATAGTACCTCCCCCAGACTGAAGGTGTCTGGGATGGAACAGGAACTCGGCCTCCGGGCCTAGGGCACCCGGAGACGACACACGCACCACCCAGGCCGAAGGTGCCTGGGCGCGGACCCCTCTGGAAGATGGCCGCCCCTTTTTACACCCTCTCCTGACAGGCACAGCAGGTTCCCCGCCGTACTGCTGCAGAGAGGAGACAATAAAAGGCACAACCCTGTACTGTGGTTCAACCCGGGCCTATGGCGACAGCACCACCTGTAGGCCCCAGGGAACTGCACACCAATACTATCTCCCAGGGACAGAAATGGTCCAAGAAACCTGGCAATTAGTGTATCTGAGCCTAATTACCACTCAGATACTCCCCCTAAATATAGCACCCCGCTACAGGTGTATTAATGGATTCAGAGCTACATTAATTATTGTCTTTTGTATCTGCCTGGAGTTTGAATTTAATTTTAAGACCTTTTATATATTTAAAGGTACATTAAGTTGTGTCTTCTATAGCTACTTGAGGCTTGGCTTTCATTTATTTATTTATTTTTTTTCCAGAAATTTTTTATTGAGTCAAAGAAAAAACATTCACAATAGCGAGACAATAATAAAGTGAAAATTACAACAGCAATGAACGAGGATCCACGGATCACTTTGGGCACTACAAATAAGGCAAAAGTACAAAACCAATTCAGTAAATAAAACAAATAAAAGCATCAAAAGCAGGTTAATGGGTGTACCCAAAAGCCAAACGAGTTATTGCGCTGTAACCCAACTTGGGAAAAATTGTCTTTCATTTATTTTTAGATAAAATAAATAGGTAGTAATAGAGACATTACTTTCAGAAACCAAGGCCCAATCAGATTTGTACACACCCGAGTTACAAGAACTGCAAAAAAAATAAAAAATTCTTCCACGGGTTCCATATATGGAAAGTGCTCTAGACCAAAGGATAAAACATGGGCTCATGATTTTATCAATAACAATTATATTTACATTATATTAAAAAAAATTCTAGCCCTGATGAAGGAGGAGTTCCTTTGACCCCCAAAACACGTTGGCTGTCTTTTAACACAATATCAATAAATTAATTTGGGCTCTTTCATCTTTTGGTCTGGCACTCCTTCCATATGTGCATGTATTTTTCTGGTTACCAGCTGGAGTACCCACTGGAGGGGGTAGTCTAGTCTGTTGTGAGCAGCCTAATCTGACCCAGTGGACTCTTCAAATGTTGTTTAAACTCATATCAAAGTCCCAGCGCCTCTTGGATGCCCTTTTTTTTAATTGGAAAGTCTTTAAACTACGCCCGTCATGAGTAAACTATTGATGCTTCCATGGTAGAGTTCATCTTCCCAAGATGATAGTTGCCTGGCTCTCATTCTGACCTTCAGTAACCCAGAGCAGGTATGCATATAAGGACTCATAATTTTCCTGAGCAACATACTTGTTCTAAGTAAGTTTGTCAAAAGTACTGATGCCAGCAGGTCTGCATAACAGCCAATACAAATGTTTAAATGGAGGTCAGAATACCCCCAAATTTCTCTCAAAGCATGTGTTTCCATTCCTGCATGCTTGTTTCAGGTCATTGACCCATACACTATAGGAACCAAAGACGGCTAGGCATTTAGCATTTTCAGCAAAGGCAGTCTCGGCAGTTCTGGTGCTGCAAATTTTTTTTTAATAAATAATAAAATAATACCACAATAAATGTTATTGGTTGCAATGGGTTACTCCACTTGGCAGGACTTTTTGTATGTTTTGAAAGATGTTTGGAGACTGCCATTCTGACAATGCTAGTTGCCCTGTTGTCATGCTATTCCATTGTCTTAAAAACTGTCACTGACTTGGGACAAGTATACAGATCATTAGCTCTGACGTCAGTTTCATTTTAATTGTTGTGTGCTTGTTCCAGGTTTGTTAGTCAAAAATAAATTTGTTTGATTTTGAAAGCCTGGCAGCTCAATGGCCACCCTATGGCCAAAGGAGAGATATGCCACTAGTGGAAGAAGCTTTGGCAAAGATGGTACCAGTGGCTGAAAAGTGGCGAGGGAGAGAGCAGAAATAGATGGAGTAGGGCAAACCCAGAGGTAAGTTTACCATGATGTGCAAAGACATGCTCACTTTTTTGCAAATTGCACTGCAGCTCCCTAAACTACAGTTCTATTTTTAAGAACTGCTGCAACAATAAAACACTCCATGTGCCCTCCAGCCCCCAAGCACCAGAAGTCTAAAATCTCTACCCTGCTAATTCAGAAGATGTCTCTTTGGAAATTTTTTTTTTTTTTGTCAATATGTACTTATTTCCAACTCTATTGCCGCATACACACGACCATTTTTCATGACGTTAAAAATGCAATTTTTTAAATTGGTCATTAAAAACGATCGTGTGTAGGCTCCAGAGCATTTTTAATGACGTGAAAAATGGCCTAAAAAAAATTAGAATCTGCTCTATTTTTTCACGTCGTTTTTCACGTCGTTCTTTTTAACGTTGTGAAAAACGGTAGTGTGTATGCTTTTACGAGGGGAAAAAAAATGCGCATGCTCAGAATCAAGTATGAGACGGGAGCGCTCCTTCTGGTAAAACTAGCGTTCGTAATGGAGATAGCACATTCATCACGCTGTAAAGGACTGAAGAGCATGAGGCTGAAAAGCGCGAATCGTCGCTCACCAAACTTTACTAATACGAGGATCAGCAAAAGCACTGTTCCTCAGTCATGTTGGAACAGGACGGGCCATCCCTAAACTGTTACAACAAAGTTGGGAGCATTAAATTGTCCAAAATGTCTTGGTATGCTGACTCCTTAAGAGTTCCCTTGGAACTAAGGGCCAAGCCCAACCCCTGAAAAACAACCCCACACTATAATCCCCCCTCCACCAAATGATTTGGACCAGTGCACAAAGCAAGATCCATAAAGACATGGATGAGCGAGTTTTGGGTGGAGGAACTTGACTGGCCTACACAGAGTCCTGACCTCAACCCAACAGAACATCTTTGGGATGAATTAGGGCAGAGACTGTGAGCCAGGCCTTCTCGTCCACATTAGTGACTGACCTCACAAATGCGCTTCTGGACAGCCTTCCAAGAAGAGTTGAAGCTGCAATGGCTGCAAAGGGTGGGCCAACTCAATATTGAACCCAAGGAATTAGACTGGGATGCCATTAAAGTGGTTGTAAATCCTTTTTGGCCAACCTGTAAGAGAAAGGCATAATGAGCTATTATGACTAGCATAATAGCTCATTATGTACCACTTACCTTAGATCGGGGCCCCCGAGGCAGTCCGCGTCCCTCTGTCCAGCCGCAGACATCACTGCGGCGATAGCCGGAATGTTACTTCCGGGTATCGCCGCACAAGCCAATCACAGCGACGCTCCGGTGCTGTGATTGGCCAGAGCGGCGGAGACGTCACTCTGCGCATGCGCGCGGGAGGCGTCCCATTCGGCTACGCCCAGCTATTGCTGGGAAGTAGCCGAGTTTGTGAATGGGATTAACCCCATGAATGTGCCATTATCTACGGCGCGCATGCGCCGTAGACAGCGGCGCCTGTCATTTTAGTAAATATCTCCTAAACCGTGTAGGTTTAGGAGATATTTCTTGCACCTACAGGTAAGCCTTAATCTAGGCTTACCTGTAGGTGCAAGTTGAAAAAGTGGGTTTACAACCACTTTAAAGTTCATGTGTGTAAAAGCAGGTGTCCCAATACTTTTGGTAATATGGTGTATATACAATTTAAAATTCACCAGAATGCCTACACTGAGAACCCCATGTACTTAAAGAAAAAGTGATTTTAGTTCCTAAAGGGGGACTGTGTTATTAAAATAAATGTATATTCTAAATAGGCCTGGAAAGGTTAAAATGCAGTGGACCAATGTGTCTGAAAGGCAACTTCTCTGTGTTGCCCATACCAGCCAAGTACACATTTTCATGCAAACATTTCTTTGTATGTAATGTTTTTATATTCAGAGATAAACTGTTGATGATCATAAATCTAATAGGCTTCAGGCGCATGGCCACAAGAGGGTCTAACAGCGTACATTCGGACCTAATTCTCTGCCTAGGAGTCACAGGTGTAGCATGAAGCCTGCTATCAGCAGCCTGTCAAGATTAATGCCAGGCTGAAATAAGCACCAACTGTACAAATATATATAGACATCTGAGTGGAGTTTGGGTACAGGGATGTATGTGCTGCCCCAAATGCAGACTGTTACTCCTGGCCAGTGAATTGTGCCAGAATGTACCCTGTATGTCTATCTTCTGGGCGCATACATGAAGTAATACGTTCTAAACAAACCTTGTATTAGAGAACTATGTCAGATAAATTCAATATGCATTGCGTAATAGACATTGTGTGCTATAAAATATAATAGCATTCCACCATTAAATCAAGTCTACTTATGGTTTTGATTGAAAGTGTACAGCATACTGTAGGGGCTTTGTTGACCCTGTCCTTGCACAAGAAATTAATAATTAGACATAGTTCAATATCTACTCTAAAGGCTAAAGGTCTTTATTTTTCTATTTTTTTCTTACATTTTTAAAAGAAATTACCAACATAATACAGTACATAAAGGCGCCTCACAAATCATATTTTATAGAATTCTCATATGAAGATGACAACAAATTATAAACTAACGCACAGCCATAATAGAATATTCAGTTAAGGAATATAAGAATGTGGTGCTCAGTGGAAGGAAAGTATGCAGCATATTATAACAGTAAATAGATTTTTTTTTTTATGGAAACCTGTAATGACACAATATGGAGGATGCGATTAACCGCTTAAGGACCAGCCACCGTCATTATACTGCGGCAAGTGAACATATTCGCCAGCACACCATGGACCAACACTTGCATGCCTGACAATAGGGCCCTGCGCGTCTCCGAAACGTTGCACTTATTTCTGTGATGGTATCTCTCTCAATAAAAGAAACCTTTGGACGGAAGTGTTGATCAATGGTGTGCTGGCGAATATGTTCACTTGCTTGATGTTTCCAGGACCCAACAGGTAACTGCTACAGCACCCACCATTTTAACTACTTGAGGCCCGCACTATAGCCAAATGACGGCTTCAGCGCGGACCTGAAAATCTGGGAGGCCGTCTATTGATCGCGCTGTGATCACCCGAGTCACTGAGACTCGGGTGATCACCGATCCGAGTAAGGGGCCGATCCCGACCCCTTACCACGCGATCAGCTGTCAGCCAATGACAGCTGATCATGTGATGTAAGCAAAGAATCGGTAATCGTTTTTTTTTCTCCTCACGCTGACAGCGTGAGGAGGAAAAAAAGCAGATTACTGGCTCTTTCACAAGGGACATCGGTCCCGATGAGGAAGGAGGCAGATGTGCCTCATCAGTGCCAGTAAAATGCTACCTGCCAGTGTCCACAGTGCCACCTATCAATGCCCACAGTGCCACCTAACAATGCCCAGAGGGGCCACCTATCAATGCCCACAGTGCCACCTCTCAGTGCCGCCTATCAGTGCCCACCAGTACCGCCTTATCGTGCCCACCAGTGACGCCTTATCGGTGCCCACCAGTGACGCCTTATCGGTGCCCACCAGTGACGCCTTATCAGTGCCCCACCAATGCAGCCCATCAGTGCCCATCAGTGCAGCCTCATCAGCGTACATCAATGAAGGA
Source organism: Rana muscosa (assembly GCA_029206835.1). NCBI lineage: Eukaryota > Metazoa > Chordata > Amphibia > Anura > Ranidae > Rana > Rana muscosa. The sequence goes on from CM055120.1 coordinate 131,554,171, forward strand.
GAAAAATTACCTGTTTACAAAAAAATGTAACAAAATCTAAAAAAATATATTTTAACAAAAAATAAAAACCACAGAGGTTATCAAATACCACCAAAAGAAAGCTCTATTTGTGGGGAAAAAATGCTAAAAATGTCATTTGGGTACAGCGTTGTATGACCGCCCAATTGTCATTCAAAGTGCATCAGCGCTGAAAGCTGAAAATTTGTCTAGGCAGGAGGGGGGTTTAAGTGCCCAGTAAGCAAGTGGTTAAGCACCATACTTTTTCCAGGAACGTGTGCGATAGAAATATTGAAAAGATTATACTGCGGCAGGTTGGCACTCCTGGGCGAATTGCCAAAGGTGTACATCGGCCGCTTTAAGAGCGATAGGGGGCACATGCAACGTCGGAGCCAATGCGTGTGGCCTGCGGCCACAATGTCCACCGACCACCCGCGATCGCTCCACAGAGAGACAGACTGGGGATCTGTCAATGTAAACAGACAGATCCGCGTTCTGACAGGAGAGGAGAGACAGATCTGCTGTTCCTAGTGATTAGGAACAGCGATCTCTCTCCTCCAGTCAGTTCCACCCCCCCCCCCGCAGTTAGAAACACCTCCCAGGGAACACATTTAACACCTTGATCACCCCTAATGTTAACCCCTTCCCTGCCAATGACACAGTAATCAGTGCATTTTTATAGCACTGATCACTGTATAAACGTCAATGGTCCCAAAAATATGTCAAAAGTGTCCGATCTGTCTCCCACAATGTCGCAGTCCCACTAAAAATCACAGATCGCCACCATTACTAGTAAAAAAAAATTATAAAATTAAAATGCCATAAATTTATCCCGTTTTGTAATAACTTTTGTGCAAACCAATCAATATACAACCTCCACTGCCACATTTGGCACTTTTTGGGGGGGGAGTGGTCACCTGGTTTTGACAGGTACCTGCTCCCACTTCCTGGTAAGATTGGCGCACGGTGATCTGTCATGTCCAGCCCCTCCCCCGCCTTCTGGGACCAATGTGTCTCCCGAAAAATGACGGGACCATTCAAAAAGCGTAGCGTGCCTCGAGCATGCACAGTAAGCCTAAAGGCTTCACAGCCGGTTTTCCTTACTCCTAATGCCAGCACCTGCACCCAAAGCTGATAGACGAATCTGCTTAGGGTGCCGACATCACAGGATCCCTGGACAGGTAAGTGTCCTTATATTATTAGTATTTGTAGCTGCTGACTTTGAATTTTTATTTTTTTTTCCAAGACTGGAACTCTGCTTTTACATCTAAAATTCTAGGTCCACTTTTAACAAAAATCTCCTAATTCTTTAGACCTCTATCTAATATCTACAGGCAGTCTTAGGTGACCCCAAACCCTAACCCTAGGAGCTACATCAGAAAAAAAAACTGCTTTCTCTGCAGCAAAACTAGTCTAGCCAGTATGGGACAAAGGTGCTCAGTGAGCACCTGTGTACACAAACCATAATTTGTCTTCTTGCTATGGCTTGCAGCATATCTGTGTATATAACATCTTGTTATTCAGCAGAGGATTTAATTGCTACATAGTATGATAAATGTGCACGTAAGATTTGACTTTCAGAAATAAAGGGAGACTATGAAGGTTTTTGGAGTAATATTATTTTCATATTTGTAAGTTGGCAAGTTTATAAACTGATATTTTTTTTTTACCATGTACATAATTTTTTTTAATTTTTTTAAATACATATTTAAGGCCAATTTACATTTGTGTGGTGTTTTAATACACGTGTGTATATCTTGCATTAAAGCACATTGCATTAGTGCAGCCAAATGAAAAATGACTGCCAATCCACTAAAACGCCCCAACAATTTTGCAGATATGCACCACAACTAAAGTCTAGTGAAATGTGTTGTGGTGCAGTAAAATGTATGTGCATTGCCTCCAAAATGAATGGCATTGCAACTCGTGTAAGATGCTTTGTGCCACATACTCAGCGCAAAGATGTAAACTGGTTTTAAAAGAGGTTGTAAACCTCTGAACCCCCCCCCCCAAAAAAAAAAAACCTGGAAGACAAAGACATAATGAGCTAGTATGCATCGCATATTAGCTCATTATGAAATACTTACCTTAAAACAAAGCTGTTACAGCGATCCCCATACACCGCTGTCACTGCCAACATCTTTCCCGGAGCTTCTTCCAGGTTCGCGGGCTCCGGTGCTGTGATTGGCCGTAGCCGCGATGACGTCATTCCCGCGTGACTAAGACTCCTGAGAACTCTCCCCTCTCTCTTATCCTTCCTGCCATGTACCATAGTGATCCTTCCTGCCTTCCATGTGCCTTAGTGATCCTTCCTTCCTGCCTTCCATGTGCCATAATGATCCTTCCTCCCTTCCATGTGCCATAGTAACATACTGGCCCTTTCTGCCTTCCATGTACCAAAGTGATCCTTCCTGCCTTCCATGTGCCACATTAATCTTTCCTGTCATCCATGTGCCATAGTGATCCTTGCTGCCATCCATTTGCCATATTGATCCTTGCTGCCTTCCATGTGCCATTGTAATCCTTCCTGCCTTCCATGTGCCATTGTAATCCTTCCTGCCTTCCATGTGCCATAGTGATCCTTCCTTCCTTCCAGGTGTAAGTGATCCTTTCTGCCTTCCATGTACCATAGTGATCTCTCCTTCCTTTCTTCCATATACCATAGTGATCCTTCCTTCCATATAATAGTGATTCTTCCCTCTCTCCAATCTCTCACCCTAAGGTTTGGTTCACACTGTAGACTCCAACTTGTGGCATAGCAATCAAACCATATTTTATAGGCACAAGGAAGGCAAGATTTTGTCTAACCTCTGCCCTTAAGCCCCTCCCAGCATCATGTTTGGCCACTACCTCCCTGAAATGTCCCTCATTCTCAAGTTCAAAAGTTGGGAGGTATGGAATGGAGATTCATGGAGAACAGGAGATCTCTGAAGCCTGCCAATTTGGGGAGTCAGGGTGAGTAATACAGCCTCTTTCTTTACCCCGTAGACATAGGTGTGCGCACAGGGTGTGCCAGGTGTGCCCAGGCACACCCTACTCACCCTGTGCAGCACAGATTCCCCCTACTGCCCTGGTTCCCCCCCCCCCAGCGCTTCCAGCTTCCCTACTCTCCTCTCCCTCCAGCTGTTGCTGCGGGGATGTTATAGGATGAGTGGGGGAAGGGGCCAGTAAATCTGTAACTTACCGGCCCCTTCCCTTTCATTGTGAGTGATCGGTACTATGTGTTTGATCTTTGGGGTGCACACCTTAATGCAATAGGCTGCGCACACCTATGCCCGTAGACATAACGTATAGTTAACCCTTGCAGTGGGGGGTCACTGCAAAGGTATATTATGTCTACTCTCCAGCTGACTGTGTAATTTAAACTTATGATATTAAGACCTGCACAGCAAAGTAAACCATGGTGCGCCGCAGTGACATTCATTTTTATTGGCACTTGAATGCACTATTACAACTGCAGGAACTGCAAATACCATGCATTTCCACGGCTGATTTCCAGATGCAATGAGGGGGGCATTCACTGCATCATGGGAAATGCTTTTTTTTTACATCTGCTTAGCTGTAACACACTTAGGTGGAAGATCCAACACACAAATTAGCTATATTTTACATCTCTGCATATGTGAATGGCAGTAAGTGGCGTGGCACACCATCAATGTCAGTCTGTTTCCATAGACTTAGATGCAAACTGCGCTTATTAGAGATCTGCTTTAACTGTCGGTGTGAACACTGCCTGTTTTGTGAAACTAAAATATAAAACACTAAGGGCATTATCATGAACAATGTGGGTAATAGAACTGAATGTGACAGCCCTGTTCTGTTCCTTTCTTTAAACAGCTCAGTGTGGTATCGTTCCTTTCACCACATCCAATAGCAGCAGTGTCTACCTTCTAATCAGAATCCATTCTGTCCTGATAAGATATACATTAGACTGTATTGCATGAAGTGTGTGCCTACAGATGGGCCCTTAGGTTTGATGTTTTCCAGTGGCTCAAATCATCTTACATTGTTCAAAATGTTAACCTTGAGGAAAGCCTACTTCAGAAACAGGCCTGGAAAAATGCGCGTAATCAGTGATGACTTCATGTAGATATTTGGCTGTTTTAATTGCAGAAAAGAACGGTATGAAATCCTACAGGAAAATTACATACATGTTTCAAAAATAATTATATATGAAAGAATAAAGTTGGTGTGAGAGAAAAAATAAATAAAAAATTATATATATATATATATATATATATATATACATACACACACACACACTGTGTTGTCAAAAGTATTGGGACACCTGCCTTTACACGCACATGAGCTTTAATTTTATCTTAGTCCATAGGGTTCAATATTGAGTTGGCCCACCCTATAACAGTTTCAACTCTTCTGGGAAGGCTGTCCACAAGGTTTAGGAGTGTGTCTATGAGAATGTTTGACCATTCTTCCAGAAGCGCATTTGTGAGGTCAGGCACTGATGTTGGACGAGAAGGCCTGGCTCTCAGTCTCCACTCATCCCAAATTATTATTATTCATCCCAAAGGTGTTTTATCGGGTCAGGACTCTGGGCAGGCCAGTCAAGTTCCTCAGCCCCAAACTCACTCATCCATGTCTTTATGGACCCTGCTTTGTGCACTGGTGCGCAGTCGTGTTGAAACAGGAAGGGGCAATCCCCAAACTGTTCCCACGAAGTTGGGAGCATGAAATTGTTCAAAATGTCTTGGTATGCTGACGCCTTAAGACTTCCCTTTGCTGGAACTAAGGGGCCAAACCCAACCCCTAAAAAACAACCCCACACCATAATCCCCCCCTCCACCAAATGATTTGGACCAATACACAAAGCAAGATCCATAAAGACATGGATGAGTGAAATTAGGGTGGAGGAACTTGACTGGCCTGCACAGAGTCCTGACCTCAACCCGATAGAACACTTTTGGGATGAATTCGAGCGGAGACTGGGAGCCAGGCCTTCTTGACCACATCAGTGCCTGACCTCACAAATGCGCTTCTGAAAGAATGGTCAAACATTCCCATAGACACGCTCCTAAACCTTGTGGACAGCCTTCCCAGAAGAATTGAAGCTGTTCTAGCTGCAAAGGGTGGGCTGAATCAATATTGAACACTTCGGACTAAGCCTGGTATGCCATTAAAGTTCATGTGCGTATAAAGGCAGGTGTCCCAATACTTTTGGTAATATAGTGTATATTCCTTTTCAGATTTTACTCTGTTTTTCTGATCCCTTGATGTGGTGTGTAATTCATATTTTTCATATTCTTGGATTACGGATGAGCAAAATAGCTCGGGTTCAGTTTGTGGGTAGCTCATCAAATTCATCATAAAGTGTAAAAGTTACAAACTTTAACTTGAACTCTGTAAGTGTCGGTTCACACAGGGGCGACCTGGCAGGCGACTTAGCCGCCTGACAAGTGGCGCTCCATGCATTGCAATGGAACCGGTCTAATAGGAGCAACTCAAGACGCTCTGACTTAGAAAAAGGTTCCTGTACTACTTTGGGGCGACTTCAGATTGGCTTGCATTGACTTCTATACAGAAGTCGTTTTGCAGGCTGCGCTGAAGTCACGCTGTATGGGGCGGCTTCAGAGTCGGACAACTTTGAAGCCGCCCCTGTGTGAACCGGCACTTAAAGTCTATGGGGAAGGAAGGGCCTGGGGGATTCTTGAAAAACAATTCTGGCCATTTTCAAGACTAAAGCCTCGTACACACGGCCGAGAATCTCGTCGTAAAAAACACGTCGTTTTTTTCGATGAGATCCTTGGACAAGAAATTTGTCCCGGCCGAGTGTACACACGCTCATTTCAAAGAACCCGCGGTTCTTTGAATGGAGCGAACGCGGTGACGTAATTGAATACGACGAGCATGCGCTCATCACATTCGATGCCGTCGCCGCCATCTTTGTACACCCTATCCTATGCCTAGGAAGCTACCGCGCATGCGTCAAAGTCATTTCGAGCATGCGCGGGCTTCCCGGAGGACAGGTAAGTGTACACACACAATTTTCTCGTCGAGAAACAGGCTGACGAGAATCTCGACGAGAAAATAGATAGCAGGTTCTCTATTTTCTCGTCGAGATTCTAGTCGGTTTTCTTGACGAGAAACCATACACACGAACAAATTTCTCGGCAAGACATCTCTGCCAGCAAGTTTCTTGCTGGTTCTTGCCGAGAAACTCGGTTGTGTGTACGAGGCTTAAGAGGCAAGAGATTGTCAAAAAAGCCCCAGGAGCTGGGGAAATATGACAATGTAAAAAAAGAAAACATTTTAACATTGGAACCTTTATTTAGGTTCTGCTGCACAAGGGTTGTTGCATAATGACATATTCATTAGGAATGAGCTGCCAGTTCACATCAATGGATCAATTACATTTTCATGCATCTTTTTTTCTTTATAATACAATGCACTACTACACATGGCATATGCACTGTGGTGCGCTGTTGGGTGCTGTGCATTGGAAGATACTGTACAGTGCGTATGCACCGCACAAGAACTGTGCATTGACAGGCATTTAGGGTTGCCACAGTTTAGCTGCTCCGTCGAATCTTCTTAGAACATACGATAGACACCATAAGCCTTCAATGACAGATTCGACCTTAATTAATTCGGATTTTCGGACGAATGCAATTTCTAACAAAACAAAATAAATAAAAACGAATTTCGGTAGTAACTAAATAAATTTATTTTTCGGACGAAAGCGAAATTCCGAAACAAAATATTTCAGTGTGCACATGTCTACTAGTTACTCATTTCTTCCTGGGATATGGATGTCACAAATCCCAGGAGGCAATATTTCCCACATATAGAATGGAGGTGGCCCCAGGTCTCACGTATGGGCAAAAAATAAATAAAAAATCTGGCACCATTTCTGTTTACATACCATGAATAGAAGAAAGTAATTCCACCTGGGGTATGCGATGTCAAATTCCCAAGAGGCATTACTATCCTCTATTTTTTGAACAGTTTGTAAACAGACACGGTGGCAGATTTCTGTCTGCGAGATCTGAGGCCGTATTATTGGAAGCAGGCTGATGAAGCAGATAGAGATAGCCAGGTCCCAGTGATGTTTAAAGAAACAGGTGACAGTGTTGGACAGGATGTGTAGCAGGACATCTGGGTGAGAGAAGAGGACAACACTCAATATATTGGGCTTGTAAGTATGCAAATACAGCACAAGAAGAGCATCAAATATAAGGTAGGATAAAAATATATACAGTAAAACCTTGGATTGTGAGCATAATTCATTCCCGGAAACATGCTTTTAATCTAAAACACTTGAAGATCAAAGCCAATTTTCCCATAAGAAATAAAAGGAAACTCAAATGATTAGTTCCACAACCATTTATCCATAGGTCATTCAGTTTATAGTCCATATAAAAAGATTATAGCAATGTGACCAGGTTGTGTAACCATAAAATGTCCATCCACAATTGGAAGCCTCCACAAGGGGATTAGAAGCAAAATCCATCAGGAGCTACAGAGTATAAAAGAGAAGAGAGGCGCCTCTAAGTGTAGCAATATGTTTCTAAATGTTGTACCTTCATTAAATGTAACCATATTGCTACACTTAGAGGAGTCTCTCTTCTCTTTTATACTCAGTTGTGACATGACGCTACTTGTATATCAAGACATTCAGTAGTGTATTTAGGTTTTGTGCTGCCCTAGGCCTGACTAAGCTCGTGCACCCCCTAATTTAAATATGACCCACCCCTTCCTGTCAAGGCCACACCCCTTTCTGTTTAAGACCCACCCTGAAATTATCGAGTTGGGATACTAGTTCTTAGGGCCTGGGGGGGGCAATGGATTCCCTTAATTTGCATAGATCTCCTCTCACCTCCTGTTTAGCTATGGGGCAGGAAGTGAAGGAAAATCTCTGCAATGGGACAGGGATGGTAAAAAATAAACTGACAGGGGCTATAACCCTCCCTTACTCTATCCAAAATGTAAAAAAAAAAAAGTGTTGCCTATAGTTCTACTTTAAGCACAAATTTCTGATAATTTTATGGAGAGGACTAAGAAGATATAACCATGCCAATGGTGCAGCAGTAAACATATAGCACAGAGAGGAAGGTTTATGGTCCAGAATGATAGGACAGTCAAAATTAGAAGCAGCTTGCGTTACACTAACAGTGTAGCACAAGCCGGCGGGGACTCTTTCCATGCTGCCCCCCTGCAAAGTGCTGCCCTAGGCCTGGCCCTTGTTGGCTTAGGCCAGGATACAGCGTTGAAGACATTGCTTGTATATCAAGTCAAAATTGATTTAAAATTTTTGCTTGTCTTGCAAAACGCTCTCAAACGAAGTTACTCTCAAACCAAGGTTGTACTGTATTTAAATGGGAGAGTGAAGTTCCTGTTAAAAGGTAACATGAGTATGGCTTATAGCAGTAGTTACCAACTTGCCAGACAGGAATGAAATTCCCAGTGGCCACACATAACATTCACTGTTTGCAATGCTACAGAAGACTACAGCTTTACTAAAGAGGATGGATAGGTGCTACTTACAGTCTATACGCGTAGTTGAAGACCAGCATACCTGGGAACTTTACAAAGTGGGTGAGCCTGAGATTGGGGGGATGAGGGGCGGAGTAATGGAAAGGGTCAACAGCAGAATGTGAAATGCTGAAACAACAGCAGTGGTTTAAAGTGGTTGTAAACCTATACAACACACTTTCACCTACAGGTAAGCCTAGATTAAGGCTTACCTGTAGGTGCTGTAAATACCCCCTAAACCTGCACGGTTTAGGAGATATTTACAATTCCTCGTACGAGGATTTCTTCTGCGCATGCGCCGATGTATTCAGCGCATGCGCACTTTAGAAGGGTCACGGCGTGCTGTTTCCTCTAAAGGTCATGCCGTGACTGTGTGTACAGAAAACCATAGGACTTTTGTCCGATGGACAAAACAACTAATGTTAAAATCAAACAACAATAGCAGAAGTTGACCAAAGGGTGGCGGTAAAGAGCAGAAAAGAGCAGAAAAACCATGTGATGTTGCAAAAAGTTTTGGGAAAGTTTGCAGAAAAGTCTTGTGGTGTGTATGCTATGGGTGTGCCCGGCCAACTCCGTTCGAACAAAAATCCATGGAAAAGTCTGTTGGAAGTCCGACCGTGTGTACGAGGCTTTAGAATTACTGGAGCTTGGTCTGAGCCCCCCAAACTTACCTTAACTCCCGGCCTCCAAATTCAGCATTCAGATATCTTCCTCACATTCTGGAGTGCTGCAAGGAGACACAAACGGTTCATCTTTGCCCCAGGCATTGTCAAGGGCAACTTGCTGTTGCATTTGGGGTCTGAACTTTGCACACAGGACATGTACAGTATGCATGTGTCCAGAGGTAGTAGCTGAAGCACATCCCACATCTCTCCATGCTCTTTCATCCCCTCCAAGGTTGGTTTGCTGCTCCCAGCTGCTAGAAGTGGACCCCCGGCAGAAACCAGTGGTGGCTGGTTGAATTTTATTTGGGGGGGCAGCAAACAGTATTCCACCCCTCCGGTTGGATGGTTGGTCGGTCCAAAGCACTTACCCCATCACCGGCGGCTTCCCCTGCTCGGTGGCAGCGGCCTCCCGTTCTCCTGCTCTCCACGGGTCATCACAGCGGCGGCTTCCATTTTCTCCCTCCTCTTCGGAGGCCAATCGGGAGTCTTCTCTTTTCGGCCAATTGGAAAACGGGTCTCACACCCGCTTCTGATCGGCCGGATTGAGGATCAGTGTCTCAACAGCGAATATTCATTTGCTGTTGTAACACACATGAGTGGGATCAGAGCACATTCTCTGCGACCCGAGGCCATCCTATTTTGAAGCCTATTAGAACCTCTGGCTTAAATCAGGTGCTTAAAAAAAAAGAAAAATCCTGACCACTGTAATTCATGCCCTGAAAGGGGTCCGATGCATGACTAGGCATAAATCTATCCATTGAATATAGGGGGTGACGTGGAGAGAGGGGGCAGAGCCTGGGTGGCCCTAATGGACGGGCCACCACAGGCAGAAACACTGATTATACAGAGTCTCTAGGTGAGATCCAGAGAGTTCCCAGGTATATAGATTGGAGAGTGGAATTCTGCAGGAAACAGTCTGGTGACGTGCCAAATGATAGAGACCACTACCTTAGACCCTTACAAGTCAATGCTTCCTCTACCACTACTGGCTGCTGAGAAAAAAGTGATGCAGAAAAAATACAAAAGGGCAGCATGTGGTCCTGGAGTTGGAGGTTGGGCACCCGAGGCTTATATTTTGTCCCCCAACATCAGCCCACTAAGGATTCTTGTGGAGGCCTGTATATACCCATAAATCATCTGTCAATCCATCTTCTATCGTTTTACCATGGAAATGCACAAATTCAGGAGACATTTTAGCTTTTTAGCTGGTCACAGCTTATGTGTGTAATTGTCGAAGGGAGAAAAAATAATAATAATAACATAGCAAAAGTCAAGTGGAAACAGAACGGAAACAGCTGGAAGGTCAGAGGAAACAGGTGATTCGTCTAGTAAATCCTATCTTTCCCCTAAATAAGTCAGTCCGTTCCTGAGGCGAGAGGAAAAAAAACTATTTTTTTTAACTTTAATCAGAGTCCTGCAAAACCCACACATTCAATTGGATTTAGGAAAAAGGAAATACAGGTTTATTTGCTTGCAGTTGCTTGACATTTACATTCAAGGACCCCTCTCCCAGTAGCAGAGGGCATTTGGACAAAGTACAGCAATATCCACAAGGGAAGATTTTTTATAAGAGCCAATAAGTGTACGACAATCCCTTCACCCCATGGGAAATAAATGAGTATTGTGAGTTTTTTTTCTTCTGTAAAAGTGATTTTATTCTTTTCATTTTGCCTGGCTTTCTGAATCACTGTGAGATTTCATATGATTACTTCTTTCCACCTAAATACACCATAAGTGCATAGAAGTAATGCTTAATTGTAATATTATGTATTATGCATACACTTTATGTCAGCTAAGGAATTGAACACCATTTACTATTTAGTGGCTGCTCCATCTATCTCTGATTAACTACACAGTTACATTATGGAGCTTTCAAGAGGAAATGCAGCAATGCACAGGCTGGACGAGACACCAGCTGCCATCCATTGGAGTCTAGGGTGAAGCATTCAATGACATCCACATATATAGTGTACCTGGTTTGGAGGGGGGGGCGTTCAGTTTCATTGACCCTAAAGAAAGTAAGTCCGCTCAACAGGCGTGGATTTTTTTTATCCAGAAAAGAAAAAAATACAAAGCGTTCCCAATGAGTTCAGCTAACAGAGAGAAGTCCATCCAGTTTTGTCACCAAAAACCACACGGGAACACTTAAGCCTCGTACACATGATCGGATTTCCGACAACAATTGTGTGATGGAAGGGGCGATTTGAATGCATGGCATTCGCATAGTGCTCTATAACCGATCTGAATACTAGCGATTGATAACAAACATTGCAGTACACTGTATTATTTCACACTTTTTTGTTGGGCTAAAAATATTGAAAATACAAGTGGTAAATCTATGTGGAGTGGAGCACCTGTGGAGCACCTGTGGATCACCTGTGTCAACACCAGTATTTGGAATTGGGATTCCTATGTCTATATCATTCTCTAATTTTATGCCACATTTGAAGATTTGGCATTTTGAATGAACATTATTTGAGGTTTTTATGCTTTGCACAGAATAATTGGCACTTTATTTGAAAATATTCAATCTGCATACCTCACTTGTAGTGATGAGCCGAACATCCCCGGGTTCGGTTTGCACCAGAACCCGCGAACGGACCGAAAGTTTGCACGAACTTTAGAACCCTATTAAATACAATGGATGCGAACGTTCGAAATCTAAAGTGCTATTTATAACGACTAACATGCATGTTATTGTCCTAAAAAGGGTTTGGGAACCCGGGTTCTGCACCAGGGGACATGTATCAATCCAAAAAAAAGTTTTAAAAACGGACGTTTTTCGGGAGCAGTCATTTTAATGATGCATAAAGTGAAAAAAAAAAAGTCAAATATTCCTTTAAATATCGTACCTGGGGGGTGTCTAAAGTATGCCTGTGAAGTGCCACGTGTTTCCCGTGTTTAGAACTGTCCCTGCACAAAATTACATTTCTAAAGGAAAAAAAGCCATTTAAAACTACTTGCGGCTTTAATGTAATGTCTGGTCGCGGTAATATGGATGAAAATCTTTAAGAAAAATGGCATAACTACCCCATCACAGCCCACCCCCCCTATCCCAGCCCATTACCAGCCCCTTTGGGTCTTGTATGGATATTAAGGGGAACCCCGCACACAAAATAAAAAAGGCCCTATATACTCTGAACAGCCGTATACAGGCGGTGCATACAAGACAGGGACTGTAGGTTTGTTCTTATGTAGAATCTGTTTGTAATTTTGAACAGGTACATTGTTTAAGTGTAGCTCCAGCCAAAAAATCTATTTTTAAGCTTTTTGGAAAACATAGGGAAGGGTTATCACCCCTGTAACATTTGTTTTGCTGTCTGTGCAGTGTGCACCTGTTCAGAACAGTTCACCTCACTTTCCGTCCTAATGACAAATGTGTTTTGAAAATTTCAGGTTTTTATTGAAACAAGAATTGGTGATAAAGCATTAGTGGAGAGGAGACACTTTTTTTCCCATATTAACTCTTACAGGAGAGAATTTCCCTTCCTAGGGGTAGATTTCCTCTCACTTCCTGTTGTATCCTTCCGTTTGCAAGGAGGAGTCGTTTGTAAGTTGGATGTTTGAAAGTAGGGGCCTGCCGTATATACTCAGCTGAAATTTGCCCCTTACATGTTGGTGTTGCCACAAAACTGTGAGCCCTCACAGTTACTCTTGGTGGGCGCATGAATGGGCCCTGCTGTGAATTATTAGATCAAGAATTGTAATTGCATGCCCCTGTTGAACAGGGGCTGAAAAATTGGGCCTTTGGTGGTGGTGGTGGTGGTGGTGTTGACACAACACTGTAAGGCCTCACAGTTAGTCTTGGTGGGCGCAGGAATGGGCCCTGCTGTGAATTATTAGATCAAGAATTGTAATTAAACAGGGGCAGAAAAATTGGGCCTTCGGCACTGGTGCCACAACACTGCAACCCCTCACAGATACTGTACTTGGAGCACAGCAATGAGCCCTGTTGCAAAGTATTACATCAAAAATTGTAATTACACGCCCCTGTTAAACAGGGGCTGAAAAATTGGGCCTTAGCCACTGGTGCTGGTGCCACGACACTGCAACCTCTCCCAGATACTCTAGTTGGAGTGCAGGAATGAGCCCTGCTTCAAAGCATTGCATAAAAAATTGTAATAACACGCCCCTGTTAAACAGGGGCTGAAAAATTGGGCCTTAGCCACTGGTGGCGGCACCCAGAAACAAAAATGTTCTTCCAAGCTATCATCATCAATCGGATCATTGAGGAGGAGGAGGATAGTCAGTCAACATAACAGGACAGTCTCTCAGCATCAGCATCAGTCTTGAAGGGATGTGACATTTGAAAATAAATTAGTCTGTTATATCAGCTTCAGGTGTTTGGTAGCTGGTGGTGATCCAAGACTGGTTCATCTTTATGAAGGTCAGTCGATCAACAGAGTCGGTGGACAGGCGCACCCTGTGATCCGTGACAAATCCTCCAGCAGCACTGAATGTGCATTCTGAAAGAACGCTGGATGCAGGACAGGCCAGTAGCTCAATTGCATACTGTGCAAGCTCTGGCCAGTGATCCATCCTCAAGACCCAGTAAGCCAGAGGATTTTCGGTGGGGAAGGTGTCCAAGTCTGACCTTGCCCCTAGGTATTCCTGCACCATGTATATCAGACGCTGGCGATGGTTGCTGGAACCGATCATACCTTGGGGCTGCGGACCAAAGAATTGTCTGAACGCATCGGTCAGACGGCCACCTTCCCCACCGCTCCTTCTTTGACTGACCGAAGCCTCAGCAACTCGTTGTCCAGGACCAGGAGTTTGTAACCTCCCAGTCTCTGGGAACGCGTTGCACAGACCTTTTTGCAAGGCCTCCCGGAGTTGTCTCATCCTCTGCTCCCTCTGCGACGGTAACATAAGGTCCGCAACCTTACCCTTGTACCGTGGATCAAGGAGAGTGGCCAGCCAGTAATGGTCCCTCTCCTTGATCCGAAGAATACGAGGATCCTTCCGCAGACTTTGCAGGATCAGGGAGGCCATGCAGCGTAGGTTAGCTGAGGCATTCGGTTCGGAGTCCTCTGGGTCACTAAGGACGACATGATCCGCAGCCACCTCCTCCCAGCCACGTACAAGTCCACTGGTTTCTTGGGACTGTAAATCATCCCTAAAAGACTGCTGCTGATGATGCTGAGTGCCAGGCTCCACCTCCATGCTGACACAATCCTCCTCCTCCTCCTCCTCTTCTTCCTGTGCGATGGGTGGGACAGAAGGAACACTGTCTGGGTAAAGGGGGCCTTGAGAGGCAAGGAAGTCCTCCTCTTCCTGCCTCTGTTCTGCCTCAAGTGTCCTGTCCATTATTCCACGCAGCATATGTTCCAACAGGTGGACAAGAGGTACAGTGTCACTGATGCATGCACTGTCACTGCTCACCATCCTCGTGGCCTCCTCAAATGGTGCCAGGACAGTGCATGCATCCCTGATCATGCCCCACTGGCGTGGTGAAAAAAAACCGAGCTCCCCTGACCCTGTCCTGGTGCCGTAGTCGCACAGGTACTCATTGATGGCCCTCTGCTGCGTGTGCAGCCGCTGCAGCATGGCCAACGTTGAGTTCCACCTGGTGGGCATGTCACATATAAGGCGGTTCTTGGGCAGGTTCAACTCCTTTTGCAGCTCAGCCAGGCGAGCACTGGCATTATAAGATCTGCGGAAATGCACACAGACTTTCCTGGCCTGTCTCAGGACATCCTGTAAGCCCGGGTGCCTGCCCAAGAACCGCTGCACCACCAGGTTAAGGACGTGAGCCACACAGGGCACATGGGTCAGTTGTCCCTGTCGGAGAGCGGAGAGGAGGTTGGTGCCATTGTCGCAAACTACCATTCCTGGCTTAAGCTGGCGTGGCGTCAACCACCTCTCGGCCTGCCCCTGCAGAGCAGACAGAACCTCTGCCCCAGTGTGGCTCCTGTCCCCCAAACACACCAGCGCAAGCACGGCATGGCATCTTTTTGCCTGCGTACTTGCGTAGCCCCTTGAACGCCTACGGAGCACCGCTGGTTCTGAAGACAAAGCACAGGAAGAGGCCACGGAGGAAGAAGAAGAGGAGGGGGTGGAGGACAGAGGTGTGTCACAACCAGTAGTAGCATTTTGGAGGCGTGGCGGTGGAACAACCTCCAACACTACTGCACCTTGTCCTGCATCCTTCCCAGCTGCCAAAAGAGTGACCCAATGGGCCGTGAAAGAAAGGTAACGTCCCTGTCCATGCCTGCTGGACCATGAGTCAGCGGTAATATGCACCTTACCACTGACCGCCCTGTCCAGCGAGGCCAAGACACTGCCTTCCACATGCCGGTAGAGAGCCGGAATCGCCTTCCGTGAGAAAAAGTGGCGTTTGGGAACCTGCCACTGAGGAACCGCACATTGCACAAACTCACGGAAGGGGGCAGAGTCTACCAACTGAAAAGGCAGCAGTTGAAGCGCCAGCAATTTAGCCAAGCTAGCATTCAACCGCTGGGCATGTGGATGGCTGGGAGTGAACTTCTTTCGACGGTCCAGCAGCTGGGGCAGGGAAATTTGCCTGCTAGAATCGGACGTCGGTGTACTGCTAGCAGAGTGCCCGCAAGTACTTGGCTGTGACACACCTAATTCTACACCTTTATTCCTCTCAGTGCAGGTTTCAGAGAGGACTGAAGGTATAGTGGGGTTGGAGATCCCAGCTGATGCGGTGCAAGAAGAGGTCCGCTTTGTTCTTTGGTGTGGGTCTTTAAGGTAGGCTTGCCAACGAGCTGCATGGCAGGTCAACATATGTCTGGTCAAGCATGTGGTGCCCAAGCGGGTGATGTTTTGGCCACGCGATATACGCTTGAGACATATGTTGCAAACAGCAGCTGTGCGTTCTGATGCACTCGACTCAAAAAAGGCCCACACCAAAGAACTTTTTGAATAACGGGCAGAGGCAGCGCCCTGCACAGGCGGAGCTCTGCGGTGTGATTCCGTCGGTGTGCTGCCCTTACGCTGGCCCCCCGAGGGCATCCTGCCTTGTTGGAGATGTGCCTCCTCCTCATCCTCCTCCTCCTCCTCCTCTCTCCTATTAGGCACCCACGTGGAGTCAGTGACCTCATCATCCCCTCCCTCCTCATCACTGGAGCCAATCTGGCAGTATGCTGCAGCTGCTGGAACATGACTGCCAGATTCGTGTCCTTCTTGAGCATCCCCTCTCTCTGCTCTCACGCTACTGCCTTCCTCTAGCTGGGTATCATCATCAGACCCTTCGAAACGCTGGGCATCCTCCTGGAGCATGTACCCAACACTGTGCTCAAACAGTTCGGGGGACTCCTCAGGAGGACATGGTTGGTCTAGGGAAGGAGTGACTGATGATGACATTGATACCAGGGAAGAAGACGCTTTGGCAGCTGCTTTGCCAGTACCCTGAGCCTGGGTGAGAGAGGATGAGGGGGATGAGGAGGGCTTGGTCATCCACTCTACCAAGTCTTCGGCATGATGCGGCTCAACACGTCTAGCTGCCGAAAAGAAGGACAAGCGTGTCCCGCGTCCACGACCAGCACTGTTGTCTCTAGACACAGTGCCTGCTTGCCCTCTTTTATTGGCTCCTGACTGTCTGCCTCTCCTTGTTTGCCTTCCAGACATTCTAATGGCCTGCAGGGAAATGGGAAAACCAGCAATAAGGCCTAGCTTCAGGAGTATATTTTGCAGGAATCACACTACGCCTGCTGTAGGTGCTGCAAATGCCTGTTGGTGTAATACACCAGGAAAAAGCAGCAATACAGGCTAACTTCAGGTGTAATATGGTCAGGAAGCACACTCCGCCCGCTGTAAGTGCCGCAAATGTCTGTTGGTGTAACACACCAGGAAAAAGCAGCAATACAGGCTAAGTTCAGGTGTAATATGGTCAGGAGGCACACTCCGCCCGCTGTAAGTGCCGCAAAATCCTGTTGGTGTAACACACCAGGAAAAAGCAGCAATACAGGCTAAGTTCAGGTGTAATATGGTCAGGAGGCACACTCCGCCCGCTATAAGTGCCGCAAAATCCTGTTGGTGTAACACACCAGGAAAAAGCAGCAATACAGGCTAAGTTCAGGTGTATAATGTGCAGGAGGCTTAGCAACAATGACACTGACACTGTCCCCTGCCTATCCTTCTCTCTCCCTGCACACAAGGTTTATCAAAGTATATGACACTGACACTCTCCCTGCCTATCCTTCTCTCTCCCTGCACACAAGGTTTAGCAAAGAATATGACACTGACACTGTCCCCTGCCTATCCTTCTCTCTCCCTGCACACAAGGTTTATCAAAGTATATGACACTGACACTCTCCCTGCCTATCCTTCTCTCTCCCTACACACAAGGTTTGGCAAAGAATATGACACTGACACTCTCCCTGCCTATCCTTCTCTGTTCCTACACACAAGGTTTAGCAAAGAATGGATTTGACACTGTCCCTGCCTATCCTTCACTTTCCCTGCTCCGGAACACACTACACGAGGCCGCCGCGCTGGTGGCCTTTTATAGTGTGGGGCGTGTACTAAACCCCCTCAGCTATAATTGGCCACAGGCATCCTGCCTGTGGCCAATCATTGCTCTCCTCGCTGCCGGCGCTGTGATTGGCCAAACATGCAGGGTCACAGTGCATGCTTGGCCAATCACAGCGCCGGGATTACACTGCGATGGCGCAGTGTATTATGGGCCGTTCGCGTCACTCGAATTCGGCGCGAACGGCCCAAATCGTTCGTTGTTCGCCGAACGCGCGAACAGCCGATGTTCGAGTCGAACCTATGTTCGACTCGAACACCGAGCTCATCCCTACTCACTTGGCACTTTATTGAATAATATAATTTATGAATGCACATGTTTACAGCTTTAAATGTATATATGAATGAATTTCTTTTTGCACTTAGAGCACTTTATCATCATCAGCGTATGAGCACTACATGATTTTGATTATTTGAATATATGTTTGTTTGAGTATATTTACAACAACATTTTTTTGATAGGTATGAATGGGCCCTTAGCATGCCAACCCAGGGCTCATTCACACTCATGCTTTATGTTAATTTACAGTAAAAGGCATGTTTTACTGTGCATTAACACGTTTAACATTAACCACTTGCCGACCGCCTACCGCGTATTTACTGCGGCAGGCCAGCTCACATACCTGTACGTCATTTCGTGCAATAGCCACTGGATTGGACACAGGGGATGGCCACCCGCGATCATTCCCGGGAGAGGCAGAACGGCAATCTGCCTATATAAGAACATTTTAACACTGAGGCGCTTTTCAGGCGCTTTCACGCTAAAAAAAGCGCCTGAAAATGTATTTCCATTAAAATCAATGAATGCTTTCACACTGAGGCAGTGCGCTGAAAAAACGCCCCTCTCCATTGAAATGAATTGAAAGTGCTTCAAAAGCGCCTGAAAAGCGCTTCAAAAGCACTCAGTGTTTTACTGGCAGTTTTTTAAGCGCCTCAGTTTGAAAGTGGCCTTAACAAGGCAGATCGCCATTCTCATAGGGAAGAAGATAGAGATCTTGTGTTCCTGCTAAGCAGGAACACGGATCTTCCCCACACAGTTCCCCACACAGTCATAGAACCTTCCCCACACAGTTAGAAAGCTCCCCCTAGGGACACATTTAACCCATTGATCGCCCCTGATGTTAACCAGTTCCCTGCCAGTATCATTAGTACACTGAAGCCCTGTACACACGATCGGATTTCCTATGGATTCTAATCCGATGGATTTTTCCATCGGAAATCCGATGAAGCTGACTTCCATCAGTCTTACCTACACACCATCAGTCAAAAATCCGACCGTCCCAAACGCTGTGACGTAAAACACTCCAAAAAGCCGAGAAAAATGAAATTCAATGCTTCTGAGCATGCGTGGGTTTTTTGTCCGATGGAGTTCCACACAGACGATCGGAATTTGCTATCGTTTTTTTCCCCCATCGGATAAATTTAAAACATGTTCTATTTTTTCTCACCGATGGAAAAAAGACAGATGGGGCCCATACACGATCGGTTGGTCCGATGAGAAAAGTCCATCGGACTGTTTTCATCGGTAAAACCGATCGTGTGTACACGGCATTACAGTGCATATTTTTAGCACTGATCACTGTATTAGTGTCACTGGTCCCCAAAAAAGTGTCAAAAGTGTCAGTCAGGTGTCCGATTTGTCTGCCGCAATGTCGCAGTCCTGCTAAAAATCACAGATCGCCGCCATTACTAGTAAAAAAAAAAAAGAAAAGGAAAATGCCATATAAATATCCCATAGTTTGTAGACTATAACTTTTTTGCAAACCAATCAATATACGCTTATTGTGATTTTTTTTTACCAAAAATATGTAGCCGAATACATATTGGCCTAAATTGATGAAGAAATTCGATTTTTATAGCAGAAAGTACAAAATGTGCTTTTTTTCAAAATTGACGGCTTTTTTTGTTTTTAGCGCAAAAAATAGAAGCCGCAGAGGTGATCAAATATCACCAAAAGAAAGCTCTATTTGTGGGGAAAAAATTACATCAATTTTATTTGGGTACAGTGTCGTACGACCGCGCAATTGTCAGTTAAAGAAACGCAGTCCCGTAGCGCAAAAAATGGCCTGGTCATGAAGGGGGTAAAACCTTCCGGGGCTGAAGTGGTTAACATAAGCAACTGTGTTGCATGCCAGTGCCATACATTTTGTGGCACCTCTATGCAGAAATCCAGTGCAGAGCACTGCCTGGGCTTTTTAGTGCCACCACAAGCACAGATGTGAAACATCTGTGCATTGTGGTGTGTTGGTTTGATAAAAATTCTGCAGGTCTTTAACCACTTAACGACCGCTCACTGTATATATACGTCGGCAGAATGGCACCGACAGGCACAATCACGTAGAGCATACGTGATTGCCTTTGTACAGTTGGGGGGTCCGATCGGACCCCCCTCCTATACAGTGAGCGGTGGCTAAGTGTCCGGGAGCGTTCCGGGATGAGGGGGCAGCCATTCGTTTCTGGCCACCCCCTCGCGATCGCTCCCGGCGAATGGAAATGCCCCCTCTGTCTGTGTCAGACAGAGGGAGCAGGAGGAAGTGATGTCATCTCTGGTGCGGCGCTCACATATACCGAGCGCCGTACAAGAGAAGATATCAGGTTAGTGCACACAACACTACACTGACACCAGGACACATAGGGACATAAATCGCCCCCCCCCAGGCCCCCCAGATCACCCCCCAGATCACCCCCCCAGCCCCCAGTCACAGTGTCACTGATTGCAGTGACCATTTATTTAGTGATCACTGCAATCAGTGACATTTGTTACTGTAAAAGTGTCACCAAAGTTTAGTCTTAGGTCCAGTGTAGCCCCCTAACCCCCCCTAATAAAGGTTTAACCCCCTGATCACCCCCCAGATAACCCTTTCACCGCCTATCACCACTGTCGCTTAGCGATCATTTTTCTGATCGCTGTCTTAGCGTCAGTGATGCCGATCGGCAGCCAGTAATTTTTTTTAGGTTCGCCGCAGGTTTTTATAGCGTCAGGTACCCCAATATATTATCTAATAAAGGTTTAACCCCCTTGATCGCCCCCCAGGTAACCCTTTCACCCCCTATCACCACTGTCACTAAGCGATCGTTTTTCTAAACGCTGTCTTAGTGTCTGTGATGCAGATCGGTAGCCGGTAATTTTTTTTAGGTTCGCCGCAGGTTTTTATAGCGTCAGGTACCCCAATATATTATCTAATAAAGGTTTAACCCCCTTGATCGCCCCCCAGGTAACCCTTTCACCCCCTATCACCACTGTCGCTAAGCAATTGTTTTTCTAAACGCTGTCTTAGTGTCGGTGATGCAGATCATAGCCAGTAATTTTTTTTAGGTTCGCCGCAGGTTTTTATAGTGTCAGGTACCCCAATATAGTATCTAATAAAGGTTTAACCCCCTTGATCGCCCCCAGGTAACCCTTTCACCCCCTATCACCACTGTCACTAAGCGATCGTTTTTCTAAACGCTGTCTTAGTGTCTGTGATGCAGATCGGTAGCCGGTATTTTTTTTTAGGTTCGCCGCAGGTTTTTATAGCGTCAGGTACCCCAATATATTATCTAATAAAGGTTTAACCCCCTTGATCGCCCCCCAGGTAACCCTTTCACCCCCTATCACCACTGTCGCTAAGCAATTGTTTTTCTAAACGCTGTCTTAGTGTCGGTGATGCAGATCGTAGCCAGTAATTTTTTTTAGGTTCGCTGCATGTTTTTATAGCGTCAGGTACCCCAATATATTATCTAATAAAGGTTTAACCCCCTTGATCGCCCCCCAGGTAACCCTTTCACCCCCATCACCACTGTCGCTAAGCAATCATTTTTCTAAACGCTGTCTTAGTGTCGGTGATGCAGATCGGTAGCTGGTAATTTTTTTTAGGTTCGCCGCAGGTTTTTATAGCGTCAGGTACCCCCATATATTATCTAATAAAGGTTTTAACCCCCTGATTGCCCCTAGTTAACCCTTTCACCAGTGATCACCATATAAGTGTTACGGGTGACGCTGGTTAGTTAGTTTGCTTTTTATAGTGTCAGGGCACCCGCCGTGTATATAACCCAATAAAGGTTTAACCCCCTGATCGCCCGGCGGGTGATATCAATTAGGTTTTAGCGTCAGAGAGGGTCTGAGTCACACCCCAGGCAGCGTCAGGTTAGTGCCAGTAACGCTAACACCCACGCGTGAAGCATACACCCCCCTTAGTGGTATAGTATCTGAACAGATCAATATCTGATCTGATCAGATCTATACTAGCGTCCCCAGCAGTTTAGGGTTCCCAAAAACGCAGTGTTAGCGGGATCAGCCCAGATACCTGCTGGCACCTGCGTTTTGCCCCTCCGTCCAGCCCAGGCCACCCAAGTGCAGTATCGATCGATCACTGTCACTTGCAAAACACAACACACATAACTGCAGCGTTCGCAGAGACAGGCCTGATCCCTGCGACTCCAGTGCTGTAGGAGGTGATTTCACCACCACAGTTAAAAAAAAAAAAGCAAATATGCCGAAGCATTGGGGCAGCAGGGGCGGAGGAGCGATTTTTCTCCTAATGCCGCGTACATACGGTCGAAATTCCGACGGAGGCTTGCCCGTGGAAAAGTCCGACCATGTGTGTGCGGCATAACTTTTTTGCGGGAGGATGCCCCCATGCTTCGGCATATATAAATGGTGCGTGTATGCCCATCATTGGAAGTGGGTGGATGAAGGGCGGTATTCTAATGGTGGGCATACCCACCGATCAATCTCTTTTTTCGTTCAGCCAACTGGCTGCATGAAATAAAAAGATTACAATACATGTCCAACAAGGACCAGCAACGTACTGGTATGTTGCTGGACTTTGAATGTTTATACCAGAATGATGCCTGCGGGTTTAGGTATCATCTTGGTATCATTCTTTTCAGCCTGCGGCCGGCTTTCATGTAAAAGCAATCCTAGCGCCTAATTAGCCTCTGGACTGCTTTTACAAGCAGTGGGAGGGAATGCCCCCCCCCGGATATAAAAAGCGCCATTGGGAAATTGGGAAAGCATTTTATCACACCAATCTTGGTGTGGTCAGATGCTTTGAGGGCAGAGGAAAAATCTAGGGTCTAGAAGACCCCAGTTTTTTCAAAAAAAGAGTACCTGTCACTACCTATTGCTATCATAGGGGATATTTACATTCCCTGAGATAACAATAAAAATGATTAAAAAAAAAAATACTTGGAAGGAACAATTTAAAAATAAAATAAAAAAGCAAAATTAATAATAAAAAAAAAAGAAAAAAAAAAAAAGCACCCCTGTCCTGCCCTGCTCTTGCCCAATGGCGAACGCAAGCGTCGGTCTGGCGTCATATGTAAACAGCAATTGCACCATGCATGTGAGGTATCACCGCGAAGGTCAGATCGAGGGCAATCATTTTAGCAGTAGACCTCCTCTGTAAATCTACTGGGGTAACCTGTAAAGGCTTTTAAAGGCTTTTAAAAATGTATGTAGTTTGTCGCCAATGCGCGTTTGTGCGAAATTTTAAAGCATGTCGTGTTTGGTATCTATGTACTCGGCCTAAGATCATCTTTTTTATTTTATCAAACATTTGGGCAATATAGTGTGTTTTAGTGCATTAAAATTAAAAAAAGTGTATTTTTTAACCCAAAAAATGCGTTTGAAAAATCGCTGCGCAAATACTGTGTAGAAAAAAAAAATGCAACACCCACCATTTTAATCTGTAGGGCCTTTGCTTTAAAAATATATATAATGTTTGGGGGGTTCAACATAATTTTCTTGCAAAAAAAATTTTTTTTCATGTAAATAAAAAGTGTCAAAAAGGGCTTTGTCTTCAAGTGGTTAGAAGAGTGGATGTAAGCTTCCTAATGTTGTGTATAAAATGCCAGAACAGTTCAAAACCCCCCCAAATGACCCCATTTTGGAAAGTAGACACCCCAAGCTATATACTGAGAGGCATGTCGAGTCCATGGAATATTTTATATGTTGACACAAGTTGCGGAAAAACGACAATTTTTTTTTTTTTTTTTTGCACAAAGTTGTCACTAAATGATATATTGCTCAAACATGCCATGGGCATATGTGGAATTACACCCCAAAATACATTATGTTGCTTCTCCTGAGTACGGGGATACCACATGTGTGAGACTTTTTGGGAGCCTAGCCACGTACGGGACCCCAAAACCAAGCACCGCCTTCAGGCTTTCTAAGGGTGTAAATTTTTGATTTCACTTCTCACTGCCTATCACAGTTTCGGAGGCCATGGAATGCCCAGATAGCACAAAACCCCCCCCCAAATGACCCCATTTTGGAAAGTAGACACCCCAAGCTATTTGCTGAGAGGTATTGTGAGTATTTTGCAGATCTCGCTTTTTGTCACAAAGTTTTGAAAATTGAAAAAAAAAAATATATATATATATATATTTTCTTTCTTCATTTTCAAAAACAAATGAGAGCTGTAAAATACTCGCCATTCCTCTCAGCAAATAGCTTGGGGTGTCTATATTCCAAAATGGGGTCATTTGGGGGGGGGTTTTGTGCGATTTTGGCATTTTTTGGCCTTCGAAACTGTGATAGGTAGTGAGGAGTGAAATCAAAAATTTGTGCCTAGAAATCCTGAAGGCGGTGCTTGGTTTTCGGGGTCCCGTACGCGGCTAGGCTCCTAAAAAGTCCCACACATGTGGTATCCCCGTACTCAGGAGAAGCAGCAAAATGTATTTTGGGGTGAAATTCCACATATAACCATGGCATGTGTGAGCAATATATCATTTAGTGACAACTTTTTGTAATTTTTTTTTTTTTTTTTTTTTTAGTCATTATTCAATCACTTGGGACAAAAAAATAAAAAAATCAATGGGCTCAACATGCCTCTCAGCAATTTCCTTGGGGTGTCTACTTTCCAAAATGGGGTCATTTGGGGGGTTTTGTACTGCCCTGTCATTTTAGCATCTCAAGAAATGAGATAGGCAGTCATAAATTTAAAGCTGTGTAAATTTCAGAAAATGTACCCTAGTTTGTAAACTCTATAACTTTTGCGCAAACCAATAAATATACGCTTATTGACATTTTTTTTACTAAAAACATGTGACTGAATACATTTTGGCCTAAATGTATGACTACAATTGAGTTTATTCGATTTTTCTTATAACAAAAAGTAGAAAATATCATTTTTTTTCAAAATTTTCGGTCTTTTTCCGTTTATATCGCAAAAAATAAAAATCGCAGAGGCAATCAAATACCATTAAAAGAAAACTCTATTTGTGGGAAGAAAAGGACGCAAATTTCGTTTGGGTACAACATTGCATGTCCGCACAATTTACAGTTAAAGCAGCGCAGTGCTAAATTCTGAATTCACCTCTGGTCCTCTAGCTACCAAATGGTCCGGGGCTTAAGTGGTTAAATACCTGTTTTGTGATACAGAGGCAACTTACTTAAAATGAATGCACTGCCTTACTGGAACACATGTTAATGCACGCACTGCTGCACATTAAAGCACCTGTAGTAACACATATAAACAGGGACTGAACTGGCACAACCTGGGTGACAGATAAACACCTTCATAGACAATTCCCCTGGTCACCTGGGGCTGTGGTCACACTGGATTTGTTAGTGATTCTAATGTAAGGTGACCAGATTTTTTAAATGAAATCCGGGGACATATTTTTTATTTTTTTTACTAGTAATGGCGGCAATCAGCGATTCTCTGCCCGTCACTGTCACCGCCCGCCTCACAGCCTGTCGAGTCTTACTCTCCGGGCCTCGGCTACTACTGGGTGGGGAGCGGAGGAAGATCACTCCGCCAGGGAAGGCAAGGAGATAAGCAGGCAGGCGGCTGGTCGGGACTTGAGCCAAGGCAGAATAACATGCGAGTGGAACTGAATGGGCAGGTGCCCGAAACTGAAGAAATATTCCCTCCACTCCGACCAGCACATGATCATCAGAAAGGGGCACAGATAATGGAAAAAAATACACCCCCTAAGCTAGTAGGAGCAGCGGAGCGGAGAGGGGGTAATTCAGAATTTTTATTTTTAATTCTGCACTGATTGTCTTTGAAATTGCCCCAGCTGCTGTTCAAATCCAAGCAGGGAACAAAACTGGGGACAGACTTGGTCTGGGGACAGTGTCCTCAATCCGGGGACTGTCCCTGGAAACTGGAGATGTCTGGTCACCCTATTCTAATGGTCTGGCTGTGAGTGGCAGCTATCAGTAACCTAACTACATACAGAACCAAGTTTGGATGCTAGCCAAGCATTGTGAGTGTAGTGTTATGACGCACTTGCAATTAGGTATGACATCCAGCATTTCCGCTCTGCCTGATAATGGGATAGTGTATATGAGCTTTTAAGATTATTTAAGGTCAGTATGAGATCAGTTTGTACTTTGATTTCATTCCTGCAGACAAGTAAAAGTGAATGTATGGCAAACATATGGTAAACACATAGCAAACAAGTGGAAATATATGGCAAATGCATCTCAGATGTGTCTCCAACAGACACTTGCGCTAACCCAAAAGGATACTCATGGTCTTATTTTCATGCTTAATTGGATTTTATATTACAGAAGGTAAAAACACTTTTAAGCCTAAACAACAAAACATAATAAAAAAAGCAATACTTTAGACCAGGGGTGTCAAACTTGATTTCATCATGGGCCGCATCAGCATTATGGTCGCCCTCAAATGGCCGGTTGTATCTGTAAGACTAGATGTCCAGAGTACCCCCCCTGCATCACATGCCAAGAGCCACCTCCACCATCAGAATTCAAGGGTCCCCCACACTTCCTTATATCACAAGGAGGGCAGAGCTGGGAAGCAGAAAGTGCAGGGTCTGGAGGAGGACCAGAGGAGGGCTGGAGTATTCTGAATGCTGAGACTAGGGGAGGTGGAGACGAGGGGAGTGCTGCAGCTGCAGGAATAGCGTGAGGGTCACATGAAATGACCTGGAGGGCCGGATTTGGCCCGCGGGCCTTGTGTTTGACACATGTGCTCTAGACAGATAGCATCTAAATTTTTCTTGATTTAACAGCCAAATATTTAGAAATGCTCTACAGTCAATGTTGTAGTTTACAAACATACGAACAGCCAGGTAGGTGATGCGTTTTTTTCCTGGTTCGGCAATGCAGCTTTCTGTGTCACCTCCTAGGCCTGCTTATTGGATAAAGAATCAGCATAGCCAAAGATCAACAATGCACTTTAAGGCCCATTCACACCTGAACATAGCGTTTTCAGGCAGAAAGTCGCTGCGTTTTTTACCGTGTTTTTGCCGCGATTTTGTACAGGTCCAAGGGTCACCAATGTAAAAAGCAGAAAAACGCCCAAATCTGCCCGATTAGCGTGACAAAAAAGGGTCCTGAACTTGTTTGAGCTTCAGGCGTTCGGCTTCAGGCGTTTTGGAGTGGAGATGTGAACCATCTCCATAGAGAATAATGGATTTTTTCCCCTCTAGCGTTTTGTAGCTTCAGGCGACAAAAAGCTCAGGTGTGAATGCAGCCTAAAGGACACTAACAAACAAAACTACTTGATATAAACAATCTGCTTGGCTTTCCAGTATAGCCAGGAAATATAAATCACACAAAAGACAGTTTTTTTATATACATGTTTACTTCACCTGTGCATTTGGCCATTTGCCTGGAGTTACACTTTAAGAACTCTAGGTATTTGCTTTCACATCTATTACAGAAAGCCTATGATCAGTCTGCGTCCTGAGATCATGTTGCCCTAAGCTCATGTGCACCATGATATCCATTCTCTAAGGCTTTATGTAACTTAATTAATTACATGGCCTTTACTATAAACAGTAATGCAGTTTTGAGAAAGCATGCTCCGGTCTTCTTCGGCAGGTTACCTTTGAATGATAAAGGCCTATAGTCAAGAGGCTGCAGAACAAAAAATAGAACAAACAGCAAATGCTCCACACATAGGCCTGTTTTCAAACAGCGAGGGGAAAAATCCTCAGCATTGCAATAGCCTGCTAGGCACTCACAACAGCGAGTCTTCAGAGACAGGAACAGCAAACTGCCACAGCTTTGGTCCTGACCTGACCTCAATATTGGAGACCTGTGCCACATACTATGGGGTCTGGTGCAGCTTTGCATGGTAGCCAATCGGCTTTTAACTTCTGACTTGTTCAATTAAGCTTTGACAAAACTGGAAGCTGATTGGATTTTATACAGAGCTGCTCCAGTTTTAGTAAATCAAACCCCTATGTGTCTTGCATAGTACATGCAAATCCCAGTGTTCTAGGCACACCTCAGCGCCAGAATGAATACATTCCTGCGTGGTTGTTTTACATCATCCCCACCCAACCAATCAAGATAGTTAAAGACCCTGTAGAATAAAGTGACCAGATTTTTTAAATGAAATCCAGGGACATATTTTATTTTTTTACTAGTAATGGCGGCAATCTCTGTCTGTCGCCGCCCGCCTCACAGCCTGTCAAGTCTTACTCTCCAGGCCCCGGCTACTACTGGGTGGGGAGCGGAGGAAGATCACTCCTCCAGGGAAGGCATGTAGATAAGCAGGCAGGCGGCTGGCCGGCACTTGAGCCAAGGTAGAAGAACATGCGAGTGGGAGCAGAACGGGCATGCACCCGAAACTGAAGAAATATTCTCTCCACTCCAAACAGCTCATAATGATCATCAGAAAGGGGCAAAAATAATGGAAAATACAGATTTTTTTTTTCAATTCTGCACTGACTGTCTTTGAAATTGCCCAAGCCCCTGTTCAAATCCAATCTGGGGACAAAACCGGGGACAGACTTGGTCCGGGGACAGTGTCCTCAATCCGGGGACTGTCCCCTGAAACCGGGGATGTCTGGTCACCCTACTGTAGAAGACAAGGAGAAAATATAGGGGCTGGAAAGGGATCTTGTGATGTCACATTGTTGAAGGAGAAGAGAGTACTGGAGGGTTTAGTTGCACTTTAATGAACTGAGAAACCCTACGCTCATTGGCTAACAAGAGAGCCTTCCAAAATTTCCAATATCCGGTTTCAACTAGTAGAAGAATCTTAGCTGTTTATTGTTGCTTGAATTGGAAGATTCTTCTACTAAGACAATAGATAGGAAGGGGATATTCATTTTCCTGAGAACGCTACGCTTACCTGGGCAGGTGGGAGGTAAATGTTATAGTCCCTAGGGGGCTGGCCTTCAGTTTTCTACATGTCTAATGTCCATGTCTCCCCTGTATTCAGCAGTAAAACCTTTGGTTACTTATCTCCAATAAAATTGTGTCCTTTGGAGGACAATAGAGTAATTTGTTTTTAAAAAAAAGAGACAGTTATTATCAGCCAATGTCCAATGAGATTTGAAAATTACAGTCACATGGCTGAAAATAGAGCGCCTTAGGCTTGTGGTAGAGTTTATGAATTGAGCTTATTGCCCATAAAGTGAACCATTTGAAACATTTCTGTCTAAGAGCAGACGCCATAAGGTGCTTTATATTACTTATATTAGCCAGAAAGGCAACCTTTCTGTGCATCTACAAATCTGTTTTACTTAGGGGGTTTACTTATCCTGACTCTAATGCCGCGTACACACAACCGTTTTTAAGGACGAGAAAAATGCAATTTTTTTACATTTTAAAATGGTCATTAAAAATGATCATGTGTGGGCTTCAGGGCATTTTTCATGACGTGAAAAATGGCCATGAAAAAATTGGAACATGCTCTAATTTTTCTCGTCGTTTTTCACGTTGTCGTTTTTCTCGTCATGGAAAACGGCCATGTGTAGGCTTTAACGACGTGAAAAAAAATGCGCATGCTCAGAATCAAGTATGAGACGGGAGCGCTCGTTCTGGTAAAACTAGCGTTCGTAATGGAGATAGCACATTCGTCACGCTGTAACGGACTGAAGAGCATGAGGCTGAAAAGCGTGAATCGTCTCTCACCAAACTTTACTAATACAAGGATCAGCAAAAGCAGCCCAAAGGGTGGCGCCATCCAAATGGAACTTCTCCTTTATAGGGCCGTCGTACGTGTTGTACGTCACCGCGCTTTACTCAAGCATTTTTTTCCACGATAGTGTGTAGGCAAGGCAGGCTTGAGAAAAATCACGTCGAGAAAAACTCAGTTTTTTTCAATGACATTAAAAACGGTTGTGTGTACGCGGCATAAGGCTGATTCCCAACAACTATATTCTCCCTGTCCAATGGGAGTGCTTCTGTGACTAATAAGGGGGGCATTGTCATTGGATGGGGGTGTGGTAGTCGGCAGGGCTTGTCTCGGGGGGTGTTCAAGTCAAACCGGGACTTCTGACTTTATATAATAAAACAATATTCAAAGAGTGGAAACTGCATTTATTTTTCAATATACTCCCCTGCTACATGTATACACGTATCCCAGTGTATAACTAATCCCTGAAAAGCTTATGCATAAAAAAAAATATTTGTTAGTACGCCGGAACCTTCTTAGAGCAGCTTGCTTCACTTCATCATCAGTGCTGAAATGATGACCTCCGAGAAACTCTTTTACGGGTCCAACCCCAAAGCTATCTTGGTACCGAGCATGCGCTAACTTTTCAAAAATGCAAATGTTCTTGAATTATTGTGTTCAACGTTCCCACAGAAAGATTTGTCCCATGTGCAATTTCATAACAAGTTATGCATTGGTTATCCAGAATCAGGCAATCCACGCGCTGAATGTTCACAGGAATTACTGCTGTGGGGTGGGAACCACCATGGCTGGGATCGTCACTGATGGATGTATGGCCATCTTTGAAACTTTAACTCCATTCAAATGTCTTACTGCGGCTGAGCGTCTCACCATCGTACTGTGCTTGAAGTCTTCTGTAGATATCCACGGGTTTTACACCTTCGTTCACAAGAAACTTCATCACCACACGCTGTTCCATGCACGCACTAACACTGTTGTCTGCCATCTTGATTAAGGGTCTTTGGCCTGGCCCGTGACATGTGCACCACCTATCAGTAATAGCAATTGTCCATATTTTCAACGCACACGTTCCTGGGGAAAGCTCTAAGATACTGGGTGCTGTAACAACCACCAGCTGGAGACTGGATCATGAACGTCACAAGGAATATATTTGCCAGCACAACTCGGATCTTCAGACCAAACGGTTTTTATTTCAGCACGATCACATCAAAAGCAAGAAGGTGCAACGTTTCAGAGTCACGCAGGACCACTTCATCAGGCATTCGTCACACTTGCCACCAGCGCTATTTTTAATATTGAATGGACCCTGGGCAAACATTTTCTTGGGCCCTCCTGAATTCACTAATCAACTATTTGCAGGCAGTGCAGGCTCAAGGGGCAGCTGCTTTGGGCCCCACAACAATGACTGGGCCCGGGGAAGCTGCCCCTTTTGCCCTGTGCTAAAGACGGCCCTTCTTGCCACTTACTACTGCGTGTAGTACCGCCACGCTAGCATCCCTTTTTATACCGGTAAAATTAAACGTCCTGGTTTGACTTGAACGCCCCTCATAAATAAAACTATTCCACAGAGGCATACAAAGGAGGCTTTTCTGGCAAATAAAGGAAATAGAAAGGATTTTGTGGCAACTGGTCTTGGGAAGGACCTTTGCTTCCAAATATAAAAAATGGATGAAAGGTTTTCGTTAAACAAGTACATGCTACTACAATGTCATTTCTTACATTAATATACACAGTATGAGTATACATTAAAATACAAACATCTTTCATTTAAATAATAGCAAGCATATCTGCTACCACTTAGTCCTAAAATATATTTTTCGCCATTAGATATATATTTACAAATTGTTTTGTTCTTTGATTAGATTCAGTGCAGGAATGGACTCAGCTAGCTTAGTATGAAAGGAAAGGGTGGCAGGAAATTGAGGTCACTGGGTCGTATTTCCTTTAAGAATTGTATTTTGAATGGAATGCGTGTGCCATATAATTGAGTTTCTCATATGAAGAGTTTTTTTTTTTAAAGTCTAAATATATGGACGTGTTTGTATATTATAAACTATTTTAGACCACAGCCTCATTTGTAAAGGCTTTGCTGTCTGTGATCTCAAACTATTTTATATAAATATGTAAAACATGAAACAATGTATGCAGTTCTCTCAAATGGGTATGTTATCTGCCAGTAAGCATATAACAAATATCATTATCCTTATCATACATCCTTATTATACATTGGATGCCTTTATGTCACTGTCACAGATAAGCCTCTTGTAAAAAGTCAAGTGCAGGCTTTTCCACTAAGGTTTGTTTCTCATGCGTTCTGGTAAGTGTTAGCAGCCTCTTCATTCTTCCCTCTCCCTCTTATTAATGTGTTTTAGGCAGTGTCTCTACTGAATCGCCCACTTTACTCATACATGACCTTAATTACCAAAGTGATGACACTTGCTCTTCATTATTCATGAATTCTTTTACTAACCTCGTGCCTTGGTCCCACAATGCACAGCTTCCACCACACTAAATGTGGCTTGATTACTTAAGTTAAAATCAGGAATAAGACTCTTTGTATTTTTAACAAAGCTTTTTGTTCTATTTTAGTTGATTTTACACAAAGAATCCCAGCATGGTACATGATAAGTGCTAAGTTATAAGTCACCACATGCGTCTTAAGATTTCCGATACAGTAAAATGAACATATACAAGCAGGTCCATTAAAAAAAAAAAAGATCTTGTTCTCTACACAGTAGTAATAGGAATTAAGACAAGTCAAGACAGTTATAGCACCATATGGGTTGATTTACTAAAATGGGAGAGTACAAAATCTGATGTAGCTCTGCATGGTAGCCAATGTTTGTTCAGTTAAAATGGAAGTAAATCATAACTTTCACCTACAGGTAAGCCTAGATTAAGGCTTACCTGTAGCTGTTTGCAATATCTGCTAAACCTACACGGTAGACAACGGCGCAGGCGCACTGAGAGTGCCGGTTTTCTGAATAGATAATGGCGGCTTTGACGACTCCCACGCGCATGCGCGGAGTGACGTCATCGCCGCTCCGGCCAATCACAGCGTCGGAGCTGCGATATCCGGAAGTAAACTCCGGGAGAGATGTCTGCGGCTGGAGGGGAAGACGAGGACGGCTTCGATCTAAGGTAAGTAATGCATAATGAGCTAGTATGCTAGTCATACTAGCTCATTATGCCCTTTGTCTTGCAGGTTTTTATTTTTTTTTAAAACATTTTTTGGGTTTACAACTAGGGTTGAGCGATCCTGAACTGTAAAGTTCGGACTCGTACCGGACTTTTGGGTTTTTGGTACCCGGACCCGAACCCGAACAATTTACTGTATGTTCGGGTTCGGTGTTCGGCAATGTAATGGCGGATTTTAAAAAGCTGCAGGGCAGCCAATCAACATTCGTTTAACTCGTGTGTAGAGTTGAGCGGACACCTGGATGTTCGGGTTCAACGGGTTCGGCCGAACTTCGGAAAAAAGTTCGGGTTCGGGACCGAACTTTAACCCGAACCCGAACCCGAACCCCATTGAAGTCAATGGGGAACCGGACTTCTAAGGACTAAAAAGGCTCTAAAAAAGTAATGGAAAGGGCTAGAGGGCTGCAAATGGCAGCAAAATGTTGTTAAGAGCATGGCAAGTGCTCTGCAAACAAATGTGGATAGGGAAATAACTTAAAATAACATTAAAAAAATAAAAAAATATGCTGGAGGCCCCCTTTTCAGCAGAAGAGGTACGGGAAGTCATTAAGAACCCCAGAAACTCAACGGCACGATGCCACACATATGGTGGGAATGCCCCAGAATACGCCCTTTCTGGAATAAATTATTCAATTTAATGGATAAGCTAGTGGGAAAATAAAATACTTTGAAATAAAAATGTAGCGGGGTGCTAAATTTAAGGGAAGTGTTTGAGTGGTAAATAGGCTCAAACACCCTAATTCTGTAGGATTCATGGACCATTTTGTTCTCGGGGGACAGTATTGGTGTGCAGTTCCCTGCGGCCTACAGGTGGCGCTGCCATGGTAGGCTAGGGTTGAACCGCCGATACAGTGCTGTGCCTTTTGTGTCCCCTCTTGGCAGTAGTACAGCGGGGCGGGGAACCTGCTGTGCATGCCGGGAGAGCATATAAAAGGGGCAGACCTTTGGCCTGGGGGCTGATGTCCAGTGGGGTCCACGCCCAGGTGCCTTCGGCCTGGGTGCATGTGTTCCTGTTCCATCTCGGGTACCTTTAGCCCGGGGTGAGGTACTATCCTGGAGTTCCTGCTGCCCTGGGTATGGAGGCCTAGGTGCGGGAGTAAAGCCTGGAGTCCAGAGCCTTCTTCTGGAGTCCGCTAAGGGTCGAGGAGTCTTAGGGTGCCGCCTCGTGTAGGGGACCATGTTCCAGGGAAAGGAGGATCATTCTGATGGACCGATGCGGGAGTCACGGTGAAGGAAGTATCTGTTGACTCCCTGGAGAGATGTCTTCCCCTTGATATGGGCTAGGTTCGTAGAAGGAGAAGCTCAAGGTCATCTTGACTGTATCAGAGGCCTTATTCACCCGGCCCGTGGCAGGGGCCTTATACACCCTGGTCTGTGGCAGAGACCAAAGTTCTCCAGGTCCATGGCAGGGGCCTTGTACACCTGGTCTGTGGCAGAGACCAACCTCAAGGTCTGTGGCAGAGACCGTGCACCTAAAACTGTTTGAGAAACCTAAGCAGTGAAGTGAATGTGCTACGTTTGTGCCTGGACCTCCTCCACACCTTAAGCTGTCCTGTTTCTTTGCTCTAACCTTTTCTATCCGAGTAGAGTTTATTTTGCCATGAGAGAATAAGAGTTGTAATTTCAGCTGGTGTGGACATTGACTTTACTGGGAATTAAAGGACTTGCCTCTACCTACAGTAGAGGTGAGAATCATCCTCTGGAGGAGTTTTGACTCCGGCTGTGGACACGGCCCGTCAAGTACACCGCTCAACCTCTTTATATAGGAGGGTACGGGCTGGTAGTGCGGTGTGCCTTTCTCCCTCCTGCGAGGAGCCAACAACATAAAGGCAGGTAAGGGGGAAAGGATCTGTGCGCTACAAAAAAATAAAATAAAAATTATAATCTTGACCTAGGAGGACGAGGTCCATATGGAGTAGGAGGTTGAGGTGGCGGTGGATGTGGCTGTGTAGGTGGAAGCGGCGGTGGAGGAGGACGAGGTAGCCAACACTGGTTCAAAAATACAATAATGGCTGGGTAAGGCCGGTGATGTGTCGAATTCTGTCCCCCATCAAATAGTGTCCACCCTGTACTGCGCTTGCTCAGTATGTAGGACAAGGGGATTTCGAAAATCTCCCAAGACGAACGGTGCCTGCGTGGTGAGTTCAGGTGAAGGCCACACCATCCATGGTTCAAGCCGAGCCAAGTGAGGCCGTGCCCGAAGCGTGGCGATCGAACCGAGCCCGTGAGGGGCCCTGTTACTATGTGCTACCGTATGTCCACTTGGATGGTGGGGCTTGAACCTGCACTCACAGCGCAGGCGCCGTTCATCTTCGGAGATTTTGTGAATCTCCTTGTCCTCTGTACTGCGCAAGCGCTGCGCCTTCGCAGTATGGGCCGGACACAATCCGATGGCCGGACAGTTTTTGTCACAACACCGGTATACATGTCTATTCTGCACAAGGTACGGACAAGTCTTGTGGGATCCATGCCTGGTTAATTTTAATGAACGTGAGCTTGTCCACATTGGCTCTGGACAGACGGCTGCGCTTGTCTGTGATAACGCCCCCTGCCGTGCTAAATACACGTTCAGATAATACACTGGCTGCAGGGCAGGCCAGCACCTCCAAGGCATAAAGGGCAAGCTCAGGCCATGTGCCCAATTTGGAGACCCAGAAGTTAAAGGGGGCAGACCCATCATCCAGTATGTGTAGGCCTGTGGACACATACTGCTCAACCATGTTGGTGAAATGCTGCCTCCTGCTAAGACGTTCCATCTCAGCTGGTGGTGCTGGTTGTTGTGGCGTGCTGATAAAGCTTTTCCACATTTCAGCCATGCTAACCCTGCCTTCTGAGGTGCTGCCGGTGCCCCGGCTGCGTTGGCGACCTCTTCCTCCTCCTCTGCCTTCGCCTTGTGCTTCCACCGTACGCCCGCTGTCAGGTGGGAATGCCACCAGCAGCGCGTCTACCAGCGTGCGCTTGTACTCGCGCATCTTACGATCCCGCTCCAGTGAGGGAATTAAGGACGGTACGTTGTCCTTGTAACAGGGATCCAGCAGGGTGGCCACCCAGTAATCAGCACCAGTTAAAATGTGGGCAACTCGGCGGTCATTGCGGAAACACTGCAGCATGTAATCGCTCATGTGTGCCAGGCTGCCCAGAGGCAAAGAAAAGCTGTCCTCTGTGGGAGGTGTATCGTCTGTGTCCTCTGTATCCCCCCAGCCACGCACCAGTGATGGCAACGAGCTGGTCTGGGTGCCACCCTGCTGTGAAAATGGCTCCTCCTCCTCCTCCTCCTCCTCCATCTCCTCCTCCACCTCGTCATCCTCCAGAACTGTGCCCTTTCTGCCGGACAATTGTGTACCTGGCGTTTGTTGGTGCAGGAACCCACACTAGTAGCCACTTGTGAAAGACTGCCCTGAAAGCCATTGAAATGATTCCGCTTCCTCCTCCTCCTCCTCATCCTCCTGTGCCACATCCTCTTCCATCATCGCCCCAAAGCGGTTTTTCAAGGAGGCATAGAACTGGGATAGTAACGCTAAGAACGGCGTCATTGGCACTGGACATGTTGGTGGAGTACTCTAAACAGCGCAACAAGGCACACAGGTCTCGCATGGAGGCCCAGTTATTGGTGGTGAATAGGGATGAGCTTCGTGTTCGAGTCGAACATACGTTCGACTCGAACATCGGCTGTTCGATCGTTCGACGAAGATCGAACGATTTGGGCCGTTCGCGCCAAATTCGAGTGACGCGAACGGCCCACAATGCACTACGCCATCGCAGTGTCATCCAGGCGCTGTGATTGGCCAAGCATGCACTGTGACCCCGCATGCTTGGCCAATCACAGCGCCGGCAGCGAGGAGAGCAATGATTGGCCACAGGCAGGATGCCTGTGGCCAATTATTGCTGAGGGTGTTTAGTACACGCCCCACACTATAAAAGGCCGCCAGCACGGCGGCCTAGTGTAGTGTGTTCCGGAGCAGGGAAAGAGCAGCATAGGCAGGGACAGTGACTTTTATTTCTTTCTTGCTTAACCTGGATTCCTTTAGTTTAGGGAAAGAGAAGGATAGGTAGGGAGAGTGTCAGTGTGTTTTGTGCTTGTGCTATAGTGTGCTTAAAAAAAACATTTTTTCTAGGGACAGAAAACTGTAGGTAGGGAGAGTGTCAGTTTCTTTCACTGTGCAAGTCCTTGTTTCTAGGGACTGGGAAGGACAGTGAGTGAATTCTCCTTGTGCTATAGTGTGCTTAAAAAAACCATTTTTTCTAGGGACAGAAAACTGTAGGTAGGGAGAGTGTCAGTTTCTTTCACTGTGCAAGTCCTTGTTTCTAGGGACTGGGAAGGACAGTGAGTGAATTCTCCTTGTGCTATAGTGTGCTTAAAAAAAACATTTTTTCTAGGGACAGAAAACTGTAGGTAGGGAGATTGTCAGTTTCTTTCACTGTGCAAGTCCTTGTTTCTAGGGACTGGGAAGGACAGTGAGTGAATTCTCCTTGTGCTATAGTGTGCTTAAAAAAAACATTTTTTCTAGGGACAGAAAACTGTAGGTAGGGAGAGTGTCAGTTTCTTTCACTGTGCAAGTCCTTGTTTCTAGGGACTGGGAAGGACAGTGAGTGAATTCTCCTTGTGCTATAGTGTGCTTAAAAAAAACATTTTTTCTAGGGACAGAAAACTGTAGGTAGGGAGAGTGTCAGTTTCTTTCACTGTGCAAGTCCTTGTTTCTAGGGACTGGGAAGGACAGTGAGTGAATTCTCCTTGTGCTATAGTGTGCTTAAAAAAAACATTTTTTCTAGGGACAGAAAACTGTAGGTAGGGAGAGTGTCAGTTTCTTTCACTGTGCAAGTCCTTGTTTCTAGGGACTGGGAAGGACAGTGAGTGAATTCTCCTTGTGCTATAGTGTGCTTAAAAAAAACATTTTTTCTAGGGACAGAAAACTGTAGGTAGGGAGAGTGTCAGTTTCTTTCACTGTGCAAGTCCTTGTTTCTAGGGACTGGGAAGGACAGTGAGTGAATTCTCCTTGTGCTATAGTGTGCTTAAAAAAACCATTTTTTCTAGGGACAGAAAACTGTAGGTAGGGAGAGTGTCAGTTTCTTTCACTGTGCAAGTCCTTGTTTCTAGGGACTGGGAAGGACAGTGAGTGAATTCTCCTTGTGCTATAGTGTGCTTAAAAAAAACATTTTTTCTAGGGACAGAAAACTGTAGGTAGGGAGAGTGTCAGTTTCTTTCACTGTGCAAGTCCTTGTTTCTAGGGACTGGGAAGGACAGTGAGTGAATTCTCCTTGTGCTATAGTGTGCTTAAAAAAAACATTTTTTCTAGGGACAGAAAACTGTAGGTAGGGAGAGTGTCAGTTTCTTTCACTGTGCAAGTCCTTGTTTCTAGGGACTGGGAAGGACAGTGAGTGAATTCTCCTTGTGCTATAGTGTGCTTAAAAAAAACATTTTTTCTAGGGACAGAAAACTGTAGGTAGGGAGAGTGTCAGTTTCTTTCACTGTGCAAGTCCTTGTTTCTAGAGACTGGGAAGGACAGTGAGTGAATTCTCCTTGTGCTATAGTGTGCTTAAAAAAAACATTTCTTGTTCATACATCACGGGACACAGAGCAGCATAGTCATTACTATGTGGGTTATATAGAATTACCTTCAGGTGCTGGCACTGGCAACTTCCAAAACAGGAAGTACCCTCCCCTATATAAGCCCCTCCCATCCGGGAGTACCTCAGTTTTTTGCCAGTGTCTAAGGTGTTGGCCAAGGTTAACATGTATTCATCTGGGCTTGTGTACAGGTTCTCTGGGCCTTAGCAAGCTATTCCGGATCCGACCAAAAAAGCTTCATAGCTAAACGGTCGGTACCCGGGCCTTGCAGAGAAGAGCAGGGTTTTGCCTGTAATGCCTCTCTTAGGAGGGCTGGACCCTGGGATCCAGAGCTCTGGTCATACCCAAAACCAAGAGGCTATCTGTGCAGGGTGCTATACAGGTCCAGGGGAGTGGAATCCTTGGGAACCCGGTCCCTGAAGGTCTAGTACAATGCCTGCCGTGAGAGGTGAAGTTTGGGCTTCTGTGGACCAAACAAAGTCCTGCGGCGGGGAAAAGGTAAGTGGGGGCCCCTCAGGAACTTGGTTCTATTGAGGGGACCCCCAAGCCTAATATGTCTTTCTGCCTGTTACCTAAAGGGTATTCCCGCTAATAGCTGTATATGCCTAAGAAATCCTAGAAATGTTTTTTCATAAGGGAAGTTTTAAAAAAACTGTAAACCTGGAAATGTTTTTTCATAAAGGAGGTTTTAAAAAAAAAAAAAAAAAAAAGACAAAGGTGCGGTACCTGTGTTTGTCCACTAGAGGCCGCTGTGGAACGTCTTTTTTCTTGGGACTATTCCTTCCATGGTGAAAGTCCAGGCAGATGAGTGAGCTCTCTATCAGGGAAGCTGCATTCCTCTGTCATGCTGCCAAGTAGTTTCCTTCCATCCCCGAGTCCTGGTGAAACAGGGACCCTGGCTCCTCTCCCTACATGGCGCCAAGAGCGCACACGTGCACGCGCGCGCGCGCACACATGCTTTCCTTTTATAAGGTTTAGCTTCAAAAAAGGGGGCGGAGCCTGGCGGATGACGCGCTCTGTGCGCCCAGCGCTTCTGCGCATGTGCGGGCGTCCCAGCAAGATAAAAGGACTCAGTCCACGCTGCTTGCTATGGACACAGAGCATGAAAAGGAGCTGGTAGCATGGTATAGGGGCTTACAGTGGGCGGTTGATACAGGCATCCCCAGAAAGACGCATTAGTAGACACCCACTGATGTACATAGCAGCAAATTGCATTAGACTATTTCAGTAAGGGGTGTATTGCGGCTGGAATACCTCAGCTTTGAACTAAGGAATATGCCGCCTAAAAAACTCCGAGATATACCTCTCAGGAAGTGTAGGGGGTCTCCATCGGGCTCTGAGGATCTGGAGCAGTCATCTGCACCCTCCTCCCCTGAGAAATCAGAGGTTAATACCCATAAGGAACCCCCGGGAGTGCCAGGTACTGCGGCTGTCCTCAGTCCACCTGCTCCTGCATATATAACAGAGGAGGTTTTTTCCTCAACTCTGGAGGGATTGGAGCAGAGATTGGCTGCATTGATCGCTTCTTCTCTACAGGAAAGAAAGCGCGCCAGATCTCCATCACCTCCATTAGAGTGCCTGTTGGCAGAGCAACAGTCCCAGGAAGGGACCGACCTACCTGAAGGGGATCAGGAGGAGGTTAGCTCTGTTTTTGAGGAATCGACAGTAGATGAACCATTTTCAGCATCACAGACTGAAAGATTGTGGGTCCAGACCCTAACTGACATGGTTCGATCTGCATTTAAAATGCCTCTTGTTGAACCATCAACTACTGCTGTCTCCTCATTGGGGTCGCTAAAAGCTCCCCAGGTTAATTGCTCCTTTCCAATACATCCATTATTGGAAGGACTTATATACCAGGACTGGGAACATCCTGATAAACTATTTGTTCCGCCTAAAAGGTTTCCGGTGATCTATCCCATGGAGGAAAAGTTCACCCAGAGATGGAATGTTCCTACGGTGGATGCAGCCATCTCTTCTGTGAACAAATCACTGACATGTCCAGTAGATAATGTTCAAATGTTCAAAGATCCAGTGGATAAAAAATTGGAATCTTTATTAAAATCTGCTTTTTCCACAGCAGGGGCTGTTACACAGCCAGCAGTGGCAGCTATTGGGATCTGCCAAGCTTTAAAGGATCAAATGAAAATGGTCCTGAGGGATTTGCCAGACCAGCAGGCCCAGGCTCTGGCTGATCTGCCTAGAGCATTATGCTTTGCGGTTGACGCCATCAAGGATTCTATCCATCAGGCCTCCCGCCTCACGCTGTCTTTGGTACATATGCCTAGGCTTCTGTGGCTCAAAAACTGGTCTGCTGAAGCTCCCTGTAAGAAGCTCTTAGTTAGCTTCCCATTTCATGGGGAACGCCTTTTTGGCGAAGACCTGGATAAGTATATCCAGAAGATTTCCAGTGGTAAAAGTACTCTCTTACCGAGTAAAAAGAATGTCTAGGGGTCCATCTTTTAAGAGGACTACCTCTCCTATCCCTGCGACGTCTGCTACTAAGCAGTTCCGACGGCCTCCTCGGTCAAACTCAGGAGGTAAAAATCAGGGACAGCCACAGGGTAATAAAAAGCCCTGGATCCGAAGAGGTACTAAACCAGCCTCCAAGTCAAGCCTATGAAGGGCTTCCCCCACTCAAACGGGTGGGGGGAAGACTTCAGTTGTTCGCAGAGACCTGGCGGGAGACGATCAAAGACAGATGGGTGCTCTCCGCAGTAACTCTGGGATACAAGTTGGAGTTAAAAGAGTCTCCTCCGTCCCATTTTATGTGGTCAGGCATGCCAAGAGACCCTCTGAAAAGAGGGTCTCTCCTATTGGCGTTAGAACAACTATTGCTCCAAGGAGTAATTATGGAGGTTCCTATGGAAGAGTGGGGGTTGGGTTTCTACTCAAACCTTTTCACAGTCCCGAAGCCAAACGGGGACATAAGACCCATATTGGACCTAAAGAGTCTAAACAAATTTCTAAACGTCCGGTCTTTCCGGATGGAGTCGATCCGATCGGTCACCGCTGCCCTACAAGGGGAGGAATGGTTAGCCTCGATCGACATCAAAGATGCTTACTTGCATGTTCCCATCTTTCCAGGTCATCAAAAATTCCTACGCTTTGCAGTAGAAGGGTGCCATTTTCAGTTCAGAGCCTTACCATTCGGTCTGGCCACAGCACCACGAGTGTTCACAAAAATTCTGGCCCCACTGTTGGCCGATCTAAGAACACGGGGTGTAACGATAATGGCATACCTAGACGACCTGTTGTTGATGGACCACTCAGTTGCCAAGCTAGAAGTGGTAATTGTCGATACAATCAAGTATCTAGAGTCTCACGGTTGGGTCATCAACCTGGACAAGTCAGCCCTACAGCCAGTGAAAAACCTGGTATATCTAGGGCTACGGCTGGATTCAGACCAGAGGAAGATTTTCTTACCTCTAGACAAGGTATCCTCTTTGAGGGCCTTGGTCCGTCTGCTTTGTGCAAAAAGACAGCCGTCCATACGCCTGTGCATGAGGCTGCTAGGAAAGATGGTAGCATCATTCGAAGCTGTGCCATACGCCCAATTCCACTCAAGGAATTTACAAAGGGCCATATTGTCAGCCTGGAACGGAAAAGTTCAGGCTCTAGACTTCCCGATGGCTTTGTCCCCTTCCGTTCGGAAGAGTCTCTGCTGGTGGTTGATCCCCCAGAATCTCCAGAAGGGAAAACCCTTCAGCCCGATATCTTGGAAGGTGGTCACTACAGATGCCAGACTTATAGGCTGGGGGGCAGTACTGGAGCAATGGTCTCTCCAGGGCAGATGGTCAAATGTAGTAAAAACCCTGCCCATCAATCTCTTAGAGATACGAGCAGCCCGGTACGCCCTAGTAGCCTGGACATCCAGACTCCAAGGGTCCCCTGTCAGAATTCAATCAGACAATGCCACAGCAGTGGCATATATCAATCATCAGGGAGGCACCAGGAGTCGTGCAGCCCAGAGGGAAGTAAGTCACATCCTGGAATGGGCAGAAAAGCATGTCCCATGTATATCAGCTGTCTTCATTCCAGGGGTGGAGAATTGGAAGGCGGACTTTCTGAGTCGCCAACAGTTATGCCCAGGGGAATGGTCCCTTCATCCCGAGGTCTTCCGAGCAATATGTCAGCGGTGGGGAACACCGGATGTAGATCTGCTAGCATCCAGATTCAACGCAAAGGTGGACAGATTTGTCTCCCGGACAAGGGATCCCCTCGCTTGCGGCTCGGATGCTCTGGTGTTCCCTTGGGATCAGTTCAGACTGATATATGCATTCCCTCCGCTACAATTGTTGCCTCGACTCCTTCGCAGAGTCAGGTTGGAGAAGAAGCCGGTGATCCTGGTGGCTCCAGCGTGGCCCCGAAGGGCCTGGTACGCGGAGATCATCAA
Organism: Rana muscosa; assembly: GCA_029206835.1. Classification (NCBI taxonomy): domain Eukaryota; kingdom Metazoa; phylum Chordata; class Amphibia; order Anura; family Ranidae; genus Rana; species Rana muscosa. The sequence goes on from CM055120.1 coordinate 131,596,819, forward strand.
AATGTCTGTGGGGAGTCCTTGGACCCTTCCACGTCGTCCGGACCTGCTTTCGCAAGGACCGATATACCACCCTTCCTTACTAACTCTAAGTTTAACGGCCTGGCTATTGAATCCCACATCCTAAAGAAGAGAGGTCTCTCTAACTCTGTGGTATCAACTATAATCAATGCCAGGAAGCCTGTATCCAGGCCGATCTACTATAGAATTTGGAAGGCGTACATCACTTGGTGCGAGGCCAGAAAATGGCATCCACGTAAGTACGTTATAGGCAGAATTCTGGACTTCCTGCAGTGGGCTGTAGACAGGAAGTTTGCCTTAAGTACTATCAAGGGCCAGGTTTCGGCCTTGTCAATACTATTTCAAAGGCCCCTGGCTATGCATTCACTTGTCAAATCCTTTATGCAAGGTGTGACTCGTATTATTCCACCGATTAAGGCTCCCATATGCCCATGGGATCTAAATTTGGTTCTGTCGGTTCTGCAGAAGCAGCCATTTGAACCTTTGCGGCACATTTCCTTGGTTCTACTCACCAGGAAATTGATATTTTTAGTAGCCATATGCTCGGCTAGAAGAGTGTCGGAATTAGCCGCCATGTCCTGTAAAGAGCCATATCTGGTTATCCATAAGGACAGAGTAGTATTACGTCCTCACCCAGCCTTTCTTCCTAAGGTGGTATCGAGGTTTCACTTGAACCAGGATGTGGTTCTTCCTTCTTTTTTCCCCAAACCAAGCTCGGTAGAGGAAAAGTTATTGCATTCTTTGGATGTAGTAAGAGCAGTTAAAGCTTATCTAAAAGCAACTGCTCAGATTCGTAGAACGGATTCTTTGTTTGTTCTGCCGGAAGGCCCCAGAAAGGGTCAGGCAGCATCAAAATCTACTTTAGCCAAGTGGATTCGACAGGTCATAATACAAGCCTATGGCTTGAGAAGTAGACCGCCTCCGTTCAAAGTTAGGGCGCACTCCACGAGAGCAGTTGGAACTTCATGGGCAGTGCATCACCAGGCCTCCCTGGCGCAAATTTGTAAGGCCGCAACATGGTCTTCAGTACACACGTTTACTAGGTTCTACCAGGTGGACGTTAGAAGTCAGGAGGATGTCGCCTTTGGGCGCAGTGTGTTGCAGGCCGCAAAAGATCCTCATGCCTGATGGCGCCCAGCTTATGTATGGTGTATCCCCCCCCTCATGTGGCATTGCTTTGGGACGTCCCACATAGTAATGACTATGCTGCTCTGTGTCCCGTGATGTATGAACAAGAAAGTAGGATTTTTAAAACAGCTTACCTGTAAAATCCTTTTCTTGGAGTACATCACGGGACACAGAGCTCCCACCCCTCTTTTGGGGACACGTATTGCTTTGCTACAAAACTGAGGTACTCCCGGATGGGAGGGGCTTATATAGGGGAGGGTACTTCCTGTTTTGGAAGTTGCCAGTGCCAGCACCTGAAGGTAATTCTATATAACCCACATAGTAATGACTATGCTGCTCTGTGTCCCGTGATGTACTCCAAGAAAAGGATTTTACAGGTAAGCTGTTTTAAAAATCCTACTTTTTTCTAGGGACAGAAAACTGTAGGTAGGGAGAGTGTCAGTTTCTTTCACTGTGCAGGTCCTTGTTTCTAGGGACTGGGAAGGACAGTGAGTGAATTCTCCTTGTGCTATAGTGTGCTTAAAAAAAACATTTTTTCTAGGGACAGAAAACTGTAGGTAGGGAGAGTGTCAGTTTCTTTCACTGTGCAAGTCCTTGTTTCTAGGGACTGGGAAGGACAGTGAGTGAATTCTCCTTGTGCTATAGTGTGCTTAAAAAAAACATTTTTTCTAGGGACAGAAAACTGTAGGTAGGGAGAGTGTCAGTTTCTTTCACTGTGCAAGTCCTTGTTTCTAGGGACTGGGAAGGACAGTGAGTGAATTCTCCTTGTGCTATAGTGTGCTTAAAAAAAACATTTTTTCTAGGGACAGAAAACTGTAGGTAGGGAGAGTGTCAGTTTCTTTCACTGTGCAAGTCCTTGTTTCTAGGGACTGGGAAGGACAGTGAGTGAATTCTCCTTGTGCTATAGTGTGCTTAAAAAAAACATTTTTTCTAGGGACAGAAAATTGTAGGTAGGGAGAGTGTCAGTTTCTTTCACTGTGCAAGTCCTTGTTTCTAGGGACTGGGAAGGACAGTGAGTGAATTCTCCTTGTGCTATAGTGTGCTTAAAAAAAACATTTTTTCTAGGGACAGAAAACTGTAGGTAGGGAGAGTGTCAGTTTCTTTCACTGTGCAAGTCCTTGTTTCTAGGGACTGGGAAGGACAGTGAGTGAATTCTCCTTGTGCTATAGTGTGCTTAAAAAAAACATTTTTTCTAGGGACAGAAAACTGTAGGTAGGGAGAGTGTCAGTTTCTTTCACTGTGCAAGTCCTTGTTTCTAGGGACTGGGAAGGACAGTGAGTGAATTCTCCTTGTGCTATAGTGTGCTTAAAAAAAACATTTTTTCTAGGGACAGAAAACTGTAGGTAGGGAGAGTGTCAGTTTCTTTCACTGTGCAAGTCCTTGTTTCTAGGGACTGGGAAGGACAGTGAGTGAATTCTCCTTGTGCTATAGTGTGCTTAAAAAAAAAAAAATTCTAGGGACAGAAAACTGTAGGTAGGGAGAGTGTCAGTTTCTTTCACTGTGCAAGTCCTTGTTTCTAGGGACTGGGAAGGACAGTGAGTGAATTCTCCTTGTGCTATAGTGTGCTTAAAAAAAACATTTTTTCTAGGGACAGAAAACTGTAGGTAGGGAGAGTGTCAGTTTCTTTCACTGTGCAAGTCCTTGTTTCTAGGGACTGGGAAGGACAGTGAGTGAATTCTCCTTGTGCTATAGTGTGCTTAAAAAAAACATTTTTTCTAGGGACAGAAAACTGTAGGTAGGGAGAGTGTCAGTTTCTTTCACTGTGCAAGTCCTTGTTTCTAGGGACTGGGAAGGACAGTGAGTGAATTCTCCTTGTGCTATAGTGTGCTTAAAAAAAAAAAAATTTCTAGGGACAGAAAACTGTAGGTAGGGAGAGTGTCAGTTTCTTTCACTGTGCAAGTCCTTGTTTCTAGGGACTGGGAAGGACAGTGAGTGAATTCTCCTTGTGCTATAGTGTGCTTAAAAAAAAACATTTTTTCTAGGGACAGAAAACTGTAGGTAGGGAGAGTGTCAGTTTCTTTCACTGTGCAAGTCCTTGTTTCTAGGGACTGGGAAGGACAGTGAGTGAATTCTCCTTGTGCTATAGTGTGCTTAAAAAAAACATTTTTTCTAGGGACAGAAAACTGTAGGTAGGGAGAGTGTCAGTTTCTTTCACTGTGCAAGTCCTTGTTTCTAGGGACTGGGAAGGACAGTGAGTGAATTCTCCTTGTGCTATAGTGTGCTTAAAAAAAACATTTTTTCTAGGGACAGAAAACTGTAGGTAGGGAGAGTGTCAGTTTCTTTCACTGTGCAAGTCCTTGTTTCTAGGGACTGGGAAGGACAGTGAGTGAATTCTCCTTGTGCTATAGTGTGCTTAAAAAAAACATTTTTTCTAGGGACAGAAAACTGTAGGTAGGGAGAGTGTCAGTTTCTTTCACTGTGCAAGTCCTTGTTTCTAGGGACTGGGAAGGACAGTGAGTGAATTCTCCTTGTGCTATAGTGTGCTTAAAAAAAACATTTTTTCTAGGGACAGAAAACTGTAGGTAGGGAGAGTGTCAGTTTCTTTCACTGTGCAAGTCCTTGTTTCTAGGGACTGGGAAGGACAGTGAGTGAATTCTCCTTGTGCTATAGTGTGCTTAAAAAAAACATTTTTTCTAGGGACAGAAAACTGTAGGTAGGGAGAGTGTCAGTTTCTTTCACTGTGCAAGTCCTTGTTTCTAGGGACTGGGAAGGACAGTGAGTGAATTCTCCATGTGCTATAGTGTGCTTAAAAAAAACATTTTTTCTAGGGACAGAAAACTGTAGGTAGGGAGAGTGTCAGTTTCTTTCACTGTGCAAGTCCTTGTTTCTAGGGACTGGGAAGGACAGTGAGTGAATTCTCCTTGTGCTATAGTGTGCTAAAGCATTCCTCATCAACCATCTTTGAAATCCTTGTTTTTTGGACAGTCAGGGAAATTGTCGTTGTGCTATTCTGTGCAAAAGCAATCATCCTGAACCATATTTAGAAATCCTTAAGTAAAGGGACAGAGAAGGACACCTGAAGGTAGCCCTTATTGCTTTTTTCCCATCTCCCTGCAGGCCATCTATTAGAATGTCTGGAAGGCAAACAAGGAGAGGCAGACAGTCAGGAGGCAATAAAAGAGGGCAAGCAGGCTCTGTGTCTGGGGGCAACAGTGCTGGTCGTGGACGCGGTGCATTGTCATCAGCACATGGCCATGGGACACGCTTGTCCTTCTTTTCGGCAGCTGGACATGTTGAGCCACATCATGCCGAAGACTTGGTAGAGTGGATGACCAAGCCCTCCTCCTCCTCCTCATCCTCTCTCACCCAGGCTCAGGGTACTGGCAAAGCAGCTGCCAAAGCGTCCTCTTCCCTGGTATCAATGTCAGACTCATCATCAGTCACTCCTTCCCTAGACCCACCATGTCCTCCTCCTGAGGAGTCCCCCGAACTGTTTGAGCACAGTGTTGGGTACATGCTCCAGGAGGATGCCCAGCGTTTCGAAGGGTCTGATGATGAAACCCAGCTACAGGAAGGCAGTAGGGTGAGAGCAGACAGAGGGGATGCTCAAGAAGGACACCAATCTGGCAGTCATGTTCCAGCAGCTGCAGCATACTGCCAGATTGGCTCCAGTGATGAGGAGGGAGGGGATGATGAGGTCACTGACTCCACATGGGTGCCTAATAGGAGAGAGGAGGAGGAGGAGGATGAGGAGGAGGCACATCTCCAACGAGGCAGGATGCCCTTTGGTGGCCAGCGTAAGGGCAGTACACCGACGGAATCACACCGCAGAGCTCCGCCTGTGCAGGGCGCTGCCTCTGCCCGTCATTCAAAAAGTTCCTTGGTGTGGGCCTTTTTTGAGGCTAGTGCATCAGATCGCACAGCTGCTGTTTGCAACATATGTCTCAAGCGTATATCGCGTGGCCAAAACATCAGCCGCTTGGGTACCACATGCCTGACCAGACATATGTTGACCTGCCATGCAGCTCGTTGGCAAGCCTACCTCAAAGACCCACACCAAAGAACAAAGCGGACCTCTCCTTGCACCGCATCAGCTGGGATCTCCAACCCCACTATAACTTCAGTCCTCTCTGAAACATGCACTGAGAGGAATGAAGGTGTAGAATTAGGTGTGTCACAGCCAAGTACTTGCGGCCACTCTGCTAGCAGTACACCGACGTCCGATTCTAGCAGGCAAATTTCCCTGCCCCAGCTGCTGGACCGTCAAAAGAAGTTCACTCCCAGCCATCCACATGCCCAGCGGTTGAATGCTAGCTTGGCTAAATTGCTAGCGCTTCAACTGCTGCCTTTTCAGTTGGTAGACTCGGCCCCCTTCCGTGAGTTTGTGCAATGTGCGGTTCCTCAGTGGCAGGTTCCCAAACGCCACTTTTTCTCACGGAAGGCTATTCCGGCTCTCTACCGGCATGTGGAAGGCAATGTCTTGGCCTCGCTGGACAGGGCGGTCAGCGGTAAGGTGCATATTACCGCTGACTCATGATCCAGCAGGCATGGACAGGGACGTTACCTTTCTTTCACGGCCCATTGGGTCACTCTTTTGGCAGCTGGGAAGGATGCAGGACAAGGTGCAGTAGTGTTGGAGGTTGTCCCACCGCCACGCCTCCACAATGCTACTACTGGTTGTGACACACCTCTCTCCTCCACCCCCTCCTCTTCTTCTTCCTCCATGGCCTCTTCCTGTGGTTTGTCCTATGAACCAGCGGTGCTCCGTAGCCGTTCACGGGGCTACGCAAGTACGCAGGCAAAAAGATGCCATGCCGTGCTTGCGCTGGTGTGTTTGGGGGACAGAAGCCACACTGGGGCAGAGGTCCTGTCTGCTCTGCAGGGCCAGGCCGAGAGGTGGTTGACGCCACGCCAGCTTAAGCCAGGAATGGTGGTTTGCGACAATGGCACCAACCTCCTCTCCGCCCTTCGACAGGGACAACTGACCCATGTGCCCTGTGTGGCTCACGTCCTTAACCTGGTGGTGCAGCGTTTCTTGGGCAGGTACCCGGGCTTACAGGATGTCCTGAGGCAGGCCAGGAAAGTCTGTGTGCATTTCCGCAGATCTTATAATGCCAGTGCTCGCCTGGCTGAGCTGCAAAAGGAGTTGAACCTGCCCAAGAACCGCCTTATATGTGACATGCCCACCAGGTGGAACTCAACGTTGGCCATGCTGCAGCGGCTGCACACGCAGCAGAGGGCCATCAATGAGTACCTGTGCGACTACGGCACCAGGACAGGGTCAGGGGAGCTTGGTTTTTTTTCTCCACGCCAGTGGGGCATGATCAGGGATGCATGCACTGTCCTGGCACCATTTGAGGAGGCCACGAGGATGGTGAGCAGTGACAGTGCATGCATCAGTGACACTGTACCTCTTGTCCACCTGTTGGAGCACACGCTGCGTGGAATAATGGACAGGGCACTTGAGGCAGAACAGAGGCAGGAAGAGGAGGACTTCCTTGCCTCTCAAGGCCCCCTTTACCCAGACAGTGTTCCTTCTGTCCCACCCATCGCACAGGAAGAGGAGGAGGAGGAGGAGGAGGAGGAGGATTGTGTCAGCATGGAGGTGGAGGCTGGCACTCAGCATCATCAGCAGCAGTCTTTTAGGGATGATTTACAGTCCCAAGAAACCAGTGGACTTGTACGTGGCTGGGAGGAGGTGACTGCGGATCATGTCGTCCTTAGTGACCCAGAGGACTCCGGAGCGAATGCCTCAGCAAACCTACGCTGCATGGCCTCCCTGATCCTGCAAAGTCTGCGGAAGGATCCTCGTATTCTTCGGATCAAGGAGAGGGACCATTACTGGCTGGCCACTCTCCTTGATCCACGGTACAAGGGTAAGGTTGCGGACCTTATGTTACCGTCGCAGAGGGAGCAGAGGATGAGACAACTCCGGGAGGCCTTGCAGAAAGGTCTGTGCAACGCGTTCCCAGAGACTGGGAGGTTACAAACTCCTGGTCCTGGACAACGAGTTGCTGAGGCTTCGGCCAGTCAAAGAAGGAGCGGTGGGGAAGGTGGCCGTCTGACCGATGCGTTCAGACAATTCTTTAGTCCGCAGCCCCAAAGTATGATCGGTTCCAGCAACCATCGCCAGCGTCTGATAAACATGGTGCAGGAATATCTAGGGGCAAGGTCAGACTTGGACACCTTCCCCACCGAAAATCCTCTGGCTTACTGGGTCTTGAGGATGGATCACTGGCCAGAGCTTGCACAGTATGCAATTGAGCTACTGGCCTGTCCTGCATCCAGCGTTCTTTCGGAACGCACATTCAGTGCTGCTGGAGGATTTGTCACGGATCACAGGGTGCGCCTGTCCACCGACTCGGTTGATCGACTGACTTTCATCAAGATGAACCAGTCTTGGATCACCACCAGCTACCACACACCTGATGCTGATATAACAGACTAATTGATTTTAACATGTCACATCCCTTCAAGACTGATGCTGATGCTGAGTGCCTGTGCTGTTATGTTGACTGGCTATCCTCCTCCTCCGAGTCCTCAATGATACGATTGATGATGATAGCTTGGAAGATCATTTTTGTTTATGGGTGCCGCCACCAGTGGCTAAGGCCCAATTTTTCAGCCCCTGTTTAACAGGGGCGTATAATTACAATTTTTGAAGCAATACTTTGCAACAGGGCTCATTGCTGTGCTCCAAGTACAGTATGTGTGAGGGGTTGGAGTGTTGTGCCACCAGTGCCTAAGGCCCAATTTTTCAGCCCCTGTTTAACAGGGGCGTGTCATTACAATTTTTGAAGCAATACTTTGCAACAGGGCTCATTGCTGTGCTCCAAGTACAGTATCTGTGAGGGGTTGCAGTGTTGTGCCACCAGTGCCTAAGGCCCAATTTTTCAGCCCCTGTTCAACAGGGGCATGTAATTACAATTATTGATCTAATAATTCACAGCAGGGCCCATTCCTGCACCCACCAAGCAAGAGTAACTCTGAGGGCTTACAGTGTTGTGGCAACACCACCACCACCACCACCACCACGAAAGGCCCAATTTTTCAGCCCCTGTTCAACAGGGGCATGCAATTACAATTCTTGATCTAATAATTCACAGCAGGGCCCATTGCTGCACCCACCAAGAGTAACTGTCAGGGCTTACAGTGTTGTGGCACCAGCACCACCATCAAAGGCCCAATTTTTACTACCACTGTTCAACAATTATATGTAATTACAATTCCTGATATAATAGTTGACAGCAGGGCGTTCCAGCACCAACCAAGAGTAACTGTGAGTGCTTACAGTGTTGTGCCAACACCAACTAAGGGGCCTATTTCTGCAGATTATATACGGCAGGTCCCTACTTTCAAACATCCAACTTACAAACGACTCCTACTTGCAAACGCAAGAAGACAACAGGAAGTGAGACGAAATCTACCCCTAGGAAGGAAAATTCTCTCCTGTAAGAATTAATATGGGAGAAAGGTGTCTCCTCTGTACTGATGCTTTATCAGCAATCCTTGTTTCAAGAAAAACACCACATTTCAAAAACAGTTGTCATTGGGACGGAAAGTGAGGTGAAATGTTCTGAACAGGGGCACAGACAGCAAAACAAATGTTACAGGGGTGATAACCCTTACCTATGTTTTCCAAAAAGTTTAAAAATAGATTTTTGGGCTGGAGCTACACTTAAACAATGTACCTGTTCAAAATTACAAACACATTCTACATAAGAACAAACATACAGTCCCTGTCTTGTATGCACCGCCTGTATACGGCTGTTCAGAGTATATAGGGCCTTTTTTATTTTATGTGCGGGGTTCCCCTTAATATCCATACAAGACCCAAAGGGGCTGGTAATGGGCTGGGGTAGGGGGGGGGGGGGGTCATGGGGTAGCTATGCCATTTTTCTTAAAGATTTTCATCCATATTACCGGGACCAGACATTACATTAAAGCCGCAAGCAGTTTTAAATGGCTTTTTTTTCCTTTAGAAGTGTCATTTTGTGCAGGGACAGTTCTAAACACGGGAAACACGTGGCACTTCACAGGCATACTTTAGACACCCCCCAGGTACGATATTTAAAGGAATATTTGACTTTTTTTTTTTCACTTTATGCATCATTAAAATGACTGCTCCCGAAAAACGACCGTTTTTAAAACTTCTTTTTGCATTGATACATGTCCCCTGGTGCAGAACCCGGGTTCCCAAACCCTTTTTCGGACAATAACATGCATAATAGTTGTTATAATTAGCACTTTAGAATTCGAACGTTCGCATCCATTGTATTTAATAGGGTTCTAATGTTCGTACGAACTTTCGGTCCGTTCGCGGGTTCTGGTGCGAACCGAACCCGGGGGTGTTCGGCTCATCACTAGTGGTGAAGTGGTGCTGTTCCGCAGAGCGACTCACGCGTGATTGCTGCAGCTGAAACTCCACTATCGCCTGCTGCTGCTCGCACAGTCTGGCCAGCATGTGCAAGGTGGAGTTCCACCTTGTGGGCACGTCACATATGAGGCGGTGAGCGGGAAGGCCGAAGTTACACTGCAGCGCTGACAGGCGAGCAGCAGCAGGGTGAGAACGCCGAAAGTGCGCACACACAGCCCGCACTTTCTGCAGCAGCTCTGGCATATTGGGGTAATTTTTAAGGAACCTCTGGACCACCAAGTTCAGCACATGCGCCAGTCAAGGGATGTGAGTCAAACCGGCTAGGCCCAGAGCTGCTACGAGATTTCGCCCATTATCGCACACCACCAGGCCGGGCTTGAGGCTCACTGACAGCAACCACTCATTGGTCTGTTGTTCCATGTCCCTCCACAACTCCTGCGCTGTGTGGGGTTTTTCTCCCAAACAGGAACGTTTTAAAACTGCCTGCTGTCGTTTACCCCTGGCTGTGCTGAAGTTGGTGGTGAAGGTGTTACGCTGACCGGATGAGGAGGCGGTAGAGGATGAGGAAGCGGAGTAGGAGGAGTTAGCAACAGGAGGCAAACTGAAGTGCCCTGCAATCCTCGGTGGTGGAAGGACATGCGCCAAACTGCTATCTGCCTCAGTGTCTTGTCATCAGCACATTGTGTGAAGAACTGCCACGCTAGGGAACTCCTTGGACCTGGCTTTGGTGTGCTCGGTCCCTTGCTGCGTTGGGCAGTAGCAGACATACTGTCTAGGGGACGGACGCTCCGCTTTTGCACCCTGCTCCCTCTTCTGCTGTGCTGGTGGCTCTGTGCGACCACCGCCTCTTCCTCCAAACTACACTGGTCACCTGCATAACGTTGATTCCATGTGGGGTCGAGGACCTCATCGTCCTCCACATCATCTTCCACCCAGTCTTCACCCCTGCCCTCCTTGTCGGTCTGCACAATTGCGAAAGCAGCAGCAGTTGGCACCTGTGTTTCGTCATCATCCGAGACGTACTGCGATGGTCCTCCCATGTACTCATCATGAAACATAAGTGGTTGGGCATCGGTGCACTCAATCTCTTCCACTTCTGGGGCAGGGCTAGGTGGATGGCCCTGGGAAACCCTGCTAACAGAGTCATCGAAAAGCAGAAGAGACTGCTGCATGATTTGGGGCTCAGACTGCTTGGCTGATTTGCAAGGGGGTGAGGTGAAAGACTGATGGACATGGGTTTCAGGTGCCAACTCTGATCTTTCATCAGAAGAGTGGGTGGGAGACAATGTGAAGGAACCCGAGGCACTGTCAGCAACCCAATCTACTATCGCCTGTACTTGTCCTGGCCTAAACATTCGTACAGCCTCATTAGGCGCGACAAAATACCGCCGCAGGCTCGGTCGCCTACTCGCACCTGAGGAAGGTGTTTCACTTGTGCGTGTATCTGGTACAGATCCACCACGTCCTGTCCCTGCAACAGGAGCTCCACCAGCAGCACCACGACCGGGGCCACCACGTCCCTTTGACCTTCTCCTCATATTTTCCAAATTTAGGATGTTGCCCTAAATGGGTGTTTTTGGAATAGCAGAACACACCCACAGTACGTAACCACTGAATCGCACAGCTACAGAACTGCAGAAAATGCTATTCAAAAAAAATGTTGTTTTTTTAGTATAGCACAGTAGAAGAAAACTATTTAGAAATTGTTTATTTCACACACCTCCAAATATGTATAACACACTGCAAACTATTTTTTGTGCCCCTAAACGGCGTTTTTTGGAAGAGCAGAACACACCCACAGTACGTAACCGCTGAATTGCACAGCTACAGAACTGCAGAAAATGCTATTAAAAAAAAAATGTTGTTTTTTTAGTATAGCACAGTAGGAGAAAACTATATAGAAATTGTTTATTTCACACACCTCCAAATAAGTATAACACACTGCAAACTATTTTTTGTGCCCCTAAACGGCGTTTTTTGGAAGAGCAGAACACACCCACAGTACGTAACTGCTGAATCGCACAGCTACAGAACTGCAGAAAATGCTATTCAAAAAAAATGTTGTTTTTTTAGTATAGCACAGTAGGAGAAAACTATATAGAAATTGTTTATTTCACACACCTCCAAATATGTATAACACACTGCAAACTATTTTTTGTGCCCCTAAACGGTATTTTTTGGAAGAGCAGAACACACCCACAGTACGTAACTGCTGAATCGCCCAGCTACAGAACTGCAGAAAATGCTATTCAAAAAAAAATTTGTTTTTTTAGTATAGCACAGTAGGAGAAAACTATATAGAAATTGTTTATTTCACACACCTCCAAATATGTATAACACACTGCAAACTATTTTTTGTGCCCCTAAACGGCGTTTTTTTGGAAGAGCAGAACACACCCACAGTACGTAACCGCTGAATCGCACAGCTACAGAACTGCAGAAAATGCTATTAAAAAAAAATGTTGTTTTTTTAGTATAGCACAGTAGGAGAAAACTATATAGAAATTGTTTATTTCACACACCTCCACATATGTATAACACACTGCAAAATATTTTTTTGTGGCCCTGAATGCCTCTTTTTGCAAGCGTACATTAAAGTGCAATTTTTTTTTTTTTTTTTGCCCTAAACGGGTCTTTTTTTGCACGAGCAAAATAAAATGCAAATTTTTATTTTTTTTTGCCCTATGGGTCTTTTGGAAAAGAGCACAATAAAGTGCCTTTTTTTTTTTCCCCTAAAAGTTCGATTTTCTCTGACACTGGGCTCATGGCAGTGTAAAAAGACTGTGCACTGCAACACAAACAGGTAAACCTATGCAGATCGCTGATTTTAATCTCTGAATCTGGACTCCTATATAATATTCTCTCTCCCTGAAAGCACCAACAGGAACCTGGCCCTACACTACACTATCTCTCTATCTTTTCCCTCAGATTGCAGAATCAGGACTACCTCATGTATTTTACAATCTCTCCCTATTAGCAACAGCAGCAGCCAAGATCCTCTCCCTATCTATTCTGAAGCAGAGTGACGTGTGTGCTGTGTGCCTCTAGCTTATATAGAAGCTGGGTCACATGTTGCACTGACCAATCACAGCCATGCCATTAGTAGGCATGGCTATGATGGCCTCTAAGGGCACACCAGCTAATCAAAAGGTGATTGGCTGGCCCCTGAAGCATTTCTAAATGCGTGATTAGATTGCCGAACCCGAACCCGGACTTTTGCGCAAAGTCCGGGTTCGGGTTCGGGAAAAACCTAAAGTTCGGTACGGACCCGAACTTTACAGTTCGGGTTCGCTCAACACTACTCGTGTGCCCTTAGAAGCCATCACAGCCATGCCTACTAATGGTTTGGCTGTGATTAGCCAGTGCAGCATGTGACCCAGCCTCTATATAAGCTAGAGGCACATAGCACAGCACGTCACACTGCTTTAGATAGTGTAGGGAAAGGTTGCTGCTGCTGCTGCTTTGAGGGAGAGAATGAGATAGTAGACATGTGCATTCATTTTCGTCCGAATTTCAGGTATTTTCTTTATCGTTTTAACAAACGAAAACGAAAGCACAGAATCCGAAAACCGAAAGATCCGACATACACAAATGCTTTATTTTCGTTTTCATTGCAACAACAGTTTGATATAGATAGGAGATTCGACGTGACACTGACCATAACAATCTGTGTCTATCGAACCTGTGGTCGAATGTGCCTAACCTTAACTCTATTAGTCCAAGATTATTCTACATAGAGAGAAAAGATTTGACATTATAGAGAGAAAAGATTCAACATTATAGAGAGAAAAGAATCGACATAGAGAGAAAAGATCGCTGCTGGAATTGGGTGGGGGAAGTAAAATAAAAATAATGATGATAATGAATGTTATTGGCTGATTGTAACCAAAGAGGAGGAGCAGTAAAATAGCTAGAACTAACTTGACAAATCAACATGAACGACGAAGATTCGACAAAGCATCGAAAAACATACAAACGTCGAATCTGTCATTGAAGGCTTATGGTGTCTGTCGAAAGTTAGAAGATTAGACGGTGCAGCTAAACTGTACGACGCTGCAATCGTACATTTCCGGTCAAATGCATCCGCCCATAGGCTATAGAAGAATTCTAATGTTGGTTGACTAGTAATAGTAATTAATAATTATAATTATTACTAGTCATACAACATTAGAATTCTACTATAGCTTGTAGGCGGAACATTCGACCGGAAATGTATGATTGCAGCGTCGTACAGTTTTTGCTGCTCCGTCGAATCTTCTTTGAACATTCGACAGACACCATAAGCCTTCAATGACAGATTCGACCTTAATTAATTCAGATTTTCGGATGAATGCAATTTTTAACGAAAAACGAAATAAATAAAAACGAATTTCGGGAGTAACTAAATAAATTAATTTTTTGGACGAAAACGAAATTCCGAAACGAAATATTTCTGTGTGCACATGTCTATTAGATAGGAGTCCTGATTCAGAAATCAAATTACTCAGCGATCTACCTTGCTTTTGTTGCGTGGGTGCAGTGCACAATCTTTTTATCCTGCCCTGAGCCCAGTGCCAGAGAAAAGATAACTTTTATCCGTCTGTTAGTGGGCGGGCATTTTATGCAAGCTCAGTGCACCAGCACTGCATATGTTACTGTGAGATACACACTTTAGATACTGTTCTCCTATTCAAAAAAATAATAATTTAGGGCAAAAAATATGTTTTTGGTGCGTTTTATGCATATCTGTATGTGTGAGATAAACAATTTTGATACTGTTCTCCTATTCTGCTATTCAAAAAAATAATAATTTAGGGCAAAAAAAATTATTTCGGTGTGTTTTCTGCCCAAAATGTTTTTTTTGGTGCATTTTCTGCCCCCAAAATTTTTTTGCCGCACTTTCTGCATATCTGTACGTGTGAGATACACACTTTAGATACTGTTCTCCTATTCTGCTATTCAAAAAAAAACAATTTAGGGCAAAAAAAATATTTTTGGTGCGTTTTCTGTATATCTGTACCTGTGAGATACACCCTTTAGATACTGTTGCTCTATTCTGCTATTCAAAAAACACCCATTTAGGGCAAGATCCTAAATTTCAGAAATATGAGGAAAACATCAAATAAGGGACGTGGCCCCGGTCATGGTGCTGCTGGTGGAACACCTGTTGCAGGGAGAGAACGTGGTCGATCTGTGCCAGCTACACGCACAAGTGAAACACCCTCCTCAGGTGCGAGTAGGCGACAGAGCCTGCAGCGGTATTTGGTCGGGCCTAATGCGGCTCTATGAATGTTGAGGCCAGGACATGTACAGGCGATAGTAGATTGGGTTGCTGACAGTGCCTCCAGTTCCTTCACATTGTCTCCCACCCCGTCTACTGCTGAAAGATCAGAGTTGGTACCTGCAGCCGATGTCCATCAGTCTATCACCTCACCCCCTTGCAAATAAGCCAAGCAGTCTGAGCCCCAAGTCATGCAGCAGTCTCTTCTGCTTTTTGATGACTCTGTTAGCAGGGTTTCCCAGGGCCAACCACCTAGCCCTGCCCCAGAAGTGGAAGAGATTGAGTGCACCGATGCCCAACCACTTATGTTTCAAGATGAGTACATGGGAGGACCATCGCAGCACGTCTCGGATAATGAAGAAACACAGGTGCCAACTGCTGCTGCTTTTGCAATTGTGCAGACCGACAAGGAGGGCAGGGGTGAAGACTGGGTGGAAGATGATGTGGAGGACGATGAGGTCCTCGACCCCACATGGAATCAACGTGATGCAGGTGACCTGTGTGGCCACCAGCACAGCAGAAGAGGGAGCAGGGTGCAAAAGCGGAGCGTCCGTCCCCTAGACAGTACGTCTGCTACTGCCCAACGCAAGGGACCGAGCACACCAAAGCCAGGTCCAAGGAGTTCCCTAGCGTGGCAATTCTTCAGACAATGTGCTGATGACAGGACACAAGTGGTTTGCACGCTGTGCAATCAGAGCCTGAAGCGAGGCATAAACGTTCTCAACCTGAGCACAACCTGCATGACCAGGCATCCAAGTGCAAAGCATGAGCTGCAGTGGAGTAGACACCTCAAAAACCAAGAAAGGTCTCTGGCTCCTCCTGCTTCCTCTTCTGCTGCAGTCTCTGCCTCTTCATCCACCTCTGTAGTGACAGTGGCACCTGCCACCCCGCAAACAGAGGATCTGCCAGCAACACTACCACCTGGGTCACCAACCATCTCCACAATGTCCCATGGAAGCATTCAGCTCTCTATCTCCCAAACACTGGAGCGGAAGAGGAAGTACCCCCCTACCCACCCGCGATCCCTGGCCCTGAATGCCAGCATTTCAAAATTCCTGGCCTTTGAAATGCTGTCATTCCATCTGGTGGAGACGCAGAGTTTTAAAAGCCTGATGGCATTGGCTGTCCCACAGTACGTTGGGCACAGCCGCCACTACTTTTCCAGGCGAGCCATCCCTTCCCTGCACAACCAAGTGGGGGACAAAATCAGGTGTACCCTGCGCAACGCCATTTGCGGCAAGGTCCACTTAACTACGGATACGTGGACCAGTAAGCACGGTCAGGGACGTTATATCTCCCTAACAGCACACTGGGTAAATGCAGTGGCGGCTGGGCCTGAGGCGGATTGCAGTTTGGCGCATGTCCTTCCACCACAGAGGATTGCAGGGCGCTTCAGTTTGCCTCCTGCTGCTAACTCCTCCTACTCCGCTTCCTCATCCTCTACCGCCTCCTCATCCAGTCAGCATAACACCTTCACCATCAACTTCAGCACAGCCAGCTGTAAATGACAGCAGGCAGTTTTAAAACTTTCCTGTCTGGGGGAAAAACCCCACACCGCGCAGGAGTTGTGGAGGGACATGGAACAGACCGATGAGTGGTTGGTGGCAGTGAGCCTCAAGCCTGGCCTGGTGGTGTGCGCTAATGGGCTAAATCTCATAGCAGCTCTGGGCCTAGCCGGTTTGACGCACATCCCTTGCCTGGCGCATGTGCTGAATTTGGTGGTGCAGAGGTTCCTTAAAAATTACCCCAATATGCCAGAGCTGCTGCAGAAAGTGCGGGCCGTCTGTGCGCACTTTCGGCATTCTCACCCTGCTGCTGCTCGCCTGTCAGCGCTGCAGCGTAACTTCGGCCTTCCCGCTCACCGCCTCATATGTGACGTGCCCACAAGGTGGAACTCCACCTTGCACATGCTGGCCAGACTGTGCGAGCAGCAGCAGGCGATAGTGGAGTTTCAGCTGCAGCACGCACGCGTGAGTCGCTCTGCGGAACAGCACCACTTCACCACCAATAACTGGGCCTCCATGCGAGACCTGTGTGCCTTGTTGCGCTGTTTCGAGTACTCCACCAACATGGCCAGTGCCGATGACACCGTTCTCAGCATTACTATCCCAGTTCTATGCCTCCTTGAAAAAATGCTTCAGTCGATGATGGAAGAGGATGTGGCACAGGAGGAAGAGGGATCATTTCCAAGGCTTTCAGGGCAGTCATTCACAAGTGGCTCCGAGGGTGGGTTCCTGCACCAACAAACGCCAGGTACACAATTGTCCAGCAAGGGCACAGTTCTGGAGGATGACGAGGTGGAGGATGAGGAGGTGGAGGAGGAGGAACCATGTTCACAGCAGGGTGGCACCCAGACCAGCTCAAGGCCATCACTGGTGCGTGGCTGGGGGGATACAGAGGACACAGACGATACACCTCCCACAGAGGACAGCTTTTCGTTGCATCTGGGCAGCCTGGCACACATGAGAGATTACATGCTGCAGTGTCTCCGCAATGACCGCCGAGTTGCCCACATTCTAACTGGTGCTGATTACTGGGTGGCCACGCTGCTGGATCCCCATTACAAGGACAAAGTACCGTCCCTAATTCCCTCAATGGAGCGTGATCGTAAGATGTGCGAGTACAAGCGCACACTGGTAGACGTGCTGCTGGTGGCATTCCCACCTGACAGCGGGGGCACAGTGGAAGCACAAGGCGAAGGCAGAGGAGGAGGAAGAGGACGCCAACGCAGCCGGGGCACCACCAGCACCACAGAAGGCAGGGTTAGCATGGCCGAAATGTGGAAAAGCTTTTTCAGCACGCCTCAACAACCAGCACCACCAGCTGATATGGAATGTCTTAGCAGGAGGCAGCATTTCACCAACACGGTGGAGCAGTATGTGTGCACACGCCTTCACGTACTGAATGACGGGTCTGCCCCCTTCAACTTCTGGGTCTCCAAATTGGGCACATGGCCTGAGCTTTCCCTTTACGCCTTGGAGGTACTGGCCTGCCCTGCAGCCAGTGTATTATCTGAATGTGTATTTAGCACGGCAGGGGGCGTTATCACAGACAAGTGCAGCTGCCTGTCCAGAGCCAATGTGGACAAGCAAACGTTAATTAAAATGAACCAGGCATGGATCCCACAGGACTTGTCCGTACCTTGTGCAGAATAGACATGTATACCGTTCTTACCCAGCCATTGTTATATTTTTGATCTTTCTCACTCTTTTGGGGTGTACCCTAATTAAAAAAAAATAATTAAAAACAAAAACCAGTGTTGGCTACCTCGTCCTCCTCCACCGCCGCTTCCACCTACACCGCCACACCCACCGCCACCTCAACCTCCTACTCCATATGGACCTCGTCCTCCTAGGTCATGGATATGCAATTAGCGGACCTCCAGCTGTTGCAAAACTACAAGTCCCATCATGCCTCTGCCTCTGGGTGTCATGCTTGCTGCTGTCAGAGTCTCGCTATGCCTCATGGGACTTGTAGTTTAGCAACAGCTGGAGGTCCGCTAATTGCATATCTCTGTCCTAGGTCAAGATTATAATTTTTAATTTTTATGTATTTTATGTTATTTTAAGTTATTTCCCTATCCACAATTGTTTGCAGAGCACTTGCCATGCTCTTAACAACATTTTGCTGCCATTTGCAGCCCTCTCGTCCTTTCCATTACTTTTTTAGAGTCATTTTAGTCCCCATTGACTAGTTCGGGTCCCCATTGACTTCAATGGGGTTCGGGGTCAAGTTTGGGTCAAGTTCGGGTCCCGAACTCAAACTTTTTTGCGAAGTTCGGCCGAACCTGTCGAACCCAAACATCCAGGTGTCCGCTCAACTCTATTTACAACCACTTTAGGCCCGGAATTGGGCTTTAACACATATAACACACTGATAAGGTGATTTAGATCATGCTGTCCTATTTTGTTTAATTGGACATTCCTATAAGGCCCCTGTGACGAACCCTTGTCCTTAACAGGACTATGTCCACCATAAATGCTTCCTTTGTCCAGAACCAGCACTATCAAAGACTCTTTACCCACCCAGTCACCAGCCATACGTCAGTGTCGGGTAAAAACCAGCAGACTAAACTTTATTCAAGCACATGTTGCACAGATATCCCACTGCGAGACACTTCCCCCCCCACCCTTGGATTCAGAGCGGGGTAAACTGTCCAATCACAATAGACACACAGGTCAGGTGTATTCAAACTTCTCATCAGTAAACAGTCTTATCAGCAGGGGGGCTGCTGGAGGAGTCCCCCTTCCTCTTCTCACAGCAAACACACTTACACATCCCATAATATTTGAGGCAGACAGCCACAATAGAATAATAGAATACAGTCACACCCCAAACGATCACAACAAAGAGTACACAACAAAATGAGACAATATATATACACACACACACACACACACACACACACACATATATATATATATATATATATACACACACACACATATATACATATACATACACACACACACTAGGGATGAGCTTCGAGTTCGAGTCGAACACATGTTCGACTGAACAGCGAACAATTTGGGGTGTTCGCAGCAAATTCGAAAAGCCGCAGGACACACTGTAAAAGTCTAAGGGAGAAATCTAAAGTGCTAATTTTAAAGGCTTATATGCAAGTTATTGTCATAAAAAGTGTTTGGGGACCTGGGTCCTGCCCAAGGGGACATGTATCAACGCAAATATTTTTTTTAAAACTGCCATTTTTTCGGGAGCAGGGATTTTAATAATGCTTAAAGTGAAACAATAAAAGTGAAATATTTCTTTAAATTTCGTACCTAGGGTGTGTGTATAGTATGCATGTAAAGTAGCGCTTGTTTCCGGTGCTTAGAACTGTCCCTGCACAAAGTGTAATTTCTGAAGGAAAAAAAGTAATTTAAAAGCTATAATGAATTGTCGGCTCCCGGCAATACAGAGAAAAGTAATTGAAAGTCATTGATAAAAAAAAAAAAACTGCGTGGGGGTCCCCCCGAATTTAAATACCAGGCCCTTCAGGTCTGGTATGGATATTAAGGGGAACTCCAAGCAAATTTTTTTTTTAAATGGCGTGGAGTTCCCCCCAAAAATCCATACCAGACTCTTTATCCGAGCACGCAACCTGGCAGGCTGCAGGAAAAGAGGCCTTTGACCCCTCAAAGCACCATGTCCCCATGTTGATGGGGACAAGGGCCTCATCTCCACAACCCTTGCCCGGTGGTTGTGGGGGTCTGCGGGCAGGGGGCTTATCGGAATCTGGAAGACCCCTTTAACAAAGGGGACCCCAGATCCCGCCCCCCATGTGAATTGGTAAGGGGTACATTGTACCCCTACCATTTCACAAAGAAAGTGTAACACAGACACAGTTGAGATAAGTCCTTTATTAAAAATAAAAAATGAATAAAAAAAGATTCCAGCGGTGGTAATCCACTATTGGTCTCCACTCCAATGCTGTCGGTATCCTGCGATGGGTGATCTCCTCTCCGGGGTCCAGCGATGGATAATCTCTCCTCTCCAGGTCCAGGCTCCAACGATGAGATGTCCAGTGCAGCAAGGAACAGCATCCTGTCTCCACCAGAGACACCCCGGGAATCCCGGCAGCCTGACAGGTCTCTTATGTAGCTGAGGACGGGGCCACCCGTCACGTGACCCCGTCCCCCTCTGACGCAAGGGGAAACCCAGGCTTCCCCAGTGATGTGCGGGTGACCCTGCCCCCTCTGATACAACGGAAACCTGAGTTACATCAGAGGGCGGCGGGGTCACCCGCACGTCACTGGGTTTTTTTTTTATTTGGCGTGGAGTTCCCCTTAAAATCCATACCAGACCTGAAGGGCCTGGTAATTGAATTTGGGGGGACCCGCACGCATTTTTTTTTTTTTTTAATCAATGACTTTTCTCTGTATTGCTGGGAGCCGACAATTCATTATAGCCACGAGTGCTTTTAAATTACTTTTTTTCCTTCAGAAATTACACTTTGTGCAGGGACAGTTCTAAGCACGGGAAACACGCGCTACTTTACAGGCATACTATACACACCCCCTAGGTACAAAATTTAAAGGAATATTTCACTTTTATTGTTTAACTTTAAGCACTATTAAAATCACTGCTCCCGAAAAAACTGCAGTTTTTAAAACATTTTTTTGCATTGATACATGTACGCTGGAGCAGGACCCGGGTCCCCAAACACTTTTTATGACAATAACTTGCATATAAGCCTTTAAAATTAGCACTTTAGATTTTTCATGTTCGTGTCACATAGACTTTAATGTTTGGATGTTCGAACAAATTTATTGCCAGTTCGCATGTTCTGATGCGAACCGAACTGGGGGGTGTTCGGCTCATCCCTAACACACACACACACACACACAACATTCCAATGTGGCTGTACAGTGATTCCGATTAGTAAAGATCAGACTGGATTTCTGGGTCACCCGGTGCCCCTATTAGAGACACAGAGTGATTTACACATCAGAGGGCCTTGGGAAGCTGCACAAACCCCCCACCCAAAGTGACTCCTGTCACATATCTCCCCTTTCGGCAGGAGACTGACACAGGAGGAGACCCCAGACGGGTTGACTCCAAAGTTAGTCAGTAGTTCCCATCCCCCAATGCCGGTATCCACAGTACCCCAAATAAATAGTCCCAAATAGAGCATTACTTACCCAGCCAACCTCTGCCTCTCTCAGAGAACATACCCACCGCTGGGGAGAGGCGTGGACTGGCCCTTCTCCCTAAAGTCCTTACAGCCACTGGAGAGAAGACAGGGGAGACTGGGCTCACTCCGTCATGCTGTTGGGGATCTGGGCCAAAGGCCCAGCATCCCTGGGGTATACACGTGGAGACTGAAGTCCCATACACCTTCACAGGAAATACATCCTCTGTTAGTTGAAGGCAGAGGCCAGCAGCACTCTGCCCTGTTGCCAGCCCTTCTGCTGGGTTGCTGCGAGTGGAGACCGCAGTCCCAACCACCGATATCAGCTCAAGCTGCAATTGTGTGCAGAGGCCAGTAGCATTCTGCCCTGTTAGCACTTCAGCTGAGGACCCCACATCATCCACTCCGGCTAACTGTTGGGGAGTGACCATCCCCTTCTCACCATGGGCCCCTAGAACTGCTGCAGGTGTGGGGCAGAGGTCTTGGACCCTCTGTCCGGTGACCAGCGCTTCAGCTACAGAAGTCTCTGGTAACTACTCAGTGAAGTTTGGCCCTGGTGCCAGCTCTCCTGCTGGGTTGGTGGCATCATTCTGGGGTGCCATCTGCTCCATCTCCCTTACTCTTATCTGGCTGCTGGGAAAACATGTCTCTGGTACTGTCCCCCAGGTGCATGGTTCTTTACTGGGGAGGAAAGATTGCTTCCTCCACCCTGGCCAACTGTTGGGAAGGGAGAATGAACACCTCCTCTCCCTTCTCCCCTGGATCTTAATCTGCTTCTGGGAAGTGACCATCTCCTTCTCATCCCGGGCCTCTGGAACTGCCACAGGTGTGGGGCAGAGGTCTTGGACCCTCTGTCCAGTTGTCAGCATTTCAGCTGCAGAAGTTTCTGTTAACTCCACCAATGCTGCTGGCAGAAAATCCCATGTCTCTGTCAGTATTGTGGGAGAAAGGCCAACTGCCTCTTCTCTCCGGGAGGCTGAAGCTGCTGTTGGTGTTGGGCAGAGGCTAGCAGAGCTTTGCCCTTTTGTCAACACTTCAGCTTTGGAGACGGCAATCTCTGGAGTTTCCACTGCCGATTCTCTGGCATGCTGCTGAACGTGTTCTAGCAGTTTCCTGTATGCCCTTTCCAGATGCTATTCCTTCCTTAGCAAATAGTCTAGATCAGGTTTAAGCTCTGAGACCCCTGCAAGACTGAGAATAGCCTCTCTGTATTCTCGCAGGTCTTCAAGGGTAGGTTCCCCTTCATCTCCAAACACGAAACAATCTGTAAGTCTCTCCCACAGCAATCCAGGGCCACTAAAGTCATATCCCTCCGGAGAGCATTCTGTTGTCTCCCCTAAATATTCCTGCTCTGCATGCCATTGCAGAGCTCGATAACGATTGTCCAGCTATATCTCTTGCTGAACCAGCCTGTCCAACTCCGTTACCCATTGCTCCTGGGGCTGCTCTCCCAGGAATTCCATCTGTAACTCCCGTTGTTCACTGGCCTGCTGCTCTGGGGTTGGAAAGCACTTGCCCTGTTGCATACCAGCAACCCGGAGGGCTGTAATCCAGAGTCCTATCCGAATCTCCTGCCTAAACTCCAGGTATTCACCTGCAGACACAGTCCTGGAGATCGATGAAAGGACGATCTGCAGCAGCCCCGGGAACTCTGATGCCAGATTCATATCTCCACTGGGGTGACTGAAGTCTGCTTTCCCGATCTTGGATCAAGGTGGAGGTTTGGATGTGTTCCCAGCTAGGAAGCACGATCCCGCTGTTGCCAACCAGTTGGGACGAACCCTTGTCCTTAACAGGACTATGTCCGCCGTAAACGCTTCCTTTGTCCAGAACCAGCACTATCCAAGACTCTTTAACCCACCCAGTCACCAGCCATACTTCAGTGTAGGGTAAAAACCAGCAGACTAGACTTTTTTCAAGCACATGTTACACAGATATCCAACTTTGAGACACTTTCCCCTACCCTTGGATTCAGGGCGGGGTAAACTGTCCAATCACAATAGACACACAGGTCAGGTGTATTCAAACTTCTCATCAGTAAACAGTCTTATCAGCAGGGGGGCTGCTGGAGGAGTCCCCCTCCCTCTTCTCACAGTAAACACACTTACACATTCCATAATATTTAAGGCAGACAGCCACAATAGAACAATAGAATACAGTCACACCCCAAACAATCACAGCAAAGAGTACACAACAAAATGAGAAAATATACAAATTATATATATATATATATATATATATATATATATATATATATATATATATACACACACACACACACACACACAACATTCCAATGTGGCTGTACAGTGAGTCCGATTAATACAGATCAGACTGAATTTCTCGGTCACTCTGTGCCCCTATTAGAGACACAGGGTGATTTGCACATAAGAGGGCCTGGGGAAGCTGGACACAATGTTTCCAGAGCTCTCCAAGGTAAGCCGAGTTGCACAAACCCCCCACCCAAAGTAACTCCTGTCACAGCCCCTTTTACATGAGCAGACTGATCGGGTCCACCTGTTCGTTCTATATGGGGAGGCGGATGTAAACGGATACACCCGCCTGCATCTGATCCAGTCTGCCAAAAACAGATGGATGGGGATTAGATCGGATGACAGACAGGCAGTCCGTTTCCATCCAATCGCCCCATAGAGAACAGCAGACTGTGTCTGTGTCTGTTCTGCATCAGTGGAGCGGACACAGACCTGTCATACGCCTGCTCAGCGGGGATCAGCTGACAGATCCCTCGATAAGGAGGCAGATCCGCTTGATGGAGTCCACCCCGTGTAAAAGGGGCCTAAGACAGATATAAACAAAGTTGCATCTCAGCAGGCTGCATAAAACAAAAATATGTGAAAAACTGCAACTCCTCCTGTGAAAAAAATATAACTATATAATTCTAACTGTTGGATACATTGCCTTGAGAAAGTTTCCATACTCCTTGAAATTTTCCACATTTTGTCATGTTACAACCAAAAAGGTAAATGTATTTTATTGGGATTTTATGTGATAGACCAACACAAAGTGGCACATAATTGTGAAGTGGAAGGAAAATAATAAATGGTTTTCCAAATTTTTTCCAAATAAATATGTAAAAAGTGTGGCGTGCATCTGTTTTAAGCCCCCTTTACTCTGATACCCCTAACTAAAATCTAATGGAACCAATTGCCTTCAAAAGTCACCTAATTAATAAATAGTGTCCACCTGTGTGTAATTTAATATCAGTATAAATACAGCTGTTCTGTGAAGCCTTTGTTAGGTTTGTTAGAGAACCTTAGTGAAAAAACAGCATCATGAAGGCCAAGGAACACCCCAGACAGGTCAGGGATAAAGTTGTGGAGAAGTTTAAAGCAGGGTTAGGTTATGAAAAAATATCTCAAGCTTTGAACATCTCACGGAGCACTGTTCAATACATCATCCAAAAATGGAAAAAGTATGACACAACTGCAAACCTAATGTAGCGCACAGACCCCTTTCTTTACCTGCATTAACTTTGGCTCCTCGCAGTAAGAGAGAGGCACACCACACCACAAACCTGTACCCTCCTGTGTGAAGAGGTTGAGCGGTGTTATTGATGGGTCTTCCACAGTCAGAGAGCCAGAGAATGCCTCTCACCTCTATATTGAATAAAGACAAGTCCTTGTATCCCCACAGTAACTTGAATGTCCACACCAGCTGCACTCCAACGTAGAGGTTTATTTCCTTATAAAACACAAACTCTGACAGGGAAGGTTGGAGGGAGAACAGGACAGCTTAAGGTGGGGAAGAGGTCCAGGCACTAACGTAACACAATTCACTGCTCCGATTCTCAAGCAGACTCAGCCCATTCGGATAGTCTCCCTAGCTTAGGACTAGCAACCGAAATGATGCTCGAACTTTAGACTTGGTCTCTGCCACAGCCCACGTGAACTTGGTCTCTGTCACAGACTTGATGAACTTGGTCTCTGTTCAAGGAGAAGACATCCCTCCAGAGAGTTACCGGGACCCTTCCTTCACTGTGACTTCCGCACCAGTCCTTCGGAACGGTTCCTCCCCCGGCCTCCTCATCTAGGATACGGGTCCCCTCACAAGGCGGCACCCTGAGATTCCTCGATCTCCGGTGGGCTCCAGCCGAAGGTGCTGGGCCCAGACCTTTGTTGCAGTCCCAGGGCTGAAGGTGCCTGGGACCGACAGGAACCACACACTCCCTGGGGTAGGATCCCCGACCACGAACCGCAGACCCGACCCTGGGCTAAAGGTGCCCAGGGCGGACAGGAACAAGAACCACGAACAGGCAGCGTCTGCCCCCCTTATATCCTAGCCCAGCAGGTAAACCACACCCACTGTATGGCTGCCGAGAGGGGACACACTAGGCACAGCACTGTATCAGCGGTTCAACGCTGGCCTACTATGGCAGCGCCACCTGCAGACCACAGGGAACTGTACACCAATACTCTACCTGTAGACAAAAATGGTTGCAAGAACAATTATTGTGTTTGAGCACAACTACCACCCAAACACTAACACTAACAGGCTGGGCAAGGAGAGCTTTAATCAGAGAAGCAGCCAAGAGGCCCATTGTAACTCTGGAGGAGCTGCAGAGATCCACAGCTCAGGTGGGAGAATCTGTCCACAGGACAACTATTAGTCATGCACTCCACAAATTTGGCCTTTATGGAAGAGTGGCAAGAACAAATCCATTGTTGAAAGAAAGTCATAAAAAGTCCCTTTTGCAGTTTGCAAAAAGCCATGTGGGTGACACAGCAAACATGTGGAAGAAGGTGTTCTGGTCAGATAAGACCAAAATTTAACTTTTTGATTTAAAAGCAAAACGCTAAGTGTGAGAGAAAACTATCACTGCACATCACCCTGAACACACCATCCCCACCATGAAACATGGTGGTGGCAGCATCATGTTGTGGAGATGCTTTTCATTAGCAGGGACAGGGAAACTAGTCAGAGGTGATGGGAAGATGGATGGAGCCAAATACAAGGCAGTATTAGAAGAAAACCTGTTAGAGTCTGCAAAAGACTTGAGACTGGGGTGGAGGTTTACCTTCCAGCAGGACAACAACCCTAAACATACAGCCAGAGCTACAATGGAATGGTTTAGATCAAAGCATTTTCATGTGTTAAAATGGCCCAAGTCCAGACCTAAATCCAATTGAAAAGCTGTAGCAAGACTTGAAAATTGCTGTTCGCAGATGTTCTCCATCCAATCTGACAGAGCTTGAGCTGTTTTGCAAAGAAGAATGGGCACAAATTTGACTCTCTAGATGTGCAAAGCTGGCAGAGACATCCCCAAAAAGGTGGTTCCACAAAGTATTGACTAAGGGGGGCTGTATACAAATGCACGCCACACTTTTCAGATATTTATTTGTAAAAAAAATTAAAAACTATGTAATTTTCCTTCCACTTCTCTAACAAACCTAACAAAGGCTTCACAGAACAGCTGTATTTATACTGATATTAAATTACACACAGGTGGACACTATTTATTAATTAGGTGACTTTTGAAGGCAATTGGTTCCATTAGATTTTAGTTAGGGGTATCAGAGTAAAGGGGGCTTAAAACAGATGCACGCCACACTTTTTACATATTTATTTGGAAAAAATTTGGAAAACCATTTATTATTTTCCTTCCACTTCACAATTATGTGTCACTTTGTGTTGGTCTATCACATAAAATCCGAATAAAATACATTTACGTTTTTGGTTGTAACATGACAAAATGTGGAATATTTCAAGGGGTATGCATACCCTTTCAAGGCACTTTATATTGTATATGAAAGACTTCACTAATTAGAACCTAAATGTGGCCTGTCCTACTCAAAATGACACAGCTAAGTGGGTCTGAACCAATGAAAGCCAGTTCAGCTCCCATAATTCAGTAAGGTCATGTTCTTCATTTTTTTATGTGTTTTGTGTAAGTGGTTCTTGCAAACACAAAGTAAAGGGAAGAGATATGTCCATGCACACATTTTTTTATAGTTTCAGCTGTAAAGAAACATATGCATGTACTGCATTTTCATTTGTCTCTCGCTGCAAGAAAACAAATAATATTTAGTGCTTCGGTAGCTACTCATTTTGTCAAAAGATGTGAAAAAAAAGTTGCCAACATATAAAGTTCAGGCACATAATACTTTCGGCAGTCGCCAAGTGCTTGGTGCTACCCCGCTTGTGCTGGAGACTGCGCTGGACTGACTGGATCAGTCACTGATTGTGGGTGGGTGATTATGTGGGCAAAGAGGAAGCAATCTCTTCCAGTAGGTCGTGCCTAACGATGGATGGTGGTGGTGGACCCTCCTTGGGGCTTGGGCTACTACCTTGCCGATACGGCCTTGTGGTCATTTTAGCGAGTAGACTTGGGTAGAAATGTACATGTTTACACTTTTAATAAACATTGGGTGACACTGATGCTGAGTGCTCCATCTTTCCTACCCAAGTCTTGGTGCTACCCCAGAATCCTGGAATCTGATCTTCAAAACGTTTGATACTTTCTGGTAGTTTCAAAGCTTGTCTATCCCCTTCTACACATTGGCTAGGGTGATCACCCATTACCAACAGGGTGGCTTAGGATAGTGGCAAGGACTGTGGGACTGCTGAATTTTTATGGTGCATGTACTTTATACGTTACCAGCTTAGAGGATTTTTCTGACAGGTTCATTTTAAAAACTATAAATTGTTGCTAAATTCGTTTTTCTTCAACAAATACAGCCTTCCATTTTTTTTTTTTTGTATATTTTAAACTTAACAGTGCACAATTGTATAAGGTTATGGGTTAATAAAAGCGGCAATTAAAGTATACATTTTTTTTTTCTTCTTCCTTTCTTTTGGCTTTCACTATTAACACTGCAAACTCATAGTGACAAATCACAAGTCCGTATCATTTCCCTGTGAACTCCACTGACAATTAAAGCTATTTGAGGCCATTCGTCATTGCGGCTTTGTCTCAATGACAAAGCTGACAGGGTGAGCATAGCATTGCATAATGAAATATACTTTAAAAGCATTGCTGGGATGGTGAATAACTTCTCTGCTATTTTATATTATTGTTACATACTGGACTAACAAGTTGTGCTACCTTACATGAGAATCCCATGAGATAGCCATCTGTGAAATATAAAAACAGGTGATTAGTTTCATATTTCTCAGTCTGTGTATCCTGCTGTTAAGTTAGAGAAAGCACATCATTACAAAATAAAAATCAAAGATGCAATATATAGGAGACGCTATCACTGACATTTCATGATCTGTTTGGAAAAATGAGTGAAGCTAATAAACTGCTTACAGAACTGCTGAAGGGGGGTGGACTTTCTTAAAGCTGTATTAAATCCCAAACCAAAGATGTATTATATTGCCGCTTACTGATCATTAGGTGTGGTTGCTGCATTCGTTTTCTTTTCCTTGGCTCCCCCCCCCCTCTTTGTTTTCACCCCAGATAGCAAGCAATTGTGCTTCAAGTTTGAAAATAATTTGCTAAGCTATTGCTAGACTTGCCAGACTTCACAAGTTTGTTGCACAATTACAGCAAGTCCACATTGCGTGACTTCAGATCAACTTTCTTTGCAAACATTCTGCTGCAAGTTCTGGTTCAGTTATGTTGTGCAATAGTCATCCCACCACAGGGGTCACTGTGGCTGAATTTTCATGTTGTAGACTTGCAGAGCTCTTGCTGTAAACTCACTGCTGCAACTTTGCTCTTGCTATAGACTTGCCACGCAAATTTGCTGCAAATTGGAAAAGTGTCCACTAGAACTTGTGCTTCAAATGCTCTGTGAGTGTACAACTTGCCAGTGAAAATGTGCAGCAAGTTAACAGACTTACAATTCAACACTGCCACAAACTTGTGGCAAGCTATCCTTGCTATCTGGGACATGGTGACCTGTCCGGTAAAACACCTCCTGTATTAATGAGACACAGCTCTGGAAGAATGAGCACAGGAGGTCCAGCAGACCGAAGCATTGTCAGTCTGGGGGAGGGTGGTGTTAATTGTATTAGCAGATTTCGTTACACTAACAAATTGAAGCCAAACTCCATCTCACATTTTACAATCAGTTGCAGCAAACAGTTGTTTTTTTTCCTTTTGGGACAAAGATTTTGCATGAATAAACTGAAGCTGATCATTTTAATTACCCCTGTCCATGTTAAGTGGTTTGTCTCATTCATGTAAACTGATACATTCTGCTGGAGAGCTTGTTGTGCTTTTGAAAAACAGCAGACTTGCTGGCCAGATCACCAGATGAAAATAGAAGAAAGAAAGCCTAAAAAAGGGAACTAATGCAGCCATCACATCTAAGAATTGGTAAGCTACAATATAATAGATGTTTGCTTTTGGGTTTAACCACTTAACGACCGCTCACTGTATATATACGTCGGCAGAATGGCACCGACAGGCACAATCACCCCCCCCCGCGCGATCGCTCCCGGCGAATGAGAAAGCTTCCTCTGCTGTGTAATGTTTACACAGGCAGAGGAAGTGATGTCATCTCTCATGAGGCGCTCACATATACCGGGCGCCGTACAAGAGAAGACACTAGGGTTGCCACCTTTTCTTTAAGCCAAATCCGAACACTTTAGCGGCCTGTGACACCTTTGGGTGCATCAAGGAGAGTAGAAATGCGGTGCGCATAGCGTGTAGCAGTGAACAGAGGGTGTAGCCAAATTGCTCTTGCTGACATCATCGCCCTGCCCCCCCAGTGATGCCGAATCTGCCTCCAGACAGCCGCCCACAGCTCCCAGATGGCAACAGATTTGTGTGTGACTATTTTGGTTACTTGGGGAGCCACAGCCCAGTCTGAATAATGTGTCCGGTTTTCAGTCTGCCTGAAACCCGGACACAAGATTCAAAACGAGGACTGTCTGGGTGAATCCCGGACAGGTGGCAACCCTAGAAGACACACAGGTTAGTGCACAAACAGTACACTGACACCAGGACACATAGGAACATAAATCGCCCCCCAGACCCCCCCAGATCACCCCCCAGCCCCCAGTCACAGTGTCACTGATTGCAGTGACCATTTATTTACTGATCACTGCAATCAGTGAAATTTGTGACTGTAAAAGTGTCACTACAGTTAGTTTTAGGTCCAGTATAGCCCCCTAACCCCCCTAATAAAGGTTTAACCCCCTGATCACCCCCCAGATAACCCTTTCACCCCCTAGCACTGCCGCCACTAAGCAATCGTTTTTCTGATCGCTGTTTTACTGTCGGTGTTGCTGATCGGTAGCCAGTTATTTTTTTTAGGTTCGCCGCAGGTTTTTATAGCGTCGGGTACCCCCATATATTACCTAATAAAGGTTTAACCCTCTTGATCGTCCCCCAGGTAACCCTTTCACCCCCTATCACCACTGTCGCTAAGCAATCGTTTTTCTGATCGCTGTCTTTTTGTCGGTGATGCCGATAGGTAGCCAGTTATTTTTTTTTAGGTTCGCCGCAGGTTTTTATAGCGTCAGGTACCCCCATATATTACCTAATAAAGGTTTAACCCCCTTGATCGCCCCCCAGGTAACCCTTTCACCCCTTATCACCACTGTCGCTAAGCGATCGTTTTTCTGATCGCTGTCTTATTGTCGGTGATGCCGATAGGTAGCCAGTTATTTTTTTTAGGTTCGCCGCAGGTTTTTATAGCGTCAGCTACCCCCATATATTACCTAATAAAGGTTTAACCCCCTTGATCGCCCCCCAGGTAACCCTTTCACCCCCTATCACCACTGTCGCTAAGCAAACATTTTTCTGATCACTGTCTTATTGTCGGTGATGCCGATAGGTAGCCAGTTATTTTTTTTAGGTTCGCCGCAGGTTTTTATAGCGTCAGCTACCCCCATATATTACCTAATAAAGGTTTAACCCCCTTGATCGCCCCCTAGGTAACCCTTTCACCCCCTATCACCACTGTCGCTAAGCAATCGTTTTTCTGATCGCTGTCTTATTGTCGGTGATGCTGATAGGTAGCCAGTTATTTTTTTTAGGTTCGCCGCAGGTTTTTATAGCGTCAGGTACCCCCATATATTACCTAATAAAGGTTTAACCCCCTTGATCGCCCCCCAGGTAACCCTTTCACCCCCTATCACCACTGTCGCTAAGCGATAGTTTTCCTGATCGCTGTCTTATTGTCGGTGATGCTAATAGGTAGCCAGTTATTTTTTTTAGGTTTGCCGCAGGTTTTTATAGCGTCAGGTACCCACATATATTACCTAATAAAGGTTTAACCCCTTGATCGCCCCCCCAGGTAACCCTTTCACCCCCTTTTGCCAGTGTCACTAAGCGATCGTTTTTCTGATCGCTGTATTACTTATGCTGGTGCCGATAGATAGCCAGTTATTTTTTTTAGGTTCGCCGCAGGTTTTTATAGCGTCAGGTACCCCCATATATTATCGAATAAAGGTTTTAACCCCCTAATTGCCCCTAGTTAACCCTGCATCACACCCCAGGCAGCGTCAGGTTAGTGCCAGTAACGCTAACACCCACGCGTGAAGCATACACCTCCCTTAGTGGTATAGTATCTGAACAGATCAATATCTGATCTAATCAGATCTATACTAGCATCCCCAGCAGTTTAGGGTTCCCAAAAACGCAGTGTTAGCGGGATCAGCCCAGATACCTGCTAGCATCTGCGTTTTGCCCCTCCGTCCAGCCCAGGCCACCCAAGTGCAGTATCGATCGATCACTGTCACTTACAAAACACAACACACATAACTGCAGCATTCGCAGAGACAGGCCTGATCCCTGCGACTCCAGTGCTGTAGGAGGTGATTTCACCACCACAGTTAAAAAAAAAAAGCATACATGCCGAAGCATTGGGGCAGCAGGGGCAGAGGAGCGGAGGAGCGATTTTGCTCCTAATGCCGCGTACATACGGTCGAAATTCCGACGGAGGCTTGCCCGTGTAAAAGTCCGACCATGTGTGTGCGCCATAATTTTTGCGGGAGGATGCCCCCATGCTTCGGCATATATAAATGGTGCATGTATGCCCATCATTATAAGTGGGTGGATGAAGGGCGGTATTCTAATGGTGGGCATACCCACCGATCAATCTCTTTTTTTTGTTCAGCCAACAGGCTGCATGAAAAAAAAGATTACAATACATGTCCAACAAGGACCAGCAAACGTACTGGTATGTTGCTGGACTTTGAATGGTTATACCAGATTGATGCCTGCGGGTTCAGGTATAATCTTGGTATCATTCTTTTCAGCCAGCGGCCGGCTTTCATGTAAAAGCAATCCTAGCAGCTAATTAGCCTCTGGACTGCTTTTACAAGCAGTGGGAGGGAATGTCCCCCCCCCGGATATAAAAAGCGCCATTGGGAAATTGGGAAAGCATTTTATCACACCGATCTTGGTGTGGTCAGATGCTTTGAGGGCAGAGGAAAGATCTAGGGTCTAGAAGACCCCAGTTTTTTCAAAAAAAGAGTACCTGTCACTACCTATTGCTATCATAGGGGATATTTACATTCCCTGAGATAACAATAAAAATGATAAAAGAAAAAAAAAAATATGGAAGGAATAGTTTAAAAAAAAAGAAAGCAAAATGAATAATAATAAAAAAAAAAAAAAAAAAAAAGCACCCCTGTCCTGCCCTGCTCTTGCGCAATGGCGAACGCAAGCGTCGGTCTGGCGTCATATGTAAACAGCAATTGCACCATGCATGTGAGGTATCACCACGAAGGTCAGATCGAGGGCAGTCATTTTAGCAGTAGACCTCCTCTGTAAATCTAACGTGGTAACCTGTAAAGGCTTTTAAAAATGTATGTAGTTTGTCGCCAATGCGCGTTTGTGTGAAATTTTAAAGCATGTCGTGTTTGGTATCTATGTACTCGGCCTAAGATCATCTTTTTTATTTCATCAAACATTTGGGCAATATAGTGTGTTTTAGTGCATTAAAATAAAAAAAGTGTATTTTTTCCACAAAAAATGCGTTTGAAAAATCGTTGCGCAAATACTGTGTGGAAAAAAAAAATGCAACACCCACCATTTTAATCTGTAGGGCCTTTGCTTTAAAAAAATATATAATGTTTCGGGGTTCAACATAATTTACTTGCAAAAAAAATAAATGTTTTCATGTAAACAAAAAGTGTCAGAAAGGGCTTTGTCTTCAAGTGGTTAGAAGAGTGGATGTAAGCTTCCTAATGTTGTGTATAAAATGCCAGAACAGTTCAAAACCTCACCAAATGACCCCATTTTGGAAAGTAGACACCCCAAGCTATATACTGAGAGGCGTGTCGAGTCCATGGAACATTTTATATGTTGACACAAGTTGGGGAAAAAATAAAATTTTTTTTTTTTTTTGCACAAAGTTGTTACTAAATGATATATTGCCATGGGCATATGTGGAATTACACCCCAAAATACATTCTGTTGCTTCTCCTGAGTACGGGGATACCACATGTGTGAGACTTTTTGGGAGCCTAGCCGCGTACGGGACCCCAAAAACCAATCACCGCCTTCAGGCTTTCTAAGGGTGTAAATTTTTGATTTCACTTCTCACTGCCTATCACAGTTTCGGAGGCCATGGAATGCCCAGATGGCACAAAACCCCCCTAAATGACCCCATTTTGGAAAGTAGACACCCCGAGTAGAGTTGAGCGGGTAGCTGGATATTCGGGTCCGGCGGGTTCGGCCGAACTTCGGAAAAAAGTTCGGATTCGGGACCGAACTTTAACCCGAACCCGGACCCCATTGAAGTCAATGGGGACCCGGACTTCTGACGACTAAAAAGGCTCTAAAAAAGTAATGGAAAGGGCTAGAGGGCTGCAAATGGCAGCAAAATGTTGTTAAGAACATGGCAAGTGCTCTGCAAACAAATGTGGATAGGAAATGACTTAAAAGAACATAAAAAAAATTAAAAAATAAAAAAATATGCTGGAGGCCCCCTTTTCAGCAGAAGAGGTACAGGAAGTCATTAAGAACCTCAGAAACTCAACGGCACGATGCCACACATATGGTGGGAATGCCCCAGAATACGCCCTTTCTGGAATAAATTATTTAATTTAATGGATAAGCTAGTGGGAAAATAAAATACTTTGAAATAAAAATGTAGCGGGGTGCTAAATTTAAGGAAAGTGTTTGAGTGGTAAATAGGCTCAAATACCCTAATTCTGTAGGATTCATGGACCATTTTGTCCTCGGGGGACAGTATTGGTGTGCAGTTCCCTGCGGCCTACAGGTGGTGCCTTTTGTGTCCCCTCTTGGCAGTAGTACAGCGGGGCGGGGAACCTGCTGTGCATGCCGGGAGAGCATATAAAAGGGGCAGACCTTTGGCCTGGGGGCTGATGTCCAGTGGGGTCCGCGCCCAGGTGCCTTCGGCCTGGGTGCATGTGTTCCTGTTCCATCTCGGGCACCTTTAGCCCGGGGTGAGGTACTATCCTGGAGTTCTTGCTGCCCTGGGTATGGAGGCCTAGGGGCGGGAGTAAAGCCTGGAGTCCAGAGCCGCCTCGTGTAGGGGACCCTGTTCCAGGGAAGGGAGGATCATTCTGATGGACCGATGCGGGAGTCACGGTGAAGGAATGGTCTGTTGACTCCCTGGAGAGATGTCTTCCCCTTGATATGGGCTAGGTTCGTAGAAGGAGAAGCTCAAGGTCACCTTGACTGTATCAGAGGCCTTATTCAACCGGCCCGTGGCAGGGGCCTTATACACCCTGGTCTGTGGCTGAGACCAAAGTTCTCCAGGCCCGTGGCAGGGGCCTTGTACACCCGGTCTGTGGCAGAGACCAACCTCAATGTCTGTGGCAGAGACCGTGCGCCAAAAACTGTTTGAGAAACCTAAGCAGTGAAGTGAATGTGCTACGTTTGTGCCTGGACCTCCTCCACACCTTAAGCTGTCCTGTTTCTTTGCTCTAACCTTTTCTATCTGAGTACAGTTTATTTTGCCATGAGAGAATAAGAGTTGGAGTTTCAGCTGGTGTGGACATTGACTTTACTGGCAATTAAAGGACTTGCCTCTACCTACAGTAGAGGTGAGAATCATCCTCTGGAGGAGTTTTGACTCCGGCTGTGGACACGGCCCGTCAAGTACACCGCTCAACCTCTTTATATAGGAGGATACGGGCTGGTAGTGCGGTGTGCCTTTCTCCCTCCTGCGAAGAGCCAACAACATAAAGGCAGGTAAGGGGGAAAGGATCTGTGCGCTACAAAAAAATAAAATAAAAATTTTAATCTTGGCCTAGCAGGACGAGGTCCATATGGAGTAGGAGGTTGAGGTGGCGGTGGATGTGGCTGTGTAGGTGGAAGCGGCGGTGGAGGAGGACGAGGTAGCCAACACTGGTTCAAAAATACAACAATGGCTGGGTAAGGCCGGTGATGTGTCGAATTCTGTCCCCTGTCGAATAGTGTCCGCCCTGTACTGCGCTTGCTGAGTATGTAGGACAAGGGGATTTCAAAAATCTCCCAAGACTAACGGCGCCTGCGTGTTGAGTTCAGGTGAAGGCCACACCATCCGTGGTTCAAGCCGAGCCAAGCAAGGCCGCGATCGAAGCGAGCCCGTGAGGGGCCCTGTTACTATGTGCTACCGTATGTCCTCTTGGATGGTGGGGCTTGAACCTGCACTCACAGCGCAGGCGCCGTTCATCTTCGGAGATTTTGTGAATCTCCTTGTCCTCTGTACTGCGCAAGCGCTGCGCCTGCGCAGTACGGGCCGGGCACAATCCGATGGCCGGACAGTTTTTGTCACAACACCGGTATACATGTCTATTCTGCACAAGGTACGGACAAGTCCTGTGGGATCCATGCCTGGTTCATTTTAATGAACGTGAGCTTGTCCACATTGGCTCTGGACAGGCGGCTGCGCTTGTCTGTGATAACGCCCCCTGCCGTGCTAAATACACGTTCAGATAATACACTGGCTGCAGGGCAGGCCAGCACCTCCAAGGCATAAACGGCAAGCTCAGGCCATGTGCCCAATTTGGAGACCCAGAAGTTAAAGGGGGCAGACCCGTCATCCAGTACGTGTAGGCCTGTGGACACATACTGCTCAACCATGTTGGTGAAATGCTGCCTCCTGCTAAGACGTTCCATCTCAGCTGGTGGTGCTGGTTGTTGTGGCGTGCTGACAAAGCTTTTCCACATTTCGGCCATGCTAACCCTGCCTTCTGAGGTGCTGCCGGTGCCCCGGCTGCGTTGGCGACCTCTTCCTCCTCCTCTGCCTTCGCCTTGTGCTTCCACCGTACACCCGCTGTCAGGTGGGAATGCCACCAGCAGCGCGTCTACCAGCGTGCGCTTGTACTCGCGCATCTTACGATCCCGCTCCAGTGA
Organism: Rana muscosa; assembly: GCA_029206835.1. Lineage (NCBI taxonomy): Eukaryota > Metazoa > Chordata > Amphibia > Anura > Ranidae > Rana > Rana muscosa. The sequence continues at coordinate 131,633,402 of CM055120.1, forward strand.
GGGAATTAAGGACGGTACGTTGTCCTTGTAACGGGGATCCAGCAGGATGGCCACCCAGTAATCAGCACCAGTTAAAATGTGGGCAACTCGGCTGTCGTTGCGGAAACACTGCAGCATGTAATCGCTCATGTGTGCCAGGCTGCCCAGAGGCAAAGAAAAGCTGTCCTCTGTGGGAGGTGTATCGTCTGTGTCCTCTGTATCCCCCCAGCCACGCACCAGTAATGGCCACAAGCTGGTCTGAGTGCCACCCTGCTGTGAACATGGCTCCTCCTCCTCCTCCTCCTCCTCCATCTCCTCCTCCACCTCGTCATCCTCCAGAACTGTGCCCTTTCTGCCGGACAATTGTGTACCTGGCGTTTGTTGGTGCAGGAACCCACCCTCGTAGCCACTTGTGAAAGACTGCCCTGAAAGCCTTTGAAATGATCCCGCTTCCTCCTCCTCCTCCTCATCCTCCTGTGCCACATCCTCTTCCATCATCGCACGAAGCGTTTTTTCAAGGAGGCATAGAACTGGGATAGTAACGCTGAGAACGGCGTCATTGGCACTGGCCATGTTGGTGGAGTACTCGAAACAGCGCAACAAGGCACACAGGTCTCGCATGGAGGCCCAGTTATTGGTGGTGAAGTGGTGCTGTTCCGCAGAGCGACTCACGCGTGATTGCTGCAGCTGAAACTCCACTATTGCCTGCTGCTGCTCGCACAGTCTGGCCAGCATGTGCAAGGTGGAGTTCCACCTTGTGGGCACGTCACATATGAGGCGGTGAGCTGGAAGGCCGAAGTTACGCTGCAGCGCTGACAGGCGAGCAGCAGCAGGGTGAGAACGCCGAAAGTGCGCACAGACAGCCCGCACTTTCTGCAGCAGCTCTGGCATATTGGGGTAATTTTTAAGGAACCTCTGGACCACCAAGTTCAGCACATGCGCCAGGCAAGGGATGTGCGTCAAACCGGCTAGACCCAGAGCTGCTACGAGATTTCGCCCATTATCGCACACCACCAGGCCGGGCTTGAGGCTCACTGACAGCAACCACTCATCGGTCTGTTGTTCCATGTCCCTCCACAACTCCTGCGCGGTGTGTGGATTTTCCCCCAAACAGGAAAGTTTTAAAACTGCCTGCTGTCGTTTACCCCTGGCTGTGCTGAAGTTGGTGGTGAAGGTGTTACGCTGAATGGATGAGGAGGCGGTAGAGGATGAGGAAGCGGAGAAGGAGGAGTTAGCAACAGGAGGCAAACTGAAGCGCCCTGCAATCCTCGGTGGTGGAAGGACATGCGCCAAACCGCTATCTGCCTCAGGCCCAGCAGCCACTGCATTTACCCAGTGTGCTGTTAGGGAGATATAACGTCCCTGACCGTGCTTACTGGTCCACGCATCCGTAGTTAGGTGGACCTTGCCACAGATGGCGTTGCGCAGTGCACACCTGATTTTGTCCCCCACCTGGTTGTGCAGGGAAGGGATGGCTCGCCTGGAAAAGTAGTGGCGGCTGGGCACGACGTACTGCGGGACAGCCAATGCCATCAGGCTTTTAAAACTCTGCGTCTCCACCAGACGGAATGACAGCATTTCAAAGGCCAGGAATTTTGAAATGCTGGCATTCAGAGCCAGGGATCGCGGGTGGCTAGGGGGGTACTTCCTCTTCCGCTCCAATGTTTGGGAGATAGAGAGCTGAACGCTTCCATGGGACATTGTGGAGATGGTCGGTGACCCAGGTGGTAGTGTTGCTGGCAGATCCTCTGTTTGCGGGGTGACAGGTGCCACTGTCACTACAGAGGTGGATGAAGAGGCCGAGACTGCAGCAGAAGAGGAAGCAGGAGGAGCCAGAGACCTTTCTTGGTTTCTGAGGTGTCTACTCCACTGCAGCTCGTGCTTTGCACTTAGATGCCTGGTCATGCAGCTTGTGCTCAGGTTGAGAACGTTTATGCCTCGCTTCAGGCTCTGATTGCACAGCGTGCAAACCACTCGTGTCTTGTCATCAACACACTGTGTGAAGAACTGCCACGCTAGGGAAGTCCTTGGACCTGGCTTTGGTGTGCTCGGTCCCTTGCTGCGTTGGGCAGTAGCAGATGTACTGTCTAGGGGACGAATGTTCCGTTTTTGCACCCTGCTCCCTCTTCTGCTGTGCTGGTGGCTCTGTGCGACCACCGCCTCTTCCTCCGAACTACACTGGTCACCTGCATAACGTTGATTCCATGTGGGGTCGAGGACCTCATCGTCCTCCACATCATCTTCCACCCAGTCTTCACCCCTGCCCTCCATGTCTGTCTGCACAATTGCGAAAGCAGCAGCAGTTGGCACCTGTGTTTCGTCATCATCCGAGACGTGCTGCGATGGTCCTCCCATGTACCCATCATGAAACATAAGTGGTTGGGCATCGGTGCACTCAATCTCTTCCACTTCTAGGGCAGGGCTAGGTGGATGGCCCTGGGAAACCCTGCTAACAGAGTCATCGAAAAGCAGAAGAGACTGCTGCATGATTTGGGGCTCAGACTGCTTGGCTGATTTGCAAGGGGGTGAGGTGAAAGACTGATGGACATGGGCTTCAGGTGCCAACTCTGATCTTTCAGCAGAAGAGTGGGTGGGAGACAATGTGAAGGAACCTGAGGCACTGTCAGCAACCCAATCTACTATCGCCTGTACTTGTCCTGGCCTAAACATTGGTACAGCCTCATTAGGCGCGACAAAATACCGCCGCAGGCTCGGTCGCCTACTCTCACCTGAGGAAGGTGTTTCACTTGTGCGTGTAGCTGGCACAGATCCACCACGTCCTCTCCCTGCAACAGGAGCTCCACCAGCAGCACCACGACCGGGGCCACCACGTCCCTTTGACCTTCCCCTCATATTTTCCAAATTTAGGATCTTGCCCTAAATGGCGTTTTTTGGAAGACCACAACACACCCACAGTACGTAATGGCTGAAACGCACAGCTACAGAACTGCAGAAAATGCTATTCAAAAAAAAAAAGGTTGTTTTTTTTAGTATAGCACAGTACAAGGAAAATATATAGAAATTGTTTTTTTACACACACCTCCAGATGTGTATTTCACACTGCAAAATATTTTCTGTGGCCCTAAATGGCGTTTTTTGCCAGACCACAACACACCCACAGCACGTAACCGCTGAATCGCACAGCTACAGAAAATGCTATTCAAAAAAAAAGGTTGTTTTTTTTTAGTATAGCACAGTACAAGGAAAATATATAGAAATTGTTTATTTTACACACCTCCACATGTGTATTTCACACTGGAAAATATTTTCTGTGGCCCTAAATGGCGTTTTTTGGAAGAGCACAACACAACCACAGTATTTAACCACTGAATCGCACAGCTATAGAAGTGCAGAGAATGCTATTCAAAAAAAATGTTGTTTTTTTTAGTATAGCACTGTACAATATATAGAAATTGTTTATTTTACACACCTCCACATGTGTATTTCACACTGCAATTTATTTTCTGTGGCCCTAAATGGCGTTTTTTGCAAGAGCACAACACAACCACAGTATTTAACCACTGAATCGCACAGCTATAGAAGTGCAGAGAATGCTATTCAAAAAAAATGTTGTTTTTTCACACACCTCCAGATATGTATTTCACACTGCAAAATATTTTCTGTGGCCCTAAATGGCGTTTTTTGCAAGAGCACAACACAACCACAGTATTTAACCACTGAATCGCACAGCTATAGAAGTGCAGAGAATGCTATTCAAAAAAAATGTTTTTTTTTTTAGTATAGCACTGTACAATATATAGAAATTGTTTATTTTACACACCTCCACATGTGTATTTCACACTGCAATTTATTTTCTGTGGCCCTAAATGGCGTTTTTTGCAAGAGCACAACACAACCACAGTATTTAACCACTGAATCGCACAGCTATAGAAGTGCAGAGAATGCTATTCAAAAAAAATGTTGTTTTTTCACACACCTCCAGATATGTATTTCACACTGCAAAATATTTTCTGTGGCCCTAAATGGCGTTTTTTGCAAGAGCACAACACAACCACAGTATTTAACCACAGAATCGCACAGCTATAGAAGTGCAGAGAATGCTATTCAAAAAAAAATTTGTTTTTTTTTAGTATAGCACTGTACAATATATAGAAATTGTTTATTTTACACACCTCCACATGTGTATTTCACACTGCAATTTATCTTCTGTGGCCCTAAATGGCGTTTTTTGCAAGAGCACAACACAACCACAGTATTTAACCACTGAATCGCACAGCTATAGAAGTGCAGAGAATGCTATTCAAAAAAAATGTTGTTTTTTTTTAGTATAGCACTGTACAATATATAGAAATTGTTTATTTTACACACCTCCACATGTGTATTTCACACTGCAAAATATTTTCTGTGGCCCTAAATGGCGTTTTTTGCAAGAGCACAACACAACCACAGTATTTAACCACTGAATCGCACAGCTATAGAAGTGCAGAGAATGCTATTCAAAAAAAAATTTGTTTTTTTTAGTATAGCACTGTACAATATATAGAAATTGTTTATTTTACACACCTCCACATGTGTATTTCACACTGCAAAATATTTTCTGTGGCCCTAAATGGCGTTTTTTGGAAGAGCACAACACAACCACAGTATATAACCGCTGAATCGCACAGCTGCAGAGAATGCTATTCAAAAAAAAGTTTTTTTTTTTTTTTTTAGTATAGCATAGTACAAGAAAAATATATAGAAATTGGTTATTTCACACAACTAGAGATATACACTGCAAAATATTTTTTTTGCCCAAAAATAGGTCTTTTTTGCGCACAACAAAGTGCCTTTTTTTTTTTTGCAACAGCACAATAAAGTGCCTTTTTTTTTTTTTGGGGCCCAAAAATGGGTCTTTTTAGCAAAAGCACAATAAAGTGCCTTTTTTTTTTTTTTTTTTTCTGACCGAAATAGGTCTTTTAGCAAGAGCACAATACAGCCACAGTATGGAATAGGTGTATCACTCAACGTAATGCAGTGCTGGTGCACTGAGCTTGCAACACAAACAGATAAACCTATGCAGATCGCTGAGCTATTATATCTCTCAATCTGGACTCCTATCTAAATCTCTCTCCCTGAAAGCACAAACAGGATCCTGCCCCTACACTACACTACACTACACTGTCTCCCTATCTTTTCTATCAGTAGATTGCAGAATCAGGACTAACTCCTATTCTCTCCCTCACAGCAACAGCAGCCAGGATCCTTTCCCTACACTGTCTAAAAGCAGAGTGACGATCTGTGCTGTGTGCCTCTTTCTTATATAGAAGCTGGTCACATGCTGGGTCACATGTTGCACTGACCAATCACAGCCATGCCATTAGTAGGCATGGCTATGATGGCTTCTAAGGGCACACCAGCTAATCAAATGGTGATTGGCTGGCCCCTGAAGCATTTCTAACTGCGCCATTAAATTCCCGAATCCGAACCCGGACTTTAGCGCAAAATCCGGGTCCGGGGTCGGGAAAACGCCAAAATTCGGTACGGACCCGAACTTTACAGTTCGGGTCCGCTCAACACTAACCCCGAGCTATTTGCTGAGAGGTATGGTGAGTATGTTGCAGATCTCGCTTTTTGTCACAAAGTTTTGAAAATTAAAAAAAAAAAAAAAAAAAAAAATATTTTCTTTCTTCATTTTCAAAAACAAATGAGAGCTGTAAAATACTCAACATGCCTCTCAGCAAATAGCTTGGGGTGTCTACTTTCCAAAATGGGGTCATTTGGGGGGGGGGTTGTGTTATTTTGGCATTTTATGGCCTTCGAAACTGTGATAGGTAGCGAGGAGTGAAATCAAAAATTTGCGCCCTTAGAAATCCTGAAGGCGGTGCTTGGTTTTCGGGGGCCCGTACGCGGCTAGGCTCCTAAAAAGTCCCACACATGTGGTATCCCCGTACTCAGGAGAAGCAGCAAAATGTATTTTGGGGTGCAATTCCACATATAACCATGGCATGTGTGAGCAATATATCATTTAGTGACAACTTTTTGTAATTTATTTTTTTTGTCATTATTCAATCACTTGAGACAAAAAAAATAAAAATATTCAATGGGCTCAACATGCCTCTCAGCAATTTCCTTGGGATGTCTACTTTCCAAAATGGGGTCATTTGGGGGGGTTTTGTACTGCCCTGCCATTTTAGCACCTCAAGAAATGAGATAGGCAGTCATAAATAAAAGCTGTGTAAATTCCAGAAAATGTACCCTAGTTTGTAGACGCTATAACTTTTGCGCAAACCAATAAATATACGCTTATTGACATTTTTTTTACTAAAGACATGTGGCTGAATACATTTTGGCCTAAATGTATGACTAAAATTGAGTTTATTCAATTTTTCTTATAACAAAAATTAGAAAATATCATTTTTTTTCAAAATTTTCAGTCTTTTTCCATTTATATCGCAAAAAATAAAAATCGCAGAGGCAATCAAATACCATTAAAAGAAAGCTCTATTTGTGGGAAGAAAAGGACGCAAATTTCGTTTGGGTACAACATTGCATGTCTGCACAATTTACAGTTAAAGCAGCGCAGTGCAAAATTCTGAAAACACCTCTGGTCCTTTAGCTACAAAATGGTCCGGGGCTTAAGTGGTTAAAGCATTACATAACCCACAACAGTAAAATCAGTCTGTATATGCAGTAAAGCATGCTTGTTACACTCATTGTGGAACCTAAGGGGTTAATCCTCTGCATTATGTAAAAAGGCTGTTTGATCCTGTCTTCTCTGATCCTCCCCTTCTTTCACAGTCCCCAAACCATCTCCTGATATAGCAGAGCCTTGGAGGCACTCTGCACATACTCAGTTTGATGTGTATTGCTAGAGAGTTCCTTAGACTTGTCCAGCCCTGCTAAACAGCATAGCCAGGTTGGTGATCATATGTTTCTTTTCTGTAGTTAAGCTCTTTGAGCTATATTGCTTGGTCACCTACATGTGCCTAGCCTGTGACTGGACACTGACCATTGTTACTGAGAAAAAAGTGATGGGTAAATACCAAATTTTAGAGCTTTCACCAGACCACGAGAGTAAATCTTTCAATAGGGACACCTGTTCTGGTGACAATTGTCTAAGTGTTACTTTGTAACGATTTGCTCTAAATTCCTCCTAAACATCTCTCAATATAGATGTATATATATATATATATATATATATATATATATATATATATATATATACAGTGCCTTGAAAAAGTATTCATACCCCTTGAAATTTTCCACATTTTGTCATGTTACAACCAAAAACGTAAATGTATTTTATTGGGATTTTATGTGATAGACCAACACACAGTGGCACATAATTGTGCAGTGGAAGGAAAATAATAAATGGTTTTCATTTTTTGTTTTTTACAAATAAATATCTGAAAAGTGTGGCGTGCATTTACATTCAGCCCCCTTTACTCTGATACCTCTAACTAAAATCTAGTGGAACCAATTGCCTTCAAAAGTCACCTAATTAGTGAATAGAGTCCACCTGTGTGTAATTTAATCTCAGTATAAATACAGCTGTTCTGTGAAGCCCACAGAGGTTTGTTAGAGAACCTTAGTGAACAAACAGCATCATGAAGGCCAAGGAACACACCAGACAGGTGAGGGATGAAGTTGTTGAGAAGTTTAAAGTAGGGTTAGGTTATAAAAAGATATCTCAAGCCTTAAACATCTCATGGAGCAATGTTCAATCCATAATCTGAAAAGGGAAAGCGTATGGCATAACTGCAAACCTACCAAGACATGGTCGTCCACATAAACTGACAGGCCGGGCAAGGAGAGCATCAATCAGAAAAGCAGCCATGGTAACTCTGGAGGAGCTTCAGAGATCCACAGCTCAGGTGGGGGAATCTGTAAACAGGACAACTATTAGTCGTGTACTCCACAAGTCTGGCTTTTATGGAAGAGTGGCAAGAAGAAAGCGATTGTTGAAAGAAAGCCAAAAAAAGTTCCATTTGCAGTTTGCGAGAAGCCATGTGGGGGACACAGCAAATATGTGTGTAGCGGGTATATACATTTAGGGGCAGCATCTGGGTGGTAGCATGACCCAGATGCACAGATTGTTAGAGTAATGCTATTTATTTGTGTGAAGATATCAGTGGTGTCAGTTCCCTGCGGCCCAGTGGGTGGTGCTGTCGCCTTGGGCCAGGGTTGAACCACCACTGCAGTTCCGTACCCTTTGTCACCTCTCGCAGCAGTTGTACGGCGGGGCGGGGAACGCGCTGTGCTTGCTGGGAGAGGGTATAAAGGGGGCGGACATCTTGCGCACGAGGTCGAAGACCCAGGCACCTTCAGCCTATGGGCTGCTGTCCGCGGTCGGTGTCCAGGCGCCCTTGGCCTGGACACGTGGCGTTCGAGTTCCATCCCAGACACCTTAAGTCTGGGGTGAGGTACTTTACAGAAGGCCGGGGGCCCAGTACCTTCCACTGGGTCCCGCGAGGGATGGAACATACCTAAGGTGCTCCAGGTACGGGTGCCTGAATCCAGGGCGTAAGGGACCGGAGATGTGTCCCTCCCGAAGACCCGGTGCAGCATATTGCCGGTGACAGGTGGGCCTCTGGAGACCATCCGGATGGATGTCTTCCCTGACAGGGGATATTCTCTCAAGGAAGGTAGTTCACGTGCTTATGGTCGGTGGCAGCGACCCAACTAAATTCCAGGTCGGTGGCAGAGACCTACACTCAGGTCTGTGGCAGAGGCCTCAACGTTCACCAAGGTTTGTGGCAGGAACCAAATTCACAATCGGTGGCAGCGATTGTGCGCCAAGCCTATTTGCACTGTATGGAATAGGAGAGAGCTTGTGCCTGGACCTACTTGTGTCAAGTTCAACCGGTACTGTTCATTGCTACAAGATAAATAAATAAGTGTTGGACTGTTCATGGTGTGGAACTCTATTACTGGCAGCAAAGTGCTCCGTCTCTAGCGGTGGCAAATCAACCTCCACAGGAGAAGCAGAGGCTCCGTATGGAACGCAGACCTGAAGGTAAACTTGAACTTAGCTCAAACCTCACACACACATGAGGTGAGAGATGGTATTAGTGTTCCTCACCCTCCTCCCTCAAGCCCCTAGACAAGCCAGGCGTATTATATCAAGGGAGTAGGGGGTGAGGCCGCTATATGTGGAAGAAGGTTCTCTTCCACATATAGCGGCAGCATCATGTTGTGGGGATGCTTTTCTTCAGCAGGGACAGGGAAGCTGGTCAGAGTTGATGGGAAGATTGATGGAGCCAAATACAGGGCAATCTTAGAAGAAAACCTGTTATGCCGCGTACACACGGCCGTTTTTCTCATCGAAAAAAACAAAATTTTTCCCATTCGACGAGAAAAACGATAGTCTGTGGGCTTTCTGTCGTTTTTTTCGACGAGAAAAACGGCATTAAAAACGACGTGAAAAATTAGAACATGTTCTAATTTTTCTCGTCGTTTTTTTCGACATGTTTTCCGCGGCAGTGTTTCCCATAGGGAAACACTGCCGCGGAGCCCACAGACGGTCGTTTTTCTCGTCAAGAGAAAAAATGACGTGAAAAACGACCGTGTGTGGGGAACAAGCTGTTCCCCTGTTTTAAATGACATTATTCCGGTTTTTTAACCACCGTGAATAATGATCGTGTGTACGCGGCATTAGAGTCTGCAAAAGACTTGAGACTGGGGCGGAGGTTCACCTTCCAGCAGGACAATGACCCTAAACATACAGCCAGAGCTATAATGGAATGGTTTAGATCAAAGCATATTCATGTGTTAGAATGGCCCAGTCAAAGTCCAGACCTGAATCCAATTGAGAATCTGTGGCAAGACTTGAAAATTGCTGTTCACAGAAGCTCTCCATCCAATCTGACAGAGCTTGAGCTATTTTGCAAAGAAGAATGGGGAAAAATGTCACTCTCTATATGTGCAAAGCTGGTAGAGACATCCCCAAAAAGACTTGCAGCTGTAATTGAATACAAATGCACGTCAGACTTTTCACATCTTAATTTGTACAAAAATTTTAAAATCATTTATCATTTTCCTACACTTTGTGTTGGTCTATCACATAAAATCCCAATAAAATACATATACACTTTTGGTTGTAGCATGACAAAATGTGGAAAATTTCAAGGGGTATGAATACTTTTTCAAGGCACTGTATGTGTATATATATATATATATATATATATATATATATATATGTATATATATATAAAATTGACTGCAGTTCAGCTTTATTTCCACTCTCATGTACTTTTGTTGTGATACCGCTGAATGGCAGATGTCCCGCATGCCTGAACACACATCAGAACATAATGCTATACTGGGCATCAAGCTGGGCCTCCTATTAATACCCATATTTCTACACCCTTAGTCCCTATTCACACTGGATTTATGTTGGATTGTCATCAGTTTTTGATGCGTTTTCTTCTACTTTTCATTAGTAAGTCACTGACCTGCGCTGGATCCAACTATCATACAGTTGAAATCAGTTTTAAAAAAAAAACTGTGAACAAATATTGCAGCTGATTTAAAGTGTATTTCCACATTTACAGCCAAACTGACATAATAGTTACATCATGCAGTATTTGTTAAATGTTCCTATGAAAATAGCATAACTTATTTAAAAATTTCTGCTTACTTTTTAAATTGCTTTTTACTTGCTTAAAAATCTTACCTGACATTTTCCTTGTATGTAATCTTAAGGAGAGGGTTTAGGGAGTTAATTTTTATCATAATTAACCCCATCTATACCGTGCTGACAGATCTTATCATCAGTTGCAAACTACATGGGAACACTGTATGTTTTAACAAAGGGTTAAAATATATTAATTAGGGGAAGATGAAGCCATTAGCCAGCAGATACAGGGCAAGTTACCATTTTTACCAATCACATCCCGGTAATTTTGAAAAAATTGGAAAAGGGGTGCCCCTGGGATTGTGTGGATTGGAGTAAATTATGGATTGCCACCAAGTATATATAGAAAAATATAAAGAATTTTATTTATACATAATACACTTATATATCAAAATTGTTTAAAAGCAAAGAGAGGAACAGACATATACAGTCATTGAAAAACAATTGCATGAGGACACCTTACTACTTGAGACATATAAGTCATATAGCTAGTGGTGACACAACCGACATGTTTCGGATACTCGAGCTATATCTGTGATAGCCTCCATTATTTCCTTCTTCAAGGTTCATGCAATAGTTTGAAGACAATTTAGTCTCTATATAAGAGAAAAAACAACATAGTATGTGATAGCTATATAATACACAACAGTGTATTGACATGATTAAATTATTTTGAATTTCTCCCATATGTGGGCAGCTGGAAGATAGACATTGTTGCAGAGAGAAAATAAAAATAAACTAAAATAAACAATAAGAGAAAAAGAAAAAGGCGGGGAAGAGAAACAAAGGAAGAGAAAAAGAAAAAGAAGAATAAATATACATGGAGGTTCATTTAAGAATACATGAATGCATATATACATTGTATAATTGTATGTCTATAGGATACAGTACATCTATATCAAATAGTGTTGCATACATACATTTCCAATGGTGATATAAACATCAGCCGTTTGGAGGAATTATCCCGGTGATATAAGGCCCAAACGGATATGGTGCGAGTTTGCTGGTCGCATAAAGACAAATACAGCGGCCAAAGAAACACTGCAGGCAAGATGACAGAGCCACGGGGAAATATGTAGGAGGACCAACCCAAAAACGCCCCTCAAAGCTCACAGGGAAGCCTCAAATTGCAGCGGAAAGACTGCCACGGCCTCTCTGTAAAAACATACACAAATGGATTATAGTTTATAGGTCGCAGACTAGCCCTGTAACTAGGCATCCCATAACTATGATGAAGTGTTTGAAAAAAAGGGCTTGGTACCTGTCAATGTGGCGCAAGGACATCCACACTCTGGCTGTGCAGCAATTGGCCAAGTCAGGTGGGACTTTTTATAGAGCTGTCGCTGGTGTTGCAGCCAATCAGCTCAAATGGCGCCAAGGGTGAAGCTGTAAAAGGAAGGAATTCAGCCAATGAGGTAGAGCGTGGGAGGCCACAACAGGGCTAGACTGTGCGTCCGGGTAGAAACCCAATTAACTACGTATTGAAAATGAATAGAGAGGCTCTTACCGGACAGGCACCGCATACAGAGGCCGCCCTCGATCCCGGCGGCGTCCGGCGTCATCGCGCACCCACACAAATGTGAAGGACGTCCACGACGCCGGCGCGGTGACGTCAGACGTCGACCCGACCGCCAGCACAACGAAAAGGGCGGAAGTGCTAAAAGAAAGATCACTCCGTTGCCCGCACCAGACCCAAAAAGGTCAGCGCAAAGGCAGCACAATTGTGTGTGCTGCGCCAAACGGCGCCATCGGAGGAATGGGGAAAAAATGACTAATCCAAAACCCCATGGGTAGTAAACAGTGTAACATGAATGCCCTCCGTCCCATATGTGTGTGATTCTTAGGACAGGGAGAGAAATTTATTTATATGCACATAGCCGTCCATTTGCTCAAATATGAGCAATCAGCCCCCGATTATCAAAATAGCCGGGGGCTGTTTTTGTGCTGGGGAGCGTCAGTGGGCCCAATGGGTGGTCCCCAAATCCCCGGGCTCCAATATGTCAAAAAGTGCAGGATACAATTATCGTTTGATTAATTTCTAAATAATGAACAATGATCAACAATATAATAAATAAGCACTAATCTCCAGTGGGCAAATCATCAGGTAAAGTTCCACCAATTGGATCCAATCTTGTTTACTTAAAAGGATTTTTTAGTTTTTACATGAATATCTAACCGGCATACATCAGAAACATTAGTACACATGTTATACAGCTGGCATAATTCATATATATTTATTTATTTTTCCTTCAAAAATAAAAAAATAAAAAAAATACAAACTAGGTATAAACAGCTTGTTGAGCTCAGTTTAGCAGATCCCTATCAAACTTAGCAGATGTAAAACCTGGTAGGAAGGGTTTAAAGTTAATTGCCTGGTTCAAGCCAGGGGGTGAGGTGGCGTTGAGGATCGAGATCCATCTCAGCTCCCTTTGAAGAAGGTGCTTGTTAAGGTCACCTCCGCGGGGGCTGCGGTGGACCCTGTCCAAAACTAACACCTCAAGGTTTGGTACGCAATCTCCATGAACTTGGGCAGCATGTCTGCCAAGAGGGAGATCAGGATTTTGTTCCTTCATCCCTTTTCTAATTCCTCCAAACGGCTGATGTTTATATCACCATTGGAAATGTATGTATGCAACACTATTTGATATAGATGTACTGTATCCTATAGACATACAATTATACAATGTATATATGCATTCATGTATTCTTAAATGAACCTCCATGTATATTTATTCTTCTTTTTCTTTTTCTCTTCCTTTGTTTCTCTTCCCCGCCTTTTTCTTTTTCTCTTATTGTTTATTTTAGTTTATTTTTATTTTCTCTCTGCAACAATGTCTATCTTCCAGCTGCCCACATATGGGAGAAATTCAAAATAATTTAATCATGTCAATACACTGTTGTGTATTATATAGCTATCACATACTATGTTGTTTTTTCTCTTATATAGAGACTAAATTGTCTTCAAACTATTGCATGAACCTTGAAGAAGGAAATAATGGAGGCTATCACAGATATAGCTCGAGTATCCGAAACATGTCGGTTGTGTCACCACTAGCTATATGACTTATATGTCTCAAGTAGTAAGGTGTCCTCATGCAATTGTTTTTCAATGACTGTATATGTCTGTTCCTCTCTTTGCTTTTAAACAATTTTTGATATATAAGTGTATTATGTATAAATAAAATTCTTTATATTTTTCTATATATACTTGGTGGCAATCCATAATTTACTCCAATCCACACAATCCCAGGGGCACCCCTTTTCCAATTTTAACAAAGAGTTAAAGAGCTTGGGCGGTGACTTGAATGTAATGCACTTTTTTTTTTAAACCATCCCTTACTTTTGTCACTTATCTTCACATGTCATCTATTCCAGGCTATGAATGCTTCCAATAGAGTCCTATGTATAATTCTGCTTTAACCACCTCAATACTGGACACTTTCACCCCCTTCCTGCCCTGGGCCAATTTTCAGCGCTGTCACTCTTTGAATGACAATTGAGCGGTCATGCAACTCTGTATCCATATGATTTATTTTTTTACACAAATAGAGCTTTTTTTGTTTTGTGGTATTTAATCACCACTGGTTTTATTATTTTTTGCTAAATAAACAAAAAAAAGACAGAAAATTTTGAAAAAAAAATCGTTTTTCTTAGTTTCAGTTATAACATTTTTCATACACAAGATACGCTTCAGACATATGTTGCAAATAGTAATGGTGCGATTTGCTGCACATGTCTCAAAAAAGGCCCACACCAAAGAACTTTTGGAATAACGTGCAGAGACAGCAGCGCCCAGAACATGCGGAACACTGCGGTGTGATGCAGTCAGTTGGCTGCCCTTAAGCTGACCCCTGGAGGGCATCCTGCCTCGTTGGAGATGCGCCTCCTCCTCCTCCTCTCTCCTATCAGGCACCCACGTTGAGTCAGTGACCTCATCATCCCCTCCCTCCTCATCACTGGAGCAAATCTGGCAGTATGCTGCAGCTGGGGGACAATGACTGCCAGATTGCTGTCCTTGTTGGGCACCCTCTCTCTCTGGGCTCACGTTACTGCCTTCCTCTAGCTGGGTACCATCATCATCGGAGCCTTCAAAACGCTGGGCATCCTCCTGGAGCATGTACCCAACACTGTGGTCAAACAGTTCGTGGGACTCCTCAGGAGGACATGGTGGGGCTAGGGAAGGAGTGACTGATGCCATTGAGCCGACGGAAGAGGCCGCTTTGGCAGCTGCTTTGCCAGACAAAGTACCCTGAGCCTGGGTGAGAGAGGATGAGGAGGATGAGGATGGCTTGGTCATCCACTCTACCAAGTCTTCGGCATGTTGCGGCTCAACATGGCCAGCTGCCAAAAAGAAGGACAGGCGTGTCCCATGGCCACGTGCTGATGAGGATGCACCATGTCCACAACCAGCACTGTTGCCTCTAGACACAGAGCCTGCTTGCCCTCTTTTATTGGCTCATAACTGTCTGCCTCTCCTTGTTTGCCTTCTAGACATACTAATGGCCTGCAGTGAGATGTAGCTGCACAAAGGTGGGATGTATATATATATATATATATATATATATATATATATATATACTGATTATACTGTAGCTAGCAGAATCAATTGCCTGCTGTGGTATTAGTATGAGAACACCAGCAATTGTCTTCAGTTAGTTTTAGGTGCACACTGTGCAGAGGACACAGTACACTAACTGAAAATACTTGCAGCTCCCTGCCTGTGGTATTTGTATGAGAACACCAGCAATTGTATTGAGGTAATCTTTAGGTGTACACTGTGCAAAGGACACTAAAGCAAAATACTGCAGCTCCCTGCCTGTATTTGTATGAGAACACCAACAATTGTATTGAGGTAAGCTTCAGGGGCACACAGGGCAAAGGACACTAAATCAAAATACTGCAGCTCCCTGACTGTAGTTGTATGAGAACACCAGCAATTGTATTGAGGTAAGCTTTAGGTGCACACTGTGCAAAGGACACTAAAGCAAAGTACTGCAGCTCCCTGCCTGTGTTTGTATCAGAACACCAGCAATTGTATTCAGGTAATCTTTTGGTGCACACTGTGCAAAGGACACTAAAGCAAAATACTGCAGCTCCCTGCCTGTATTTGTATCAGAACACCAGCAATTGTATTGAGGTAAGCTTTTGGTGCACACTGTGCAAATGACACTAAAGAAAAATACTGCAGCTCCCTGCCTGTATTTGTATCAGAACACCAGCAATTGTATTGAGGTAAGCTTTAGGTGCACACTGTGCAAAGGACACTTATGCAAAATACTGCAGCTCCCTGCCTGTATTTGTATCATAACACCAGCAATTGTATTGAGGTAAGCTTTAGGTGCACACTGTGCAAATGACACTAAAGCAAAATACTGCAGCTCCCTGCCTGTATTTGTATCAGAACACCAGCAATTGAATTGAGGTAAGCTTTAGGTGCACATTGTGCAAAGGACACTAAAGCAAAATACTGCAGCTCCCTGCCTGTGTTTGTATCAGAACACCAGCAATTGTATTCAGGTAATCTTTTGGTGCACACTGTGCAAAGGACACTAAAGCAAAAAACTGCAGCTCCCTGCCTGTATTTGTATCAGAACACCAGCAATTGTATTGAGGTAAGCTTTTGGTGCACACTGTGCAAATGACACTAAAGAAAAATACTGCAGCTCCCTGCCTGTATTTGTATCAGAACACCAGCAATTGTATTGAGTTAAGCTTTAGGTGCACACTGTGCAAAGGACACTTATGCAAAATACTGCAGCTCCCTGCCTGTGTTTGTATCAGAACACCAGCAATTGTATTCAGGTAATCGTTTGGTGCACACTGTGCAAAGGACACTAAAGCAAAATACTGCAGCTCCCTGCCTGTATTTGTATCAGAACACCAGCAATTGTATTGAGGTAATCTTTTGGTGCACACTGTGGAAAGGACACTAAAGCAAAATACTGCAGCACCCTGCCTGTATTTGTATCAGAACACCAGCAATTGTATTCAGGTAAGCTTTTGATGCACACTGTGCAAAGGACACTAAAGCAAAATACTGCAGCTCCCTGCCTGTATTTGTATCAGAACACCAGCAATTGTATTCAGGTAATCTTTTGGTGCACACTGTGCAAAGGACACTAAAGCAAAATACTGCAGCTCCCTGCCTGTATTTGTATCAGAACACCAGCAATTGTATTGAGGTAAGCTTTTGGTGCACACTGTGCAAATAACACTAAAGAAAAATACTGCAGCTCCCTGCCTGTATTTGTATCAGAACACCAACAATTGTATTGAGGTAAGCTTTTGGTGCACACTGTGCAAAGGACACTAAATCAAAATACTGCAGCTCCCTGACTGTAGTTGTATGAGAACACCAGCAATTGTATTGAGGTAAGCTTTAGGTGCACACTGTGCAAAGGACACTAAAGCAAAGTACTGCAGCTCCCTGCCTGTGTTTGTATCAGAACACCAGCAATTGTATTCAGGTAATCTTTTGGTGCACACTGTGCAAAGGACACTAAAGCAAAATACTGCAGCTCCCTGCCTGTATTTGTATCAGAACACCAGCAATTGTATTGAGGTAAGCTTTTGGTGCACACTGTGCAAATGACACTAAAGAAAAATACTGCAGCTCCCTGCCTGTATTTGTATCAGAACACCAGCAATTGTATTGAGGTAAGCTTTAGGTGCACACTGTGCAAAGGACACTTATGCAAAATACTGCAGCTCCCTGCCTGTATTTGTATCATAACACCAGCAATTGTATTGAGGTAAGCTTTAGGTGCACACTGTGCAAATGACACTAAAGCAAAATACTGCAGCTCCCTGCCTGTATTTGTATCAGAACACCAGCAATTGAATTGAGGTAAGCTTTAGGTGCACATTGTGCAAAGGACACTAAAGCAAAATACTGCAGCTCCCTGCCTGTGTTTGTATCAGAACACCAGCAATTGTATTCAGGTAATCTTTTGGTGCACACTGTGCAAAGGACACTAAAGCAAAAAACTGCAGCTCCCTGCCTGTATTTGTATCAGAACACCAGCAATTGTATTGAGGTAAGCTTTTGGTGCACACTGTGCAAATGACACTAAAGAAAAATACTGCAGCTCCCTGCCTGTATTTGTATCAGAACACCAGCAATTGTATTGAGGTAAGCTTTAGGTGCACACTGTGCAAAGGACACTTATGCAAAATACTGCAGCTCCCTGCCTGTATTTGTATCATAACACCAGCAATTGTATTGAGGTAAGCTTTAGGTGCACACTGTGCAAATTACACTAAAGCAAAATACTGCAGCTCCCTGCCTGTATTTGTATCAGAACACCAGCAATTGAATTGAGGTAAGCTTTAGGTGCACGCTGTGCAAAGGACACTAAAGCAAAATACTGCAGCTCCCTGCCTGTGTTTGTATCAGAACATCAGCAATTGAATTCAGGTAATCTTTTGGTGCACACTGTGCAAAGGACACTAAAGCAAAATACTGCTGCTCCTTGCCTGTATTTGTATCAGAACACCAGAAATTGTATTGAGGTAAGCTTTTGGTGCACACTGTGCAAAGGACACTAAAGCAAAATACTGCAGCTCCCTGCCTGTGTTTGTATCAGAACACCAGTAATTGTATTCAGTTAAGCTTTTGGTGCACACTGTGCAAAGGACACTAAAGCAAAATACTGCAGCTCCCTGCCTGTGTTTGTATCAGAACACCAGCAATTGTATTCAGGTAATCGTTTGGTGCACACTGTGCAAAGGACACTAAAGCAAAATACTGCAGCTCCCTGCCTGTATTTGTATCAGAACACCAGCAATTGTATTGAGGTAATCTTTTGGTGCACACTGTGGAAAGGACACTAAAGCAAAATACTGCAGCACCCTGCCTGTATTTGTATCAGAACACCAGCAATTGTATTCAGGTAAGCTTTTGATGCACACTGTGCAAAGGACACTAAAGCAAAATACTGCAGCTCCCTGCCTGTATTTGTATCAGAACACCAGCAATTGTATTCAGGTAATCTTTTGGTGCACACTGTGCAAAGGACACTAAAGCAAAATACTGCAGCTCCCTGCCTGTATTTGTATCAGAACACCAGCAATTGTATTGAGGTAAGCTTTTGGTGCACACTGTGCAAATAACACTAAAGAAAAATACTGCAGCTCCCTGCCTGTATTTGTATCAGAACACCAACAATTGTATTGAGGTAAGCTTTTGGTGCACACTGTGCAAAGGACACTAAAGCAAAATACTGCAGCTCCCTGCCTGTATTTGTATCAGAACACCAGCAATTATATTCAGGTAATCTTTAGGTGCACACTGTGCAAAGGACACTAAAGCAAAATACTGCAGCTCCCTGCCTGTATTTGTATCAGAACACCAGCAATTGAATTGAGGTAAGCTTTAGGTGCACACTGTGCAAAGGACACTAAAGCAAAATACTGCAGCTCCCTGCCTGTGTTTGTATCAGAACACCAGAAATTGTATTGAGGTAAGCTTTTGGTGCACACTGTGCAAAGGACACTAAAGCAAAATACTGCAGCTCCCTGCCTGTGTTTGTATCAGAACACCAGCAATTGTATTGAGGTAATCGTTTGGTGCACACTGTGCAAAGGACACTAAAGCAAAATACTGCAGCTCCCTGCCTGTATTTGTATCAGAACACCAGAAATTGTATTGAGGTAAGCTTTTGGTGCACACTGTGCAAAGGACACTAAAGCAAAATACTGCAGCTCCCTGCCTGTATTTGTATCAGAACACCAGCAATTGTATTGAGGTAAGCTTTAGGTGCACACTGTGCAAAGGACACTTATGCAAAATACTGCAGCTCCCTGCCTGTATTTGTATCATAACACCAGCAATTGTATTGAGGTAAGCTTTAGGTGCACACTGTGCAAATTACACTAAAGCAAAATACTGCAGCTCCCTGCCTGTATTTGTATCAGAACATGAGCAATTGAATTGAGGTAAGCTTTAGGTGCACGCTGTGCAAAGGACACTAAAGCAAAATGCTGCAGCTCCCTGCCTGTGTTTGTATCAGAACATCAGCAATTGTATTCAGGTAATCTTTTGGTGCACACTGTGCAAAGGACACTAAAGCAAAATACTGCTGCTCCTTGCCTGTATTTGTATCAGAACACCAAAAATTGTATTGAGGTAAGCTTTTGGTGCACACTGTGCAAAGGACACTAAAGCAAAATACTGCAGCTCCCTGCCTGTGTTTGTATCAGAACACCAGCAATTGTATTCAGTTAAGCTTTTGGTGCACACTGTGCAAAGGACACTAAAGCAAAATACTGCAGCTCCCTGCCTGTGTTTGTATCAGAACACCAGCAATTGTATTCAGGTAATCGTTTGGTGCACACTGTGCAAAGGACACTAAAGCAAAATACTGCAGCTCCCTGCCTGTATTTGTATCAGAACACCAGCAATTGTATTGAGGTAATCTTTTGGTGCACACTGTGGAAAGGACACTAAAGCAAAATACTGCAGCACCCTGCCTGTATTTGTATCAGAACACCAGCAATTGTATTCAGGTAAGCTTTTGATGCACACTGTGCAAAGGACACTAAAGCAAAATACTGCAGCTCCCTGCCTGTATTTGTATCAGAACACCAGCAATTGTATTCAGGTAATCTTTTGGTGCACACTGTGCAAAGGACACTAAAGCAAAATACTGCAGCTCCCTGCCTGTATTTGTATCAGAACAGCAGCAATTGTATTGAGGTAAGCTTTTGGTGCACACTGTGCAAATAACACTAAAGAAAAATACTGCAGCTCCCTGCCTGTATTTGTATCAGAACACCAACAATTGTATTGAGGTAAGCTTTTGGTGCACACTGTGCAAAGGACACTAAAGCAAAATACTGCAGCTCCCTGCCTGTATTTGTATCAGAACACCAGCAATTATATTCAGGTAATCTTTAGGTGCACACTGTGCAAAGGACACTAAAGCAAAATACTGCAGCTCCCTGCCTGTATTTGTATCAGAACACCAGCAATTGAATTGAGGTAAGCTTTAGGTGCACACTGTGCAAAGGACACTAAAGCAAAATACTGCAGCTCCCTGCCTGTGTTTGTATCAGAACACCAGAAATTGTATTGAGGTAAGCTTTTGGTGCACACTGTGCAAAGGACACTAAAGCAAAATACTGCAGCTCCCTGCCTGTGTTTGTATCAGAACACCAGCAATTGTATTGAGGTAATCGTTTGGTGCACACTGTGCAAAGGACACTAAAGCAAAATACTGCAGCTCCCTGCCTGTATTTGTATCAGAACACCAGAAATTGTATTGAGGTAAGCTTTTGGTGCACACTGTGCAAAGGACACTAAAGCAAAATACTGCAGCTCCCTGCCTGTATTTGTATCAGAACACCAGCAATTGTATTGAGGTAAGCTTTTGGTGCACACTGTGCAAAGGACACTAAAGCAAAATACTGCAGCTCCCTGCCTGTGTTTGTATCAGAACACCAGCAATTGTATTCAGGTCATCTTTTGGTGCACACTGTGCAAAGGACACTAAAGCAAAATACTGCAGCTCCCTGCCTGTATTTGTATCAGAACACCAGCAATTGTATTCAGGTAAGCTTTTGGTGCACACTGTGCAAATGACACTAAAGAAAAATACTGCAGCTCCCTGCCTGTATTTGTATCAGAACACCAGCAATTGTATTGAGGTAAGCTTTAGGTGCACACTGTGCAAAGGACACTTATGCAAAATACTGCAGCTCCCTGCCTGTATTTGTATCATAACACCAGCAATTGTATTGAGGTAAGCTTTAGGTGCACACTGTGCAAATGACACTAAAGCAAAATACTGCAGCTCCCTGCCTGTATTTGTATCAGAACACCAGCAATTGAATTGAGGTAAGCTTTAGGTGCACGCTGTGCAAAGGACACTAAAGCAAAATACTGCAGCTCCCTGCCTGTGTTTGTATCAGAACACCAGCAATTGTATTCAGGTAATCTTTTGGTGCACACTGTGCAAAGGACACTAAAGCAAAATACTGCTGCTCCTTGCCTGTATTTGTATCAGAACACCAGAAATTGTATTGAGGTAAGCTTTTGGTGCACACTGTGCAAAGGACACTAAAGCAAAATACTGCAGCTCCCTGCCTGTGTTTGTATCAGAACACCAGCAATTGTATTCAGGTAAGCTTTTGGTGCACACTGTGCAAAGGACACTAAAGCAAAATACTGCAGCTCCCTGCCTGTATTTGTATCAGAACACCTGCAATTGTATTGAGGTAATCTTTTGGTGCACACTGTGCAAAGGACACTAAAGCAAAATACTGCAGCACCCTGCCTGTATTTGTATCAGAACACCAGCAATTGTATTCAGGTAAGCTTTTGATGCACACTGTGCAAAGGACACTAAAGCAAAATACTGCAGCTCCCTGCCTGTATTTGTATCAGAACACCAGCAATTGTATTGAGGTAATCTTTTGGTGCACACTGTGCAAAGGACACTAAAGCAAAATACTGCAGCACCCTGCCTGTATTTGTATCAGAACACCAGCAATTGTATTCAGGTAAGCTTTTGATGCACACTGTGCAAAGGACACTAAAGCAAAATACTGCAGCTCCCTGCCTGTATTTGTATCAGAACACCAGCAATTGTATTGAGGTAAGCTTTTGGTGCACACTGTGCAAATAACACTAAAGAAAAATACTGCAGCTCCCTGCCTGTATTTGTATCAGAACACCAACAATTGTATTGAGGTAAGCTTTTGGTGCACACTGTGCAAAGGACACTAAAGCAAAATACTGCAGCTCCCTGCCTGTATTTGTGTCAGAACACCAGCAATTGTATTCAGGTAATCTTTTGGTGCACACTGTGCAAAGGACACTAAAGCAAAATACTGCAGCTCCCTGCCTGTATTTGTATCAGAACACCAGCAATTATATTCAGGTAATCTTTTGGTGCACACTGTGCAAAGGACACTAAAGCAAAATACTGCAGCTCCCTGCCTGTATTTGTATCAGAACACCAGCAATTATATTCAGGTAATCTTTTGGTGCACACTGTGCAAAGGACACTAAAGCAAAATACTGCAGCTCCCTGCCTGTATTTGTATCAGAACACCAGCAATTGAATTGAGGTAAGCTTTAGGTGCACACTGTGCAAAGGACACTAAAGCAAAATACTGCAGCTCCCTGCCTGTGTTTGTATCAGAACACCAGAAATTGTATTCAGGTAATCGTTTGGTGCACACTGTGCAAAGGACACTAAAGCAAAATACTGCAGCTCCCTGCCTGTATTTGTATCAGAACACCAGAAATTGTATTGAGGTAAGCTTTTGGTGCACACTGTGCAAAGGACACTAAAGCAAAATACTGCAGCTCCCTGCCTGTATTTGTATCAGAACACCAGCAATTGTATTGAGGTAAGCTTTTGGTGCACACTGTGCAAAGGACACTAAAGCAAAATACTGCAGCTCCCTGCCTGTGTTTGTATCAGAACACCAGCAATTGTATTCAGGTAATCTTTTGGTGCACACTGTGCAAAGGACACTAAAGCAAAATACTGCAGCTCCCTGCCTGTATTTGTATCAGAACACCAGCAATTGTATTGAGGTAAGCTTTAGGTGCACACTGTGCAAAGGACACTAAAGCAAAATACTGCAGCACCCTGCCTGTATTTGTATCAGAACACCAGCAATTGTATTCAGGTAAGCTTTTGATGCACACTGTGCAAAGGACACTAAAGCAAAATACTGCAGCTCCCTGCCTGTATTTGTATCAGAACACCAGCAATTGTATTGAGGTAAGCTTTTGGTGCACACTGTGCAAATAACACTAAAGAAAAATACTGCAGCTCCCTGCCTGTATTTGTATCAGAACACCAACAATTGTATTGAGGTAAGCTTTTGGTGCACACTGTGCAAAGGACACTAAAGCAAAATACTGCAGCTCCCTGCCTGTATTTGTGTCAGAACACCAGCAATTGTATTCAGGTAATCTTTTGGTGCACACTGTGCAAAGGACACTAAAGCAAAATACTGCAGCTCCCTGCCTGTATTTGTATCAGAACACCAGCAATTATATTCAGGTAATCTTTTGGTGCACACTGTGCAAAGGACACTAAAGCAAAATACTGCAGCTCCCTGCCTGTATTTGTGTCAGAACACCAGCAATTGTATTCAGGTAATCTTTTGGTGCACACTGTGCAAAGGACACTAAAGCAAAATACTGCAGCTCCCTGCCTGTATTTGTATCAGAACACCAGCAATTATATTCAGGTAATCTTTTGGTGCACACTGTGCAAAGGACACTAAAGCAAAATACTGCAGCTCCCTGCCTGTATTTGTATCAGAACACCAGCAATTGAATTGAGGTAAGCTTTAGGTGCACACTGTGCAAAGGACACTAAAGCAAAATACTGCAGCTCCCTGCCTGTGTTTGTATCAGAACACCAGAAATTGTATTCAGGTAATCGTTTGGTGCACACTGTGCAAAGGACACTAAAGCAAAATACTGCAGCTCCCTGCCTGTATTTGTATCAGAACACCAGAAATTGTATTGAGGTAAGCTTTTGGTGCACACTGTGCAAAGGACACTAAAGCAAAATACTGCAGCTCCCTGCCTGTATTTGTATCAGAACACCAGCAATTGTATTGAGGTAAGCTTTTGGTGCACACTGTGCAAAGGACACTAAAGCAAAATACTGCAGCTCCCTGCCTGTGTTTGTATCAGAACACCAGCAATTGTATTCAGGTAATCTTTTGGTGCACACTGTGCAAAGGACACTAAAGCAAAATACTGCAGCTCCCTGCCTGTATTTGTATCAGAACACCAGCAATTGTATTGAGGTAAGCTTTAGGTGCACACTGTGCAAAGGACACTTATGCAAAATACTGCAGCTCCCTGCCTGTATTTGTATCATAACACCAGCAATTGTATTGAGGTAAGCTTTAGGTGCACACTGTGCAAATGACACTAAAGCAAAATACTGCAGCTCCCTGCCTGTATTTGTATCAGAACACCAGCAATTGAATTGAGGTAAGCTGTAGGTGCACGCTGTGCAAAGGACACTAAAGCAAAATACTGCAGCTCCCTGCCTGTGTTTGTATCAGAACACCAGCAATTGTATTCAGGTAATCTTTTGGTGCACACTGTGCAAAGGACACTAAAGCAAAATACTGCTGCTCCTTGCCTGTATTTGTATCAGAACACCAGAAATTGTATTGAGGTAAGCTTTTGGTGCACACTGTACAAAGGACACTAAAGCAAAATACTGCAGCTCCCTGCCTGTGTTTGTATCAGAACACCAGCAATTGTATTCAGGTAATCTTTTGATGCACACTGTGCAAAGGACACTAAAGCAAAATACTGCTGCTCCTTGCCTGTATTTGTATCAGAACACCAGAAATTGTATTGAGGTAAGCTTTTGGTGCACACTGTGCAAAGGACACTAAAGCAAAATACTGCAGCACCCTGCCTGTATTTGTATCAGAACACCAGCAATTGTATTCAGGTAAGCTTTTGATGCACACTGTGCAAAGGACACTAAAGCAAAATACTGCAGCTCCCTGCCTGTGTTTGTATCAGAACACCAGCAATTGTATTCAGGTAAGCTTTTGGTGCACACTGTGCAAAGGACACTAAAGCAAAATACTGCAGCTCCCTGCCTGTATTTGTATCAGAACACCAGCAATTGTATTGAGGTAATCTTTTGGTGCACACTGTGCAAAGGACACTAAAGCAAAATACTGCAGCACTCTGCCTGTATTTGTATCAGAACACCAGCAATTGTATTCAGGTAAGCTTTTGATGCACACTGTGCAAAGGACACTAAAGCAAAATACTGCAGCTCCCTGCCTGTGTTTGTATCAGAACACCAGCAATTGTATTCTGGCAATCTTTTGGTGCACACTGTGCAAAGGACACTAAAGCAAAATACTGCAGCTCCCTGCCTGTATTTGTATCAGAACACCAGCAATTGTATTGAGGTAAGCTTTTGGTGCACACTGTGCAAATAACACTAAAGAAAAATACTGCAGCTCCCTGCCTGTATTTGTATCAGAACACCAACAATTGTATTGAGGTAAGCTTTTGGTGCACACTGTGCAAATAACACTAAAGAAAAATACTGCAGCTCCCTGCCTGTATTTGTATCAGAACACCAACAATTGTATTGAGGTAAGCTTTTGGTGCACACTGTGCAAAGGACACTAAAGCAAAATACTGCAGCTCCCTGCCTGTATTTGTATCAGAACACCAGCAATTGTATTCAGGTAATCTTTTGGTGCACACTGTGCAAAGGACACTAAAGCAAAATACTGCAGCTCCCTGCCTGTATTTGTATCAGAACACCAGCAATTATATTCAGGTAATCTTTTGGTGCACACTGTGCAAAGGACACTAAAGCAAAATACTGCAGCTCCCTGCCTGTATTTGTATCAGAACACCAGCAATTGTATTCAGGTAAGCTTTTGGTGCACACTGTGCAAAGGACACAGTACACTAAGTGAAACACTGCAGCTAGCACAATCACCTGCCTGCCTGTCAGTATAGAGAATAACAGGAACGGATCTGTAAATATATATACAACACCTAGGATGCATATATATCCTCTACACACTGTAACTGCAGCTAACTGACTCGCCTGCCTGCTCTATATAACTCAAATCAAATTACACTGTCTCTCTCTCTTTCCTTTAACCAACGCCAACACACTACAAAAGGCCGCCAAGCCGGCGGCCTTATATAGTGTGGGGCGTGTACCTACTCCTCTGAGCCATGATTGGCCAAAGTCACCCTGGCTCAGGGGCGGATCCAGAGTCTTTTCTCGGGTGGGGCACTGGCAAAATTTTTTTTTTTTTGTGGGAAATTTATCGGGGAAATGGTTGGTGTCGACGCTTCAATCATCCCGGCACCATGGTTGTTATGGTGTCAGGATGATTGAAGCGCATTATTTCTATTATTACATTGTAATATGAAATTAAATAGTTCAATGCAGAATCAGTGGGAGCCCCAAGTGTGTCACATGCCACACGTTGCGGATTGTCACTTGCAACGTCACCTGCCACATCTTGTGGATTGTCACTTGCCACATCTTGTGGATTGTCACTTGCCACATCACCTGCCACACCTTGCGGTATGTCACTAGCCACACCTTGCGGATTGTCACTTGCCACGTCACCTTCCACACTTTGCTGATTGTCACTTGCCTGCCACTAGATGCAGATTGTCATTTGCCACGTTACCTGACACAATTTGCGGATTGTCACTTGCCACGTCGCCTGCCACACCTTGCGGATTGTCACTAACTTGCCTGTTAAGGTGTAGTTTTGGTTGTCTCTTGCTGTGTCCCAGACTCCCAGAGTCAGGCAGCAGAGAGATAATGTAATCTCTCTGCTGCCTGCACAGTAAGGGCGGAAGTCACTGCAGGAATGCAGGGCAGGCACGGGCGGTGAGAGATGATCTCATATCTCTGCTCCCCCGCTCCCAGCTAGCTGATTGGCCAGCTGCCACACTGAGCCTGCTCTCTCACTCTCACCTGCGCTGCCAACACACTGAGCAGCACGGTCTGCCCACGAATCGCGCCACCCCCAGACAACAAACCGTGCCGCAAGCGGAGCCGACCACTTTCTTACCCGTCTGTGGAGCCGCACGCTATCGCACCTGCCCGCAGAGCGGCCTGACGTGACTCACTGACGTCACTCGTTGCTAGACGCCAAGCAGCCCAGGCGTTAGCAACGAGTGCAGGGAAGAGGCTCCACCCACCTCCTTCTCCGCTCCTGGTATCGTGTCAGTGCGCCACGTAACTACATTAGACGAGTCTCTCTCTCAGAGCCGCTAATCGGCTGATGTGAGAAACTGAGAGAGAGACTCAGAGAGGCAGCGGCAGCCGCAGAACAAGTACTGTATATACTCGAGTATAAGCCGACCCGAATATAACTCACCTCTCACCTCTCGCTCATCAAACCGAAGCTACAGACCCCATTGCCTTTCATGGAGACACTCACTCTGCATCTTCAAACAACACCTCAAGACTAGGGATGAGCTTCGAGTTCGAGTCGAACTCATGTTCGACTCGAACATTGCCTGTTCGCCCGTTCGCCGAACAGCGAACAAATTGGGGTGTTCGCGGCAAATTCGAAAAATCTATGGGAGAAATCTAAAGTGCTAATTATAAAGGCTAATATGCAAGTTATTGTCCTAAAAAGTGTTTGGGGACCCGGGTCCTGCCCCAGGGGACATGTATCAATGCGAAAAGAAGTTTTAAAAACGGCCGTTTTTTCGGGAGCAGTGATTTTAATAATGCTTAAAATGAAAAAATAAAAGTGAAATATTCCTTTAAATTTCGTACCTGGGGGGTGTGTATGATATGCATGTGAAGTGGCGCATGTTTCCCGTGCTTAGAACTGTCCCTGCAAAAAATGTCATTTTTGAAAGAAAAAAAATGCATTTAAAACTGACTCGCGGCTATTAATGAATTGTCGGCTCCCGGCAATACATTCAAAAGTCATTGATAAAAAAAAAAAAAAAAAGCGTGGGGGTTCCCCAGAATTCAATTACCAGGCCCTTCAGATCTGGCATGGATTTTAAGGGGAACTCCACCCCAAGTTTAAAAAAAAAATGGCGTGGAGTCCCCCTAAAAATCCATACCAGACCCCTTATCCGAGCACGCAACCTGGCCGGCCGCAGGGGAAAAGGGGGGGACGAGAGAGCGGCCCCCCCTCCCTCCTGAACCGTACCAAGCCACATGCCCTCAACATGGGGAGGATGTCCCCATGTTGATGGGGACAAGGGCCTCATCCCCACAACCCTTGCCCGGTGGTTGTGGGGGTCTGCGGGCGGGGGGCTTATCGGAATCTGGAAGACCCCTTTAACAAAGGGGACCCCCAGATCCCGCCCCCCCCCTATGTGAATTGGTAACGGGTACATTGTACCCCTACCATTTCACGAAGAAAGCGTAAAAAAATGTTTAAAAAAACACACAAACACCTTGAAAAAGTCCTTTATTTAAAAAAATAAATAAATAAACATTCCAGCGGTGAAATCCAGTGTCCCGCGGCGATCCCGATGTCCAGCGCTGTCCTTCATTGGTTGTGCCTGAGCGGACCTGATGGGGAACTCCCTCTCAGTATTTTAAATGTATAGACCCGCCCCTTCTAATGTTCCCCATCAGGTCCGCTCAGCGGGCGAGATGCAGAACATGACAAGGGGCGGGTTTATACATGTATTACCAAAGTGAGAGCAGTTCCCCATCAGGTCCGCCCCCTCGGTATGTCGGACCCGCCTACGTCATTGGCTTGAGCGGGGAACTTCCTTCACTATGTACATTTAAATTACACAGTGAAGGAAGTTCCCCGCTCAAGCCAATGACGTAGGCGGGTCCGACATACCGAGGAGGCGGACCTGATGGGGAACTGCTCTCACTTTGGTAATACATGTATAGACCCGCCCCTTCTCATGTTCCGCATCTGGTCCGCTGAGCGGACCTGATGGGGAACTTTAGAAGGGGCGGGTCTATACATTTAAAATACTGAGAGGGAGTTCCCCATCAGGTCCGCTCAGGCACAACCAATGACGGACAGCGCTGGACATCGGGATCGCCGCGGGACACTGGATTTCACCGCTGGAATGGGTTTTTTTTTTTTTTTTTTAATAAAGGACTTTTTCAACGTGTTTGTGTGTTTTTTTAAACATTTTTTTACGCTTTCTTCGTGAAATGGTAGGGGTACAATGTACCCCTTACCAATTCACATAGGGGGGGGCCGGGATCTGGGGGTCCTCTTTGTTAAAGGGGTCTTCCAGATTCCGATAAGCCCCCCGCCCGCAGACCCCCACAACCACCGGGCAAGGGTTGTGGGGATGAGGCCCTTGTCCCCATCAACATGGGGACATCCTCCCCATGTTGAGGGCATGTGGCTTGGTACGGTTCAGGAGGGAGGGGGGGCCGCTTTCTCGTCCCCCCCTTTTCCCCTGCGGCCGGCCAGGTTGCGTGCTCGGATAAGGGGTCTGGTATGGATTTTTAGGGGGACTCCACGCCATTTTTTTTTTAATTTGGGGTGGAGTTCCCCTTAAAATCCATGCCAGATCTGAAGGGCCTGGAATGGATATTTGGGGGAACCCCACGTCAATTTTTTTTTTATTTGCGGCGGGGTTCCCCTTAATATCCATTCCAGACCTGAAGGGCCTGGTAATTGAATTCTGGGGAACCCCCACGCTTTTTTTTTTTTTTTATCAATGACTTTTGTATGTATTGCCGGGAGCCGACAATTCATTAATAGCCGCGAGTCAGTTTTAAATGCATTTTTTTCTTTCAAAAATGACACTTTGTGCAGGGACAGTTCTAAGCACGGGAAACATGCGCCACTTCACATGCATATCATACACGCCCCCCAGGTACGAAATTTAAAGGAATATTTCACTTTTATTTTTTCATTTTAAGCACTATTAAAATCACTGCTCCCGAAAAAACGGCCGTTTTTAAAACTTCTTTTTGTATTGATACATGTCCCCTGGGGCAGGACCCGGGTCCCCAAACACTTTTTAGGACAATAACTTGCATATTAGCCTTTATAATTAGCACTTTAGATTTCTCCCATAGATTTTTCGAATTTGCCGCGAACACCCCAATTTGTTCGCTGTTCGGCGAACGGGCGAACAGGCAATGTTCGAGTCGAACATGAGTTTGACTCGAACTCGAAGCTCATCCCTACTCAAGACACCGTTCACATACTACTATGCTACAGACCACCAGTACCAAAGACAAATCTCCTCACACCTTTTACCGAATTCATATCGACATACACCTTGAAGTCCAAAAACTTTTTATTACTCGGGGACTTCAACCTCTGGGCTAACTCCGCCCAGGACCCCATTGCCACCTCCTGCATCAACCATCTGGAACAATTAGGTCTGCAGCAACTGATAAATGCCCCCACGCATTGATTGGGTCACATTCTTGACCTCATCTTCAAACAAAATATGGACGTCAACACACTGGACAACATGCCGTTACCATGGACGGACCACCACGCTATCAAATTTAAAATCACCACCAACACCATCTCCCAAAAACCGAAGCACTCAATAACAACATACTGGACAAGATCTCAGAAGAAACTACACTCTGAACTCTTCAAAACTACACTATCAAAAAAAATAGGAACACTAAATCAAAACCACTCAACGGAACAAACACTCAGCTCCTTAAACACAGCATTACTACAAACAGCAGACACAGTCGCGCCGAGACTTAGAGCACTCATCCGCAGAAACAATTCGGGATGGTTTAATGACACTCTGACTCTACTGAAGCAAGAACGCAGAAGAGCTGAAGGAGCCTGGAGAAGAAACCCAACAAAGGAAAACCACTCTAACTATAAAGCACTCACTAATAAATACCATAAAGCGATCTTCAAAGCAAAAAAATAACATTTCTCAAACGCCATCTCAAATGCCCTAAACCGACCTCGCAAACTTTTCAAACTTGTCGCGCAAACTATGAACCCCGCCTGTTTGGACCCCCCAGCAAACGAAACTCAAGAATTCTGCAATGAGCTATCGGATTTTTTTATCGACAAAATCGAAAACATTCGAGAAATTATTCAAAAGAAAAAAACATCCAACCTCACTCAGGCTAAACAAGAAGAGGAAATCAACATACAATCGATTACATTTTCGCTGGTCCCGATCACCATCGACATCACCAAAAACATCATCAGAAGTCTCAGAGACAGCACATCACCAAATGACATCATTTCTACAAAACTCCTGAAAGAATGTACCGACATTCTGGCCCCCTCCATAACACACCTCATAAATCAATCGTTCAAAGAAGGCATTGTGCCGATCTCCCTCAAGCAAGGCATAGTCAAACCCCTCCTAAAGAAGCCCAACCTCGACCCTAAAGACCCAAGCTACCGCAGGCCGATAACAATTCTCAACACCATCTCAAAGATCATTGAGAAAGCAGTAGTACAACAACTACAACTCCATTTGGACACCCACAAACTCTTGGACCCACTACAATCAGGCTTCCGCCCAGGCCATGGCACAGAAACGGCACTTCTCAAAATATGGGATGACGCCCTCGAAGCAGCAGATGACGGAGAATCATGTCTTCTGGTGCTGCTGGATCTCAGTGCAGCGTTCGACACAGTAGATCACAAAACTTTACTTATCTGCCTTAAAGAAGTAGCAGGAGTAGCAGACCCTGACCTACACTGGTTCGCATCCTTCTTAGGAAATCGCTCCCAGACAGTGAAACTAGGAGTCTTCACCTCTGAAACTCACGCAATTTCTTGCGGAGTCCCTCAAGGATCACCCCTTGTTGCTCTTCAACATCTACCTCCGCCCACTACTTAAAATCATCAGGAAACAGGATCTGTGCTACCACTCATATGCCGACGACACCCAAATCTACTTTCGTATCACCGGAAAAAAAGACCAATATCGCGGACTGGAAGAGTGCCTCGCATTGATCGATGACTGGATGACGGAGAGTTCCCTCAAACTAAATGGATCCAAAACAGAACTTCTTCTACTCCACACAAACCAAAAGACAAAAACAAAGACGTCTTGGACACCACCCACCATTCTTGGAAAGACCGTTACCCCGAGCACCAAAGTCAAAAGTCTCGGAGTCATCCTTGACTCGGAGATGTCGATGGATGCACAAATAGGATCAGTAGTAAGCGGATCGCACCATCTTCTCCGTCTGTTACGGAGACTCATCCCCTTCATCCTGGAAGAGGACACAGCAATAGTAGTTGGAACAATCATCAACTCCCGACTCGACTATGCAAACTCCCTCTACATAGGACTACCTAAATATCAGATCTCGCGCCTACAAGTCATCCAGAACACGGCAGCCAGACTGGTAACAGGGAAAAAACCTTGGGAATCGATCACCCCTTCACTGAGGACCCTGCATTGGCTAACCGTAAAGGATCGGGTCACTTTCAAGACCCTCTGCCTCACCCACAAGCGCACACAAGGAAACGCACCTCAATATTAATGCGAGAAAATAAAACACTACTCCCCCAAACGCATTCTCCGATCAACCAATCAAAACCTCCTTCACATCCCCAAATCCCGCTACAAATGGAAGGGAGAACGAAGATTTGCAGTCCAAGGACCACGGCTATGGAACGCTCTTCCCACAGACATCCGCATGGAAGAAAACCATCGGGCTTTCAGGAAAAAACTTAAGACCCACCTCTTCTGATGGATCAGGATGTCACTGGATGCAAAGCGCCTTGAGGCGATTCAGTTCGCATTTGTAGCGCTATATAAGTTATTCACTCACTCACTCACTCACTCACTCATAAGCCGAGGCACCTAATTTTACCCCAAAAAACTGGGAAAACTTATTGACTCAAGTATAAGCCTAGGGTGTCCATCTGCATGCCTCACTGTGCCTCACTTTGCCTCACTGTGCCCATGCCTCACTGTGCCCATGACTAGACTGATGTTTAACATGGGAGTCTATGGAAGGAGTGCCCGGCTTTGAAAAATCAGTTCTCCCCGGCCCTAGGTCTCCCAGACACCAAACTTTTCAAACTTATAGAGGAGACATGGGGCTACATGTGTGCCAAGTTTGGGGTCCAGAGGACCTACGACTGGCTGGTACCAGGTCCGCAAAATCACTGGAGAAATGACCGTTTAAGATTGGAGTCTATGGAAGGGGGGCCCGGTTTTAAAAAATCAGTGCTTCCCGGCCGTAGGTCCCCCAGACACCAAACTTTGCACACTTGTAGAGGAGACATGGGGCTACATGTGCAGTTTGGGGTCCACAGTACCGGGTCCCCAAAGTTCAGGAGATCAGGCGCAAAAAAAAACAAACAGAGCAAGCAAGTGAGTGTGACAGATGGTCTAGGGGGGGCAATCGCCCCGTTGCCCCCCCCCTGGATCCGCCCCTGCCCTGGCTTTGGCCAATTACAGCTCTCTGTACCTACGGCGCTGTGATTGGTCAAGCATGCGGGTCATAGTGCATGCTTGGCCAATCATCAGCCAGCAATGCACTGTGATGCCGCAGTAAATTATGGGCCGTGATGCGCCACTGTAATTTGGCGTGAATGGGCCATAATGTTTAAAATTCGACAAACGATCGAACAGCTGATGTTCGAGTCGAACATGGGTTCGTCTCGAACTCGAAGCTCATCCCTATTACCTATAAGTATAGTGAATATCTCCTAAATGTGCACCGTTTAGGGGATATTTACATGTGTAGCAGGTGGAGATGTCACCGACCCATGCGCACTGCACTCTCAATGGATAGCACTCTTGAGTATGCCATCCATTGAGAGAGCTGTGCTGTGACTTGCATGCGTGGGAAAATCAGTGGCCTGCTGGATCATTCAAGCAGCCTGTGCCCACAAACTCAGAATGAATGAAGACCAGGTGAAGATGAAATTGAACACAGTGACAACGTGCTACTGGAGAGATTCGTTTTTTAGGTAAGTCTGTAATAAGGGGCTAATACACAGTGCTTAAGTCTCCTGTTCGTGTCGGGCAAGACAATGTAATTATATCCTACAGTCTCATTACCTGGCCTTTACATAATATTAGCTGAGCACACTCTAGTCTCTAGTTTCAAAGTCAGTCAATCAAAATGTGAGGCCTACTCTGCAAATCCTACTGCCTGCCTGTCAACAAAACTCTCTCATTAACCAGCTCACATTCCACTGTAAACAGGCTGAATTGAAGTATTTAGGCATACACCTGGTGGCCACTCTTTGCCAACTTTATCAAAACCGGTATATAACAAACTCCATTCTCAGCTCCAATAATGAGCTGAGGTACATTTACAATAGATTTATTAGGTCTTAGAAACAATGGCAACCCTTCTGGGAATGAAGTATAACTTTTGGCCTTACCCACAGCTGTTCCATGTAGATAACGTAAATAATACATTTATTTGGCAAGGCAAAACTTCCTGCACTAAGTAAAGCCAACTACCATGAACCAAAATTCAATTAGGATTGCTTATACCCTCCTGATACTATCATGCTGATAGACTAGCTTAGATGCCTTAGTGGAAGTGCTACTAACTAGATGGGTAGAAATTGAATCAGCTTTGCTTTATTCTGACTCCCTAGCCCCTTTTCCATGGCTCCCGTTATTTCCTCATACAAAACACGATCGGGAGATATATCCTTATATATCTCATTCACTGTTAAGATGTAATATATCTTCAAAAACTAAACAAACATAGAAAAATGCTTGTTTCTTGGATCACTTTTTAACCACTTCCAGTCCGAGACAATTCTGACATTCCTCCCCTACAAGTAAAAAGCATAATTTTATTGCTAGAAAACTACTTAGAACCCCCAAACATTATATATATACAGTATATATATATATATATATATATATATATCCACTTCGCGCCCGGGCTATAAGCAAAAGACGTCCGCAAAGCGGTCGTCAATTGCTGATAGGACGTCTATGGACGTCCTCTTATTTACTTCCGCCATGCGCGCCACCGCGGGCGCGCGTCGGGGAAAAACTGTGCCCGCCGTGTCAGGCGAGTGCCAATGCGTGTGCCTGGCGGCCGCGATGTCCGCCAGGTACGAGCGATCAGCTGTCACAGAGCCAGGGACGTGGATCTCTGTGTGTAAACACACAGATCCATGTCCTGTCGGGGAGAGGAGACGGATGGTGTGTCCCTTGTACATAGGGACAACCATCAGTCACCTCCCCCAGTCAGTCCCCTCCCCCCCACAGTAAGAACATCTAGCAGGGAACATATTAACCCCTTGATCGCCCCCTAGTGGTTAACCCCTTCCCTGCCAGTCACATTTATACAGTAATCAGTGCATATTTTTAGCACTGTTCGCTGTATAAATGTGAATGGTCCCAAAAATGTGTCAAAAGTGTCCGATGTGTCCGCCGTAATGTCACAGTCACAAAAAAAAAAATCGCAGATCGACGCCATTACTAGTAATAAAAAAATAAAAAAATAATAAAAAATAAATCATAATTCTATTCCCTATTTTGTAGGCGCTATAACTTTTGCGCAAACCAATCACTATACGCTTTTTGCGATTTTTTTTTTAACCTAAAATATGTAGAATACGTATTGGCCTAAACTGAGGAAAAAAATAGTTTTAAAAAAAAAAAAATGGGATATTAATTATAGCAAAAATTAAAAAATATTGTGTTTTTTTCAAAATTGTCGCTCTATTTTTGTATATAGCGCAAAAAATAAAAACCGCAGAAATTATCAAAGACCACCAAAAGAAAGCTCTATTTGTGGGAAAAAAGGACGTCAATTTTGTTTGGGAGCCACATCGCACGACTGCGCAATTGTCATTCAAAGCGTGACGGCGCTGAAACCTGAAATTTCGCCTGGGCAGGAAGGGGGTTATGTGCCCAGTTGTCAAGTGGATATATATATTTAATATCTTTTTTTTTTTTGAGCTGAGGCCCTAAAGAATAAAATGAAAAACAGGGAGGGGGAGGCGCCGACCTGAGTGTAGTATTAAAATTATTTAAAAAGTAAAGTGCAGTCCTGGCATTCCACATGGCTCTGCGGGTCCCACCGCTTTTCCGAATAGCTGGAAAGGATTGGGCAGCTGGTTGGAATGGATCACATTGTTTCTCCAGGGTGGACCGTGGAACAGGAAGTGATGTCACCAGCGTCTGAACGACCCGCAGACCAATCAGTAAACAATTTAGGGGAAAATAAATTATAGCAAGGGGCAGGTGAAGCAGAGGTTAACAGTCTTGGATTGGCTTAAAAAAAATTATTAAACTGATACACTCTGTACATAACTCACTCCTGAACCTTGCACTCTGTACATAACTCACTCTTGAACCTTGCACTCTGTACATAACGCACTCTTGAATCTCACACTCTGTACATAATGCACTCCTGACTCCTTCCACACTTTGTGTAACGCACTTTTCGACAGTGTGTGCAAAACCATTTGTAATGGAGCTTTTAATTCTTTTTTTTTAAATGATTATACTGGGGTTTGTGTCTGTGAGACTCTTGTTTGTGGCAGAGCAATCAAAGAAGGAAGCCTATATATACTATATACGTATAATGTTTGTTCTAAGTAATTTTCTAGCAAAAAAGGTTTTTACTTGTAAACAAAACAGATTTTTACTTATAAACAAAAAGTGTCAGAAAAAAGCCTGGTCTTACACTTGAGAGGAAATCTCTCTACAGTTAGGGGACATCCCATCTGTCAAATCATGCGTAACCATTGCCGTGGTTGTCAAATCTTGTGTAATCATTGAAAGATGTCCCCCTTTATTTTTGCTCTTTTGCCATCTGTACGATTTTGATTTCCCATGACTTATGTCCCAGTGATGAGAGTCACCAGCATAAATAGAAAAAGTGAATCTTCTCAGTGGGGACAAAGACAGCAATACAAATCTAACTGGGGTTTTAACACTTCCCAGTTGTCCAAAATTAAAAAGAAAAAAAATTTACTTTAACCACTAGCCCACCACCCGCCGTCATATGACGGCGGGACGATGAGCCTTCCGTTCTGGGCGGACGTCATATAACGTTGCGTCTTCCCGAGCCACTAGGGGGCGCCCGCCGCATCACTGGGAACCTGATGCATGTGCCCAGCGACCGCGATGTCCGCTGGGCACCCGCGATTGCCCAGTAACTGAGCAGGACCGTGGTTCTGTGTGTGTAAACACACAGATCCACGTCCTGTCAGGGAGAGGAGACCGATGGTGTGTCCCTTGTACATAGGGACACCGATCGGTCACCTCCCCCAGTCAGTCCTCAGAGTAAGAATCACTCCCTAGGGAACACATTAACCCCTTGATCGCCCCCTAGTGTTAACCCCTTCCTGGACAGTCATATTTATACAGCAATCAATGCATTTTTATAGCATGGATCGCTGTATAAATGTGAATGCTCCCAAAAATGTGTCAAAAGTGTCCGATGTGTCCGTCGCAATATCGCAGTCACAATAAAAATCGTAGATCGCCACCATTACTAGTAAAAAAAAAATAATAAAAATGCTATAAATCTATCCCCTATTTTGTAGCCGCTATAACTTTTGCACAAACCAATCAATATACGCTTATTGCGATTTTTTTTTTACCAAAAATATGTAGAAGAATACGTATCGGCCTAAACTGAGAAAATAAATTGTTTAAAAAATAAAATAAAATGGATATTTATTATAGCAAAAATTAAAAAATATTGTGTTTTTTTCAAACTTGTCCCTCTTCTTTTGTTTATAGCACAATAAATAAAAACCGCATAAGTGATAAAATACAACCAAAAGAAAGCTCTATTTGTGGGGAAACATTTCATTTGGGTACAGTGTTGCATGACCGCGCAATTTTCATTCAAATTGTGACAGCGCTGAAATCTGAAAAATGGCTTGGGCAGGAAGGGTGTGAAAGTGCCCTGTATTGAGGTGGTTAAAGTGGTTCTAAAGTCAAACTGTTTTTTACCTTAATGCATTTCCGGCATTAAAGTACAAAAGCCCCACTAATTGTTCCCGCCATCCCTAAACACTTACTTTACTCCTACTGCACACAACCTGGCTTGGGATCATGCTCACATGGGTCCCCCACAGCACATGGCTTGCTAAGGGGGCACTCAGAGGAAGAAGGAGTGGAAATTGCCAGAGGTAAGGGCAGTGGCGTATTCAGGGTATGGCAGATATGGCAAGTGCCATGGGCGCAATATGAAGGGGGCGCTCCTGAGTGGCTGGGCAGCAAGGTACTTACAGAGATCTCTTGTTAAAATGGCCCTGGTATTGCTCGCTGTCAGCCTGGGGTGAGATCCTGGCTGGTGGAGACTGCATTAGGTCGTTCACCACTGTCCCCTGGCTCACTGCCCAAACTGGTTGCTAGCCAAGGCCCGCCTCGCATCTAGCAACCAGTGACGTCACGAAGAGGAGAGAAGCAGAGACCAGCATTCACAGCGAGATTTAACTTCCTCCTCCTCGCGCCCACTGCTTAGCTCCGCCCACCTCCTCCCCTGCATCTTCTCGAGTGCAGAAGAAACATGTGGAGGCACAGGCACTGACTGCAGAGCACAAGGGGAGAGAGGCATTAAGACAGTGATGTCCCCCAGATATTTGTAAAATAGGCTTCTATTCCAGAGAGGGGAAAGGAGTCGGGAGGTGCGCTGTGCTCTCCCTCCTCTCCAGCTTAACAGTCCTGAAACTTCAGCTCTTCTCTCCCAGTGGCTCTGTGTATATAGGAGCGCACTGCAGCTTCCTCCTTCCTCTCCTGTCATTGACTTTAGAAGCAGCAGAAAGGATTAGGAACCAGCAGCCTCATACTATAGGAAGGCTGCTGGCAAGCCACAGGACAAGAAAGGGTTAACAGCTCCACCTCCTGCTGCTTATTGAGCCAATGGGCGCTGCTGTAACCCGCCCCCTTCGATTGAAAAGAACAGAATACTAGAGCTATGCTGGAGCCTGGAGAAAGAGCTGAGCTGCCGTGGGGACTGGGGAGGGAGCAGAGAAGGAGGAGAAATGAGCAAGAGAAGCAGAAGAATGCATTCAGGTAATCTGGAGAATGTCACAGGAATATACATTTACTGCAAGAGCTCCTCTCTTTGTACTTTCTGATGTATTCTGTATTCTCTCTCTCTCCTCCCTTTTTCCCTCTTGCCATAACCAGTATAAACACTTTGTAAATGTTACAATAAAATTAACAATGCTGTGCTTCCTTCTTCACCTTAGTGTTTAATTTCTAACTGTAACTGCATAATTTAAGGTGGTTGTATACTGCTGGACTTTTTTTTACCCTGAAAGGTAAAGGTATAATGTGCCAGTATGTATTGCATGTGCATTATGGTAAACTTACCTTAAAACAAAGCCCTCCCACACCCAGAAGTCAGCACAGCAGGCGCTCTGATTTTTACTCATCTTGCTTCCGGGTTTGCGGGCTCTGTGACTGGCCGGAGCCATGATGAAGTCACTCCCGTGCATGCGCGCAGGAGCCACCGTTTATGGCACAGGGTTCTAAAGGAACAGCACCTGTGGGCATTCCTTCAGAGCGCATGCGGCAGTGATGTCACTGGGTCCATGTAATGTAAATATCTCCTAAACTGTACATGTTTAGGAGATATTTACTGTACCTATAGGTAAGCCTTATTATAGACTTACCTATATGTAAAAGGCAGTAAAGGAAGTTTACTTCCACTTTAAGTGATGGTGGAGCCTTCCCTCTGAATAGCATATATTGTATATGTGGTGTCCTGTAAACCAAATATCCAACTTTATATCTTTCAAACAAATAACAATAACAAAATATAAAATTGTTGCAATATATAAGTGATGGTAACACCCCCTCAAGAAATAAAATAACTCCACTTACAATAGGGGGTGTCACCATCACTAATATACTACAATTTTATAAAATTTGACCTGTAGTTTAATTAGCTTTTTTTTGTTAAGGTTATCTGAAAAATGGGTTTCAAATGTTTTGACAGGGGCGCAGTTTCAGTGCTTGCCATAGGCGCCATGTTCACTAGATACGCCTCTGGGTAAGGGACTGCTCTGTGCTATATCATTGCACAGAGCAGGTAAGTACAACCTCTTTTTTATTTTAATAAAAGAAAAAAAAATGCCTTTAATATCACTTTAACTCTTTCCTTTATAATGACAATTTAAAGTCTTAGAAAGGAGAGGCTAAAATACTATAAGTAATTGTAATACATTTTCGGAAGGGTTTTCCATTTTAACTACACTTGTAAGGCCTAATAAATATGTTATATACCGATCTCACGCTCATATTTGAGAATGGAGTCTTTTAAGTAATAAGAAAACGATGTCCTCTTCTATACAGCAATGAATGTATTTTGGCCAGGTCTCATTCCCCCAACTGCACTGCTAAAGATTCATTTTAAGAAAGTGTTTGCTAAATTCACAGCAATAAAGCAACAAGCATGTTACTGTTAACGTGGATACAGTTATGATTCAGTAGGGATGAATGCATAATGTGTGAATATCTATAGATTTCAGCGTTGCCACTGTAGCACATTTCAAACTTAGCAATGACTTTCACATTTAGTTTGAACGTCTCTAATGGAGTTTATATGATATGATTTCACTTTCTGGCAGTTTTGTTACAATTCAGAAATCATCCACAGTTAATCACCTCTATTTACTTAAATGAGTCATGGTACAAAATCCTGGATTTGAATGAGTTGTTGTGCAATTTTCTTTCTGAGGTATGGACATAATGCAGGAATTGGATATGCTTTAAAGTATATCAAAACTTAAAACTTTTTCATTTTAAGTTTGAATAGTTTAACAAATGGTTACAACCACTGTAGGCTTTTGTTGGCAACTGTGTCTCTTTGAGGAGATATCCCTTTACTCCCTGATCAGTAGACACAACTGGAAATGAGGGGGAATCTCATCAAAGTGAGGAAAATACCCCATTACTAGGGATGAGCTTCGAGTTCGAGTCAAACTCATGTTTGACTCGAACATTGCCTGTTCGCATGTTCGCCGAACAGTGAACAATTTGGGGTATTCGCGGCAAATTCGAAAAGCCGCGGAAACACCCTGTAAAAGTCTATGGGAGAAATCTAAAGTGCTAATTTTAAAGGCTTATATGTAAGTTATTGTCATGAAAAGTGTTTGAGGACCCGGGTCCTGCCCCAGGGGACATGTATCAATGCAAAAAAAAGTTTTAAAAACAGACGTTTTTTCGGGAGCAGTGATTTTAATAATGCTTAAAGTGAAACAATAAAAGTGAAATATTCCTTTAAATTTCGTACCGGGGGGGGGGGGGTGTATAGTATGCCCGTAAAGCAACGCTTGTTTCCCTTCCTTAGAACTGTCCCTGCACAAAATGTCATTTCTGAAGGAAAAAAAGTCATTTAAAAGCACTCGCGGCTATGATGAATTGTCGGCTCCCGGCAATACAGAGAAAAGTCATTGATAAAAAAAAAATGCGTGGGGGTCCCCCCAAATTCAAATTCAATTACCAGGCCCTTCAGGTCTGGAATGGATATTAAGGGGAACCCTGCGTCAAATTTAAAAAAAA
The DNA here is from genome assembly GCA_029206835.1 of Rana muscosa. Classification (NCBI taxonomy): domain Eukaryota; kingdom Metazoa; phylum Chordata; class Amphibia; order Anura; family Ranidae; genus Rana; species Rana muscosa. The sequence goes on from CM055120.1 coordinate 131,674,885, forward strand.
ATATTATGTGGGGTTCCCCCCAAATATCCATACTAGAACCTTCAGGTCTGGTATGGATTTTAAGGGGAACTCCACCCCAAATAAAATAAAAAAATGGCGTGGAGTTCCCCCAAAAATACATACCAGACCCTTTATCCGAGCACGCAACCTGGCAGGCCGCAGGAAAAGATGGGGGGGGGGCGAGAGAGCTCCCCCCCTCCTGAACCCTACCAGGCCACATGCCCTCAACATGGGGAGGATGTCCCCATGTTGATGGGGACAAGGGCCTCATCCCCACAACCCTTGCCTGGTGGTTGTCTGGGTCTGCGGGCAGGGGACTTATCCAAATCTGGAAGACCCCTTTAACAAAGGGACCCCCAGATCCCGCCCCCCCATGTGAATTGGTAAGGGGTACATTTCACGAAGAAAGTGTAAAAAAAATGTCAAAAAAACACACAGACACCGTGGAAAAGTCCTTTATTAAAAATAAAAAAATAAAAACACATTCCAGCGATGTAATCCAATGTCCCGCGGCGATCCGATGTCCAGCGCTGCAGTCTCCACTCGAAATGTCATTGACTGAGCGGACCTACACTGCGGAGGAAGTTCCCCATCAGGTCCGCTCAGCCAATGATGTAGGCGGGGTCTGAGGTACGAGGGGGCGGGGGACGCCCTCGTATCTCAGACCCCGCCTACGTCATTGGCTAAGCGGACCTGATGGGGAACTTCCTCTTCAGTGTAAAAAAAATTAATAGACCCGCCCCTTCTCACATTCCCCATCAGGAGCGGACCTGGTGGGGTCCCGATTTCCCGATCTGTTACTTCCGGGATAGGGTATGTATCCACAGCGGGTCTCCAAAAAATCCTTGGTTTCTCACATCCAGAGATGATTTGGTTGACAAACAGCGATTGTCCAGTGCCCTCAGTAAGGAAAGTGATAGGCTTCCATAGTGCAGTAAAAATCGGATAGTTTATTCAAATAAAGCTAAAATCAAAACATAAAAGGCTGCCTCCAAGGCGTGGTAATTTTTGAAAATACAGCTCCACGGTATCCGTATGACTAGGATTGCAGCGTGCGCCTCAGCTGCACACCAGTCTCAGGTAACCATTCTCCCCATGTTGAGGGCATGTGGCCTGGTACGGTTCAGGAGGGGGGGGCGCTCTCTCGTCCCCCCCTCTTTTCCTGCGGCCTGCCAGGTTGCGTGCTCGGATAAAGGGTCTGGTATGGATTTTTGGGGGAACTCCACGTCATTTTTTTTTTAATTTGTCTGTTCGCAGGTTCTGGTGCGAACCGAACAGGGGGGTGTTCGGCTCATCCCTACTCATTACTAGTGATGAGCCGAACACCCCCGGGTTCGGTTCGCACCAGAACCCGCGAACAGACCGAAAGTTCGATCAAACTTTAGAACCCTATTAAATACAATGGATGCGAACGTTCGAAGTCTAAAGTGCTAATTATAACGACTATTATGCATGTTATTGTCCTAAAAAGGGTTTGGGAACCCGGGTTCTGCACCAGGGGACATGTATCAATGCAAAAAGAAGTTTTAAAAACGGCCGTTTTTCGGGAGCAGTCATTTTAATGATGCATAAAGTGAAAAAAAAAAAGTCAAATATTCCTTTAAATATCGTACCTGAGGGATGTCTAAAGTATGCCTGTGAAGTGCCACGTGTTTCCCGTGTTTAGAACTGTCCCTGCACAAAATTACATTTCTAAAGGAAAAAAAGCCATTTAAAACTGCTTGCGGCTTTAATGTAATGTCTGGTCCCGGTAATATGGATGAAAATCTTTAAGAAAAATGGCATAGCTACCCCATCACAGCCCCCCCCCCCCCTACCCCAGCCCATTACCAGCCCCTTTGGGTCTTGTATGGATATTAAGGGGAACCCCGCACACAAAATAAAAAAGGCCCTATATACTCTGAACAGCCGTATACAGGCGGTGCATACAAGACAGGGACTGTAGGTTTGTTCTTATGTAGAATCTGTTTGTAATTTTGAACAGGTACATTGTTTAAGTTTAGCTGCAGCCCAAAAATCTATTTTTAAGCTTTTTGGAAAACATAGGGAAGGGTTATCACCCCTGTAACATTTGTTTTGCTGTCTGTGCAGTGTGCACCCGTTCAGAACAGTTCACCTCACTTTCCGTCCTAATGACAAATGTTTTTTGAAAATTTGGGGTTTTTATTGAAACAAGAATTGGTGATAAAGCATCAGTGGAGAGGAGACACTTTTTTTCCCATATTAACTCTTACGGGAGATAATTTGCCTTCCTAGGGGTAGATTTCCTCTCACTTCCTGTTGTATCCTTCCGTTTGCAAGGAGGAGTCGTTTGTAAGTTGGATGTTTGAAAGTAGGGGCCTGCCGTATATACTCAGCTGAAATTTGCCCCTTACATGTTGGTGTTGCCACAACACTGTGAGCCCTCACAGTTACTCTTGGTGGGCGCATGAATGAGCCCTGCTGTGAATTATTAGATCAAGAATTGTAATTGCATGCCCCTGTTAAACAGGGGCTGAAAAATTGGGCCTTAGCCACTGGTGCTGGTACCACGACACTGCAACATCTCCCAGATACTCTAGTTGGAGTGCAGGAATGAGCCCTGCTGCAAAGCATTGCATAAAAAATTGTTATAACACGCCCCTGTTAAACAGGGGCTGAAAAATTGGGCCTTAGCCACTGGTGCTGGTGCCACGACACTGCAACCTCTCCCAGATACTCTAGTTGGAGTGCAGGAATGAGCCCTGCTGCAAAGCATTGCATAAAAAATTGTAATTACATGCCCCTGTTAAACAGGGGCTGAAAAATTGGGCCTTAGCCACTGGTGGCGGCACCCAGAAACAAAAATGTTCTTCCAAGCTATCATCATCAGCATCAGTCTTGAAGGGATGTGACATTTGAAAATAAATTAGTCTGTTATATCAGCTTCAGGTGTTTGGTAGCTGGTGGTGATCCAAGACTGGTTCATCTTTATGAAGGTCAGTCGATCAACCGAGTCGGTGGACAGGCGCACCCTGTGATCCGTTACAAATCCTCCAGCAGCACTGAATGTGCGTTCTGAAAGAACGCTGGATGCAGGACAGGCCAGTAGCTCAATTGCATACTGTGCAACCTCTGGCCAGTGATCCATCCTCAAGACCCAGTAAGCCAGAGGATTTTCGGTGGGGAAGGTGTCCAAGTCTGACCTTGCCCCTAGGTATTCCTGCACCATGTATATCAGACGCTGGCGATGGTTGCTGGAACCGATCATACCTTGGGGCTGCGGACTAAAGAATTGTCTGAACGCATCGGTCAGACGGCCACCTTCCCCACCGCTCCTTCTTTGACTGACTGAAGCCTAGGCAACTCGTTGTCCAGGACCAGGAGTTTGTAACCTCCCAGTCTCTGGGAACGCGTTGCACAGACCTTTCTGCAAGGCCTCCCGGAGTTGTCTCATCCTCTGCTCCCTCGACGGTAAGATAAGGTCCGCAACCTTACCCTTGTACCGTGGATCAAGGAGAGTGGCCAGCCAGTAATGGTCCCTCTCCTTGATCCGAAGAATACGAGGATCCTTCCGCAGACTTTGCAGGATCAGGGAGGCCATGCAGTGTAGGTTAGCTGAGGCATTCGGTCCGGAGTCCTCTAGGTCACTAAGGACGACATGATCCGCAGCCACCTCCTCCCAGCCACGTACAAGTCCACTGGTTTCTTTGGACTGTAAATCATCCCTAAAAGACTGCTGCTGATGATGCTGAGTGCCAGGCTCCACCTCCATGCTGACACAATCCTCCTCCTCCTCCTCTTCTTCCTGTGCGATGGGTGGGACAGAAGGAACACTGTCTGGGTAAAGGGGGCCTTGAGAGGCAAGGAAGTCCTCCTTTTCCTGCCTCTGTTCTGCCTCAAGTGCCCTGTCCATTATTCCACGCAGCGTATGTTCCAACAGGTGGACAAGAGGTACAGTGTCACTGATGCATGCACTGTCACTGCTCACCATCCTCGTGGCCTCCTCAAATGGTGCCAGGACAGTGCATGCATCCCTGATCATGCCCCACTGGCGTGGTGAAAAAAAACGAGCTCCCCTGACCCTGTCCTGGTGCCGTAGTCGCACAGGTACTCATTGATGGCCCTCTGTTGCGTGTGCAGCCGCTGCAGCATGGCCAACGTTGAGTTCCACCTGGTGGGCATGTCACATATAAGGCGGTTCTTGGGCAGGTTCAACTCCTTTTGCAGCTCAACCAGGCGAGCACTGGCATTATAAGATCTGCGGAAATGCACACAGACTTTCCTGGCCTGCCTCAGGACATCCTGTAAGCCCGGGTACCTGCCCAAGAACCGCTGCACCACCAGGTTAAGGACGTGAGCCACACAGGGCACATGGGTCAGTTGTCACAAACCACCATTCCTGGCTTAAGCTGGCGTGGCGTCAACCACCTCTCGGCCTGCCCCTGCAGAGCAGACAGAACCTCTGCCCCAGTGTGGCTCCTGTCCCCCAAACACACCAGCGCAAGCACGGCATGGCATCTTTTTGCCTGCGTACTTGCGTAGCCCCTTGAACGCCTACGGAGCACCGCTGGTTCCGAGGACAAAGCAACCTGCCTGTGGCCAATTATGGCTCTCCTAGCTGCCGGCGCTGTGATTGGCCAAGCATGCGGGGTCACAGTGCATGCTTGGCCAATCACAGCGCCGGGATTGCACTGCGATGGTGCAGTGTATTGTGGGCCGTTCGCGTCACTTGAATTTGGCGCGAACGGCCCAAATCGTTCGATGTTCGCCGAACGGTCGAACAGCCGATGTTCGAGTCGAACTTATGTTCGACTCGAACACCGAGCTCATCCCTACTCATTACACAGTTTTCACCCAAACAAGGTTCCCTATTTGAGTTTTTGCCCTCACAATTTAAAAGGTTTTCTCACTTACAATGCTGGTGGCTGCAGAAAAATGAAGAGAGAGTAAATCTCCCTGATTGGTACACAGACATCCATAAAAACCTAACAGGGGTTTAACTATACAGCATTTTATCCAAAACCAAGAAAAACTGTGCTTTAGATACACTTGAACAATTAATCCTTTAAACAATATTTAGTTTAACAGATCATTGACACATAATACGAGCATGTATAGTTAAATTAAAGTGAAAGTTCAATTGAACACTAACTATACCTATAACTATCTACTCAGACCTCGATCATTCTAAGCCTATTCTGGTGACCCTGTGAAAGGAAAGATCTGTATACTTAGCCATTCTTAGGGGGCTCAGGTCTGGTAACATGATCGGGTTCCATTGCCGGCTTCAGTGTAAAGGAGGGACAGCTGAGAATAGGTGCCCCATAGTAAGCCTATGGGTGATGTCATCACCCAGACTCTGCAGCCGTTGTCACTTCCTCTCCTTTTCACTGAAGGCAGTACTGGGACCCAATTATGTGACTGGACCGCCCTCAGAATAGGTAAGTATACAGATCTTTAATTTACAGGGTAGATAGAATAGGCTTAGAATGAGGGTGGAAGTAGGTTTAAGCATAGTTAGTGTTTGATTGAACTTCCAGTTTAATGTAACCCCCCCCCCCCCCGCCAGAGCTAAATTGGAGTTACAACAGCCTTGTGCAGCCTGCCAAATAGATCCTTTCCCCTGAGATCTGCCCAAAGATATCTGCTGAGGTCTGATGGAGTCATTGGTTGTTGACGATCCATTGTTAAAAAGTATTTTAACTATTCTTCTGGAACATAAACCTCATTTGGTTAATATCAGAGGAACCACACCCAAATACACAATACAATTTACACGTATATCCTAAAAATGACCTTAATACATGGAAAGATTAAAGTGTAATCATCTTATATTTTGCCTTCCTTGATTTCTCATTTTCCCCTTCATGAACATGCTGATGATATTTTTAAATAAAACCTAACGTTATTATTGAATACACATAATGACATCTAGCTTCCTGAAAACATCCAAGCACCGTGCTTCAGTACTCCTCTCAAGAGTCATCAGCTCCGATGTTTGCTTTGGGCTGGCTTTTTTTTTTTTTTCCAAAAACAGTTTATTGAAATGTAAAAAGCATTTACAGATATCTTGAACAATAGTAGTACAATAAGGTATTAATACAACCACAAAACATGGATGAATAACATGTGTCACATACAATTCAACTTGCGGGTAGTGAAAATGAAATGGCTATGTGCATCCTTCATGAACTAGGCCGTGTTGGGGTGGGCTACCTTAATTCAAGGTAGTTGTGGGGTCTAGTCAAAGTCCACTACCATTGACGGGGATAGATCTTGTTGGTAGGTTAGAGCTAGGTAGGTTCACGGATGCCGTTATGGACTTTTGGTCTGTGTGGGAGGGAAAGGCCAACAGGTGCAATATGGCAGAAAGGGAGGGAAGGAGCTATAAACAGGTTTATTTCGTTGAGAGTGTATGAATGCGGGAGTGTAGGCTGGAGCTATGTTAGTGGTTGTATTGTACAGAAGCTTGTGGATGAGAAAGTAGGAGGGGTAAGTGGTGGAAGGAGAAGGGGTGGGGTGGGGATCGAGGGGAGGGGAGTGAGGCAGGAAGGGATGGCGTTGGCAGGGGGTCCGTCTCTGACTTCCCCGACCCCTTGGGGTGTTCAAGGGGCGTGTTATGAGAAACTAGGGGCGGATCTGTATAGGGGGAGATATAGGAGGAGAGAGGTGTCTTTGTAAGGTTTAGGGTTAAGGGGAGATCCTGGCACGTCGTAGATTTTTAATGACATTGGGCTGGCTTTTGGTAGGACTTATGATCTATCTGACTTGCTTAAGCTTGTAATGGCCACTGTGAGAATCCAACGGTGTACGGCGAAATCAGAGTAAGTGAAGCCTAATATACTGATATAGACATATGCCACGCATGGGACACAAATAACTCACCCAATAAGGAAATCCATCTGTAAGAATTAGGCGGTCACCTTTTAATAATCCACCACAAAACAGAAGTTTGGCTCAGGTGTTTAAAATCTGGATATAATTTGCATGGCCTAGTCTGTTAAAAGCTGGCCTATGTAACTCCCAGGTCAAAATGCATGGTGCATTTTCAGTGGGTATTTCTAGATTTTGACCATATGCCAAAACCAAACCTTCTTTAATGACTCTGTCAAGACTTTCCATCTTCTCAGGGCTAATTAAATGAGTGCATAAACATATACAGCATCATCTATCTGCTTCTATACCTTGAAACTTTTGTGGAAAACATCATGTTAATTTTGTACATAGACAGAAGAAGCTTTAAATATTAACATCCCATTGGAATAGATCAATCGTTTTACTGAAGTTCTATAAACACTTTTATTTTAAGGTCTTGTGCTTATCAAGAAAGACTTGTAGCAGTTTTTGAGATCAAACAGCTTCTCCACTAATTTGTTGTCTATGGTACCAAGAACAGTTTCCATGTGTAACCAGTCAGAGATTTCTGTAGGAGTACACACAATCCAAACTCATTTCCGTCTTATCTGTTCATCTATTCAGGAATGTCCATTTGTTGGTTGAAATAATTAAACATTAAGTATGTAGGGTGCGGCTATTTAAAATGTGGATAATGAGGGAAAAAGTCACTGTGCTCCGGGGCAAAGCTGAAGGCATGTTTCTCTATTAAAAGCATAATTTATTCATTAAAGATTAACATGTTGCTGCCAGATGGAGTGGTATTTTTTTGTCAGTTATTCTTATATATCCTTAATATTAGCAACTAATTTTCCATTATTCTTTCACACTAATCTTTAGCCAATCAGCTACTGTTTATTAAATGACAGCGCCACGTCTCTGAAAAATCTGATACAATTAAGAGGCTGAGAAAAATAATAAACTCTGTAATTCATTTTACAATCGCTGTTAATTCTGTAGATTATGGCAAATTTCCCAATTTTTCACATTGTCATGGGAAATTTATAGACTCAGCCTTGCCCTTCTAATGGCTATCAGCATTCATACCATAAATACAGTTCCTTTTACAATCCTTCCATTCCTAGGATTCGAATGTGGATATTTTTGTTTAGCCACAATGAATACATAAAGATGGTATTTATTCTATATACTACCTTTTTATATTTTTAACTGAACAATCTAAAAGATTAGCTTTCAGCAGAAAATGTCTTGTTACGGGTCAAAATATGGCCAAATCTTTAGTGTAGTAAAGTGTAAGCTTAGTTAAAAGCAAAACCAAGTAAATAATAGACATGTGCATACTGAAATATTTTGTTTCGGAATTTCATTTTCGTCCGGAAAATAAATTAATTTAGTTACTCCCGAAATTTGTTTTTATTTATTTTGTTTCGTAAAAAAATGCATTCGTCTGAAAAGCCGAAATAATTAAGGTCGAATCTGTCATTGAAGGCTTAAGGTGTCCGTCGAATGTTCTAAGAAGATTTGACGAAGCAGCTAAACTGTACGACTCCGCAATCGTACATTTCTGGTCGAATGTTCCGCCCACAAGCTATAGTAGAATTCTAATCTTGTATGACACTAGTAATAATTATATTTATTAATTATTATTACTAGTTAACCAACATTAGAATTCTACTATAGCCTATGGGCTGGGCATTTGACCACAAATGTCCGCTTGTGGCGATCGTATGTTTTTAGCTGCTTCGTCGAATCTTCATGTCTCTATAATTTTGAATCTTTCCTCTCTATGTGGAATAATCTTGGACTAATAGAGTTAGGTTAGGCACATTCGACCACAGGTTCGATAGACACAGATCGCTATTGTCACCGTCATGTCAAATCTTCTATCTATCTATATGGAACTGTTGCAGCAACAAAACGAAAATAAAGCATTTTTTATGTCGGATCTTTCGGATTTCGGATTCTGTGCGTTCGTTTTCGTTTGTTAAAATGAACGTGAAAATCCCCAAAAATCCCTGAAATTCGGACGAAAACGAATGCACGTCTAGTGAATAACACTATCTTTACCTTCTAGGACTAGAAACAGTAGAACGCAATGCTGAGAAAAGGTTTTTTTTTTATTGTCTCTTTCAGGTATTTAAAGACTCAAACCTCTCCTTCTCAATGAGGGTTTTAGCTAGCTGTTGTGGTCAGACACCCAAATTACTCTCAACACTGTATTACCTGCAAAGTCTTTATTATTTCCTATTCCTATACAGTATCCAGGTTTGGTGTCGTCTTTCAGCATTGTACCTAAAATGTCCATCCTCTACACAGCATAACAATTTTTCCTGCCAAAATGACCAGTATACCACCCAATCTAGCAATCACAGCCTTCTCAAAATAGGTGAAACGTTGTAGCATATCCACTTGAGCCTGCTGCAATTCTTTCTGAGTTTTTACTACTTAAACAACTGTCTTTTTGAATCTCAGTGAGAAATTATTAGATTTTCACCTGATTCTGCTCTACCTAAATCACTTTCTAATGCAACTCCAACTGGGCCTACACTATCTGGACTAGTGAATTTCATGTCTTAAAATTGAATTGCGCTTGATGCTTCATCTATCTTGACTTGAAATCAAATTCACTGTCCTCTTTCCAGGAAACATCTCTTCCACCTGAACAGAATATTACAGAAACTTTTCCTTTCCCAGAGAAAGTCCTACACCTACAGTATTGGTAGTGTTGATTTTTTTATTGCTAAAATGCTTTCTCTTCCCTAGTTTCTCTCACTAATTTGGGATTAGTGGGTGCATCTTGAGGGTCTTTCAGCTGGAATGGTAAAATTATAATGTTCCCTGTCTGACCTGCTTGATTCGCCTGCCGTAAGCAGTTCAGGGGTCAATCCCTTTCTTTTGCATGCTCTGATGTATAAAGCCCTGTACACACGATCGGATTTCCTATGGATTCAAATCCGATGGATTTTTCCATCGGAATTCCGATGAAGCTGACTTCCATCAGTCTTGCCTACACACCATCAGTCAAAAATCCGACCGTCCCAAACGCTGTGACGTAAAAGACTCAGACGAGCCGAGAAAAATGAATTTCAAAGCTTCTGAGCATGCGTCGACTTGATTCTGAGCATGCGTAGGTTTTTCGCTCCGATGGAGTTCCACACAGACGATCGGAATTAGCTATCGTTTTTTTTTCCATCTGATAAATGTAAAACATGTTCTATTTTTTATCACCTATGGAAAAAAGACCGATGGGGCCCATACACGAACGGTTTGTCCGATGAAAAAAGTCCATCGGACTGTTTTCATTGGTAAAACCGATCGAGTGTACAGGGCATTAGTATATCTACTCAAAAAATTTTATTGGACAGTTTTCCTCCTTTTTGGTTGTTACCAGACTGTATACCAATGTTCACACCAGAGTCAGTCAAGACTGTTGGGCTTGTTTCTGTCTGGCTGTTATCACTAGTGCTGGTTATTGATGGGCTCACCTAGATTTCCCCATTCAGCTGTAGATTTATGACCTAAAAGCAGGCCAAAATTTATTTTACCAAATCTACTATCCAGTAGGTGTGTGAGGTATCCGGGTCTGTCCTTTTATCTGGGACGTTCTCCTGAGGGTCAGTTGCCAGAGCTGCCTGACAAGTCTACACCTCTGTCAACCCATCATTAGGGATGTCCATCACTACAATAACTCCAGATGGACATTCTGCTTTTCACACCACCTGGCAGCAGTGACTGGGTCCATCTTACTGCCATAGCTTATACTTCCTGGCACAGTTATCACTTTGTGATAGGACCTGGAGGATACCAGCAGTTTGCTTTGGGGACACCCGAGCAGGCTGGCTCCCGAGCTTTTGCTCTGTGTGTCCATTCACACACAGAGCCGTGGCTCGGCCCTTTCCCCTTTCTCCTCATTGGCTCACTGGCTGTGATTGACAGCAGTGGGAGCCAATGGCACCCACTGCTGTCTCAGCCAATGAGGAGGGAGAGTCCCAGAGAGCCGAGGTTCTCATGTACATCGCTGGATCGAGATGGGGCTTGGGTGAGTATTGGGGGGGGGGACTGCTGCACACAGAAGGTTTTTGTATCTTAATGCATAGAGTGCATTAAGTTAAAAAAACACTTTTGCCTTTGGAACCACTTGAAGTTAACAATACCAGTAAAATAATAATATGGGTCCAGCGCACTAGAATGTCAGTTTTGGGTGAACTTCAACTTTACTTTTTTTATGTGTGTTTAAAGGAGTTGTAAAGGCAGATGTTTTTTTTATCCTAATGCATTCTATGTGTGCAGCAGCCCCCCTGAGCCCTCCTAATACTTACCTGAGCCCCTCCTGATTGGCTGAGACAAAGCAGCCGCGCCATTGGCTCCCATGGCTGTCAAAGTCAATTAGATAATCGTGTGTGCCCCCATAGCAAGCTGCTTGCTGTGGGGGCACTCGACAGGAGGGAGAGGCCAGGAGCAGCAAAGAGGGACCCAAGAAGAGGAGGATCCAGGCTGCCCTGTGCAAAACCAACTGCACAGAGGAGGCAAGTATAACATGTTTGTTACTATTTTTATTTATTTTTTCAAAATGAGACTTTACAATCACTTTAATTACTCCAATATCAATTTTCTTATCATTTTCTTCTCTACAGAATACTGTCCAATCTTGCATTGCAGGTTTTTAAACTGGGCACATAGATTATGGACGTCAAGCTGAATTTCACAATTATGAAGCCAAACTTAATGAAGTATGTTAATGCTTTAAAACTCTTTCAAGTTCCAGTGAATAGTTGCTTCTCCATATTCCGATTATGTGAGCCATATGAAAGATACTGAAGAGAGACCCTTAAGGTAAATAGACAGAAGACTAAAGCCTCGTACACATGGCCGAGAATCTCGTCAGGAAAAACTCGTTGTTTTTCTTGACGAGATTCTTGGACAAGAAACTTGTCCCGGCCGAGTGTACACACTCTCGATTCAAAGAACCCCCGGTTCTTTGAATGGAGCGAACGCGGTGACGTAATCGACTACGATGAGCGTGCGCTTGTCACATTCGATGCCGTCGCCGCCATCTTGCTACACCCTACCTATGCCTAGGAAGCTACCGCGCATGCGTCAAAGTCATTTTGAGCATGCGCGGGTTTCCACGGCGACAGGTAAGTGTACACACACACTTTTCTCGTCGAGAAACATGCTGACAAGAATCTCGGCGAGAAAATGGAGAATCCTGACGAGAAAATAGAAAGCAGGTTCTCTATTTTTCTCGTCGAGATTCTTGTCGGTTTTCTTGATGAGAAAACTGATAGACGCGTACACACGACGGATTTACTCGGCAAGAAAGCTCTGCCAGCAAGTTTCTTGTAGTTTTTTGACGAGAAACTCGGTCGTGTGTACGAGGCTTTAATGTGTTATCTGTTGAAGTGGGTGATATCTATAGGAACTTGATTTAAACCATGAACATATTCGCAAGATACTCGTTCAACTTGTAATCAATGACAACGCTGTCAGGAATTACCCAGAATCCCCCTAGGCTAATTATTTTGCATCCCCTTGCATTTGTTTTCATTAAAGAAAAACTAATAAGACAGACAGAGTTGAACTTGTTGAATGACCGGACAAAGCAGTGTTAAAATCTCAACAGCTCTAATTACCAGCTGAGCAGTGTAAAAACTATGAATAAATGTCAAGCTAGGAGATAAGCTCTTATCTTAATCTAATGACTCTGCAGACTTAATTTGTCAGGCCAGCCTAGCTGATGAAAAACAGGTTTGTATTCTCCGGCTTTCACTGCAACAAACCTCCAGATCCTTGAAATAGAATTGTAATATCATCAGTGTCATCCTGCAAAAATCTTGCGAGTACGCCAATGAAAATTCTTACTGCCCTGCGAGAATGAAGTAGTTTTGTCCCTGTTGATCCAATCTTCTTGACAAAATAGATGCTGTGTTTTCATTGTTGAATCTCTGAATGATATATCCTTGTGTTTCATTATTTTAGTAGGTCATTTGATTATAAATTGAATCAAATATCTATGGCCAAGACATTCTTTGGTATCTTTTACAAACGGACAAGTATGCAGATAAGGAATCAAGTGCAAGAGGATTTCTACCTTTTGGGCAAAAACATTAGTAGATTCCCAGCTGAATGTAAATATGTTACTATAAATACTACTAAATAGTATACTGAACATAGTTATTTACTGTAAGTTTCTATAATGCTCAAAGTGAAATGTATTGCAATATCAAAGTTAAAATCCATGTATACAGTGAGGGAAAAAAGTTTTTTATCCCCTGTTGATTTTGTACATTTGCCCACTGACAAAGAAATGATCAGTCTATAATTTTAATGGTAGGTTTTTTTTTAACAGCGAGAGACAGAATAACAACAAAAAAATCCAGAAAAATGCATTTAAAAAAGGTTATAAACTGATTTGCATTTTAATGAGTGAAATAATTATTTGACCCCTTTGCAAAACCTGACTTAGTACTTGGTGGCAAAACCCTTGTTGGCAATCACAGAGGTCAGACGTTTCTTGTAGTTGGCCACCAGGTTTGCACACATCTCAGGAGAGATTTTGTCCCATTCCTTTTTGCAGATCCTCTGCAAGTCAATAATGTTTTGAGGCTGACGTTTGGTAACTCGAACCTTCAGCTCCCTCAACATATTTTCTATGGGATGAAGGTATGGAGACTGGCTAGGCCACTACAGGACCTGAATGTGCTGCTTCTTGAACCACTCCTTTGTTGCCTTGGCCATGTGTTTTGGGTCATTGTCATGCTGGAATACCCATCCATGACCCATTTTCAATGCCCTGGCTGAGGGAAGAAGGTTCTTAGCCAAAACGGTACATGGCCCCTTCCATCATTCTTTTGATGCAGTGAAGTTTTCCTGTCCCCTTAGCAGAAAAACACTACCAAAGCATAATGTTTCCAACTCCATGTTTGACGGTGGGGATGATGTTCTTTGGGTCATAGGCAGCATTCCTCCTCCTCCAAACACGGCGAGTTGAGTTGATACCAAAGAGCTTGATTTTGGTCTCATCTGACCACAACACTTTCACCCAATTCTCTGAATCATTCAGATGTTCATTAGCAAACTACAGACGGGCCTGTGCATGTGCTTTTTTGAGCAGGGGATCTTGCGGGTGCTGCAGGATTTCAGTCCTTCATTCGTAGCGTGTTACCAATTGTTTTCTTGGTGACTATGGTCCCAGCTGCCTTGAGACCATTGACAAGATTCTCCTGTATAGTTCTGGGTTGATTCCTCACAGTTCTCATGATCATTTAAACTCCACAAGGTGAGATCTTGCATGGAGCCCCAGACAGAAGGAGATTGACAGTTATTTTGTGTATCTTCCATTTGCGAATATACGCACAAACTGTTGTCACCCTCTCACCAAGCTGATTGGTGATGGTCTTGTAGCCCATTCCAGCTTTGTGTAGGTCTACAATCTTGTCCCTGACATCCTTGGGCAGCTCTTTGGTCTTGGCCATAGTGGAGAGATTGGAATCAGATTGATTGATTGCTTCTGTGGACAGCAGTGGTGCCTGGTGCTCACATTTTTTGGGGGGGCGCAAACAAACTGAAAAAAAAAATCATCAATTGCCACCACTGTGCCCATTAAACGCAGCCACTGTGCCCAAACGCCACTAGTTTGTCCCCAAATGCAGCCAGTTTCCCCCCCCCATATGCAGCCAGTTTCTCCCCCATAATGCAGCCAGTTTCTCCCCCATATGCAGCCAGTTACTCCCCCATAATGCAGCCAGTTTCTCCCCCATAATGCAGCCAGTTTCTCCCCCATAATGCAGCCAGTTTCTCCCCCATAATGCAGCCAGTTTCCCCCCCATATATGCAGCCAGTTTCTCCCCCATATACAGCCAGTTTCTCCCCCATAATACAGCCAGTTTCTCCCCCATATGCAGCCAGTTTCTCCCCCATAATACAGCCAGTTTCTCCCCCATAATGCAGCCAGTTTCTCCCCCATAATACAGCCAGTTTCTCCCCCATAATGCAGCCAGTTTCTCCCCCATATGCAGCCAGTTTCTCCCCCATATGCAGCCAGTTTCTCCCCCATAATACAGCCAGTTTCTCCCCCATATGCAGCCAGTTTCTCCCCCATATGCAGCCAGTTTCTCCCCCATAATACAGCCAGTTTCTCCCCCATAATGCAGCCAGTTTCTCCCCCAATATACAGCCAGTTTCTCCCCCATAATGCAGCCAGTTTCTCCCCCATAATACAGCCAGTTTCTCCCCCATAATGCAGCCAGTTTCTCCCCCATATGCAGCCAGTTTCTCCCCCATATGCAGCCAGTTTGTCCTCATAATACAGCCAGTTTGTCCCCCCCAGCCCTGCACTTACCTTCCTCGAGTCAGCGCCGTCCTTCTTCCATCCTCGATGTCTTCTCCCACCCTCGATGTCACTTCAGCCAATCAGGTTACCGGTAACCAGACCCGGTGAACCTGATTGGCCAGGGAACGCAGCCCTGTGCGTCCTCTCATTAGATATTTAGAAGCCGATTACAGCCCTCAGGCTGTAGTCGGGAAGCCTATCAGAGCCTGCTGGCTCTGATTGGCACTTCTAAAGGCCAATCAGACACTGTGATTCAGATGGCCGGCGCTCAAGGGGCCGGCCATCTGAATAGTGGGAGGCAGCATTACATAGGTTCATGCAATGCATGAACCTATGTATTGTTGTGGTGAGTGACGGCTGGGCGCAGAAGCGAGCGGTAGCGGCGCTTCTGCACCGACTATGGTCGCGCCGCCATGTGTGAAAAAAATACATTTAAGAAAAAAAATAAAAAATCTTAAAGGGCCCGTTTTTTTTTTTTGGTGACCACAGGAGGGGGGGGGGGGCGGCGCCTGGGCGCCCCCTATGGACGGGCCGCCACTGGTGGACAGTAGACATGTGCACACTGAAATATTTTGTTTCGGAATTTCGTTTTCGTCCGAAAAATAAATGTATTTAGTTACTCCCGAAATTCGTTTTTATTTATTTCGTTTTTCGTTAGAAATTGCATTCGTCCGAAAATCTGAATTAATTAAGGTCGAATCTGTCATTGAAGGCTCATGGTGTCTGTCGAATGTTCAAAGAAGATTCGACGGAGCAGTGAAACTGTACGACGCTGCAATCATACATTTCCGGTCGAATGTTCCGCCCACAAGCTATAGAAGAATTCTAATGTTGTATGACTAGTAATAATTATATTTATTCATTACTATTACTAGTCAACCAACATTAGAATTCTTCTATAGCCTATGGGCGGATGCCATTGTCCGTAAATGTTCGATTGCAGCGTCGTACAGTTTTGCTGCACCGTCGAATCTTCTAACTTTCGATGCTTTGTCGAATCTTCGTCATTCTAGCTATTTTACTGCTCCTCCTCTTTGGTTACAATCAGCCAATAACATTCATCATCAACTTTATTTTTATTTTACTTCCCCCACCCAATTCCAGCAGTGATCTTTTCTCTCCTATGTCGAATCTTTTCTCTCCTATGTCGAATATTTTCTCTCTATAATGTCGAATCTTTTCTCTCCTATGTCGAATCTTTTCTCTCCTATGTCGAATCTTTTCTCTCTATAATAACAAATCTTTTCTCTCCTATGTCGAATATTTTCTCTCTATAATAACAAATCTTTTCTCTCCTATGTCGAATATTTTCTCTCTATAATGTCGAATCTTTTCTCTCCTATGTCGAATCTTTCTCTCCTATGTCGAATCTTTTCTCTCTATAATGTCGAATCTTTTCTCTCCTATGTAGAATAATCTTGGACTAATAGAGTTAAGGTTAGGCACATTCGACCACAGGTTCGATAGATACAGATTGTTATTGTCAGCGTCACGTCAAATCTCTTATCTATATCGAACTGTTGTAGCAACGAAAACGAAAATAAAGCATTTGTTTATGTCGGATCTTTCGGTTTTCGGATTCTGTGCTTTCGTTTTCGTTTGTTAAAACGATAACGAAAATAGCTGAAATTCGGACGAAAATGCATTCGGACGAAAACGAATGCACATGTCTAGTGGACAGGTGTCTTTAATATAGGTAACAAGCTGAGATTAGGAGCACTGTTTTTAAGAGAGTGCTCCTAATCTCAGCTCGTTACCTGTATAGAAGACACCTGGGAGCCAGAAATCTTGCTGATTGATAGGGGTTCAAATACTTATTTTGAAATTCTTTTTTCTGTATATTTTTATTGTTATTCTGTCTCTCACTATTAAAATAAACCTACCATTAAAATGATAGACTGATCATTTCTTTGTCAGTGGACAAATGTACAAAATCAGCAGGGGATCAAATACTTTTTTCCCTCACTGTAGAATAAGAGATCACCAATAATCTCAGTGCATTTTCTAAAAATCCTCAAGTGTATTTTTAAAGCGGGACTAAACTGTATTTGAACACCACAAATTGACAACACTAGTTATTTCATTTGTAATATTCAAAGCAAACTCACCCATCCATCCATGTCTCCATGCTTTATTTCACTTTGAAAACACCCCCCTAGCATTTCTACCTGTAGCCATTTTGAGTAAGGGCAGATGATTCATGTAGCATTTACTTCCTGGAACCCATCTGCCCTTAGCTCAGGCATGCAGGCAGGAGGGTGTGCTTAGCTGATAAAACCCCATCCTTCTCTCCTGAAGACTCCTGGGATGTATGACATCATTTTGGGATAGGACAGGAAATAGGAAGCAACTGAAGAAATGTAAACAAAAAGTAAAAACAAGGAAATATAATATACTGTACCTTCCTATTTATTTACTAAGACTGGCAGCTTAAGGATTAAAAATACATAGTATGAACACACGATCAGTCTGCTCGCCCCTGAGAGAACCGGGATGTGTGTATTTACACACACGCATCCCCGTTCCCACTCTGTAACAAGCAATCGCGGGTGCCCAGTGGTCATCGTGAACGCCGGGCACTCGCATCGGCTCCGGGAACACGCCGCGGGTATGCGGCGTGCGCGCGCGCCGCCGGAGGCGCCTTAAAGAGCCGACGTACAACTACAACAGCTCGTGCAGGGGGGCCAGCCTGCCGCAGTTTCGCTGCGTGGCTGGTCCGGGAGCAGTTAAACTAGCATCAAATATCACCCCTAGATTTTTCAATTAGGACTGAAGCTCAAGTACAGTGCCATTTATAGATAAGTTATTAGGACTGGCCTTACGTAATTGATGGGGGGTGCCAATAAGCTTGACAGTCTTGTCACAGTTTAATTGAAGGAAATGATGGGCCATCCAAGTTTTTATATCACAAATAAAGTTAGATAGGAGAGAAGCAGTCATTTCACTCTCCATTCAAAGGGCAGGGGAGGAAAGGAGACCTGTAAAGGTTTCTGAACTGCAGAAGACAAAAATTAAGTCAGGGCATTTTGGCTTGGCAGATCTGTGTAAATCTCAGAAATGGATGGACAGAAACACAAATCTTTTGAAAAGCACTTGCTTTTGCAATTTCCTGTAATCCCCTGCACAGCAAGCCACAGCAAGCCAATGGCAGGGAAAGAAACACTGGTAGCCAACCTGGCTCTTCTGTATTGTAATGCATTTTATTTAGCAGCTGGGCTTAGCTGACTGAAGGGGAAAACAGCAATGAAAATCCAAAAGATGAAGCTCCGTCATTGTCCAGTCTACAGGCTGAGGATGAGTCCCTGTCCAAGCTATTTATTTATCTTCAGTATAATCTGTTTGTGCTTCTGTGGTAAAGATGTCTGGGCTATAGGACTATCTGAACAAAATTACAAATCTTTTGGTAAGACAGTTCTTTGCCCGGAGTTTCGTTTTCAAGCAGATTTAAAGGCCTGAAGGAACTCTCTGCTCCCTGGCGACACATGAACCCCAGATGCAGGAGGCACGCTGAGCCTTCCACGCTCTTTAATCAGAAGTAGAGAGAAAAGCCACTGCACACTGGATTGATCACAAGCATCCACATTTATTGTACAAAACTTCCACAAACATAGCAGACAATCCCCACTTTGGAATGCATCCTCTAATGTGTTTAACCCAAGCAGGCTAAGTCGTAGAGCCAATCTCTATGTCATAGAGTCCACCTCTACATCTATTATTCAGTATGCATCAGGTAGACCCTTGTAAGCCTGGGAACACTAAGTATAATAAGAGGCAAGGTGCTATTTTCCTTTACAGGACTATTGAATTGATGACTGCACCTTCCCTGCAGACTTTTATGACTAAGGCCTTATAGGCTGAAACGCGTCAACTTTTCTCATTTGCGTTTGTTCACTGTGGCTTGTTAATAAAAACAAAGATTTTTTAAAGAGCAACGACCGGAGTGCGGATCATCTTTTCCTCATTACTTTACTCAGCCAGCGACTGTGGACCGAGCACCCGGGAGCTCTGCTTTCTATGTGGTGTATGGGTAGTAGCACTGACTTTTTTGTTTATACCTTCCCTGCAGAGCCTGCCAATTGTTTCAATATCCATATTTGTTTTTATCAGTATTAACAAAACATACAAATAAGGAAAATATCAAATTACTTTTCACAGTGTTCATTAAACATAAGCTCTCCCCAGTGTCTAATTTGGAAAAGTTCTTCAGAAAAGAGTACGAATCTGTAACAAAGTTTACCAATAATCCATGTAAATTACTTTATGTACTACACAATATTTTAAATGGGGCCACCTTAAGCGGGTGGAGGTGGGGTTTTTTTTTTGATGAGTCAGTGGGCTTTGGGTAAAAGGATTGACGTGGCTCTACATTGCTGGACGACATGACTGATGGCAGATGTACATCATGGTACAAGTTCCCCCCATGTTAAGGTCATGTTACATAGTATGGGTTGGGTAGTGGTGCATGCTTGTTCTCCCCTTTTTTGGCCTGCCAGGCTGCATGCTTGGATAAGGGTCTGGTATGAATTTTGGGGGGAGTTTTGTTTCCTTTGAGCTATCAATAGGGATTCCCATCCATGTACGCGAATGGGGCCTGTTGACGTCAATGGTTTTTAGGGAGTAGGCAGTGCCTGCACCTGCTGGTGTCCTTAACAACCTTTGACAGTGGGAATCTGTCTTCTAAAACAGTGAAAGTAATATGGATATGAGTAGATGTTTGTCCATATGCCCAAATGGCAAAGGTTCGGTCCAACCTTGTGTTCCGACCAAACCTTAAGCTCATCCCTAGTCAGGGACAGGGGCCTATCTATGGAAAATAAGGCCTATAACAAGCACTTAAATTGTACCCCACCAGGAGCTCCCCTTTACTTCAGTTCTCCCTTAATGTCAGAAGCCCCGTTCACTTCAGGAGACCCCCTTCATATCAGAGTCCTCACAACCCTCTTACATCAAAGTTCACAGAGCCTCCCTTACATCAGTCTCCATCACATCAGAGTCCTCAGAGCCCCCTTCACATCAGAATCCTCAGAGCTCCCTCACAGCAGTGTTCTCCGAGCCCCCCTCACATCAGTGTCCCCAGAGCTCCCCACATCAGAGACCTCAGAGCACCCCTCACATCAGTGTTCTCCGAGCCCCCCTCACATCAGTGTCCCCAGAGTTTCCCACATCAGAGTCCTCAGAGCACCCCTCACATCAGTGTTCTGAGAGCCCCACTCACATCAAAGTCCTTAGAGCGCCCCTCACATCAGAGTGCTCAGACCCTCCTTACGTCAGTGTCCTCAGAACCCCCCTCATATTAATGCCTTCAGAGCCCTCCTCACATTAGTGTCCTACCTTAAAACCAGTACAGCAGCTGCATCATGGTAGTGGTGGGAGGCGGAGCATATCTGGACAGAGGTGGACTTCTATCCTCTTGTGAATGCTGGGGGTAGTGCTGGATGCTGCTCACCCTGCTCCAGCATCATGTATTTCCATGGTGAAGATGGGCCAGCCTGCCTGCACCATGGAAACCACAACACTGTGACAATGACACTGTGCAGCACCATTACATAGAAGACTCCAGGAAATCTGGAATTTCACAATAAAATAAGGGTGCTTTGATCTGCTATTATGATGGGGGAATTTGGGGGTGCTAGCAGAATTTTTGGGAGCACTATAGCACCCCCAAGCACCTACTGTACCTGGTGTCACCCCTGCATTGTCCCCTTCCTTTAACAACTTGCCAAATGCGCTATAGCTGAATAATGGCTGCAGCGCAGTCTGCCAGTTCTGGGAGGGTGCCATATGATGTCCTGCCGTGATCGTGGCCGTGCACGCTCTGTGTTTGATGTGTCCTTGGGACACAGCTGATCACAGTTTGGGGTAAAGGGCCAATCACAGTGGGTCTTTACCACATGATCAGCTGTGTCCAATCACAGATGATCACGATGTAAGCCAGTTATCGGAATTCCTTTCCTTATGCTGACTGTGTGAGGAGAGGAGAACCGGCTTGTGTGAAAGGGACATCCAAACTGATAATCGGTGTCCTATTTATCAGTGCAGTCCCAACAGTGCTGCCTATCAGTGGCCACCAGTGCTGTCAATTAGTGGCCACCAATGCAGCCAATCAGTGCCCACCAGTGCTGCCAATCAATGCCTCCTTATCAGTGTTACCTATCAGTGCTGCCTATCAGTGCCCATCCATGCTGCCTACCAGTGCCACCAATCAGTGCTGCCTATAAGAAAG
The DNA here is from genome assembly GCA_029206835.1 of Rana muscosa. Taxonomy (NCBI): domain Eukaryota; kingdom Metazoa; phylum Chordata; class Amphibia; order Anura; family Ranidae; genus Rana; species Rana muscosa. Next base: position 131,696,256 of record CM055120.1, read on the forward strand.
CTCTATTTGTGTGAAAAAAATGTAAACATTTCATATGGGTACAGTGTAGCATGACCATGCAATTGTCATTCAAAGTGCGACAGCGCTGAAAGCTGAAAATTGGCCAGGGCGGGAAGGGGGTAAAGTGCCCAGTAGGCAAGTGGTTAAGCTGCGCTCAGGACATGTGTCATGTCCTGGATATACCACTAGTCAGGGAAGGTAAATTAAGTTTCTTGTTTACTATATGAGTCTTGTGCATCACGTATTAACTGGATTTGGTACTATTTTTTACTATCAAACAGGAGCCTTTATTGGTACATCCTGCCATGCCATGCCATACCATCAGGGAGCCCCAAATTTATTTTGCAGCAGGACAATGACCCCAAACATACAGCCAATGTCATTAAGCACTGTCATCAGCGTAAAAAAAAAACAAGTAGTCCTGGAAGTGAAGTGATTGTTTGGCCCCCACAGAGCCCTGATCTCAACGTCTCAACAGTCTGTCTGGGATTACATGATGAAGGATTTGGGGCAACCCACACCCACAGAAGATCTGTGGATAGTTCTCCAAGATGTTTGGAACAACCTACCTGCTGAGTTCCTTTAAAAAATACGTGCACAAGGACTGTGTGTACCTAAAACAACGGTTGTTGTTTTGAAGATAGAAGGGGATCATGCCAAATATCAATTCAGTTGGATTTTTCTTCTGTTTGCTCACTTTGCATTTTGCATTTGCACTTTGCATTTTGTAAATTGATAAAAAAAAAACAATTAAAATATGTATATTTTTGAAAGCATTTTCACTTTACAGCATTTTTGCATACCTGCCTAAAACTTTTGCACAATACTGTACCTCTTTCATCATCCATTGGATTATATTTGCATATGTTTCCAACTGTGTTTACAGACATAATTACTGCTGTCACCATTATCCCAACCACGGCCCACTTAACACCACCTGCAGCATTACATCAGGAATCCATCTTGGCGTTATAGGCCGGAATCTAATGTAATTCTCTTTTCAGTGCACAATAATAATTAATTCAAGGCAGAATGGGTTAAACATGAGCACGTAACAGTTATTTGTACATTAAACTTCATTTCATCATATATTAATGATCTATTTTGTTAGATCAGCAACAGGAATGGAGTCTTAAGCAATCACTACAGTTGGGAAGCTTTCCATAATATACATACACATCTGCTGCTGAATTATCAGTTTGCTTCAAAAACCTTTAAATGATTAAAAAGGTTGTTTGTCCACAATATTAAAAATACCTTGTAATTAACATTGCATTTTAGATATTGGAAAATTTCCCAGAAGCCCATTCTTTTCCTCTTTTCTGTTTCATTGCATTTTGTGGTAATAATACCCCAGCCTCTGTGAGAAAAACATGAACAACAAAACCTGATGGTAATGAAAATATGTAATTAATATCAGCAGCACAAAGTATGCCTGTGTATGGGGAGGGGTTGTGTTTGCGAGGAATTACTGCTGTAGATTGAATAGTAAGTGAGAAAACACAATGGAGTTTTAAAAGCATGTGGCAATAAACAAGTTGCAAGGAACAACAATGGAAAGCTACATTATAATATGTCCATATAGCAGGTTTTTTTGGGTGCGGAAAATTGCTTTTATATTAACATGGGACAAGGTGGGAATTTTGATGATTATAATACAGCATTTATATAGCGGCAACAGTGTGCGCAGCGCTTCACATAATGGAAAAAGACAGTGCAGTTACAATACAATTCAATACAAGAGGATTCAGAGGCCCCTCCTCGTTAGAGTTTATAATCTAAGAAAAAGGGTCAAGTGATACAAAATGAAATAACAGTGGAGGATGAAGAAAGTCCGCAATGTGGCTCCGTTATCCTGACTGGACATCATATGACGTTCAGCAGGATAAGCCGCAGAGGGCGCGCAGTGCGGCGATCAGTGGTGTAGTGTGTCACTCTGATACATTGGATCTCTGATCATGGTAAAGAGCCTATGACGTGTCCTCTTTACCACGTGATCAGCTGTGACCAATCACAGCTGATCACAGTGGCAACAAAGAAGTGCCGGTAAACAGCTTTCCTCAGTTCACGCTGACAGGGAGAGCTGATCGGCGGCTCTCCTGTCAGAGGTGGGGTCTGCGCTGACAATTAGCGCATTGATTATCAGTGTAGCCCCCATCAGAGGTGCCCATCACAGCTGCCAGTCAGTGCCCATCAGATGCCAGTCAGTGCCCATCAGATGCCAGTCAGTGCCCATCAAAATGCCAGTCAGTGCCCAAAGTGCCAATCAGTGCCCATCAAAGTGCCAATCAGTGCCCATCAGTAACGCCTGTCAGTGCCCTTCACAGATGCCAATCGGTGTCCATCAGTAATGACTGTTAGTACCTCATCATCAGTGCCATCTATTAGTGCCCATCAGTGCCACCCATTAGTGCTGCCTATTAGTGCCCATCAGTGCTGCCTATCAGTGCCCATCAGTGCTGCATATCAGTGCCAACTCATCAGTGCCCATCAAATCTACATATTAGTGCCAACTCATCAGTGCCTATCAGTGCAGCCTCATCAGTGACCGTCAGTGAAGGAGAAAACAACATTTTATAAAAGAAACAAAGAAAAACATTTTAAAAAATGTCGGCCTTTTTTAGTTTGTTTAGCAAAAAAGGCATTTGATCCTTGATGTACACTATATTGTCAAAAGTATTGGGACGTTGCCTTTTCACGCACGTGCACTTTAATGGCATCCCAGTCTTAGTCCGTAGGGTTTGATATTGAGTTGGCCCACCCTTTGCAGCTATAAAAGCTTCAACTATTCTGGGAAGACTGTCCACAAGGTTTAGGAATGTGTCTATGGAAATGTTTGACCATTTTTCCAGAAGCGCATTTGCTGGACAAGAAGGCCTGGCTCGCAGTCTCCCCTCAAATTCATCCCAAAGGTGTTCTATTGAGTTGAGGTCAGGACTCTATGCAGGCCAGTCAAATTCCTCCACCCCAAACTCGCTCATTGATGTCTTTATGGACCTTGCTGTGTGCACTGCTCCACATCATTTGGTGGAGGGAGGATTATGGTGTGGAGATGTTTTTCAGGGGTTGGGCTTGGCCCCTTCATTTCAGTGAAGGGAACTCCTAAGGCATCAGCTCACCAATACATTTTAGACAATTTCATGCTTCCAACTTTGTGGGAACAGTTTGGGGATGGCCCCTTCCTGTTTCAACATGACTGCATACCAGTGCACAAAGCAAGGTCCATAAAGACACGGATGAGTTTGGGGTGGAGGAAATTGACTGGCCTTCACAGAGTCCTGACCTCAACCCGATAGAACATATTCCACAAATGTGCTTCTGCAAGAATGGTCAAACATTCCCATAGACACACTCCTAAACCTTGTGGACAGCCTTCCCAGAAGAGTTGAATCTGTTATACCTGCAAAGGGTGGGCCAACTCAATATTGAACCCTACGGACTAAGACTGAGAAGCCAATAAAGTTCATGTGCATGTAAAGGCAGGCGTCACAATACTTTTGACAATATAGTGTATGTCTGAACATCATTCAACATGCATAGAAAAAGCTTGCCTGCTTGAGGTTATTCTCTACTAATACAGCAGAGCCACAAATACCTGGCTAGATCACACTGTCCAGTGGATGCTTATGTTCATGTTAGACTAAAAAAAAAGTATGGTCATGGATCAATTGCAAAGCAAATGTCAAAAACCTACATGTACATTACAGTGGTGCAATCAAAAAGTTAACCTTTCATACATCATATTTAAAAGCATATGACACCTGTGGAAAAAGTAGTATAGGGGTCCTGAATGTCCTAGCCTCATAGACAACTTTCAATTATACACTTTTTCATACAGAAGATAGTACAATGAAACCATAATCTATCCATTTGTAAATCATGCTGTCTCAAGCAAAACGTTTTGAAACAAATGTGGAAAAGTTAGAGCCTCTTGCAGTTTTTTTTTTTTTTTTACTCTGCTTGTCCGGATGACCATTCCAACTGGGTTATATATCACAACAAAAAACGGTGTCCACTACCCCCACCTATAACTGGCCATTGCAGAAAGTAGCATAGGAAGGCAACATATGATATAAAGAAGACCAAGGATAAATCCAAGGAAAGATCCAAACTTTACTCACCATCCAGCCCGCTGACAACCGAATCAACCTATCTAACAGTATGCGTTAAAATAGGGGTTTAGTCTGCACACATTTGCAAATACATGCGTAAGCCACAGAGCCCCGTCACGGCACCCTGGTATCTGTGGTCCTATCTCTAGCTTATGAGAGACTCCACAATAGAACGCACTGATACCTTTGCAGCCATTATGCTATTTTCTGGGTGTTTAGTGTGCCCCTGTACCTTTAAGAAGGGATGGGCTCCCTTCAGTCCACCTGACCTCCACTTATCCATCAGAATGCATACGCTTCCATTGTGGAGTCACTCATGAGCTAGTGATAGGACCACAGATACCAGGGTGCCATGACGAGGCTCTGTGGCTTACGCATGTAAAGCTTGGATCTTTCCTTGGATTTATCTTTGGTCTGGGTTATATATTGCAATCATTGGTGTTTTTTTTTAATTTTATACATGAACTTCTTTATGAATTTGATATTGGTTGATATTTTTACAAAAAATATTTGTCTGTTTTAGAATCTGTGGTATATTCATTAACTGAGAAAGTGACAAATAATCACAAAACACGTCTTTAGGTGTTTTAATAGTAGGATTTTTAAAACAGCTTACCTGTAAAATCCTTTTCTTGGAGTACATCACGGGACACAGAGCAGCATAGTCATTACTATGTGGGTTATATAGAATTACCTTCAGGTGCTGGCACTGGCAACTTCCAAAACAGGAAGTACCCTCCCCTATATAAGCCCCTCCCATCCGGGAGCACCTCAGTTTTGTAGCAAAGCAATACGTGTCCCCAAAAGAGGGGTGGGAGCTCTGTGTCCCGTGATGTACTCCAAGAAAAGGATTTTACAGGTAAGCTGTTTTAAAAATCCTGCTTTCTTGTTCATACATCACGGGACACAGAGCAGCATAGTCATTACTATGTGGGACGTCCCAAAGCAATGCCAAATGAGGGGGGGGGGGATACACCATACATAAGCTGGGCGCTATCAGGCATGAGGATCTTTTGCGGCCTGCAACACACTGCGCCCAAAGGCGACATCCTCCTGACTTCTAACGTCCACCTGGTAGAACCTAGTAAACGTGTGTACTGAATACCATGTTGCGGCCTTACAAATTTGAGCCAGGGAGGCCTGGTGATGCACTGCCCATGAAGTTCCAACTGCTCTCGTGGAGTGCGCCCTAACTTTGAACGGAGGCGGTCTACTTCTCAAGCCATAGGCTTGTATTATGACCTGTCGAATCCACTTGGCTAAAGTAGATTTTGATGCTGCCTGACCCTTTCTGGGGCCTTCCGGCAGAACAAACAAAGAATCCGTTCTACGAATCTGAGCAGTGGCTTTTAGATAAGCTTTAACTGCTCTTACTACATCCAAAGAATGCAATAACTTTTCCTCTACCGAGCTTGGTTTGGGGAAAAAAGAAGGAAGAACCACATCCTGGTTCAAGTGAAACCCCGATACCACCTTAGGAAGAAAGGCTGGGTGAGGGCGTAATACTACTCTGTCCTTATGAATAACCAGATATGGCTCTTTACAGGACATGGCGGCTAATTCCGACACTCTTCTAGCCGAGCATATGGCTACTAAAAATATCAATTTTCTGGTGAGTAGAACCAAGGAAATGTGCCGCAAAGGTTCAAATGGCTGCTTCTGCAGAACCAAATTTAGATCCCATGGGCATATGGGAGCTTTAATCGGTGGAATAATACGAGTCACACCTTGCATAAAGGATTTGACAAGTGAATGCATAGCCAGGGGCCTTTGAAATAGTATTGATAAAGCCGAAACCTGGCCCTTGATAGTACTTAAGGCAAACTTCCTGTCTACAGCCCACTGCAGGAAGTCCAGAATTCTGCCTATAACGTACTTACGTGGATGCCATTTTCTGGCCTCGCACCAAGTGATGTACGCCTTCCAAACTCTATAGTAGATCTGCCTGGATACAGGCTTCCTGGCATTGATTATAGTTGATACCACAGAGTTAGAGACCTCTCTTCTTTAGGATTAGTGATGAGCCGAACACCCCCGGGTTCGGTTCGCACCAGAACCCGCGAACGGACCGAAAGTTCGTACGAACATTAGAACCCTATTAAATACAATGGATGCGAACGTTCGAATTCTAAAGTGCTAATTATAACAACTATTATGCATGTTATTGTCCTAAAAAGGGTTTGGGAACCCGGGTTCTGCACCAGGGGACATGTATCAATGCAAAAAGAAGTTTTAAAAACGGTCGTTTTTCGGGAGCAGTCATTTTAATGATGCATAAAGTGAAAAAAAAAAGTCAAATATTCCTTTAAATATCGTACCTGGGGGGTGTCTAAAGTATGCCTGTGAAGTGCCACGTGTTTCCCGTGTTTAGAACTGTCCCTGCACAAAATGACACTTCTAAAGGAAAAAAAAGCCATTTAAAACTTCTTGCGGCTTTAATGTAATGTCTGGTCCCGGTAATATGGATGAAAATCTTTAAGAAAAATGGCATAGCTACCCCATGACCCCCCCCCTACCCCAGCCCATTACCAGCCCCTTTGGGTCTTGTATGGATATTAAGGGGAACCCCGCACATAAAATAAAAAAGGCCCTATATACTCTGAACAGCCGTATACAGGCGGTGCATACAAGACAGGGACTGTAGGTTTGTTCTTATGTAGAATGTGTTTGTAATTTTGAACAGGTACATTGTTGAACTGTAGCTCCAGCCCAAAAATCTATTTTTAAACTTTTTGGGAAACATAGGTAAGGGTTATCACCCCTGTAACATTTGTTTTGCTGTCTGTGCCCCTGTTCAGAACATTTCACCTCACTTTCCGTCCCAATGACAACTGTTTTTGAAATGTGGTGTTTTTCTTGAAACAAGGATTGCTGATAAAGCATCAGTACAGAGGAGACACCTTTCTCCCATATTTATTCTTACAGGAGAGAATTTTCCTTCCTAGGGGTAGATTTCCTCTCACTTCCTGTTGTCTTCTTTCGTTTGCAAGTAGGAGTCGTTTGTAAGTTGGATGTTTGAAAGTAGGGACCTGCCGTATATACTCTGCAGAAATAGGCCCCTTAGTTGTTGGTGTTGGCACAACACTGTAAGCACTCACAGTTACTCTTGGTTGGTGCTGGAACGCCCTGCTGTCAACTATTATATCAGGAATTTTAATTACATATAATTGTTGAACAGTGGTAGTAAAAATTGGGGCTTTGATGGTGGTGCTGGTGCCACAACACTGTAAGCCCTGACAGTTACTCTTGGTGGGTGCAGCAATGGGCCCTGCTGTGAATTATTAGATCAAGAATTGTAATTGCATGCCCCTGTTGAACAGGGGCTGAAAAATTGGGCTTTTCGTGGTGGTGGTGGTGGTGGTGGTGTTGCCACAACACTGTAAGCCCTCAGAGTTACTCTTGGTGGGTGCAGGAATGGGCCCTGCTGTGAATTATTAGATCAAGAATTGTAATTACATGCCCCTTTTGAACAGTGGCTGAAAAATTGGGCCTTTCGTGGTGGTGGCGTTGCCACAACACTGTAAGCCCTCAGACTTACTCTTGGTGGGTGCAGGAATGGGCCCTGCTGTGAATTATTACATCAAGAATTGTAATTGCATGCCCCTGTTGAACAGGGGCTGAAAAATTGGGCCTTAGGCACTGGTGGCACAACACTACAACCCCTCACAGATACTGTACTTGGAGCACAGCAATGAGCCCTGTTGCAAAGTATTGCTTCAAAAATTGTAATGACACGCCCCTGTTAAACAGGGGCTGAAAAATTGGGCCTTAGGCACTGGTGGCACAACACTACAACCCCTCACAGATACTGTACTTGGAGCACAGCAATGAGCCCTATGGCAAATTATTGCTAAAAAAATTGTAAGTACACGCCCCTGTAAAACAGGGGCTGAAAAATTGGGCCTTAGCCACTGGTGGCGGCACCCATAAACAAAAATGATCTTCCAAGCTATCATCATCAATCGTATCATTGAGGACTCGGAGGAGGAGGATAGCCAGTCAACATAACAGCACAGGCACTCAGCATCAGCATCAGTCTTGAAGGGACGTGACATGTTAAAATCAATTAGTCTGTTATATCAGCATCAGGTGTTTGGTAGCTGGTGGTGATCCAAGACTGGTTCATCTTGATGAAAGTCAGCCGATCAACCGAGTCGGTGGACAGGCGCACCCTGTGATCCGTGACAAATCCTCCAGCAGCACTGAATGTGCGTTCCGAAAGAACGCTGGATGCAGGACAGGCCAGTAGCTCAATTGCATACTGTGCAAGCTCTGGCCAGTGATCCATCCTCAAGACCCAGTAAGCCAGAGGATTTTCGGTGGGGAAGGTGTCCAAGTCTGACCTTGCCCCTAGATATTCCTGCACCATGTTTATCAGACGCTGGCGATGGTTGCTGGAACCAATCATACTTTGGGGCTGCGGACTAAAGAATTGTCTGAACGCATCGGTCAGACGGCCACCTTCCCCACAGCTCCTTCTTTGACTGGCCGAAGCCTCAGCAACTCGTTGTCCTGGACCAGGAGTTTGTAACCTCCCAGTCTCTGGGAACGCGTTGCACAGACCTTTCTGCAAGGCCTCCCGGAGTTGTCTCATCCTCTGCTCCCTCTGCGACGGTAACATAAGGTCCGCAACCTTACCCTTGTACCGTGGATCAAGGAGAGTGGCCAGCCAGTAATGGTCCCTCTCCTTGATCCGAAGAATACGAGGATCCTTCCGCAGACTTTGCAGGATCAGGGAGGCCATGCAGCGTAGGTTTGCTGAGGCATTCGCTCCGGAGTCCTCTGGGTCACTAAGGACGACATGATCCGCAGTCACCTCCTCCCAGCCACGTACAAGTCCACTGGTTTCTTGGGACTGTAAATCATCCCTAAAAGACTGCTGCTGATGATGCTGAGTGCCAGCCTCCACCTCCATGCTGACACAATCCTCCTCCTCCTCCTCCTCCTCCTCCTCCTCCTCTTCCTCTTCCTGTGCGATGGGTGGGACAGAAGGAACACTGTCTGGGTAAAGGGGGCCTTGAGAGGCAAGGAAGTCCTCCTCTTCCTGCCTCTGTTCTGCCTCAAGTGCCCTGTCCATTATTCCACGCAGCGTGTGCTCCAACAGGTGGACAAGAGGTACAGTGTCACTGATGCATGCACTGTCACTGCTCACCATCCTCGTGGCCTCCTCAAATGGTGCCAGGACAGTGCATGCATCCCTGATCATGCCCCACTGGCGTGGAGAAAAAAAACCAAGCTCCCCTGACCCTGTCCTGGTGCCGTAGTCGCACAGGTACTCATTGATGGCCCTCTGCTGCGTGTGCAGCCGCTGCAGCATGGCCAACGTTGAGTTCCACCTGGTGGGCATGTCACATATAAGGTGGTTCTTGGGCAGGTTCAACTCCTTTTGCAGCTCAGCCAGGCGAGCACTGGCATTATAAGATCTGCGGAAATGCACACAGACTTTCCTGGCCTGCCTCAGGACATCCTGTAAGCCCGGGTACCTGCCCAAGAACCGCTGCACCACCAGGTTAAGGACGTGAGCCACACAGGGCACATGGGTCAGTTGTCCCTGTCGGAGGGCGGAGAGGAGGTTGGTGCCATTGTCGCAAACCACCATTCCTGGCTTAAGCTGGCGTGGCGTCAACCACCTCTCGGCCTGGCCCTGCAGAGCAGACAGGACCTCTGCCCCAGTGTGGCTTCTGTCCCCCAAACACACCAGCGCAAGCACGGCATGGCATCTTTTTGCCTGCGTACTTGCGTAGCCCCGTGAACGGCTACGGAGCACCGCTGGTTCATAGGACAAACCACAGGAAGAGGCCATGGAGGAAGAAGAAGAGGAGGGGGTGGAGGAGAGAGGTGTGTCACAACCAGTAGTAGCATTTTGGAGGCGTGGCGGTGGGACAACCTCCAACACTACTGCACCTTGTCCTGCATCCTTCCCAGCTGCCAAAAGAGTGACCCAATGGGCCGTGAAAGAAAGGTAACGTCCCTGTCCATGCCTGCTGGACCATGAGTCAGCGGTAATATGCACCTTACCGCTGACCGCCCTGTCCAGCGAGGCCAAGACATTGCCTTCCACATGCCGGTAGAGAGCCGGAATAGCCTTCCGTGAGAAAAAGTGGCGTTTGGGAACCTGCCACTGAGGAACCGCACATTGCACAAACTCACGGAAGGGGGCCGAGTCTACCAACTGAAAAGGCAGCAGTTGAAGCGCTAGCAATTTAGCCAAGCTAGCATTCAACCGCTGGGCATGTGGATGGCTGGGAGTGAACTAATTTTGACGGTCCAGCAGCTGGGGCAGGGAAATTTGCCTGCTAGAATCGGACGTCGGTGTACTGCTAGCAGAGTGGCCGCAAGTACTTGGCTGTGACACACCTAATTCTACACCTTCATTCCTCTCAGTGCATGTTTCAGAGAGGACTGAAGTTATAGTGGGGTTGGAGATCCCAGCTGATGCGGTGCAAGGAGAGGTCCGCTTTGTTCTTTGGTGTGGGTCTTTGAGGTAGGCTTGCCAACGAGCTGCATGGCAGGTCAACATATGTCTGGTCAGGCATGTGGTACCCAAGCGGCTGATGTTTTGGCCACGCGATATACGCTTGAGACATATGTTGCAAACAGCAGCTGTGCGATCTGATGCACTAGCCTCAAAAAAGGCCCACACCAAGGAACTTTTTGTATGACGGGCAGAGGCAGCGCCCTGCACAGGCGGAGCTCTGCGGTGTGATTCCGTCGGTGTACTGCCCTTACGCTGGCCACCAAAGGGCATCCTGTCTCGTTGGAGATGTGCCTCCTCCTCATCCTCCTCCTCCTCTCTCCTATTAGGCACCCACGTGGAGTCAGTGACCTCATCATCCCCTCCCTCCTCATCACTGGAGCCAATCTGGCAGTATGCTGCAGCTGCTGGAACATGACTGCCAGATTGGTGTCCTTCTTGAGCATCCCCTCTGTCTGCTCTCACCCTACTGCCTTCCTGTAGCTGGGTTTCATCATCAGACCCTTCGAAACGCTGGGCATCCTCCTGGAGCATGTACCCAACACTGTGCTCAAACAGTTCGGGGGACTCCTCAGGAGGAGGACATGGTGGGTCTAGGGAAGGAGTGACTGATGATGAGTCTGACATTGATACCAGGGAAGAGGACGCTTTGGCAGCTGCTTTGCCAGTACCCTGAGCCTGGGTGAGAGAGGATGAGGAGGAGGAGGAGGGCTTGGTCATCCACTCTACCAAGTCTTCGGCATGATGTGGCTCAACATGTCCAGCTGCCCTCTTTTATTGCCTCCTGACTGTCTGCCTCTCCTTGTTTGCCTTCCAGACATTCTAATAGATGGCCTGCAGGGAGATGGGAAAAAAGCAATAAGGGCTACCTTCAGGTGTCCTTCTCTGTCCCTTGAAACAAGGACTTGCACAGTGAAAGAAACTGACACTCTCCCTACCTACAGTTTTCTGTCCCTAGAAAAAATGTTTTTTTTAAGCACAATATAGCACAAGGAGAATTCACTCACTGTCCTTCCAGGTCCCTGGAAACAAGGACTTGCACAGTGAAAGAAACTGACACTCTCCCTACCTACAGTTTTCTGTCCCTAGAAAAAATGTTTTTTTTAAGCACACTATAGCACAAGGAGAATTCACTCACTGTCCTTCCAGGTCCCTGGAAACAAGGACTTGCACAGTGAAAGAAACTGACACTCTCCCTACCTAGAGTTTTCTGTCCCTAGAAAAAAAGTTTTTTTTAAGCACACTATAGCACAAGGAGCATTCACTCACTGTCCTTCCAGGTCCCTGGAAACAAGGACTTGCACAGTGAAAGAAACTGACACTCTCCCTACCTACAGTTTTCTGTCCCTAGAAAAAATGTTTTTTTTAAGCACAATATAGCACAAGGAGAATTCACTCACTGTCCTTCCAGGTCCCTGGAAACAAGGACTTGCACAGTGAAAGAAACTGACACTCTCCCTACCTACAGTTTTCTGTCCCTAGAAAAAATGTTTTTTTTAAGCACAATATAGCACAAGGAGAATTCACTCACTGTCCTTCCAGGTCCCTGGAAACAAGGACTTGCACAGTGAAAGAAACTGACACTCTCCCTACCTACAGTTTTCTGTCCCTAGAAAAAATGTTTTTTTTAAGCACAATATAGCACAAGGAGAATTCACTCACTGTCCTTCCAGGTCCCTAGAAACAAGGACTTGCACAGTGAAAGAAACTGACACTCTCCCTACCTACAGTTTTCTGTCCCTAGAAAAATTTTTTTTTTAAGCACAATATAGCACAAGGAGAATTCACTCACTGTCCTTCCAGGTCCCTGGAAACAAGGACTTGCACAGTGAAAGAAACTGACACTCTCCTTACCTACAGTTTTCTGTCCCTAGAAAAAATGTTTTTTTTTAAGCACAATATAGCACAAGGAGAATTCACTCACTGTCCTTCCAGGTCCCTAGAAACAAGGACTTGCACAGTGAAAGAAACTGACACTCTCCCTACCTACAGTTTTCTGTCCCTAGAAAAAATGTTTTTTTTAAGCACACTATAGCACAAGGAGAATTCACTCACTGTCCTTCCCAGTCCCTAGAAACAAGGACTTGCACAGTGAAAGAAACTGACACTCTCCCTACCTACAGTTTTCTGTCCCTAGAAAAAATGTTTTTTTTAAGCACACTATAGCACAAGGAGAATTCACTCACTGTCCTTCCCAGTCCCTAGAAACAAGGACTTGCACAGTGAAAGAAACTGACACTCTCCCTACCTACAGTTTTCTGTCCCTAGAAAAAATGTTTTTTTTAAGCACAATATAGCACAAGGAGAATTCACTCACTGTCCTTCCAGGTCCCTGGAAACAAGGACTTGCACAGTGAAAGAAACTGACACTTTCCCTACCTACAGTTTTCTGTCCCTAGAAAAAATGTTTTTTTTAAGCACACTATAGCACAAGGAGAATTCACTCACTGTCCTTCCAGGTCCCTGGAAACAAGGACTTGCACAGTGAAAGAAACTGACACTCTCCCTACCTAGAGTTTTCTGTCCCTAGAAAAAATGTTTTTTTTTAAGCACACTATAGCACAAGGAGCATTCACTCACTGTCCTTCCAGGTCCCTGGAAACAAGGACTTGCACAGTGAAAGAAACTGACACTCTCCCTACCTACAGTTTTCTGTCCCTAGAAAAAATGTTTTTTTTAAGCACAATATAGCACAAGGAGAATTCACTCACTGTCCTTCCAGGTCCCTGGAAACAAGGACTTGCACAGTGAAAGAAACTGACACTCTCCCTACCTACAGTTTTCTGTCCCTAGAAATTTTTTTTTTTAAGCACAATATAGCACAAGGAGAATTCACTCACTGTCCTTCCAGGTCCCTGGAAACAAGGACTTGCACAGTGAAAGAAACTGACACTCTCCCTACCTACAGTTTTCTGTCCCTAGAAAAAATGTTTTTTTTAAGCACAATATAGCACAAGGAGAATTCACTCACTGTCCTTCCAGGTCCCTAGAAACAAGGACTTGCACAGTGAAAGAAACTGACACTCTCCCTACCTACAGTTTTCTGTCCCTAGAAAAAATGTTTTTTTTAAGCACAATATAGCACAAGGAGAATTCACTCACTGTCCTTCCAGGTCCCTGGAAACAAGGACTTGCACAGTGAAAGAAACTGACACTCTCCCTACCTACAGTTTTCTGTCCCTAGAAAAAATGTTTTTTTTAAGCACAATATAGCACAAGGAGAATTCACTCACTGTCCTTCCAGGTCCCTAGAAACAAGGACTTGCACAGTGAAAGAAACTGACACTCTCCCTACCTACAGTTTTCTGTCCCTAGAAAAAATGTTTTTTTTAAGCACACTATAGCACAAGGAGAATTCACTCACTGTCCTTCCCAGTCCCTAGAAACAAGGACTTGCACAGTGAAAGAAACTGACACTCTCCCTACCTACAGTTTTCTGTCCCTAGAAAAAATGTTTTTTTTTAAGCACACTATAGCACAAGGAGAATTCACTCACTGTCCTTCCCAGTCCCTAGAAACAAGGACTTGCACAGTGAAAGAAACTGACACTCTCCCTACCTACAGTTTTCTGTCCCTAGAAAAAATGTTTTTTTTAAGCACAATATAGCACAAGGAGAATTCACTCACTGTCCTTCCAGGTCCCTGGAAACAAGGACTTGCACAGTGAAAGAAACTGACACTCTCCCTACCTACAGTTTTCTGTCCCTAGAAAAAATGTTTTTTTTAAGCACACTATAGCACAAGGAGAATTCACTCACTGTCCTTCCAGGTCCCTGGAAACAAGGACTTGCACAGTGAAAGAAACTGACACTCTCCCTACCTAGAGTTTTCTGTCCCTAGAAAAAATGTTTTTTTTAAGCACACTATAGCACAAGGAGCATTCACTCACTGTCCTTCCAGGTCCCTGGAAACAAGGACTTGCACAGTGAAAGAAACTGACACTCTCCCTACCTACAGTTTTCTTTCCCTAGAAAAAATGTTTTTTTTTAAGCACAATATAGCACAAGGAGAATTCACTCACTGTCCTTCCAGGTCCCTGGAAACAAGGACTTGCACAGTGAAAGAAACTGACACTCTCCCTACCTACAGTTTTCTGTCCCTAGAAAAAATGTTTTTTTTAAGCACAATATAGCACAAGGAGAATTCACTCACTGTCCTTCCAGGTCCCTGGAAACAAGGACTTGCACAGTGAAAGAAACTGACACTCTCCCTACCTACAGTTTTCTGTCCCTAGAAAAAATGTTTTTTTTAAGCACAATATAGCACAAGGAGAATTCACTCACTGTCCTTCCAGGTCCCTAGAAACAAGGACTTGCACAGTGAAAGAAACTGACACTCTCCCTACCTACAGTTTTCTGTCCCTAGAAAAAATGTTTTTTTTAAGCACAATATAGCACAAGGAGAATTCACTCACTGTCCTTCCAGGTCCCTGGAAACAAGGACTTGCACAGTGAAAGAAACTGACACTCTCCCTACCTACAGTTTTCTGTCCCTAGAAAAAATGTTTTTTTTAAGCACAATATAGCACAAGGAGAATTCACTCACTGTCCTTCCAGGTCCCTAGAAACAAGGACTTGCACAGTGAAAGAAACTGACACTCTCCCTACCTACAGTTTTCTGTCCCTAGAAAAAATGTTTTTTTTAAGCACACTATAGCACAAGCACAAAACACACTGACACTCTCCCTACAGATCCTTCTCTTTCCCTAAACTAAAGGAATCCAGGTTAAGCAAGAAAGAAATAAAAGTCACTGTCCCTGCCTATGCTGCTCTATCCCTGCTCCGGAACACACTACACTAGGCCGCCGTGCTGGCGGCCTTTTATAGTGTGGGGCGTGTACTAAACACCCTCAGCAATAATTGGCCACAGGCATCCTGCCTGTGGCCAATCATTGCTCTCCTCGCTGCCGGCGCTGTGATTGGCCAAGCATGCGGGGTCACAGTGCATGCTTGGCCAATCACAGCGCCTGGATGACACTGCGATGGCGTAGTGCATTGTGGGCCGTTCGCGTCACTCGAATTTGGCGCGAACGGCCCAAATCGTTCGATCTTCGTCGAACGATCGAACAGCCGATGTTCGAGTCGAACGTATGTTCGACTCGAACACGAAGCTCATCCCTATTTAGGATGTGGGATTCAATAGCCAGGCCGTTAAACTTAGAGTTAGTAAGGAAGGGTGGTATATCGGTCCTTGCGAAAGCAGGTCCGGTCGACGTGGAAGGGTCCAAGGACTCCCCACAGACATTTTGATGATCTCCGCGTACCAGGCCCTTCGGGGCCACACTGGAGCCACCAGGATCACCGGCTTCTTTCCCAACCTGACTCTGCGAAGGAGTCGAGGCAACAATTGTAGCGGAGGGAATGCATATATCAGTCTGAACTGATCCCAAGGGAACACCAGAGCATCCGCGCCGCAAGCGAGGGGATCCCTTGTCCGGGAGACAAATCTGTCCACCTTTGCGTTGAATCTGGATGCTAGCAGATCTACATCCGGTGTTCCCCACTGCTGACATATTGCTCGGAAGACCTCGGGATGAAGGGACCATTCCCCTGGGCATAACTGTTGGCGACTCAGAAAGTCCGCCTTCCAATTCTCCACCCCTGGAATGAAGACAGCTGATATACATGGGACATGCTTTTCTGCCCATTCCAGGATGTGACTTACTTCCCTCTGGGCTGCACGACTCCTGGTGCCTCCCTGATGATTGATATATGCCACTGCTGTGGCATTGTCTGATTGATTCTGACAGGGGACCCTTGGAGTCTGGATGTCCAGGCTACTAGGGCATACCGGGCTGCTCGTATCTCTAAGAGATTGATGGGCAGGGTTCATACTACATTTGACCATCTGCCCTGGAGAGACCATTGCTCCAGTACTGCCCCCCCAGCCTATAAGGCTGGCATCTGTAGTGACCACCTTCCAGGATATCGGACTGAAGGGTTTTCCCTTCTGGAGATTCTGGGGGATCAACCACCAGCAGAGACTCTTCCGAACGGAAGGGGACAAAGCCATCGGGAAGTCTAGAGCCTGAATCTTTCCGTTCCAGGCTGACAATATGGCCCTCTGTAAATTCCTTGAGTGGAATTGGGCGTATGGCACAGCTTCGAATGATGCTACCATCTTTCCTAGCAGCCTCATGCACAGGCGTATGGACGGCTGTCTTTTTGCACAAAGCAGACGGACCAAGCCCCTCAGAGAGGATACCTTGTCTAGAGGTAAGAAAATCTTCCTCTGGTCTGAATCCAGCCGTAGCCCTAGATATACCAGGTTTTTCACTGGCTGTAGGGCTGACTTGTCCAGGTTGATGACCCAACCGTGAGATTCTAGATACTTGATTGTATCGACAATTACCACTTCTAGCTTGGCAACTGAGTGGTCCATCAACAACAGGTCGTGTAGGTATGCCATTATCGTTACACCTCGTGTACTTAGATCGGCCAACAGTGGGGCCAGAATTTTTGTGAACACTCGTGGTGCTGTGGCCAGACCGAATGGTAAGGCTCTGAACTGAAAATGGCGCCCTTCTACTGCAAAGCGTAGAAATTTTTGATGACCTGGAAAGATGGGAACATGCAAGTAAGCATCTTTGATGTCGATCGAGGCTAACCATTCCTCCCCCTGTAGGGCAGCGGTGACCGATCAGATCGACTCCATCCGGAAGGACCGGACGTTTAGAAATTTGTTTAGACTCTTTAGGTCCAATATGGGTCTTATGTCCCCGTTTGGTTTCGGGACTGTGAAAAGGTTTGAGTAGAAACTCAACCCCCACTCTTCCATAGGAACCTCCATAATTATTCCTTGGAGCAATAGTTGTTCTAACGCCACTAGGAGACACCTTCTTTTCAGAGGGTCTTTTGGCATGCCTGACCACATAAAATGGGAAGGAGGAGACTCTTTTAACTCCAACTTGTATCCCCGAGTTACTGCGGAGAGCACCCATCTGTCTTTGATCGTCTCCCGCCAGGTCTCTGTGAACAACTGAAGTCTTCCCCCCACCCGTTTGAGTGGGGGCAGCCCTTCATAGGCTTGACTTGGAGGCTGGTTTAGTACCTCTTCGGATCCAGGGCTTTTTATTACCCTGTGACTGTCCCTGATTTTTACCTCCTGAGTTTGACCGAGGAGGCCGTCGGAACTGCTTAGTAGCAGACGTCCCAGGGATAGGAGAGGTAGTCCTCTTAAAAGACGGACCCCTAGACCTCTTTTTAATTGGTAAGAGAGTACTTTTACCACTGGAAATCTTCTGGATATATTTATCCAGGTCTTCACCAAAAAGGCGTTCTCCATGAAATGGGAAGCTAACTAAGAGCTTCTTACAGGGAGCCTCAGCAGGCCAGTTCTTGAGCCACAGAAGCCTACGCATATGTACCAAAGACAGCGTGAGGCGGGAGGCCTGATGGATAGAATCCTTGATGGCGTCAACCGCAAAGCATAATGCTCTAGGCAGATCAGCCAGAGCCTGGGCCTGCTGGTCTGGCAAATCCCTCAGGACCATCTTCATTTGATCCTTTAAAGCTTGGCAGACCCCAATAGCTGCCACTGCTGGCTGTGTAACAGCCCCTGCTGTGGAAAAAGCAGATTTTAATAAAGATTCCAATTTTTTATCTACTGGATCTTTGAACATTTGAACATTATCTACTGGACATGTCAGTGATCTGTTCACAGAAGAAATGGCTGCGTCCACCGTAGGAACATTCCATCTCTGGGTGAATTTTTCCTCCATGGGATAGATCACCTGAAATTTCTTAGGTGGAACAAATAGTTTATCAGGATGTTCCCAGTCCTGGTATATAAGTCCTTCCAATAATGGATGAATTGGAAAGGAGCAATTAATCTGGGGAGCTTTTAGCGACCCCAACGAGGAGACAGCAGTAGTTGATGGTTCAACAAGAGGCATTTTAAATGCAGATCGAACCATGTCAGTTAGGGTCTGGACCCACAATCTTTCAGTCTTTGATGCTGAAAATGGTTCATCTACTGTCGATTCCTCAAAAACAGAGTTAACCTCCTCCTGATCCCCTTCAGGTATGTCAGTCCCTTCCTGGGACTGTTGCCCTGCCAACAGGCACTCTAATGGAGGGGATGGAGATCTGGCGCGCTTTCTTTCCTGTAGAGAAGAAGCGATCAATGCTGCCAATCTCTGCTCCAATCCCTCCAGAGTTGAGGCAAAAACCTCCTCTGTTATATATGCAGGAGCAGGTGGACTGAGGACAGCCGCAGTACCTGGCACTCCCGGGGGTTCCTTATGGGTATTAACCTCTGATTTCTCAGGGGAGGAAGGTGCAGATGACTGCTCCAGATCCTCAGAGCCCGATGGAGACATCCTACACTTCCTGAGAGGTATATCTCTGAGTTTTTTAGGCGGCATATTCCTTAGTTCAAAGCTGAGGTATTCCAGCCGCAATACACCCCTTTACTGAAATAGTCTAATGCAATTTGCTGCTATGTACATCAGTGGGTGTCTACTAATGAGTCTTTCTGGGGATGCCTGTATCAACCGCCCGCTGTAAGCCCCTATACCATGCTACCAGCTCCTTTTCATGCTCTGTGTCCATAGCAAGCAGCGTGGACTGAGTCCTTTTATCTTGCTGGGACGCCCGCACATGCGCAGAAGCGCTGGGCGCACAGAGCGCGTCATCCGCCAGGCTCCGCCCCCTTTTTTGAAGCTAAATCTTATAAAAAGAAAGCGTGTGTACACGCGCGTGCGCGTGCACGTGTGCGCTCTTGGCGCCATGTAGGGAGAGGAGCCAGGGTCCCTGTTTCACCAGGACTCGGGGATGGAAGGAAACTACTTGGCAGCATGACAGAGGAATGCAGCTTCCCTGATAGAGAGCTCACTCATCTGCCTGGACTTTCACCATGGAAGGAATAGTCCCAAGAAAAAAAGACGTTCCACAGCGGCCTCTAGTGGACAAACACAGGTACCGCACTTTGTCTTTTTTTTTTTTAAAACCCCCTTTATGAAAAACATTTCTAGGTTTACAGTTTTTAAAACTTCCTTATGAAAAGACATTTCTAGGATTTCTTAGGCATATACAGCTATTAGCGGGAATACCTTTAGGTAACAGGCAGAAAGACATATTAGGCTTGGGGGTTCCCTCAATAGAACCAAGTTCCTGAGGGGCCCCCACTTACCTTTTCCCCGCCGCAGGACTTTGTTTGGTCCACAGAAGCCCAAACTTCACCTCTCACGGCAGGCATTGTACTAGACCTTCAGGGACCGGGTTCCCAAGGATTCCACTCCCCTGGACCTGTATAGCACCCTGCACAGATAGCCTCTTGGTTTTGGGTATGACCAGAGCTCTGGATCCCAGGGTCCAGCCCTCCTAAGAGAGGCATTACAGGCAAAACCCTGCTCTTCTCTGCAAGGCCCGGGTACCGACCGTTTAGCTATGAAGCTTTTTTGGTCGGATCCGGAATAGCTTGCTAAGGCCCAGAGAACCTGTACACAAGCCCAGATGAATACATGTTAACCTTGGCCAACACCTTAGACACTGGCAAAAAACTGAGGTGCTCCCGGATGGGAGGGGCTTATATAGGGGAGGGTACTTCCTGTTTTGGAAGTTGCCAGTGCCAGCACCTGAAGGTAATTCTATATAACCCACATAGTAATGACTATGCTGCTCTGTGTCCCGTGATGTATGAACAAGAAAAAGTTTTACCAAGAATATGTACATTATCTTTTCCACCTCCAACAACTGATGGGCATTTCAGCCACATGTTTTTTATATTTTTGTTTTTTCGAGAGAGATATCGAATTGTCAATGAGTTGAAATCCAAAATTTTCATTTGCCACCAGAGCAAGAGGTGAGGGGAAATCTTCCAATGGGGGCAAATATTCCTGCGACAGCTAAAATGGGAACTTTAGGGAGATGTCCTATAATATTCTGTTGTGTCTATAGGACAGAAAGTGAAGGGAATCTTAATCCTTGCCCACTCTATCCAAAACAAGCAAAAAAGCTCTCTCTATTCATAAATTTTAGTGTATCAAAATGTAAAAACAAAAATTTAATATATTGCAGCTTACCATGTCGTAGATGTGGTGACTGTATTCGTTTTCACTTTTCATTTATCTTTATTGTATAAACTACTCGTCCCATCAATCTACCATGTATTGTAGTTGAACGAAGGCAAACGTTTGAAGCCTTCTGTATGGGTAAACTTCGACATGCGTCTAAATCAACCTTTCCTCTGAAGCCCGATCCGCAATCGGATTGCACTCCAAAGGCTACTGACAGGCTGTGGGAAGCAATGTGATGCCTCCTCCCTGCCTCTTTTGACCCTGTTTTTGCCATCAAATGCACCACAGCCATGTACATAACACCTAGTTGCAGGGCGTTTGCAGCACTTCCCTATTTACTTGAATGTGTAGCATTCCGTGGGCTTGTCACCCGCCGATTGCTACAAGTTGGGTAAACTTTGCCACGGGTACAAAGCAAAGCATTGCGTCCAAGGCATGTGAGCACCCCTGTCCACTGCCCATCCACAACTCTGCCCCCAGCTACATCACTGACCTAGTCTCTAAATACCAACCTAATCGTTCTCTTCGTTCTTCTCAAGACCTCCTGCTCTCTAGCTCTCTCATCACCTCCTCCCATGCCCGTCTCCAGGACTTTTCCAGAGCCTCTCCAAGCCTATGGAACTCCTTACCCCAATCTGTCCGTCTATCTCCTTCTCTATTAGCTTTTAGAGGATCCCTAAAAACCTTTCTCTTCAGATAAGTCTATCCTACCCACACCTAACAACTGTATTTTCATTTTGTCCACCTGATCATCCCCCACAGCTACTACCCTTTGTTTCACGTGACCCTCCCTTCTAGACTGTAAGTTCTAACGAGCAGGGCCCCCTGATCCCTCTGTATTGAATTGTAATGTGATTGTACTGTCTTCCCTGATGTTGTAAAGCGCTGCGCAAACTATTGGCGCTATATAAATCCTTTATAATAATAATAATAATTATATTATTAGCCTAAGGGGGGGGGCAGTTGGTGGGCAGCAAAACACAGCTCAACCACACATTTCTTCTGCCCCCCCCCCCCAACTGCATGTCTAAATGAAGCCTATGTGCTTTCTGGAATAAAGTCTCTCGATGTTTAACTTCACCTACACACTCCATTTATGTTTGTACATGTTTGAAGCCTAGCCTGTGTGACATTCATGACATTGGCAATGGCTACCTCCACAGATACAATGGAGAAATAAGTGTAGACACAAAGTTACAGAAAGTGAGTTATACACATTACTAGTGAAATAAAAAAGAAAGCCAATATATAACGAAATAAATCCCGTATAATATTAATATTAATAATAACATGGATGTTTCATCTAAGGACTGGAAAGCTGGAATATATTAAATTTTTCTGTTTTTGGGTTTAGATACCCTTTAAGCTTTATTTTAAATGTTCATGTTTATCCAACTATATTAAATTCTGCAATTGCTCCTGACCTTAAAATAGCTGTAACTATGTGCACTCTAATTGATGACTGGGCCTAGAATTAGGTATTGCTTAGTGTTTAGTGGAAAAACGATAAACTAATGCATACAGCAGAAAAATAATAATTCTGTTGGCAGAGGGCAATATGGACGCTTCCCAAAATATTACCAAAATAACTAAAAAAGCCTGTAATCTATTGCAGAAAGAGAACGCAGAGATGTAACTATATGTTACATGGTAGCCTAGTAATATCAGATTAGGCCCCTTCGCCTCTGTTCAGCCAAGGTGTGTGTTGGACTCCCCAGCTGAAATCTGTTCATCTCTCATGTAACGTAGCCATTTGGAGTCCCAGATGTAGGAAATGAACTAATCCAAGTTCATACACTAATGAAAACCCCCATCTGGCATATAGAAGCGACAGACATAACAGACACACAAACGCAACCTCGCATCAGCCATGCCGTTTTATAAACAGACAGTTTAGAAGTTGCAGTGGGCAAGTCAGGACCTTTAGGCCACTGAGTGACAGTGAATGGAAACATACAATGCATGAAACAACAGATAGGGCTGGATTAGGTTAAAAGTAATTAGATCACCGTGTCTTTCCATCCCTATCCATTTATTCCCAACTAGAGATATTTGTCTCTTCTGCATGTTTTTAATATGCTTGTTATTAGTTCACTATGGCGACGTTAAGTGCATTTCAGGGTCATCACCCAAGGTTAATTAGTTGTGGTTGAGTTACAGTCCCAGCACGTTTACAGGGGAGCAGCTTACTACTTCCGTCTCTGCCTCCATAAGAGAAAGTGCCTATATAGGAAATGAAGATGAGAGATACCCATCTAAACCTTAATTTTATTAATCCCCTGGCTGCTAGAAATACCACCCATACTGACTATTTTGGCAGCCAAAGGGTTGAAAACACATTTTATTTATTTGGTTCTTTTCCCAGGCCGGAGAAGAGTGACAACAAAGGGCTCCTTGTCTACAAGTCTTGTCTGTAAATATACTAGACACAATGTTTCCCAGCATTTACAGGACTTATTTAGAGCAACATACCACCCAAATAATAAAAGTATAGATCATTTCATATCTTTGTAGCACTGCAGCTGTTGTCTAATGTCTTCTAATATGTTCTAATAATATGTATTTTTCATATACTGCATATCTAAATGTGAAACTGTTCACAGCTGTTTAGGGCTCTGTTCAAGGTTTTGGCTCCCCACACACACAGATAGTAAATGTTCATGCACACAAAATACATTCACACACACATTAGATCTTATTTAATAAAAAATATTTTATTCTTAACCGTTTCAATACCGGGCACTTTCACTCCCCTCCTGTCCCGGCCAATTTTCAGCACTGTCACATTTTTCAATTGTGCGGTCATGCAACGCTGTACCCAAATGACATTTTTATATATTTTTTTCATACAAATAGAGCTTTCTTTTGATAGTATTTAATCACTACTGGTTTTTTTTATATTTTTTGCTAATTTTTTTTTAAATAGGACAATTTAAAAAAAGTTTTTCTTAGTGTCCGAAAATTTGGTATAAGTAGGTTTTCCTCTTCACTGATGTGCGCTAATGAGGCGGCACTAATAGACTGCACTGATGGGTACGGATGAAGGCGCCACTGATGGGCACTGATTAAGTAGCACTGATGAGGAGGCACTAATATGCCTCACTGATGGGCACAGATATGCAGCACTAATAGGCACTGATGGGTGGCACTGATGGGTGACACTGATGGGCACTAAAAAGGCAGCACTGATTGGTGTCACTGATGGGCACTGGCTGGCATCACTTGCTGGGCACTGTTGGGTCTGCACTGTAATCAGGGCACTGATAATTACCAGTACAGTCTCCCCTGTGAGGAGATGCCACTGACAGAGTGTGAATCGAGGAGGGCCGATAAGCGTCACATCTAAATTTATATGTGATCGGCTGTGATCGGACACAGCCGATCACATGGTTAAAGAGCCATGTCATGAGCTCCTTACCAAGATTAGGGTCGTGTCATGTCCTATGGGATACGGAGAGCGGTTAAACTGAATGAGAGAAGATCCCTCCCACCATCATTTTACTATATGGCGGACGGGAGGTCGTTAAAGGGATTGATTTACTAAAGGCAAATAGGCAGTTTACTTTAACCACTTGTCCCCCGCCCACTGTCAATTGACGGCGGGCGGAGGACACTCTCGTTCTGGGAGGACGTCATATGACGTCCTCCCTTTAAAACGAGCTAGGGGGCCGGCGCGCACGCGCGCGCGCCCGCCGCGTTCCCAAGGCCCCTAAGCGCGTGCCCGGCGGCCGCGATTGCCGCCGGGCACCCGCGATTGCCCGGGAAATGAGCAGGAAAGTGGATCTGTGTGTGTAAACACACAGATCCACTTCCTGTGAGGGAGAGGGGACCGATGGTGTGTCCCTTGTACATAGGGACAACCATCGGTCACCTCCCCCAGTCAGTCCCCTCCCCCCACAGTTATAACACATTGAGGGAACATATTTAACCCCTTCCCGCCCCCTAGTGGTTAACCCCTTCCCTGCCAATCACATTTATACAGTAATCAATGCATTTTTATAGCAGGGATCGCTGTATAAATGTGCATGGTCCCAAAAATGTGTCAAAAGTGTCCGATGTGTCCGCCGCAATATCGCAGTCACAATAAAAATCGCAGATCGCCGCCATCACTAATAAAAAAAAAAATTAAAAAAAATGCTATAAATCTATCCCCTATTTTGTAGACGCTATAACTTTTGCGCTAACCAATCAATACGCGCTTATTGCGATTTTTTTTTTACCAAAAATATGTAGAAGAATGCGTATCGGCCTAAACTGAGGAAAATTTTATTTAAAAAAAAAATGGGTATTTATTATAGCAAAAAGTAAAAAATAGTGTTTTTTTTCCAAACTGGACGCTCTTCTTTTGTTTATAGCGCAAAAAATAAAAACCGCAGAGGTGATCAAACACCACCAAAAGAAAGCTCTATTTGTGGGAAAAAAAGGACGCAAATTTTGTTAGGGAGCCACATCGCACGACCGCGCAATTGTCATTCAAAGTGTGACAGCGCTGAAAGCTGAAAAATGGCTTGGGTAGGAAGGGGTTTTTTCGTGCACAGTAGGGAAGTGGTTAAAACATTTCTCTTAGCTTAGTGAATGAGATGAAGCTCTGTTGACTTTCATTTGCATGAAAAAATATTAAAAATATAAAAAAATATAAAAAAAAGTATTTTTTATTCTTTATTTAAAGTTTTTAGCAGAATACAAAATGCAGTACTTTGTGTAGCGCTTACACCTGAAGGAGTTGCTGATGTATGGGTCCTCTGATGACAACTACCCTTCCGGCAAAGCCGCACCCTTTTAAATTAAATTAATGTGCTGTGCTATCTCACCCAAAATCTTCCCAAATTAAAATGAATGAAATATATTTAATCTGTAAATGATACTGTGCATGTCACACACCGCTGTAAATATATATTAATGTAAATTATTATACTATATAAAAACATGCAAATAAATCAAATATATAAATATAGTGCCACACAGTAGGATATAATAAATAAATAATTCATACAATTATAGTGCCACAAACGTGAATCATAAAGTGCTGTAGTGCATAAAACAGTGATATTCTAATTCAAGATGGAAAATACGTCCAATGTAGTTGATATAAAGTTATTTTGATATATATTTAGTGACTTCAAAAAAAATGTAGAAAAATATATGGAAAGAATGGACTTTATAGGCACTACTATAGAAAAATATATAGATTTTAATAATATCATATAAAATACATTGATTATAAACAACACACATAAATGAAAAAATGAAAAGGTAACCCGTAGGTAATGACCACAGGGGAACACTCAAAGGTAAAAGCCACTTGATGCGGGGATGAATATGAAAGACAGTCCCAAAAATGACTGCTAGTCTGCTGACAACGCCAATGTGAGGCAGATCTTAGAGATGAAAGCTACCACATCCAGATTCGATTCCCACTGTTGGGTTGCAGTGTACTGTGAGCAACCGCACTCCCCAAACATAAAAAAAAAATGTGACAAACAGCTTGCTGCGGTGTTCACACTCTGGTGCTCCCCACCCTCAAGTAATGGCTGCTCACCTCTGAGCGTGCGACCTCACAGCTAAGTTTGGTCAAACACGCTCATGAATCACTTTAGGGATTCTAGGCAGGCTGTCTGTTTCAAAGTTGCTTACTGGTGCTGTCTCCTCACATGGAAAATGGTAAAAAGAAACTCCATGGCATAATATCGTTTAAAACAGTTTATTGTGCAGACAAATAAAACCCCAATGCTGGGGACTCACATGTGTTAGGTGCATTAAGTGCACTGCTGGAATCATAAAAGAGTGTTTACAATGACCCACCGCCTCCTGCACATCGGTGGGCCAGGGCTGCCTTTGCCGCTGATTGTCACTGCCATCATTCATGTCTGTCAGTGTGTTGCAATGCATACATTTACTCCGCTCCCGTGGCCCGCCCCTGTTTGCTGGCGCCAGCCAATATCATTGCACTGCCGCTGCTCCCCTTAGTTTACAGCCCCGCCCGGCGTCCGTCCTGGCGGCGTGACGTCACTCACGGCGGGAGGGGGACTGATGTTAGGAGAGTAGAGAGCTGCCTGCTAGAGGAGCCAGCGCCGCCGAGGAGGAACGAACCAGGCCAGCAACAAGTTGAAGTTCATCTTCATTACAATTTCAATTAGACGACAGACGCTGTGCTACAGCAGCATTAGTCAGTCAGTGTCACTGCAAGTAAGCACTAAACTAAAATTAAATGTGATTATGTGAATGTGATGACTGTGATTTTTTTAATATGCAGCATGGCGGTGGGGGGGGAGGGGGGTAAATGTCCTGCACTGGTCATAGTAACTCATGTATTAATGTCCTGCACAGTGCAGGGTGCTGTGTAATGTAAAGGGGTCCAGTAATGCAGGGTGCTGTGTAATGTAAAGGGGTGCAGGGTGCTGTGTAATGTAAAGGGTTCCAGTGATGCAGGGTGCTGTGTAATGTAAAGGGGTGCAGGGTGCTGTGTAATGTAAAGGGTTCCAGTGATGCAGGGTGCTGTGTAATGTAAAGGGGTCCAGTGATGCAGGGTGCTGTGTAATGTAAAGGGGAACAGGGTGCTGTGTAATGTAAAGGGTTCCAGTGATGCAGGGTGCTGTGTAATGTAAAGGGGTCCAGTGATGCAGGGTGCTGTGTAATTTAAAGGGGTACAGGGTGCTGTGTAATGTAAAGGGTTCCAGTGATGCAGGGTGCTGTGTAATGTAAAGGGTTCCAGTGATGCAGGGTGCTGTGTAATGTAAAGGGGTCCAGTGATGCAGGGTGCTGTGTAATGTAAAGGGGTACAGGGTGCTGTGTAATGTAAAGGGTTCCAGTGATGCAGGGTGCTGTGTAATGTAAAGGGGTCCAGTGATGCAGGGTGCTGTGTAATGTAAAGGGGTACAGGGTTCTGTGTAATGTAAAGCGTTCCAATGATGCAGGGTGCTGTGTAATGTAAAGGGTTCCAGTGATGCAGGGTGCTGTGTAATGTAAAGGGGTCCAGTGATGCAGGGTACTGTGTAATGTAAAGGGATCCAGTGATGCAGGGTGCTGTGTAATGTAAAGGGGTGCAGGTGCTGTGTAATGTAAAGGGTTCCAGTGATGCAGGGTGCTAAGTAATGTAAAGGGGTCCAGTGGTGCAGGGTTCTGTGTAATGTAAAGGGGTCCAGTAATGCAGGGTGCTGTGTAATGTAAAGGGGTCCAGTGGTGCAGGGTGCTGTGTAATGTAAAGGGGTCCAAAGGTGCAGCGATTCAGGGTGCTGTGTAATGTAAAGGGGTCCAGTGATGCAGGGTGCTGTGTAATGTAAAGGGGTCCAAAGGTGCAGGGTGCTGTGTAATGTAAAGGGGTCCAGTGATGCAGGGTGCTATGTAATGTAAAGGGGTCCAGAGTTGTGGGATGCTGTGTAATGTAAAGGGGTCCAGAGGTGCAGTTGTGGAGAGGGGGTACACAGTAGTAACAAAGAGATATTGAAAGATGCAGGGGGCACAGTGGGGTGTTTTTACATTTTAACATGGGGGGCACTTTTAACCCCCGCTAGCGGTCGAAGAAAGGGTTAAATGCGACTGTGCATTGCCGCTGCCGAAGCGCCCCCCCCCCCCCCGAAAAAATTTCAGCGGACGCCCATGGCTGGGATCATACGTTCATCCTCTGTATTGTAGCTCAGCTGCCTTTCACACCATCCTGTCCCCTCCCCTACATGTGACGATACAAGGGATTTCATATCTTCCTCAGGGGGATGCGGCACCCTCTGACACACCAAGGCCAAAGGATTTTTTTATTCTTTATTTAAAGTTTTTAGCAGAATACAAAATGCAGTATAAAATAAAAACAGAACAAAACATCAAGAAAAATAACTGTGGTTACGCAGGCTTATGGCTGTACAGTTCAAGGAAACAATCCAGATTGTATCAATATATTTTTTATTTTCCTTGCACATGGTAACAGGAAAAATTGTCTTGTAAAGGGCAAATTAGTTTGTAAAGTTAACAGCATATATGTGTTTAGTAAATCAACGCTTCTGTCCCCAGGAAAAAACACCAAAGACTGATGCAGGTACAGAAAAAAGTGCAGGCACCTAGGCAGCTTCAAAAAGCCTGCAGATATGGATTAATGCAAGGCCGTTCAGAATAGCAAAGCTTTGGTGTGTCCTTATAGTGCTGAAGCTTGCCTGCCCCTTCCTGCCTCCTATACAGTCTTATTGGCTATTGGGGCAGCCCATCATAGTGATGGGCCAATATTATTGGGAGGGAGGGGGCCTAACACCAAGCTCCAACATCACTAGGAAGTGCTTTAAGACTGCCTCTCAGAATGGCTGGGCATTTGGCCATATGGGCAGATTTGAAGTTGTTGCATTTTATACCTATGGAGTCTCTCTCTTTTTTTCTAGAAATAGAGTCTGGTTCAGTGCTAAATCTTAAAGCTAATATAAATCCGAAAATCTAATACTTTATAGACCCAACTTACATGTAATGAAACAGGTTAAACATTGTGCAGGAAGCTGGATCCTGCAGAAATCTTCTGTGCAGGGACGCCCCATCGTCTTCCTGCTGAACTCTCAGCATTGTGGAGTTAATAGTGCCAAGTCTTCTGTAAAGCTGCAATTAATAAGCCTACAATAGGTACCATTCCCCTCCTTCCTCCTCCTCCATTTACAAAAGTTATTTTATTGATTATACTGCATGGAACACAATTTGTGAATGTGGGGGATGATCCTGCGACTAACCAGAATCTTCCTCATTGACAGATTGTGTAATATGCAGTATACACTAGAAAAACTATTTTCCTCAATAAAAGAGGAGGGGTTGGGTCAAGAGCTTTTTCAAGGCAACTTCAGAGGAGGCTAGTGCAACAATTTCTACAGGATCCTGCTGCTTGCACAACATGGAACGTACTTAATTGCAGGTAGGTTTGGTCACTACATCTATAGAGCTGACTTTTTTCCTTCAGATAAACTTTGTGTAGCGTTTACACCTGAAGGAGTTGCTGATGTTTGGGCCCTCTGATGACAACTACCCTTCCGGCAATGCTGCACCCTCTGAAACACCAAGGCTGAAGGATTTATTTGGGCTACGCACCCCACAAGGCAACAATAGCAAACATAATGGTAACAGCAATGAACGTAAAGCCAGCCATAGATGAAGTGATTTTCCCATGTGTAGCGGTACCCCTGTGGGGCCGCTGAGTGTAGAAGTTCCACCTGTCACCCTGCCCCAGCCTGGCATTCACTTCCAGTCACTCTCCAGACAATAAACAGCTTTGTTTTTGTTATTTTTATTGAGGGATTAAACTTGGATGGGTGAAAAGGGGTTATGGGATGCGCAGAATCAATAGTATTAAATGATGAAATGATTGATTGGAACCTCTATTCACATCCTCTAAAGCTCCAGACTCCTCCAGCACAATGCTTATTTGTAGACTGTTACTTTCTCTCCTGTGCAATACTTAGTTCCTGGCACAGCTAGCACATGGTAAGGCCCAACTTATAGGATTCACCATTTGCTGGCTGGGGCTACGGGCCCCTTTGATGTAGCAATCAATAGCAATAGAAACAGATGTCTTTAGTGCTAGCTGTACTGAGGTGGACTACTGATCCCTGTCAGTCCTGTGCAGGCTCTGCCAGCCTAACTTCAATGCCAGTAACATCACAGTCTCTCCCGCTGGCTCTACGTCCATCTCCGACTCCCAGTCCGCTCCAGCATGTCTCTCCCAGATCTCCCGATTGTGCCTGTCACTCACCAACACCTGGTGGATCCCTCCTGAAGACTTTCCCAGCAGTGTTCCCCGCTGTCCTCTCCTGCTCCTGATCAGGACACCCCTTGGGTTGTGTGGGGTTCCTTCACAGCTCAGAGCCCCTGGCCAAAGTCACCCCCCCAGACAGGGGGGCTTTCTCCAAGGCCCCGACAGCCTAACATTCCATATCTCAGTTCTTCCACCCAAACAACTCCTCCCTAGCTGGGCTGACCCAAGGTTTTTAAGGAGGCCTGCCCCCTGCCAATCCTAGTTGGGGATTGGTCAGAGCTCCTTAAAACACCCCAGACAGCTCCACCTCTCTTCCCCTCCTCTGCTTCTAGAACCTTCTCAAAGCCAGAGGGAGGTAACTAAGAAGAGACACTGCCTGTGAGTCACCAGCCTACACTAAACCACTTCCCAGCTCCCAGATCAAAACAGCTAGGCCTGCCTAAATTTACTTGCACTGTCCAAAAAGTCTAACTCCAGCACCTACCGAAAGTGATGGGTACTACACGTGGTTGCAGGAAAGAAAGTCAATGTTGATGAGGGAAACCCCCCCCCCCGCGCAGAGCCTTTGTGTTCTCCCGACGGGGGGCTCTGTCCCCACCGGCGGGAATATAGTGATTACTGCTAGCAGCTAATATAACATGTAGCGCATGTACAATTTGACCACCTGGTTGTACCCAAGTTGATCGATCAACTTGGGTTTATTCAGCCTGCCCATATTTAATAAAAGCTCACTGATGGGAACTATATCTCCCACAATTCCAACATGTTCTCAGCAGTCTTTCCCCTCTCCATGAATGGGCTCTTCCTCTCCCAGGCTGCCCTGCAGGCAATCACAGTGTCCTCTATATCTTGGGTGGTGGGCAAGGCTCTCCTCCAGTGGCTATGGCTGCAATTACAGCCCTGTCAAAGTGTCTGTGTCCCCTGGCTAACTTTATCTATTTTCTC
Source organism: Rana muscosa (assembly GCA_029206835.1). Classification (NCBI taxonomy): domain Eukaryota; kingdom Metazoa; phylum Chordata; class Amphibia; order Anura; family Ranidae; genus Rana; species Rana muscosa. The sequence goes on from CM055120.1 coordinate 131,727,518, forward strand.
CCCTCCTCTGTTCACTGTCTGCTGGAAATAAGAGGTTACAGCTGTCGTGTGTGGGCAGTTTTGAGAGCTGTCACAGCCCTGGAGGAGCTGCAGACTGGATTTAAGTGCATTAACCTTTAACAACCAGTCAAAAGTCATCTTGTTCTGATTCAGTGAGCTAATGCTAATTGATTACTATACTTAAAAATAATCAGTCACCAATGAAAATTTGTAATAATCTGAATTTCCATTCTTGATATGTGATAACAGTGCTGTAATACATTTCAGGGATTACTTGATTTTGCCTTTTTTACTTGTATTCTGTCAGAGCCGAAATGTCAGTATAAGGTTCACCAGGTTGCATCCTGTTCTGCTAAAAAAGAGAGACGTATGTGCAGTTTCACCTATAACAGTCACCTTTCACCCAAGTCTAATATGCCTATTGATTCTTGGATGCCCCCAGAACTTAAGGCACTGAGCTATATTTGGATCAACAGGACACTCAGAGAGCTAGAATTCATGTGCCATGTCAGATGACTTCACAAAGTGTGAAATTTATAAGGCAGGAATGTCTGCATTCAGTGACTGGCTGGGTGCCAAGCATGCAGTGGTCAGGGCTCAGGACTGACTGGCATTGGGCAGAGGCAGAGTCTATTATCCAAGCAAGAGTCAAGACAGGCAGCATTTAGAGATTAACCTGTTATCCAAGCAATTTTCAGGGCGAGCAGCAATCAAAGAGTAATGTGTTATCCAAGCAAAGTGAGGGCACAGGAGCCAGGTAGTGAATTCTATCACAAGCCCAAAGCCCTGGGCTTGTGATGCTCAAATAAATTGCCACAGCACCTCAGCCAATAAAGTGGAGGAGAGTCAGATTGTTCAGGCACAAGGAATACTTGTTAAATACTCTTGCGCCGGGGGGGGGGGGGGACGACTGAATGAAGAAATAGGAACCCATACCTGGTTATAGCAATACACATCCTGTTTAGGGATGAGCCCATTTGCCGAATTCTGAACATTATGGGACATTCGTGGGAGATTTCAGTGCCCGCGGAACGCCCCATAATGCACTGAGAGATCGCAGCGCAATGACGGCTGCCGATTGGCCAAAGCATGCACCTGACCCGCATGCTTTGGCCAATCACAGCTCGCTCTGCTGTGAGAGCCATGATTGGCCAAAGGCAGGGTGCCTTTGGCCAATCATGGCCCAGGGGGCTAAGCCCATGCCCCACACTTTGTAAGGCTGCTTACATAGCGGCTGTACATAGTGTAATGAATGAGAGCAGCAAAATGAAATTTTTAAAGGAAAAAATGTCATTTAAAATTACTGGCTGTAATGTATTGTCGAATCCCAGCAATATAGATAAAAATCATTGAAAAAAACTATGTGAGTTCCCCCCAGTCCATTACCAGACCCTTCAGGTCTGGAATGGATATTAAGGGGGACCCCATGCCAAAATAAAAAAAATATGGCGTGGGGGTCCCCCCTAAAATTCATACCAGGCCCTTCAGGTCTGGTATGGACATTAAGGGGAACCCCGCGCCAAAATAAAAAAAATGGCATGGGGTTCCTCCCTAAAATCCAAACCAGGCCAATTTTTTTTATTTTGGCATGGACTCCACTTAAAATCCATACCAGACCTGTGTACATCTTGCGGCATGTATGCGTTCCTTGATCATCTGATCGAGGGCGATTACTGCTGTGCAAAATGTAAGCACATTGTTTCCCTGGAAGCCCAGGTTCTGAATCTGGGGAAGCAACTGTCAGCACTGGGAAGACCCTCCACACTAAAGGAGAGCCGGAAACGTACCCGGCAGGTGATGGCAGGGGCCAGCACAGAGGTGGGTGGAGACAAAGAGGTGCAGGCACTAGAAAATAGTAGATGGGTGACAGTCAGGAATGGTAGAGGGGGAAGTGCCAGGGAGGCCGATCCAGGGCTGGAGCATCCCAATAAGTATGCTCCATTGAGTGACATTGGTAAAACCAGTCAGGGACCAGCACTGCTGGAGCTGAGGGACTCTCCTAGCTGCCGGGGGAAGAACTCCTCCAGTGAGAGTGAGGGGGAAGCGAAGGTAAAGGAAAGACAGATTCTGGTGGTAGGGGACTCAATTCTTAGGAGGACAGAGAGGGCAATCTGTAACAAAGACCTGAAGCGCCAAACTGTATGTTGTCTACCGGGCGCTCGGGTTCGGCACATCACGGATCTGGTGGACAGATTACTGGGAGGGGCTGGGGAAGACCCAGCTGTCATGGTGCACGTTGGCACCAATGACAAAGTCAGAGGCAGATGGAGTGTCCTAAAGAACGATTTTAGGGACTTGGGAGCTAAATTTAGGAAAAGGACCTCCAAGTTAGTATTCTCAGGAATACTACTGGTACATCGAGCCACACAAGAAAGGGAGATTAGGGAAGTGAATAAGTGGCTGAAGAGCTGGTGTAGTAAGGAGGGGTTTGGGTTCCAGGAGGACTGGGCCGACTTCTCAGTTAATAACCAGTACTATAGATGGGACGGTCTGCACCTAAATGAGGAGGGTGAAGATCAGCTGGGAATAAGGATGGCCAAAAAGTTAGAGGGGTTTTTAAACTAGGCGACGGGGGGGAGGGTCCAGAGATAGAGAGAGTCAGCGTGGAACATATGCCAGAGTGTAGTATTAGGGGCATTGGTGGTAGGGTAACCAAAGCACATAAACCCAAGGTAAGTATAATAGCAAGTCCTAGTTGCAATCTCGAAACACCCAAGAGGATAGTATGTGACCGGTAAAAATATATTAATGCATTAAAGTGTTTGTTCACCAATGCCAGAAGTCTGCCAAGCAAAATAGGTGAGTTGGAAGCTCTGGTGCATCAGGAGAACTATGATGTAATCGGTATTGCTGAAACTTGGCTTCATTCCTCACATGACTGGGCTATTAATGTTCCTGGCTATGCAGGGTAAAAAGGAAAGGTGGAGGGGTCTGTCTCTATGTGAGAAGTGATCTCAAAGTGAGTGTGAAAGAGGATCTGGTGGATGGAGAGTGGGATGAGTCTGAAGCATTATGGGTGGAACTGCATACAGATGTGCGTAGTTCAAAGTTAATCATTAGAGTTTGTTAGAGATCACCCAATGTTAATGAGGAGGTGGAGACTCAGCTCCTTGCACAGATGGAAAGGGCTGCAAGGGTTGGGACGGTGATAATAATGGGGGATTTTAACTACCCAGAAATTGACTGGAGTAATGGCACTGCTGGGACAGTTAAAGGGCAAAAATGTATAAACCTATTGCAGGACAATTTTATGGTTCAGTTTATTGAGGCCCCAACTAGGAATGATGCTCTGTTGGACCTGGTAATCTCAAACCATGCAGAGCGTATTACTAATGTTCAGATAAAGGAACACCTGGGTAGCAGTGACCATAACATGATTTCTTTTGATGTTCGCTGTAAGCAAAAATCACATACAGGAAAGATAAAAACACTTAATTTCAAGAGAGCAAATTTTCCAAGAATGAGGGCTGCTCTCCAGGACAAAAGCCTAGTACACATGGCCGAGAATCTCGACAGGAAAAATCCTGTCATTTTTCCAGACGAGATTCTTGACAAGAATCTTGTCCTGGCCGAGTGTACACACGTACGACTCAAAAGAACCACCGTTCTTTTGAATGGCACGAACGCGGTGACATCATCGACTACGACGAGCATGCGCTTGTCACATTTGATGCCGTCGCCGCCATCTTGCTACACCCTACCTATGCCTAGGAAGCTACCGCGCATGCGTCAAAGTCATTTTGAGCATGCGCGGGTTTCCACGGCGACAGGTAAGTATACATACGCTCTGGTTTCTCGTCGGGAAACAGGCCGACAAGAATCCCGACGAGAAAATAGAGAGCAGGTTCTCTATTTTTCTCGTTGAGATTCTGGGCAGTTTTCTTGACGAGAAACCTGAAAGCCTCGTACACACGGCCGGTTTTCTCGGCAAGAAAGCTCTACCAGCAGTTTTCTTGTCGTTTCTTGACGTGAAAACCAGCCGTGTGTACGAGGCCTTAGACTGTGAGAGAATATTGGCATCAATGGGCACAGAACAGAAATGGGAATTCTTCAAAAAGACTGTTTGTGAACTCACTGCAAAGTATATTCCCATGGGCAATAAGTTTAAAAGGCTAAAAATAAAACCTATGCGGCTCATGGCCAAAGTAAAGAAAGCTATAAACTATAAGAAAATAGCTTTTAAAAAATATAAAAATGAAGGAACACTAGTGTCATTTAAATGTCACAAAGAATATAACAGAATATGTAAAAGGGGAATCAAGGATGCAAAAACTCAAAATGAACAACAGATTGCAAAAGATAGTAGGACAAACCCCCAAAAATTATTCAAATATATTAATAGTAAAAAGGTCAAGTATGAGCATGTAGGCCCTTTACAAAATAATCTAGAGTGGGTGACTGGGGACAAAAAGAAGGCTAATTTATTAAATACTTTCTTCTGCTCTGTGTATACAAAGGAGCATGGGGGAGCTTATGTCCATAATGGGGGTGGTAGTGACACAGCCCCAAATCCACAATGGCTCAAAAGTGATATGGTCCAAAAATATTTAGACAGAATAAAGGTGGATAAAGCACCTGGACCAGATGACATACACCCACGGATCCTAAAAGACTTGAGCTCTGTAATTTCAAAGCCATTGTATCAAATTTTTAGGGACTCATTAATGACAGGAATAGTACCACTGGATTGGCGCAGGGCCAATGTGGTGCCTATGTTTAAAAAGGGAACAAAGTCTTTACCAAGTAATTATAGACCTGTTAGTTTAATTTCTATAGTTGGGAAGATACTGGAGAGATTAATAAAAGACCACATAGATAAGTTCTTGCTGGAAAAAAATATTTTAAGCAACAGACAGCATGGATTCATGAAAGACAGAAGTTGTCAGACAAACCTGATTTCTTTTTATGAAGAGGTAAGTAAAACCTTGGACAGAGGGGTGGCGGTGGACGTGGTATACTTTGATTTTGCAAAAGCGTTCGATACAGTTGCCCACACACGGCTCATGTGTAAGGTAAAGTCTACAGGATTGGAAATATCAGTTTGTAAATGGATAGAAAGCTGGCTAAAAGACAGAATTCAGAGAGTCGTGGTTAATGATTCTTACTCTGAATGGTCTAAGGTTATCAGTGGTGTACCCCAAGGTTCAGTGTTGGGACCCTTACTTTTTAATATCTTTATAAATGATATTGGGTCTGAGATCAAAAGTAACATTTCTGTCTTTGCAGATGACACCAAGCTATGCAGTGGAATAACGTCCTTAAAGGATTTCGCCAATTCACAAGCCGACCTCAATGCACTGTCTAATTGGGCAACTATGTGGCAGATGAGGTTTAATGTTGATAAATGTAAAGTTATGCACTTGGGGGCTAAGAATATGAATGCATCATACATACTAGGGGGAGTACAACTGGGGGGATCCGTAGTGGAGAAGGATCTGGGGGTTTTGGTAGATCATAAGCTCAATAATGGCATGCAATGCCAAGCTGCGGTTTCCAAAGCGAGCAAAGTCTTTTCTTGTATTAAGAGAGGTATGGACTACAGAGAGAGAGATATAATTTTGCCCCTGTACAAATCATTAGTAAGACCTCATCTGTAATATGCAGTTCAGTTTTGGGCCCCAGTTCTCAAAAAGGATATTGGGGAACTGGAGAAAGTGCAGAGAAGGGCAACCAAACTGATAGGCATGGAGGAGCTCAGCTATGAGGAAAGATTAGAAGAACTGAATTTATTCACTCTTGAGAAGAGGAGATTAAGGGGGGATATGATCAACATGTACAAATATATAAGGGGTCCATATAGTGAACTTGGTGTTGAGTTATTCACTTGAGTTATTCACTTTATGGTCAACACAAAGGACAAGGGGGCACTCTTTACGTCTAGAGGAAAAGAGATTTCATCTCCAAATACGGAAAGATTTCTTCACAGTAAGAGCTGTGAAAATGTGGAATAGACTCCCTGCAGAGGTGGTTCTAGCCAGCTCAGTAGATTGCTTTAAGAAAGGCCTGGATTCTTTCTTAAATGTACATAATATAACTGAGTACTAACATTTATAGGTAAAGTTGATCCGGGGAATATCCGATTGCCTCTCGGGGGATCAGGAAGGAACTTTTTCCCCTGCTGTAGCAAATTGAATCGTGCTCTGCTGGGGTTTTTCACCTTCCTCTGGATCAACTGTGGGTATAGAATTAGGTATATGATATTATTATTTTATTTTTTTATGGTTGAACTAGATGGACTTGTGTCTTTTTTCAACCTGACTAACTATGTAACTATGTAACCTGAAGGGCTTGATATGGATTTTTTGGGGGGGCACGCCATTTTTTTTCTTTTGGCGTGGGGTTCCCCTTAATGTCCATACCAGACCTGAGGGGCCTAGTATGGAATTTGGGGGACCCCCATGCCATTTTTTTATTTTGGCGTGGGGTTCCCCTCAATATTCATACCAGACCCGACGGGCCTGGTCATGGACTGGGGGGGGAACTCACGCAATTTTTTTCAATGATTTTCATCTATATTACCTCTAGATACTATCCTTATCCTTGCCATCGAGCCCCAAGATTTTTATGCATGAGGTATTTGGAATGTCATGTTTTATTATTATTTTTTACATTTGCGATCATTGATTTTTAATTGATTTTTTTCCATTTATATTTTCTATCATGTATGTTTTAAAATTTCTACTGATATTATACCATTGTTCATCTAATGTGTTGTATATACTTTATGTATCTGTATATTGCCTTTGCCAATCCTCTGCCTAGTATATATAGGTGATTGTTCTATTTTTTTTTACAGATGCGCTGGTCCTTGTAGTCCAACGACCGCTGCTTCACATTTCTTTTCCCATAAATAGCTGCAGGCTGCATTACCACCCCAGGCCTTTTGAAGGAGCAGAGAGCTCCAAATGCGTAGCCCGTATTATCCAGCCTCTACTATCCTCTCTGCGGTCCGGTGTGGATTCCCTGTCATCTACAGAGCGTCTATTCCTCCTCCATCTGCCTTCAGTGGATCGGACCCCGGTGGCACCTGCAGGACAGAGGACAGTGGCAGATGCCCTATTAGACGATAAGGATTTTTTTGAGTTTTATCTTGCAAGTGTTTTTAATCCATTGGCAATAAACCTCTCATGGTGATGCTGCACTTAGGTGGCGCTTCCCCTTATCTTTCCTTCCTTAATAAAGTGGAGGAGGCTAGGCAGATGTAGCCAACCCACTAACTAGCAACGGGGATGCCCTCTTAGAACGTTGCTGTCACAGGCTAATAGGAAAAAAGGAGCATAGCTGCCAGGGCTGGAAAAGGAGAGCAGTTGAGCGGCAGCTGTATCAAACATATATATAAAAAAGAAACCGATATAACAAAATGCTTTCAATTACATATATTTACCAGACCAAAAGTGAGCAAATAAATTAAGTAGATGGTTGAGGTTTACGTATACTTTAGGGCCATGTTATCTCATGTCTGATTTCAGTGCTGGTAGCAGATATTTAAAAAGACTGCCAGAGGTGCTTTGAGGATGCAAGAAAACTAAAAGCTTTGTTAATTAAGAGTTTTGCCCTTCCTCCAGAGCTCAGAAAGTATAGTATTTATCTGAGGACAGGTAAGCCTCCATGGGAGCCTTAAAGCCTGTTGCATTTCTGTTCAGATAGGGAGATAATACAACTAAATAACAGCACGCACTGATACAAAAGTCTACACTGTTATACCAAATTAAGAGTGAAAATTCTGATTCTTACATATGCTCATTCCTGACTGGTTCTTTTTGAAGTATACCATATTTTCCAGCGTATAAGGCGACTGGGCGTATAAGACGACCCCCTAATTTTCCAGATAAAATTTGGGTTTTGGGATATACTCGCCGTATAAGACGACCCCCTTCCGACTAGCCATACCTCACCATGCCTCACCATACCTCACTGTTCCCCTGCATGCCTCACTGTTCTATTGCATACCTCACTGTTCCCCCCGCATACCTCACTGTTCACCCCGCATACCTCACTGTTCACCCCGCATACCTCACTATTCAACCCGCATACCTCACTGTTCACCCCGCATACCTCACTGCTCTCCCCGCATGCCTCACTGTTCCCCCCGCATGCCTCACTGTTCCCCCCGCATGCCTCACTGTGCCCCCTCGACGATCACTTACCTTATCCCTGATGTAGAATCTCCAGTCAGACCGCGGCCATCCATTTTTCAAAAGCCGCGCCTCCTCCTTATGCTGTTCCGTGATAGGCGGAACACCCAGCTTCCCAGCAGACACTGTGTTCAGTGTTCCGCCTATCACAGATGCCCTCTCATCCGAGGCCGAGGATGAGAGGGCATCCGTGATAGGCAGAACACTAAACAGAGGCTCTGCTGGGAAGCTGAGTGTTCCGCCTATCACGGAACAGCATGAGGAGGAGGCGCGGCTTTTGAAAATGGACGGCCGCGGTCTGAGATTATAAGGTAAGGTCAGGTACCAGCGTATAAGACGACCCCCGACTCTTGAGAGGATTTTTAGGGGTTAATAAGTTGTCTTATACGCTGGAAAATATGGTACCTTCCAAGGTGACCCAATTGAAGTATACCCTCCAAGGTGACCCAACTCCAATAGGTACAAAACATTCTGCTTTTTCATCCCTCTGCCTTTCTAATTACACTCACAAAAAATTTAAGTAGATCCTTCACTCATTTAGGATTGATTTAACAAAGGCAAATAGGGAATTTTCCCTTAGCTTGGTGAATGTGGTGAAAATTCAGTTTGCAAAGAGTACCCAATCATATGCAAGGAAAACAAAAAAGAGCTCGATTTTTCCTTACAAATCATTGAATGATTAAAAATTGCCTTTAGTAAATCAACTCAATTGACTAAGTTTTGGTGTGTGTAATCATAAACACATACAGATGATAAGGGGCAGAGGAAGTTCTGACCTGTTGATGTGGGCGACGCCAAATCCAAAACTAGTATAGAGGCACTCGCGGATCTGGCAGAGGAGGTAGATCTAACAGTAGAGTTTTCATTGTCAAGATTTTTATGAAGCTCAGTCCATCTTTCTCAATGGGGAATGTGTATCACTTGACCTTCCCTCCTAGATTGTAAGCTTTAACGAGCAGGGCCCTGCCCATTAGAGGTTACAATCTAGGAGGGAGGGTCAAGTGAAACAAAAGGTAATAGCTGTGGGGGATGAGCTGATGGAGAATATAAAAGTACAGTTGTTAGGTAGGGGCAGAATAGGCTTCTCTGAAGCGGAGGGTTTTCAGAGATTGCTTTTAGACAAACAGAGTAGGAGATAGTCTGACAGATTGGGGTAGGGAGCTCCATAGGATAGGAGAGGCTCAGAAAAAGTCCTGGATGTGAGCATGGAAGGAGGTGATCAGGGAGCTAGAGAGCAGGAGGTCTTGGGAGGAATGAAGAGAACCATTAGGTTGGTATTTTGAGACTAGGATAGTGATGTAGCTGGAGGCTGAGTTGTGGATGGCTTTGTAAGTTGTTATTAATTTGAATTTAATTAGTTGGGTGAGCGGAAGCCAGTGGAGGGATTGACAAACAGGAATAGCAGATACTGAAGGGTTGGTAAGGTGGACGAGCATGGCAGCAGCATTCATGATGGACTGAAGTGTGGATAGCCTATGTAAAAGGTAATCCCATGAGGAGGGAGATGCAGTAGTCGGCGAGAGATGATCAGGGAGTGAATTAAGAGCTTAGTGGTGTCCTTGGTTATGAAGGGGCGTATTTTGGAGATGTTGTTGAGGCAGCAAGATTTGGACAGTAATTGGATGTGGGGCCGAAAGGACAGTTCAGAGTCCAGGATTACACCTAGAGCCTTGGCATGCGGGGATGGGCTGATAATTGTGCCATCGATCTTGACTGAGAAATCAGAGGAAGAGACAAGTGGGGGAGGAAAAATTATCAGCTTGGTTTTGGATAGATTGAGTCAGTGGCGGCCGGTGGTAATTTTTTGGGGAGGAGCAGCAAAAAGTGCACCCACAAACATCACAATCCCCCCCTTCCTGTCGGGTCGGTCGGTCTGGTCGGTCAGCCGCTCGGTGCACTTCCCCCATCCATGGCGAGAAATCACAGGCGGCTTCCCCGACTCTCCTCCACAGGCAATACCTTATTTCATAGCGGGCATCATGAGCAGCTTCTTCTTCCCCTGCTATGTGGCTTCCGTCTCCTCCCTCCTCCTTGGCTGCCAATCAGAACGCTTCTCCTTTTGACCAATCGGGAAATGGGTCTCAGACCCGCGCTTCCTAAATGGCGGTGAGGGGATTTAGTGTGAGAATAGGGAATATTCATTCCCTATTCTCACACACCTGGGTGGGCTCTGAGCGCATTCTCAGTACCCCAAGCCCATCCTATTTTGAAGCCTATTAGAGCCTCTGGCTGTAATCGGTGCTTCAAAAAAACACCCACCCCGCATTGGAATTCATGCGCCTGGCGTCCTGAAAAAGGCCGGACGCATGGATGGAGGGTGGCGGTGATGGATAGGGGAGGCAGCGCCTGTTCGTCCTAAATGGTCGGGCCACCCCTGGATTGAGTTTGGGGAAGTAGTGTGACATCCAGGTGCTGATTTAGTAATACGTGAGGAGACTGAAAGAGTAAGCTGAGGGGTAGAGAGATAAATTTGGGTGCCATCAGCGTAGAGATGGTATTGGTATATCAGCTGACCCAGGAAGGTGGTGTAGATCGAGAATAGGAGAGGTCCAAGAACAGAATCTTGGGGGACCTCGACAGAAAAAGGAAGAAGAGAGGAGGAAGTAGAATTGTAAGTAACGCTAAAGGTTGGTTAAGTAGGATGAGAACCAGCAAACAGTACAGTCAATGAGACCAAAAATTTGGAGTTTTTTGAGGATGAGGGGGTGGCCCACTGTGTTAAAGGCAGCAGAGAGGTCCAGGAGTAGAAGTACAGAATAGTGTCCATTGGATTTAGCCGTTAGATAATTTGTGAGTTTTAGGAGAGCAGTTTCTGTGGAGTGTTGAGGGTGAAATCCAGACAAAGGGGGAAAAAGAAAGTTATTGTCAGTGAGGTGGTCGCTCAGTCAGTTGTAGACCAGACGTTCAAAGAGTTTGGATAAAAAGGGGAGCAAGGAGATGGGTCATAGTAGTAAGACCTCATCTGGAATTTGCAGTTCAGTTTTGGGCTCCAATTCACAAAATGGATATTGGTGAACTGGAGAAAGTGAAGGACAATGGGCAATCTTCTACGTCTGGGAGAAAAGAGATTTACCAACCATATATGGAAAGGCTTCTTCACAGTAAGAGCTGTGAAAATGTGGAATAGACTCCCTCGAGATCTAGCTCTGGCCAACTCAGGAAAATGTTTTGAAAAAGAGCTGGATGCATTCCTAAACGCAGAAAATATAACTGGGTAATAACACCAGGGATCGTTGATCCCGGGAATATCCGATTGCCTCGTGGGGGATCAGGAAGGACATTTATTTCCTCACTGGAGAAAATTTGATCATGTTTTATTTTATTTATTTTTTTGTCTTCTTCTCCATCAGCTGTGTATATGGACGTTTTCTATTTGTTTGATTTTTTTCTATTGGTTGAACTAGATAGATTTGTGTTTTTTTTCAGCCTATGTAACATAATAAGTGGATGTAGATACTACACATACAGTCACATGTAGCACCTGACAATGTGGTGAGCAGACAGCAAACATCATGTTTATGTGCTCATATGACAGCTGAACTCCTTAAGGAATTGTGTGCAGATTTATGCCCTACATACTATGAAAACAGTTACAGAAAATCAATTATAATGAAGGTTTACAGCTTTATAAAAATGACGTTTATGTTGAAACCTATGAATTCTCCTTATAAATCTGACATTTGTTACATGTTGTAATTTGACTTCACCAAAAAGTTAAATTTGTTTTAGGTAATGACTGTGCAAACCTGAATTTGTATAAAAAGGAAGACTAAAGGGTAACTGGAACCTAGAATAAAAGGTCAACACATCCTTGACATATAGAATATACTCCTATTGGGACAAAAGTATGTAAAGAGAATTAGCCCTCCTGTCCTCATGTATAGGCATTAACCCCCCTAGGAAGCCTTGGTCATATGGTTCCTGCCTACCAATCATCACTGCAGATAGTTTGTTTAAAATAAGAGAAAAAAAAAAGATTAAGGGCCAGTTCACACCATAGAAACGCAATCCGGATGCGTTCCAGGTGCTTTTTTGCATGCGCGTTTTTGATGCGTTCTACTGTGTTTTTGGTACGTTTTTAATGCAGTCCAGTGCTTTTTTTCCACCCCTCTTTTTTATTAACCTTAGATAAGGACAAGTGTGTTCCAGTATGTTTTTGGTGCATTTAGGTGCGATCCGGTGCGTTCCAGTGCGTTTTTGATGCGTTTTACAGCGTTCCAGCACAGTCCTGTGCAGGTAGCATGTTCTACTTTTTTTTCTGGAACTGGAGCACACTGGAACTGCAAGCACTGGTGTGAACTATGCAATTGAAAACCATATAACCTACTTCCCATGCGTTTTTGATGCAGAAAAAAACGCACTGGACTGCATGTGGTGTAAACTGGTCCTAAATGGACTACACGTGATTGCAAATTTTACATACAAATAAAACTAATCTATTACCATAACGCACACTGATAAGATTATTTACAGCAATTGTATACCCATAAAATACTATAGTTCCTCTTTAAAAAAAAAGAGCTCCACTTTTGTTATGCACTTGTAAAAAAAAAAAAAAAGAATAAAAAAATACTTTACCATTTTTAATCTTCAATCACCATAAGAAAATCCAGCTATGACAGCCCATGGGGTGTTCAATATATTGTGTACAAAATGCAAAAATATATATTTTTTGTTTACCCTAGATGTCTACATAAGAACTTGATCTGAATTACATCCTTTCCTTGCAATATGAGTTTTTTGCAAGAATATTTATTTTTAACAGTATTTTAATTTTTGGGACAGTAGTTCCCATCACATGCCATTTACAACATAAAATTTACCCGTATATCCCTTACCTGTCATCTATTCCTAAAGCAAGCCAACAAACTCAAAGCCAATCTCTGGGCAAAAATGTTTTTCTCTTTCCGTCCATGGACGGACACAGCTCCTTAAATCTTGACATGTGGGTTATGTTCCTGTTCATAGGAGAGGACTAGGCAGAACATGTTATCCTAAAACATGTAACTTTAACAGAGTTGAACAGCCCCGCCCAGGGGGCGGCCCCTCCGCACATAACCCTCCACCCTGCAGTCAGCAGCCACTTTTTTTTTTCTGCCTAGCAGAGAAGGACGTGGCTCCCTTTGGGCCCAGAGTCCTGAAGAGTGTTTTAATTTATTTTTATTTTTTATGTTATCTTCAATCAACTGTCGGCTGGGCAACAGGCTGGATATTATAGATCCTTGTAGTCTTCCCAGTTTCCGGCCATTGAGTGTGCCAGTCCTTAGCTACGCGCTGGTTCTGCCACGACGTACCCCATGGCTCCTGGGGTGGCCGGTGAGCACATATGACTGGGCTGCTTGCTGCCTCACTCACAGAGGACCGGGCCGACAGCTACTCCGTACCATCGGTTGTGGGTCTGTCAGGGACGCGCCAGCATGTCCTCGCAAGGACGGGTAGGTATGGTTCCTCCTGCCTCAGCAGGATGGAACAGCTGTGCATTTCCAGGATTAAGGGGTTCTCCTGTCCTCCCTTTCCCTGCTCTCTGTCGTCCTATCCCCTCCTGCCCTAGGTGGGGGACCGTGGGGCGCCGGGGTCCACTTTCTGTGAGGGGGGGTTTGTCTCCTGGGAAGTCTCTGCATGGCCTTCTTGTCCACATCCCGGGGCTCGGGCGCCATTTTTTGCTGCGCAGACGCAATTTTTAGTGTGCCTGTTTTCTGTATTGAAATCTCCATTGGCGGCCATTTTGACGTGGCCACGCTGTGGCGCAGGTCGGTATTGCGGGCGGCCATTTTCTTGTTGTCCGCGCCCTTTTTGTCTGAGGCGTCTGGCGGCCATTTTGGAGTGGGTTTTGGCCTCTAGCACTGGCTTTCTGAACGGCGCACAGCTCATTCTCCTCACAGTTTTTTTCCTCACACACACGCTGTGTACACAAGGAAGGCGGGCAGTGGTGCTGAGCGGTCTCCCTCTGGGTGGTGAGTCCCCTGGGTTACCCCCCCCCCCGGTCGGTGCAGCAAGGAGGGTGGACTTCTTAAGTGTTTTTTCACTTGGTCACTGAGGGCTGTCAGTGGGTGTTAATGGAGGAGTCAGTATCTGGGCTTTCTTCCCCTAAATTGCCTGAGGCAGCTAACGGTGCCCCTGCACCTGCGGTTTCCATAGATACGCTGTTGAAAGTCCTGGAATCATTTGTTGCCAGGGTAGAAACGGCGTGCGGGCGTAAGGGGGGTAAAAAGCGCCCCCTCCCCCCGCCATCTTCTGGAGAGTGAAAGACAGGGCACTTGTGAGTGCACTTCTTGATGCTGTGAGGGACACTCTCAAGCTGGTAGATGCAGCTGGGACTTCCGCAGAGGAGTCTGTCTCCTTTGGGTCACACAAATCGAACCGCTTTGTGAAAGTTTTTCCTTATGTTACTTTCTTTGATAATATTCATAGATAAGGAATGGGAACGGCCGCAGAGGTCCTTTGTGGTCCCTCAGCGCATGGCGGTCCGTTATCCTTTTGGGGAGAGCCTTTTTAAAAAATAAAATAAAAAATGGGCCTCTCTTCCGGTCGTGGACACCCCGGTCTCTTGGCTACATAAGGTAACCACTCTCCTGGTAGAGGGAACCCCCGCCTTTAAGGACCCTACTGATAGGAGGTCCGAAGCGGTGACCCGCTTCAGGTTCACCATGCTGGGGTCAGCGTTGCGACCTATATTGGCTGCGACTTTGGTGTCCCAGACATTCACTGAATGGGCAAGGATTTTGCAACAGACAGTAGAGGAGCATCAGCTTCCTCAGAGTGCGTAAGGCTGGCTGACCTAATGGTACAGGGCCTTGTGTATGCCTGTGATGCCACTCTGGATGCGGCCCCCTTGATTTCCAGAGCCTCTGTATCTGCAGTGGTACTGCGCCGCCTGATTTGGCTGAAATGCTGGTCCACTGACCAAGCATCCAAGAGAGCTCTGGCAGATTGCCTTTCAGAGGTTTTTTGGTACCTCACTGGACGACATTATTAAGGATGTCACTGGAGGTAAGAGCACACTTCTCCTGCAGTCCTCTAAAGGGGAAGGAGCCACGCCATTGGCCGGGGCCCTCCTATTCCGCGCAGAAGTGGTATTTTCGTCAGTCAGGGTCAGCCGGCAGATCCTCCCAGATTGACAAGGCTCCAGCTGAAGGACAGAAGTGTCCCTGGGTGCGTAAGCCGAACAAGCCGGCTAACAAGCCTGCTACTGCATGAAATTTTGTCCCCGCCCGACTCAAGGGTGGGGGGGCGGCTTAGCGAGTCTGCAGCTTGGTGGACCTCCCTGCTCTCTGACCAGTGGATCTGCGAGGTGGTCACTTCGGGGAACAAGATAGAGTTTCTTTCTTGTCCACCAAACAAATCTTTCCCTCAATTCTTCCTCTCCTTCCGGCTCGTCGGTCTGCATTGATGGGAGCAGTACAAGACTTGCTCAGGTGCGGAGTAATTTTACCTATGCCCCTGGAGGAAAGGTTTCAGGGATTCTATTTGAATCTGTTGGTAGTCCCAAAGGACGGTGTCCGTCCAATCTTGGACCTCAGGGCCCTCAATACCTTTGTGAGGGTGCGAATGTTCAGGATGGAATCCATTCGTTCGGAGGTTGCTGCGCTCCATCCGGGGGATTTTCTGGCGTCCCTGGACATCAAGGACACGTACTTGCATGTCCCCATCTGCAACACCCATTAGAGGTTTCTGCGCTTTGCAATTTGGCATAGTGTCAGCACCAAGAGTTTTTAACAAGCTGTTCGACCGATCTGGCTTTGCTGAGACAGCGAGGCATTGCTATCAAATATATATTTTTATAGTTTTTGATTTATTTTACCCACCATTTTTAGCGCTTGTGTTTTTATTGTTGTTTTGTCATGGGCTACTTGGATGATCTTCTTCTGAGAGCTGCTTCTGGCTCAGAATTAGAGAAGGACATGTCTATAGCCAGTCAGATCCTCCGGGAAATGGGTTGGGTACTGAACATAAAGAAGTCGGTGTTGGTACCGACTCAGCGTCTGGAAGAGGCCCTGTCCTTATCAACATGGGGGCAGGGTGCTTTGGGGTGGGGGAGCCGCAGGTCGACCCACTGCCCCAGAGCACCAAACCCCCCATGTTGAGGGCACGCGGCCTAGTACGGTTCAGGAGGGAGGGGGGGCCGCTCTCTCGCCCCCCCTCTTTTCCTGCCTCCTGCCAGGTTGCATGCTCGGATAAGGGTCTGGTTTGGATTTTGAGGGGGACCCTCACACCGATTTTCTGGCTTAGGAGATTCCCCTTCAAATCCGTACCAGACCGAAGGGCCTGGTATGCTCCTGGAGGGGGAACCCATGCCGGTTTTTATTTAAAAATTGGCGTGGAGTTCCCGCTCAGGATTCATACCAAACACAGTGCCTGGTATTGGCGGGAATCCACGTCGGATCTCCGTCTACCGGCCTCAATGTCGGCAATGCTAGAAGAGGCGAGATTGACACAAAATCGGCGGCACCTACTGTACCTAGGCTTGATCCTGGACTCCTCGGAGGCAAAGGTCTTCCTTCCTTTGGAGCAGTTGCAGACGCTCCAGTCGGCGGTAAAATTGTTAGCATCCCGCAAATGGTCATCTCTCCGTGTTTGCATGCGAGTTCTGGGCCTCATGGTGGCCTCCTTCGAGGCAGTACCGTATGCCCAATTCCACACTCGGGTATTGCAGAAGGAGATCCTGTCCAAGTGGAACAGATCTCCATTGTCTCTGGATTCAGGTAAGTCACCTGGTCAAGGCCTCCCTGAGAGGGTGGCTGAGATCCCTGGCTTTTCAGTCCAGGAGGTCGTTCCTTCCTTTCCATTGGAATGTGATCACGACGGACGCCAGCCTCACAGGTTGGGGGGGAGTCTGGGGGGTTCAGTCGGCCCAGGGTTGCTGGACTCCAATCGAATCTCGTCTGCCGATCAATGTCCTCGAACTTCGGGCGATCAGACTGTGCCACTCCAAGTGGTCGCAGAGACTTTAATGGGGTCCGGTCAGGATCCAGTCGGACAACGACACAGTGGTGGCTTCGGTCAACCATCAGGGAGGAACAAGGAGCTCGGCCGCAGCGTCAGAAGTCACTCACATCCTAAGATGGGCCGAAAGGAGCGTGCCGGCTCTATCGGCTGTTTACATCCAGGCGTAGAAAACTGGCAGGCGGACTATATGAGTCGCCAGATGCTGGACCAAGGGGAATGGTCATTACTCCCGGAGGTGTTTCAACTTCTTTGTCAGAAATAGGGCACACCAGTTGTGGATCTCCTGGCCTCTTGACTCAATCGCAAGGTGTCGAGGTCCAGGGATCCCTGGGCAGACGCGTTGGACGCGTTGGTGGCTCCATGAGGTCAGTATCGGCTAATTTATGCCTTTCCCCCAATGAAATTGCTTCCTCGTCTGCTCCGGAGAGTGGAGGCCGAGGGGATTCTGGTGATTCTAATCGCCCCAGACTGGCCCGGCGTCCCTGGTATGCCGACCTCATGCGCCTGGTGGCGGATGCACCCTGGCGACTGCCAATGCGGGAGGAACTTCTGTCTCAAGGTCCCATACTTCATCCTGCTTTACAGTCGCTGGCTTTAATGGCATGGCTATTGAAAGCCAGGTACTAAGGGACCGTGGTCTGTCAGATTCTGTAATCTCCACCATGTTGAGGGCCCGGAAATCTTCTTCCCGGACGATCTACCATCGCACTTGGAAGGCCTACATCTCTATATGTGAAGAGATGGCTTGGCGCCTACGGGTATATTCGGTTTCTCGGATCCTGCTGTTCTTACAGTGCAGAGTGGATCTGAAACTTGCCTTAAGCACTATTAAGGGGCAGATTTCAGCCTTGGCTGTCTTCTTCCAACGATCCCTGGCGGCTCACTCACTGGTAAGTACGTTTGTACAGGGGGTCCGACACGTGGTTCCCCCGATTAGACCACCGCTTCCTCCATGGGACTTGAATCTGGTGCTCTCTGTACTTCAGGAACCTCCCTTTGAGAACTTCAGGGAGATTCCTCTCGACGCTTTCTCAGAAAGTTGCCTTTCTAGTTGCCATTACATCAGTCAGAAGGGTTTCTGAATTGGCGGCCTTGTCTTTCAAGTCACTTTCTTGGTCCTCCATAAGGATAAAGTGGTACTATGCCCACAGCCTTCGTTCCTTCCTAAGGTATCTTCGGCTTTTCACCTAAATGAGGACTTCGTACTTCCATCCTTGTGTCCTCGGCCGTCGCATGCCAAGGTGGCTGTGCTACATACCTTGGACGTGGTACGTGCCCTACGGGTGTACCTGTCTGCTACTGCTCCATTCTGGAGTTCTGACTCACTGTTCGTGTCTAGTGATGAGCCGAACACCCCCGGGTTCAGTTCGCACCAGAACCCGCGAACGGACCGAAAGTTCGCACGAACTTTAGAACCCTATTAAATACAATGGATGCGAACGTTCGAAATCTAAAGTGCTATTTATAACGACTAATATGCATGTTATTGTCCTAAAAAGGGTTTGGGAACCCAGGTTCTGCACCAGGGGACATGTATCAATCCAAAAAAAAGTTTTAATAACGGCTGTTTTTCGGGAGCAGTCATTTTAATGATGCATAAAGTGAAAAAAAAGTCAAATATTCCTTTAAATATCGTACCTGGGGGGTGTCTAAAGTATGCCTGTGAAGTGCCACGTGTTTCCCGTGTTTAGAACTGTCCCTGCACAAAATTACATTTCTAAAGGAAAAAAAGCCATTTAAAACTGCTTGCGGCTTTAATGTAATGTCTGGTCCCGGTAATATGGATGAAAATCTTTAAGAAAAATGGCATAGCTACCCCATCACAGCCCCCCCCCCCCACCCCAGCCCATTACCAGCCCCTTTGGGTCTTGTATGGATATTAAGGGGAACCCCGCACACAAAATAAAAAAAGGCCCTATATACTCTGAACAGCCGTATACAGGCGGTGCATACAAGACAGGGACTGTAGGTTTGTTCTTATGTAGAATCTGTTTGTAATTTTGAACAGGTACATTGTTTAAGTGTAGCTCCAGCCAAAAAATCTATTTTTAAGCTTTTTGGAAAACATAGGGAAGGGTTATCACCCCTGTAACATTTGTTTTGCTGTCTGTGAAGTGTGCACCTGTTCAGAACAGTTCACCTCACTTTCCGTCCTAATGACAAATGTTTTTTGAAAATGTGGGGTTTTTATTGAAACAAGAATTGGTGATAAAGCATCAGTGGAGAGGAGACACTTTTTTCCCATATTAACTCTTACAGGAGAGAATTTGCCTTCCTAGGGGTAGATTTCCTCTCACTTCCTGTTGTATCCTTCCGTTTGCAAGGAGGAGTCGTTTGTAAGTTGGATGTTTGAAAGTAGGGGCCTGCCGTATATACTCAGCTGAAATTTGCCCCTTACATGTTGGTGTTGCCACAACACTGTGAGCCCTCACAGTTACTCTTGGTGGGCGCATGAATGGGCCCTGCTGTGAATTATTAGATCAAGAATTGTAATTGCATGCCCCTGTTGAACAGGGGCTGAAAAATTGGGCCTTTGGTGGTGGTGGTGGTGGTGGTGTTGACACAACACTGTAAGGCCTCACAGTTAGTCTTGGTGGGCGCAGGAATGGGCCCTGCTGTGAATTATTAGATTAAGAATTGTAATTACATGCCCCTGTTAAACAGGGGCAGAAAAATTGGACCTTAGGCACTGGTGCCACAACACTGCAACCCCTCACAGATACTGTACTTGGAGCACAGCAATGAGCCCTGTTGCAAAGTATTGCATCAAAAATTGTAATTACACGCCCCTGTTAAACAGGGGCTGAAAAATTGGGCCTTAGCCACTGGTGCTGGTGCCACGACACTGCAACCACTCCCAGATACTCTAGTTGGAGTGCAGGAATGAGCCGATCAACCGAGTCGGTGGACAGGCGCACCCTGTGATCCGTGACAAATCCTCCAGCAGCACTGAATGTGCGTTCTGAAAGAACGCTGGATGCAGGACAGGCCAGTAGCTCAATTGCATACTGTGCAAGCTCTGGCCAGTGATCCATCCTCAAGACCCAGTAAGCCAGAGGATTTTCGGTGGGGAAGGTGTCCAATTCTGACCTTGCCCCTAGGTATTCCTGCACCATGTATATCAGACGCTGGCGATGGTTGCTGGAACCGATCATACCTTGGGGCTGCGGACTAAAGAATTGTCTGAACGCATCGGTCAGACGGCCACCTTCCCCACCGCTCCTTTTTTGACTGACCGAAGCCTCAGCAACTCGTTGTCCAGGACCAGGAGTTTGTAACCTCCCAGTCTCTGGGAACGCGTTGCACAGACCTTTCTGCAAGGCCTCCCGGAGTTGTCTCATCCTCTGCTCCCTCTGCGACGGTAAGATAAGGTCCGCAACCTTACCCTTGTACCGTGGATCAAGGAGAGTGGCCAGCCAGTAATGGTCCCTCTCCTTGATCCGAAGAATATGAGGATCCTTCCGCAGACTTTGCAGGATCAGGGAGGCCATGCAGCGTAGGTTAGCTGAGGCATTCGGTCCGGAGTCCTCTGGGTCACTAAGGGCGACATGATCCGCAGCCACCTCCTCCCAGCCACGTACAAGTCCACTGGTTTCTTGAGACTGTAAATCATCCCTAAAAGACTGCTGCTGATGATGCTGAGTGCCAGGCTCCACCTCCATGCTGACACAATCCTCCTCCTCCTCCTCCTCCTCTTCTTCCTGTGCGATGGGTGGGACAGAAGGAACACTGTCTGGGTAAAGGGGGCCTTGAGAGGCAAGGAAGTCCTCCTCTTCCTGCCTCTGTTCTGCCTCAAGTGCCCTGTCCATTATTCCACGCAGCGTATGTTCCAACAGGTGGACAAGAGGTACAGTGTCACTGATGCATGCACTGTCACTGCTCACCATCCTCGTGGCCTCCTCAAATGGTGCCAGGACAGTGCATGCATCCCTGATCATGCCCCACTGGCGTGGTGAAAAAAACCCAAGCTCCCCTGACCCTGTCCTGGTGCCGTAGTCGCACAGGTACTCATTGATGGCCCTCTGCTGCGTGTGCAGCCACTGCAGCATGGCCAACGTTGAGTTCCACCTGGTGGGCATGTCACATATAAGGCGGTTCTTGGTCAGGTTCAACTCCTTTTGCAGCTCAGCCAGGCGAGCACTGGCATTATAAGATCTGCGGAAATGCACACAGACTTTCCTGGCCTGCCTCAGGACATCCTGTAAGCCCGGGTACCTGCCCAAGAACCGCTGCACCACCAGGTTAAGGACGTGAGCCACACAGGGCACATGGGTCAGTTGTCCCTGTCGGAGAGCGGAGAGGAGGTTGGTACCATTGTCGCAAACTACCATTCCTGGCTTAAGCTGGCGTGGCGTCAACCACCTCTCGGCCTGCCCCTGCAGAGCAGACAGAACCTCTGCCCCAGTGTGGCTTCTGTCCCCCAAACACACCAGCGCAAGCACGGCATGGCATCTTTTTGCCTGCGTACTTGCGTAGCCCCTTGAACGCCTATGGAGCACCGCTGGTTCCGAGGACAAAGCACAGAAAGAGGCCACGGAGGAAGAAGAAGAGGAGGGGGTGGAGGACAGAGGTGTGTCACAACCAGTAGTAGCATTTTGGAGGCGTGGCGGTGGAGCAACCTCCAACACTACTGCACCTTGTCCTGCATCCTTCCCAGCTGCCAAAAGAGTGACCCAATGGGCCGTGAAAGAAAGGTAACGTCCCTGTCCATGCCTGCTGGACCATGAGTCAGCGGTAATATGCACCTTACCGCTGACCGCCCTGTCCAGCGAGGCCAAGACATTGCCTTCCACATGCCGGTAGAGAGCCGGAATCGCCTTCCGTGAGAAAAAGTGGCGTTTGGGAACCTGCCACTGAGGAACCGCACATTGCACAAACTCACGGAAGGGGGCCGAGTCTACCAACTGAAAAGGCAGCAGTTGAAGCGCTAGCAATTTAGCCAAGCTAGCATTCAACCGCTGGGCATGTGGATGGCTGGGAGTGAACTTATTTCGATGGTCCAGCAGCTGGGGCAGGGAAATTTGCCTGCTAGAATCGGACGTCGGTGTACTGCTAGCAGAGTGCCAACAAGTACTTGGCTGTGACACACCTAATTCTACACCTTCATTCCTCTCAGAGCAGGTTTCAGAGAGGACTGAAGGTATAGTGGGGTTGGAGATCCCAGCTGATGTGGTGCAAGAAGAGGTCCGCTTTGTTCTTTGGTGTGGGTCTTTAAGGTAGGCTTGCCAACGAGCTGCATGGCAGGTCAACATATGTCTGGTCAAGCATGTGGTGCCCAAGCGGGTGATGTTTTGGCCACGCGATATACGCTTGAGACATATGTTGCAAACAGCAGCTGTGCGATCTGATGCACTCGACTCAAAAAAGGCCCACACCAAAGAACTTTTTGAATAAGGGGCAGAGGCAGCGCCCTGCACAGGCGGAGCTCTGCGGTGTGATTCCGTCGGTGTGCTGTCCTTACGCTGGCCCCCCGAGGGCATCCTGCCTCGTTGGAGATGCGCCTCCTCCTCATCCTCCTCCTCCTCCTCCTCTCTCCTATTAGGCACCCACGTGGAGTCAATGACCTCATCATCCCCTCCCTCCTCATCACTGGAGCCAATCTGGCAGTATGCTGCAGCTGCTGGAACATGACTGCCAGATTGGTGTCCTTCTTGAGCATCCCCTCTCTCTGCTCTCACGCTACTGCCTTCCTCTAGCTGGGTATCATCATCAGACCCTTCGAAATGCTGGGCATCCTCCTGGAGCATGTACCCAACACTGTGCTCAAACAGTTCGGGGGACTCCTCAGGAGGACATGGTTGGTCTAGGGAAGGAGTGACTGATGATGACATTGATACCAGGGAAGAGGACGCTTTGGCAGCTGCTTTGCCAGTACCCTGAGCCTGGGTGAGAGAGGATGAGGAGGATGAGGAGGGCTTGGTCATCCACTCTACCAAGTCTTCGGCATGATGCGGCTCAACACCTTCAGCTGCCGAAAAGAAGGACAAGCGTGTCCCATGGCCACGTGTTGATGGCGATGCACCGCGTCCACGACCAGCACTGTTGTCTCTAGACACAGAGCCTGCTTGCCCTCTTTTATTGGCTCCTGACTGTCTGCCTCTCCTTGTTTGCCTTCCAGACTTTCTAATGGCCTGCAGGGAAATGGGAAAACCAGCAATACAGGCTAAGTTCAGGTGTAATATGGTCAGGAGGCACACTCCGCCCGCTGTAAGTGCCGCAAAATCCTGTTGGTGTAACACACCAGGAAAAAGCAGCATTACAGGCTAAGTTCAGGTGTAATATGGTCAGGAGGCACACTCCACCCGCTGTAAGTGCCGCAAAATCCTGTTGGTGTAACACACCAGGAAAAAGCAGCAATACAGGCTAAGTTCAGGTGTAATATGGTCAGGAGGCACACTCCGCCCGCTGTAAGTGCCGCAAAATCCTGTTGGTGTAACACACCAGGAAAAAGCAGCAATACAGGCTAAGTTCAGGTGTAATATGGTCAGGAGGCACACTCCGCCCGTTGTAAGTGCCGTAAAATCCTGTTGGTGTAACACACCAGGAAAAAGCTGCAATACAGGCTAAGTTCTGGTGTAATATGGTCAGGAGGCACACTCCGCCCGCTGTAAGTGCCGCAAAATCCTGTTGGTGTAACACACCAGGAAAAAGCAGCAATACAGGCTAAGTTCAGGTGTAATATGGTCAGGAGGCACACTCCGCCCGCTGTAAGTGCCGCAAAATCCTGTTGGTGTAACACACCAGGAAAAAGCAGCAATACAGGCTAAGTTCAGGTGTAATGTGGTCAGGAGGCACACTCGGCCCGCTGTAAGTGCCGCAAAATCCTGTTGGTGTAACACACCAGGAAAAAGCAGCAATACAGGCTAAGTTCAGGTGTAATATGGTCAGGAGGCACACTCCGCCCGCTGTAAGTGCCGCAAAATCCTGTTGGTGTAACACACCAGGAAAAAGCAGCAATACAGGCTAAGTTCAGGTGTAATATGGTCAGGAGGCACACTCCGCCCGCTGTAAGTGCCGCAAAATCCTGTTGGTGTAACACACCAGGAAAAAGCAGCA
Organism: Rana muscosa; assembly: GCA_029206835.1. Lineage (NCBI taxonomy): Eukaryota > Metazoa > Chordata > Amphibia > Anura > Ranidae > Rana > Rana muscosa. The sequence goes on from CM055120.1 coordinate 131,751,655, forward strand.
ATACAGGCTAAGTTCAGGTGTAATATGGTCAGGAGGCACACTCCGCCCGCTGTAAGTGCCGCAAAATCCTGTTGGTGTAACACACCAGGAAAAAGCAGCAATACAGGCTAAGTTCAGGTGTAATATGGTCAGGAGGCACACTCCGCCCGCTGTAAGTGCCGCAAAATCCTGTTGGTGTAACACACCAGGAAAAAGCAGCAATACAGGCTAAGTTCAGGTGTAATATGGTCAGGAGGCACACTCCGCCCGCTGTAAGTGCCGCAAAATCCTGTTGGTGTAACACACCAGGAAAAAGCAGCAATACAGGCTAAGTTCAGGTGTAATATGGTCAGGAGGCACACTCCGCCCGCTGTAAGTGCCGCAAAATCCTGTTGGTGTAACACACCAGGAAAAAGCAGCAATACAGGCTAAGTTCAGGTGTAATATGGTCAGGAGGCACACTCCGCCCGCTGTAAGTGCCGCAAAATCCTGTTGGTGTAACACACCAGGAAAAAGCAGCAATACAGGCTAAGTTCAGGTGTAATATGGTCAGGAGGCACACTCCGCCCGCTGTAAGTGCCGCAAAATCCTGTTGGTGTAACACACCAGGAAAAAGCAGCAATACAGGCTAAGTTCAGGTGTAATATGGTCAGGAGGCACACTCCGCCCGCTGTAAGTGCCGCAAAATCCTGTTGGTGTAACACACCAGGAAAAAGCAGCAATACAGGCTAAGTTCAGGTGTAATATGGTCAGGAGGCACACTCTGCCAGCTGTAAGTGCCGCAAAATCCTGTTGGTGTAACACACCAGGAAAAAGCAGCAATACAGGCTAAGTTCAGGTGTAATATGGTCAGGAGGCACACTCCGCCCGCTGTAAGTGCCGCAAAATCCTGTTGGTGTAACACACCAGGAAAAAGCAGCAATACGGGCTAAGTTCAGGTGTAATATGGTCAGGAGGCACACTCCGCCCGCTGTAAGTGCCGCAAAATCCTGTTGGTGTAACACACCAGGAAAAAGCAGCAATACGGGCTAAGTTCAGGTGTAATATGGTCAGGAGGCACACTCCGCCCGCTGTAAGTGCCGCAAAATCCTATTGGTGTAACACACCAGGAAAAAGCAGCAATACAGGCTAAGTTCAGGTGTAATATGGTCAGGAGGCACACTCCGCCCGCTGTAAGTGCCGCAAAATCCTGTTGGTGTAACACACCAGGAAAAAGCAGCAATACGGGCTAACTTTAGGTGTATAATGTGCAGGAGGCTTAGCAACAATGACACTGACACTGTCCCCTGCCTATCCTTCTCTCTCCCTGCACACAAGGTTTATCAAAGTATATGACACTGACACTCTCCCTGCCTATCCTTCTCTCTCCCTGCACACAAGTAGGGATGAGCTCGGTGTTCGAGTCGAAGATACGTTCGACTCGAACATCGGCTGTTCGATGAAGATCGAACGATTTGGGCCGTTCGCGCCTAATTCGAGTGACGCGAACGGCCCACAATGCACTACGCCATCGCAGTGTCATCCAGGCGCTGTGATTGGCCAAGCATGCACTGTGACCCCACATGCTTGGCCAATCACAGCGCCGGCAGCGAGGAGAGCAATGATTGGCCACAGGCAGGATGCCTATGGCCAATTATTGCTGAGGGTGTTTAGTACACGCCCCACACTATAAAAGGCCGCCAGCACGGCGGCCTAGTGTAGTGTGTTCCGGAGCAGGGAAAGAGAAGCATAGGCAGGGACAGTGACATTTTTATTCTTGCTTAACCTGGATTCCTTTAGTTTAGGGAAAGAGAAGGATAGGTAGGGAGAGTGTCAGTGTGTTTTACTGTGCTAATCCTTGTTTGTAGGGACAGGGAAGGACAGTGAGGGAAATTCTCCTTGTGCTATACTGTGCTAAAGCATTGATCACCAACCATCTTTAAAAAAACATTTTTTATAGGGACAGAAAACTATAGGTAGGGAGAGTGTCAGTGTGTTTTACTGTGCTAATCCTTGTTTGTAGGGACAGGGAAGGACAGTGAGGGAAATTCTCCTTGTGCTATAGTGTGCTAAAGCATTGATCATCAACCATCTTTAAAAAAAAAAAAATTATAGGGACAGAAAACTATAGGTAGGGAGAGTGTCAGTGTGTTTTACTGTGCTAATCCTTGTTTGTAGGGACAGGGAAGGACAGTGAGGGAAATTCTCCTTGTGCTATACTGTGCTAAAGCATTGATCATCAACCATCTTTAAAAAAAACATTTTTTATAGGGACAGAAAACTATAGGTAGGGAGAGTGTCAGTGTGTTTTACTGTGCTAATCCTTGTTTGTAGGGACAGGGAAGGACAGTGAGGGAAATTCTCCTTGTGCTATAGTGTGCTAAAGCATTGATCATCAACCATCTTTAAAAAAAAAATTTTTATAGGGACAGAAAACTATAGGTAGGGAGAGTGTCAGTGTGTTTTACTGTGCTAATCCTTGTTTGTAGGGACAGGGAAGGACAGTGAGGGAAATTCTCCTTGTGCTATACTGTGCTAAAGCATTGATCATCAACCATCTTTAAAAAAACATTTTTTATAGGGACAGAAAACTATAGGTAGTGTGAGGGGGTTAGCTCGGCAGCGGGTGTGTGTGACCCCCGGGATGGGCTCCCCACACAAAAACAGGCCCAGCAAACGGAGGTTGTGGTTTTCAAAATCAAAAAAAAAGGTGCGGTTTATTTTCTATTTACAGTGACAAAACACAGCAAAGCCAAAAGAAACATATAAACAAAATAAATCCTGGTCAACTTGACCTCTGACTAAACATACAGGTTTCCTAACTAACAACTGGGATCAGCCTAGTGCTGTCCTAGTCCCTAAGTCCCTGGTTTTAAATGTCCAAGCAAATAGCCACACAGGCTTTTGTCTCACCGCACAGGGGTTCACTCTCCCTAGACAGTCCACACAGGTCTGGGTCCAGGCATGAGAAAACATCTAATGAAGCTGGGAGTTCTTATAGAGGCCTAAATGAGCTGACAAGCTTCAGCTGGCCTCATCAACTCCCTGTCTGTACGACGCCCAGCCCTCTCCCTAGAGGTATGAGTCATCCATGAGCCCACTAGCCTTATACAACTCTCCACCTAGTTGTATAAGTCGGCGTAAAGCCTGAATCTGGGCGAAATATATCTACCCCCCTGGATGCAACCAGGTGACTTTACCTTCCTGCTGTCACATACCCCCCCCTCTTGTTTTAACCTCGGGGTTGGAACACCAGCAATCAGGCATTCATGTACTCGAGACAAAGCATCCACATTCCCCATTTGAACGCCAGGGCGATGCTTTACTGTGAAGATGAATTCCTGGAGGGCCAGGAACCACCTATTCACTCTTCTATTTGTTTCCTTGTTTTGAGCCATCCACTTTAACGGAGCGTGATCCGTAACCATGTCAAAGTGCCTACCTAGCAGGTAGTACCGAAGGGAATCTAGAGCCCACTTCACCGCTAAACACTCCTTTTCAACGGTGGCGTAATTTACCTCATGGGACTTCAACTTCCTGCTGAGGTAAATGACTGGGTGCTCTTCCCCGTTCCAGACCTGGGACAATACTGCTCCTAACCCCACATCTGACGCATCACTTTGTACGACAAAGTCTTTAGAGAAGTCGGGTGAGTACAACACTGGCTGGCTACATAAGGCTTGTTTCAAGAATTGGAATGCTGCCTCAGCCTCGGGGGTCCATTTAATCATGACCGACCCTTTCCCCTTCGTTAGGTTGGTTAGGGGCACAGCCTTAGAAGCAAAGTGGGGAATGAATCGCCGATAATACCCAGCGATTCCCAGAAAGGCTCGTACCTGCTTCTTGCTGTTGGGACGTGGCCAACTCTGGATGGCCTCGACTTTGTTGAGTTGGGGTTTTATTACTCCCCTCCCAATGGTGTACCCAAGATATTTGGCCTCCTCCTGCCCAATGGTACACTTCTTGGGGTTAGCCGTAAACCCCGCTTCCCGAACAGAGTCCAGGACTGCTTGCACTTTTGGCAGATGTGAGGCCCAATCTGTGCTATGGACAATTACGTCATCCAGGTAAGCCGCAGCATACTTCCGATGGGGCCTCAGCATCTGGTCCATTTTCCGCTGGAATGTGGCCGGCGCATTCTGTAACCCGAACGGCATTCTTTTATATTGGAACGCCCCGTCTGGGGTTACAAATGCGGTTTTCTCTTTGGCCAATTTGGCCAGGGGGATTTGCCAATACCCTTTTGTGAGGTCAAGAGTCGTCATGTATCGGGCTGTTCCCAGCCGGTCGATCAACTCATCTATACGTGGCATGGGGTAGGTGTCAAATTTTGTAACTTTGTTCAACTGACGAAAATCGTTACAAAATCGCCAGCTCCCATCCGGTTTAGGCACCAACACAATGGGACTAGACCAATCACTTTGGGACTCCTCTATCACCCCTAAGTTCAGCATTTTCTGTACTTCCTCCCGTATTGCCTCCCGTCGGGCCTCTGGGATCCGATAGGGTTTTAACTTCACCCTTTCACCGGGCGGGGTAATGATGTCATGCTCTACCCCAAATGTTTGTCCCGGCAGCTCAGAGAATACCTCCTTGTTGCGAAGCACAAACTCCTTAACCTCCTGTTGTTGGGGTTGTGACAAGGTGGCTGCTATTCCAACCTCAGGAATCACGCAACCAGTTTGAGCTGGTGACCAAGTGTCTGCGACTAGGGACTCTCTATCCCTCCAGGCTTTCAACAGATTAACGTGATAGATCTGTTCGGGCTTTCGCCTTCCTGGTTGTCTGACCTTGTAATTCACTTCGCTCACTTTTTCCATTATCTCGTAGGGGCCTTGCCATTTGGCAAGGAATTTACTTTCAACCGTAGGGACAAGTACCAGTATCCTATCCCCCGGGGAAAAGGTACGGGTCTTGGCTCCACGGTTGTACACTCTCTGCTGTGCTAACTGCGCTTGGGCCAAATGTTCCTTCACGATGGGCATTACCTGTGCAATTCGGTCTTGCATCAGGGCGACATGCTCAATCACACTCCTGTGGGGAGAACTCTCACTTTTCCAAGTTTCCTTGGCAATATCCAACAGCCCTCTTGGGTGTCTCCCATACAGTAACTCAAAGGGGGAGAATCCCGTAGAGGATTGGGGCACCTCCCTAATAGCAAACATCAGATAAGGAAGTAGACAGTCCCAATCCTTTCCATCTCTATCCACCACTTTCTTCAACATTTGTTTTAGGGTTTTGTTGAATCTTTCAACCAGCCCATCGGTTTGGGGGTGATACACAGATGTACGTAATTGCGTCACTTTGAACAATTTACACAGCTCCTTCATAACCCGGGACATAAAGGGTGTACCTTGGTCCGTAAGCAGTTCTTTACAAATACCCACCCGGCTAAACAAGAGATAGCTCTTTGGCTATGGTTTTGGCCGAGGTATTTCGGAGAGGGATCGCTTCTGGATAACGGGTGGCATAGTCCATTATAACTAATATGTACTGGTGCCCCCTAGCGGACTTGATTATAGGACCTACCAAATCCATGGCGATCCTCTCAAACGGGACCTCAATGATGGGTAGAGGGACCAGCGGGCTACGGAAATGTGGCATCGGGGCCGACCTCTGACACACAGGGCAGGAGGAACAATAATTTTCTATGTCCTTCATCACCCCCGGCCAATAGAATCTCTGTAATACCCTCTCTCGGGTTTTCTCTGTCCCCAGATGACCTCCAAGAATGTGCCCATGGGCCAACTCCAACACCAACTTCCTGTAAGGTTTGGGCACCACAAGCTGCTCAACGGTTTCTTCTGCCCTTTTTGCCACCCGATACAGTAGGTCCTTCTCTACGCTGAAGTATGGGTAAGTGCAGGTATTATCTGGGTTCACTAACTCGCCATCTATTTTCACTACGTTTTCGCGTGCCTTTATTAGGGCGGGGTCTTTCAACTGTTCTGTGGCAAAGTTTTCCCTGTGAACCTCAAGATCAGAAAACTCCACAGACGGTAGGTTTTCGTCTGAGGAGGTGGGCTCCTCTCCAGTTTCTTGAGTCTCCCCTGCCAATACTGATAAGGGAAATTCCGGAGAGTCCTCACCACTCTCAGGGGAGTTCTGGCTATCACATTCCTGGTACATAGGGGCACCAGTGGGGGGCTCAGGATCATCCCACAGTTCCCAGAACTTCGGAAAATCCCTTCCCACAATGGCGTCATACGGTAACTGAGATACTAAGCCCACTGGATGAGAGAGGGTACCTTTGGGGGTCTCGAAACACACTGTAGTCACTGGATACTCTCGGGTGTCCCCATGCACACAAATAACAGCTACCTTGCTATTCCCAGAGACCTCTGTTTTAACTAACTCAGCCTTTATCAGGGTCACAAGGCTACCTGAATCCAGCAATACCACAACATTTCTACCATTAACACACATTTTGCATAAATGTTTCTCAATTCCTCGAATGGCAGTGCATGCGACTGTCGCACACAGCGACTGACGTCTGCCCGTCAGAAAGTCACACTGCATGGGTTCCTCCACAACCGGGCAATTGGCTGCAATATGTCCCGCTTGCCGGCAGCGGTAGCAAACGATCCTTCTTGCCGCCTCTTGAGCCGCTGATTTCCCAGGCTGTTCTCGCCAAACTTGGGGTAGAGCTCCCACCCTCTCACTCTCTCCACCCTTACCCCTTGGAATCCTCTTATCCGCCCCTGGGGATGGTCTGGTCTTAGGGTGGAAAGTCCGAGTGTCTCTGGAAGAGGCCGTCAGGTTCTCTGTAGCCAAGTATTTCTCCACACGATCCACAAGACCATCGGCCGTCTCTGGGTCTCCATGGCTTACCCACTTTTGGATGGCAGTAGGAAGAGCTCTCAAAAACCGATCCATTACAACACGTTCCACAATCTTTGGTGCGGACAAAGTCTCTGGCTGTAGCCACTTTCTGCTCAGGTGAATGAGATCATACATTTGAGACCTGGGGGGTTTTCCAAGCTGGAAAGTCCAGTTATGCACACGCTGAGCCCGGACAGCCTGGGTGACACCCAGCCTTGCCAATATCTCAGCTTTTAGCATCACATAGTCTTTTGCTTGGTCAGGCTCTAGGTCATAGTAAGCCTTCTGCGATTCACCAGTTAACAGAGGAGCCACCAGTCCAGCCCACTGCTCCTCAGGCCACTTTTCTCTTTCAGCAGTCCTTTCAAATGTGGTCAAAAATACCTCTGGATCATCCTCTCCAGTCATTTTTGTCAATAAACGACTCACCCCAAAGGACGCGGTATTAGTGGGACGGCTTTCCTCACTGGTCTGCGGACGTTGCTGCATTACTGCTTCCATTTGTTGTAGTCTCTGCTCTTGCTTCTGTAACAGGTCTATGAAGCGGGCCTCAGATTGCTGCTGGGCTTGTTGCTGAGCTTCCAGACTCTGTTGGTGAGCTTGCTGCTGGGCTGCAAGGCTCTGTTGATGAGCTTGCTGCTGGGCTGCGAAGTTCTGTTGTTGAGCTGCAAGGCTCTTTTGCAAACCTGCATTTGTCTGCTGTTGATTGGCATTTGCTAGAGCCAGCTGCTTCAGTATCTCCTCCATGCTGGCTTAAAAAAAACTGCCACTGGTTCTCCACCAACTGTGAGGGGGTTAGCTCGGCAGCGGGTGTGTGTGACCCCCGGGATGGGCTCCCCACACAAAAACAGGCCCAGCAAACGGAGGTTGTGGTTTTCAAAATCAAAAAAAAAGGTGCGGTTTATTTTCTATTTACAGTGACAAAACACAGCAAAGCCAAAAGAAACATATAAACAAAATAAATCCTGGTCAACTTGACCTCTGACTAAACATACAGGTTTCCTAACTAACAACTGGGATCAGCCTAGTGCTGTCCTAGTCCCTAAGTCCCTGGTTTTAAATGTCCAAGCAAATAGCCACACAGGCTTTTGTCTCACCGCACAGGGGTTCACTCTCCCTAGACAGTCCACACAGGTCTGGGTCCAGGCATGAGCAAACATCTAATGAAGCTGGGAGTTCTTATAGAGGCCTAAATGAGCTGACAAGCTTCAGCTGGCCTCATCAACTCCCTGTCTGTACGACGCCCAGCCCTCTCCCTAGAGGTATGAGTCATCCATGAGCCCACTAGCCTTATACAACTCTCCACCTAGTTGTATAAGTCGGCGTAAAGCCTGAATCTGGGCGAAATATATCTACCCCCCTGGATGCAACCAGGTGACTTTACCTTCCTGCTGTCACAGTAGGGAGAGTGTCAGTGTGTTTTACTGTGCTAATCCTTGTTTGTAGGGACAGGGAAGGACAGTGAGGGAAATTCTCCTTGTGCTCTACTGTGCTAAAGCATTGATCATCAACCATCTTTAAAAAAACATTTTTTATAGGGACAGAAAACTATAGGTAGGGAGAGTGTGAGTGTGTTTTACTGTGCTAATCCTTGTTTGTAGGGACAGGGAAGGACAGTGAGGGAAATTCTCCTTGTGCTATAGTGTGCTAAAGCATTGATCATCAACCATCTTTAAAAAAACATTTTTTATAGGGACAGAAAACTATAGGTAGGGAGAGTGTCAGTGTGTTTTACTGTGCTAATCCTTGTTTGTAGGGACAGGGAAGGACAGTGAGGGAAATTCTCCTTGTGCTATAGTGTGCTAAAGCATTGATCATCAACCATCTTTAAAAAAAAATTTTTTATAGGGACAGAAAACTATAGGTAGGGAGAGTGTCAGTGTGTTTTACTGTGCTAATCCTTGTTTGTAGGGACAGGGAAGGACAGTGAGGGAAATTCTCCTTGTGCTATACTGTGCTAAAGCATTGATCATCAACCATCTTTAAAAAAACATTTTTTATAGGGACAGAAAACTATAGGTAGGGAGAGTGTCAGTGTGTTTTACTGTGCTAATCCTTGTTTGTAGGGACAGGGAAGGACAGTGAGGGAAATTCTCCTTGTGCTATACTGTGCTAAAGCATTGATCATCAACCATCTTTAAAAAAACATTTTTTATAGGGACAGAAAACTATAGGTAGGGAGAGTGTCAGTGTGTTTTACTGTGCTAATCCTTGTTTGTAGGGACAGGGAAGGACAGTGAGGGAAATTCTCCTTGTGCTATACTGTGCTAAAGCATTGATCATCAACCATCTTTAAAAAAACATTTTTTATAGGGACAGAAAACTATAGGTAGGGAGAGTGTCAGTGTGTTTTACTGTGCTAATCCTTGTTTGTAGGGACAGGGAAGGACAGTGAGGGAAATTCTCCTTGTGCTATAGTGTGCTAAAGCATTGATCATCAACCATCTTTAAAAAAACATTTTTTATAGGGACAGAAAACTATAGGTAGGGAGAGTGTCAGTGTGTTTTACTGTGCTAATCCTTGTTTGTAGGGACAGGGAAGGACAGTGAGGGAAATTCTCCTTGTGCTATACTGTGCTAAAGCATTGATCATCAACCATCTTTAAAAAAACATTTTTTATAGGGACAGAAAACTATAGGTAGGGAGAGTGTCAGTGTGTTTTACTGTGCTAATCCTTGTTTGTAGGGACAGGGAAGGACAGTGAGTGAAATTCTCCTTGTGCTATAGTGTGCTAAAGCATTGATCATCAACCATCTTTAAAAAAACTTTTTTTATAGGGACAGAAAACTATAGGTAGGGAGAGTGTCAGTGTGTTTTACTGTGCTAATCCTTGTTTGTAGGGACAGGGAAGGACAGTGAGGGAAATTCTCCTTGTGCTATACTGTGCTAAAGCATTGATCATCAACCATCTTTAAAAAAACATTTTTTATAGGGACAGAAAACTATAGGTAGGGAGAGTGTCAGTGTGTTTTACTGTGCTAATCCTTGTTTGTAGGGACAGGGAAGGACAGTGAGGGAAATTCTCCTTGTGCTATACTGTGCTAAAGCATTGATCATCAACCATCTTTAAAAAAACATTTTTTATAGGGACAGAAAACTATAGGTAGGGAGAGTGTCAGTGTGTTTTACTGTGCTAATCCTTGTTTGTAGGGACAGGGAAGGACAGTGAGTGAAATTCTCCTTGTGCTATAGTGTGCTAAAGCATTGATCATCAACCATCTTTAAAAAAACATTTTTTATAGGGACAGAAAACTATAGGTAGGGAGAGTGTCAGTGTGTTTTACTGTGCTAATCCTTGTTTGTAGGGACAGGGAAGGACAGTGAGGGAAATTCTCCTTGTGCTATACTGTGCTAAAGCATTGATCATCAAACATCTTTAAAAAAACATTTTTTATAGGGACAGAAAACTATAGGTAGGGAGAGTGTCAGTGTGTTTTACTGTGCTAATCCTTGTTTGTAGGAACAGGGAAGGACAGTGAGGGAAATTCTCCTTGTGCTATAGTGTGCTAAAGCATTGATCATCAACCATCTTTAAAAAAAACTTTTTTTATAGGGACAGAAAACTATAGGTAGGGAGAGTGTCAGTGTGTTTTACTGTGCTAATCCTTGTTTGTAGGGACAGGGAAGGACAGTGAGGGAAATTCTCCTTGTGCTATACTGTGCTAAAGCATTGATCATCAACCATCTTTAAAAAAACATTTTTTATAGGGACAGAAAACTATAGGTAGGGAGAGTGTCAGTGTGTTTTACTGTGCTAATCCTTGTTTGTAGGGACAGGGAAGGACAGTGAGGGAAATTCTCCTTGTGCTATACTGTGCTAAAGCATTGATCATCAACCATCTTTAAAAAAACTTTTTTTATAGGGACAGAAAACTATAGGTAGGGAGAGTGTCAGTGTGTTTTACTGTGCTAATCCTTGTTTGTAGGGACAGGGAAGGACAGTGAGGGAAATTCTCCTTGTGCTATACTGTGCTAAAGCATTGATCATCAACCATCTTTAAAAAAAAATTTTTATAGGGACAGAAAACTATAGGTAGGGAGAGTGTCAGTGTGTTTTACTGTGCTAATCCTTGTTTGTAGGGACAGGGAAGGACAGTGAGGGAAATTCTCCTTGTGCTATAGTGTGCTAAAGCATTGATCATCAACCATCTTTAAAAAAACATTTTTTATAGGGACAGAAAACTATAGGTAGGGAGAGTGTCAGTGTGTTTTACTGTGCTAATCCTTGTTTGTAGGGACAGGGAAGGACAGTGAGGGGAATTCTCCTTGTGCTATACTGTGCTAAAGCATTGATCATCAATCATCTTTAAAAAAACATTTTTTATAGGGACAGAAAACTATAGGTAGGGAGAGTGTCAGTGTGTTTTACTGTGCTAATCATGTTTGTAGGGACAGGGAAGGACAGTGAGGGAAATTCTCCTTGTGCTATACTGTGCTAAAGCATTGATCATCAACCATCTTTAAAAAAACATTTTTTATAGGGACAGAAAACTATAGGTAGGGAGAGTGTCAGTGTGTTTTACTGTGCTAATCCTTGTTTGTAGGGACAGGGAAGGACAGTGAGGGAAATTCTCCTTGTGCTATACTGTGCTAAAGCATTCCTCATCAACCATCTTTGAAATCCTTGTTTTTGGACAGTCAGGGAAATTGTCGTTGTGCTATTCTGTGCGAAAGCAATCATCCTCAACCATATTTAGAAATCCTTAAGTAAAGGGACAGAGAAGGACACCTGAAGGTAGCCCTTATTGCTTTTTTCCCATCTCCCTGCAGGCCATCCATTAGAATGTCTGGAAGGCAAACAAGGAGAGGCAGACAGTCAGGAGGCAATAAAAGAGGGCAAGCAGGCTCTGTGTCTGGGGGCAACAGTGCTGGTCGTGGACGCGGTGCATTGTCATCAGCACATGGCCATGGGACACGCTTGTCCTTCTTTTCGGCAGCTGGACATGTTGAGCCACATCATGCCGAAGACTTGGTAGAGTGGATGACCAAGCCCTCCTCCTCCTCCTCATCCTCTCTCACCCAGGCTCAGGGTACTGGCAAAGCAGCTGCCAAAGCGTCCTCTTCCCTGGTATCAATGTCAGACTCATCATCAGTCACTCCTTCCCTAGACCCACCATGTCCTCCTCCTGAGGAGTCCCCCGAACTGTTTGAGCACAGTGTTGGGTACATGCTCCAGGAGGATGCCCAGCGTTTCGAAGGGTCTGATGATGAAACCCAGCTACAGGAAGGCAGTAGCGTGAGAGCAGACAGAGGGGATGCTCAAGAAGGACACCAATCTGGCAGTCATGTTTCAGCAGCTGCAGCATACTGCCAGATTGGCTCCAGTGATGAGGAGGGAGGGGATGATGAGGTCACTGACTCCACGTGGGTGCCTAATAGGAGAGAGGAGGAGGAGGAGGATGAGGAGGAGGCACATCTCCAACGAGGCAGGATGCCCTTTGGTGGCCAGCGTAAGGGCAGTACACCGACGGAATCACACCACAGAGCTCCGCCTGTGCAGGGCGCTGCCTCTGCCCGTCATTCAAAAAGTTCTTTGGTGTGGGCCTTTTTTGAGGCTAGTGCATCAGATCGCACAGCTGCTGTTTGCAACATATGTCTCAAGCGTATATCGCGTGGCCAAAACATCAGCCGCTTGGGTACCACATGCCTGACCAGACATATGTTGACCTGCCATGCAGCTCGTTGGCAAGCCTACCTCAAAGACCCACACCAAAGAACAAAGCGGACCTCTCCTTGCACCGCATCAGCTGGGATCTCCAACCCCACTATAACTTCAGTCCTCTCTGAAACATGCACTGAGAGGAATGAAGGTGTAGAATTAGGTGTGTCACAGCCAAGTACTTGCGGCCACTCTGCTAGCAGTACACCGACGTCCGATTCTAGCAGGCAAATTTCCCTGCCCCAGCTGCTGGAACGTCGAAAGAAGTTCACTCCCAGCCATCCACATGCCCAGCGGTTGAATGCTAGCTTGGCTAAATTGCTAGCGCTTCAACTGCTGCCTTTTCAGTTGGTAGACTCGGCCCCCTTCCGTGAGTTTGTGCAATGTGCGGTTCCTCAGTGGCAGGTTCCCAAACGCCACTTTTTCTCACGGAAGGCTATTCCGGCTCTCTACCGGCATGTGGAAGGCAATGTCTTGGCCTCGCTGGACAGGGCGGTCAGCGGTAAGGTGCATATTACCGCTGACTCATGGTCCAGCAGGCATGGACAGGGACGTTACCTTTCTTTCACGGCCCATTGGGTCACTCTTTTGGCAGCTGGGAAGGATGCAGGACAAGGTGCAGTAGTGTTGGAGGTTGTTCCACCGCCACGCCTCCAAAATGCTACTACTGGTTGTGACACACCTCTCTCCTCCACCCCCTCCTCTTCTTCTTCCTCCATGGCCTCTTCCTGTGCTTTGTCCTCTGAACCAGCGGTGCTCCGTAGCCGTTCAAGGGGCTACGCAAGTACGCAGGCAAAAAGATGCCATGCCGTGCTTGCGCTGGTGTGTTTGGGGGACAGAAGCCACACTGGGGCAGAGGTCCTGTCTGCTCTGCAGGGCCAGGCCGAGAGGTGGTTGACGCCACGCCAGCTTAAGCCAGGAATGGTGGTTTGCGACAATGGCACCAACCTCCTCTCCGCCCTCCGACAGGGACAACTGACCCATGTGCCCTGTGTGGCTCACGTCCTTAACCTGGTGGTGCAGCGGTTCTTGGGCAGGTACCCGGGCTTACAGGATGTCCTGAGGCAGGCCAGGAAAGTCTGTGTGCATTTCCGCAGATCTTATAATGCCAGTGCTCGCCTGGCTGAGCTGCAAAAGGAGTTGAACCTGCCCAAGAACCGCCTTATATGTGACATGCCCACCAGGTGGAACTCAACGTTGGCCATGCTGCAGCGGCTGCACACGCAGCAGAGGGCCATCAATGAGTACCTGTGCGACTACGGCACCAGGACAGGGTCAGGGGAGCTTGTTTTTTTTTCTCCACGCCAGTGGGGCATGATCAGGGATGCATGCACTGTCCTGGCACCATTTGAGGAGGCCACGAGGATGGTGAGCAGTGACAGTGCATGCATCAGTGGCACTGTACCTCTTGTCCACCTGTTGGAGCACACGCTGCGTGGAATAATGGACAGGGCACTTGAGGCAGAACAGAGGCAGGAAGAGGAGGACTTCCTTGCCTCTCAAGGCCCCCTTTACCCAGACAGTGTTCCTTCTGTCCCACCCATCGCACAGGAAGAGGAGGAGGAGGAGGAGGATTGTGTCAGCATGGAGGTGGAGGCTGGCACTCAGCATCATCAGCAGCAGTCTTTTAGGGATGATTTACAGTCCCAAGAAACCAGTGGACTTGTACGTGGCTGGGAGGAGGTGGCTGCGGATCATGTCGTCCTTAGTGACCCAGAGGACTCCGGACCGAATGCCTCAGCTAACCTACGCTGCATGGCCTCCCTGATCCTGTAAAGTCTGCGGAAGGATCCTCGTATTCTTCGGATCAAGGAGAGGGACCATTACTGGCTGGCCACTCTCCTTGATCCACGGTACAAGGGTAAGGTTGCGGATCTTATGTTACCGTCGCAGAGGGAGCAGAGGATGAGACAACTCCGGGAGGTCTTGCAGAAAGGTCTGTGCAACGCGTTCCCAGAGACTGGGAGGTTGCAAACTCCTGGTCCTGGACAACGAGTTGCTGAGGCTTCGGCCAGTCAAAGAAGGAGCGGTGGGGAAGGTGGCCGTCTGACCGATGCGTTCAGACAATTCTTTAGTCCGCAGCCCCAAAGTATGATCGGTTCCAGCAACCATCGCCAGCGTCTGATAAACATGGTGCAGGAATATCTAGGGGCAAGGTCAGACTTGGACACCTTCCCCACCGAAAATCCTCTGGCTTACTGGGTCTTGAGGATGGATCACTGGCCAGAGCTTGCACAGTATGCAATTGAGCTACTGGCCTGTCCTGCATCCAGCGTTCTTTCGGAACGCACATTCAGTGCTGCTGGAGGATTTGTCACGGATCACAGGGTGCGCCTGTCCACCGACTCGGTTGATCGACTGACTTTCATCAAGATGAACCAGTCTTGGATCACCACCAGCTACCACACACCTGATGCTGATATAACAGACTAATTGATTTTAACATGTCACATCCCTTCAAGACTGATGCTGATGCTGAGTGCCTGTGCTGTTATGTTGACTGGCTATCCTCCTCCTCCGAGTCCTCAATGATACGATTGATGATGATAGCTTGGAAGATCATTTTTGTTTATGGGTGCCGCCACCAGTGGCTAAGGCCCAATTTTTCAGCCCCTGTTTAACAGGGGCGTGTAATTACAATTTTTGAAGCAATACTTTGCAACAGGGCTCATTGCTGTGCTCCAAGTACAGTATCTGTGAGTGGTTGGAGTGTTGTGCCACCAGTGCCTAAGGCCCAATTTTTCAGCCCCTGTTTAACAGGGGCGTGTCATTACAATTTTTGAAGCAATACTTTGCAACAGGGCTCATTGCTGTGCTCCAAGTACAGTATCTGTGAGGGGTTGCAGTGTTGTGCCACCAGTGCCTAAGGCCCAATTTTTCAGCCCCTGTTCAAAAGGGGCATGTAATTACAATTCTTGATCTAATAATTCACAGCAGGGCCCATTCCTGCACCCACCAAGAGTAACTCTGAGGGCTTACAGTGTTGTGGCAACACCACCACCACCACGAAAGGCCCAATTTTTCAGCCCCTGTTCAACAGGGGCATGCAATTACAATTCTTGATCTAATAATTCACAGCAGGGCCCATTGCTGCACCCACCAAGAGTAACTGTCAGGGCTTACAGTGTTGTGGCACCAGCACCACCATCAAAGGCCCAATTTTTACTACCACTGTTCAACAATTATATGTAATTACAATTCCTGATATAATAGTTGACAGCAGGGCGTTCCAGCACCAACCAAGAGTAACTGTGAGTGCTTACAGTGTTGTGCCAACACCAACAACTAAGGGGCCTATTTCTGCAGAGTATATACGGCAG
The DNA here is from genome assembly GCA_029206835.1 of Rana muscosa. Classification (NCBI taxonomy): domain Eukaryota; kingdom Metazoa; phylum Chordata; class Amphibia; order Anura; family Ranidae; genus Rana; species Rana muscosa. The sequence continues at coordinate 131,767,415 of CM055120.1, forward strand.
GTCCCTACTTTCAAACATCCAACTTACAAACGACTCCTACTTGCAAACGCAAGAAGACAACAGGAAGTGAGAGGAAATCTACCCCTAGGAAGGAAAATTCTCTCCTGTAAGAATTAATATGGGAGAAAGGTGTCTCCTCTGTACTGATGCTTTATCACCAATCCTTGTTTCAAGAAAAACACCACATTTCAAAAACAGTTGTCATTGGGACGGAAAGTGAGGTGAAATGTTCTGAACAGGGGCACAGACAGCAAAACAAATGTTACAGGGGTGATAACCCTTACCTATGTTTTCCAAAAAGTTTAAAAATAGATTTTTGGGCTGGAGCTACACTTAAACAATGTACCTGTTCAAAATTACAAACACATTCTACATAAGAACAAACCTACAGTCCCTGTCTTGTATGCACCGCCTGTATACGGCTGTTCAGAGTATATAGGGCCTTTTTTATTTTGTGTGCGGTGTTCCCCTTAATATCCATACAAGACCCAAAGGGGCTGGTAATGGGCTGGGGTAGGGGGGGGGGGGTCATGGGGTAGCTATGCCATTTTTGTTAAAGATTTTCATCCATATTACCGGGACCAGACATTACATTAAAGCCGCAAGCAGTTTTAAATGTTTTTTTTTTCCTTTAGAAGTGTCATTTTGTGCAGGGACAGTTCTAAACACGGGAAACACGTGGCACTTCACAGGCATACTTTAGACACCCCCCAGGTCCGATATTTAAAGGAATATTTGACTTTTTTTTTTTCACTTTATGCATCATTAAAATGACTGCTCCCGAAAAACGACCGTTTTTAAAACTTCTTTTTGCATTGATACATGTCCCCTGGTGCAGAACCCGGGTTCCCAAACCCTTTTTAGGACAATAACATGCATAATAGTCGTTATAATTAGCACTTTAGAATTCGAACGTTCGCATCCATTGTATTTAATAGGGTTCTAATGTTCGTACGAACGTTCGGTCCGTTTGCGGGTTCTGGTGCGAACCGAACCCGGGGGTGTTCGGCTCATCACTACACACAAGGTTTAGCAAAGAATATGACACTGACACTGTCCCCTGCCTATCCTTCTCTCTCCCTGCACACAAGGTTTATCAAAGTATATGACACTGACACTCTCCCTGCCTATCCTTCTCTCTCCCTACACACAAGGTTTAGCAAAGAATATGACACTGACACTCTCCCTGCCTATCCTTCTCTGTCCCTACACACAAGGTTTAGCAAATAATGGATTTGACACTGTCCCTGCCTATCCTTCACTTTCCCTGCTCTGGAACACACTACACGAGGCCGCCGCGCTGGCGGCCTTTTATAGTGTGGGGCGTGTACTAAACCCCCTCAGCTATAATTGGCCACAGGCATCCTGCCTGTGGCCAATCATTGCTCTCCTCGCTGCCGGCGCTGTGATTGGCCAAGCATGCAGGGTCACAGTGCATGCTTGGCCAATCACAGCGCCGGGATTACACTGCGATGGCGCAGTGTATTGTGGGCCTTTCGCGTCACTCGAATTTGGCGCGAACGGCCCAAATCGTTCGTTGTTCGCCGAACGCTGCGAACAGCCGATTTTCGAGTCGAACCTATGTTCGACTCGAACACTGAGCTCATCCCTATTCGTGTCGGTGTCTGGTCCACAGACGGGCCTGGCGGTCTCGTCGGCCACCTTTCTAGATTGATCAGACAGACCTTCATCCAGGCCTATGCCCTTGAGGGGCGGACGCCTCCCTTTTCTGTCACGGCATATTCAACCAGGGCAATTGGTGCCTCCTGGGCTTTCCGACATCTAGCACCTGTCTCACTGGTGTGTAAGACGGCGACCTGGTCGTCTGTTCACACTTTCTCAAGGTTTTACAAGGTTGATGTGAGTGCATCTTCGGATGCTTCCTTTGGCTGCAAGGCTTTGCAGGCTGCTGTTTGAGGTTGCAACTCCTCCGTTGAAAAGCTCTGTTTTGTTTGGGGTGAAGTTAAGTCTTCCTTTGATTGCTGTTCCCACCCCTCGTTTTTTCTGACACGGCTTGGGGATGTCCCACATGTCAAGATTTAAGGTGCTGTGTCCGTCCATGGACGAAAAGAGAAAATAGGATTTTTTTGTACTCACCGTAAAATCCTTTTCTCTGTCGTTTATGGACGGACACAGCACCCACCCCTCCTTTTTTAGTTTGTACTGCTTTTCTACGAACTGAGGCTCCCGACTGTGCGGAGGGACTGCCCCCTGGGTGGGGCTGTTCAACTCTGTTAAAGTTACATGTTTTAAGATAACTAACATGTTCTACCTAGTCCTCTCCTATGAACAGGAACATAACCCACATGTCAAGATTTAAGGAGCTGTGTCCATCCATGGACGACAGAGAAAAAGATTTTACGGTGAGTACAAAAAATCCTATTTTCTCCCATACAGTGGTGCCGTGCCCACGCTGCATGGGTCAACTCCTAATTGTTTCTAGAGGTGAGCACAAAGTTTATATTGACCTGATCCGCGATCCTCCTGAAAACCACGCTCCCCCACAATGCAGTGGTAGAATGTTCCTGTTCATGGAGCATGCTGACATCAGAACAGACCATTTTCAAAGACCGCTGGAGCGCGGGGGTGCTGGACCAGAGGATCACCGGATCAGGTAAGTATATATCACTGTCCTTTCCCCTAGAATAAAACAAGTCCACACTGAAAAACGATTTGCTCAGAATTCAACTTTAAAGCCCATCTCCGGGGCAACTACAAAACGTTCCTTTGCAATGGGACTGAGTCTGAAAGGCTTAACCTCCCTGGCGGTATGATTATGTCAGATTTTTGCATCTCAAAGCGTACATTGTTTTGCATGGAAATTTGACGTTTTATATTGTAGGCCTGTAATTCTTAGGAATAACTCACTTAAATCTGTCCAAACAAGAGTATATACCTAGTAGACATCCCGGGTATGATAAAGTTTGAAACACAAAATTATAAATTATAATATAATAAATAACTATAAATAATTATAACAAATAATAATATAATAATATAATAATAGAATGTATTCAATAATGTAATCAAATCAAAAACACTGAAATTTGCTCAGTTGCAGAATTGTCGCTGTCATTACTTTCAGTGGCTGATGACGAATTTCCCCACGAATCACTATCGCTCAATTCTGCAAGTGATTCTAATTTACTATTGCTATTTTCTAGCTGGTCTAAACCCGCTTTTGACCTAAAGGAACACTTTTTGGTTGCTATGGACAATCTCAAGTTTCCAGGCAGAAAGTACAGTATATATAATATAAAACTGCATGCAGGGCATGGGACAAAGCACTAGGGACAAAAGGGATGTGAAATAATTTGATACAGTAATGTAATCTGTACAATTACAGTGTACTGTATGTGTTTTGTTTTTTGCACTTTTTGAATTTGGAGCCGGGCTCCGTCCCTGCGCGTCGTTCGCAGTGAATGGAGCCCGGCACACAGTACATCGGGCACAGCCCGCGGACAAGGTAAGTAGCTTTCCCAGGATACTGCGATGCAGTCCAGAGTGTGGCTCTGGGTTACTGCTTTTGGTAATGAAAATTCACCCCAAACCACACTCGGGAATACCGCCAGGGAGGTTAAAGTGGTATTTAATTCAAATGTTTAAAAACCGTTGACAGGTGGGTTTTTATAACAGAAGAAACCCTAGTGACCTTTTCTGTCATAAAAAAGTTTTAAACATTTAAAGAAATAAAAACCCCAAAAAGTTTTAGAGCCCCTTCCCCCCTACACACATACCAAAACATGCGTTGAGTACCTACATAGGAAAATACAAATTTCCTGTATTTTTAACTGAAAGTTTGCATTTCATGAACTCTTGTGCTAATAATGTGTAACATAAAAAAATGGAACCAACATTTTATTCTTTAGGGTGTCATCTTTGTTTTGGGAGTTTTAAGTAATCTTAAGGTCTAAAATTATTTTTAAAACATGTAAACACAGAAATTTAAAAAACGGCTCTGCTACTCAAGTGGGTAAAATGCCTGTCTTTCGTTCTCCAACACTGCACCCTCTCTCTGTGCCTCGCCTGCCAGCTTACCGTAGCCAATGGAGGTTCGGCAAAATGCACCTTCACCTGAGTAGACAAAAATGCTTGCACTGGCCCTGTGCATGAGAAGGAGTGCATTTATACATGTCAGGTTTTCTCTACTTTTTTTTTTATAAAGCCTGTGATTTTAGTTCCTGGCTAGTGGCTACCACTTATCTTCTGAGGGGGAGCAAGCACTTTTCTGACTCTATTGTATGTATGAGGTCCATCACTTAAAGTGAGCATCTGTCCACCAAGGGGAAAAGTGAAAGTTTTACACTAAGACTCCATTCACACAGGGGCAACACGACTTCCAGCGCGACTTTGGGAGGCAACTTGGACACGACTTGAGTATGAATCACATCGCGACATGAGGCAACTTACAAGGCAACTTCAAGGTGCCTCCAGGACAAGAGGCTTTCCAGTGGCCAAACAAGAATCAGCTCTGTGGGAAGGATGGGGGGGGAGGGGTTTGCCTGAGAAATGTATGTTCTCTTCCTGTATTGTTGCTTCTGTTAAGACAGTGATCCGACTTCTGAGGCGACTTCCATTGAAATCAATGGTTACAAGTTGCCAACAAGTCGCCTAGAAGTTGGATTGAAGTAGTACAGGAACCTTTTCTGAAGTCGGAGCGACGAAATAGTGTGCATTAAGACGGCTCCATTCACTTACATTGATTTTCCCATGCAGCGCGACTTGAGACGACTAGGGGCGACTTGAAGTCAGATCCAAAGTCGTCCCTGTGTGAATGGGCTCTAAGAGTGTCATGCCACAAGAAGAGTTGGTTAGTGCACATATTTAAAAAGTGAAGATTCAGCTGTGGAGAGTTTTGCATGGACTGTGAACTTTGAGACTTTTTCGTTCTATTTTTCATGTGAGAGTCATATGATTCACTGTGTCCTTCGTCTCACGTAGGGATGAGCTTCGTGTTCGAGTAGAACATACGTTCGACTCGAACATCGGCTGTTCGATCGTTCGACGAAGATCGAACGATTTGGGCCGTTCGCGCCTAATTCGAGTGACGCGAACGGCCCACAATGCACTACGCCATTGCAGTGTCATCCAGGCGCTGTGATTGGCCAAGCATGCACTGTGACCCCGCATGCTTGGCCAATCACAGCGCCGGCAGCGAGGAGAGCAATGATTGGCCACAGGCAGGATGCCTGTGGCCAATTATTGCTGAGGGGGTTTAGTACACGCCCCACACTATAAAAGGCTGCCAGCGCGGCGGCCTTGTGTAGTGTGTTCCGGAGCAGGGAAAGAGAAGCATAGACAGGGACAGTGTCATTTTTTTTCCTTTACTAATCCTGGATTCCTTGTGTTTAGGGACAAATAAGGATAGGTAGGGAGAGTGTCAGTGTGTTATTCTGTGCTAAACCTTGTTTGTAGAGACAGAGAAGGACAGTGAGGGAAAGTGTCAGTGTGCTCTTCTGTTCTAAACCAATCTTGCTGAACCATATTTGAAATCCTTGAGTTTAGGGACAGAGAGGTACAGTGAGGGAAAGTGTCAGTGTGCTATTCTGTTCTAAACCAATCTTGCTGAACCATATTTGAAATTCTTGAGTTTAGGGACAGAGAGGTACAGTGAGGGAAAGTGTCAGTGTGCTATTCTGTTCTAAACCAATCTTGCTGAACCATATTTGAAATCCTTGAGTTTAGGGACAGAGAGGTACAGTGAGGGAAAGTGTCAGTGAGCTATTCTGTTCTAAACCAATCTTGCTGTACCATATTTGAAATCCTTGAGTTTAGGGACAGAGAAGGACACTCATGGAAACTATCAGTGTGCTATTCTGTGCTAAATCTTGTTTGTAGGGACAGAGAAGGACAGTGAGTGAAACTGACAGTGTGCTATTCTGTTCTAAACCAATCTTGCTGAACCATATTTGAAATCCTTGAGTTTAGGGACAGAGAGGTACAGTGAGGGAAAGTGTCAGTGAGCTATTCTGTTCTAAACCAATCTTGCTGAACGATATTTGAAATCCTTGAGTTTAGGGACAGAGAAGGACACTCGTGGAAACTATCAGTGTGCTATTCTGTGCTAAATCTTGTTTGTAGGGACAGAGAAGGACAGTGAGTGAAACTGACAGTGTGCTATTCTGTTCTAAACCAATCTTGCTGAACCATATTTGAAATCCTTGAGTTTAGGGACAGAGAGGTACAGTGAGGGAAAGTGTCAGTGAGCTATTCTGTTCTAAACCAATCTTGCTGAACCATATTTGAAATCCTTGAGTTTAGGGACAGAGAAGGACACTCGTGGAAACTATCAATGTGCTATTCTGTGCTAAATCTTGTTTGTAGGGACAGAGAAGGACAGTGAGTGAAACTGACAGTGTGCTATTCTGTTCTAAACCAATCTTGCTGAACCATATTTGAAATCCTTGAGTTTAGGGATAGAGAGGTACAGTGAGGGAAAGTGTCAGTGAGCTATTCTGTTCTAAACCAATCTTGCTGTACCATATTTGAAATCCTTGAGTTTAGGGACAGAGAAGGACACTCGTGGAAACTATCAGTGTGCTATTCTGTGCTAAATCTTGTTTGTAGGGACAGAGAAGGACAGTGAGTGAAACTGACAGTGTGCTATTCTGTTCTAAACCAATCTTGCTGAACCATATTTGAAATCCTTGAGTTTAGGGACAGAGAGGTACAGTGAGGGAAAGTGTCAGTGTGCTATTCTGTTCTAAACCAATCTTGCTGTACCATATTTGAAATCCTTGAGTTTAGGGACAGAGAAGGACACTCGTGGAAACTATCAGTGTGCTATTCTGTGCTAAATCTTGTTTGTAGGGACAGAGAAGGACAGTGAGTGAAACTGACAGTGTGCTATTCTGTTCTAAACCAATCTTACTGAGCCATATTTGAAATCCTTAAGTTTAGGGACAGAGAGGTACAGTGAGGGAAAGTGTCAGTGAGCTATTCTGTTCTAAACCAATCTTGCTGAACCATATTTGAAATCCTTGAGTTTAGGGACAGAGAGGTACAGTGAGGGAAAGTGTCAGTGAGCTATTCTGTTCTAAACCAATCTTGCTGTACCATATTTGAAATCCTTGAGTTTAGGGACAGAGAAGGACACTCGTGGAAACTATCAGTGTGCTATTCTGTGCTAAATCTTGTTTGTAGGGACAGAGAAGGACAGTGAGTGAAACTGACAGTGTGCTATTCTGTTCTAAACCAATCTTGCTGAACCATATTTGAAATCCTTGAGTTTAGGGACAGAGAGGTACAGTGAGGGAAAGTGTCAGTGTGCTATTCTGTTCTAAACCAATCTTGCTGTACCATATTTGAAATCCTTGAGTTTAGGGACAGAGAAGGACACTCGTGGAAACTATCAGTGTGCTATTCTGTGCTAAATCTTGTTTGTAGGGACAGAGAAGGACAGTGAGTGAAACTGACAGTGTGCTATTCTGTTCTAAACCAATCTTGCTGAACCATATTTGAAATCCTTGAGTTTAGGGACAGAGAGGTACAGTGAGGGAAAGTGTCAGTGAGCTATTCTGTTCTAAACCAATCTTGCTGTACCATATTTGAAATCCTTGAGTTTAGGGACAGAGAAGGACACTCGTGGAAACTATCAGTGTGCTATTCTGTGCTAAATCTTGTTTGTAGGGACAGAGAAGGACAGTGAGGGAAACTGTCAGTGTGCTATTCTGTGCTAAACCAATCTTGCTGAAGCATATTGCAAATCCTTGCGTTTAGGGACAGAGAAGGATAAGCAGGGGACAGTGTCAGTGTCATTGTTGCTAAGCCTCCTGCACAGTATACACCTGAAGGTAGCCCTTATTGCTGTTTTTCCCATCTCCCTGCAGGCCATCCATTAAAATGTCTGGAAGGCAAACAAGGAGAGGCAGACAGTCAGGAGGCAAAAAAAGAGGGCAAGCAGGCTCTGTGTCTGGGGGCAACAGTGCTGGTCGTGGACGCGGTGCATTGTCATCAGCACATGGCCATGGGACACGCTTGTCCTTCTTTTCGGCAGCTGGACATGTTGAGCCACATCATGCCGAAGACTTGGTAGAGTGGATGACCAAGCCCACCTCATCCTCCTCATCCTCTCTCACCCAGGCTCAGGGTACTGGCAAAGCAGCTGCCAAAGCGTCCTCTTCTCTGGTATCATTATCTTCATTAGTCAATCCTTCCCTAGACCCACCATGTCCTCCTCCTGAGGAGTCCCCCGAACTGTTTGGGCACAGTGTTGGGTACATGCTCCAGGAGGATGCCCAGCGTTTCGAAGGATCTGATGATGATACCCAGATAGAGGAAGGCAGTAGCGTGAGAGCAGAGAGAGGGGATGCTCAAGAAGGACACCAATCTGGCAGTCATGCTCCAGCAGCTGCAGCATACTGCCAGATTGGCTCCAGTGATGAGGAGGGAGGGAATGATGAGGTCACTGACTCCACGTGGGTGCCTAATAGGAGAGAGGAGGAGGAGGAGGATGAGGAGGAGGCACATCTCCAACGAGGCAGGATGCCCTTGGGTGGCCAGCGTATGGGCAGCACACCGACGGAATCACACCGCAGAGCTCCGCCTGTGCAGGGCGCTGCCTCTGCCCGTCATTCAAAAAGTTCTTTGGTGTGGGCCTTTTTTGAGGCGAGTGCATCAGATCGCACAGCTGCTGTTTGCAACATATGTCTCAAGCGTATATCGCGTGGCCAAAACATCAGCCGCTTGGGCACCACATGCTTGATCAGACATATGTTGACCTGCCATGCAGCTCGTTGGCAAGCCTACCTTAAAGACCCACACCAAAGAACAAAGCTGACCTCTTCTTGCACCGCATCAGCTGGGATCTCCAACCCCACTATACCTTCAGTCCTCTCTGAAACCTGCTCTGAGAGGAATGAAGGTGTAGAATTAGGTGTGTCACAGCCAAGTACTTGCGGGCACTCTGCTAGCAGTACACCGACGTCCGATTCTAGCAGGCAAATTTCCCTGCCCCAGCTGCTGGACCGTCGAAAGAAGTTCACTCCCAGCCATCCACATGCCCAGCGGTTGAATGCTAGCTTGGCTAAATTGCTAGCGCTTCAACTGCTGCCTTTTCAGTTGGTAGACTCGGCCGCCTTCCGTGAGTTTGTGCAATGTGCGGTTCCTCAGTGGCAGGTTCCCAAATGCCACTTTTTCTCACGGAAGGCGATTCCGGCTCTCTACAGGCATGTGGAAGGCAATGTCTTGGCCTCGCTGGACAGGGCGGTCAGCGGTAAGGTGCATATTACCGCTGACTCATGGTCCAGCAGGCATGGACAGGGACGTTACCTTTCTTTCACGGCCCATTGGGTCACTCTTTTGGCAGCTGGGAAGGATGCAGGACAAGGTGCAGTAGTGTTGGAGGTTGTTCCACCGCCACGCCTCCAAAATGCTACTACTGGTTGTGACACACCTCTCTCCTCCACCCCCTCTTCTTCTTCCTCCATGGCCTCTTCCTGTGGTTTGTCCTCGGAACCAGCGGTGCTCCGTAGGCGTTCAAGGGGCTACGCAAGTACGCAGGCAAAAGATGCCATGCCGTGCTTGCGCTGGTGTGTTTGGGGGACAGGAGCCACACTGGGGCAGAGGTCCTGTCTGCTCTGCAGGCGCAGGCCGAGAGGTGGTTGACGCCACGCCAGCTTAAGCCAGGAATGGTGGTTTGCCACAATGGCACCAACCTACTCTCCGCCCTCCGACAGGGACAACTGACCCATGTGCCCTGTATGGCTCACGTCCTTAACCTGGTGGTGCAGCGGTTCTTGGGCAGGTACCCGGGCTTACAGGATGTCCTGAGGCAGGCCAGGAAAGTCTGTGTGCATTTCCGCAGATCTTATAATGCCAGTGCTCGCCTGGCTGAGCTGCAAAAGGAGTTGAACCTGCCCAAGAACCGCCTTATATGTGACATGCCCACCAGGTGGAACTCAACGTTGGCCATGCTGCAGCGGCTGCACACGCAGCAGAGGGCCATCAATGAGTACCTGTGCGACTACGGCACCAGGACAGGGTCAGGGGAGCTCGGGTTTTTTTCACCACGCCAGTGGAGCATGATCAGGGATGCATGCACTGTCCTGGCACCATTTGAGGAGGCCACGAGGATGGTGAGCAGTGACAGTGCATGCATCAGTGACACTGTACCTCTTGTCCACCTGTTGGAGCACACGCTGCGTGGAATAATGGACAGGGCACTTGAGGCAGAACAGAGGCAGGAAGAGGAGGACTTCCTTGCCTCTCAAGGCCCCCTTTACCCAGACAGTGTTCCTTCTGTCCCACCCATCGCACAGGAAGAGGAGGAGGAGGAGGAGGATTGTGTCAGCATGGAGGTGGAGGCTGGCACTCAGCATCATCAGCAGCAGTCTTTTAGGGATGATTTACAGTCCCAAGAAACCAGTGGACTTGTACGTGGCTGGGAGGAGGTGGCTGCGGATCATGTCGTCCTTAGTGACCCAGAGGACTCCGGACTGAATGCTTCAGCTAACCTACGCTGCATGGCCTCCCTGATCCTGCAAAGTCTGCGGAAGGATCCTCGTATTCTTCGGATCAAGGAGAGGGACCATTACTGGCTGGCCACTCTCCTTGATCCACGGTACAAGGGTAAGGTTGCGGACCTTATGTTACCATCGCAGAGGGAGCAGAGGATGAGACAACTCCGGGAGGCCTTGCAGAAAGGTCTGTGCAACGCGTTCCCAGAGACTGGGAGGTTACAAACTCCTGGTCCTGGACAACGAGTTGCTGAGGCTTCGGGCAGTCAAAGAAGGAGCGGTGGGGAAGGTGGCCGTCTGACCGATGCGTTCAGACAATTCTTTAGTCCGCAGCCCCAAAGTATGATCGGTTCCAGCAACCATCGCCAGCGTCTGATATACATGGTGCAGGAATACCTAGGGGCAAGGTCAGACTTGGACACCTTCCCCACCGAAAATCCTCTGGCTTACTGGGTCTTGAGGATGGATCACTGGCCAGAGCTTGCACAGTATGCAATTGAGCTACTGGCCTGTCCTGCATCCAGCGTTCTTTCAGAACGCACATTCAGTGCTGCTGGAGGATTTGTCACGGATCACAGGGTGCGCCTGTCCACCGACTCGGTTGATCGACTGACTTTCATCAAGATGAACCAGTCTTGGATCACCACCAGCTACCACACACCTGATGCTGATATAACAGACTAATTGATTTTAAAATGTCACATCCCTTCAAAACTGATGCTGATGCTGAGTTCCTGTGCTGTTATGTTGACTAGCTATCCTCCTCCTCCTCCTCAATGATCCGATTAATGATGATAGCTTGGAAGATCATTTTGGTTTATGGGTGCCGCCACCAGTGGCTAAGGCCCAATTTTTCAGCCCCTGTTTAACAGGGGCGTGTAATTACAATTTTTGATGCAATACTTTGCAACAGGCCTCATTGCTGTGCTCCAAGTACAGTATCTGTGAGGGGTTGCAGTGTTGTGCCACCAGTGCCTAAGGCCCAATTTTTCAGCCTCTGTTCAACAGGGGCATGCAATTATAATTATTGATCTAATAATTCACAGCAGGGCCCATTGCTGCGCCCACCAAGAGTAACTGTCAGGCCTTACAGTGTTGTGTCAACACCACCACCACCACCACCACCACCACCACCAAAGGCCCAATTTTTCAGCCCCTGTTCAACAGGGGCATGCAATTATAATTATTGATCTAATAATTCACAGCAGGGCCCATTGCTGCGCCCACCAAGAGTAACTGTCGGGCCTTACAGTGTTGTGTCAACACCACCACCACCACCACCACCACCACCAAAGGCCCAATTTTTCAGCCCCTGTTCAACAGGGGCATGCAATTATAATTATTGATCTAATAATTCACAGCAGGGCCCATTGCTGCGCCCACCAAGAGTAACTGTCAGGCCTTACAGTGTTGTGGCACCAGCACCACCATCAAAGGCCCAATTTTTTCTACCAGTGTTCAACAATTATATGTTATTACAATTCCTGATATAATAGTTGACAGCAGGGAGTTCCAGCACCCACCAAGAGTAACTGTGAATGCTTACAGTGTTGTGCCAACACCAACACCTAAGGGGCCAATTTCTGCAGAGTATATACGGCAGGTCCCTACTTTCAAACATGCAACTTACAAACGACTACTACTTGCAAACGGAAAAAGACAACAGGAAGTGAGAGGAAATCTACCCCTTGGAAGGAAAATTCTCTCCTGTAAGAATTAATATGGGAGAAAGGTGTCTCCTCTCTACTGATGCTTTATCACCAATCCTTGTTTCAATAAAAACACCACATTTCAAAATCAGTTGTCATTGGGACGCAAAGTGAGGTGAAATGTTCTGAACAGGGGCACAGACAGCAAAACAAATGTTACAGGGGTGATAACCCTTCCCTATGTTTTCCAAAAAGCTTAAAAATAGGTATTTGGGCTGGAGCTACACTTAAACAATGTAGCTGTTCAAAATTACAAACAGATTCTACATAAGAACAAACCTACAGTCCCTGTCTTGTATGCACCGCCTGTATACGGCTGTTCAGAGTATATAGAGCCTTTTTTATTTTGTGTGCGGGGTTCCCCTTAATATCCATACAAGACCCAAAGGGGCTGGTAATGGGCTGGGGTGGGGGGGGGGGTGTGATGGGGTAGCTATGCCATTTTTCTTAAAGATTTTCATCCATATTACCGGGACCAGACATTACATTAAAGCCGCAAGTAGTTTTAAATGGCTTTTTTTTCCTTTAGAAATGTTATTTTGTGCAGGGACAGTTCTAAACACGGGAAACATGTGGCACTTCACAGGCATACTTTGGACACCCCCCAGGTACAATATTTAAAGGAATATTAGACTTTTTTTTTTCACTTTATGCATCATTAAAATGACTGCTCCCGGAAAACGTCAGTTTTTAAAACTTCTTTTTGCATTGATACATGTCCCCTGGTGCAGAACCCGGGTTCCCAAACTCTGTTTAGGAAAATAACATGGATAATAGTCGTTATAATTAGCACTTTAGAATCCGAACGTTCGCATCCATTGTATTTAATAGGGTTCTAATGTTCGTGCGAACTTTCAGTCCGTTCGCGGGTTCTGGTGCGAACCGAACCCGGGGGTGTTCGGCTCATCACTAGTCTCACGTGATAGCGCTAGTACTTAGTGATTGGCTCATCATAGTTACATAGTTAGTCACTTTGAAAAAAGACACTAGTCCAACCATAAAAAAAAAAAATATTGTGCAATCCCATATACCCAATTCTATACCCACAGTTGATCCAGAGGAAGGCAAAAAACCCCAGCAGAGCATGATCCAATTTGCTACAGCAGGGGAAAAAATTCCTTCCTGATCCCCCGAGAGGCAATCGGATTTTCCCTGGATCAACTTTACCTATAAATGTTAGTACTCAATTATATTATGTACATTTAGGAAAGTATCCAGACCTTTCTTAAAGCAATCTACTGAGCTGGCCAGAACCACCTCTGGAGGGAGTCTATTCCACATTTTCACAGCTCTTACTGTGAAGAAACCTTTCCGTATTTGGAGATGAAATCTCTTTTCCTCTAGACATAAAGAGTGCCCCTTGTCCTCTGTGTTGACCGTAAAGTGAATAACTCAACACCAAGTTCTCTATATGGACCCCTTATATATTTCTACATGTTGATCATATCCCCCCTTATTTTCCTCTTCTCAAGAGTGAATAAATTCAGTTTCTCTAATCTTTCCTCATAGCGGAGTTCCTCCATGCCTCTTATCAGTTTGGTTGCCCTTCTCTGCACTTTCTCCAGTTCCCCGATATCCTTTTTGAGAACTGGTGCCCAAAACTGAACTGCATATTCCAGAGGAGGTCTTACTAATGATTTGAACAGGGGAAAAATCACTATTGCATGGGGGCAAGGAAAGAGTGATCAAATCTGTGTAAGCTACAGGGCCCCTTCCACTATCAAAACAGCAAAGGAGAGAAGGAATTAGATGGTATTGGGATTGACTTTAAAGTGAACAAGAGTCTTTGCTCTGCTTAGACTATGCACAATCTGACTTTATGTAATTTGGCTATAAACCACATTTCCTAAAGCCTAACTCCATCTTTGCTATCACTTTAAATAATTTTATGGGCCAAGCTGGCTCAAATGAACTATTTCCTTTACTAATAGATACACCCTCTGTCAGCACTGTATAAACTGTATGTAGCAGTGCACCTTCTACATAAAGTACACAGTACTGTGTTCCGATAGTGGTATAGGGACTTCCCGCTCTCACACTCTCCACCTCAGCCATTTAGAGAAAGCCTTGTATTCATTCATAAACATACAAGGCTTACTGTGAGTGGTTTAGCAGCGCTTAACCTTACCCAGTTCTGTTTCAGGAATGGGACAGGAAATCCCTGTATCACTGCCAAAACACAGCGCTGTATACTGTATGTCAGTGGTCCCCAACCTTTTTGGCACCGGGGACCGCTTGCGTGGAAGAAAATTGTGCCAAGGACCGGGGGGGGGGGGGGGGGTCTCGATTTTTCGCGGGCAATGGCTGGTGTTAGCGCTTCAATCATCACGGCACCATGCTTAATATGGTGTCAGGGTGATTGAAGTGCATTATTTCTATTATTACATTGTAGTAATAAATGAAATAGTTCAACTCATCATAATGTAGAATCAGTGGGAGCCCCGAGCGTGTCACGTGCCACTGTCGCCTGCTACCAGATGTGGATAGTCACTTGCCACGCTGCCTGTCACCAGATGCGGAATGTCACTTGCCACATCACCTGCCACAAGATGTGTAATGTCACTTGCCACATCACCTGCCACGCTTACTGCCACAAGATGTGTATTGTCACTTGCCACATCACCTGCCACGCTTACTGCCACAAAATGTGTATTGTCACTTGCCACATCACCTGCCACAAGATGTGTAATGTCACTTGCCACATCACCTGCCACGCTTACTGCCACAAGATGTGTAATGTCACTTGCCACGCTTACTGCCACAAGATGTGTAATGTCACTTGCCACATCACCTGCCACGCTTACTGCCACAAGATGTGTAATGTCACTTGCCACATCACCTGCCACGCTTACTGCCACAAGATGTGTAATGTCACTTGCCACATCACCTGCCACGCTTACTGCCACAAAATGTGTATTGTCACTTGCCACATCACCTGCCACGCTTACTGCCACAAGATGTGTAATGTCACTTGCCACATCACCTGCCACGCTTACTGCCACAAGATGTGTAATGTCACTTGCCACATCACCTGCCACGCTTACTGCCACAAGATGTGTAATGTCACTTGCCACATCACCTGCCACGCTTACTGCCACAAGATGTGTAATGTCACTTGCCACATCACCTGCCACGCTTACTGCCACAAAATGTGTATTGTCACTTGCCACATCACCTGCCACGCTTACTGCCACAAGATGTGTAATGTCACTTGCCACATCACCTGCCACGCTTACTGCCACAAGATGTGGATTGTCACTTGCCACATTACCTGCCACAAGATGTGAATTGTCACTTGCCACGTTGCATGTCACCAGATGCAGAGTGAGTGGAGCGCCCCTTGTGGTATATCAGGCAGACAGCTGAGGGGGTGAACTACAAATTCCAGCACACCTCACCTGTACTCCCACACACAGCTTACCTGTCACTGATGACGTCACATCTCTGTGGGATCGCCCCTCTGGATATAGCAGGGTGTCTCCTTTCTCATGCTGCAGCCGGTCTCCTTCAGCTGTCACTTTCTGGCTCCACCTCTCTGCCATGCCTGATTAGCTGTGGGGGGGGGGGCAGGCAATCTGCGCCGCTGAACAAGTTCTTACAGCAAGGAGCCGCAGGAGAGCGGTGATGCGTGGCGGGCAGTGTGAGATGATGTCATCTCTCTGCTCCCCGCCCCATCTCAGACACTGAGACAGAGCACTGACTTTGAGGGCGGAAAAGCTGTGATGCAGGGGGCGGAGAGAGATATCATCTCTGCTTGCCTGCCCACTCGCTTCTTCCACCCACCCAGCGCTCTCATGCCGGCAGCTCAGCACAGCGTGTCTCTTGACGGCCGCCCGCACCCGCGGCCCGGCTGCAGAAGAGCTACGGCCCGGTAGTGGGCCGGGGACCGGGGGTTGATGACCCCTGCTGTATGTAGTAGATGCTACATACAGTTAATACAGCAAGGACAGGTTGCGCTACTATGAATATATCAATTACAATACATTTTTCATCAAACCAGTAACCCACTTCACTCTCCATATACATTGTATGCACTACTTAACAGCGAGATCACATATAGTCCTTATTATATGATTAACAACAAATCTGTTCTGGAGAGAAGGGGTACAGTTACTCAACACATTTTTCAGGTTCTACTACCTGCTTCATCAGGAAGTGGGAAATATGTTTATCGAGTGAATACAAGTAAGATATGGTAATGCGGCAGTGCACCTCAGTTTAAGGTCATGCAAACAGATAAAAACAAAGAGAATATCATACTGCATAGGGAATCCCTATGTGGTGACGCCATCTCTGCAGCTTGTTTGGTGTCTCTTTTGTGGTCACACATATAGCTGACACAACTTATGACCCACATTTGCTGACTGGTGGTATTTCTTCTAAAGATTTGACCATGTTCCACTTCTATCATTGTGCTTTGGTCCATTGGCCCTTGATCTGGGCCTCCTTTTTAGCCAGATATATCTATCATGCAAATATTTTTTTCTGATGTTTTTGGGGTAGAATTATGGTAAATCAGCTTCTGTATCCACCTTCTGCTATGTTTGGCTCTCTGGGTTAATAAGTGGATCCTAAAGAAGCCCAATTTGGGTGAAACGCATCGATCCAACCACCTTCCTGGGTTCTGTCTATTGTATGACAAATTTGGCAGCACTGTATATGTTTTTAGAATGCTTTCTTATACTTTTTCTATGGAATAATAAAGTTAGCTTTTTAAGTATTTATATCTCACTTACTATTGTTTGTGGCACTTTTAAAAATCCCCTATACTCCTGTGTCTCCCTTTCTGGGAAACTCAGGGATACCCTAGGTTCTCTAAATACTGACCTCTGGGTGGGGATTGCGCTGTCCTGTTTAATTGGTACAAGCTCTCTCATCCAACCTTTTTACAGGTGTATCATACTGCCCCCAACCACCAGATGGAGGCAGGGTAATGTTGACGGCTTCAGACAAGAAGGATCTTGGGAGTGGGACACAGAATGCAAATGGTAGATGTTTGTGAAAGCATCAAACACATGGGTCCCACAGACAACTGACCATCTAAAAAGAGGCATCTATAATTCAATAGATTTTTATTAAGTTTGCAAGGAAAAACAGAACACACGATATACCGTGAATGTGGAACATCGCAAAATAGGAGAACAATCAGTAGTGTAACAAGTAACCAAGAAATAATATACATACTCTCACTTAATACAATAGGTAGACACTCATGTAAGTACATACAGTGATAACCGCCCCCATTCAGTGTTGGTTATTCGGTTATTGCCTATATTGGCAAGAAGGTGGATCTCCCCTCCTGACACCCCATCTGGGTTCAAACTGTGTCTAGGGTGGAGAGATCCAGTACTCCCTTTAGCACCAATTCTTTGACATCAGTATAATAGGGGACCAGATCACTGCTCCGAAGACAGGGAGTGAGGAGGTATATAAAATAAAAGAAAACCAAAGAGAGAAAAACAAGAATATTAC
The DNA here is from genome assembly GCA_029206835.1 of Rana muscosa. Lineage (NCBI taxonomy): Eukaryota > Metazoa > Chordata > Amphibia > Anura > Ranidae > Rana > Rana muscosa. Next base: position 131,785,053 of record CM055120.1, read on the forward strand.
ATACAGTAAACATAAAAATGAATAGAAACAAGATAATAAACTAATATTGAATGGAGTCAGTATCTACACAGCATTAGGGTTCATTGAGTTTGTGCAATATGCAAGAAGTATTTATAATCATTTCAGCTTGTACCAATCAGTCCACGGTTTCCACCTTCCACATGCCAAAGGAAATCTGCCCTGTGATGATGCGAACATTATTTCATATGTAATAGGAGTATTAGTCGTCATAACTATTTCAGTCAGTGTGGGGGTGTCTAGGTCCTTCCAATGTCGTGTGATCGCCAGCCTTGTGCGAAAAGAGGCATCTAAATGTACATCTGCATATAGGTATCTTTTATTCAGTGGCAAAAAGCACGAGGCCCAATGATATAAATTGAAATCTTGTATGGCCATAGGCCATCTTCAATCCAACACTTTACTTATGTGCCCCAGTGTATGTCCCTTCAGTCTGTCAAATACTCTAGGGGAGCAATATGGGTAGGCATACACCCTTCCACTAGGTATCAGGGAATGTTATGTTAACAAAAAAAATATGTACCGTAAATACTCGAGTATAAGCCGACCCGAATATAAGCCAAGGCACCTAATTTTACCACAAAAAACTGGGAAAACTTATTGACTCAAGTATAAGCCTAGGGTGTCCATCTGCATGCCTCACTGCGCCTCACTGTGTCCATGTGCATGCCTCACTGCGCCCTTGCCTCACTGTGCCCATGCCTCACTGTGTCCATGCCTCACTGTGCCCAATCTCCCTACCTGATCTCCAGCACTGTGTGACTAGACTGACATTTAACATGGGAGTCTATGGAAGGGGTGACCGGCTTTTAAAAATCGGTGCTCCCCGGCCGTAGGTCCCCTGGACAACAAACTTTGCAGACTTGTAGATGAAGAGTGGGGCTACATGTGTGCCTGGATGCAATTCTGACAGACTAAAAACCACGCATGCTCGGAAACAATTTGGCGCATGTTCGGAAGCATAGACCTTCATTTTCTCGACACGTTGTAGTGTTTTACGTCACCGCGTTCTTGAGGGTCGGATTTTAGTGTGACCATGTGTATTCAAGGACAGCTTGAGCGGAATTTCGTCGGAACTCTGTCGGAAAAACCCGTCGGAGTTTATTCCGACGGAAATTCCGCTCGTGTGTACAAGGCATTAGGATGCTATTTAAAACACATGGAACAACAACATAATAAGGAATGCAGGATGCTGCTCCACTCATTACCGCAACACAAAGATGTTTTACCAGCCTACCAGAATCCCCTCCCCCCAAGATCTATTGGCTGAAGGGGTTTTTGGCAGTCTTTGGGTACCTAAAAAAAAAATTCTGGTCTCGCCCAACCCTACTGAGATCATCTGGTGACAATCATATAATTTCTCTTGTTGCATTTACTCCATCGACGGTTAAAAAGAAGCAATTGAAATAGCAATTATACAGAAAATAGCAATAGATGTTAAACAACAAGATAGCATAGACACTATAGGACATGTTCTTTCTAGTTAAAACTTTGAGAATTATTTGTCTGGCAGACTCCAGGAAGTCATTTTCTCACACCATGCTTGTGTTTAACCAACTGAAATTGGTTGTAAGCATTTAATACCACTTTTTCTTCTTCCCTTGATTTTAATGCTGTCATGCAGGGTGAAACCAACAAGATTTCCTAGTAATTCACCCTGGAGGTTATACAATAAATGTGGGAAAAAAAGAAGAAAATAAACTGAGCATTTCTTTTATACTGGGGGAACAGGCAATAAAAGGCAACTTTATTAAAAAGCGTTACTATTTCCTTAAAAGATTTTACTAGCCGGGGCAGAACATTGCTCTGGGTGACGATTTTAGCAGCTATTATTGAAAAATCTGTTCAGTGGGTGTGGAAGGCCAAGCCTAGGTCACCTGAGTTAGTTAAAGTATTCTGTGGGTGGTAGCAGTTGGACTCATCAGCCAAAAAAGACCTAATACCATTTTAATTCAAGAAACCATGACAGTTTTTTATTGCAGTTCCATGCTTGCAAAACAGCATTAATCTAGAACAGGGAATGTAATAAAAAGGCACTGTCTCATGCTGTGTGAGTATATATAGGCCATTAATAGCTCCACTGTTGATTACATGTGTCATCGGTCAGACATGCAATAGTCTGGAGGATTCAGATGGCAACTTTAAAATTCAAATGTACAGTAATTGCATTGTACCTTGTGAACTGAGAAGTTCTCTAGGATAGAGAAAATCAGGGCTTCAAGGAAGTTTTAGCTTGGTGTTTTGACAAAGAATGTATTGAGGTCAGTGTTTAAGGAAGAACTTTGCACAAATTAAATCGATACACCCTCTTCTAGGTACACAGACAAACTGTATCTGCAGTGTGATCTCACACAATGAATTTCTCATAGGTAGAAATGGTGGACTCATATCAGATCATGCTATAGTGCTTCTAGAGGCACCATCCCAATATCATATTGTGTAAAATAACTGTACATCCCTTATGCCGCGTACACACGATTGGACATTCCGACAACAAAACCGTGGATTTTTTTCCGACGGATGTTGGCTCAAACTTCTCTTGCATATGCACGGTCGCACAAATGTTGTCGGAAATTCTGATCGCCAAAAACGCGGTCACACGTACGACGGCACTATAAAAGGGAAGTTCAATACCAAGTGCGCCACCCTTTGGGCTCCTTCTGCTAATCTTGTGTTAGTAGAAGTTTGGTGAGAGACCATTCGCGCTTTTCAGCCTCGTGCTTTTCAGTTAAAAAATAAAAAGATTATTCAGGAGATCACGAGAAATAATAAAGAAATCAGTTTGTCAGAACTCTGTGTGAATATCAGCAGCAAAACAACTTCATTATTCTAGCATTATGAAGAAGAAGAGAATGCGCTGCATTAAAAGATTAAAAAAAATTGCATCGTGACGAATGTGCCATCTCCATTACGAACGCTAGTTTTACCAGACCGAGCGCTTCTGTCTCGCACTTGATTCAGAGCATGCGTGGAATTTTGTGCGTGGGAATTGTCTACACACACTCGGAATTTACGAGAACGGATTTTGTTGTCGGAAAATTTGAGATCCAGCTCTCAAATTTTTGTTGTCGGAAATTCCGACAGCAAATGTCTGATGGAGCCTACACACGGTCGGAATTTCCGACAACAAGCTCCCATCGAACATTTGTTGTCGTAAATTCCGAGCGCGTCTACGCGGCATTTCAGGGAAAATAAATAAAAGCTGGGACTTTAAATGTTCCTCAAAGAAGAATTCAAGTATAATACTCAACACACAGAAAAAAGCATATTTTATTAGGAGCTGATAAATTATTAGACTTATACATTTCTCAAAAGTTGGTCATCTTTGCTGGGACTCCCTCAGGCAATATCATATGATTGAATGATTTTATCGAACATTAACGCTTTAGGAGAGGATACATGTAATTCTAATTGTATTTCTTTGTGTCTAATGAATGAATGAATGAATGAGTAACTTGTATAGCACTAACAAACGCTTTTGCAATCAGTGTCCACCTGTGTCTTCAGAAGAGGTGGGTCTCGAGCTTCTTCCTGAAGGGCAGATGGTTTTCTTCTGAGCGAATGTCCGCGGGTAGAGCGTTCCATAGCTGGGGTCCTTGGACTGCGAACCTTCATTAGCCTTTTGTTTTGTAGCGTGTCTTGGGGACGTGGAGGAGGTTCTAGTTAGTTGACCGGAGGGGGCGACCTGGGGTGTAGTGCTTTATTTTGTCGCAGCGGTATTGCGGGGCTTTTCCTTGTGTACATTTGTGAGTGAGGCAGAGGGTCTTAAATGTAGCCCGATCCCTCACGGCTAGCCAATGGAGGGTCCTCAGGGATGGGGTGATTGATTCCCAGGGTTTTATTCCAGTTACCAGTCTGGCTGCTGTGTTCTGGACGACTTGGAGACGGTAAATTTGGTATTTGGGAAGTCCTAGGTAGAGGGAATTTGCGTAGTCGAGTCAGGAATTAATGGTTGTTCCAACTACTGCTGCTGTGTTTCCTTCTGGGATGAAGGGGATGAGTCTATGCAACAGGCGAAGAAGCTGGTGGGATCCGCTGACTACTGATCCTATTTGTGCATCCATTGTCATGTCTCAGTCAAAGATGACTCAGAGGCTTTTGGCTTTGGTGCTGGGGGTGATGATTTGTCCGAGGATGGTGGATGGTATAGACGTCGTGCTAGGGTTTTTGTTTCGGTTTGCATGGAGGAAGAGGAGTTCTGTTTTAGATCCGTTGAGTTTGAGGGAGCTCTCCGTCATCCAATCGTCGATCAATGAGAGGCAGTTTTCAAGTGGGTGGTATTGGTCTTTTTTGTTGGTGATGCGTAGGTAAAGTTGTTTGTCATCAGCGAAGGAGGGATAGAGCAGGTCCTGGTTGCTGATGATTTTGAGGAATGGGCAGAGGTAAATGATGAAGAGCACGGGCGACAGGGGTGATCCTTGAGGGACTCTGCATGTAATTTTACATGCTTCTGAAGTGAAAGCTCCTAGTTGCACGTTCTGGGATCGGTTCTCTAGGAAGGATGTGAAACAGGGTAGGTCAGAGTCTGCGAATCCGGCTACTTCTGCGAGATGCATGAGCAGGTTTTTGTGGTCTACTGTGTCGAACACTGCTCTGAGGTCCAGCAGCACCAGGAGACACGATTCACCTTCATCTGCTGCTTCAAGGGCGTCATCCCAGATTTTGAGGAGCGCAGTTTCTGTCCCGTGGCCAGGGCAGAAACCAGATTGTAGTGGGTTCAAGAGTTTGTGGGTGTCCAGATGTTGTTGTAGCTGTTGTACTACTGCTTTCTCGATAATCTTGGAGATGGTGTTGAGTCTTGTGACAGGTCTGCGATAGTTTGGGTCTTTGGGGTCAAGGTTGGGCTTCTTTAGGAGGGGTTCGATTATGCCTTGCTTGAGGGAGATCGGGACGATTCCTTCCTTGAATGACTGGTTTATGAGGTGTGTTATGGTGGGTGCCAGGATGTCGGTACATTCTTTCAGAAGTTTTGTGGGAATAATGTCGTTTGGCGTTGTTCTGTCTCGGAGGCTTCTGATGATGGTTTTGGTGGTGTCGATGGTGATTGGGACCAGAGTAAATATCGGGGATTGTAGAGTATTTGTGTGTTTTTTGTCTTCTTACTCTGGCCGAGTGGGGTTGCTTGCTATGTTCTACTGAATTATTTCACAAATGTTTGTGATTTTGTCAATGAAAAAAATCAGATCGCTCATTGCAGAATTCTTGTGTTTCATTTGCTGGAGGCTCTCTCCAAGGGTGAACCTTATATACTGGTTTAAGTTCACTTCTGACTGTTCTTAGACAAGAGTTAAGGTCCCAGGAGCCGCATGTCAGAACAAGACTCACTGTGTGTGAACAAGTGGCAGTCTCAGCTACGTGGCTTTCCACTTTAGTCAGTTTTCTGGCTGTTGTTCCTAAGTTTAGAGACTATTAGAGTCCCTCTTCTAGCAGCACTTCGGTGGGGTCAACCTGTCTAGTCAGATCCCCTTGGGGTGGTGGGCTTGAACTCCTTCAGGCATTCCAATGCTGTTTTTTGTAGGATTATTTGACTTACCTTCGTATCCAATATAATCGAATTCTTATACAGTGCCTAAAATTGACGCGTTTCACTATTAGATATAATTTTTTCAACATCTTCACTAAAGCAACAATTTGAGCATCAAATCTGATCTGGAACCATAACCAACTATTTAATCCCCGATATGGCATACAGAGATATAATATACATTCCTAGAGGTAATACCCTTAGGCATAAAAAAATGATGTGTGGTAGAACTACAGAACAGCCCCCCCACACACACACTTCATGTTACAGAGAAGAGGAGGGGAAGCAGTTTCCCGGTTCTAATACACATCCTGTCTTGGGTAGTTTCTTCATACATACAGTAAGGTGAGTGAGAGGTATCACCCTAGGACCGGAAGTGTGTTACTAACAGGATCTCTAGATAAGAATTAAGTAAACAAATTCTGAAATAGAATACCAAATGCAGTCATTATATCCTAGGTCTGGTAAGCTTAAAGTATAACTGAAGGAAACATATTTTTTTCGTTTTGGATAGAGTGGAGATGGATTAGAACACCTGTCAGGTTTTTGATTTTTTTTTATTGCTGCCTGTGCTCCTTTTATGGAGATTCAACCTCCCAGTTCATCATGTTTGGTTGTTGTCATCAAAAGTGAAAGAAAATCCCAAATTTTGTATTGTCCCCAGAATAGAAATAGAGGAATAATCTTCCAATGTGGACATTAGTTCTGGTGCCAACCAGGGATTTCCTCATTTTGGAGGGATATATTCTCACTTCCTGTTTTGTCAATGGGACACAAATGGCAAAAAATAAACAACCCTGACAGGGGTTATAACCCTCCCTTAAGCCTCATACACATTACTAGTTTTTTTTCACTCAACCCAGCTCAGGTCTGAGCCGCTGTACTAACAATCCAATGTTAGTATAGTGATCTTCCCTGCTGTGCTATTGTGTTCTGACAGGAGGGTGCCACCCCCCTTCCCCCCACCAGAACACTCTGATCAGCGCTCTTATCCATTGGCTGAGAGTGCTGATCGGCAGACCTTTTCCGGTCATGACCCTTTGACAGAGAGGCTTCTGTTGGACTGACTTCCATACACACAGGCCGAATTTCGGCTGGTTTCTACTGAACTGAACCAGCCGATGTTGCCCGATTTTCGGCCTGTGTGTACTAGGCTTTACTCTATCCAAAATGGAAAAAGGTAAGGAGCATGGAGTGGCCTAGTTAGTCTCCAGACCTTAATCCTATAGAACATTTATGGAGGGAGCTAAAACTTTGAGTTGCAAAAGACAGCCAAGAAACCTTAAGGATTTAGAGAAGATTTGTAAAGAAGAGTGGACCAAAAATCACTCCTGAGATGTGTGCAAACCTGGTCACTAACTACAAGAAACGTCTTACCTCTGTGCTTGCCAACAAGGGTTTCTCCACCAAGTACTAAGTCATGTTTAGCTTCGGGATCCAATACTTATTTTATGCACTGAACTGCAACTTAATATCATTTGTATCATGTGTTTTTTCCGGATTTTTGTTTGATATTCTGTCTCTATCATTTATAATACAATGGGAAAAAAGCAAGGTGCGCCAGACTAGGTGGCACACCTTGCTTTTTTCCCATTGTGTCTTCCAGAGTTGTGCTTCTCCTCTCATGGTTGCTGCTGACGGTGTATATCCATATCGACTACTATCATACTTATATTGACTATCGTCACCGTCCCCTACCCTGTATACAATATTGGACATTTTTTTAATCCCCTCTTTTTTACCATTTACAAGAGACTTTTGCTTAGTTACTTGCGCCATCTCACCTTTTTTCTATCATTTATAATACACCTATGATAAAAATTATAGACGCTTTCTTTGCAAGTGGGCAAACTTACAAAATCTGCAGGGGATTAGGTAATTATTTTCCTCACTCTATGTGTAACTGCTGACTGAATTTTTCCACCCCTTTACAATAGAATTCACGGCTTTATTGCACTTTAAATAGTATATTTGGACCAAGTTGGCCCAAACAAACTATTTCCATCACTAAATGATGCAGCCAAAATATGTGTCCTGTAATACACTATAGTATCATTAGCTACATTCGGTCAGTGGGCAGCTCTGTTTGCATCTCACCCTCAGTCAATCAGAGGAAGCCTTGTATTCATTGGAAAAAATACAAGGCCTTTCCTGAATGGTAGAGAAGCGCTCAGCCCAACTTTCTGTAAATACAGCAGCAGACAGAAAGCCGCCCGTACTGCTACTGGAACAGCACCACTTACTGTAAGTAGGGTAATGCTACTACTGTGCATTTTTTTACACACATTCGATGAATAGTTTAGTAATGAAAACAACACGCTTGGGCCAATTTGGCCCAAATTAACAATTTAAGTTTAAATGAAACCTGCAATTCTCCTATAAGTTGGCCAAACTATAGATTTTTTTTTTAAATTCAGATTCCTCCATTCATGCTAAACACTCTGGATGGGCAAATCTTCCCTGCCAGCCTTTGTATTCTGGCAGTTAGCTCCAGTGGCTGTCAGAATAGCTAAACAGTGCCTGAATATGATTGGAAGCAAGTGTTGTTGGACTGACAATTTTTCACCCAGCTCCTTGAGCCAGGTAGTGCCGACAGGGCCCAGTATGAATCAGCCGAATTTGAGCCTTTAGGCCACAAAACAAACCCCTATTTTTTCAGTTGATGCTGCTCTTACAAGATAATGCCTTACAATAGGATTTGAGTGAGCTTATCTCCACCCCAACTGGCAAAGCTTGAAAGCAGGTGGTAGGGCTTATGGAAACAACTTTAGTGGGAAGGCAATCTGTAATAGGAGTAAATTTAGATTACACGATATAAATCACAAACCCTGTATGTATGCATATTTTACAAACTTACCTTTAAACTGTTACTTCAGTTTTTACACTTTAACCTCTCATTCTGCCATATACAAAGACAGTTTAAATAATAATGTGCTTCCAACCTTGTGGTAAAAACTCAGGGAAGGCCCTCTTCAGTTCCATAATGACTTTGCCCATGTGCACAAAGCCAGGTCATAAAGACAGAATTTGTAGAGTTTTGTTTTGTGGAGGCACCTGATTGGCTTGTACAGAGCCCTGACCTAAAGCCTACTGGAATACCTTTGGGATGCATTGAAATGTCAAATGTGAACTACAGTGGGTCTTCTTATCCAACATCACCACCTGACCTCACAAATGTTCTTAATGCTGAATGGGCACACATTTCTATGCACTTCCATAGAAGAGTGGTGGCAGTTATACAGTTACAGACACAAAAGGAGGCCAATTCTATATAATTCCATATGCTTTTGGAATTGGAAGTCTAACAAGCCTTATATAACTCATTTTGACATACTTTTGGTCCAATAATATTTATTAGAAATTAATAATAATTACCTCACACAATCTAAAAAACAACTTTTATTAGCATTTCTGTTTGGTAAGAAGACTCATAAATCAGCTGATTTTTATCACATCTGTTTTATTATTTACATTCAAATACACTTACAGATTAAAAGAAGCACAAAATGACAACATTTTAATAACAATTTATTGGAAAAAATATTTCCCTACAGTCCATTCCCAGCTGGAGTGTTCAGTAAAATACATTTATTTTCAAGTACTATTTTAATTACCATCAACAGTTCACATATGGACACCTTTTATTTCGATGTGAAAACTTTTAGCAAAATGTCAAAAAACACTAATTAACAAGTAATCTTTTAAAAACAAACTTTTTAAAATAAATGCTGGGATGAAATGTGCTACATTTACATATGCAAGAAAAAAAAAATCTATGCAAAAATATGCCATCTTTGATAATTATAGTTTCAAACCAGTAGCAGTGTTGCTTAAAATGTTACTGTGTACTGTATTTAATATTCCTTGTTAAAATTAATGACTTGCAATGGAAATCATGTATAACTATACAGCATAAAAAAGAACGATTATTCCTACAGAACACATCAAATGTTTAACATAGAAAGGAAAACCAATTCATTTAATAAAACAGTGGGACTTTAAATATCCCAGGGAGATGCCGTTATACACAGTATTTTGGTTTACGTTATAGTTTTCTGTTGGATAAAACTAAGGATTTTTTACAATAATATAAAAATGCAAATGCTCAAGTTCATGTGGTTTTCTGAGCACCTGTGTCATGTTCACTTTTGCATGAACAGTCTCCAGCTAAATCTAGTTAAAGAGACAGTCACCTACTCATCGAGGGCAGAATGACAATGCCTCCTGATGGTCCACCCTCCCCAGCAAGGAATACTCACCCATCTGCACCCCCTCATTGCTACAGCAGTCTACCAGGAGTAAAGTCCAGTGTTGGCGCTTACCTGGGTAGATGCCATCACTGTCACGCTACTACAAAAAGCTATTACCAGCATTTTTTCCAATCTTTTTTTAGCTTAGTGTGCATTGAGCCTTAGGTTCTATTTAGGATTTTGTTTTTTAGGAGGCACCAAATGAATGCAAGTTAAAATAGTGTCAAAAAGCATCAGAAAAATCTTACACAGCTTGCAGGTGAAAGTTTTTAAAGTGTATGACCAGCCAAAACTTTTTTTTGTTGTTGTTTAGGATAGAGCAGGGTTAGGTCAGAACCCCTGACAGGTTTTCTACTAATCAAGGCTCAGTTAGAGAGATTTATCCTCACTTCCTGCCTTGCTGACAATGTTTTAAACCAGACAGGAAGTAAAGGAAACTCTCCAATAGTTACACAGACAGAATTTATTTTTTTAGTTGAGTATAGGAAGACTAAAACCCCTGTCCATAATTTTTTCTGTGTCTGGTATTGAATGATCCATATAGCTAGACAATATGCAGAATCATTAAAGAAAGATAGGGGTTAGTCACTGCTATAAAGATTTAAAAAAAAGGTCTCAATACCAATAATATTTGTTTCTTCTCTAATAACTACCATCCTTTTAGTGGGGATATTTATACACCCCCCCATTGGCATAGTAATTAAAGTGTACCCCAAGCAAGGTCTACATTTTTAGTGATGGCTCCCTTACTACTAAAATGCTGCTCCTAAAATGGGGAACAAAAACTGTGGGGGAGGGGGAGGAGGCTTTAGATAATATTATATATTATCTAAATAGGTAATATTTTGATAATACCTTTTCTTCAGCTTTTATACTTAAGGGGGCAACTTCACCATTCTTCCAACGAGATCCTGGGAATGCCAAGTAGCCCAAATCTAGCAAGATGACGCACCCACACAGTGCAGAATTGTCTTCTTGTGAGATTTGGGCTACTTAGAATTCCCAGGATCTCGTTGGAAGAATGGTGAAGTTGCCCCCTTAAGTATTAAAGCTGAAGAAAAGGTATTATCTAATTATTATTAAGTCCGAAAGGAAAATCACCCAATGCGGACACAGGAAAACATAAAAAGAAAAATAGAATCTCTATCACTGGACAAAGATAGCAATGAACTATGAAAAAGATAAAAAGGATTTACTTTCACTGCATGTCCAGGAGGAGTAAAAAAACAAACACGGGTATAAAAAATAAAAAATAAATAAAAAGGACCTTCTTGATGGCACACGCAAACAAACCTCACAGACGTTCTAACCCTTTCCTTACTCTACCGTAAACTAGAAAAAGATGCTTTGGCTGGAAATGGGCATTCAAATGCAATACAGTTATTTTTTTTTTTAAGTACAGAAATTGAATTAACTATGTAAATGCTATTACTGATCATGTTTCCTCATGCAGGTTCTTGAAGTAATTATTGTGCTCAATAGGAAGAACTGAAATTTAGTTTTTGGAATTAAACACAGTTGAAATGTTTTGTCTATGCAAAACACTTGCCAGCTGTCAATAATTGTAAAGAGACCAACATAGGAACAAACAAGATTAAATATATCTTATTTGGCACAATGAACACTTTAAAAGCATGTGCAGACTTTACTGGGAAAAAAGTAATAAATGCTATTTACAAAGCTTATTTTGATGTCCTTGATTTTTGTCAAGTTTTTCAAAAAAGTCTGAGATACTTTGCAATTACATTGCTGCCATACATCTAAAATAAAGTGGATATTCAGTGCAGAAAGTAACATTTCTTTTATAACCTTCAATTCATTTGTTTTGCTTTTCCTTTTTTACAGCATATGGGTGGATGCTAAATATATATTTGAAGTCCTGTAGATTGTGGCTTTGTGTTCTCAATTTATAGACATGATCCCATCACATTTCTGTGCAGACAAATGGATATTGTACTAACACCCACTCACAACTGACACAGCAAGCACAGACCCATTAGTGGTAGTAGATTTGAATGGTGTCCAGTTTCCTGCTTAATGCGAAATTGAGGTAAATCCAATGATTTCATATTTAATAATGTAAATGTAATTTGTTCAGTCTATATTCACACAAAAGGAAATATTTGGATGGTGAGCCGTTTTGGGGATTTCTACATATAATTATTTTAAGCTACTCAGTCAGTGTGTGTCCTATTTATACCAAGCCAAATTGCCAGCAGGGGAGAGCTGCATCCAATCCAGAAGCTAAATGACTCACTGAAAATCAATCTGTTTTCCCCTCTGCCTTTGGGCTTTCCTTGGGTTCAGTCCTGACTCTCCTCCAGTCATACAGACAGCTTGAGGCTGAGGGTGTCTTTTGGTGCAACTGCTGTCTGCTTCTCTGTCTCAGTTCTGTTCACCACGATTGTTATGGAATTCTGAGCCATCGGACTCTGCAGCCCAATTCTTCCGTGCTCCTCCAGAGATCTGGCCTTGATCGAAAATGAAGATAATCTGGCTGTTACGTACTGGTTATTGCAGTACCCCATAAAACACCTGTTAAAAAAAAAAAAAGTACTGTTATAGATAGATTGTTATATGTTATACCTGCATTTTCTTTTATTGTTATTTCCTAAAGTTTAACTTTAGACTTGATGGCATTTCTTGCAATGATTGCTTCCACGGCATACATAGAATAACTGCTTATATTGTCACAATCTGCCTTTATGCCAAGAAATGTGTTTTGTTGTTTACAGTAGGGCTCCTTTCACACTAGTAGTGGACTTAAGCGCCCCTCTAAGCGATCCATGATGATCACATTTCAAAGGTGGTTGAGCGGTGGTTTGCAGATGTTCAGGAGGCAATACTGTCACTTTATAAATGCCTGCATTTTTTAATTCACATTTTTTAGGTTTTCAGATTTTTTTCCTTTACACAGACAAATATATTACACATTAAAAAGAGAGAATCCAATACCTATACTACAATCATAAGTATGCGCACAGGGTGTGCCTGGGCACACCCTAATCACCCCATGTGGGGCAGATTCCCCCTGCTGCTCGGGCCCCTGTGTCGCACCCCCCCCCCACAGCGCTGATGGCTTCCCTCCTCTCCTTCCAGTTGCTGCAGGGGAAGTTAAGATGGAGAGCGGGGGAAAGGGATGGTAAATATGCCATTTACTGGCCCCTTCCATTTGTGAATGAACAGTGTCTTTAAAAGTGAGACATCAGTGGTCTGTTCAAGAATTGTAAAAATAAATAAAAATAATGTAAAAAAAAAAAGTTAAAAAAACTACGGACACCAATTTCTACCCTACTGACGCCATCTGTGTTTTAATGCATACAAAATGTTTGTTTACATTTATTTATGAAAGTGTATGTGTGTATATCTCTCTCTCTCTCTCTCTCTCTCTCTCTCTCTCTCTCTCTCTATATATATATATATATATATGTAGTGGGTGTTTGATTTTAGGGAAGGCATCTGGGTGGTAGTGTAACCTAGATGCATTGATTGTCAGGGAATCTGAGACCCTTTTGTGGTTCTTGGAGGACTCTGGTGGTGTGAGGTTCCCTGCGGCCTGCAGGTGGCGCTGTCGCCCTGGGCCGGAGCTGAACACTCACCGCAAGACTGTTTCCTTTTTGTCCTTTCCTGGCACTGGTACAGCAGGGCGGGGAACCTGCTGTGATGCAAAGGGCGAGGGGGTAAAAGTGGCGGACGCCCTGACCTTGGGGTTCAGAGTCGGAGGACGCAGCCGCACCCAGGCACCTTCAGCTTGGGTCCTGGTATTCCGGAGTTCCGGGCCCAGGTGCCCTTGACCTGGCCAGAGCGAGAGATGGAGTCCATCTCAGGCACCTTTAGCCTGGGGTGAGGTACTATGGCGGAAGCCTGGAGCTCAGTACCTTCGACTGAGTTCCACGAGGGTGGAGGAATCCGAGGGGGCCCTAACTCCTTGGGTGCTGTGTCTGAGGTCGAGAAGACTGGTGAGCGGAACTTCTCTGGAGAGTCCGGCGCAGGATTGCTGGTGACAGAGAGGCCTCCAGTGACTCCCTTGGACGGATTACCTTCCCCTGATAGGGGCTACAATAGTGAAGGTAATTCACGTTCTGATCAATATAGTCAGTGGCAGTGACTGTTCACCACTGGTGATACTACAGTGGTTAGCTTTATCTAGAAGAATTGTGCCTTGGCCTACTCCCCACAAATACTGAAATGTTACATAGGTCTCAACCAGTCTGTGCTGTATGACTATTTATTGAGAAGAATAAATACGAGTTGGACCTATTCAGTGTGTGGAACTCTGGTTACTAGGAGCAAAGGGGAGTCAATCCGAGGAGAGGATTGGACTCTGGGACACATACACAGGCCCGATAGTTCTGGCCTTCACCTCTACACCTTGGAGGACATGGGCCGTGGTATATCTCATCTCTCTCTTCCAGGTACCACTAGACAACAGCCGCATGACCGATAAAGCTAGAGAGAGAGTAAGGTCGCTATATATATATATATATTGTGACAGCATGCAGGTAAAATCACCAGGTTGCATCCAGGATGGAAGGTATATATGTCCTACATTCAGGCTTTATGCCGATTTATACCACTAGGGGGAGTGTAGGGAGTCTTGCAGGGGAAGAGTTAATGAGCCCAGCTGAAGTAAGTGGGCTCGTTAGGGCCTCTACAAGAACTCCCAGCATGCTAAGGGAGAGGCTCCAACCTGGAACCAGATCTGTGTGGATAGTCTGGGGAGTGTGATCTCTGTGCGGTGAGCCAAAGCCTGTGTGGTTATTGCTAAGAACTTCAAAAAAAGCAGGGAGCTAGGGACTGGGACAGCACAAGGCTGTACCCAGTTGTCAGTTAGGGACACCAACGTGTGTAGTGAGCGTTCAAGTTGACCAGGATTTCTTTTCATGTTTCTTTTGTTTTTGCTGTATTTTTTTGTCTGTATATAGTTCAAATAAAACCACACCCTTTTGTTTTCTCCTACCACTGTCTACTGTGCCTGTTTTTGTGCGGTGAACCCAACCAGGGGGTCACACACACCCGCTGCTGAGCTAACCCCCTCACAGTTGGTGGAGAATGCGGGCAGTTTTTTTAAGGCCAGCATGGAGGAGATACTGAAACAGCTGGCTCTAGCAAATGCCAATCAGCAGCAGACAAATGCAGGTTTGCAAAAGAGCCTTGTAGCCCAGCAGCAAGCTCATCAACAGAGCCTTGCAGCCCAGCAGCAAGCTCATCAACAGAGCCTTACAGCCCAGCAGCAGACAAATGCAACTTTGCAACTGAGTTTGGAAGCTCAGCAACAAGCCCAGCAGCAATCTGAGGCCCGCTTCATAGACCTGTTACAGAAGCAAGAACAGAGACTACAGCAACAAATGGAAACGTTAATGCAGCAACGTCCGCAGACCAGTGAGGCAAGTAGTTCCACTAATACTGCGTCCTTTGGGGTGAGTCGTTTATTGACAAAATGACTGGAGAGGATGATCCAGAGGTGTTTTTGACCACATTTGAAAGGACTGCTGAAAGAGAAAAGTGGCCTAAGGAGCAGTGGGCTGGACTGGTGGCTCCTCTGTTAACTGGTGAATCGCAGAAAGCTTACTATGATCTAGAGCCTGACCAAGCAAAAGACTATGTGATGCTAAAAACTGAAACATTGGCACGGCTGGGTGTCACCCTGGCTGTCCGGGCTCAGCGTATGCATAACTGGACTTTCCGGCTTGGAAAACCCCCCAGGTCTCAAATGTATGATCTCATTCACCTGAGCAGGAAGTGGCTACAGCCAGAGACTTTGTCCGCACCAAATATTGTGGAACGTGTTGTGATGGCTCGTTTGAGAGCTCTTCCTACTGCCATCCAAAAGTGGGTAAGCCATGGAGACCCAGAAACAGCCAATAATCTTGTGGATCGTGTAGAGAAGAACTTGGCTACAGAGAACCTGACTGCCTCTTCCAGTGGCGGGTAACATGATTCCAAGGGGTGAGGGTGGAAAGAGTGAGAGGGCGGGAGTTCTACCCAAGGTTTGGCGAGAACAGCCTGGGAAGTCAGGGGTTCAAGAGGCAGCAAGAAGGATTGTTTGTTACAGCTGCCGACAAGAGGGAAATATTGCAGCAAATTGCCCGGTTGTGGATGAACCCATGCAATGTGACTTTCTAACGGACAGACGTCAGTCGCTGTTTGCGACAGTCGCATGCACTGCCATGCGGGGAACTGAGAAACATTTATGCAAAATGTGCGTTAATGGTAGAAATGTTGTATTGCTGGATTCAGGTAGCCTCGTGACACTGATAAAGGCTGAATTAGTTACTACAGAGGTCTCTGGGAATAACAAGGTAGCTGTTATTTGTGTGCATGGGGACACCCGAGAGTATCCGGTGACTACAGTGTGTTTTGAGACCCCCAAAGGTACCCTCTCTCATCGGGTGGGATTAGTGTCTCACTTGCCTCATGATGCCATTGTGGGAAGGGATTTTCCAAAGTTCTGGGAACTATGGGATTGTCCTGAGCCCCCCACTGGTGCCCCTATATACCAGGAATGTGATAGCCAGAATTCCTCGGAGAGTGGTGAGGACTCTCCAGAATGTCCCTTGTCGGTATTGGCAGGGGAGACTCGAGAAACTGGGGAGGAGCCAACATCCTCAGACGAAAACATGCCGTCTGTGGAGTTTTCTGATCTCGAGGTTCACAAGGAAAATTTTGCCACAGAACAGTTAAAAGACCCCACCCTAATAAAGGCACGGGAAAACGTAGTGGAAATAGATGGCGAGTTAGTGAACCCAGATGAGACCGGCACTTACCCATACTTCATCGTGGAAAAGGACCTACTGTATCGGGTGGCTAAAAGGGCAGAAGAAACCATTGAGCAGCTTGTGGTGCCCAAACCTTACAGGAAGTTGGTGTTAGAGTTGGCCCATGGGCACATTCTTGGAGGTCATCTGGGGACAGAGAAAACCAGAGAGAGAGTATTGCAGAGATTCTATTGGCCTGGGGTCATGAAGGAAACAGAAAATTAATTGTTCCTCCTGCCCTGTGTGTCAGAGGTCGGCACCGATGCCACATTTCCGTAACCCGCTGGTACCTCTTCCCATCATTGAGGTCCCCTTTCAGAGGATCGCAATGGATTTGGTAGGTCCGATAATGAAGTCCGCTAGGGGGCACCAGTACATCTTGGTTATAATGGACTATGCCACCCGTTATCCGGAAGCGATTCCTCTCCGAAATACCTCGGCCAAAATCATAGCCAAAGAGCTATCTCTTGTTTTTAGCCGTGTGGGTATTTGTATGGAACTGCTTACGGACCAAGGTACACCCTTTATGTCCCGACACAATTGCGTACATCTGTGTATCACCCCCAAACAGATGGGTTGGTTGAAAGATTCAACAAAACTCTAAAACAAATGTTAAAGAAGGTGGTGGATAAAGTTGGAAAGGATTGGGACTGTCTAATTCCCTATTTAATGTTTGCTATTAGGGAGGTACCCCAATCCTCTACGGGTTTCTCACCCTTTGAGTTACTCTATGGGAGACACCCAAGAGGGCTGTTGGATATCACCAAGGAAACTTGGGAAAGTGAGAGTTCTCCCCACAGGAGTGTGATTGAGCATGTCGCCCTGATGCAAGATAGAATTGCACAGGTAATGCCAATCATAAAGGAACATTTGGCCCAAACGCAGTTGGCACAGCAGAGAGTGTACAACCGTGGAGCCAAGACCCAGACCTTTTCCCCGGGGGATAAGATATTGGTACTTGTCCCTACGGTTGAAAGCAAGTTCCTTGCCAAATGGCAAGGCCCCTACGAGATAATGGAAAAAGTGACGAAGTGAATTACAAGGTCAGACAACCAGGAAGGCGAAAGCCCGAACAGATCTATCACATTAATCTGTTGAAAGCCTGGAGGGATAGGAATCCCTAGTCGCAGAAACTTTGTCACCAGCTCAGTCTGATTGCGCGATTCCTGAGGTTGGAATAAAACCCTATCGGATCCCAGAGGCCCGACGGGAGGCAATACGTGAGGAAGTACAGAAAATGCTTAAGTTAGGGGTTATGGAGGAATCCCAAAGTGATTGGTCAAGTCCCATAGTGTTAGTGCCTAAACCGGATGGGAGCTGGCGATTTTATACCACTAGGGGGAGTGCGGGGAGTCTTGCAGGGGAAGAGTTAATGAGCCCAGCTGAAGTAAGTGGGCTCGTTAGGGCCTCTACAAGAACTCCCAGCGTGCTAAGGGAGAGACTCCAACCTGTAACCAGATCTGTGTGGATAGTCTGGGGAGTGTGATCTCTGTGCGGTGAGCCAAAGCCTGTGTGGTTATTGCTTAGAACTTAAAAAAGCAGGGAGCTAGGGACTGGGACAGCACAAGGCTGTACCCAGTTGTTAGTTAGGGACACCAACGTGTGTAGTGAGCGGTCAAGTTGACCAGGATTTATTTTCATGTTTCTTTTGTTTTTGCTGTATTTTTTTTGTCTGTATATAGTTCAAATAAAACCACACCCTTTTGTTTTCTCCTACCACTGTCTGCTGTGCCTGTTTTTGTGTGGTAAACCCATCCAGGGGGTCACACACACCCGCTGCTGAGCTAACCCCCTCACAATATATATATATAGAGAGAGATATATACACACACACACACCCACATATACACACACACAGTATCTCACAAATGTGAGTACACCCTTCAATGGCAGTCCCATTGAATTCAAAACTTCAATACCTTCAGAACCTTTTCCATAAATCGCTGTGACATGAGTAGCAGCAATATGAACAGTTCGAATGGGGTGCGGAGGCTAAAAGTTCTGTCACAGATCAGTGGGCTAGGTTTACCCAAAATTACGCCTGTTTCTAGAGACTGCATAGGCACAGCCAGTGCAAAACAAATCTATGCATACCATCCAACATTTTGAGATGGGAATGAGGGACACCTACTAACAAACGCATGTGGGCATAGGACATGCCCCCTGCCACACCCCCTTAAAGGAGAATCAACAAAAAAAAGGTTAATTAAATCCACAAGGACTTTTTTTTACCACTACTATTCCTTTATATTGGCTTTTAAAATGTACAAATGCAGCAATTTAGAAATTGGATGAAAGGTTTAGCACTGGGAAACACTTTTAGAGAGATAAAAAGTGTATTTTATTTACAACTATATGGTTTAGACCAGGGACAAATGGGGGGGGGGGTGGCAGAGGGCAGCGGGACATTGCTCCAAATCAGGGACAGTTGGGAGCTATGATGTATGTATTTGTACACATTACAACGGGCCATGGCATGTTGGAAGTGCGAGAAAGATTGTTTTGGTCAGGCAAGTTCACTTCGTCTTCTTCTTTAACTCATTGGTATTGTCCCAAAATAACAAATGATTGAGTTGTAGTGGGCATGGCATGGTTGTGTTTAGTTATTTTTTCAATTCCTGCTGGGGAGACCATCTTGAACTAAACTTTGTTTTATAATGTTAAGATATTAGAAAGAGAGAAGAGGAGAGAGGAGATGGAGTGAGAGAGTATAAAGCATACACATGGGTTCTAGGAGAAATAAAATAGTCAGGTTTTAACCACTTGCTGACCAGGCCCTTTTGTTTACAAGTTTAAATTAGTATTTTTTGCTAGAAAATTACTTAGAACCCCTCAACATTATATATATATATATATATATATATATATATATATATATATATATATATTTTTAGCAGAGACCCTAGAGAATAAAATGGCGATCATTGCAACCTTTTATGTCGCACAGTATTTGCACAGCAGTCTTTCAAATGCAATTTTTTGGGAAAAAACACACCTTAATGAATAATAATAAAAAAAAAAAAAACACAATAGTTACCAATATATAATGTGAAAGATGATGTTAGGCCAAGTAAATAGATATATAACATGTCATGGTTCAAAATTGCCCACGCTTGTGGAATGGCGACAAACTATGATACTTTAAACATCTCCATAGGTGACGCTTTAATGTTTTTTACAGGGTACCTGTTTAGAGTTACAGAGGAGGTCTTGCACTGGAATTATGGCTCTCTAATGATCACAGTGATACCTCACGTGTGGGAAAGGGAGTCACCGCTCAAGGATACTGATTGTAAAACTCTTCACCAGATCCAAAGCCACGGGTGCTGCCAATGCATAGAACAATGCAAAGTAAAGGAAGGATTTCTGGACAGCCGCACTCCAAACAACTTGTTGCTTTTATTGTAGATAAAAAAAACACAGGATACATGCCACAGCAAACAGGGTACAAACTGACGCGTTTCGCACTAAAGCTTAGTGCGTAATTATGATTAAGCACTAAGCTTTAGTGCGAAACGTGTCAGTTTGTACCCTGTTTGCTGTGGCATGTATCCTGTGTTTTTTTTTTTATCTACAATAAAAGCAACAAGTTGTTTGGAGTGTGGCTGTCCAGAAGTCCTTCCTTTACTTTGCATACCTCACATGTGTGGTTTGAACACCATTTACAAATGCACACACAACTTGAGTATGCATTTGCTTCTGCATGCCAGCACGGAGGGATGGGGTGCTTTAAGTTTTTTTTTTCTATATTTCACTTTTATGTTTACACTGTCCCTGTATTTTTTTTTTTTTTTTAATTAATTTTATTCCTATTACATGGAATGTAAGCATCTTTTGTAATAGAAATAAGGATGACAGGTCCTCTTTATTGAGAGATTTGTGGTCAATTACACCAAATCTTTCATTTACCATTTTTTTTTTGTTTTGGTCTGAGAACTGGAAGTGACGTCAGAGGTCGCTTCAGTCCTCCAAGGGCATAGAGATGAGTGGGGGCCATCTTACCCTTACTCTTCTTTGCACCTAGCAAACGGCCGCATCGGATCGCTTCCGGGCTTTACCAATGGCTCCGGTAAGCTCAGAAACGACCGGGAAGCGGCGGGGGGCACTTCTCCCACCCCCTCTAAAAGTGATCCCCTGCGCACCCACGGGACCACTTTTATCCAATGTCGAATCGCTCATAGTAAAATACGATACCGGGGTTATGCAGCTAGCCATTACCAATATAAGTGACTGAATATTAGCCCTCTTCTGGCTTGCCTATGTCAATCTTTATTTTACAAAACTCCCAATCACCATCCATCCAAAATCTGTAGTGCATGCTGGGAAATTGGTGACCGATGAAGCAAATGAGCAGACATAATGCAAAGTGAGTTTGGAAAGCATTAGCTATACTGAATGCAACATCGGATCACACACAAGTCCATTGAGCTGCTGTGAACAATAGAGATCTGTACGTTTTTATATACGTTTACGTCTTCAGTTTCCTTTCAGCCAAGTATTAAAAGAAATATTTTAGTGATGTGGCCTCTTTTTAGGGATTAAATGGAAACATGGTTTGAGTGGTAATAGTTTTTACTAATGGCCCAGCACACTAATGGCTCATTTTAGAAAACTGTTCCGCCTTGCACTTATCCATGCAATTCTTTTGTCAAAAAAGAAACTGTTTAACTGACTAACAAAAAGGATTCACTGCTCATGACACTGGCAGGAAGGTGTTTTAAGTATGTCAATGGATTACACACTCATGTTCAAACTAGCAGTCATGTGAAAAAGAAATCCATTAGTGTTTCAGTAGGCAAAGGAACATTTATTGTTACATTATTACATTGAGGTAATGCTCAGGTTTCTTATGATGTCAGGTGAACAGGTTGCAGCGTGAGTCAATATTGTTAAGCTGAACTCTATTCAGATATAAAAAGGCACAAACAAATGTGGTTCTGTATTCAATAATACATCAGTCGCGTATAGAAAAGAAAACACAAAGGGTGCAAAGGCCTTGTGCATTACCAGACTTTATTGGAAAAAGAGTGCAAACTCACAATAGTCAAATACTAATAGAGAATTATAGAGCAGAACTGAGTGGCAGGGTAACCCTCATAAGGTGGAGTATCAAAATGGCCGTGGTGTCACCAAGACTCCCCAGATAGCACATTTCAAGGGCCGTACCCTCTTCATCAGGCTTTGCCCTGTAGTCAGGATTGTTATCAGAGGACAAAATACAATTGGTAAGGCCGTACAACTGATAGAAAAAAAGACAAGGAAAAATCCAAGAAAAACTCCACACTCACTTACCAACCAGCCCGCGTACAACCAAATGAACCTGTCTAACAGTATGCGTTAAAAACAGGGGTTTAGCACACATTTGCAAATACATGCGTAAGATACAAGCTCCGCCAATGCACCCTGGTATCTGTAGTCCTATCACTAGCTTATGAGTGACTCCACAATGTAAGCATATGCATTGTGATGGATAGATTGAAGGCAGATAGACTGAGGGAGCCCACCACTTCTTAAATGTACAGGGGCACACTGAACACCCAGCACATAGCACAATGTCTGCAAAGGTGTCCGTGGGTTGCCTGACCAATATAACAATACTACAAATGTAGCGCCCACCCCATTTAGGGGTGCTATATACTCAAATTTAGGGGCTGGTCTGAGATAGTAGTTAGGCTCAGACAATTCTCAATTTATAGGTTGTGCCGTTTTGTTTCCAGTGTGGTGTACTGGTGTGCAGTTCCCTGAGGTGGGCACTGCCATAATGCGTCAGGGTTGAACCGCTGGTATTAGTGCTGTGCCTTGGGTGTCCTCTCTTGGCAGCAGTACGATGGGTGTGGTCGACCTGCTGTGCATGCTGGGAGAGGATACATAAGGGGCAGACGCCGCCTGGGAGGGGTTTTTGTTGAAGAGTCGGAGTCCTGGTGCGTGGCGCATGGCCCTCCAGGCCATGGGGCCACATGTGCATCAGTCCCAGGCACCTTTAGTCCTGGGGCTGCATCTTCAACAGTGGGCCCAGCACCTTTAGCTGGAGCCCGCTTCGAGGAGAAGTCCCAGGGTGTCCCTCGCGAGGGAGCCCGCTTCTAAGAAGAGGAGACCGGGGGGAAGACCTTTCTGACGGACCGGTGAGAGTTCCTGGTGAAAGAAGGGGCCCGGTAACTCTCTGGAGGGATTCTTCTATCCACCAAGGGCCTAGTAATGTGCTGCTGCTGGCACCTGTCTTTAAGTATCCAGAAGCTAAGAGGTTCGGAGTCTGATAGATTCTGTGGCAGAGAGTCACCCGAACGCATCTAGGAAAAGAACTTGATCAAACGTCCGAGCATCACTTCGGCTGCTAGGATCCACTTTGTAGGAGACTATCCGGGTGAGCTAAACCTACTCGGGGATAGAGTAGTGATTGTGCTATCCATTGTGCCTGGACTAACCTCCCAAACCTTGCTGTCCTGTCTCTTATCCACCCTTTACCTATCTGCTGAACATTGAGAAAATAAACTCAATGTTGGAGTTTGAAGTGGTGTGGATATTGGAATTACTGGGGGGGGATACAGAGGCTTGTACCTAAATTCTAGGAGACGAGAACCAACTGACGGTGAACCTAGTTGTGGGACCCAAATACATAACACCGCTTAACCTCCTCATCCAGGAGGGTACAGGCATATAGTACGGTGTGCCTTTTTCCTGCAATTGAGCCAAGGCAAGGGAAAAGGGTCCGTGTGCTACAACAAAAAGGAAGCCACTGCCCCCACCTATAACTGACCATTGCAGGAAGTAGCATTGGAAGCCAACATATGTTACGATCTTCTTTGTATGGTGCTCAGTTGTTTTTTTCTGTTTACATAAACCATCAATGGAATAAAAACTTACTGAAAAAGATAAAACAGGCAATACATTTGCAAGTAAAACAAGGGTCGTTTTATCACTCACCAGGAGTGCTTTGCAACTGACTCAGTGGAAGAAGGTAATAAATGTGGCATCATTTAGGCCTAAAGCTCAATTTCTAGCAGTCCGCTAAATACACAGCTGAAATACATATAAAGGGGCTGGTTTACCAGTAAAATAGTATTTCTGTCCATTCTTTCCTGAGATGTACACAATCCTGCCAGACAGCACAGCAAACCTAAAGACCATGATTGGTCACTGTAGGAGAAGCAGCAGACGGATTAGCTCAACTTAGCTAAACCTGGTTGGCTCACTCCTCTGCTTCTTCCTCTCCCAGGCAAAGCTCTTCTGTATCAGGGATTACATGAGGCTGATACCTAGTCAAATTCAGGTACATACACTACTTAGTTTTTTTTAATGAACACATACTTGCATGGATTGGTGTTTTTATTTGCTTGAAGTTCAGCATTAAGGTGCATCTAAACCCAGCACCAAAAATCTTGCGACTTGTGGTGGCTGCATTAGTTCTCTTTTTTGCTTTATTTTCACCCGGTAGGCCTACAAATAATACACTTCCTATCCCCGGGTGGCTATGTTACCCCTCTACTATATCTATGGAGGGAGCCATAGTTGTCCCCCTAGGTTGCCCTGCTTATATGGACTACAAACATGTGGATACATCTTCATCTCCATTACATGGGTGCAGGGCATAAGTAGTTTACAGAAGATCGCTAGGAAGAAGATATTCTTCAGTGCAGCATACAGAAGCCTTTTTCAACCAGGGTGCCCAAGCACCCTGGGGTGCCTTGAGGTTCCTTCAGCAGCGTCTTAACAAAATGCCTAAAAATTGCCTGAAAATTGCATACAAGCCAGCAGGTGGAGGACGCCTGCCTTTTTGCCCTGGTTCACACTGGTGCGATTTGACATGCGATTTGACATGTCAAATCGGCGAAATTTGCCGCAAATTGCGGGCAATGGCACCGTCCTAATCGGTGCGACTCCGCATCTGCGGCGCTGCACCGATTTCAAAAAGTAGTTTCTGTACTACTTTTTGCGATTTCAGCCGCGATTTACATTGACATCTGTGTCAGATGTCTCTGTAATCGCGGCTGAAATCGGGACTGCCAGCAAGAGTGAAATCATGCGAGTTCAGCTGAACTCGCACGGCTTCACTCCCGCAGCCCAGTGTGAACCTGGGCTTAGTCAGACAAAGCCAAGTTTTCATTATGCACCATTACAGCATTCCAGCCGCCAACATGATTACAACCAATGACATCATCAGTGGATAAGGAGAACATTGGGCACCTTCATAGCATCCTTGTTTGACCCTCCCCTGCCCTTCTCCCTCAGCATTGGGGTCACATTAGCTCAGTGATGGAAATAAAACTGAGGGAGAAGAGAAGCATTGGAATACTAGTCAGTACCAATGTGCAAAATGTATTTGCTTTGGAAGAATAAATTACCTCTAATGTTGGGTGTCCTTTGTGTGTTGGTGTTACTGCATTGTGTAACTCTATTAGAATCATTTTTTTCATTTTAGAACGGGGTGCCTAGAGACTGTCTATCATTTAAAGGGTGCCTTGACTGAAAAAAGGCTGAGAAACACTGGCATACAGCATGTGACATGGACACTGCATTTCTAACAGAATCAACCTGCATTTTCCAGATATGCTGAAAATGTTCTTGGCTTGAAAAAGAAAGAAAACGAATGAAGCCACCAAATTTAATTAACCACTTTAGTCCCGGAAGATTTGGCTGCTCAATGACCGGGCCATTTTTTGCGATACGGCACTGCGGCGCTTTAACTCACAATTGCGCGGTCGTGCGATGTTGTACCCAAACAAAATTGACGTCCCTTTTTCCCCACAAATATAGCTTTCTTTTGGTGGTATTTGACCACCTTTGCAGTTTTTATTTTTTGTGCTATAAACAGAAAAAGGGCGACAACTTTGAAAAAAAAAACCCACAATATCTTTAACTTTTTATAGTAAATATCCCAATTAAAAAAAAATATATATATATTTTCCTAAGTTTAGGCCGATATGTATTCTTCTACATATTTTTGGTAAAAAAAATCGAAATAAGCGTATATTGATTGGTTTGCGCAAAATATATAGCGTCTACAAACTATGGGAAAGATTTATGGCATTTGTATGTCTTTTTTTTGTAAGTAAAAGCCAAGTAATGCTGGTTATCTGAGATTTTTTGCGGTATTGCAACGTTGCGGCAGACAGGCTGGACACTTTTGACACATTTTTGGGACCATTGACATTTACAGAGCGATCAGTGCTATAAATATGCACCGATTACTATGTAAATGTTACTGGCAGGGAAGAGGTTAACACTAAGGGGCGATCAAGGGGTTAACTGTGTTCCCTATTGTGTGTTCTAACTGTGGGGGGATGGGACTAACTAGGAGAGATGACAGATCGTGTGTTTCTACAAAGTAGAAACACACGATCTGTCATCTCTCCTCTGACAGCACGGGGATTTGTGTGTTTCCGCTGGCCACGTTCACCGAGTTTCCCACTGTGCGGCGGGCACGCTCATGCGCCCTCTGGTGGCTCTCCTGGGCGAAGCCGTATATGTATGGGATTTCGCCCAGGAGAGCCATTCTACCGCAGCAAATCTGTGTCGGGAACCGGTTAAGGACTGTAATATACTACACTTTTGCTCTTGGATTTAGCCATTCTTTAGGCTGGGTTCACACTATTGCGAATTGAATACGGATTTTTCTACCTCCAGTTCGCATGTCAGAAGATTGTGACCGGCTCTCTAGGGAACCGGTTCACACATCTCCTGGGCGGCTGTGGAGTGAATTGCACAGGAGTCTTGTGCGTTTTCTGGTCCATTTCAGGTCCGAATTCAGCCCAAAAGTTTGACTGAAATCGGACCTGAGAACGGGGATGCACCGGAGCCACTGTGAGTAGCTCCAGGCTGCGGTATGAGCCTAAAAGTGGAGCTCCAGTTGGTTTTCTGAAAATTAAAAGTCAGCAGCTAAAGAAATGTAGCTACTGACACTTCATTGAACCAGGATCCAGTGCTATGCTCTCCGGAAGGGGCTCTGGGGAACATGTTTGGTCCTTGGAGATGGCATCTTAACTATGGGCACTCAGCTGTGATAGCTTGCAGCTTCACAGCCGGGTGCCCACAGTGCATGCACGAGCCACGCTGCACATTGTGAATGGTCCTGCAAACTTATGGGACCTGTGACATGTCCAAGAAGACTGCAGGTGTGGGGGAGGAGAACTTCCACTCAGATCGCCTAGGCTATCCGAGGGAAAGTGGGAGCAGGTACCTGTCAAAACCAGGTACCTGCACCCCCCTCCCCTCCCAAAAAAAATACCAAATGTCAAAGAGAAGTGGGGCAGGAGGCCCTAAAGCAGAACATCCCCTTTTGGGTGGAGTCACGCTTTAAATTTTAAATAAAGTTTAGGCAGTGAAAGCTAAAATTTGATTGGGTATTATGTCAAACCCCTAAAGGTTTTTCACTACCTAATATGAACAGTTTTCATAACTGTCCTCTACTTTAAGACACAAAGAAGTCTGAACTGTTTTTACACATACAGTCTGTTCCCACGGCTGTTCAATCAAAGGCTGCTTTTCCACTAAGAATCATACACCTGTTCAAGCACCATTTAAAAACTTGGTTTCCCGCAGAAGTCCTCATGTCAGTGACAAGGCACTTAATAAAAGAATAAATAACTTGGTTACTTAAAAACTGTCACACACACACACAGTAGCACTCACTGAGGCTGCGGTTTATAAAACTTTTAAGAAGTGCAGACACTTTTAAGACTCTATTGTGATTCAGCAAAACTCTTTATAATGTATTGTTACTTAATGGAACACTTATCCTTTATCCAATGTCGGACTTTTATTTCTTGGCAACAAAAGTAGCAGCTTACTATGTTAAATACTTATATGTATTTATTATAGCATTAGACTTCTATTTAATAAAGCTGTTAAAAAAGAAGCATTTTAACAATGAAATTAAAGCCATAAAGGAAATGGGTCACAGGCATAATCCGGAATTGTTCTTCCTCTAATATTCGGATTGCTAGGAGCAATATTATTGAAGAGGAAACATTTAAAAATATGCAGACGAAGGACTTCAAGATGACGTTTTAAAATGGAACTAAAAGGTGAAACAAACTACATGCTGAACTGGAGAGTAATTTATATTATTGGGGTTGTCTGAACTTTGAATCTTTAATACATTGCTTAAAATTGAAAAAATACAATGCGGAATTAACCACTTAAAGACCGGAAGGATTTACCCCCTTAATGACGGGGCCATTTTTTGCAATACGGCACTGCATCGCTTAAACTGACAATTGCGCGGCCATGCGACGTTGTACACAAACTAAATTTATGTCCCTTTTCCCCCACAAATAGATCTCTGCGGTTTTTATTTTTTGCGCTATAAACAAAAAAAGTGACAATTTTGAAAAAAAAAATATATTCTTTTTACTTTTTGCTATAATAAATACCCCAAAAAACAAAAAACAAATTTCTTCATCAGTTTAGGCCAATATGTACTCTTGTACATATTTTTGGTAAAAAAAAAAAAAAACACGCAATAAGAGTATATTGATTGGTTTGTGCAAAAGTTTTAGCTTCTACAAAATAGGGGATATGTTTTATGGCATTTTTATTATTCTTTTTTTTTTTTACTAGTAATAGCGGTGATCAGCGATTTTTTGCAGGACTGCGACATTGCGGCAGACAGATTGGACAATTCTGACACTTTTTTGGGACAATTGACATTTATACAGCGATCAGAGCTAAAAATAGACAATAATTACTGTATAAATGTAACTGGTAGGAAAGGGGTTAACACTAGGAGCAGAGGCAATTAAGGGGTTAAGTGTTCCCTAGGGAGGTGTTTATAACTGTGGGGGGATTGTACTTACAGGGAGTACAGAGAGATTGCTGTTCCTGAGGAACAGACGATCTCTCCCTCCTTCCCTGACAGACCGGGGATCTGTTTGTTTACACTGACAGATCCCCGTTTTGTCTCTCTGAGGAGCGATCGTAGGTCGCCGGCGGACATCGCAGCCGCCAGCCACACGCATTTGCTCCGGCGGCACGCACTCCCCCCCCTAGAGCTCTTAAAGCGGCTGACGTACACCTACAGCGTTTCGTACAGCCGTGCCAATCTGGCACAGTAGGACGGCGGCTGGTCGGCAAGCGGTTAATAAGAACAAAAAGTACTGCATGTCATTTATGAAATTTCAATAAAGTAAACAGTACAATGCTCTGGAATTGTTACAAACACCAGCAGTCAGGTATACAGAGCAGATGCTGGTGTAAATTAAACCTTAAACAAAATCATAAAGGATTTCCGATACCTTACTCATTCAGGGTACTAATACTTATTTCTCTTATCGTCCATGGACGGACACAGCTCCTTAAATCTTGACAAAGTGGGTTATGTTCCTGTTCATAGGAGAGGACTAGGCAGAACATGTTAGTTATCTTAAAACATATAACTTTAACAGAGTTGAACAGCCCCAGCCAGGGGGCGGTCCCTCCGTACATAACCCTCCTACCTGCAGTCAGCAGCCTCAGTTTTTTTCTGCCTAGCAGAGGAGAAGGACGTGGCTCCCTTTGGGCCCAGAGTCCTGAAGGATTTTTTTATTTTATTTTTATTTTTTCTTTAGTGATATCTTCTATCAACTGCCGGCTGGGCGACAGGCTGGATATATAGATCCTTGACTTCCCAGTTCCGGCCATCGAGCTTGCCAGTACCTTGCTTCGTGCTTGGTTCTGATCATGACATACCCCATCGCTCCAGGGGTGGCCAGTGAGCACATGCTCCAGGGTCCACATATGACTGGGCTGCTTGTTGCCTTACTCACAGTGGCCCGGGCCGACAGCTACTCCGTACCATCGGTTGTGGGTCTGTCAGGGACGCGCCAGCTTGTCCTCACATGGACGGGTAAGTACGGTTCCGTCTGTCTCGGCAGGATGGAACAGCATGGCATTCCTGGGATTAAGGGATTCTCCTGTCCTCCCTTTCCCCTCCTGCCCTAGGGCCCGCTGCAACCGGGGTGTACCTGTGGGGGGGCTCCGAGTCCCTGTGTGGGACTGAGGCGGTCTGTCTCCTGGGAGTCTCTGCAGGCCTTCTCGTCCACATCCCTGGCCTTGGGCGCCATTTTTTATGGCGCTGACGCCATTTTTAGTGTGTTTTTTCTGTGTTAAAACTTCCATTGGCGGCCATTTTGTTGTAGCCGCGCTGTGGTGCAGGCTGGTATTGCGGGCGGCCATTTACTTGTGGACCGCGCCCTTTTTTTTATCTGAGGCGTCTGGCGGCCATTTTGGAGTGGGTTTTGGCCTCTAGCACTGGCTTCTGAACAGTGCAGTTCTTTCTCCTCACAGCTTTTTCATCACACACAATGTGTATACAAGGCGGGCAGCGGTGCTGAGCGGTCTCCTTCTGGGTGGTGAGTCCCCTGGGTTACAACCCCGGTCAGTGCAGCATGGAGGGTAGACTCTTATGCGTGTTTCACTTGGTCCCTGAGGGCTGGCAGTGGGCGTTTATGGAGTCAGTATGTGACCTTTCTTCCCCATACATTGCCAGAGGCAGCAAATGGTGCCCCTGCACCTGCGGTTTCCTTGGATACGTTATAGATAGTCCTGGAACCTTTTGTTGCCAAGGTAGAAATAGATTGCGGGCATTAGGGGAGTAAGAAAGCGCTCCCTTCCCACACCATCTTCTGGGAAATGTTTGTCAGGGCACTTCTGAGTGCACTTTTGATGCTGTGAGGGACACTCTCCAGTTGGTAGATGCAGCTGGGACTTCCGCAGAGTCTCCCTTAGGTCACACAATTCTGCCCGCTTTGTGAAGTTTTTTCCTTATGTTACTTTCTTTGATCGTTCATACATCAGGAATGGGAACGGCCGCAGAGGTCCTTCTGGTCCCCCAGTGCATGGCAGTCCGTTATTGTACAGGACCCTTCTGATAAGAGGTTCAAGGTGGTGATGCTGGGGTCAGTGTTGCGACCTATATATGGCTGTGACTTTCCATGTAGGGCAGCACAGTGACATAGCCGGTTTCTCGGATCCTGCTGTACTTACAGTGCAGAGTGGATCTGAAGCTTGCCTTGAGCACCGTTAAGGGGGAAGATTTCAGCCTTGGCTGTCTTCTTCCAACGGCCTCTGGTGGCTCACTCACTGGTAAGTACGTATGTGCAGGGGGTCCGACACATGGTTCCCCCGTTTGGACCACCGCTTCCTCCGTGGACTTGACTCTAGTGCTCTCGGTACTTCAGGAACCTCCCTTTGAGAACTTCAGGGAGATTCCACTCTCCCAAAAAGTTGCCTTTCTAGTTGCCATTACTTTGGTCAGAAGGGTTTCTGAATTGGTGGCCTTGTCTTGCAAGTCGCCTTACTTGGTCCTCCATACGGATAAGCGGTGCTTCACCCGCAACCTTCATTCCTTCCTAAGGTGTTTTCGGCATTTCACCTAAACGAGGACATTGTGCTTTCATCCTTGTGTCCTCGGCCATCGCATCCCAGGAGGCTGCGCTACATACCTTGGATGTGGTACGTGCCCTACGGGTGTACCTGTCTGCTACTGCTCCGTTTCGGAGTTCTGACTCACTGTCCGTGCCGGTATCTGGTCCACAGAAGGGCCTGATGGTCTCATCGGCCATCTTTCTAGGTGGATCAGGTTGATCGTCATCCAGGCCTATGCCCTTTAGGGGCGGGCGCCTCTCTTTCCTGTCACGGCGCATTCAACCAGGGCAATTGGTGCTTCCTGGGCTTTCCGACATCTAGCATCTGTCTTTAGGTGTGTGAGACGGCGATCTGGTCGTCTGTTCACACTTTCCCAACGTTTTGCAAGGTTGATGTGTGTGCATCTGCGGATGCTTCCTTGGCCGCAAGTTTTGCAGGTGGCTGTTTGAGGTTGCAACTCCTCCGTGAGGAGCTCGGTTTGTTTTGGGTGAAGTTAGGTCTTCTTTTGATCGCTGTTCCCACCCCTCGTTTTTTCTGACACTGCTTGGGTACGCCCCACTTTGTCAAGATTTAAGGAGCTGTGTCCGTCCATGGACGATAAGAGAAAATAGGATTTTTTGTACTCACCGTAAAATCCTTTTCTCTGTCGTCCATGGACGGACACAGCACCCACCCCTCCTTTTTTAGTTTGTACTGCTTTACTACGAACTGAGGCTGCTGACTGCAGGTAGGAGTGTTATGTACGGAGGGACAGCCCTCTGGGTGGGGCTGTTCAACTCTGTTAAAGTTACATGTTTTAAGATAACTAACACGTTCTGCCTAGTCCTCTCCTATGAACAGGAACATAACCAACTTTGACAAGATTTAAGGAGCAGTGTCTGTCCATGGATGAACAAGAAAAGGATTTTACGGTGAGTACAAAAAATCCTATTTTTCCAAGGTCTTCCCCACTACAACTTTTGCCTACTGAAGCCCTGGAGTAGAAGTCTTTGTGCAAAGCTTATACTAGGTTAAAGTAGAACTATAGGCAAACCCTTTTTTTGTCTCATTTTGTCCGCCGGCCACCCACAATCGTTCCCCGCAGTGACAGAACAGGGATTTGCCTGTGTAAACAAGACAAATCTCCATTCTGACAGGGGAGATCACACAGATCCTGTCTTTCTGCTATGCAGGAAGACGGATCTGTGTGTTGTCCCAGTGAGCTCTTCCCCCATACAGTTAGAACACACAGTGAGGGAACACAGTTAACCCTTTGATCGCCCCTGATGTTAACTCCTTCCCTACCAGTGTCATAAGTACAATAACAGTGCATATTTTTAGTACTGAATACTGTAATAAAGTCACTGGTTTCCAAGAAAGTGTCAAAAATGTCAGTTACAGTAGGTGCCGCCGATTTTGTATATCCAGCGCGATGGGATCGCGCTGGATATCGCCGCCGCGAAGCTGTGCTTCTCGCGCTCGCCGCCCCCATGAGATGCAGCGCATCCATAGGAATGTATTGTGGGCGGCGAGCGGGAGGAGCGACAGAGCTCGGCGCTGGCTCCCGCGACGGGGGCCGCGGGCGGCCGAATGTCGCGCTGCCTGACCGCGATTATGTACAATATCGCGGTCAGGTACTGTAGGTATCCGATCTGACCGCCGCAATGTCACAGTCTCACTAAAAATCACTGATCGCCGTCATTACTAGTAAAAAATAAATAAATAATAAAAATGCCCTTAAGCTATCCCCTATTTTGTAGATGCAATAACTTTTGCGCAAACCAATCAATATACACTTATTGTGATATTTTTTACCAAAAATATGTAGCAGAATACATATCGGCCTAAACTGATGAATACATTTTTTTTTTTACTTTTTTTTGTGGAAATGTTTTATAGCAGAAAGTAATTTTTCAAAATTGTCTCTCTTTTTTAGTTTTGTTTATAGTGCAAAAAATAAAAACCGCAGAGGTGATCAAATTTCACTAAAAGAAAGCTCTATTTGTGTGAAATAAAAGGATATTAATTTTGTTTGGGTACAGCGTTGCACAACCGCACAATTGTCAGTTAAAGTGACGCAGTGCCGTATCGCAAAAAATGGCCGGTCAGGAAGTGGGTAAATCCTTCCGGGGCTGAAGTGGTTAAAGGGTAACCCCACTTTTGTTGGGAAAAAAATAGCATATACAATTGCAACGCAAGTCATTGTAATTGAATGTCATTAGAAATTACCTTTCCTTTTCAATCTGAAGCCACTGTAATTTTCTGAAAATACAATATGGCTACCTGGAGTTGTTCTATACACAGAATGTGTACTGAACACACCCCAGAAACGCAATTTCCTGCTTGTGTGATTGGCTCACTGATTTTCACAGAAGTCTGCACTAAGATACAAGTCAGATATCAGGCCTCCTCTGCAACAAAAATGTAATTTTTGATGAGATACTCCCAATAGGAACACGTCTAAAGGGATGCAGGCAGGCCCAGAAATGTTCCTCATTAGTGCTCTGCAGTAGCCACAGCTGATTAATAATTATGAAACCACTCCCAGTAGATTCATTTTCCCATGTGGGCACACAGAAACAGAGGATTTTCTTCAGAATAACAAAAGGTAGGAATCTGCAACAAAGTTTGTTACAATCTTTTCAATGTACATTGATTACCCAGAGGGGAATGTTTTTTTCTCAACAAAAGTGGAGTTACGATTGCAGAAGAAACAAACACAAGTATGGGGGAACATAGTGATAGACCGTGATAACCATTTGGCTACCATATTGGCAATGGCAAGACTACTCTAAATTCCTAAACTTGGCCAGACATAAATGTCAGACATTAATACCTAATCTGATTGATGAATTATATTTTTACAATATCAACATAAAGACATTTTTGATGAGTATATTAGAAAATTATGCCATGCTAACAAAATGTTGTTCTTTACCATCTTTAGCCCATTTAGTTTCGGATTTTGTGTGCAGTGTCACCTGGAGATGAATATGAAACCGCAGTTTGTCTGTTCAGATACAGTTGGATGTAAGGACGATGAATTAAGTGAATGGGCAAGGAAACTTACTCCCTCGTCCCTTTGACGGACATTGATAAGGATTGTAATAGGCTCAGATATTCCTCCCCACTGGCATGGTCTGTATTTGCATGGCATGGCCCATCAGACACCCATTGTCTATACTCAGATCCTCCTTGTGAAGTAACAGACAGGTGGCCAGCTTTGGTTGTGCCATCTGCCTGAAGCATTAAGTGCGTAGTAGCTGGGCCCCTTGGATATACATCTGGTCCAAGAGTCTTACCTAGGTTGTCTTGGGCCGAACATCCCCCTGTTCGGTTCACAGCAGAACTCCCGAACAAGGGAAAAGCTCTGCCCTGAACCACAAACTCCATTGAAGTCTATGGGAGCCAAACACAAGAAATCAAAAGTCCCCATTTTGAAGGCTTATATGCAAGTAATTGGCCATAAAAAAAGGTATGGGGGCCTGGGTACTGCCCTGGGGGACATGTATCATTGCAAAAACAAATTTTAAAAGTCATGGTTTTAAAAGGAGCAGTGATTTTATGATGCTTAAAGTGAAACAATAAAAAATAAAAATTACTTTAAAATATAGTGCCTGGGGATCCCCTTAGTCTGCCTGTAAAGTGGTGCATCTGTAACATATATAGAACTAAACTGTTACTATACTGTAATTTCTATGGAAAAGAAAAATGCGTCAAATCACATTTAACCACTTAAGGACCAGGCCTATTTTTTTTTGTTGTTTACAAGTTAAAATCAGTTTTTTTTGCTAAAAAATTACTTGGAACTCCCAAACATTATATTTCTTTCTCGTACATCACGGGACACAGAGCGACATAGTCATTACTAATGGGTTATATAGATACCGTCAGGTGCTGGCACTGGCAACTTCCAAAACCGGAAGTACCCTCCCCTATATAAGCCCCTCCCATCCGGGAGCACCTCAGTTTTTTGCCAGTGTCTAAGGTGTTGGCCAAGAAGAAACATGTGTTTTTCACTGAGCTTGCGTACAGGTTCTTTTGGGCCTCAGTAAGCTATTCCGGATCCGACCAAAAAAGCTTCATAGCTAAACGGTCGGTACCCGGGCCTTGCAGAGAAGAGCAAGGTTTTGCCTGTAAAGCTTCTCTTAGGAGAGCAGGACCCTGGGATCCAGAGCTCTGGTCATACCCACGACCAAGATGTTTTCTGTGCAGGGTGCTATACAGGTCCAGGGGAGTGGAATCCTTGGGAACCCGGTCCCTGAAGGTTTGATTACAATGCCTGCCGTGATAGGTGAAGTTTGGGCTTTTGTGGACCAAACAAAGTCCTGCGGCGGGGAACAGGTAAGTGGGGGCCCCCAGGAACTTGGTTCTATTGGGGGACCCCCAAGCCTAATTTGTCTTTCTGTCTGTTACCTAATGGTATTCCCGCAAAATTCTGTGCATGCCTGTAACTACTAAAAAAATTTAATAATTTTTAATGGTGGTCAAGAAAAAAAAAAAAAAAAAAATTTTTTTTATATATATATATTTAATATATTAGACTGCGGTACCTGTGTTTGTCCACTAGAGGCCGCTGTGGAATGTTTTCTTGTCATGTGGACTAGCTTCTTCTCAGCAGAGCAAAGTCCAGGCAGATGGTGAGTTCTCTTATAGGGAACTGCTTCCTCTGCCATGTTGCAGTGCTCGTCCATCCCCCGGCCTGCGGCAAAGAGGGGCCCTGGCTCCTGTCCCTTGTTACCATATTTGAAATTAGCGCCGAAGGCGCACGTGCCCGCGCGCGTGCGCGTGCACGCGCCTCTATATATAGAGGTGAGCCGGGAAAGGGGGCGGAGCCTGGGGGATGACGCTCTGTGCGCGCCGCAGCGCTTCTGCGCATGTGCGGGCGTCCCAGCAGTTTTAAAAAAACCACAATATGTAGTGAGCTGGCTATGAAGTACAGAGACAGAGCTGGCAACATTTAAAGGCATACAGCAAGCGGTTGATACAGGCATCCCCTAGAAAGGCACATTAGTAGACACCAACTGTGATATAGCAGCAATTGTGCTAGACTATTCTCAGTAAAAGTGGTGTATTACGGCTGGAATACCTCAGCTTTAGGCTTAGGAATATGCCGTCCAGAAGCTCCGGAACTGAATCTTCCAGGAAGCGAAGGGGGTCTCATCGGGCTCGGAGGATCTTGGGCATACTCCTGCTGCACCAGTCTCCCCTGAAGTTCAGAGGTAAGTGACCGTAGAGACCCCGCAGGGGTACTTGGTACTGTGGCTGTCCTCAGTCACCTGCTCCTGTGTATGTAACAGAGGAGGTTTTTTCCTCAGCTCTGGGAGGATTAGAGAGAGATTGTCAAAATTTATCGCTGCCTCCCTGTCAGGAAAAGCACGCCCGATCTCCGTCTCCTCCTTCAGAGTGCCTGTTAGCAGAGCAACAGTCCCATACAGGGATCGACCTGCCTGAAGGGGATCAGGATAAGGTTGATTCTGTTATAGAGGAATCAACAGTGGGGGAACCTTTTCTCAGCATCTCAAGCTGAAAGATTATGGGTTCAGTCTCTGACTAACATGGTCCGATCAGCATTTAAAAATGCACCTTGCGGAACCATCAACCACTACTGTATCCTCGTTGGGGTCGCTAGAAGCCCCCAGACTGTTTGTTCTTTTCCACTTCACCCTTTACTGAAAGGGCTCATTTACCAGGATTGGGAACGTCCTGAGAAAATATTTATTCCCCCAAGAGATTTCCGGTGGTCTATCCCATGGAGGATAAGTTCATCAAAAAAAAAAAAAAAAAATGGAAGGTCCCTACAATGGACGCAGCCATCTCTTGTATGTATAAATCACTGACATGTCCAGTGGATAATGTCCAAATGTTCAAGAACCCAATAGATAAAAGATTGGAGTCCTTATGAAAATCTGCTTGGTGATACAACCAGCAGTAGCAGCTATTGGGGTCTGCTAAGCAGTGAAGGATCAGTTGAAACAGGTCTTGAGGGACTTGACAGATCAGCAGGCTTTGCCCTAGCTGATCTACCTAGAGCCTTAGGCTTTGCGGTTGATGCCATAGAGGATTCAGTCCATCAGGCCTCCCGCCTTACGCTGTCTATAGTACATATGCGTAGGCTCCTATGGCTCAAAAACTGGTCTGCTGAAGCTCCCTGTAAAGAATGGCTGGTTAGCGTCCCATTTCATGGTGAACGCTTATTCAGGGAAAACCTGGACAAATATATCCAGAAAATTTCCAGCGGTAAAAATACGCTCTTGCCGGTTAAAAGCAGAGTTAGAGGTCCCTCTTTAAGAGGCCTGCTTCTCCAGTCCCTGGGGCATCGGCTGTGTAACAGTTCCGACGGCCTCCTCAGTCAAATCCCGGGGGTAAAAAACAGGGACAGTAGCAGGGTAATGAGAAACCCTGGGTTAGGGGAGGTACAAAACCTCCCCCAAAGTTAAATTCATGAAGCCCCCACTCATTCGGGTGGGGGGAGGACTCCAGTTGTTCGCAAGAGACCTGGCGGGACACGATCAAGACAGATAGGTGCTCTCCGCAGTAGGTTTGGGATACAGTTTGGAGTTAAAAGACTCTCCTCCTTCCCATTTTTGAGGTCAAACGTGCCAAGGGATCCCCGGAAGAGAGAGTCCCTCCTGTTGGCACTAGAACAACTATTGCTCCAAGGAGTAATTATGGAGGTTCCCCTGGAAGAATGAGGGTTCGGGTTTTACTCAAACCTCTTTACAGTCCCGAAGGGACGGGAGGCCCATATTAATTCTAAAAGGGCTATACAAATTCCTGTATATCAGGACTTTCCGATGGAGTCGATCCGATCGGTGGCCACTGCCCTACAAGGGGAGGATTGGTTAGCCACGATCGACATCAAAGATGCTTATTTGCACATTCCCATTATTCCAGTCCACCAAAAATTTCTACGCTTTGCAGTAGAAGGGCGCCATTTTCAGTTCAGAGCCTTACCCTTCGGTTTGGCCACAGCACCACGAGTGTTTACAAAAATTCTGGCCCTTTATTGGCCAATCTAAGAACACAAGGTGTAATGATAATGGCATATCTGGATGACTTGTTGCTGATAGACCACTCAGTGAAAAAACTAGACGTGGTCGTTCACAAGACGATCAAGTATCTGGAATCTCACGGTTGGATTATCAACCGAGACAAGTCAGCCCTAAAAACCAGTCAAAAGTCTGGAATACTTGGGGCTAAGGTTGGATTCAGGCCAGAGAAAAATATTCTTGCCTCGAGGAAAGATGTTGTCTTTGAAAGATTTGATCCACTTAGTGGGTACAAAAAAGACAGCCGTCCATACGCCTGTATATGAGGCTGCTGGGAAAAATGGTGGCATCATTCGAAGCAGTACCCTACGGTCAATTCCATTCAAGGAATTTGCAAGGGGCCATACTGTCAGCCTGGAACAAAAAAGTTCAGGCCCTAGACTTACAATGTCCTTGTCCCCTTCCGTTCGCAAGAGCCTCCGTTGGTGGTTGGTTCCCCAGAATCTGGAAAAAAGGAAATCCTTCAGTCCGATTTCTTGGAAGGTGGTCACTACAGATGCCAGCCTTATAGGCTGGGGAGCAGTACTGGAGCAATAGTCTCTCCAGGGCAGATGGTCGGATGCAGAAAAGGCCCTGCCCATCAATCTCTTAGAGATACGAGCAGCCCGGTATGCCCTAGTAGCATGGACATCCAAACTCCAAGGGTCCCCTGTCAGAATTCAATCAGACAATGCCACAGCAGTGGCATATATCAATCATCAGGGGGGCACCAGGAGTCGTGCAGCCCAGAGGGAAGTAAATTACATCCTGAAATGGGCAGAAAAATATGTCCCAGCCATATCTGCGGTATTCATTCCAGGAGTGGAGAATTGGAAGGCGGACTTTCTAAGTCGCCAGCAATTAGGCCCAGAGGAAGGGTCCCTTCACCCCGAGGTTTTCTGGACAATATGTCAGCGGTGGGGAACATCGGATGTAGATCTTCTAGCATCCAGATTCAACGCAAAGGGGGACAGGTTTGTCTCTCGGACAAGGGATCCCCTAGCTTGCGGCTCGGATGCCCTAGTGTTCCCTTGGGATCAGTTCAAGCTGATATATGCATTCACACCGCCACAATGGTTACCTCGATTACTCCGCAGAATCAGGGTAGAAAAGAAACCGGTGATTCCGGTGGCTCCAGCGTGGCCCCGAAGAGCGTGGTACGCGGAGATTGTAAAATTTCAGTGGGGAGTCCTTGGACTCTCCCACGTCGTCCGGCTTTCGCAAGGACCGATATACCACCCTTCCTTACCAGCCCTAGGTTTGACGGCCTGGCTATTGAAGCCCACATTCTAAAAAAGAGAGGGCTCTCTAATGCTGTGGTATCTACCATGATCAATGCCAGGAAGCCGGTATCCAGGCAGATCTACTATAGAATCTGGAAGGCGTACATCGCGTGGTGTGAGGCCAAGAAATGGCATCCACATAAGTACGTAATAGGTAGGATTCTGGACTTCCTACAGTGGGCTGTAGATAGGAAGCTTGCCTTGAGTACTATCAAGGGTCAGTTTTCGGCCTTGTCAATATTTTTTCAAAGGCCCTTGGCTTCGCATTCACTAGTCAAAGCCTTTATACAAGGAGTGATGCGTATTAGTCCTCCGGTTAATATTCCCATATGTCCATGGGATCTAAACTTGGTTCTGTCGGTTCTACAGAAACAACCATTTGAACCATTACAGCATATTTCCTTGGTGCTTCTCACCAGGAAATTGATTTTTCTAGTAGCCATTTGTTCGGCTAAAAGAGTATCGGAATTAGCAGCTATGTCCTGTAAGGAGCCATATCTGGTTATCCATAAGGACAGAGTAGTGTTACGTCCTCATCCAGCCTTTCTTCCTAAGGTGGTATCGAGGTTTCATTTGAACCAAGATGTGGTTCTTCCTTCTTTTTTCCCCAAACCTACTTCGGTAGAGGAAAAGTTATTGCATTCTTTGGATGTAGTAAGAGCAGTTAAAGCTTATCTAAAAGCCACTGCTCAGATTCGCAGAACGGATACTTTGTTTATTCTGCCGGAAGGCCCCAGAAAGGGTCAGGCAGCGTCAAAATCTACTTTAGCCAAGTGGATTCGACAGGTCATTATGCAAGCTTATGGCTTGAGAAGGAGACCGCCTCCGTTCAAAGTTAGAGCGCACTCCACGAGAGCAGTTGGAACTTCATGGGCAGTGCATCACCAGGCCTCCCTGGCTCAAATCTGTAAGGCCGCAACGTGGTCTTCAGTTCACGCGTTTACTAGGTTCTACCAGGTGGACGTTAGAAGTCAGGAGGATGTCGCCTTTGGGCGCAGTGTGTTGCAGGCCGCAAAAGATCCTCATGTCTGATAGCGCTCAGCTTATATATGGTGTATCCCCCCCCTCATTGGGCATTGCTTTAGGACATCCTATTAGTAATGACTATGTCGCTCTGTGTCCCGTGATGTACGAGAAAGAAAATAGGATTTTTATAACAGCTTACCTGTAAAATCCTTTTCTTAGGAGTACATCACGGGACACAGAGCTCCCGCCCCTCTTTGGGGACACTTATTGCTTTGCTACAAAACTGAGGTGCTCCCGGATGGGAGGGGCTTATATAGGGGAGGGTACTTCCGGTTTTGGAAGTTGCCAGTGCCAGCACCTGACGGTATCTATATAACCCATTAGTAATGACTATGTCGCTCTGTGTCCCGTGATGTACTCCTAAGAAAAGGATTTTACAGGTAAGCTGTTATAAAAATCCTATTATTTTTTTTTTAAGCAGAGACCCTAGAGAATAAAAGGGAAATTGTAGCAATAGGTTATGTCACATCGTATTTGCGCAGCGGTCTTACAAACGCAATTTTTTGGTAACAAAATACACTTCTTTGAATACAAAAGTAAACAGTAAAGTTGGCTAAATTTTTTTGTATAATGTGAAAAATGATGTTACGCTGAGTAAATGGATACCCAACATGTCATTCTTTAAAATTATGTGTGCTCAAAAAGACCTCAGATATCACATTTCCACTTAAAAGCATAAAAAAGTATTTTTGCCGATAAGAGATGAAAAAAAGTCATCCCTTTAAGGCCGGAATGCCAAAGTGACATCGGACGTCGCTCCATTCATCCAAAGCCATAGAGCCGAGTGGGGGCTATCTTGCCCTCACTCGGCTTCCTGCCCAGCCAGTGATAGGTTTGGGTCTGGGCTAACTGAAAGGCCTGGAGACGACCAGGGAAAGGGCGAGAGGGGGAACCTCTCCCTCCTCCTCTAAAAGTGACCCTGTAGCAAATTCGCCTCCGAGATCACTTTTATGTGAAAGAAAATTTCCCACAGTATAAAAAAATA
This sequence comes from Rana muscosa, assembly GCA_029206835.1. Classification (NCBI taxonomy): domain Eukaryota; kingdom Metazoa; phylum Chordata; class Amphibia; order Anura; family Ranidae; genus Rana; species Rana muscosa. The sequence goes on from CM055120.1 coordinate 131,826,247, forward strand.
CCAAACTATTGACGTGCATATATAGCGGGCGGTCCAGTAGTGGTTAAATTGATTTGCGTTTGCAATTGCTGGCACCCCACTATTTAAAAAAAAAAAAAACGTTGCAAGGTCTGCCCCCCCTAGTTATTACCAGGCCCTTTGGGTTTGGGATAGATTTTAAGGGGAACCCCACACCATTTTTTTTTCTAAAACGGCGTGGGGTCCCCCCCAAAATCCATACCAGACCCTTATCCAAGCTCGCAGCCTGGCAGGCCAGGAAAGGGGGGACCAGCGAGCACCCCCCTCCTGAACCATACCAGGCCACATGCACTTAAAATAGGGGGTAGGTGCTTTGGAGCAGGAAGAGTTCTGCCCAACCCCCAGCCCAAAGCACCTTGTCCCCATGTTGATGGGAATAGGGGTCTCTTCCCCACAACCCTGGGCTGTGGGGGTCTGCAAGCAGGGGGCTTATCGGAATCTGGAAGCCCCCAGATCCCAGACCCCCCCCCCATGTGAATGAGTTGTACCCCTACCCATTCACCAAAAAATCATCAAAAATAAATTAAAACAGTAGACAGGTTTTGACAGATCCTTTATTAAAAAACAACGTTCCCCAATGTAGATCCTACGTCTGACACCAACGCCTGCCGCTCCGCCGTCAATGAAGGCTGACCACCTACTGCAGGCTCTGCCGTTTGACAGTTATTATATAGGTAAGGGGTGGAGCCACCTGATGTCATCACCTGGTGGTCCTGCCGATTTTTTATTGCTGGCAATTTTTTTTTTATTCAGCTGTCAGCAGGGAAGCCCATTGACAGCTGATGACTCATCGGTTAAGAATGCCACGGACGGCTTCCCAGTCCCACTGCTTATCAACCAGCTATTCACTGCACCCTGATTGGGCAAAGCTTTTCCCAATCAGGGCTTAGAATGCACTGTGCAGGGCCTTCCAAACTCGGGTGTTTGCTCAGCCGGAACCATTTGCCAAACTCTAGTCATGGAATTAATCAGACTCAGACTTTAAAAATATGCACTAAGTAGTCCATTAAGTAACAGTAGAATGAGGGTCCCACTATTGTTTGCAAGGAACTTTAAAGCGGTTGTATACCCGCTGAACAATTTTTTTTTTTTTTTTAACCTTGTAAAGCAAAAGGCATAATGGGCTAGTATGCACAGCATAGTAGCTCATTATGAAATACTTACCTTAGAACGAGGCATCAGTAACTTACCTGGTCCACGCCGAGGGAGATGACATCTTGCCTCGCCGTATCTTCCGGGTATCGCGGCTCCAGCGCTCTGAGTGGCTGGAGCTGCAAAGTCGTCACTCCCGCGCATGCGTGCGGGAGACTTCTTTCCGGCAAGGTCCGGCGTCTGCCGGGCCTTAAGCCGAAAATCCCCTGTGCGCATGAGCCGCTGCATTCAGCGGCGGTTTGCAAGGGGAATATCTCCTAAACCATAAAGGTTTAGAAGATATTTTTTTTACACCTACAGGTAAGCCTTATTATAGGCTTACCTGTAGGTAAAAGTAAAAAAAAATAACTATACAACCGCTTTAAGGAGAGAGAATCCTCTACATTTTACAGAGGGATAGTTAAAATCTGGGTCATTGTCATTTTGAAGGAAATCCCCATTATGCAGCGGTTATATCAAAGAGCTTCCAATATCTCTGTGTGGCATTATTTTACAGCAAAATCCTTCACATTCTGGATTTCTGATACATTTTATTTAAACCATAAGCTTGAGGAATGTGGCAAACCGCAGGCGAGTATTCAAACACATTTAACTGATTTTTTTTTGGAAATATCTATCCAAGGCATGTTTTCATTCTGGTTATCTGAATCTGGCTTTACAAAGAACAGGTTGTCCCAGAAAAAAAACTAAAAACTTAAAAAAAAAAAAAAAAAAAAAAAAAAAAGAAGGTTGTCCCATATGACAAACCTCAGCACATGAATAATGCCCTGCTGCTTTCCCACATCAAATAGCATTCACCCTCCTCACAACTGTTATTCAAAAGAAACACACTTAAATATTCAATGAAAATAATGTTATTGACTGGGAGGGCCCTGTGAAATGACAAAATGAATGAAAATGAATAAGGAAGAAGATAATTGGAACAGATTAATGATAAGTTGCTTAATTGCAGCAGATGCCCACAGCATGCTTGCTACAGAGATGAAGCTACATAGGTAGACAAAACCTTAGCCTGGCCAGTTTTTCTATGTAATATGTCTGATTTAAGCATTGCTAAATCAGGCATATGCATAGGACAAGTAGGATTCCAAGTGCTGGGCAAAAAAAACAAAAAACCTCACTACACCCTAATGATCCTCAGTAGCGTCACCAGGGTTGATGTCACCAGGTTCAGTAGGGCACTGAGCAGACTAGCACATTGGCATGGCTCTCCCCGCTTAGCCTGCCACAGTGCTAACATCCCTTGTTACAGCAATAGACAGGACAGATCCCTCCTCTGTCCTTAAAAGCATTTGATCACACCAAGATCGGTGCAATCAAAAGCTTTCCAGTTTTAAAAATGGCGATCCGGGGAAATTGGAAGTGATGTATGCTCATACCCCGGTATCTTCTTTAAGAGCGGGTGGTCTGCTTCAAGATAAAAGTGGTCTCTTTGGTGGATTCGCCAAGAGATCACTTTTATCGGTGGAGGGAGAGGGCCCCCCCTCCCGCCGCTCTCCGGTGCCCTCCGCTGCTTACCGTAGCCGTCGGTATCGACGGAGGCTATCGGATCCTCTTCCTAGCCGGACATGGAAACGAGTGAGGGGAAGATGGCCCCCACCAGTCTCCATATCATTGCAGGGCGGAAGCGACGTCACAACTTCACTCCTGCCCATGGCTCTTAAAGGGACATTTTTTTTTTTTAAAATGACATTAATTTTTTATTGCATTTTAGTGTAAATATGAGATCTGAGATTTTTTGGACCCCAGATCTCATATTTAAAAGGTCCTGTCATGCTTTTTTTCTATTACAAGGGATGTCTACATTCCTTGTAATAGGAATAAAAAAGTGGGACACGCCCAGAAGCAAACGCATACGTGAGCCTCGCCCGCATATGAAAACGGTGTTCAAACCACACATGTGAGGTATTGCCGCGATCGTTGGAGTGAGAGCAATAATTCTAGCCCTAGACCTCCTCTGTAACTCAAAACATGCAATCCGTAGATTTTTTTAAACGTCACCTATGGAGATTAAGGGTAAAAGTTTGTCACCATTCCACGAGCGGGCGCAAATTTGAAGCGTGACATGTTGGGTATCAATTTACTCGGCGTAACATTATCTTTCACAATATAAAATAAAATTGGGCTAACTTTACTGTTGTCTTATTTTTTTATTAAAAAAAAGTGAATTTTTTCCCCAAAAAGTGCCCTTGTAAACCGCTGCGCAAATACAGTGTGACAAAAAGTATTGCAATGACCGCCATTTTATTCTCTAGGGTGTTAGAAAAAAATATATTATATGTGTAGCGGGGTGTTCAATTTAGGGGAGTGTCTGAGTGGTAGTTAGGCTCAGACACTATTGTTAGGATTAATGGACCATTTCTGTGCCATGGGAGATAGTATTGGTGCATAGTTCCCTGGGGCCTACAGGTGGCGCTGTCGGGTTGAACCACAATACAAGGTTGTGCCTTTTCTTGTCCCCTCTCGGCAGCAGTACGGTGGGGCGGGAACCTGCTGTGCCTGTCGGGAGAGGGTATAAAAAGGGGCGGCCATCTTCAATGCAGGTTCGTCCGCGCCCAGGCACCTTCAGCCTGGGTGTGTGTGTGGGTCGTTTCCGGGTGCCATAGGCCCGGAGGCCTGGTTCCTGTTCCATCCCAGACACCTTCAGTCTGGGGTGAGGTACTATTTTGGAGGCCCGGAGCCCAGCACCTTCGGCTGGGTTCCGCTGGGGATCGAGGACTCCCAGGGTGACGCCTTGCGAGGGGTCCTGGATCTGGGACGAGGAGGCCAGGGAGGTTACCTGTACCGAAGACCCAGCGCAGAGTCGTGGTGACCTCTGGTATCTCTCCGGAGGGATGTCTTCTCCTTTACATGGGCCAAATACTACTTAAGAAGGAAGTTCACGTTCAAGGTCAGTGGCCTCATAGGGCCATGCCCTATTCACCTAGTCAGTGGCAGTGACTTTATTCACCCAGTCTGTGGCAGAGACCAACCTCACGGTCTGTGGCAGAGATTGTGCGCCATAACTGTTTGTGAAGCCTAAACAGTCAAAGAGTCTGATTCAAGTTTGTGCCTGGACCTTCTCCCACCTAAGCTGTCCTGTGTCTTGTTCCAACCTGTCTGCTGTCAAAGAGGCATATTTATTATCCGTGTGAAATAAATATAGAAGTTGGACTTTCAGTTGGTGTGGACAGTTACATTACTGGGGGAAACATAAGGACTTGCATCTACCTAAGGTAGAGGTGAGAATCATCCTCGGGAGGATTCAACTCCAGCCGCAGGCAGGCCCGAAAACTAACACCGCTCAACCTCCTTACTCAGGAGGGTACGGGCTTGTGGTGCGGTGTGCCTCTCCCCTCCCTGCGAGGAGCCGAAACTAAAAGGCAGGTAGGGGGAGAGGTGAGGGCGCTACATATATATTTATAATGTTTGGGGGTTCTAAGTAATTTTCTAGCAAAAAAAAAAATGTTTTTAACTTGTAAACACCAAATCTCAGAAAGAGGTTTGGTCCTTAAGTGGTTAAGGGGGGCGTGGCAGGGTGTGTGCCCTATGCCTACATACTTTTGCTAATAGGTGTCCCTTGTTCTGAAAAAGTTGGGAGGTATGTTCTATGATCAGCGAGAGACACATCCATTGGCTTTAAAAAAAAGGGTACCAGGATGATGCCTGCAGCTGCAGGCATGATCCCGGTGCCATTAGTGATCAGTGGCAGTGCTGCAGTAGTGGCCCCAGTGTCAGTGGTTATTACAAGCCCCTTGATGCTGCAGAAAAAAGGGGTTTATAAACACTGACATTGGTGCCACTACTCCAGCACAAGGGGGTTAACTTCCACTGGTCACTAAGGCATCAGTGACCAGTGGCAGCACATTAACCCCTTCATGCTGCATATTACTTATAGAATTGTTAATTAATTTTGCCCTCCCTTCCCCCCAAAGAGTTAACCATTCTAGCCAGTTTACAGGAAAAGATACACATTATTACACTGTCTACTGTCAATGTGAAGGAGGATCTGCCAGCCCAATGCCTTACTTACACTTCCTTCCCATGCAGCGAACCGGCACCGCTCTCTCTTACATCCAGCCTCCCTGTACTGTAGCAACGTGCGGCAGGGATCACACAGGTCCAAGGCTGCGCTCCTGCTCCCCCTCCCCGCACCAGAAAGATGTTGCACCTTGGGCTTCTGGCCCTTCTGCTCTCCTTGTCCCGGTCCTGGTGCTACTTGAAGGTGTCACCCCTCTGCCGGGTGTCACCCGAGTGTGGTCCGCACCCCCTTGGCGATGCCACTGATGATCCTCTTGCTATATTAAAGTTTGCTAGTAAAGCTAAACCTGCAAAAGATAAGCATGGATATTTATGTCTTCTGCCAGCTGCATTGCCTAACACTTCACTGGTGGTTTGTGAAAAAATGTCCGTCAAAGTCTGTTGGGAAACAGACACTTTTGAGAGTGCCATTTTCCTTGGTCAACTAAAGGTCTCACTGGTTCTGCTTGGTTGTCCTCCATGTCACTATATGAGTAATGTGGAGGTCGGCAGTAGGAATCAGTGAGGGTTGAGGAAGCAAGAAATCGACACCCCAAAAGTGTCAGTTTCGAAGCAAAAAAAATGTCCCCAAATGTTGCCACTTCAGCTGAACACATGGGAGACAATAGAGAAGACAAAAGTAAAGTGGTTTGAATAACAATTGCGCAGTCATGCAACACACCAAAACTAAATTTGTATAATTTTTTTCACACAATTAGAGCTTTCTTTTGGTGGTATATAATCACCTCTGGGTTTTTTCTTTTTGTTAACTAAATGAAAAAAGACTGAAAATTTGGAAAAAAAATAAAACTTTCATAGTTTGTTATAAAATTTTGCAAACGGGTATTTTTTTTCCTTCACTGATGTGCGCTGGTGAGGTGGCATTGAGGAGCATTGATGGGCACTGATAAGCTGCACGGGTAAGGAGGCATAGATGGGCACGGATGAGGCTGCACTGAAAGGTGGCACTGATAGGCACTGATTGGCAGCACTGGTGGAAACACATTGTCAGCATTGGTGGGCACTGTTTGGACTGCACTGATAAGCAGGACACTGCTTATCAGTGTACTTGTCCTTTTTAGAGAAGCACCTTATCGGCTCTCTTCTCCTCATGCTGTCAGCATGGGGAAAGGAGTGTCGATAACTGGCTTCTAATTACATCCGTGATCAGCTGTGATTGGATCTAGCTGATCACGTAGTAAAGACCCGCTGATTGGCTCTTTATCTCCGGACACAGATCACAGAGTGCGCCGCCCACGTCCAGCAGTGGGCGCTTTAATGGGAGGCCGTCATATGAACTAGCTCACAAGAACAAGCTCTTTTTCTGATTCAAACCCCCTCACATGTGCCCTTTCTCCCCTGATGCAATAGCTCTGAGCTCAGAGTTTGATAGCTCACTCCTGCGATGGTGAAGGTGAACAGTAATATCTGGTTCTCCCTGAAGTTTTTCAGTCAGGCTTTATGAGCTATGTAAATGGCCTACACGTAGAGCACGGGTATTATTCCTCTTTGGTGAAAGCTGCACAGCGTGTTTTAATATACAGACACCCATTATCTGCATAGGCAGTATTTTGGTGAAGGTGAGCTAACACAGGCAACAAAAAAGTAAGCAAAAAGTGTAACACAACAGTACACAAATAAAAATCATATACTGTACATATGAAAAAATAAAATAAAAATACAAACAAACAATAGGGGTACATTTTTAAAGCAGCGAATGTGACATTCACCAAATTTTCACTGCAATCGTCATGGCTGTTTTAAATTAAGATTCATTCATCTGTATTGAATGTTTGTTAAATGTCACATTCACTGCAGGCGAATCTGAATCTGAATTTTGGCAAACATTCACTGCAATCTTTAAGGTTTTAAGGTGTTTTAGGTGACAGTAATTGATTCACCACCAGAGAATATTTGGTTAAAGTCACATTCACCACTTTATAAAAAGAAAGCGATGATATTTTCAAACATTTAAATAGATTTGTTCATTAATAAGTTAAAAAATATAGCATATTGCATATGGTACAATCAGTGACAGCTGGTGTCTCTTTTTTGGGGGGGCGGCCCCTGGTTGGTTGGTCGGACAGCAGCACCCCCCCCGACACTTAATGGAGAGATTGGCAGAGAGGGGTAGCAGACGCTGAGTGGTTTGTAAGGTGGATGAGTCTCGCAGCAGCATTCATGATGGATTGAAGGGGGGGATAGTCTATTTAAAGGTAAGCCAACGAGGAGGGAGTTGCAGTAGTCAAGGCGAGAGATAACCAGGGAGTGAATCAGGAGCTTTGTGGTTTCATTGGTTAGGAAGGGACATAGTTTGGAAATGTTGGAGGTTGAGACGGCAAGCTTTGGAAAGGGATTGGATGTGGGCCCAAAAAAATAGTTCAGAGTCCACGATAACACCTAGCACCCTGGCATGTGGGTATGGGTGGATGGTTGTGCCCTTGCTCTTAGATCCTATTCAAAAAAACACCCCGCCATTGAAATCCATGCGTCTGGCGCCCTGTATGTAAATCAGGGGGATGGACACAAGGATGGGGGGCCGCATGTGTGCCCCTAATGGATGGGCCACTGCTAGGTACAAACAATCCTAAGCTATAGGTTGTTTAGGGATCATTTACATATGAAAATGGAAAACCTATTTTTCAGTGAAAGTTCTGCCCAAAAGTCACACAAGATGGTAGTCACTGTTTTATTTTCTTGGAAATGTGTATTACTATCAAGTCTTTTTGATCTTAACCACTTGCCGAGCGCCGCACGCCGATATACATCGGCAGAATGGCACAGGCAGGCAAATGTGGGTACCTTTGAATTTGCCGCCCAGTGGGCGGGCGCTCCCGCCGCGTGCCTCGTGAGTGCGCACGCAGGTCCCGGGAACTCGATGTGCGATTGCGGTCAGCAAAGGCAGAACAGGGGGATTGGTAAATGTGAATAGGGGGCGCTATTCGCACAAATTAAAATGAATTAATATGTGATGACTAGGGATGAGCTTCGAGTTCGAGTCAAACTCCTGTTCGACTCGAACATTGCCTGTTCGCCCATTCGCCGAACAACGAACAATTTGGGGTGTTCGCGGCAAATTCGAAAAGTCTATGGGAGAAATCAAAAGTGCTAATTATAAAGGCTTATATGCAAGTTATTGTCCTAAAAAGTCTTTGGGGACCTGGGTCCTGCCCCAGGGGACATGTATCAATGCAAAAAAAAGTTTTAAAAACGGCCGTTTTTTTAGGAGCAGTGATTTTAATAATGCTTAAAATGAAAAAATAAAAGTGAAATATTCCTTTAAATTTCGTACCTGGGGGATGTATATGATATGCATGTAAAGTGGCGCATGTTTCCCGTGCTTAGAACTGTCCCTGCACAAAGTGTCATTTTTGAAGGAAAAAAAGTCATTTAAAACTCACTCGAGGCTATTAATGAATTGTCGGCTCCCGGCAGAGGCGTAGCGTGGGGGGGGCAGGGGGGCCGCCGCACCGGGCGCAACATTGGGGGGGGGGGGCGCAAAATCCCGCACCAGTGTGTCACTTTTGTCAAATCCGTGAAATTTCATCTACTGTGTCCCGACCGCCATGTTGCGGCAGCTGGCGCCCTGTGATTGGGCGAATGTAGTCATGTGCTGTGGCAGGGCTGGCCAGTCCTTGAACGTGGGCGGCGCATGCGCGAAGGCTCCCCCTGGAGGAGTCCTGCCCGTGCTTCTGTTAGCCGCCGCCATCTTCTCAACCCTCCCTCCTGACTGTACGCGCCGGATCTGGCAGTAGACTTCATCTGGGACTGACTGGGAACTCGGCAGTCGGCACTGTGGCAGAAAAAAGGGAGGTGAGTGACCGAGTCTGTGAGCAGTGTGAGGGAGGCAGGGAGCCATCTCAGATGGGATGGGACTCGGAGCTGCCGCGGCCGGGTCAGCAGCAGCAGCAGCAACAGTTAGTTAGGCCAGAGTCACGCCACCGCCATGCCACATGTTAGCAGCATTGCCAGCCAGTCAGCCCACATGCATCATGCCTGCGAGCCTGTACAGACTAGTTACATGCCTCATGCCAAAAGCCCCCCCCCCCCGCAGTAATCGGATAATTAATTTACTTCATGATGTATCCTACCCCCTCAGGGCTTTCAGCATGTAAGGGGTTAAATGAGGTATTTGGCATTTCAAATGCCCTGAGGGGATGCATTACATAGCACTGTAGCAGGATTAATCATTTAACCCCTCACATGTCGAATGCCTGAGGGGATACATTACAATATACTATAGCATGATTAATCATTTAACCTGGAAGATGATGACTACGCCGCTACTGTAATACTGTTGGATGGGGGGGGGGTTTCAAATCAGAGGGAACTGCAGGACGGGACAAGAGGACATGTTGAAGTTGGAACACAAGTGGAGGCAGCTCCTCTAATAGGCCCTGAATTCCTATATGAAGTAAGTGTGAGTAGAGGAAGAGGGCCGCGGGCGCCAGCCTTCTGGAGGTAAAAACAGAAATGCGTAAAGAAAAAAACACCACAATAAAAAAATGATGGTGGAAAAAAACAACTCACTGTAGGATGTGAAGAAGATGCTTATTATTGTCTGAGGAGCAGTGGGTCTTGCTCGGGGCACTGTGGTGGAGGACGGTGTGGTGGCTACACTGGCGGATATGAGTGAGACAGATGCCTGTAGTGTGATAGTATGGAGTCTGCAGGAGGCATGTCCAGCTGCTCAGGTGGATATTGGCGGCTGTTGATAAGATGTCGGCGGCTGCAGACGGAGTGTACCAGCGGTTCCATCCTTGGATACTACTGTCACCATAGTATCCAAGGATGGAGCCGCTGTTTACACTCAATCTGCAGCTGTCAACATCTCAGATGTGAATATTTGATGTTAAAGGGCACACTGATGGGCACATTTTACGTTAAGGGACACGCTGATTGGCATATTTTGGTGTGCCCATAAGCATGCCCCTTATTTTGGTAAGGGGGCACGCTGATGGGGACAGCTGATGTAAGGTGGCACAGTGATGGGGGCACCTAATGTAAAGGAGCACTCTGATGGGCACGCACACCTGATGTAAAGCATCACTCTGACGAGCACACCTAATGTAAAGGGGCACACTGATGGGAGACACCAGATGTAAGGGGGGATTCTAATGAAAAAAACTGATGTAAAGTAGCACTGTGATGGGGACACCTGATATAAGGGGGTACTCTGGTGGCAACTGATTTATGGGGGCACAAATTACTCTGCTAGGGGCACCTGATGTAAGGGGGAACACTATTTGGGGACATTTTCAGAGTATTAGTAGAGTGTGTGGAGAAAACGGTAAGAAAAGTTCCAGATAGCATGGCTTGCACCCAAAAAAAAAAAGAAAGTAGACATGTACAATCTTTCATGTGGCACAGACTTGTGATTTCAGACCTTTTTAGTTACCAGACCTCCTTGAATTTTAATCGCTACCCCTGTACTGGGGCAATCAATGGTGAAAGATCTGGGCATTCTGGTAGATCATAAGCCTAACAGCATGGAATGCAAAGCTGTGGTTTTCAAAGCGAGCAAAGTCCTTTCTTGTATGAAAGTGTGTTACCTCAATACTACATATTCCTGATATGTGCCTGCTGTACCATGTACTTGTGTGAGAAAGTCTCCTGTTTTTTGTATTGCTTCCTTTGTATGAAATCCCTGGCATCCCTGTTAGTCCCTTTTTTGTTTTTCTATTAAAAACTGACCAGTTTTTAGCTATGCTGGATGGGAACTCGGCCTGCTCTCCTCCAGTGATCAGACTTGTTCTGACAACCCCCTCCCATCCACAGCCCTTTGCTGGGATGCACAGTGTACTGCTGCTTCTCCTCCCCCTCAGATCTTATATTGCTGAAAACATAGGGAAGGTACTCGCATATAAATATGGATAAAGGATAGAGGATAAAATATTCCATCTCCAAATACAGAAATGTTTCTTCACAGTAAGAACTGTGAAATTGTAGAATAGACTCCCTCCAGAGGTGGTTCTGGCCAGCTCAGTATATTGTTTTTAAAAAAGCCTGGATTCTTTCCTAAATGTACATAATATAACTGGGTACTGACATTTATAGGTAAAGTTGATCCAGGGAAAATCTAATTGCCTCTTGGTGGATCAGGGAGGATTTGTTTCCCCTGCTGTAGCAAACTGGTTCATGCTTTTCTTGAGGTCTCTGTGTGTGTGTGTGTGTGTGTGTGTGTGTGTGTGTTTTTGCCTTCCTCTCTGGATGGATCAACTGTGGGTATAGGTTTGTGTATATAATAAAGTAACCCCCACCTTCCTTTCATTGGTCGAACTAAATGGACTTGTCTTTTCTCAACCAGACTATGTAACTATGATCTTGCCTGTTGTTGTTTCAGGAAAGGGGGTGATCGGTTGGCAGTGTGGTTGAGCCACCAGCAGACCAGGCCTTGTGTGCTTTTTCTGTCTGACCTGTGTGTGTCTTCTCCACAGACCAAAGCAGCAGCTGAAGCTTTCTTCAGACAGAGACTACTGGGACTGCATTGTGTGCACCTTGAAGAACAGCGCTGAGGCCTTCAACTGCCTGTGCCGCTTGATGTGTGATATGGGCAAAGGGACTTCCACTCGGTGAGTCTCTCACTTTTCTCCTGCCACCATCTTCTTCCTGCACCTCCTGGGAGACGCACCATCCTGACTCTCAGGCCTGACATTGTAGGTATGCTTTAGAGTCTTAGGTGAGCGTTGCCAGGAGATGTGGCCCAGGTAAGAGGGTGGTCGGTTGGCAGTGTGGTTGAACCACCATTAGACCAGACCTTGTGTGCTCTGTGTGTCTGACTTGTGTGTGACTTTTCCACAGACTGAAGCAGCAGCTGAAGCCCTCTTCACACAAAGACTACTGGGACTGCAGTGTGTGCACCTTGAACAGCGCCAAGGCCTTCAAATTTAAGGGAACTTCTGTCCGGTGAGTCTCGCTTCTCCTGCCACCATCTTCCCCGCACTTCCTGGGGGACACACAATCCCGACCCTCTGGGCTGACATTGTAGGTATCCTTTAGAGCTGTAGGTGAGCATTGCCAGGGGACACTGTCCAAAGAGGGAGTGATCAGTTGGCAGTTTGGTTGAGCCACCAGCAGACCAGGCCTTGTGTGCTCTGTGTGTCTGACCTGTGCATGTGTGTCTTCTCCACAGACTGAAGCAGCAGCCGAAGCCCTCTTCACACAAAGACTACTGGGACTGCAGTGTGTGCATCTTGAAAGGCTCCAAGGCCTTCAAGTTTAAGGGAACTTCTGTCCGGTGAGTCTCACTTCTCCTGCCACCATCTTCCCCGCACTTCCTGGGGGACACACCATCCTGACCCTTAGGGCTGATATTGTTGGTATCCTTTAGAGCTCTAGGTGAGCGTTGCCAGGGGACGCTGTCCAGAGAGGGAGTGGCCGGTTGGCAGTGTGCTTGAGCCACCAGCAGACCAGGCCTTGTGTGCTCGGTGTGTCTGACCCATGTGTGTGTGTCTTCTCCACAGACTGAAGCAGCAGCCAAAGCCCTCTTCACACAAAGACTACTGGGACTGCAGAGTGTGCACCTTGAAGAACAGCGCCAAGGCCTTCAAGTTTAAGGGAACTTCTGCCCGGTGAGTCTCACTTCTCCTGCCACCATCTTCCCTGCACTTCCTGGGGGACACACAATCCTGACCCTTAGGGCTGATATTGTTGGTATCCTTTAGAGCTCTAGGTGAGCGTTGCCAGGGGACGCTGTCCAGAGAGGGAGTGGTCGGTTAGCAGTGTGGTTGAGCCACCAGCAGACCAGGCCTTGTGTGTTCTGTGTGTCTGACCTGTGTGTGTGTGTGTCTTCTCCACAGACTGAAGCAGCAGCCAAAGCCCTCTTCACACAAAGACTACTGGGACTGCAGAGTGTGCACCTTGAAGAACAGCGCCAAGGCCTTCAAGTTTAAGGGAACTTCTGCCCGGTGAGTCTCACTTCTCCTGCCACCATCTTCCCTGCACTTCCTGGGGGACACACAATCCTGACCCTTAGGGCTGATATTGTTGGTATCCTTTAGAGCTGTAGGTGAGTGTTGCCAGGGGACGCTGTCCAAAGAGGGAATGGTCAGTTGGCAGTTTGGTTGAACCACCAGCAGAATAGGCCTTGTGTGCCATTGATCTCCTTACAATGGCATCTAAAACTGAGTGGGACGGACATATTAGGCAGTAAATGAACATAATGGAAAAGCAATTGACTTTGACAAGGGACATTGTATTGGCTAGACGACTGGATCAGAGCATCCGCAAAACTGCAGTTCCTCTGGGATTTTCCCGGTCTGCAGTGGTCAGGACTGGTATGTGAAGCTGATCATAGATGGATTGAAGTTTGTTTGGTTCAGCAGGGACCAGACAGATTTTGATGCATATGTGGCTGTTCCGGCTTGACAGAAGTTGACCCAGTGGTCTAGTAAATTATATATATAAAAAACAAAAAATTTAAGCAGAAAAAAGAGCAAGACAATAGGCATAAAGGTGAATAAACATTACAGTGAAAGTAAAAAGAAATAGTTAAACAATGAAGGGGTGGTAAAAGTGCAGCAAGAAAAGAAAGTGATTACACTTTTTTTTTTGTTTTAATTTTCACTGAATACTACTCAATATATATCATGCCAAACAAAAAAGAATCGGGTGCACAAGGCAGGAAAAGGAGGAAGATAGAGAAAGAGTAACAAGCTAAGCTATCTGGAAGCCTTAACATGTTTCTTGTTGTGAACACTACTGAAATTATAACATGCTCATTGGCAGCACCACAGGAGACTCATGTCCCTGATCCAGTTTCTGTGGACTTTCCTGTTCTTGCTTTAGGAGCAGAGACAGCCTTGCCTGAGGATGTTTCTACTCAGCCAAATATTCTGCTAGAGAATATTGACCAAAACGTTTTCACTGATATTGGCTATTGGCCTAAAACTGTGGATGAAACTTTGAAAACTGAACTTGTCAAGCGAGGGACAGCGGAACTGCAGAATAAGGATGCGTTGTTTCCAAGAGACAGAAATGGCAGGTCGTTTTCCAAGGACTGGTTCTACATGAATTTGGAGAATGGTGAGACTATGTTAAGGACATGGTTGGTGTTTTCTCCTGTAAACAATGCTGCATATTGCTTTCCTTGCATGCTTTTTCAGAAGGCTAAAGGGAAAAGTTGCTTTGGAAAGCCAAGTGGATATAATGCATGGAGAAAGCTAAACCCCAGATTACTAGAGCATGAGCGCAGTTTATATCACTTCAGTGCATTTACAATGTGGAAAGAATTTGAAATGCGGCTGCAGAAACAGGGGACTATTGATGCTGCTGCCCAGCTTGCACAACGGAGGTCATTTGACAAATGGAAGGCAATCTTGGTCAGGATACTGGATTGTGTGCTGTATCTAGCCAGGCAAACCTTACCCTTACGTGGTCATTCTGAAAATCTAAACACAGATGGTAACTGTGGAAATTTCTTAGAAACTTTCAAGTTACTTGCCAAATATGACCCAGTTGCCAAACAACATCTTGACAAAGTTCATAAGACAGATGGCTACATTGTGTCCTATCTCTCTCCACAGAGCCAGAATGAGTTTATTAGCCTGCTCGGCGATCACATTAGAAGAGCCATCTTTGATAAAATCACAAAGGCCAAGTATTTTGCAATGATGTTCGACAGCACTCCGGATATTTCTCACACTGACCAAATGTCCCAAGTGATTCGATATGTGCACATTGCAGAGACAGAAGTCCATGTGATAGAGTCTTTCATTGACTTTATTCAGTTATATGGGAAATCAGCTGATATCATTACAAATCAAATTTGTGACAAGTTGCAAGCAGATGGCCTTAAACTGGAGCATTGCTATGGCCAAGGATACGACAATGCTGCAACTATGGCTGGACACATTAGTGGTGTACAAAAACGTATTTTGGATATGAATCCCAAAGCAGTGTTTGTGCCATGTAATAATCACTCTCTGAATCTCGCTGGGGTGCATGCAGTTGGTGTTGGAACAAAGTCTGTGACTTTCTTTGGCACTGTAGAAAAAGTGTATGCATTCTTTTCAAGCTCCACCCATAGGTGGGATGTCCTTAAGAAGCATGTACCAATTCGTGTAAAACGATCATGTGACACAAGATGGAGTTCAAAGCATGAAGCTGTACGCGTACTAGCTGAGCACCCAGAAGAAATAATAGAAGCTTTGGAAGTGTTGAGAGATGGGTCAGAAGAAACCTCTGAAACCAAGGGTGATGCAGGAAGTCTGTTAGTTTGCATCATGACCTATGTTTTTTTCTCTTTTTTGCATTTTTGGAGCCCAGTACTAACCGAAGTGAATGATACTCAGATCTACCTGCAGCAAGAAGGACTTGCGCTTGATCAATGTGTGCAAAAGTTGAAAGCATTGGCTTTATTTTGCCAGGAAAAACGAGATTGTCTGGTGTCAAAGGCAACTGAGAATGCTCTGCAGGTATGCAAAACATATTGCATTTCTACAGAGAGAAGAATTGGAAGACATAAGAAGATGGCTGGAGAGCAGAGTTGTGATGCTGGTTTGACCTTAATACAAGAAACAAGCAGAGAACAACTGGAAGCAATTGATCAGCTTAACGCAGAAATTACAAAACGTACAATGCAGATGAATATGCTTTACCAGCGATTTGCTTTCTTGCAAATCCAAATATTGTTGGATACCAGAAAAGATGATTTCATTATTGAACAAATTCAGCACACGTGTGCTCAGTACACAGAGTTGAATGCTGCATCTATGATAACTGAAATAAGTAGACTTCGGCACCACATTGACTTGTATAAGGAAGTCAATCCTGCTGAGTAGTGATGAGCCGAACACCCCCGGGTTCGGTTCGCACCAGAACCCGCGAACGGACCGGAAGTTCGAACGAACATTAGAACCCTATTAAATACAATGGATGCGAACGTTCGAATTCTAAAGTGCTAATTATAACAACTATTATGCATGTTATTGTCCTAAAAAGGGTTTGGGAACCCGGGTTCTGCACCAGGGGACATGTATCAATGCAAAAAGAAGTTTTAAAAACGGTCGTTTTTCGGGAGCAGTCATTTTAATGATGCATAAAGTGAAAAAAAAAAAGTCAAATATTCCTTTAAATATCGTACCTGGGGGGTGTCTAAAGTATGCCTGTGAAGTGCCACGTGTTTCCCGTGTTTAGAACTGTCCCTGCACAAAATGACACTTCTAAAGGAAAAAAAAGCCATTTAAAACTGCTTGCGGCTTTAATGTAATGTCTGGTCCCGGTAATATGGATGAAATTCTTTAAGAAAAATGGCATAGCTACCCCATGACCCCCCCCCCTACCCCAGCCCATTACCAGCCCCTTTGGGTCTTGTATGGATATTAAGGGGAACCCCGCACATAAAATAAAAAAGGCCCTATATACTCTGAACAGCCGTATACAGGCGGTGCATACAAGACAGGGACTGTAGGTTTGTTCTTATGTAGAATCTGTTTGTAATTTTGAACAGGTACATTGTTGAAGTGTAGCTCCAGCCCAAAAATCTATTTTTAAACTTTTTGGAAAACATAGGTAAGGGTTATCACCCCTGTAACATTTGTTTTGCTGTCTGTGCCCCTGTTCAGAACATTTCACCTCACTTTCCGTCCCAATGACAACTGTTTTTGAAATGTGGTGTTTTTCTTGAAACAAGGATTGCTGATAAAGCATCAGTACAGAGGAGACACCTTTCTCCCATATTTATTCTTACAGGAGAGAATTTTCCTTCCTAGTGGTAGATTTCCTCTCACTTCCTGTTGTCTTCTTGCGTTTGCAAGTAGGAGTCGTTTGTAAGTTGGATGTTTGAAAGTAGGGACCTGCCGTATATACTCTGCAGAAATAGGCCCCTTAGTTGTTGGTGTTGGCACAACACTGTAAGCACTCACAGTTACTCTTGGTTGGTGCTGGAACGCCCTGCTGTCAACTATTATATCAGGAATTTTAATTACATATAATTGTTGAACAGTGGTAGTAAAAATTGGGCCTTTGATGGTGGTGCTGGTGCCACAACACTGTAAGCCCTGACAGTTACTCTTGGTGGGTGCAGCAATGGGCCCTGCTGTGAATTATTAGATCAAGAATTGTAATTACATGCCCCTGTTGAACAGGGGCTGAAAAATTGGGCCTTAGGCACTGGTGGCACAACACTGCAACCCCTCACAGATACTGTACTTGGAGCACAGCAATGAGCCCTGTTGCAAAGTATTGCTTCAAAAATTGTAATGACACGCCCCTGTTAAACAGGGGCTGAAAAATTGGGCCTTAGGCACTGGTGGCACAACACTGCAACTCCTCACAGATACTGTACTTGGAGCACAGCAATGAGCCCTGTTGCAAAGTATTGCTTCAAAAATTGTAATTACACGCCCCTGTTAAACAGGGGCTGAAAAATTGGGCGTTAGGCACTGGTGGCGGCACCCATAAACAAAAATGATCTTCCAAGCTATCATCATCAATCGTATCATTGAGGACTCGGAGGAGGAGGATAGCCAGTCAACATAACAGCACAGGCACTCAGCATCAGCATCAGTCTTGAAGGGATGTGACATTTTAAAATCAATTAGTCTGTTATATCAGCATCAGGTGTGTGGTAGCTGGTGGTGATCCAAGACTGGTTCATCTTGATGAAAGTCAGTCGATCAACCGAGTCGGTGGACAGGCGCACCCTGTGATCCGTGACAAATCCTCCAGCAGCACTGAATGTGCGTTCCGAAAGAACGCTGGATGCAGGACAGGCCAGTAGCTCAATTGCATACTGTGCAAGCTCTGGCCAGTGATCCATCCTCAAGACCCAGTAAGCCAGAGGATTTTCGGTGGGGAAGGTGTCCAAGTCTGACCTTGCCCCTAGATATTCCTGCACCATGTTTATCAGACGCTGGCGATGGTTGCTGGAACCAATCATACTTTGGGGCTGCGGACTAAAGAATTGTCTGAACGCATCGGTCAGACGGCCACCTTCCCCACCGCTCCTTCTTTGACTGGCCGAAGCCTCAGCAACTCGTTGTCCAGGACCAGGAGTTTGCAACCTCCCAGTCTCTGGGAACGCGTTGCACAGACCTTTCTGCAAGGCCTCCCGGAGTTGTCTCATCCTCTGCTCCCTCTGCGACGGTAACATAAGGTCCGCAACCTTACCCTTGTACCGTGGATCAAGGAGAGTGGCCAGCCAGTAATGGTCCCTCTCCTTGATCCGAAGAATACGAGGATCCTTCCGCAGACTTTGCAGGATCAGGGAGGCCATGCAGCGTAGGTTTGCTGAGGCATTCGCTCCGGAGTCCTCTGGGTCACTAAGGACGACATGATCCGCAGCCACCTCCTCCCAGCCACGTACAAGTCCACTGGTTTCTTGGGACTGTAAATCATCCCTAAAAGACTGCTGCTGATGATGCTGAGTGCCAGCCTCCACCTCCATGCTGACACAATCCTCCTCCTCCTCCTCCTCCTCCTCCTCCTCTTCCTGTGCGATGGGTGGGACAGAAGGAACACTGTCTGGGTAAAGGGGGCCTTGAGAGGCAAGGAAGTCCTCCTCTTCCTGCCTCTGTTCTGCCTCAAGTGCCCTGTCCATTATTCCACGCAGCGTGTGCTCCAACAGGTGGACAAGAGGTACAGTGTCACTGATGCATGCACTGTCACTGCTCACCATCCTCGTGGCCTCCTCAAATGGTGCCAGGACAGTGCATGCATCCCTGATCATGCCCCACTGGCGTGGAGAAAAAAAACCAAGCTCCCCTGACCCTGTCCTGGTGCCGTAGTCGCACAGGTACTCATTGATGGCCCTCTGCTGCGTGTGCAGCCGCTGCAGCATGGCCAACGTTGAGTTCCACCTGGTGGGCATGTCACATATAAGGCGGTTCTTGGGCAGGTTCAACTCCTTTTGCAGCTCAGCCAGGCGAGCACTGGCATTATAAGATCTGCGGAAATGCACACAGACTTTCCTGGCCTGCCTCAGGACATCCTGTAAGCCCGGGTACCTGCCCAAGAACCGCTGCACCACCAGGTTAAGGACGTGAGCCACACAGGGCACATGGGTCAGTTGTCCCTGTCGGAGGGCGGAGAGGAGGTTGGTGCCATTGTCGCAAACCACCATTCCTGGCTTAAGCTGGCGTGGCGTCAACCACCTCTCGGCCTGGCCCTGCAGAGCAGACAGGACCTCTGCCCCAGTGTGGCTTCTGTCCCCCAAACACACCAGCGCAAGCACGGCATGGCATCTTTTTGCCTGCGTACTTGCGTAGCCCCGTGAACGGCTACGGAGCACCGCTGGTTCATAGGACAAACCACAGGAAGAGGCCATGGAGGAAGAAGAAGAGGAGGGGGTGGAGGAGAGAGGTGTGTCACAACCAGTAGTAGCATTTTGGAGGCGTGGCGGTGGGACAACCTCCAACACTACTGCACCTTGTCCTGAATCCTTCCCAGCTGCCAAAAGAGTGACCCAATGGGCCGTGAAAGAAAGGTAACGTCCCTGTCCATGCCTGCTGGACCATGAGTCAGCGGTAATATGCACCTTACCGCTGACCGCCCTGTCCAGCGAGGCCAAGACATTGCCTTCCACATGCCGGTAGAGAGCCGGAATAGCCTTCCGTGAGAAAAAGTGGCGTTTGGGAACCTGCCACTGAGGAACCGCACATTGCACAAACTCACGGAAGGGGGCCGAGTCTACCAACTGAAAAGGCAGCAGTTGAAGCGCTAGCAATTTAGCCAAGCTAGCATTCAACCGCTGGGCATGTGGATGGCTGGGAGTGAACTTCTTTCGACGGTCCAGCAGCTGGGGCAGGGAAATTTGCCTGCTAGAATCGGACGTCGGTGTACTGCTAGCAGAGTGGGCGCAAGTACTTGGCTGTGACACACCTAATTCTACACCTTCATTCCTCTCAGTGCATGTTTCAGAGAGGACTGAAGTTATAGTGGGGTTGGAGATCCCAGCTGATGCGGTGCAAGGAGAGGTCCGCTTTGTTCTTTGGTGTGGGTCTTTGAGGTAGGCTTGCCAACGAGCTGCATGGCAGGTCAACATATGTCTGGTCAGGCATGTGGTACCCAAGCGGCTGATGTTTTGGCCACGCGATATACGCTTGAGACATATGTTGCAAACAGCAGCTGTGCGATCTGATGCACTAGCCTCAAAAAAGGCCCACACCAAAGAACTTTTTGAATGACGGGCAGAGGCAGCGCCCTGCACAGGCGGAGCTCTGCGGTGTGATTCCGTCGGTGTACTGCCCTTACGCTGGCCACCAAAGGGCATCCTGCCTCGTTGGAGATGTGCCTCCTCCTCATCCTCCTCCTCCTCCTCTCTCCTATTAGGCACCCACGTGGAGTCATTGACCTCATCATCCCCTCCCTCCTCATCACTGGAGCCAATCTGGCAGTATGCTGCAGCTGCTGGAACATGACTGCCAGATTGGTGTCCTTCTTGAGCATCCCCTCTGTCTGCTCTCACGCTACTGCCTTCCTCTAGCTGGGTTTCATCATCAGACCCTTCGAAACGCTGGGCATCCTCCTGGAGCATGTACCCAACACTGTGCTGAAACAGTTCGGGGGACTCCTCAGGAGGAGGACATGGTGGGTCTAGGGAAGGAGTGACTGATGATTTGTCTGACATTGATACCAGGGAAGACGACGCTTTGGCAGCTGCTTTTCCAGTACCCTGAGCCTGGGTGAGAGAGGATGAGGAGGAGGAGGAGGGCTTGGTCATCCACTCTACCAAGTCTTCGGCATGATGTGGCTCAACATGTCCAGCTGCCGAAAAGAAGGACAAGCGTGTCCCATGGCCATGTGCTGATGACAATGCACCGCGTCCACGACCAGCACTGTTGCCCCCAGACACAGAGCCTGCTTGCCCTCTTTTATTGCCTCCTGACTGTCTGCCTCTCCTTGTTTGCCTTCCAGACATTCTAATAGATGGCCTGCAGGGAGATGGGAAAAAAGCAATAAGGGCTACCTTCAGGTGTCCTTCTCTGTCCCTGGAAACAAGGACTTGCAGAGTGAAAGAAAAAAAACACTCTCCCTACCTACAGTTTTCTGTCCCTAGAAAAAATGTTTTTTTTAATCACAATATAGCACAAGGAAAATTAACTCACTGTCCTTACAGGTCCCTGGAAACAAGGACTTGCAGAGTGAAAGAAACTGACACTGTCCCTACCTAGAGTTTTCTGTCCCTAGAATAAATGTTTTTTTTAATCACAATATAGCAAAAGGACAATTCACTCACTGTCCTTCCAGGTCCCTGGAAACAAGGACTTGCAGAGTGAAAGAAACTGACACTGTCCCTACCTAGAGTTTTCTGTCCCTAGAATAAATGTTTTTTTTAATCACAATATAGCAAAAGGACAATTCACTCACTGTCCTTCCAGGTCCCTGGAAACAAGGACTTGCAGAGTGAAAGAAACTGACACTGTCCCTACCTAGAGTTTTCTGTCCCTAGAATAAATGTTTTTTTTAATCACAATATAGCAAAAGGACAATTCACTCACTGTCCTTCCAGGTCCCTGGAAACAAGGACTTGCAGAGTGAAAGAAACTGACACTGTCCCTACCTAGAGTTTTCTGTCCCTAGAATAAATGTTTTTTTTAATCACAATATAGCAAAAGGACAATTCACTCACTGTCCTTCCAGGTCCCTGGAAACAAGGACTTGCAGAGTGAAAGAAACTGACACTGTCCCTACCTAGAGTTTTCTGTCCCTAGAATAAATGTTTTTTTTAATCACAATATAGCAAAAGGACAATTCACTCACTGTCCTTCCAGGTCCCTGGAAACAAGGACTTGCAGAGTGAAAGAAACTGACACTGTCCCTACCTAGAGTTTTCTGTCCCTAGAATAAATGTTTTTTTTAATCACAATATAGCAAAAGGACAATTCACTCACTGTCCTTCCAGGTCCCTGGAAACAAGGACTTGCAGAGTGAAAGAAACTGACACTGTCCCTACCTAGAGTTTTCTGTCCCTAGAATAAATGTTTTTTTTAATCACAATATAGCAAAAGGACAATTCACTCACTGTCCTTCCAGGTCCCTGGAAACAAGGACTTGCAGAGTGAAAGAAACTGACACTGTCCCTACCTAGAGTTTTCTGTCCCTAGAATAAATGTTTTTTTTAATCACAATATAGCAAAAGGACAATTCACTCACTGTCCTTCCAGGTCCCTGGAAACAAGGACTTGCAGAGTGAAAGAAACTGACACTGTCCCTACCTAGAGTTTTCTGTCCCTAGAATAAATGTTTTTTTTAATCACAATATAGCAAAAGGACAATTCACTCACTGTCCTTCCAGGTCCCTGGAAACAAGGACTTGCAGAGTGAAAGAAACTGACACTGTCCCTACCTAGAGTTTTCTGTCCCTAGAATAAATGTTTTTTTTAATCACAATATAGCAAAAGGACAATTCACTCACTGTCCTTCCAGGTCCCTGGAAACAAGGACTTGCAGAGTGAAAGAAACTGACACTGTCCCTACCTAGAGTTTTCTGTCCCTAGAATAAATGTTTTTTTTAATCACAATATAGCAAAAGGACAATTCACTCACTGTCCTTCCAGGTCCCTGGAAACAAGGACTTGCAGAGTGAAAGAAACTGACACTGTCCCTACCTAGAGTTTTCTGTCCCTAGAATAAATGTTTTTTTTAATCACAATATAGCAAAAGGACAATTCACTCACTGTCCTTCCAGGTCCCTGGAAACAAGGACTTGCAGAGTGAAAGAAACTGACACTGTCCCTACCTAGAGTTTTCTGTCCCTAGAATAAATGTTTTTTTTAATCACAATATAGCAAAAGGACAATTCACTCACTGTCCTTCCAGGTCCCTGGAAACAAGGACTTGCAGAGTGAAAGAAACTGACACTGTCCCTACCTAGAGTTTTCTGTCCCTAGAATAAATGTTTTTTTTAATCACAATATAGCAAAAGGACAATTCACTCACTGTCCTTCCAGGTCCCTGGAAACAAGGACTTGCAGAGTGAAAGAAACTGACACTGTCCCTACCTAGAGTTTTCTGTCCCTAGAATAAATGTTTTTTTTAATCACAATATAGCAAAAGGACAATTCACTCACTGTCCTTCCAGGTCCCTGGAAACAAGGACTTGCAGAGTGAAAGAAACTGACACTGTCCCTACCTAGAGTTTTCTGTCCCTAGAATAAATGTTTTTTTTAATCACAATATAGCAAAAGGACAATTCACTCACTGTCCTTCCAGGTCCCTGGAAACAAGGACTTGCAGAGTGAAAGAAACTGACACTGTCCCTACCTAGAGTTTTCTGTCCCTAGAATAAATGTTTTTTTTAATCACAATATAGCAAAAGGACAATTCACTCACTGTCCTTCCAGGTCCCTGGAAACAAGGACTTGCAGAGTGAAAGAAACTGACACTGTCCCTACCTAGAGTTTTCTGTCCCTAGAATAAATGTTTTTTTTAATCACAATATAGCAAAAGGACAATTCACTCACTGTCCTTCCAGGTCCCTGGAAACAAGGACTTGCAGAGTGAAAGAAACTGACACTGTCCCTACCTAGAGTTTTCTGTCCCTAGAATAAATGTTTTTTTTAATCACAATATAGCAAAAGGACAATTCACTCACTGTCCTTCCAGGTCCCTGGAAACAAGGACTTGCAGAGTGAAAGAAACTGACACTGTCCCTACCTAGAGTTTTCTGTCCCTAGAATAAATGTTTTTTTTAATCACAATATAGCAAAAGGACAATTCACTCACTGTCCTTCCAGGTCCCTGGAAACAAGGACTTGCAGAGTGAAAGAAACTGACACTGTCCCTACCTAGAGTTTTCTGTCCCTAGAATAAATGTTTTTTTTAATCACAATATAGCAAAAGGACAATTCACTCACTGTCCTTCCAGGTCCCTGGAAACAAGGACTTGCAGAGTGAAAGAAACTGACACTGTCCCTACCTAGAGTTTTCTGTCCCTAGAATAAATGTTTTTTTTAATCACAATATAGCAAAAGGACAATTCACTCACTGTCCTTCCAGGTCCCTGGAAACAAGGACTTGCAGAGTGAAAGAAACTGACACTGTCCCTACCTAGAGTTTTCTGTCCCTAGAATAAATGTTTTTTTTAATCACAATATAGCAAAAGGACAATTCACTCACTGTCCTTCCAGGTCCCTGGAAACAAGGACTTGCAGAGTGAAAGAAACTGACACTGTCCCTACCTAGAGTTTTCTGTCCCTAGAATAAATGTTTTTTTTTAAGCACACTATAGCAGAAGCACAAAACACACTGACACTCTCCCTACCTATCCTTCTCTTTCCCTAAACTAAAGGAATCCAGGTTAAGCAAGAAAGAAATAACAGTCACTGTCCCTGCCTATGCTACTCTATCCCTGCTCCGGAACACACTACACTAGGCCGCCGTGCTGGCGGCCTTTTATAGTGTGGGGCGTGTACTAAACACCCTCAGCAATAATTGGCCACAGGCATCCTGCCTGTGGCCAATCATTGCTCTCCTCGCTGCCGGCGCTGTGATTGGCCAAGCATGCGGGGTCACAGTGCATGCTTGGCCAATCACAGCGCCTGGATGACACTGCGATGGCGTAGTGCATTGTGGGCCGTTCGCGTCACTCGAATTTGGCGCGAACGGCCCAAATCGTTCGATCTTCGTCGAACGATCGAACAGCCAATGTTCGAGTCGAACGTATGTTCGACTCGAACACGAAGCTCATCCCTACTGCTGAGCAAATTGCAAACTGGTCAGCTTTAGATTTGCTTCGGTGGGTGTACAAGTGGAAGTTGCAAGAGAGTTTAACTAACTTTGTTGTGACATTAAGAATCTTTCTTACTATTACTGTTTCTACCGCCAGTTGTGAAAGAAGTTTCTCAAAACTTAAACTAATCAAAACATATCAAAGATCTACAATGAGCCAAGAAAGACTGAGTAACCTAGCAATACTATCCATTGAGAGAGACTTCAGTGTAGATTTTAATTCTGTTGTTGAAAAATTTGCACAAATTAAAAGCAGGCGATTTTAAAACAGACATTCAGTCATTTTTTTTCAAGTTTCCATCTATTAAATCTTCTGCCCTTGTTGATTTAACTTTGGATAGTCAATTTTTTTTTCTGCCAGTAAATATCTTATACAGCCCACTAGACATGTGCACTGCCAAAAAATTCGTTAGTTTTCGTTTTCGTTTCATTCGTTTTTGTTTTTTTTTTCGTTTTTCGGGTCATTCGTTATGATCGCAATTCGTAAATTTGTACATTCGTAAATTTATACATTCGTAAATTTGTACATTCGTAAATTTGTACATTCGTAAATTTATACATTCGTAAATTTGTACATTCGTAAATTTGTACATTCATAAATTTGTACATTCGTAAATTTATACATTCGTAAATTTATACATTCGTAATTTCGGAAATTTGGAAATTCGATATTTTCGAAAACCCGAAAATTTGAAAATCTGAAAAAATAACTATTAAATTATAGGTATTGTAATTTCCTTTCAAATTTGGCTGTTAGCGAACGTAACGAATACAAATTTATCTGAAGTTACGCATAACCTGAAATAACAAATGCCGCATCTAAACAAATGGAACGGAACAAATTAATAATAATAATAATAAAAAGTTTTTATTATTATTATTGTTATTTATTATTATTAATAATTCATTACGTTCCATTTGTTTAGATACGGCATTCATTATGTCGGAAAACAATTCGTAACTTCGTTAAGTTCACTAACAGCCAAATTTGAAAGGAAATTACAATACCTATAATTGAATAGTTAGTAATAGTTAAGTTATTAGTTAATTATTATTTCAGATTTCCGAATTTACTAATTTACGATTGTACGAATGTACAAATTTATGAATGTACGAATATTCGTAAATTCGTAAATTCAAATTTACGAATTTCCGGATAGTTGTACATTCGTAAATTCGTGCATTGGTAAATTCGTATATTCGTAAATTCGTACATTCGTAAATTTGAATTTACGAATATTCGTTAAAATTCGTTAAATGAGTTTTCGTTAATTCGGATATTTCCGA
This sequence comes from Rana muscosa, assembly GCA_029206835.1. Taxonomy (NCBI): domain Eukaryota; kingdom Metazoa; phylum Chordata; class Amphibia; order Anura; family Ranidae; genus Rana; species Rana muscosa. The sequence continues at coordinate 131,852,374 of CM055120.1, forward strand.
ATTAACGAATTTGTCGAAATTCGTTAAAAAACGAATTCGGAACGAAACGAATTGCACATGTCTACAGCCCACTTCTGTGTCTGGTCATTAGCCTAAGCTTATGGGAACATGCACAAAAACTACTGAAGGGTTGTTGTGAATTGTTTCCTCTACCGGTTACGTGGTATAAAACGCTTCTTTAGAAGCGGTGGTCTGTGAGACAAATAATGCAATAAGACAAAACAAACTTAAATAAAAAAACAATAAAAACAAGCTTAAATGCAAAAATACAATCAATGTTTAAGATGAGGAAACCTGCTCACCCGATCGGTCAAGGCTGACTGGCGCCAGAAGACATGAATGGTTCCCCCCCGCGGCAAACTAGAGGGATTGTAAATGACAATCTCTAATTAGAAGGTAATAAGGGTTAGGGTGTATATATTAATATTATTAAGTGGTGAAGAAACCGAGATGTGCAATATAGAGAACCTGAGTGGGTGAGGGAAGGGTAAGGGAGAAAGAGGGGGGGTAGGAGAGGAGGGGGAGGGATAGGGATGGGGGTTGGGGGAGAAAAAGGGAAGGAAAGGGGGAAGAGGGGAGAAAAAGCTGGGGAGGGGAAGGGGGAGGCGAGGGATTGGGGGGGGAGAAGGGCGGGGAGGGGAGAAAGGAAAGAGAAGGGGAGGGGGAAAGGAGGGGAGAGAAACCTGGGAAGGGGGAGGGGTGATGAGGGGGAGGGTTAATAGGGTGGGGGGAATGGGGGGGTTTGGAGGAAAGGGGAGGGGGGGAAAAGGGGGGGCGGGGGACCGGAGGAAGTGTTTTGGTGATGATTAATGGTTTTTGGTACAGCTTGGTGAGTGTTTTAACCCCAATATATGGTTATCCTGATGGATGATGGGAACTGCGGGGAGGGGAGGGGAGGGAAAGAAGAAAAAGCTGGGGAAAGGCAGGGGAATGGGGACGCTAGGGACTAGGTGGGAGGGATAAAGAAGGGTGGGAAGGGGAGAAGGAAGCAAAAGGGGGGGGAAACCTGGCTAGGGGGAGGGGGTGGTTACCTGGGCAGGGGTAGGGGGAATGGGGGGGGTTTGGAGGAAAGGGGAGGGGGGAAAAAGGCAGGGGGGGGCGGGGGACCGGAGGAAGTGTTTTGGTGATGATTAATATAATGGTTTTTGGTACAGCTTGGTGAGTGTTTTAACCCCAATATATGGTTATCCTGATGGATGATGGGAACTGCGGGAAGTAGAGGCAAAGAAGAAAAAGCTGGGGCAAGGCAGGGGAATGGGGACGCTAGGGACTAGGTGGGAGGGATAAAGAAGGGCAGGAAGGGGAGAAGGAAGCAAAGGGTGGGGGGGAACCTGGGGAGGGGGTGGTTACCTGGGCAGGGGGAGGGTTAATAGTGAGGGGAGGGGGGTAGAAAAAGGCAGGGGAGGGGGGGGGAAGTGTGTTGGCGATGGTGAAGGGTAAGGGGGATGTGAGGGGGAAAAAAATAGATGAGGTAGGTGAAAAGAAACAAGGTGTGGGAGGGGGGAGTGCGGTCAGTGAGGAAGAACGGTGCAGTTCCCATGATCCATCAGGATAACCATATATTGGGGTTAAAACACTCACCAAGCTGTACCAAAAACCATTATATTAATCATCACCAAAACACTTCCTCCGGTCCCCCGCCCCCCCACTGCCTTTTTTCCTACCTCCCTTTTCCTCCAAACCCCCCCATTCCCTCCCACCCTATTAACCCTATTAACCCTCCCCCTTCCCAGGTAACCACCCCACCTCCCCTCCACCCTCATCACCCCTCCCCCTTCCCAGGTTTTTCTCCCCTCCTTTCCCCCTCCCCTTCTCCTTCCTTTCTCCCCTTCCCGCCCTTCTTTCTCCCTCCCCCCTAATCCCTCGCCTCCCCCTTCCCCTCCCCAGCTTTTTCTCCCCTCTTCCCCCTCCCCCTTTCCTTCCCTTTTTCTCCCCCAACCCCCCTCCCTATCCCTCCCCCTCCTCTTCTACCCCCCCTCTTTCTCCCTTACCCTTCCCTCACCCACTCAGGTTCTGTATATTGCACATCTCGGTTCCTTCACCACTTAATAATATTAATATATACACCCTAACCCTTATTACTTTCTAATTAGATATTGTCATTTACAATCCCCCTAGTTAGGCCTTGACCGATCGGGTGAGCAGGTTTCCTTATCTTAAACATTGATTGTATTTTTGCATTTAAGCTTGTTTTTATTGTTTATTTATGTTTGTTTTGCCTTATTGCATTATTTGTCTGACCACTGCTCCTGAAGAAGCGGTTTATTCCACGAAACCGGTAGAGGAAACAATTCATACTCCACTCCAACAGAAACTTCAGTAGTTGTTTTTGTGGTGCATTTCTTTTAATATTTTTGTATGTTTTTTTATATGTATTAAACAGTATCTTTTACCATATCAATTTTGAATATACAGACTGATATTGCAATTAGAGGTACAATGTTTGCGGAAGTTGGCTCCACCCAGCCCAGTCTTGGGTCATCTCCAGGGTTAGTTCCATTAAATATTTTCGGTGTTTGTTCCTGAAATTGTTTGCTGTTTACACTGATATTGACACATCAAATAATATCAAGGCCCATGCTAGGTTACGTAGTCGTTTTTGGCTCATAGATTTCTGGTGCGTTTTAATTGGTGATTCACAGAATTTTTTTTCTTTTTTTACATTCCTGAAATACCAGGATTGCTGTAACATTTGCTTGTATCCTCAGTCAAACATCATTGCAAAATACTTGGCCTTTGTGATTTTTTATCATGGCAGTTGCAGATCAGAAGGAGCTTCCTAGGCTGTAAAACTCTTATCTACTGGTTCAGTGGTGCTCAAAAATGCCTCCCAATAGAGAGCAACTGAGAATGTGTGCCGAGCAGGGTGAGACAATGTTTTACCGTACAGACACTTCTTTTTAATGTGGATCTTCACTATATCTGAGCAGTTAGTATTCAAAGCAAATTCCCCCATCAATCCATGTCTCTATGCTTTATTTTGGTGAGAAATCTTTGAAAAGCACACCCTAGCATTTCTGGCCTTGGCCATCTTTAATAAGGGCAAATGATTTATGCAGAATTTACTTCCTGCCCTTTGCTCAAGTATGCATGCAGGAGCGCGTGCTTGGATGTGAACACCCCTCCTACTCTCTTGCAATCTATTACATTTGCCTAGACAAGAAACCAGGAAGTAACTTAAATGTAAAAAAAAAAAAAGTTTACAACAAGTAAATGTGATATACTTTTCAATCAGTTTACTAGCATGAGGATTAAAAATAATCAATGTTGCAACTTCTGGACAAAGGTTTTCCAAATTTTGAGCTGATGTAACTGGCATTCTCCGCTCTCCTTCTCTGGCAGTAGCCAATACTATTCCAATATATTGTTGGCTGCTAGGGCAACGATTACAAGATACTGGAAACATCAAACGGCACCTAGTCCTACAGAAACCATTGAGATAATAAAGACCAATTCTACTAATGAACAACTCCTAGCCATTTGGAATGACAAATACCCTCTCTTTGTCAAAATGTGGAACCCATGGATCACCTGGTTAAATAAACCTTAATACCATTCAGACCAGTTATGACCTCTTGGGTATCCCTCCCCATTCTTTCTTTTTTCCCTTCCACCCCTACTCAGATGCTGTAATGTCCTTATTCTGAGTTGTATTTTACAATGTTGTATTTAACCATTTTTATCAATGTCCACACATGCTACGCTGTACTGTAAAATACTTCTCATAAGGCCAAGCATGTATTGTTCTAATGATGTACTATGACTTCATATGACGTGGCATTTTTTACAATGTTTCTCATCCTTATTTCTCCTTGTTTATACTTTTTGTTTTGTAAAAGTTTGACGCTTATTGGAAAAATAAAATCTATTTTAATTGGGAGAGTGAAGTTCCTCTTTAATGTTTTACCTACAGTGTATATAGAAAATAATCACCCCCTTTAAAAAAAATCATTTTGTTATTTTGCAGCCTGAAATGAGGACATGCACAGTTTTGGTTTTATCCAGCTGTATTTACTAGAAGTGCAACCTATAACGTCCAAATGAAAGATATAACACCAACATGTCAGAGAATAAAAAAAAAAAAAAAAGATCACCCTTTGTGCCAGTATTTTGTTAAACCACCCTTTTGCTTTAATTCCAGCCTTTAGTCTGTTGGGATATGTTTCTCTACTAACTTTGCAAATCTAGACTTTGCAATATTTACACACTCTTCTTTGCAGAACGGCTAAAGTTCAGTTACATTTAATGGTGACTGTTTGTGGACTGCAGTCTTCAAGTCATTCCACAGATTTTCAATGGGGGTTTAAGTCTGGGCTCTGACTAGACCATGCAAGGATATTCCCTGCCTTCTCCAACAATTACTGTGTGCTCATTGGTGGACATTCCCTGCCTTCTCCTCCAACCACTGTGTGCTCATTTGTGCTGTGTGCTTTGGGTCATTGTCATGCTGGAAGGTAAACTTTCTTCCCGTTGACAACTTTCTGCCAGCAGAACGCAGATTTTAATAAAGAATATGATGATATTTTGCCCCATCTATTTTTATTTTAACCTGGCCAGTGCTCTCAGTCTCAGGTGCTGTAGACCTCTTTAAATCCTCTCTGACCTCCTGGCTCTTTCATTCAGTTTGGGACAACGCCCTGATCTAGGGAGGGTCTGTGTGACAAATTCCTTCCACTTCTTAATAGACTTCACTGTGCTTCTAGGCATTGATCAAGCCTTTCATTTTATTTTATGTATTTTTATTTTTGGATCCATCTCTTGACTTGTGCCTGTCCAAAACTATGTGCCTTGCCACCCATCGTTGATTGTTTTCTTCAGTTGCACTACCAGGGACTGAAATGTTCCAGGAAAGCTCTTTACATGCTGAACTAATAAAAAGGACCACAGCTGAAAGTCAAATGGCTTTGTGTGCCATTAGGAAGATGATTAGCTACACCTGGTTGAGTTTACAAGTCATTTTTAAGAGTGGGATCCTTTGTCCAACACTTTGTTATAAATTGCACTGAATAAATACAGCTGGATAAAACAAAAATGTCTCCATTTCAGGCTGCAAAGGGACAAAATGTGATTATTTTAAAGGTGGGGTAATTCTTTTCTATACCCACTGTAGCTCTACCTGCAAAATGGCCCAGGCTGCAGTGAGCTAGCAGAACTTAACTTTCTGTTCCACAATTTTCTGTTCATACCATCTTAAAGTGGAACTTTATGTGCACTAATCTTATTTTTGTAAAAATGATCATATTTCTTGTTTCACTTGCAATGTATTGATAGACTATGGACTGTGTTGAATATGTGGAGATTGCGTGATGCATTTTCACACTCAATAAAGTGTTTGAAAATAAACTTGTATTGGATGTGTTTTACTTTAATTACATCAGTATTTTTCATGGAATATGATGCATGTACTTAGGGGGTAAGGGGTTTTATACTGTACTACTCGAAGGGACTCATTAAGTACTAAAAGTCCACGTGTTAGGGGGCACAAATTACTTGCCTTGCCCTGGGCGCTGACACCCCACGCTACGCCACTGGCTCCCGGCAATACATACAAAAGTCATTGATAAAAAAAAAATACCGAGGGGGCGGACCTGATGGGGAACTTCTCTCACTGTGGTAATACATGTATAGACCCGCCCCTTCTCATGTTCCGCATCTGGTCCGCTGAGCGGACCTGATGGGGAACTTTAGAAGGGGCGGGTCTATACATTTAAAACACAGCGAGGAAGTTCCCCATCAGGTCCGCACAGGCACAACCAATGACGGACAGCGCTGGACATCGGGATCGCCGCGGGACACTGGATTTCATCGCTGGAATGTTTTAATTTTTTTATTATTTTTTTATTTTTTAATAAAGGACTTTTTCAAGGTGTTTGTTTGTTTTTATTTACATTTTTTGACACTTTCTTTGTGAAATGGTAGGGGTACAATGTACCCCTTACCAATTCACATAGGGGGGGTCGGGATCTGGGGGTCCCCTTTGTTAAAGGGGTCTTCCAGATTCCGATAAGCCCCCCACCCGCAGACCCCCACAACCACCGGGCAAGGGTTGTGGGGATGAGGCCCTTGTCCCCATCAACATGGGGACATCCTCCCCATGTTGAGGGCATGTGGCCTGGTACGGTTCAGGAGGGAGGGGGGGCCGCTCTCTCGTCCCCCCCTCTTCCCCTGCGGCCGGCCAGGTTGCGTGCTCGGATAAGGGTCTGGTATGGATTTTTGGGGGGACTCCACGCCATTTTATTTTAAATTTGGGGTGGAGTTCCCCTTAAAATCCATGCCAGATCTCAAGGGCCTGGTATGGATATTTAGGGGGAACCCCACGCCATTTTTTTTTAAATTTGCGGCGGGGTTCCCCTTAATATCCATTCCAGACCTAAAGGGCCTGGTAATTGAATTTGGGGGAACCCCCACGCTTTTTTTTTATTTTTTATCAATGACTTTTCTATGTATTGATAAAAGCCGACAATTCATTAATAGCCGCGAGTGAGTTTTAAATGACTTTTTTTCCTTCAAAAATGACACTTTGTGCAGAGACAGTTCTAAGCACGGGAAACATGCGCTACTTTACATGCATATCATACACACCCCCCAGGTACGAAATTTAAAGGAATATTTCACTTTTATTTTTTCATTTTAAGCATTAATAAAATCACCGCTCCCGTAAAAACGTCTATTTTTTTAAACCTTTTTTTGCATTGATACATGTCCCCTGGGGCAGGACCCGGGTCCCCAAACACTTTTTAGGACAATAAATTGCATATTAGCCTTTATAAATAGCACTTTAGATTTCGAACGTTCGAGTCCATTGTATTTAATAGGGTTCTAAAGTTCACGCGAACATTCTGTCTGTTCGCAGGTTCTGGTGCGAACCGAACAGGGGGGTGTTCGGCTCATCCCTGATGATGACAAATATCTTTAGAATAATCAAGTGAAAACAGTGATCAATAGAAAATATAAAAAAACACAATCATGTGATATTTCATTTAGACCAGGATTTTGACATCCAATGATAATAATGCCAAAAAGTAGGCAATATTTAAATAATAGTCCCAATAGTGATATATATCGTGTTTCCACAAAAGTAAAAACATTTGATCAAAAAACTAATAGAGAAAGTCTATTAGTTTTTTTGATCTAATTTTTTTACTTTTGTGGAAACACGATATATATCACTATTGGGACTATTATTTAAATATTGCCTACTTTTTGGCATTATCATTGGATGTCAAAATCCTGGTCTAAATGAAATATCACATGATTGTGTTTTTTTATATTTTCTATTGATCACTGTTTTCACTTCATTAATCTAAAGATATTTGTCATCATGTATTAATTAATTTTAATTTGTGCGAATAGCGCCCCCTATTCACATTTACCAATCCCAGTCAGGAGGTATATACTCCATCCGCAGAGGAGCAGCTTAAATATTATAGTTTTTAGTTCTTTAGTTCTATTCACATTAATTATATCTAATCTAATTATAGGTAGCGCTGAATCACATTATTAGAACAGGGCATTTCCCTGTTCTGCCTAGTGACATGTAGAGATCTACTGCTCCCTGTGATCGGGAGCAATGATCGCTGACATGTCACTGGTAGCCCATCCCCCTAACAGTTAGAATCACTCCCTAGGACACACTTAACCCCTTCTGCGCCCCCTAGTGGTTAAACCCCTTCCCTGTCAGTGTAATTTACACAGTAATCAGTGCATTTTTAAAGCACTGAACGCTGTATAAATGACAAAGGTCCCAAAAATGTGTCAAAAGTGTCCAATGTGTCCGCCATAAAGTCGCAGTCACAATAAAAATCGCAGATCGCCGCCTTTACTAGTAAAAAAAAATAAGAAGAAAAATGCCATAAAACTACCCCTATTTTGTAGATGCTATAACGTTTGCGCAAACCAATCAATATACGCTTATTGCGATATTTTTACCAAAAATATGTAAAAGAATACACATCGGCCTAAACTGAGGAAATTTTTTTTCTTTTAAAGAAAAAATTTGATATTTATTATAGCAAAAAGTAAAAAATATAGTTTTTTTCAAAATTGTCGCTCTTTTTTTGTTTATAGTGCAGAAAAAACAAAAAACGCAGACATGATCAAATACCACCAAAAGAAAGCACTATTTGTGGGAAAAAAAGTGTAGTGAGCAGGGAAAAAAGTCCTGTTCAGAACGGAAGACATCTGCGAATCAGATGCGTGCCCATAGAAGATAATGGGCCTGAATTCGCACTTGAGCCGCACCGCAATGCCTAGAAAACGCACACGTTTTTCGGCACTGCGCAGTGCGAATGCATCGCACATATGTGAACTAGCCTCATAAAAATGTATGTATTTTCTAATGACATGCAAATTGGATGCGTTTTAAGCCACATCCAATTCGCATAGGTGTGAACCCGGCCTTAGAGTGTATTGACCACATGTTTAATGAATGCGACACCTGTTAGGTGTCGTCATCCTTATCCTTGGTTGCTTGAGCAAAGCAGAATGTATGCAGTTATGTCCACCCGGAAGTTTGGAAAAATGGGCTGTTTCTCCTGGTATGGTTAGGCGGCTTCTTACTGCCAGAGCAGATAACCCTTTCAAAGGGTGAGCAGAAAACACTCCTTTAGAGTGTATAGGCAATGTGTTTATTGGATGTGACAACCTTTTAGGTGTCACCCTTATCCCTGGCTGCTTGAGCCAGTGGGATAAAAACTGTCATGCCCATCTGTGTATTCCTCTTATAGAGCTTGAAGAGGGATGTCTGTTTGGGAAGCTATGGGACTGGGAATAACTCCTTTGAGTGTATTGGCTACTTGTTAAATAAATAAGACAACCTGTCAGGTATCATCATCCTCATCTCTGGTTGCTTAATCAAAGCAAGATTCACACAGTCATGTTCATCCCCGTCTTCTTCTTGAAGAGCCTGAAGCGTGTTCGCTCGGAGATTGGTAAACACTAATAGGTAACCTCTCCACAGGGTTTGCGCACCATTCAGCAAACCAACCCATAGCCCTGGATCACACTGGTGCGTTTTTGACATGCGACCCGATACGCCAAATCGCATGTCAAATAAGCGGCAATAGCACCGCCCTAATCGGTGCAATGCTGCATCTGCGGCGCTGCACCAACTTCACAAAGTCAGTTTCGTACTACCTTTGCGATTTCAGGCCGCGACCTATTGACATCCGCACAGAGACTTGCACAGATGTCTCTGAAAATCACAACCGGAATCGAAACTGATCAGAGGGAGAAAAAGCTAAATTGCACAGCTTCATTCCCGCAGTTCAGTGCGACCCTGGACAAGGGAAAAAAAAGGTTAAATGCAGTAAACAGATTGCTTAGGCCCCTTCCACACTGGGGCAGGGAGGTGCGCTGGTGGTATAGCGGCGCTATTTTTAGCACCGCTATACCGTCGGATTTGCCGCGATATTTGCCCGCTAGGGGTGCGGTTTTAACCCCCGCTAGTGGCTGAGAAAGGGTTAAACCCGCCCGCAAACTGCTGCTACAGCAGCGATTTGCGGGTGGTATAGCCACGGTGTCCCATTGATTTCAATGGGAAGGAGCGATAAAGGAGCGGTATACACACCGTTTCTTCACCGCTCCAAAGATGCTGCTTGCAGGAGATTTTTTTTCCTCCCGCCAGCACATCGCCTCAGTGTGAAAGCCCTCGGGCTTTCACATTGAGAAGGCTGGGGCAGGATTATTTCAGGTGTTATTTCTGCGCTATTTTTAGCGCTAAAACGCCTGAAATACGCCTCAGTGTGAAAGGGGCCTAAGTAACAAACCCTGAGGGGTTAAGCACAGCTAGAGGGAGACAGAAGCTTCCATCTACAGCCCTGATAATCAGGTGGAGGTTAATTAGCTAAAACCTAGTCCTGGAAGGAATCAGGACATGATGAAAAGTTTGTTTCAGAACAGCAACAAAAAGGTAGGAATTTGTAACAAAATTACAATCATCTCCTGCAGAGTACACCAACCAAGGGAATTGTAGACATCATAAACATGCTTCTCCATACACTTTTTTTTTTTTTTTTTTGAGGAAAACCAAAGATCACATAGAAAAACAAACGGATATCCCATATCTCAACAAGCCATGTCTGGCTCCAGTAGACGTCACAGGTGACCCCTCTACCTTCTTTGAAAATGCTGGTCTTTGGAGGGGGTTTAGCATAATGGCACGACAGTAAAGCAAACATGAAAAGCCACCAACAGATTATTGCCATGTGTAAACAGACAAAATATTCCTTTGTGTACCTGTTATGCAGAGTACCCCCAGTGGAGGAGTTCAGACTGTGTATAGTGGCTGCAGGGCGCAAAGTACAACAATACCCAGTAAAGCAGCATACATTTGGATACAAAGCATTTAGCTCACCCAACCTCCGTCACCCGACCGTCGACACTGGCACAGCGCCGGCGCGCTTGCATAGAGGGGCTCTCTGCCACGACTTCTGTCCACTTTATATGGACCTTGCGGACCCCAGACATGGCTGTTAGCCATGATAAAGCCGCCCCGAGAACCAGCAGCGGGGTTCCCTGGATTATGGGTAATTTAGACGAAACACCAGGGACTGCGTCCAGCTTAATTCACACGTATGGACCTTTAGACCAGCCGGGTAAAGGACCACACCTACGTCCTGCACGTAGGAGGAAAAGAGAAGAACGCTGAGGCTGAGGTAAGTGAAAAATTTATAGTTAAGTCCTGATTACATAGGGGTGGGCGGAGCCTCACCCAGCTGTGCTGACATGGAGCCGTCAGGAAAGATTGCTAGCTGCTGAAAAGCTGAATATTGGGCTACATTTTGCTTGCTAAACAACTTGGGAAATACATCCATTGCAGGAATCTAATCTCATCACAAAAAAGAACAATTTATATAATATAGCATGTTGTCCAGTTATTTTTTGGCAGCCACCAATCAGAATACATCTTTGGGAAATGTTCATATGTGATTGGTAGTTCTAGCCTTTGAAAGGTGACAGTTTTTTGGCATTCCCGTGTACACTATTGCTGACCATTTGTAAAGCATAGGCTGCTCAAATTTCTGTCCCACATTTTTGTCTTATTGCATTTCAAACCAGAAGCTTTAAAAAAACATAGATCTTGTATTGACACGCTCCTAGTTACTTTACTTGGTCCGCCTAGGTTTCTTTAAACATCAGTGTTTTACCAGCCAGTATATTTAACCTCCAAGTGACCCACTCACTGTAGTATTATGACCATTTATAATGTCACAGATTTACTTTAAGACAGACATGTCCACAATTGTAGTTACGAACAAAGGCATCAACTTATAATTAACTCATAATCTATTTTGACATTTATCAATTTTGCCAGTAATTAGTTGAATTGAAATGCTGTCTAAAATACATATATGTACACATGGAAGATAAACATGTACTTTGAATAGATATGCATGGTCCCAAAGATAATAGAAGAATTTTTGCCGTAACAAAAGATCACTTTATATCTCTAAGTAACAATGTGCCATAGGGTGTGTCTTAATTAACTGGAACAACATATCCAGGTGACAGGGAGCTTACACTGATGTATGAGTCATAGCATAACCAAGGTGTGTAAACCTGATATAACCTTATGCACACCTGCCATTTCGCTCTACAGGATAATGGGCAAGGGGGTTATCATGTGTTTTGTTATCAGTTTTAAAGAGGACCTTTCACCCCAAATTGGACAAATCTTCTTTGTCGGTCATCCTAATTCCCTCTTTTTTTAAGCTATGAAAAATTTATTAAAGCTGCAGTATTTATTTAAAGAAAGCACAAAACTGGTAAGGTAGTATCTTTCCTTCTGGAAACAAGCCTATATCACTAAAGGATGCAGGCAGATTGGGAATGGAAACAAATAAAATTCATGGGATTTCACTAATTCCATAATATTTCAATTGTCCATTGATAGAAATGCATATATATTGTTTTATGAATATCTGTGCATGTATAATTGAATCTCAGAGTTGTGAAATTTTTCAAGCCTTCCCGATTACATTCATGGGATCTACCTGCAGCTTCTAGTGATCCAGCCTTCTCAGAAGACTGGGAGAAGGCACTGACATTGTCACCAGTGCCTAAATGTAAGACCTAGTAGGCGGGGAGCTGGTCAAAGTTAGTACTTCAATAAATACATTTTGCATTTTAAAATAATTTTACTTTCAGAAAGGGGGAGTAGGATTACAGACATAGAAAATTTGTCCAATTTAGGGTGAAAGGTCCACTTTAAGAACTATAGTAATGCAAAAATGAAGATAATTCATTCACCTAGATTTTAGGCTGCCTTACTTTTGATGCTGGAATATCATATTACTTCTATTTTTATCAATCAGGCAAAAGACAGTTCAATTTATGTAAGATACTTGTATAAACTGACATTTTATTAAAAAACCTACAACAGCATGGACCAGGACATGCATTCTACACCAATTATTAGTGGCTAAACTGAATATAGTGTGCTTATGGAAATCTACTACTCTACACTTTCTAGGACACAGTAGGGGACCTTAAGAACCAATATATGATGGAACAAATGCTAGTGTATAAGGACAATCCCTACAAGAAATTCTTGTCCGACTGGTCTACAGTATATGGCCACAACACCCTTAATGCACTATCCAGTGATAAATACTACACTAACACTACTGTTAAAAAGACTGGCCTCTGTGTTACAGGTTACTATGCATATTGAACTTTCCTTTGCTCTTAACTTTGTTCCACCTCCTCACCAACATGACAAAGCTCAACATTTGATAGACATTATCCACTAGGTTTCCAGAAGTAAATGGAAGACTTGCACGTAAATGATTAAGATTGCATGTGAAATCGCCTAAGAGTTAAATCCTAAAGTATTGCTTGAATACTTTGTATCACAAACATGATGAGCTCAAGGTTCCCTGTTGGATAACAGCCAGCATGTATTGGGAAAAGCAGGAAAAAACAGGTCGGACAACAGTGAAAAGGATTTTAAAGCTCCACCTGCTGGATTAAAGTAACCAAAAAACGAATAAACCATTTTTTCTATTTACCTGCAACGCTTCCTTTAAAAGCGACGCAAATGGTTTTGAATTTATCTACTGTAGTTTTTGTTGCTATATTAGCAACTAACTGTTATAAATGACTAGAGGTGCAATCAAAGAGATATAGAAACAATTTGGTAACCTCAGATGTAGAGAAAGATGAAGTTTGTAGCAGACAGAGTCAATCTTAGCATTATGTAAGCTCCAATATAAAGCACGGAAAATAGCATCAGGGAGGTAACCTTGAGCTGAATGTTTTTTATGGTAAATTGTCACAGGATTGGAGAAGTGGAACACTTCAACTGTGTCTGAGAGCAGAGTGCTGGAGTTGATTTTGAATCTGGGACTACATTTGGTTAGGGTCTTCCTGCATAGCACAAAGTGCAGAAATCTCTGGAGGACAAGTTACTGACAAGGGAAGGTATGGATTCTTGCTGCAGACAATGAACATTGGGGACTCCTTGGTGCTAGGCTGCTAGCATTAAAATGGGTATTGTGAACAAATTTTACCCAAGACATGAGGGCAACCCAATCATAGTGGGTAAACACTAGGGAAAAGATTGTTCTTGGGATTGGTTAAACCTGTTGATTTGTTCATTGGTCTATGGATAGTAGGCCAAGGAAAATTGTAAAGAAATATCTAGTAACTTACAGAGGCTTTTCCGTAGTGGGAGTTAAACTGGACCCCATGACCCGAGTCAAAATATGGCTAGGCATGTCAAGAATTCTGAAGATTTCACAGAATTAGACAGGTACCAGGGCAGCAGCTGAGAGGGGTATGGAATTTCCCATCTTCAAAAAAGGTCTATCAGTACCCAGCTTGGGTTGGTTACTTGGTTTAGACATAAATCATACAAATTTTTAAATGGTCCTCCACATCCTTACAGATATTAGGCCACTAGTACAATAGGGAAAGAAACTTAATTTCTTTGGACATTAGGGTGTGCAGGAATAGTATTGGAAAAGCTAGATGCAATCTATGCCCCCATCTTTTTTTTCAATACTATTGTTGCTAGGATGATGGTACCCCTATACCTTAGAGATATGTAATCATTTAAAGGCACACACTTTCTTCAAGGTGTCCAGCAACTTCGAGTCAATAGCCCAACATAGGCATCAGGGGGAATTATGGATTCCTGAGTAGAAGTCAGTTTTAGGATATGAGTGGTTAGAATAATCTATGCTGGTTCTGCAGAAGCCCCAAAATCTTGAGAATGAAAGAACCAAAGGAACATCAGCTCTAAAGTTGCAACCCTAGGTTTGCAAGTGATGAGAAAGTCAAAGCAAACAAAATTAGGCCCAACAGCCTTGCCTTTGGTTTAGGTGACAGGCCATTTGTAAGTACTGGAGATTTTCATGATCAATTCAAATTGAAAAACAATGAGGGGAGCCTTGAAAGAAATATCACCACTCAAGGCCACCTCAAGAATCAGTTTAATAGTTCACAGTTCTAGAACTCTGAAAGACTCATTTTTATTTTTGTTTAAGAAGACCTACAGTGGTCTGGTAATGAATGGCTCCACCTCCCATGGATGACACATTAATCTAGAAGAGTTTTATGATATCCTGTCTCCCTATGGTGGAACTGGAAAAGAAGGCTTGTTTCAAAGCATGAACAGCTTTAACTGCATACGTGAGAGCTGTAATGGGAGCAACAAGAACAGAAGAGTAGATATTGATGAACTGGCAGTTGTAATTTATGAATTCTAAAAAGCAATGTAGCTTTTGAGTCCTCTGGACAGGGGCTAGTTAAAGATTGCAATTTTCTCTGGGAATATGGAAAGATCATCATTAAAGACTTGAAAGCTGTTATGCTGCCTCCTGGTAAGTGATGTGGACTCACTGAAGACAGAGTCTAAGAGGCAGTTAGTCCTCACTAGAGCTCCTGATGGTGGAGATGGGCTTTAAAATGGGGGCGACCCATCCATTGAAGGCGCACGGGTGCTGCCTCCCCTTCCCATTGCCGCCGCCACCCTCCATTCATGCGTCCGGCCCCTTTCAGGACGCCGGGCGCGTGAATTACAGTAGTGTTTTTTTTTGTTTTTTTTAGCACCCGATTAGAGCCAGAGGCTCTAATATGCTTCAAAATAGGGTGGGCTCCGGATGCAGAGCATTGCGCTCAGAGCCCACCCAGGTGTGTTAGAATAGCGAATGAATATTCGCTCGCTATTCTAACACTGAATCATGGGTGTGAGACCCGTTTCCAGATTGTCCGAAAGGAGAAGCTTTCTGATTGACCGCAGAGGAGGGAGGAGGGAGATGGAAGCCGCCTAGCAGGGGAAGGAGATTCTCGCTCGTGATGCCCGTGAAGGAGAGCAGAGGAAGCCGCCTGTGGTTGAGGCAAGTGCACCGACCGTCCTGACCCGGGCATTGGCAGGTGCACTGTTTGCCGCCCCCCAAAAAAAAATTACAATCAGCTGCCACTCCATGGAGCCGACTATCACCTGGTTTTCCTGAATGTACATCACACCAGAACCTTTCTCAGCTACCCGGATCGTGCGAGGAGCCTGTGGGACTCAGTAGAACTGCCAGGACTACTTACAAGATATAAATGGGAGTCATGCTCATCATAAGTAAGTGTTTTTAATCTTGTGAAATAAATGTTACTGTTTTAATACTACTCTTAGAGTCGGTTCACACAGGGGCGACATGACTCTGGCCGAGGCGACCTGAACACGACCTGAGCACGCACCACAGCGCGACCCCAGGCAACTTACAAGGCGACTTCAAGTCACCTCCAGGACAGGAGGCTTTCCAGTGGCCAATCAAACAACAATCAGCTCTGTGGGAGGGAGGGGTTTGCCTGGAAAACAATTTTCTCTTCCTGTATTGTTGCTTCAGTTAAGACAGGGGATCCGACTTGGAGAAATCAATGGGTACAAGTCGCCTAGAAGTCAGATTTAAGTAGTACAGGAACCTTTTCTGAAGTCGGAGTGACTTCAGTAATGTACATTAAGACGGCTCCATTCACTTACATTGACTTTCTCAACCGCGCGTCTTGAGGCGACTTGGGGCGACTTCAAGTCAGATCCCAAGTCGCCTGAGTAAATGGGCTCTTAGAGAGGCGCCCCCCCCCCCTTGTTTCTTTTATAAATAAGGCAAATATCAGCACCTGCTGAAAGACCCATGTGTCCATAAACAGCAACTGATCTGCTTTATGGATAACGTCTAGGTAATCCACATAGTGGCCCAGAATGGTGGAGAAGAACACGACCATTGCCAAAGTAGGAGATGTGGCAGGCAGGCCCTCTTGTTGAGACATGAGGAATGACAGGTTGGGTTCCAAGCAAGTACCTGATAGCTGGTCCAATCCAGAAATGGGAAGTGTAGCTAGAGCCAGGGAAGGCCCAAGTTGAGAGCAGAAGTGGTATGAGGCAGAACAAGGAAGATGATGGACTCTTGGTGAACCATGCAGACAAACATTGTAACAGGCATTGTTCGAGAGTGGACAGGTAATGGTTGTGCCATATACAGTGAAGGGGTTGGGGCAGAAAAATAAAGCACATACCACACCAGGTGGATTTCAAATATGCTCTTTCCACTGCTCTGTTAATCCAATCTGAGGGTGTCCACTAAGCTTGACAGACATTAATCATCCAAAGAGAAAAGTCTGGGACAACCTCACTCCTTATATGCTTTTATTCAAGAAATGCACTGTACACATCACACATGAAACTATTCTCACTACAGAAATAAGATATATGAAAACATTTTACTGAAACACTATAAAAGGGGGGAGGGAAGGTTTGGTGGTAAATTTGGGTAATGCATGAACAAACACTTGAATTTCACTACCATAATGGCAAAGTACAGATATTAGGACATTAGTATTGCCTGTTCAGTGTGACTTCATCTATATTATTTTACTGAACATTCCGGGTTATATTTTAGATTGTTGTGCACGAAAAACCCTGTCAGCCCTTGTACATGGTACTGAAAGAATTCATATTAAATAGCTATCAGCAGACATCCCCGAAGTCAAGACCTGACATGGCTGCACCAAATTGAAGGCAACCCAGAAGCTGAAGGCTATACTTAGCTATAATAAATCAAATAGACCAGAACATTAGATGTTGTTATTGTCAAGTCTAACAGTCATCTACACAGCCAGTAGCTGTTGACTGTCTCATGAAGGACTATATTTTAGACTGCTGTCTGTACAGTTGAAGAAGCCTCACCTAACTTGTTGGCTGACATTATTTTCTCAGCTAAATTTTAAATTACTGTAAAAACAGTAAACCAAATAAATAGTTTGCTTTGCAGTTGGAGATTTCCATTGTAGTCCCTGTTAAAAAAAATGGAAATAGAAAAGGCAACAATGTTTTGCTTGCAGTAACTATATACAGGGCTAGCTTTTTCCATGTTTTGATATTCAAAGTATCAATTTTACATGTTACATGTGAAAGGAAAAATGTACGTATAAGTGTACAAGAGTAAAAAGGTAAGCAGCGGGACAGATTTGAAGGAACTGTTTTCAGGGTACATATGTGTATTACAAAAAAAAAAAGGATAATTCCAATTTTTTTACCAATTGATGTAACAATTATGCCAATAAAAATTTTGATGTATATGGATTAATATTTTACACAGGAAACATTATTCCAATTTAAAATACATGACTCATGAGTCTTTAATATGTATTGCTTTATTTTTTTAACCCCAAACATGTTTGTAGTTTCAGATGTAACTATTTACAGTATATAAATATTGAATATACTGTATATACAGTGGGGCAAAAAAGTATTTAGTCAGCCACCAATTGTGCAAGTTCTCCCACTTAAAAAGATGAGAGAGGCCTGTAATTGTCATCATAGGTATACCTCAACTATGAGAGACAAAACGTGGAAACAAATCCAGACAATCACATTGTCTGATTTTTGAAATAATTTATTTGCAAATTATGGTGGAAAATAAGTATTTGGTCACCTACAAACAAGCAAGATTTCTGGCTCTCACAGACCTGTATCTTCTTATTTAAGAGGCTCCTCTGTCCTCCACTCATTACCTGTATTAATAGCACCTGTTTGAACTTGTTATCAGTATAAAAGACACCCGTCCACAACCTCAAACAGTCACACTCCAAACTCCACTATGGTGAAGACAAAAGAGCCGTCGAAGGACACCAGAAACAAAATTGTAGACCTGCACCAGGCTGGGAAGACTGAATCTGCAATAGGCAAGCAGCTTGGTGTGAAGAAATCAACTGTGGGAGCAATAATTAGAAAATGGAAGACATACAAGACCACTGATAATCTCCCTTGATCTGGGTATCCAAGCAAGATCTCACCCCATGGGGTCAAAATGATCACAAGAACGGTGAGCAAAAATCACAGAACCACACAGGGGGGACCTAGTGAATGACCTGCAGAGAGCTGGGACCAACGTAACAAAAGCTACTATCAGTAACACACTACGCCGCCAGGGACTCAGATCCTGCAGTGCCAGATGTGTCCCCCTGCTTAAGCCAGTACATGTCCGGGCCTGTCTGAGGTTTGCTAGAGAGCATTTGGATGATCCAGAAGAGGATTGGGAGAATGTCATATGGTCAGATGAAACCAAAGTAGAACTGTTTGGTAGAAACACAACTCGTCGTGTTTGGAGGAGAGAGAATGCTGAGTTGCAACCAAAGAACACCATACCTACTGTGAAGCATGGGGGTGGCAACATCATGCTTTGGGGCTGTTTCTCTGAAAAGGGACCAGGACGACTGATCCGTGTACATGAAAGAATGAATGGGGCCATGTATCGTGAGATTTTGAGTGCAAACCTCCTCCCATCAGCAAGGGCATTGAAGATGAAACGTGGCTGGGTCTTTCAGCATGACAATGATCCCAAACACACCACCCGGGCAACGAAGGAGTGGCTTCGTAAGAAGCATTTCAAGGTCCTGGAGTGGTCTAGCCAGTCTCCAGATCTCAACCCCATAGAAAACCTTTGGAGGGAGTTGAAAGCCTGTGTTGCCCAGTGACAGCCCCAAAACATCACTGCTCTAGAGGAGATCTGCATGGAGGAATGGGCCCAACATACCAGCAACAGTGTGTGACAAACTTGTGAAGACTTACAGAAAACGTTTGACCTCTGTCATTGCCAACAAAGGATATATAACAAAGTTTTGAAAGGAACTTTTGATATTGACCAAATACTTATTTTCCACCATAATTTGCAAATAAATTATATCAAAAATCAGACAATGTGATTGTCTGGATTTGTTTCCACATTTTGTCTCTCATAGTTGAGGTATACCTATGATTACAATTACAGGCCTCTCTCATCTTTTTAAGTGGAAGAACTTGCATAATTGGTGGCAGACTAAATACTTTTTTGCCCCACTGTATATATATATATATATATATATATATATATATACACACCGTATATACTCGAGTATAAGCCGATCCGAATATAGCCTAGGGTGTCCATCTGCATGCCTCACTTTGCCTCACTGTGTCCATGTGCATGCCTCACTGTGTCCATGCCTCACTGTGCCCATGACTAGATTGACATTTAACATGGGAGTCTATGGAAGGGGTGCCCGGTTTGAAAAAAATCGGTGCTCCACGGCCGTAGGTCCCCCAGACGAAAACGAAAAAAACTTTGCACACTTGTAGAGGAGAAATGGGGCTACATGTGTGCCAAGTTATGACCGGCCAGTACTGGGTCCCCAAATTTACCAGAGAAATTACCGTTTAACATGGGAGTCTATGGAAGGGGTGCCCGGATTTGAAAAATCGGTGCTCCCCGGCCGTAGGTCCCCCAGACAACAAACTTTGCGCATTTGTAAAGAAAAAGGGGATACATGTGTGCCAAGTTTGGGGACCTACGGCCGGCCGGTACCGGGTCCGCAAAGTCCGGGAGATCAGGCGCAAAAAGGTGACTCGAGTATAAGCCAAAGGGGGCATTTTCAGCACAAAAAATGTGCTGAAAAACTCGGCTTATACTCGAGTATATACGTATATATATATATATATATATATATATATATATATAATATAAATAGATAGATAGATAGATAATATCTATCTATCTATCTATCTATCTATATTTCTATGCACACACACAAAACCATAAAAGCAACGCCTTTATCCAATGTGCTAAAGATAAAATATATATAATAAAATTTAAGCAAATTATTAGATGCTAGAAGTTAGACAAATCAGTACAAATACATCCTTAGAAAAAAAGTACATAATCACTCAAAAACCTAAGCAACAGAAGCAGGTTTCTGCAAAAAAAAAAAAATACATAAAAGCCACATTATTTTATTGATCAAAAATACCCCTTATAGACCAGAGTGATTTTTAGATTTTCCCAATGAGCCTGTTTATTTGGCAATAACTCTGTCATTACTTTAGGATCAAAACAGTAAAAAAAAGTATTACTTAATTACTTATAATTTCTTATATTTCTTTATATTACTTATTTAACATGGCATTTCAATTATACAGTGTAGCTTTCTGGTACAAAGCATGGTAAAGTTATATGCCAATGAAAAAGATGATTTTTTTTTCAATGTTGAACATTTTATTTTTATGCAACGTTAAATTAGCAAAACAAATGAAAATGAAAAAATTTAAATATTAAGGTTAAGACAAAATTACCTTAAAAAAATCAGAAATAAAAGAGCTTAGTGAAGAAAGGGAGGAAGGAGGTAATTAGTTAACTGTAATCAACCCCAATGGTGAAATAAGTATACATTTAATTAAAAAAATAATGATTTTTAATAAACCAGTAAAATCTGTTTCTTGGAATACAGTACAGGACACTGGATCTTTAGTCTTTAAAAGTGGGTTAGCAAAAGATAATCTACTGTAGTTAACTAACAATGTGAATCCCCTGGGAATGGAGCAGAGCTTGGACCAGGGCAAGCACCTTAGTGGAAACCCAGGGAGCCATGGACAGGCCAAAGAGAAGAGCAATAAATTGGTAATGGTAATGCTCATGGCAAAACACAGATAGCGTTGATGAGATTAAAAAATGGCAATATGCAAGCCTCCTGGATGTCCACAGAAGATCCCTGGATGAAGGGACAACCTGGTACAAAGGTTGACGTCATTTGATGGTCTTATTGGAACATTTAATGGTTAAAAGCATCAAATACAGGCAACACATTTTGGGGGGAAAGCCTCCCCCTTTTTCAGGGCTTGAGCAATTGATGTTAATAAAATTATGATGGAATGCGCTAGGGGACCTGTTTTAAGGCTTTATGAAGGCCAACATCTCCTGTGAGCACTAAAGATCCCCTAGTACATTCTGTCATGATTTTATTAATATCGACTACTCAAGCCCTAAAGAAGGTGGAGGCTTTTTCCCCCAAAATACATTGGCTGTATTTGATGCTTTTAACCATTATATGTTCCTTTAAGTGAGATGAACTTTTGTACCAGGCACTCCTCATAGCACACATATACAATCTGGAAAAGCTTTCTATGTTGTCGCTTTTAGAGAAGTAGAAACCCAAGATTAGAACAGGGCCCATCCATACAATATTTCAACCAAAATTCTGCTCCTTTGAATAAAAAAATCACTTTACCATAGATCCATTGGAACAAACTTTTTCTTTTATTGGTGCAGCTCTATCACACACACATTTAGATGAGGGGAGGTAATGACTGACTTGGGCAATTCCATACAGAACTTTTGAACCCACAGGAATAAGTTGGGAGTTGTCAGATATAGAATGAGCCAATCTCCTCCATTTAGCTTAGGAACTGAACAGGTTTGAAAATAAACCCTAAAAGAAGTCTACATTTGGAAATGGGGCAATAATCACCCACAAGAAGAACTGCTGAACAGCAACAAGAAGATCTGCTAGTCTTTGCAGGGATAAAGGCAAATTTCCAGTTAAAGCCCCTGGAAACGAAACTTAAACATCAAAGATGTTTGAAATGAACCCAAACATCAGGGAATACCCAAAACCTAAAGGCTGAAAAGCCCCACAGACTCCAAATAAGGATGAGCTCAGGCAGTGAGTAATTTCTCGATCTCTGCAGCCACGGATCAGGAAAATGTCTCACTACTTGCGATCAGCGATGTGCAGTGCCGACTTCCTGGCGAGCTCTGCACGTGAGGGTTGTGAACACGCCTGAGCTCATCCTGAACTCCAAACACTCTGGTAAGTAGCCGTGTTCATCACTAAGAAGAGGGTTTGGAGCTAGATCTAAGCTGGCGATGCATCAAAATTTTCTTGTCGGAAAAATTGAGAACCAGCTCTCAAATTTTTGTTGTCGGAAATTCCGACAGGAAAAGTCAGATGGAGCCTACACACGGTCGGAATTTCCAACCAAAAGCTCTCATCTGACTTTTTCCGATATCAAACTTTTCTTGTCGGAAATTCTGATCGTGTGTACGCGGCATTAGAGAGACAAACGGATATTTGACTAGCCACAGGAGTAGCATGGCTATTTGCTTAAGCACTGGCCATATTTTACCCCCATAATCTCCATGATATACTTTTCCAAGGAGGGACCAAACAGGCATTCTCCCTCAAAAGGCAGATTCTTGGGGGGGTTTAAGCATGGGAGTTCTGCTGAATAGCATTTGAGCCAAAGAATGTTCCGACAACATCGAACATTTGTTGTTGGAAATTCCAATCGTGTGTACGCGGCATCAAAGCCTGTCTTATACGGTGACTGGCCTCACCCTGAAAAATTATTTTCTCCTCCAAAACATTTTGCTATTAAGGAGAGTTTCCTGCAAAAATAATTATCCCCTGTGGTGGACCCTGACATCTGTTGTCTTAACAAGATGCCAACAGTCCCCTTAGAGGATAATCCTGGGTTCAAGGACGCAGTGGATGAAATTTTTTTAGAGGCCTTTTTAACCACTTCCCTACTGTGCACGAAAACCCCCTTCCTGCCCAAGTCATTTTTCAGCGCTGTCACACTTTGAATGACAATTGCGCGGTCGTGCGACGTGGCTCCCAAACGAAATTTGCGTCCTTTTTTTCCCACAAATAGAGCTTTCTTTTGGTGGTAATTTATCACCTCTGCGGTTTAAATTTTTTGCGCTATAAACAAAAGAAGAGCGTCCAGTTTGAAAAAAAAACACTATTTTTTACTTTTTGCTTTAACCACTTGACCACTGGGCACTTAAACCCCCTTAATAACCAGACCAATTTTCAGCTTTCGGTGCTCTCACATTTTGAATGACAATTACTCAGTCATACAACACTGTACCCATATGAAATTTTTGTCCTTTTTTTCACACAAATAGAGCTTTCTTTTGGTGGTATTTAATCACTGTTGGGTTTTTTATTTTTTGCGCTATAAGAGAAAAAAGACTGAAAATTTTGTAAAAAAATGTTTTTTTTTTCGTTTCTGTTATAAAATTTTGCAAATTACTATTTTTTCTTCATAAATTTTGGCCAAAATTTATACTGCTACATATCTTTGGTAAAAATAAGTACAAATTGGTGTATATTATTTGGTCTTTGTGAAAGTTATAGAGTCCACAAGCTATGGTGCCAATATCTGAAAATTGATCACACCTGAAGTACTGACGGCCTATCTCAATTCTTGAGACCCTAACATGCCAGAAAAGTACAAATACCCCCCAAATGACCCCTTTTTGGAAAGAAGACATTCCAAGGTATTCAGAAAGAGGCATTGTGAGTTTTTTGAAGTTGTCATTTTTTCCCACAATTCTTTGCAAAATCAAGATTTTTTTTTCTCTTTTTTTTTTTTCACAAAATTGTCATATTAGCAGGTTATTTCTCACACACAGCATATGCATTCCACAAATTACACCCCAAAACACATTCTGCTATTACTCCCGAGTATGGCGATACCACATGTGTGAGACTTTTACACAGCGTAGCCACATACAGAGGCCCAACATGCAGGGAGCACCTTCAGGCGTTCTGGAGCACCCAGGCCAATTCTGACATTTCTCTCCTACATGTAAAAATCATCATTTGTTTGCTAGAAAATTACATAGAACCCCAAAACATTATATATGTTTTTTTAGCAAAGACCTTAGAGAATATAATGGTGGTTGTTGCAACTTTTTATCTCGCACGATATTTGCGCAGCAATTTTTTTAACGCGTTTTTTACGGAAAAAAAAATGTTTTGTGCTTGAAAAAAAAAAAAAAACAGTAAAGTTAGCCCAATGTTTTTGCATAATGTGAAAGATGAAGTTACGCCGAGTAAATAGATACCTAACATGTCGCCCTTAAAAATTGCACACACTCGTGGAATGGCGCCAAACTTCGCTACTTAAAAAATCCCCATAGGCGACGCTTTAAATATTTTTACTGGTTACATGTTTTGAGTTACAGAGGAGGTCTAGGGCCAAAATGATTGCTCTCGCTCTAACGTTCGCAGAGATACCTCACATGTGTGGTTTGAAAACCGTTTTCATATGTGGGCGGGACTTACGTATGCGTTCGCTTCTGTATGCGAGCTCACGGGGACAGGGGCGCTTTAAAAAAAAAAAAAAAATTATTCTTCATTTTACTTTATTTATTTTAGTTTGACATGTTTTTCCGCCCTAAACATTTTTTTGATCACTTTTATACCTATTACAAAGAACGTAAACATCCCTTGTAATAGGAATATGGCATGACAGGTCCTCTTTACAGTGAGATATGGGGGGGGTGTCAATAAGACCCCACATCTCACCTCTAGGCTGGGAAGCCTGAAAAAAATACAAAAAAAAAAAACAACAATCCTGGCTTTGATCGTAGCGGTGAGTCGGTAGAAGCACCGGAGGGCGGTGGGGGGGGGGACATCCCCTCTCGCCTCCCGTAAGAATGATCAAGCGGTGGAACAGCCACTATGATTGTTCTTATGGTGTAGGGAATCGCCGGCTGAAAAAGCTAATATCTGAATGATGCCTGTAGCTGCTCCCATCATTCAGATATCCCCGCACAAAGTCAAGGACGTCATATGACGGCCGGAGGGCGGGAAGTGGTTATTGCAGAGTATTGCCGGGCATTGCGGAGTATTGCCGGGCATTGCGGAGTATTGCCGGGCATTGCGGAGTATTGCTGGGCATTGCGGAGTATTGCAGGGCATTGCGGAGTATTGCGGACTATGGCAGGGTATTGCGGTGTATGGCAGGGTATTGCACGGGTATTGCACAGGGTATTGTGGAGGGTATTGCAGAGTATTGTGGAGGGTATTGCAGAGTATTGTGGAGGGTATTGTAGAGTATTGTGGAGGGTATTGCAGAGTATTGTGCAGGGTATTGCAGAGTATTGTGCAGGGTATTGCAGAGTATTTTGCAGAATATTGCGCAGGGTATTGCAGAGTATTGCGCAGGGTATTGCAGAGTATTGCGCAGGGTATTGCAGAGTATTGCGCAGGGTATTGCAGAGTATTGCACCAGAGTATTGCACCAGAGTATTGCAGAGTATTGCACCAGAGTATTGCAGAGTATTGCACCAGGGTATTGCAGAGTATTTTGCAGGGTATTGCGCAGGGTATTGCAGAGTATTTTGCAGGGTATTGCGCAGGGTATTGCAGAGTATTGCGCAGGGTATTGCAGAGTATTGCGCAGGGTATTGCAGAGTATTGCGCAGGGTATTGCAGAGTATTTTGCAGGGTATTGCAGAGTATTTTGCAGGGTATTGCACCAGGGTATTGGCAGGGTATTTTGCAGAGTATTGGCAGTGTATTTTGCAGAGTATTGGCAGGGTGTATTGCAGAGTATTGGCAGGGTATAGCACAGGGATGGCTGAGCAGGGATGGATGGATGGCTGGATCTGTGACTGCAATTGTCACAGATCCAGCCCACAGTGCTGCTGCTGCCATCCGCTCCCTCCCCCTCCCCTCTCACACTGTACCGATCGGTACAGAGAGGGGAGGGAGGAACCGGCGTCATCAAATGACGCCGGTCTGTTTACAAGTGATTGCTCCGTCATTTGACGGAGCGATCACGTGGTAAACGGCCGCTATCAGCGGCGATTTACCGCGATTCGTGATCCGCCGGGTCCAGAGTTTCCCGTGTGCGCGCCCCAGGGGGCGCGCGGGAGCGCGATTCTGGGAGGACGTTATATAACGTCCTCCCAGAGTTAAGCAACCACCTTGTCGACGTTATTTGTCGGCAGGTGGTTGTTAAGTGGTTAATAAATACCCATTTTTTTTCAAATAAAATTTTCCTCAGTTTAGGCCGATACGTATTTTTCTACATATTTTTGGTAAATAAAAAAATCGCAATAAGCGCGTATTGATTGGTTTGCGCAAAAGTTATAGCGTCTACAAAATAGGGGATAGATGTATAGCATTTTTTTTTTATTAGTAATGGCGGCGATCTGCGATTTTTATTGTGACTGCGATATTGCGGCGGACACATCGGACACTTTTGACACATTTTTGGGACCATGCACATTTATACAGCGATCCCTGCTATAAAAATGCATTGATTACTGTATAAATGTGATTGGCAGGGAAGGGGTTAACCACTAGGGGGCGGGAAGGGGTTAAATATGTTCCCTCAATGTGTTCTAACTGTGGGGGGAGGTGACTGACTGGGGGAGGTGACCGATGGTTGTCCCTATGTACAAGGGACACACCATCGGTCCCCTCTCCCTCACAGGACGTGGATCTGTGTGTTTACACACAGAGATCCACTTTCCTGCTCGTTTCCCGGGCAATCGCGCCCCCTAGCTCGTTTTGAAGGGAGGACGTCATATGACGTCCTCCCAGAACGAGAGTGTCCTCCGCCCGCCGTCAATTGACAGTGGGCGGGGGACAAGTGGTTAAAGACCTTTATATTCTTGGCAGGCCCAAACTTGCAACCTGTGATTGCCTCTTTGGCCCAAGACGATGGCTCCATCTTAATGGATCCCTTCATTCACCTATCGCCTTAGGCTAATTCAAGAACAGCTTGGCAGATACATTTTGCCGTATTTTCAGGATGAGGTCACCTATATGTGGAACATTCTTTGGCTCAAATGCCGTGCCGACCGTGTGTAGGCTCCATCGCACATTTGCGGTCGGAATTTTCGCTCTTTGTAGTGTTGCACGTTAACGCGGAATTTCCGACAACATTTGTGTGACTGTGTGTATGCAAGACAAGTTTGAGCGATCATCCGTCGGCCGAAATCCAAGGTTTTGTTGTCGGAATGTCCGATTGTGTGTACACGGCATAAGAGTGAGTGGAATGTGAAGATCTTCTAGGCCATTAATAGAAAGCCATGTATGTTTTATGAATGAATACAAGGCTTCCTTTGATTGGTCGAGATGAAGAGGATGGTGCATGATATAATTTCAACATCGGCCAATTAGAGGAAGCATTGTATTCAATCAAAAATAGAAGGCCTCCTGTGAATTGGCTGAGAAGCACTCAGCCTAACTAGATTTTGTTCCGGTAGCAGACAGTAACTGCCGCGTACACACGATCGGAATTTCCGACAAGAAAAGTTTGATGTGAGCTTTTTGTCGGAAATTCCAACCGTGTGTAGGCTCCATCAGACTTTTTCTGTCGGAATTTCTGACAACAAAAATGTGAGAGCTGGTTCTCAATTTTTCCGACAAGAAAAGTCTGTATGCAATTCCGACGCACAAAAAAACACGCATGCTCAGAATCAAGCAGAAGAGCCGAACTGCCTATTGAACTTCATTAATCTCAGCTCATCTTACGTCTTTGCGTTCTTGACGGTCAGAATTGTGTGACTGTGTGTATGCAACACAAGTTTTAGCCAACATTCTGTCTGAAAAAAATCCAAGTTTTTCTTGTCGGAATTTCCGATCGTGTGTACGCGGCATAAGTCTTTGTACTGCTGCTGGAACACAGCACTACATACTGTATGTTGGCTCCCCCCAGGAATACTTGCCCTTAATCTAGCCATTATTTTATATGTGCTCCAACTCAGGAGACTCAAAATTTGAGTTAGGACTGCAATACCCTGGGGCCGCTGCAGCTTACGCATATATTTGCAAACGTGTGGAAACTAAACCCCTTGTTTTTAACGTAAACTGTTAGATTCAATTCAGTTTGGTACAGGCTGGCTGGTAAGTGAACTGGGAATTTTTGTTATAGGTTGGAGTGGTTGCCATTTGTTTGTAGAGTGATTCATCAACCCTCCCTCCCCTTCCCTACCTGCTGTGTTTGGATAGGACCATTCAGACTTTAGACTAACCATAATATTCTGTGTCATTAATTAGTTATATATTAAAAGTTAATTTGTTAAATAAGGATTGCATTTTAATATAAAAAAAATAGAGTTATAGTTTGATATCCCTGGAGGTGTCTGTAACATGGAACATGTTTTGGCATTGCAGGTAGGTTGGTCAAAGCAGTGGAAACTGCGCTGCAAATATTGTAAATGTAATCCAATACAGCTAATGAAAAATAATCCCTTGATAGAAGAATACAATATTGGCAGTACAGTGTTGACTAGGGATGAGCCAAACACCCCCCGGGTTCGGTTCGCACCAGAACCTGCGAACGGACCGAAAGTTCGCGCGAACGTTAGAACCCTATTAAATACAATGGACGCGAACGTTCGAAATCTAAAGTGCTAATTATAACGGCTAACATGCATGTTATTGTCCTAAAAAGGGTTTGGGGACCCGGGTTCTGCCCCAGGGGACATGCATCAATGCAAAAGGAAGTTTTAAAAACGGCCGTTTTTTCGGGAGCAGTCATTTTAACAAAACAGGAGTGCTTTATTGAAGGATAAGTACAGTACAGTAGGTCAGCATTACAGACTTTTGTCAAGTACAAAGGAGAACAATAAAAGTTAGAAGTAACACAGTACAATCACTGAATACAATACATGGTATGTACACTGTTCAAACTCAAAATTAGATCTAGCCTAGCGAAACTCACTGCAAGTACCAAACTGCGGACAAGTGAGAAAAAAAAAAAAAGAGTAGACTCAGCTGGGAAAGAGATATAGCAAAAGCAGAATAACCCGACCCCAGATCCCCAGAGGAGAAAAGGAAAAAAGAGGAGGAGAGGGGGAAAAAAAAAAAAAGGGGGGGGATGATGAGTGGGGGGGGGAAGAGAGAGGGGGGGGACAGAGGGGGCGAGGACTCCAGGGGGGGGAAGGGGGGGAAGAGGGGGAGGGGCGGAAGGAAGGCAGACAAGGAGGGAAGGGACAACACCCAGATATCTCCAGAGCCTCAGAATGTTGTCCAAGCCGACCAGACCTTGTCAAACTTCCAGGGACATCCACGACTAATGTATGTCAATTTGTAAAGAGGTAGAGCCGCATTGATTTTTCCCTCCCAGGAAGATACAGAAGGGGGGGGGAGGGGAAGTCCACTGACATAAGATTTCTTTTTTGGCATAAAACAGAAAGTAGAAGATCAGCAGTTTACTGTGATGGGACCTTTGTTCATCATCAATGATACCCAGCAAAGCTAATTCAGGCGTCATGGGGACAGACTAACAGCATTTAACAACAACATTTAATTGTTCAAATACCCCTGACCAGAAAGACGCCAGAGCAGGGCATGACCAGAACATATGGATGTAAGTGCCCTGGGTCGTCCGACACCGTGGGCATTGCGGGTCCCTATCTGGATAAATTCTGGATAAACGCACTGGGGTAAAGTAAACTCTGTGGAGGAATTTGGTTTGTATAAGTTTATCACCCGCAGACACAGCCAGCTTAGGTCCCCTCTCCAAGCAGTCCTCCCAGTCCTCCCTCTCCAATGTCGGCAAGTCCGCCCTCCAAGCCTCCCAGAGTCTGTCCATCTTGATGGAATCAAGGGGAAGCAAGGTGTTATAAAGAGCAGAGAGAGGCTTCTGTAGGCCATCACAGGACAATAAGTCTTCCACCGGGTCTAATTGAAGACACGGGGGCGAGGGAAATTGGGCCCTAGCCGCATGCCGAAGCTGGGCATAACGAAAGTACATCCAGCCGGGCAAGCCATAGGTCCGGGTCAGCTGGGAGAATGTCAGCAAGACTCCCGCCGGCATAATATCTCTTAACGTCTTGATGCCATATTTCGCCCACACCTGAGGATCTGGTATGGTTCGAAAGTGAGGCAGATTAGGATTTCCCCATAGTGGCTGAACCGGGGACCAGCGCCCCACCCGTGAGAATCTGCGCCGTGCCATCACCCACACCTTTAGCGTCGCCCTAGTCGGGACCGGCAGGTCCTCATAAGCTCCTGATCCTCTATAAGCTAGATTTTGGAGTGCCTGCAAGGAGCCCAGCCGGGCCGCCTCCACATAAACCGCAGCATTTGAGCGCCGAGCACCAAACCACCAGTACGCAGTGACCAACATAGCTGCCCAGTAGTATACCCGTAGATTAGGAAGGGCTAATCCCCCCAGGTGAGTAGGGGACTGTAAAGTGGATCTCGCCAGTCTCGGGACGCCCCCATTCCAGACAAAGGAAATGATACACTTATCCACCTCCCGAAAGAAGGCCGCCGGAATCCATATCGGGCAGTTCCGAAATAGATAAGTGAACTTAGGTAAGACAACCATCTTTAAGATGTTGATACGCCCAATCAAGTTCAGCGGAAGGCCAGACCAGGATTGACACCGTTCCCTCAGGAGCTGGAGCAATGGGAGTATATTAAGTGAATAGTATCGGGCAGGAGTCCTAGTAACTCGTATCCCGAGGTATCTGAATTCCTCAACCCACTGTAACGGTGCGGAATTGGGCAGAAACTGAGTCCGATCATCAAGGGGAAAAAGGATCGATTTCGACCAGTTGATACGGATACCCGACAGGGACCCGAATTTATCAAACAACTCCAGGGCCGCTGTCAGGGATGGGCCTGCATCATTCAGATATAAGAGGGCATCATCCGCATAGAGGGACAACTTCTCCTCCAGAGTACCGATCTGTAGCCCCCGGACTGCCAGAGACTCCCTGACCAAAATCGCCAGAGGTTCCAGCGCCAGGGCGAACAGGCCGGGTGACAAGGGGTATCCCTGACGCGTGCCTCTATGCAAACGGAAGGACTCAGAGACCCAATCATTGGTACGTACCCTGGCCCTCGGGGCCCTGTATAGTAGTTGAATCCAGCGCACAAAACTGGGACCGAAACCAAAGCGTCGCAGGACGCCCCAAAGATACTCCCACTCTACTGAGTCAAATGCCTTTTCAGCATCCAGTGAGGCAATCACTCGCGAACCGGCATTATCATGGGTTATGGACAGGTTTAGAAACAGACGCCTGATGTTAATGTCTGTACCCTTACCCGGCATAAAACCAGTCTGGTCAATATGTATCAATGTAGAAATTACCGACGACAGACGGGTGGCCAAAATCTTCGCCAGTATCTTCGCGTCCACATTGAGCAGCGAAATGGGCCTGTACGACGCACAATCCTGGGGATCCTTACCGGGCTTGGGGATCAAGACAATGATGGCTTCTGCCATAGACTCGGGTAAAACATCCGTTTTTGCGAGTTCAGAGAAAAGATTTTGAATTCTAGGGGCAAGAAGATCCGCATGCTGAGAATAGAACTCCGTAGGTAAGCCATCTGCTCCCGGGGTCTTACCACTCTGGAGACCCCCAATCGCAGCTTGGACCTCCTCCAGAGATATATCCCCCTCCAACTGTGTCCTATGGTCCTCCGACAGGGCAGGAAAGGGGACAGCAACCAGATATTCCTGAAGTTCAGATGGAGAGAAACAGGCCCTCGAGGAGTATACCCCCTGAAAAAACTCCAAAAATCTAGCACTGATGTCCTCAGGAGAGGACACCAAGCGCCCCTGATTATCCTGGACAGCAGCAATATGCGTGGAGGCCGTCTGGGCTCTAGCCAGCCAGGCCAACAACCGTCCATTTTTATTGCCGTGCTCGAATATTCTCTGCTTAGAGTACAGCATAGATTTTTTTGTCAACCCAACATTGTGTAGGGAGAGATCCCGCAGGGCCCCCCGCCAACGGAGGTGAGCCTCTTCACTGGGGGAGCGCACGTAGTCCCTCTCGCATTGTGCAGCCACCCCCTCCAAATTCACCAGTGACCGAGAAGCCTCTCTCTGCAGGAAAGAAATTCGGGATATATATTCCCCCCTTATCCAAGCCTTGAAAGCATCCCATAATGTGGCCGGAGTAGCAGACTCCCCGTTCAGCATCCAATAATTACAAATACTCTCCACCACGGAATCCTGCACCCTCTCATCCAATGCCCAGAACCTAGACAGACGCCAAATTTTCAGGTTGGGGGGCCTAGCTAGGGAAATAGTGAGCTGAACAGGGGCATGATCCGAAATTCCATGGGGTAAATGCTTGGCCTCTCTAGTCCAGCACAATGCCCCTGGTGAGGCATATGCCAGGTCTATGCGGGACAGGGCCCTGTAGGAGGCGGAGTGGCATGTGTACTCCCTATCCTGAGGGTGAAATTCTCGCCACACATCTGTGAGAGCAAACGTATCTGCCCAGCCTCGGAGTTCTGAGGAAGGGCGTCCCACCGCATGCAGTCTGTCCAGGTCCTGTGATGGCACCATATTAAAGTCCCCAAGGAGAAACACCTCCTGTGTGTGAAACCCCATCACTATCTGCATAATATCATATAGCAATTGGGCATTGGCTGGAGGTGGCAGATAGAGGCCAACCAAGACCATTTTTTTGTTATACAGCAAAACATGTATTATTACATAACGGCCCCCAGGGTCCGTCCGGACATCCAATACCTGAAGTGGGAGAGACCTGCGGATCAGAATGCTAACACCCCTGGCATAAGTAGAATAAGTGGAATGGTAGTGGGCACCTACCCAGGCCCTCCGGAGACCGAGGATCCTGGTGCCCACCAAATGTGTCTCCTGGAGAACGCACACCTGAGGGTTGTATTTTTGCAGATATTTAAAAACTAGCGATCGCTTAGTGGCCGAATTGAGGCCCCGAACGTTCCAGGAAATAATATTAATATTCGCCATAACCTAGTGGGTATAAAGAAAGGGCCAATTCCGCAGATCTCCCCCCCCCCCAATCCAGGGAGCATGCAATCCCAATGAAGCACACACTGTGAGTAGCAAGTGCAGCACCATGTATAAGTACAGTAGAAACAGCAGCCTTAGAATTAAGCAACTCCTGAAAAACAAAACAATTAAAACATTCCCCAATTGTCTGCAACGGCAGAAACTTTCCCCCCCACCCCACACCCCCAGCAAAGACCGGTGATGCATCAATTCCCCTAACCCCAACAATAACATTAGTTCAGAGAGGGCGTGCACCGAACGCGAGCGATATCCTCCAAAAGATCTATAGAGATGCTGGTAAAAACTAGCATAATCAGTCTCCTAGGCGAACCCAGGGGTACAAAACTTGGTTACTTAGGAAACATTGAAACAGTTGAACAGTCGCCTGTGCCTCATGAGAGTGCAGCCCACAGAAGGGCAGCAAATTATGTATCCACCCGCCAGCCCCCAGCACAGACCAGCAAGTCCAGAGCCAGAACCAGGGACGGGAGGACCAGTAGTGCACAGCGGCGTGCAGAGCTGCAGGGAATGAAGTGCAGGGATGGTGGGAGGGGGACGACAACACATCCATGTAGCAGATAGCCATAGGTCAGTCCAGCATCTTCAGCAATGGCTGCACTCCCCCAACCCACAAACGGCGCCAAACGATAGCGCCAAGGAGAAGTGTAGAGGATCCTCCAAGTAATAGGAGCATAGCAACCAGTCACAGTTTCCGAGGGAGGTCCCCAGCATCCCAGGTCCAAAGGCCCCCTAGATGGTCGATAAAAGTGGGGGCCCCATCTGCGCAGCTCCGCGCCCCCCACCATCCTAAAATACTGTGTGCAGGAGTGAATTTAGTTCCAGAGCCGCGGTCTACAAGGCACATAGGTCACATTGGCATTATATCCATGCACAGGCAGTTAAACATATTGTAGGCACAAGCGAAACATAAAGGCAAGGCAAGGCAGAAAGGAGGAGCAGCTGGCTATCCACGAAGAGGAGGCAGCGACTCCAACCAGGCCGCAGCATCCCGGAGGGTAGTGAAAAACTTAACAGTTTACCCATCCTGTACCCTCAGCCTGGCAGGAAAGAGGACACTATATTTGATGTTCCTTGCCCGCAGCCCCCCCTTCACCTGGTCAAATGACCTACGGAGCTTTTGAGTTTCAGCCGAGTAATCAGGAAAAAACAATAAATTGCCATTCTGGAATCTCAACTCACCCGCCCTGCGCGACGCCCGAAGGATCTCATCCCGATCCCTAAATATGAGCACCCGAAGAATAAAGGTGCGAGGGCGAGCTCCAGGGGGACCCGGGGTTGGAGGGATTCGATGCGCGCGCTCCACAGTAAAGTACGGAGAGAACTGCGCGTCCGGCAGCAGGTCTTTCAGCAGGCCTTCCACGAACACCGTCGGATTCTTCCCCTCCACACCTTCCGGCAGGCCGAGAATCCGGAGATTGTTTCTTCTATTCCGATTCTCGGCGTCGTCCACCTTGTACTCAAGGGCCCGCACCTTCGTCTGTAGAGTGCGGAGAGACACCGAGTGCTCCAGGACAGTGTCCTCCGTCTGGCCAGTCCGCTGCTCCACCTCCGTCACCCTCGAGCGGAGCTTGTCTAGGTCCTGCCGAACGAGGCCAACCTCCATTTGCACGGCCTCAATCTTGCTGGTCAAGGTGGCCTGACACGTCGCAATTGCCGCCATCACCTCCTGAAATCCGAGCCGGGTCTCAAGCGTCGGATCCTCCAGCTCCGTTTGCGACGCCATGCTGTGATCTCTCTCAGATGGAGTCACCACGTGCGCCACTGCCTGCGGAGCTATAGCCTCCGCTTGTTGTGGAAAATGAAGACTCTTTCCCCTCTGCCGAGTCCTGTGGGACATCCGG
The DNA here is from genome assembly GCA_029206835.1 of Rana muscosa. Taxonomy (NCBI): domain Eukaryota; kingdom Metazoa; phylum Chordata; class Amphibia; order Anura; family Ranidae; genus Rana; species Rana muscosa. The sequence goes on from CM055120.1 coordinate 131,887,075, forward strand.
AATGGATCCGAGCAGGTAAAACAGGCAAGAGCAAGGATAATAGGAGAGTAACCAGCAGAGCTCTAGATCAGGCTTCCTCTCAGATCGCCATCTTGGACACGCCCCCGGGAGCAGTCATTTTAATGATGCATAAAGTGAAAAAAAAAAGTGAAATACTCCTTTAAATATCGTACCTGGGGGGTCTCTAAAGTATGCCAGTGAAGTGGCATGTGTCTCCTGTGTTTAGAACTGTCCCTGCACAAAATTACATTTCTAAAGGAAAAAAAGCCATTTAAAACTGCTTGTGACTTTAATGTCATGTCTTGTCCTGGCAATATGGATGAAAATCTTTGAGAAAAATGGCATGGCTACCCCATCACCCCCCCCCTACCCCAGCCCATTACCAGACCCTTTGGGTCTTGTATGGATATTAAGGGGAACCCCGCACCCAAAATAAAAAAAGGCCCTATATACTCTGAACAGCAGTATACAGGCGGTGCAAACAAGACAGGGACTGTAGGTTTGTTCTTAAGTAGAATCTGTTTGTAATTTTGAACAGGTACATTGTTTAAGTGTAGCTCCAGCCAAAAAATATATTTTTAAGCTTTTTGGAAAACATAGAGAAGGGTTATCACCCCTGTAACATTTGTTTTGTTGTCTGTGCACCTGTTCAGAACATTTCACCTCACTTTCCGTCCCAATGACAAATGTTTTTGGAAAAGTGGGGTTTTTATTGAAACAAGGATTGGTGATAAAGCATCAGTAGAGAGGAGACACCTTTTTCCCATATTAACTCTTACAGGAGAGAATTTCACTTCCTAGGGGTAGATTTCCTCTCACTTCCTTTTGTCTCCTTCCGTTTGCAAGTAGGAGTCGTTTGTAAGTTGGATGTTTGAAAGTAGGGACCTGCCGTATATACTCTGCTGAAATTTGCCCCTTAGATGTTGGTGTTGCCACAACACTGTGAGCCCTCACAGTTACTCTTGGTGGGCGCTGGAACGCCCTGTTGTGAACTATTATATCAGGAATTGTAATTACATGACATTGTTGAACAGTGGTAGGAAAAATCGGGCCTTTGGTGGTGGTGCTGGTGCTACAACACTGTCAGCCCTCACAGTTACTCTTGGTGGGCGCATGAATGGGCCCTACTGTTAATTATTAGATCAAGAATTGTAATTGCATGCCCTGTTGAAGAGGGGCAGAAAAATTGGGCCTTTGGTGGTGGTGGTGGTGTTGCCACAACACTGTAAGCCCTCACAGTTACTCTTGGTGGGCGCAGGAATGGGCCCTGCTGTGAATTATTAGATCAAGAATTGTAATTACATGCCCCTGTTGAACAAGGGCAGAAAAATTGGGCCTTAGGCATTGGTGCCACAACACTGCAACCCCTCACAGATACTGTACTTGGAGCACAGTAATGAGCCCTGTTGCAAAGTATTGCATCAAAAATTGTAATTACATGCCCCTGTTAAACAGGGGCTGAAAAATTGGGCCTTAGGCACTGGTCCTGGTGCCACGACACTGCAACCTCTCCCAGATACTCTAGTTGGAGTGCAGAAATGAGCCCTGCTGCAAAGCATTGCATAAAAAATTGTAATTACATGCCCCTGTTAAACAGGGGCTGAAAAATTGGGCCTTAGCCACTGGTGGCGGCACCCAGAAACAAAAATGTTCTTCCAAGCTATCATCAGGAATCGGATCATTGAGGAGGAGGAGGATAGTCAGTCAACATAACAGGACAGTCACTCAGCATCAGCATAGGCAGTCTTGAAGGGATGTGACATTTCAAAATAAATTATTCTGTTATATCAGCTTCAGGTGCTTGGTAGCTGGTGGTGATCCAAGACTGGTTCATCTTTATGAAGGTCAGTCGATCAACCGAGTCGGTGGACAGGCGCACCCTGTGATCCTTGACAAAGCCTCCAGCAGCACTGAATGTGCGTTCCGAAAGAACGCTGGATGCAGGACAGGCCAGTAGCTCAATTGCATACTGTGCAAGCTCTGGCCAGTGATCCATCCTCAAGACCCAGTAAATCAGAGGATTTTCGGAGGGAAAGGTGTCCAAGTCTGACCCCTAGGTATTCCTGCACCATGTATATCAGACACTGGCGATGGTTGCTGGAACCGATCATACCTTGGGGCTGCGGACTAAAAAATTGTCTGAATGCATCGGTCAGACGGCCACCTTCCCCACCGCTCCTTCTTTGACTGACCGAAGCCTCAGCAACTCGTTGTCCAGGACCAGGAGTTTGTAACCTCCCAGTCTCTGGGAACACGTTGCACAGAACTTTCTGCAATGCCTCCCGGAGATGTCTCATCCTCTGCTCCCTCTGTGACGGTAAGATAAGGTCCGCAACCTTACCCTTGTACCGTGGATCAAGGAGAGTGGCCAGCCAGTAATGGTCCCTCTCCTTGATCCGAAGAATACGAGGCTTCCGCAGACTTTGCAGGATCAGGGATGCCATGCAGCGTAGGTTAGCTGAGGCATTCGGTCCGGAGTCCTCTGGGTCACTAAGGATGACATGATCCGCAGCCACCTCCTCCCAGCCACGTACAAGTCCACGGGTTTCTTGGGACTGTAAATAATCCCTAAAAGACTGCTGCTGTTGATGCTGAGTGCCAGGCTCCACCTCCATGCTGACACAATCCTTCTCCTCCTCCTCGTCCTCTTCCTGTGCGATGGGTGGGACAGAAGGAACACTGTCTGGGTAAAGGGGGCCTTGAGAGGCAAGGAAGTCCTCCTCTTCCTGCCTCTGTTCTGCCTCAAGTGCCCTGTCCATTATTCCACGCAGCATATGCTCCAACAGGTGGACAAGAGGTACAGTGTCACTGATGCATGCACTGTCACTGCTCACCATCCTTGTGGCCTCCTCAAATGGTGTCAGGACAGTGCATGCATCCTTGATCATGCCCCACTGGCGTGGTGAAAAAAACTGAGCTCCCCTGACCCTGTCCTGGTGCCGTAGTCGCACAGGTACTCATTGATGGCCCTCTGCTGCGTGTGCAGCCGCTGCAGCATGGCCAACGTTGAGTTCCACCTGGTGGGCATGTCACATATAAGGCGGTTCTTGGGCAGGTTCAACTCCTTTTGCAGCTCAGCCAGGCGAGCACTGGCATTATAAGATCTGCGGAAATGCACACAGACTTTCCTGGCCTGCCTCAGGACATCCTGTAAGCCCGGGTACCTGCCCAAGAACCGCTGCACCACCAGGTTAAGGACGTAAGCCACACAGGGCACATGGGTCAGTTGTCCCTGTCGGAGGGCGGAGAGGAGGTTGGTGCCATTGTCACAAACCACCATTCCTGGCTTAAGCTGGCGTGGCATCAACCACCTCTCGGCCTGCCCCTGCAGAGCTGACAGAACCTCTGCCCCAGTGTGGCTCCTGTCCCCCAAACACACCAGCGCAAGCACGGCATGACATATTTTTGCCTGCGTACTTGCGTAGCCCCTTGAACGCCTACGGAGCACCGCTGGTTCCGAGGACAAAGCACAGGAAGAGGCCATAGAGGAAGAAGAAGAGGAGGGGGTGGAGGAGAGAAAGGTGTCACAACCAGTAGTAGCATTTTGGAGGCGTGGCGGCGGAACAATCTCCAACACTACTGCACCTAGTCCTGCATCCTTCCCAGCTGCCAAAAAAGTGACCCAATGGGCCATGAAAGAAAGGTAACGTCCCTGTCCATGCCTGCTGGACCATGAGTCAGCGGTAATATGCACCTTACCGCTGACCGCCCTGTCCAGCGAGGCATGGACATTGCCTTCCACATGCCGGTAGAGAGCCAGAATCGCCTTCCGTGAGAAAAAAAGGGATTTTTATAACAGCTTACCTGTAAAATCCTTTTCTTGGAGTACATCACGGGACACAGAGCGACTTAGTCATTACTAATGGGTTATATAGTTTACCTTCAGGTGTTGGCACTGGCCAATTCCAAACCGGAAGTACCCTCCCCTATATAAGCCCCTCCCACCCGGGAGCACCTCAGTTTTGTAGCCAAGCAATAAGTGTCCCAAAAAGAGGGGTGGGAGCTCTGTGTCCCGTGATGTACTCCAAGAAAAGGATTTTACAGGTAAGCTGTTATAAAAATCCCTTTTTCTTTTTCGTACATCACGGGACACAGAGCGACTTAGTCATTACTAATGGGACGTCCCAAAGCAATGCCAAATGAGGGGGGGGGTACATAAGCTGGGCGCCATCAGGCATGAGGATCTTTTGCGGCCTGCAACACACTGCGCCCAAAGGCGACATCCTCCTGACTTCTAACGTCTACCTGATAGAATCTAGTAAACGTGTGTACCGAAGACCATGTTGCGGCCTTACATACTTGAGCCAGGGAGGCCTGGTGATGCACTGCCCATGAAGTTCCAACCGCTCTTGTGGAGTGCGCCCTAACTTTGAACGGAGGCGGTCTCTTTCTCAAGCCATAGGCTTGTATTATGACCTGTCGAATCCACTTGGCTAAAGTAGATTTTGATGCTGCCTGACCCCTTCTGGGGCCTTCCGGCAGAACAAACAAAGAATCCGTTCTGCGAATCTGAGCAGTGGCTTTTAGATAAGCTTTAACTGCTCTTACCACATCCAAAGAATGTAATAACTTTTCCTCTACTGAGCTAGGTTTGGGGAAAAAAGAAGGAAGAACCACATCTTGGTTCAAATGAAACCTCGATACCACCTTAGGAAGAAAGGCTGGATGAGGACGTAATACTACTCTGTCCTTATGGACAACCAGATATGGCTCCTTACAGGACATAGCTGCTAATTCCGACACTCTTTTAGCCGAACAAATGGCTACTAAGAAAACCAATTTCCTGGTGAGAAGAACCAAGGAAATGTGTTGTAATGGTTCAAACGGTTGTTTCTGTAGAACCGACAGAACCAGGTTTAAGTCCCAAGGACATATGGGAATACTAACCGGAGGGCTAATACGCATCACTCCTTGTATAAAGGCTTTGACTAGTGAATGCGAAGCCAAGGGCCTTTGAAAAAATATTGACAAGGCCGAAATCTGACCCTTGATAGTACTCAAGGCCAGTTTCCTATCTACAGCCCACTGTAGGAAGTCCAGAATCCTCCCTATCATGTACTTACGTGGATGCCATTTCTTGGTCTCACACCACGTAATGTACGCTTTCCAGATCCTATAATAGATCTGCCTGGATACCGGTTTCCTGGCATTGATCATGGTAGATACCACAGAATTAGAGAGCCCTCTCTTTTTCAGAATGTGGGCTTCAATAGCCAGGCCGTCAAACCTAGGGCTGGTAAGGAAGGGTGGTATATCGGTCCCTGCGAAAGCAGGTCCGGACGAAGTGGGAGGGTCCAAGGACTCCTCACTGACATTTTTACCATCTCCGCGTACCATGCCCTTCGGGGCCACGCTGGAGCCACCAGAATCACTGGTTTCTTTTCTACCCTGATTCTGCGGAGTAATCGCGGTAACAATTGTGGCGGTGGGAATGCATATATCAGCTTGAACCGATCCCAAGGGAACACTAGGGCATCCGAGCCGCAAGCTAGGGGATCCCTTGTGCGAGACACAAACCTGTCCACCTTTGCGTTGAATCTGGATGCTAGCAGATCTACATCCGGTGTTCCCCACCGCTGGCATATTGCCTGGAAAACCTCGGGGTGAAGAGACCATTCCCCCGGGCATAATTGTTGGCGACTTAGAAAGTCCGCTCTCCAATTTTCCACTCCTGGGATGAAAACCGCAGATATGGCTGGGACATATCTTTCTGCCCACTCCAGGATGCAATTTGCTTCCTTCTGGGCTGCACGACTTTTGGTGCCACCCTGATGATTGATATATGCCACTGCCGTGGCATTGTCTGATTGAATTCTGACAGGGGACCCCTGGAGTTTGGATGTCCATGCTACTAGGGCATACCGGGCTGCTCGTATCTCTAAGAGATTGATGGGCAGGGCCTTTTCTGCTTCTGACCACCTGCCCTGGAGAGACCATTGCTCCAGCACTGCCCCCCAGCCGATGAGGCTGGCATCTGTAGTGACCACCTTCCAAGAAACCGGACTGAAGGGTTTCCCTCTTTCCAGATTCTGGGGCACCAACCACCAATGGAGGCTCTTGCGAACGGAAGGGGACAGGGACATTGGTAAGTCTAAAGCCTGAACTTTTTTGTTCCAGGCTGACAGTATGGCCCTTTGCAAATTCCTTGAATGGAATTGACCGTAGGGTACCGCTTCGAATGAAGCCACCATCTTTCCCAGCAGCCTCATGCAGAGACGTATGGATGGTTTTCTTTTTGTACCCACTAAGTGGGTCAAATTTCTTAAAGACGACACCTTTTCTGGAGGTAAGAAAATCTTTCTCTGATTTGAATCCAGCCTTAGCCCTAAGTATTCCAGACTTTTGACTGGTCTTAGAGCTGACTTGTCCCGGTTGATAATCCAACCGTGATATTCCAGATACTCGATTGTCTTGTGAATAGCTACTTCCAGCTTTTCCACTGAGTGGTCTATTAGTAGCAGGTCGTCTAGATATGCCATTATCGTTACACCCTGTGTTCTTAGATTGGCCAATAATGGGGCCAGAATTTTTGTGAACACTCGTGGTGCTGTGGCCAGACCGAAAGGTAAGGCTCTGAACTGAAAATGGCGCCCTTCTACTGCAAAGCGTAGAAATTTCTGATGGGCCGGAAAGATGGGAATATGCAGATAAGCATCCCTTATGTCGATCGAGGCTAGCCATTCCTGCCCTTGTAGGGCGGTGGCCACTGATCGAATCGACTCCATCCGAAAGGTCCTGATATTTAGGAACTTGTTTAGCCCTTTTAGATTTAATATGGGCCTCACGTCCCCATTTGGTTTGGGGACTGTGAAAAGGTTCGAGTAAAACCCGAATCCGCTTTCTTCCAGGGGAACCTTCATGATTACCCCTTGGAGCAATAGTTGTTCTAGTGCCAGAAGGAGGGATCCTCTCTTTTGGGGATCTCTTGGCACGTTTGACCTCATAAATTGGGCAGGAGGAGTGCCTTTTAACTCCAGCTTGTATCCCAGACTTACTGCGGAGAGCACCCATCTGTCTCTGATGGTGTCCCGCCAGGTCTCTGTGAACAACTGAAGTCTTCCCCCCACCCGATTGAGCGGGGGCAATACTTCATGCCTTAGGGGGAGGTTTTGTACCTCTCTTGATCCAGGGCTTCTTGTTACCCTGTGATTGTCCCTGATTTCTGCCCCCTGAATTTGACCGCGGAGGCCGTCGGAACTGCTTCACAGCCGATGTGCCCGGGACTGGAGAGGTAGGCCTCTTAAAAGAAGGACTTCTACCCTTGTTCTTAACCGGTAAGAGTGAACTTTTACCGGCAGAAATTTTCTGGATATATTTGTCCAGATCTTCTCCAAATAAGCGTTCTCCATGAAATGGGAAGCTAACCAGCAGTTTTTTACAGGGAGCTTCAGCAGACCAGTTTTTGAGCCACAGAAGCCTACGCATATGTACTATAGACAGCGTAAAGCGGGAGGCCTGTTGGATTGTATCCTTTATGGCGTCCACCGCAAAACACAAGGCTCTAGGCAGGTCAGCTAGGGCATGAGCCTGCTGATCTGGTAAGTCCCTTAAGACTTGTTTCAACTGATCTTTCACTGCTTGGCAGACTCCAATCGCTGCTACCGCAGGTTGTGTCACCATACTTGCTGTAGAGAAAGCAGATTTTAGTAAAGACTCCAATTTTTTATCTATTGGGTCTTTGAACATTGGAACATTATCTACTGGACATGTCAGTGATTTGTTAACAGAAGAGATGGCTGCGTCCACTATAGGGACCCTCCATTTTCTTATGAACTTATCCTCCATGGGATAGATCACCGGAAATCTCTTGGGGGGAGCAAATATTTTATCAGGATGCTCCCAATCCTGGTAAATAAGCCCTTCTAATAAAGGGTGGATTGGGAAGGAACAGACCGCCTGGGGAGCTTTTAGCGACCCCAGCGAGGAACCGTAGTGGATGGTGGTTCCGCCAGAGGCATTTTAAATGCTGATCGGACCATGTTAGTCAGAGACTGAACCCATAATCTTTCAGCCTGAGAAGCTGAGAAAGGTTCTTCCACTGTTGATTCCTCTATAAGTGAATCAACCTCATCCTGATCCCCTTCAGGTAGGTCGATCTCTGTGTGGGGCTGTTCCTCCACTAACAGGCACTCTGAAGGAGGAGACGGAGATCGGACGCGCTTTTCCTGTGACAGGGAAGCAGCGATCAATGCTGTTAATCTCTCTTCCAATCCTCCCAGAGTTGAGGATAAAACCTCCTCTGTTATATATACAGGAGCAGGTGGACTGGGGACAGCCGCAGCACCAGGCATTCCTGCGGGGTTTCTACGGCTACTGACCTCTGCATTCTCAGGGGAGATTGGTGCAGTGCAAGCATGCCCAATATCCTCAGAGCCCGATGGAGACCCCTTTGGCTTCCTGGAAGATTTATTTCCGGAGCGTCTGGACGACATATCCTTTAAGCACAAAGCTGAGGTATTCCCGTCGTCATACACCAATTTTTGCTGGTAATAGTCTAACACAGGTGCTGCTATATACCAGCTGGTGTCCACTAAAGTGCCTTTCTATGGGGATGCCTGCATCAACCGCCTCTGTGTGCCACTGTTTGTTGCTAGCTCTGTTTGCATGCAGCTGACACTTGTACTGTGTCTTTTAACCATGCTGGGACGCCCGCACATGCGCAGAAGCGCCGCGGCGCGCATCGAGCGTCATCCACCCGCCCCGCCCCTTTTTTTTTCATAGGAGGCGCGTGCACGCGCCCGCGCGCGCGCCCGTGCGCCAATGGCGCCCTTTTCGAAAACCAACAGAGGACTAGGAGCCAGGGCCCTTTTTGCCGGAGGGCCTGTGCGGTGGATGAACGCAGCAACAGGGCAGAGGAAGTGGATTCCCTCAGAGAAACTTACCAGCTGCCTGGATCTTTTGAGTTGAGAAAACCAAAGATCCACATTTACAAGAAAAATGGACTACAGCGGCCTCTAGTGGTTTAACACAGGTACCGCGGTCCCTGTTTTTTTTTTTTTTTCTTGACTACTATTAAAATCTTACATTTTCAGTAGTTATAGGCAAACACAGATATTTAGCGGGAATACCGTTAGGTAACAGACAGAAAGACAAATTAGGCTTGGGGGTCCCCCAATAGAACCAAGTTCCTGAGGGCCCCCACTTACCTGATCCCCGCCGCAGGACTTTGTTTGGTCCACAAAAGTCCAAACTTCACCTATCACGGCAGGCATTGTAATTAAACCTTCAGGGACCGGGTTCCCAAGGATTCCACTCCCCTGGACCTGTATAGCACCCTGCACAGACAGCGTCTTGGTCGTGGGTATGACCAGAGCTCTGGATCCCAGGGTCCAGCCCTCCTAAGAGAAGCATTACAGGCAAAACCTTGCTCTTCTGCTGCAAGGCCCGGGTACCGACCGTTTAGCTATGAAGCTTTTTTGGTGGGATCCGGAACAGCTTACTAAGGCCCAAAAGAACCTGTACGCAAGCCCAGTGAAAACACATGTTACTCTTTGGCCAACACCTTAGACACTGGCAAAAAACTGAGGTGCTCCCGGGTGGGAGGGGCTTATATAGGGGAGGGTACTTCCGGTTTGGAATTGGCCAGTGCCAACACCTGAAGGTAAACTATATAACCCATTAGTAATGACTAAGTCGCTCTGTGTCCCGTGATGTACGAAAAAGAAAGTGGCGTTTGGGAACCTGCCACTGAGGAACCGCACATTGCACAAACTCACGGAAGGGGGCAGAGTCTACCAACTGAAAAGGCAGCAGTTGAAGTGCTAGCAATTTAGCCAAGCTAGCATTCAACCGCTGGGCATGTGGATGGCTGGGAGTGAACTTCTTTCGACGGTCCAGCAGCTGGGGCAGGGAAATTTGCCTGCTACAATCAGACGTCAGTGTACTGCTAGCAGAGTGCCCGCAAGTACTTGGCTGTGAGGTCCGCTTTGTTCTTTGGTGTGGGTCTTTACGGTACGCTTGCCAACGAGCTGCATGGCAGGTCAACATATGTCTGGTCAAGCATGTGGTGCCCAAGCGGCTGATGTTTTGGCCACGCGAGATACGCTTGAGACATATGTTGCAAATAGCAGCGGTGCGATCTGATGCACTCGAAAGGCCCACGCCAAAGAACTTTTGGAATAACGAGCAGAGGCAGCACCCTGCACAGGCGGAGCTCTGATTCAGTCGGTGTGCTGCCCTTACGCTGGCCCCTGGAGAGCATCCTGCCTCGTTGGAGATGTGCCTCCTCCTCATCCTCCTCCTCTTTATCAGGCACCCACGTGGAGTCAGTGACCTCATCATCCCCTCCCTCACCACTGGAGCCAATCTGGCAGTATGCTGCAGCTGCTGGAACATGACTGCCAGATTGCTGTCCTCCTTGAGCATCCCCTCTCTCTGCGCTCACGCTACTGCCTTCCTCTAGCTGGGTATCATCAATAGACCCTTCAAAACGCTGGGCATCCTCCTGGATCATGTACCCAAGGACATGGTGGGTCTAGGGAAGGAGTGACTGATGATGACATTGATAGGAGGGAAGAGGACGCTTTGGCAGCTACTTTGCTAGTACCCTGAGCCTGGGTGAGAGAGGATGAGGAGGGCTTGGTCATCCACTCTACCAAGTCTTCGGCATGATTCGGCTCAACACGTCCAGCTGCCTAAAATAAGGACAAGCGTGTCCCATGGCACCGCGTCCACGACCAGCACTGTTGTCTCTAGACACAGAGCCTGCTTGCCCTCTTTTATTGGCTCCTGACTGTCTGCCTCTTCTTGTTGGCCTTCCAGACATAGTAATGGACTGCAGGGAGATGGGAAAACCAGGAATTGGAGTAGTGTATATTGTGCTGGAGGCACACAACACCCACTAACTCCTGCAGATGCCTTTATTAGAGAACACCAGCAATAAAGGGTAGATACAGGTGTATACTGTGCTGTGCTTGAGGGACACAACACCCACTAACTCTTGCAGATGCCTTTATTAGAGAACACCAGCAATAAAGGGTAGATACAGGTGTATACTGTGCTGGGGCACACAACACCCACTAACTCCTGCAGATGCCTTTATTAGAGAACACCAGCAATAAAGGGTAGATACAGGTGTATACTGTGCTGTGCTGGAGGGACACAACACCCACTAACTCCTGCAGATGCCTTTATTAGAGAACACCAGCAATAAAGGGTAGATACAGGTGTATACTGTGCTGGGGCACACAACACCCACTAACTCCTGCAGATGCCTGTATTATAGAACAGCGAAAAAGTGTAGATACCGGTGTATACTGTGCTGGGGCACACAACACCCACTAACTCCTGCAGATGCCTTTATTAGAGAACACCAGCAATAAAGGGTAGATACAGATGTATACTGTGCTGGGGCACACAACACCCACTAACTCCTGCATATGCCTGTATTATAGAAAAGCAAAAAAATGTAGATACAGGTGTATACTGTGCTGGGGCACACAACACCCACTAACTCCTGCAGATGCCTGAGAAAAGAACACACTGTCCATGCCTATCTAGCTTAGAGAACAGTAATAAAGGGTAGATACAGGTGTATACTGTGCTGGGGCACACAACACCCACTAACTCCTGCAGATGCCTGAGAAAAGAACACACTGTCCCTGCCTATCTAGCTTAGAGAACAGTAATAAAAGGGTAGATACAGGTGTATACTGTGCTGGAGGCACACAACACCCACTAACTCCTGCAGATGCCTGAGAAAAGAACACACTGTCCCTGCCTGCCTATCTAGCTTAGAGAACAGCAATAAAGGGTAGATACAGGTGTATACTGCGCTGGAGGCACACAACACCCACTAACTCCTGCAGATGCCTGAGAAAAGAACACACTGTCCCTGCCTGCCTATCTAGCTTAGAGAAAAGCAATAAAGAGTAGATACAGATGTATACTGTGCTGGAGGCACACAACACACACTAACTCCTGCAGATGCCTGAGAAAAGAACACACTGTAGAACACACTGTCCCTGCCTATGAAGCTCTTTTCCTGCACGCCGGAACACACTAGACAAGGCCACCGCGCTGGCGGTCTTTTATAGTGTGGGGTGTGTACTAAACCCCCCTGAGCTATGATTGGCCACAGGCATCCTGCCTGTGGCCAATTATGGCTCTCCTCGCTGCCGGCGCTGTGATTGGCCAAGCATGCGGGGTCACAGTGCATGCTTGGCCAATCACAGCGCCGGCAATGCAGTGCGATGGAGCAGTGCATTGTGGGCCGTTCGCGTCACACGAATTTGGTGCGAACAGCCCACAAAGTTCTGGTTTCGCCGAACAGGCGATGTTCGAGTCGAACATGCGTTCGACTCGAACACCGAGCTCATCCCTAGTGTTGACCAGCATTACAGGGAATTTGAGGACACTCGATTCAGATAGTTGCAATATGGGTAAACATTGCGGTGGGGGGCGTGGTCTGGTGCCGTTCCAGGATGGACGTGTAGTGTGCGAGCTCCCGTCCCGAGGTCCAGCAACTTCAGCTTATCAGCTTACCTGCTCCACCGGACATGGTGAGAACCGCTCGCAGTGCCTCGGCAACCCGTTCCCGATCCCCGCTGAACACCGACACCCCGCTGAGTCAGCAAATCCCCGAGATATTCCGGTCACGGCCTACGGCCAGGATGCAGGCCTCGCAAGCAGCCTCCTCCCAAGCGCCACGCGCCCAGAGCTCCAGCCCGCAGCGACCCGAGGAGCAGAGATCCCCAGGTCTGGCAACGGGGATGACTCACCCCCCGGCAGTGAGCCTTAATGACCTGCACAGCGTCGCTACGGATATTAAAAACACCCTCATGGCGGCCATCTTGGACATGAGGTCGGACATACACGCCATGACGCTTAGGGTGGAAGAGGTGGAATACGCTCAAGCCCGCCAAGACACAGCGATTTGTCACGTTCAACAGGTAACAGAGTCGCATGCGATCCACCTCAGGGAGATCAATCGCCACATGGAAGATTTAGATAATCGCGGAAGGCGTCACAACCTTAGAGTGAGGGGTATTCCAGAAATGATCGATGCCAGCCAGCTCCCAGTGGCAGTAACTACCATCTTTAACGATCTACTTGAAAGAGCCCCTGATACCCCGATCGCGTTCGAACGGCTCCACAGGGCACTGCGCCCGCGGGGAAGGGACACAGATCCCCCACGGGATGCAGTCTGCTGCCTCACAGACTTTCCCTTGAAGGAGGAAATATTACGCAAGGCCAGACACCGCAACCAACTGTCTTTCCAGGGAACGGATATCAGAATCTACCAGGACCTATCTAACATCACCCTGCAGCGCAGACGCGAGCTACGTCCCCTCCTGGAAACACTGAGGGCCAGATCCATAATCTACCGATGGAAGTTCCCCTTCTGCCTGACAGCAACTCACCAAGGCCGCACAGCCAATCTAAAAGTCCCGGAGGATTTAGACCACTTCTGCACGGCCATGGAGATACCGTATGTGGAAGTACCAGACTGGTACAGCGACTTCCGTATACCGCCATTCAGAAGAGTCACCTCCATGGAAGGTATCGCAGAAGCAGGCAACTTTAGTATCGGCCGCCGACGCTCTCACCCACCTCCTCCCCACACTCCTTCAAAGGATCAAAGAGCCCCGCGTAATGGTAGCCCGACGGCTTCTCCAGTGCCCCGCAAAGCACGCATCGCCTAACAAGAAACATGAATACCGTCCTTCTGTTTCCACCTCACAGCTGGACTCTGGACCACTCCAATTCGCAGGTAACTTTATACAGCAATCCCTAGGGAACACTGGCAGAACGGTTGGTACCCTCTTTCCCTCTTGGACAACTCCCGAAGGTTTCCCCGGTCGCCCTAACTTCCTTATGTCGGGTCAGAGACTACCTTCTCCCGCACTGATTGTCTTTTCCTCCTTCTCCTCACACTGTATTCATTCTTGCTCATCGGCTGTACCCTTTTTCTATTGAAGCCTTCTTCCTACATTCTCCTATCTACTCCAATGCAGCTAATGACATGTCGATATATAATCCCCCGATTGCATTATGTGCTGTCTTTCTCCCCACAGGCCCTACTAGCTCCTAGCTCCTGAATTTTCTGCTTTACAGCACTGAGGGTGGTCGGGGATCCGAGGGGGACATGCACAGGTGTGTGGCCTACGTGGATGTCCGGTAGAATCCATTCTCAGGTTTGGGAATGGGCGTGCCCCCCTCGGATTTAGACAGCCTGCCCTTAACCCCTGGGTATGATTTTGTTTACTATGTTTTTGTTTACTATGTTTTGTTTGCTATGTTATCCATATTTGGATTTTTGATGTCAGCCATAACTGCAGATGCATACTTGTTCACGGTAACGCAAGCTGTACGTTCTGTTCTGTTCTGTTTTAACTAATTCACCATGTTACTGACTCTGTTCCCTGCATATTCCTCTAAACCAAAGTATATGCCCCCTATTCTCTGTCATGTAACATCTGAAATTTGAGCAATACACTTAATTTCTTATCCCCCTCTTCCACACAAACCCCCAGATTACACAATGCTAAACATCCTCCTCTAATTGCCGAATAAATGCCCTTACAACTCCACAGCCTTCATGCTTTATGAGAATAAGCCGTTACACACAGCCCTGAAGTCACCTACGAATCACCCTCTCACCATGTCCTTATAGGATGACCTGTCCGTCATCTACACAACAAGATTACTCCTCTGACACCAAAATGAGCCATAGATGACGCTAACAATCAGCAGCGTCTGTTATCCTTAAGACCTCATAGAGAGACGCAGACCTCACCTCTCTCTAGTTGAACTCCACCTACCGCTCTCACACACAGCGGACTCTGGTAGACACCGCTGAACCTCACCGGTACCCCCACTCCTAATTGGTGGGCTTGCAGGTCAAGTCCCACACCCGGTATAATACCCCATCCCCCTACCTGTCCCCTCCTTCCTCCCTGGTTATCTTCCTCCTCAACGTCCTAACCTCACCTACCCCACATCTTCCCTTCTCCCCATCCGCATAACCCCCCCCTTTCTTTTCCTCCCGTCTCTGACTTCCCCATATCCTCCCGCCCCCCACTCGCTTAAACCTCTACTACCAACATGAGCCCCGATAATGTCCGAGGCGCCAACCTGTCCCTAAAGGTAGTCTCCCTTAACGCCAAAGGACTGAACATACCTGAAAAGCGAACACAACTCTTTTCCCTCATGCGCAGCATGAAAGCTGACATAATCTTCTTACAGGAAACCCACTTTTGTAAGAAATCAGTTCCCAACATGACTAATCGCCTCTTCCCCCATAGTTTCCATGCCACCTCACCTATCTCGAAATCCAAAGGAGTCTCCATAATCATTTCCAAAAACCTTCCCATCCAAATTACAGACACTCACCTTGACGAACTAGGCAGGTATATCTTCCTAAAAGGGACACTCAGGAACAAACCAATCACTTTGGCTAACATATACAGCCCCAACTCGTCCCAAGTTCCCTTTTTTAGGGCTGTAACAAGACACCTAACCAATTTCCAAGAGGGTATTCTTATACTGGGAGGGGATCTCAATGTACCCCTGAACCCCCTTTTAGACACCTCGTCGGGGAAATCCCACCTACCATACAGGGCGCTCCGACAAATCAGAAAATGTTTCCAAGAACTCTTGCTCCACGACACATGGCGCACCTTACACCCGAACGTAAAGGATTTTATATTCTTCTCCGCCCCACATAACAAATATTCACGACTAGACTACATATTTCTTACCCAACAGGATCTCCCGTCCCTGAAAGCAGCAACCGTCGAACCGATGACCTTCTCGGACCACCACCCTATCTCAATGACCCTCACTTTCCCTGAAAAAGTATACCGCTCGCAAATTTGGAGACTAGACCCTTCCATCCTGACAGACAAAACCAAAGAATTAGAGATTCAAACTTGCCTAAGCAATTATTTCACTGAGAACAACACCCCGGACATTTCTAAACTTACTCAGTGGGCGGCTCACAAATGTGTTGTCCGAGGGAAATTGATTTCCCTGGGGGCCGCAATTAGAAAGGAAAAACGGGCCAAACTGGCTGATCTCTTTTCCAAACTTAATAAACTAGAAGCACTACACAAACGAAACCTGGCCCAGCAAACCCTCGTAGAACTACTAGAGACTTGTACACTCATTCAGGAAGAATTGGGCCATCACCTCAGGAAGAAATACACTCTATCTCAGAAACTTTTTTACGAATTCGGCAACAAAAGTGGCCATCTTCTTGCTCAAGCCTTACGCAAGAAAAGGGCTGCTAATACGATACACCACATACAATCCCCCACGGGTAAGACTCTCACGAATAACAATGACATAGCCAGAGAGTTTGAGAAGTACTACTCGTCCCTATATAATCTAGATAAATCCGAACCCCCTACTACCTTATCGAATGACAGACCCAATGATATTAACTCGTTCTTAGACCAATTTGCTCCAGGAAAGCTCCCCACTGACACCACCACGATTCTGGAATCCCCGATCTCTATTCAGGAATGGAAAAAAGCTTTAAAACAACTTAAGCCTGGTAAGAGCCCGGGACCTGATGGTCTTTCCGCCGTATATTTCAAGACATTCTCAGACCTTCTTCAACAACCCTTCCTTGACGCCTTCAATACACTCTCTCCCACAAATCCTTTCAAAAGCGAAATGTTAGAAGCACATATCGTTGTTATCCCCAAAGAAGATAAGGACCCCACCCAAACGGGAAATTATAGACCAATCTCATTATTGAATGTAGATGTCAAAATCTTTTCTAAGATTTTGGCAAACAGACTCTTACCGCTTCTCCCTTCCTTAATCTCTCATGACCAGACCGGCTTTATCCCTGGACGTGAAGCCAGGGACAACACTGTTAAAGCAATAAACTTACACCACCTTATGACACAGACAACCCAAAAAGGCCTGTTTTTGTCACTCGATGCGGAGAAGGCGTTCGACAGAGTAGCTTGGGACTATATGACAGCGGTTCTGAGGGCCATAGGATTGGGCCCATATATGTTAGGCCTAATCCTGTCACTATACACGGGACCATCTGCTAAGGTACGGGTCAACAATACTCTGTCGGACGCCTTTCCCATCGGAAATGGCACAAGACAGGGCTGCCCCCTGTCCCCCATCCTCTTTGTACTCACACTTGAACCATTCCTCCGTAAACTGACATACAACCCAGATATCCAAGGTATAAGTTCCTCCAAAAGAGAATATAAATACGCTGCTTTCGCAGACGATATTTTGTTGTTCCTGTCGAACCCACTGATCTCCCTACCAAACCTTCTTTCTGAATTTAAACAATTTCAGTTCCTCTCCCACCTTAAAATTAATTTCTCGAAATCCTTTGCCCTTAATATAACATTACCTCAACACATAGTTGATCAATGTAAGGCTAACTTCCCGTTCCAATGGAAACATGATTCCATCACATACCTAGGGATACAACTCCCTTCCAAACTCTCAAACCTCTACGCTAAAAAACCATGTTCCTATCCTACACAGAATATCCTCTGATCTTGAAACATTGAACAAACCGCTTTTCTCTTGGTTTGGCAGAGCGGCGATCCTCAAAATGAATGCCCTCCCGAGAATACTCTATATATTGCAGGCGATCCCTATACATATACCTCCGGCCTTTTTTAAATCTTATAGAAACATATGCACTAAATTCTTATGGGGGAACCGTAGACCCAGAATCAGCTTTACGCAGCTCACCCGACCTAAAAGACTTGGGGGCATAGGCCTCCCCAACCTTCTCAATTATTACACTGCTACACACCTTACCAGGATAGTGGACTGGAATACTCAATCTCTCCACAAAGATTGGGTTTCCCTAGAAGCATCTTTTTCTGCTCTCCCTTTGGAGTCTCTCCCATGGTTACTCTCACCCCACGTCCCCTCTGAATTACACGTACACCCACTTATAGGCCCAACCTTGCAATGCTTCAAAAAGCTTTGCTACCGATCACCCATATCTTCGATTCCCGGCCCACTGACACCTGTAAAAATGAACCCTGGGTTCCCACCAGGTATGCACGCAAAGTTTCTTACCGATAACTGGACACAGAGCCCAATTAGATCACATCAGTTCTTCCTCCGGGGCAAACTATTGTCTACATCCCAACTCTCCGCCCAACTAAACAAGCCACCCATTCCCCCTTGGACATATATTTTAATTGCTCATTTTCTAAAATCCCTTAACAAGAATATACAATGCTCCAGAGAACTCACCCCTTTCGAAAAGCTATGTATCCAAACGACACCCCAATCTCATCTAGTTTCTACCACACATGAACTCCTCTTCGCCGAGATGAAAGCTAACGAGACCTTAGCCTGTAAGAACTGGGAGTCAGACCTCTCGGTATCTCTTTCAGCGGAACAATGGGAACTAATTTTCCTCAACATACATAAAGGGTCGACGAATGTGTCGACCCAGGAAAACGGCTTTAAGATCCAATCTAGATGGTACCGCACGCCCACCCTTCTGCATAAATATAATCCCACAATCCCAGAGGTTTGCTGGAGATGTCTCCGGGAAAGGGGAACCCTTCTCCATATCTGGTGGTCCTGTCCATCTCTAAAAGACTTCTGGGAAAAGGTATGCCATATAACCTCTCGAGTCACCTCATATCATTTGGACCTTTCCCCTTCTCAATTCCTTCTACACCATTCACCCCTGTCGCACAATTCCTATCACAAATCCCTAGCAATGCACATGATCAATGCGGCAAAGCAGTGTATCCCTATACACTGGAAATCGACTCACCAACCAACCATAAAAGAATGGTTTAACAGAATATGCAAAATTGAGGAAATGGAAAATCTTATACATATTGCAAGAGAGACTCCGTCATCATTTAGTAAAAAATGGGCCTGCTGGTTACACTATAAAACGACCCCAGAATTTGCAAACTCCCTGAACCCTGACAAAGGATAAATTACTCCTCTGAGAATTGTCATTAAAAATCTACGACGTGCCAGGATCTCCCCTTAACCCTAAACCTTACAAAGACACCTCTCTCCTCCTATATCTCCCCCTATACAGATCCACCCCTAGTTTCTCATAACACGCCCCTTGAACACCCCAAGGGGTCGGGGAAGTCAGAGACGGACCCCCTGCCAATGCCATCCCTTCCTGCCTCACTCCCCTCCCCTCGATCCCCACCCCACCCCTTCTCCTTCCACCACTTACCCCCTCCTACTTTCTCATCCACAAGCTTCTGTACAATACAACCACTAACATAGCTCCAGCCTACACTCCCGCATTCATACACTCTCAACGAAATAAACCTGTTTATAGCTCCTTCCCTCCCTTTCTGCCATATTGCACCTGTTGGCCTTTCCCTCCCACACAGACCAAAAGTCCATAACGGCATCCGTGAACCTACCTAGCTCTAACCTACCAACAAGATCTATCCCCGTCAATGGTAGTGGACTTTGACTAGACCCCACAACTACCTTGAATTAAGGTAGCCCACCCCAACACGGCCTAGTTCATGAAGGATGCACATAGCCATTTCATTTTCACTACCCGCAAGTTGAATTGTATGTGACACATGTTATTCATCCATGTTTTGTGGTTGTATTAATACCTTATTGTACTACTATTGTTCAAGATATCTGTAAATGCTTTTTACATTTCAATAAACTGTTTTTGGAAAAAAAAAAAAAAAAAACATTGCGGCCATGCAGTGGGAAAAGCAAATAGAATTTACTGGTGTATCACTAGAGGGATTGGCAGTAGGAGGAAGGAGCTCCTGATTCCCCTATATAGATCTTTAATCAGACCTCATTTGGAATACTGTGTCCAGTTCTGGAGCCCTCATTTCCAAAAATATATAGAGATAAAATGAGTCCAAACACTGGCAATAACAATATAAGGTTTCAGGGAGAAACATATCAGGAACCTAACATGTAGTCTGATGGAAAGTAGGGAAAGAGGGGACATGCTTCAAACCTTTAAATAGTTCAAAGAGGTGAACAAGGTTCAGGAGGACAGTATGTTTAATATGAAGCTGAAATCAAGAACATAGGGACATTACCTTGAAACTAGCAGGTGAGAAAACTTCGAAACTAATGTTAGAAAGTATTTTTTTACCGAAAGTGTAGTTGGTGCTTGGAATAGACTTTCAGCAGCGAGTCAGACGACAGTAAGTTGATTCATGCTTGTGACAAACACAGGTCTACTGTATAGTCAGATAAAAAAAAAAAGAATATATATATATATATATATATATATATATATATATATATATATATATATATATAGCACTCACCACCCCTTCTCCCTTTGGCTCACTTGTGGGAGAAAGGGCACACCATGCCACATGCCCGTACCCTCCTGTGTGAAGATGTTGAGCGGTGTAATGTTCCTGGGTCTCTCTGGTCAGGTTCCCCCATAGAATGGCTCCTGTCTTCACTGTGATAAAGACAAGTCTCTATTCCCCAATAACTTCAAGGTCCACACCAATTGCAACCCCAACTTAGAGTTTATTTCTGTCTTATGCACAATCATTGAACAGGAAAGGTTGGAGGAAGATCAGGACAGCAAGAGGTGTCGGAATAGGTCCAGGCACAAACGAATACTTATTCACTACCCATATCTTCAGGTAGACTCAGCTCATCCGGACAGTCTCTGCCACAGACCTGGTGAATGTTGGTTCTGGCTTTAGGCCTCCAACGGGAAAATGACATCCCTCCAGAGAGTTACCGGGCCCCTTCCTTCACTGGGATTTCTCTCCCCAGTCCTTCTGAACGGTCCTCCCCCGGCCTCCTCATCTAGATGCGGATGTCCTCGCAAGGCAGAACCCTGGGATTCCTCCTCCCTCCGTGGGCTCCAGCCGAAGGTGCTGGACCCAAGGCCTTCAATTGCAGCCCCAGGACTAAAGGTGCCTGGGACTGATCCGCCAGTGTATTGGGCCAGGAACTCCACCCCAGGGCTAAAAAGGTGCCTGGGGTGGCCACGAACAGAACCGCACGCTCCCAAGGTCGGACCCCCGGGAATTCACCCCTGACAGACAGGGTCTGCCCCTTTTATATCCCCTCCCGGGATGCACAGCAGGCCAACACGCCCACCATACCACCGGCGAAAGGGAACATCCAAGGCACAGCACTGTACCAGCGGTTCAACCCTGGCCGCCGATGGCAGCACCACCAACAGGCCACGGGGAACTACACACCAGTATCCCACCTGTAGTTCAAAATGGGTTTTACAGAACCCTATCAAATAGTATGTTTGAGCACAACTACCACTCAAAACATTCCCTTATATTTTAAATCCCTGCTACATATACATATATTATATACACACACACACATACATACACACATACATACATAATATTACCAAAGGTATTGGGACACCTGCCTTTACATTAACTTTATAGGCAGTCTTAGCCCGTAGGATTCAATATTGCGTTGGCCCACCCTTTGTAGCTATAACAGCTTCAACTCTTCTGGGAAGGTTGTCCATAAGGTTTAGAAGTGAGTCTATGGGAATGTTTGATCATTCTTCCAGAAGCGCATTTGGGAGGTCAGAAACTGATGTGGATGAGAAGTTCTGGCTCGCAATCTCCACTCAAATTCATCCCAAAGGTGTTCTATCGGGTTGAGGTCAGGACTCTGTGCAGGCCAGTCATGTTATTCCACCCCAAACTCGCTCATCCATGTCTTTATGGACCTTGCTTTGTGCACTGATGAGCAGTCATGTTGGGACAAGAAGGGGCCATCCCCAAACTGTTTCAACAAAGTTGGGAGCATGAATTTGGCCAAAATGTCTTGGTATGCTGACGCCTTAAGAGTTCCCTTCACTGGAACTAAGGGGCCAAGCCCAACCCCTAAAAAACAACCCCACACCATAATCCACCCTCCTCCAAATGATTTGGACCAGTGCACAAAGCAAGGTCCATAAACACATTCATGAGCAAGTTTAGGGTGGAGGAACTAGACTGGCCTGCACAGAGTCCCTGACCTCAACCCAATAGAACATCTTTGGGGTGAATTAGAGCAGAGACTGTGAGCCAGGCCTTCATTTCCACATCAGTGTCTGACCTCACAAATGCACTTCTGGAAGAATTGTCAAACATTCCCATAGACACACTCCTAAACCTTGTTGACAGCCTTCCCAAAGGAGTTGAAGCTACAAAGGGTGGGCCAACTCAATATTGAACCCTATGGACTAAGACTGGGATGCCATTAAAATTCATGTGCATGTAAAAGTAGTTGGGCTCAGACCATTCTCATTTATAGGTTGTGCTACTTTATTTCTCCAGGTGGTATACTGGTGTGTAGTTCCCTGTGGCCTGTAGGTGGCACTGCCATGACAGGTCAGGGTTGAACTATCAGTACTAGTGCTGTGCCTTGGAGTGTCCTCTCTCAGCAGCGGTACAGTGGGCGTGTTTGGCCTGCTATGCATGCTGGGAGAGGATACATAAGGGGCAGACACCGCCTAGGAGGGGTCTTCGGAGGAGGAGGAGAGAAGTCTGAGTCCAAGTGCGTGGCGCATGGCCCTCCAGGCCATGGGGCCACGTGTGCATCAGTCCCAGGCACCTTTAGCCCTGGGGCTGCATCTTCAACACTGGGCCCAGCACCTTTAGCTGGAGCCCACTTCTGGGAAGAAGAATCCCAGGGTGTCCCTTGCGAGGGAGCCTGCTTCTAAGAAGAGGAGGCCGGGGGAGGACCTTTCTGACGGACCGGTGAGAGTTCACGGTGAAGGAAGGGGCCCGGTAACTTTCTGGAGGGATTCATCTATCCACCAAGGGCCTAGTAATGTGCTGCTGCTGGCACCTGTCCTTATATACCAAAAGCTGAGAAGTTCGGGACCTGATAGATTCTGTGGCAGAGAGTCTCTCGATCGTATCTAAGAAAATAACCTAATTAAACGTCCGAGCATCACTTCGGCTGCTAGGATCCACTTTACAGGAGACTATCCGGGTGAGCTAAACCTACTCTGGGATAGATTAGCGATTGTAATATCTGCTTGTGCCTGGACCTACTTCCCAAAACCTTGCTGTCCTGTCTCTTATCCACCCTTTCCTATCTGCTGAACATTGAGAAAATAAACTCAATGTTGGAGTTTAGAGTGGTGTGGACATTGGAATTACTTGGGGGGAAAACAAAGACTTGTCCCTATATCCTAGGAGATGAGAACCAACTGATGGAGAACCTAGCTGTGGGACCCAAATACATAACACCGCTCAACCTCCTCAACCAGGAGGGTACGGGCATATAGTACGGTGTGCCCTTTTGCTGCAAGTGAGCCAAAGGTAGGAAAAAGGGTCCATGTGCTACACGTGGGGGCTCGAGTCCGGGATTCTGCAGCTATACCCCCCCCCCCAGAAGTTGGACTTTGTTTCCCCGTGTGGTTCCCGAGGAGGTCAGCCATTTTGGTGAATTTTGAACTGCGCAACTGATGTGAGTAATGGAGGTACAGGCCTAAACTGTATTTCTGGCTGCGTAGTTCGTGGGCGTGTCTCAACAAGAAAAAGCCTCAACCAGGAGGGTATGGGCATATAGTACGGTGTGCCCTTTTCCTGCAAGTGAGCCAAAGGTAGGAAAAAGGGTCCGTGTGCTACATTATATATATATACATACACACATATACACACACACACACTCACAGACTCACACACAGTATCTCACACACAGTATCTCACAAAAGTGAGTACACCCCTCACATTTTTGTAAATATTTTATTACATCTTTTCATGTGACAACACTAAATAGATGACACTTTGCTAGAATGTAAAGTAGTGATTGTACAGCATGTACAACAGTGTAAATTTGCTGTCCCCTCACAATAACTCAACACAGCCATTAATGTCTAAACCGCTGGCAACAAAAGTGAGTATCCCTAAGTGAAAATGTCCAAATTGGGCCCAAAGTGTCAATATTTTTTGTGGCCACCATTATGTTCCAGCACTGCCTTAACCCTTTTGGGCATGGAGTTCACCGGAGCTTCATAGGTCGTCACTGGAGTTTTCTTCCTCTCCTCCATGATGACATCACGGAGCTGGTGAATGTTAGAGACCTTGCGCTCCCCCACCTTCCATTTGAGGATGTCCCACAGATGCTCAATATGGTTTAGGTCTGGAGACATGCTTGGCCAGTCCATCACCTTTACCCTCAGATTCTTTAGCAAGACAGTGGTCATCTTGGAGGTGTGTTTGGGGTCCTTATGTTGGAATACTGCCCTGCGGCCCAGTCTCCGAAGGGGATCATGCTCTGCTTCAGTATGTCACAGTCCATGTTAGCATTTATGGTTCCCTTAATGAACTGTAGCTACCCAGTGCCGGCAGCACTCATGCAGCCCCAAACCATGACACTCACACCACCATGCTTGACTGTAGGCAAGACACACTTGTCTTTGTATTCCTCACCTGGTTGCCGCCACACACGCTTGACACCATCTGAACCAAATAAATTTATCTTGGTCTCATCCGACCACAGGACATGGTTCCAGTAATCCATGTCCTTCGTCTGCTTGTCTTCAGAAAACTGTTTGTGGGCTTTCTTGTGCATCATATTTAGAAGAGGCTTCCTTCTGGGAGGACACCGATGCAGACCAATTTGATGCAGTGTGCGGCGTATGGTCTGAGCACTGACAGGCTGACAACCCACCCCTTCAACCTCTGCAGCAATGCTGGCAGCCCTCATACGTCTATTTCCCAAAGACAACCTCTGGATATGACGCTGAGCACGTGCACTCAACTTCTTTGGTCGACCATAGCAAGGCCTGTTCTGAGTGGAACCCGTCCTGTTAAACCACTGTATGGTCTTGGCCACCACGCTGCAGCTTAGTTTCAGGGTCTTTGCAATCTTTATATAGCCTAGGCCATCTTTATGTAGAACAATTCTTTTTTTCATATCCTCAGAGAGTTCTTTGCCATGAGGTGCCATGTTGAAATTCCAGTGACCAGTATGAATGAGTGGGAGCGATAACACCAAATTTAACACACCTGCTTCCCATTCACACCTGAAGCCTTGTAACACTAACGAGTCACATGATATACAAGTAAAAGGCGCAAATATCTAATACAAGGTTATCCTATAGATGTATTATTATGTGCTGGATGCATAAATAAACCATGTATGCACAGTATGGTACTAAGTCCACAGTCTCCTTAATAGGTGTCCACAAGGACTTGAGTCTTTCAATGATAGTTCATAAAGAGTTAAAATTGGAGGGGGGGAGGGGAAGGAGAGGGAATGAAACAATACAATTAGTGAAATAGGATAAAATGGAATGGGAATGGACCACACTCAGGGCTGCCATTAAGGTGGAACAGAGACCATGTTCCCAATGCTAAAAAGACAAAAGGGGAGAGAAGAGGCACCCTCTGGGTGCAGATTTTTCAACAAGTTTAATATACAATTAGATTTCCTTATAGTGCACTCACATTTAAGTAGTTAAAAGCAGGCATTGAGTCATGTCCCAAGGTGTGGGGCTGTCCTCGGTAGAGTTGATCCCTCTCCTTGATCTCCTAGGCTGTGCGTCCTGTGATTGTAATGGAAGCTCTACACCGCTGGATGGAATGCAGCAGGTTTGCGGTGGAGCAGTGGAGCGTGTCCTCAGCGCGAGACTTGGAGCGCAGGGAGAAGTCAGGCGGAGGGGGATGACGTTATCGGTATGCGACCAGGTTTTGTGAGCGTGCAGGCTGTAGATGGAAGAAACAGCCGCGCTCCTTTCTCAAGCTTGAGAAAGGAGCGCGGCTGTTTCTTCCATCTACAGCCTGCACGCTCACGAAACCTGGTCGCATACCGATGAGGTCATCCCCCTCCGCCTGACTTCTCCCTGTGCTCCAAGCCTCGCGCTGAGGACACGCTCCACTGCAAACCTGCTGCACTCCATCCAGCGATGTAGAGCTTCCATTACAATCACAGGACGCACAGCCTAGAAGATCAAGGAGAGGGATCGACTCTACCGAGGACAGCCCCACACCTTGGGACATGACTCAATGCCTGCTTTTAACTACTTAAATGTGAGTGCACTATAAGGAAATCTAATTGTATATTAAACTTGTTGAAAAATCTGCACCCAGAGGGTGCCTCTTCTCTCCCCTTTTGTCTTTTCAACGAGTCACATGAAAATGGCTAATTGGGCCCAATTTGGACACTTTTGTTGCCAGTGGTTTAGACAATAATGGCTGTGTGTTGAGTTATTTTGAGGGGACAGTAAATTTACACTGTTATACAAGCTGTACACTCACTACTTGTAGCAAAGTGTAATTTCTTCAGTGTTGTCACATGAAAAGGTACAATAAAATGTTTACAAAAATGTGAGGGGTGTACTCATATTTGTGAGATACTATAGCTATATAAATATACACACACACACAATGTATATATAACGGGGCAGACTCAATGGACCACTTGGTCTTTTTTCTGCCATCGCTCTACTATGTTTCTAAGTACCACAGACATACATTATCGAAATCATCCAGCTTAGGTGGCAATCTCTTGTTTGTAGGTGTTTTTAGTGGCTAATGGCAATCTAGCAATCAAATGTGTTAAATAAATTGAATTAATCACACTTTTTCTAATCCATTGAGTGAAGCTACTGCTGCACCTCCTCAGTCCTCCTTCCCTCTCGAATGATATATACTTATATGTTTGCCAAGGCAGATCTTGCAAGTTTGTCAGGTGTCTGAAAATATTTTAGCAGATTGATCATTAATGCATCCTTGACTACCCAAAAAAGCTAATATGGCTAGCTTGACTTATGACTAATGATATATCTTTACACAATTTTATAGGTTTAACAGAGGTGGGCAAGTGCATAAAAACCTCTGTAGTTATACAAATATCAGGAGAATATATAAACATTGGTTTAACCTGAAATGTTAATTCTAAGATACCATTTAATACAGTCTCAAATCTTAAACAAGTTTGCTAAAAAATAAAAAATACAATAAATGTATTAACATACATTTGGTATAGATTGTAGTTAGAGGTGGAGAACTGAAGTTTGTCATTTATTACCTCCCAGCCAGCAATCACATATAATAAGTAGATCAAAAACTGTGGGCCTGGAGCAGAGAATAACAGAGTTCAGGATGGAAACCAAGGTTTTATGCAAGGCTGTAAACAAAATTATAATTGTTTAAAGCAGGAGTCCTGCCTGGGCGATTTTTAAACAAGGGAATTCATCCATAACATTGCTAGTTTTTATACTGTGAGAGCTTCATTAAACGTAGGTATAAAGTTCAGACTATTTCATGGTAAATTTATGGACTGCAGGGTAATTCCTTAACATGAAAAGCTGCATATATTTTAAGTTACAGTAGTAGTGGCTGCAATAATAAATAATACAATTTTTAATAAGACTGAGAAACCCACTCAGTATTGCCATCAATTACATTTTTCACCTAGATTTGAGAATATGTCTTCAGAACCAAATTTATTTAAAATGTAGGTTGAATCATTCTTACTTGAATATTAGTTTGGTACATGGATGAGGACAAAGACATCTATTTGCATTTATATTCTTTGGTAACTAGTATTTGAAGTAGAGCAATTGATTTTTATTTTCATCTTAATAAAGTAAAACGTAAATGTCAATTAGAGTATAGACATATTTATGCCTGGTACACACAATGAGATTATCGGACAAATGATTGTCTGTTTTTTGTATGCATGCTAGTCTCGTATCGAAAATTAAGAGGTTACTAAAGTTACGAAAATTCTCGTATGACAGAACGAAAATTCGGAAGTGATGTAATGTATTGTATTGTATTGTATTGTATTTTTGGACGAAAACTGTACTGCTTAACCACTTCAGCCATTTTGCAGCTAAAGGACCAGGCCACTTTTTGCGATTTGGCACTGCGTCGCTTTAACTGACAATTGCGCGGTCGTGCGCCGTGGCTCCCAAACAAAAATGACGTCCTTTTTTCCCACAAATAAAGCTTTCTTTTGGTGGTATTTGATCACCTCTGCGGTTTTTATTTTTTGCGCTATAAACAAAAATAGAGCGACAATTTTGAAAAAAAAAATCTATATTTTTTACTTTTTGCTATAATATCCCCAAAAAATATATATATAAAAAAAAATTTTTCCTCAGTTTAGGCCGATACGTATTCTACTACATATTTTTGGTAAAAAATTGCAATAATCGTTTATTGATTGGTTTGCGCAAAAGTTATAGCGTTTACAAAATAGGGGATATTTTGTGGCAATTTTATTAATTATTATTTTTTTTACTAGTAACAGCGGCGATCAGTGATTTTTTTTCGTGACTGCGACATTATGGTGGACACATCGGACACTTTTGACACATTTTTGGGACCATTGTAATTTTCACAGCGATCAGCGCTATAAAAATGCACCGATTACTGTGAAAATGACACTGGCAGTGAAGGGGTTAACCACTAAGTGGCGTTGTAGGGGTTAAGTGTTCCCTGCATAGTGTTTCTAACTGTAGGGGGGATGGGCTCTGTGTCACATGACACCGATCTCCGCTCCGTGTACACGGAGCGGAGATCAGCGTCATTGTCACTAGGCAGAGCAGGGAGATGCTTGTTTACACAAGCATCTCCCCACTCTATACCTCTGTGAGACGATCGCGAGGATCCCCGCGGCGATCGAGTCCACGGGGCCCGTGGTCCGACTCACGGGGATGGTGGCAGGGTCACGCGCGACCACACGGACAGGCATTTAAAGGGGACGTACAGGTACATTGATATGCCTGTCCGTGCCATTCTGCCGACGTATGTATATGTACATGGGCCGGTCCTTAAGTGGATAAACGAAAATCGTATTGTACAAGAAAAATGTTTGCGCTAGTCTCATTGGATAATATGGAATGAACTGTCATGATCAGCTCTCAAAGGCTGTGTACTAATGATCAGATTATCGTAAGATAATTTCAAACAATTTTCTGATCGTGTGTACGGGCCATTAGGCACTTATGTATTCACTCCATGCCAAGAATGAATAAAGTACAAATGCACTTATTTTTTTCCATGAAGACCTCATAATCTACACACATTGATGGGATCCTGGGGAAATTCCTTTTTTAATTTTCTTCTGCAGTGTCACTAAGCTGTATAAAAATGATGTATAGGGAACCCTTTGGACTATAAAGTGTTACTAAACCACAACAGTAAAATCATTGTGTATAACATGCTTGTAATGCGCACTGTGGAACATAAGGGGTTAATCAATGGCATTATTTAAAAAGTCTGTTTGATCCGGTCTTCTCTTAACCTCCTCCTCTTCCAGTGTCCCTAATCTATCGCCTAATAGAACAGAGGCTAGGGGACAAGCTGCACATGCTCAGTTTGGTGTGTGTGTTGCTAGAGGTTTTTTTTTTCTTGGGAGAGTGCATGTGATCAACACAGGACCAATCAGCACTGTCCAGACAGAGAGTCAGGGGTCCTAAAGCCTGATAGGACAGTCAGAGCAGAATGAAAACTCCTCCTGCAAAACTGATAGAAGTCACAAGACTGCTCTAACTGATGGAAAAAGTTTGTATTTACTAAAACTATTGCAATTCCATGTTCTGTATACTGTGGGAGACCAGATGCAGTGAATGCAGTGTCCTGTGTTCAGTAACACTTTAGAAGAAACTACACAATAGAAACTATAAAAAAAAAAAAAAAAAAACAGTAATCTGCTTGCTGGAAAGTAAGAAATTCGCTATTTGCAAGAACATAGGATACATTATTTTCATGACTTCAAACCAAAAATTATGCAGCAAAATATAAAAAATCCTTTGATAATGAGAATTTTCTCTAATTAATGCCATTCAATGTACGGTACATAGGTCAAGCATGCATAACACATTGTATGTTAAAAAGAATAGCAGTGGACAAAAAAGTGGACATACCTGAGCAATTATATACAAAACTATTAGCATCCAAGCCTTAATTGTATATGCATTCCAGTACAGGCTCTTGTAGAGTTTGGGTGAAATTAAGGGTCACAATTCACAATCCAGTGCCCAGAGACTTTATTAAAGAAAGGGAATTAACCAGGTTATACTATTAAATTATTTGAAACTTTAGTATAAATGTCATGCATTCCAGAGAAATACATGTATTTTATTAATTCATAAGAGTATTGTTAGGCTTCCAGGAACAGATTTCATTTACTGCAGATGTTTCTTACAGAGTCCAAAATAATATATTTTTCAAGGGAGCCCAAAATTTAGTCTGTGACAACAGTGATAATACATTATAACCTTTCATATTTGCAATGATCGTCACTTGCAAAATGTTAGTATGTTTCATACAGTGAATACGGAAAAGACGCACAATAGTACATACTCACATAGGCTGCCGACAACTATAACATTTTCAAATAAAAAAAAGCTGAATTTCTATGCATATTATAGTACAAATCTGATCTACATCTCAGCAAAACGACTGCTTTAAATGTCACAGGCATGAAGCAAAACTATTAAAACCAGCCAGATCATAAAAATCAGGTATTTATCTTTCGTGATTAATGATTGGTTGCAAATAATATGGTAGAGGTAAAGTAAAAATACAGTACACAATGAACATTTTAAAAAGGCCATAGCTGGAAAACAATTTGTTGTAACGTCATTTTTTTCTCTGATAAATTTGTACCAAATTGTAAAGGTCAAGTAAGACTTGGGTGTTTTTAAATGCTGACTGGAAGCAGTTTTTTAAAGGTTAAGATGTCATGTAGCTTCAGAGTTACAGTTGTAGGAAGTTGCTGTGGAGTGTTTGCTGACCTCAGGCATCTTTTTGATACAGACGTTTTGTGACGTTGGACGGCAGGAGGAAAAGACCAAAGCTGCAATACAATTTTGTATATTACATTGATATTTCTGCCTTTGGGTCCATTGATCATCTATAATCTGTGTTTTTAAAACCACATTATTTCTAATTATGTGTATCAGAAAGGACTAGATAATATTTCTTTGTGACAATAAAGTCATATTGTATGTAAGCATATATATATCATAAAAACCCTTACCTTCCATTTTATAAATTAATGTAGACTACACCTTGGCTGCACATAAATTAAAGGAAGCCATTTTGCTTGCTGAAGTAATATTTGGGAAATGCAGGCTGTTATTATCACGAAAAGATGTTCCCAACAAATGACAATTGGTTTATGCCTTAAAGAGACCCTGTCATCATATCACACTTCTTAATGTAAAGTAGAGCAAGATAATGTCTTACTTGTATACTGACTAGTTATCTAAGCTTCTCTTCTTGTAGTTGTTATTGCTTCAATATTTGTAGAAATTCAACACTTTTGAGAGTGTTGAATCTCTAGCTATGCCATCTCCAAGTGCTGTACTGCTCCCTCGTCTAGCTGCTATGCCTTTGTTGGGGAGTGTGGCTCCCAGCTCAACCACACATCTCTTATGACCTCGGAAGCATGCACAGGTAAATCTGCTGAAGGAATGGAATACTGATGATATTTGTGCAGATTGCTTGCATAATTAATGGGATCATGCTCACACATCATGGGATAAACATCACTTGATCGACCTTTTTATGTCTGCTGGGTCAACTGCTGGAACATCCAAGATGGCAGCAGCCAGAAGTGGCTTCAGGCATTTTGGTTAGCTATGAAAATAAAGGCCTTTGCGGAGTGTTTGAATAAATAAAGCACAGTAAAAGGACATTTGCAGGGGAATGTGTTATTTAGGTTAAAGGAACACTAAAGGAAAACATTTTTTTTTCTGTAAAATAACATGTTATACTTACCTCCACTGTGCAGCTCGTTTTGCACAGAATGGCCCCGATCCTGGTCTTCTGGGGTCCCTCGGCGGCTGTCTCGGCTCCCCCCCCCCCCACAAGAACTATCCACCTTCATGCGAGCTCTGTCGCATGGTGGATAGTTCTTGCGAGTGCGCTCCCGTGATACAGCCGAATTGTTGGTACATTAATGAATAAGTGAAATGGCCAAATCATGGGCATTAAGTGATATCCTTATTCTCATTAAGCTCCCAAACCTCATTTCTGTTTTTTTGGAACGAGCGGTGTATCTTAGTTGCGGTCATGTGCTCTGTGCAGAAAACAAATCTTATAATCCCTGATCCATCTCAGGAGCGAGCAAGAGAGGGTGGATACATTTCTACATAAAGTGGAACAATGGAGCATGAACACAGCGACCAACAGAAAATTGGATCACAACAAAATAGGCTGTAAAGAAGATAACAATAGTTTTTTTTTTTTTTTTAATTAAGAACATTTACTTTAATATAAGTATGTTTAAATCAGAGGAGACAAAATGGCAATAAAAACCTTTACATAGTTGGTAATGTTGAATAAAGACACCAGTCCATCCAGCCAGTGGCGGCCCATCCATTAGGGGCGCCCCGGCGCTGCCCCCTCTATCCTCGCAACCTCCCCTATAGGAATAATGGATAGATTAATGCATAGCATAGCATGAATCTATCCATGGCCACCCTCTATTCATGGGGCTGGCCCCTTTCAGGAGGCCGGGTGCCTGAATTACAGCGGCGGAGGTGTTTTTTTTAAGCTCCTGATTAGAGCCATAGGCTCTAATAGACTTCAAAATAGGGTGGCTTTTGGCGCAGAGCACCCAGGTGTTACAACAGCGAATGAATATTCACTGTTGTAGCACTGATCCTCAGTCCAGCCAATAAGAAGCGGGTGTGAGACCAGTTTTCTAATTGGTCAAAAAGAGAAGACTCCCAATTCGCCACCAAGGAGGGAGGAAACTGAAGCCACCGCCGTTGTGGAGACCCGTGGAGAGCAGGGGAATGGGAGGCTTCTGCCGAGCATGGGAATCCGACCGACCAGCTGATGGGGATGTCGGTGGCATACTGTTGCCACTGCATCCAGCTTAACCTGAGAGTGTGCGTTTGTCTACTATTTCCCATATTACTGCACATTGTGCTTGCTAAGAGACACATTTAAAATGTTTTAATTTACGCACACTCCCCACTGACACCAACAGCTATGGAAGGGGTTCCACATCCTTACCACTCTAACAGTAAAGAACCCCTTACACAGTTTGAGATTGAACTGTTTCCCATTTAACTTCATTGTGTGGCCCCATGTCTTCTTTACAGACCTAAGATTAAATAGTTTACTTCCAATGCTAGAGTCACTATCTAAATATTGCAAACATATGCCCCTTAAGCGTCTCTTCTCCAGGGAGACCAAGTTTAATGTTTGTAGTCGTTCCTCATAACCAAGGTCCTCCAGCCTCCTTATTAGTTTTGTTGCCATTCTTTGGACTTGGTCCAGTTTAACCACATCCTTCCTGAAGATTGGTGACCAAAACTAGATGGCACACTCAAGATGTGGACAAAGTGGTGGAATTATAGTTTTATCACTTGATTAAATTCCATTTAGGCGCTGGATTCTTCAATTGACTCAATTAAGGAATGTCAAAACAGCCCTATTGGCATTTTTCTGGTGGTGGTTACCCAATTCAGGCACACATTTGCACCAGTGTCGGTAACATTACTACCACACTACCACAGTGACAAATTCCTAAAGAATTATTGCCAGTTCTCATATTAGGAAACTGGTGGTAATTAAGACCAACTCTGAGCTGGAGTACAAAGGTACGCCTGTATTCAGAGCCAGTGCCTGTGCTGTCATGTATGTAATTCCCACACAGAGCTTGACCCATTTAACTGTTAGATTGGAGATTGCCTGACTGGAAGCTACTTGTACACAGAGATACAGGTGATATCGTTACCCAAATATTGGAAATTACTTGTCATTGGGTGGGCAGAGCCTGGTGGGCATCTGCAAAACTAGTTCCCCATCAGATTCACTTTACTTTTGATTGACTGATTGGTGGGTGAATTCAAAAGCCTCTATTGGACTGAATAGCAGATATGGATATGCCTGCTACCATGAACTTACAATCAAAAGTGAATCATACCCGATGAGGATCTAGTATCTCAGTTCGCAATCAGGCTCCTCCCACCCCTGTACAAAACTCCTCAGCCATGTGCCCATCAATGACAATGTGCATACTCCCTCCTCAGTGCAGATGTAGATAGATTCATGTACCTTTGACAGGTATATGAATTGGGTGCAAGCACTGATGCTTTCGGTGCTGCACCAAACAAAATTTTGAAAGAATGTCAGACACTGAATGTGTGGAAGTCTTTCCAGTGTGTCTTTACCATTTTGGCAACTAGTGCTTCTCAGATATCTAAAAATAAGGGGTAAATAGATGGCACACAAGTGCCCAAAGTTAAAATGAGACACATAAAAGAATGGACTTGTTAAGAATCCAGTTTTGGCAGATATCTTTCAACTTTCTTAAACACAGACACGGCACACTGCAACCCCACCTAGGACTGCCCAAATAGGTCCTTGATAAGAAGGATGGGGGTAGCAGGATGGGAACATTTTTGTGCAGTGTAAAATAATAGGATTTTTATAACAGCTTACCTGTAAAATCCTTTTCTTGGAGTACATCACGGGACACAGAGCGACATAGTCATTACTAATGGGTTATATAGATACCGTCAGGTGCTGGCACTGGCAACTTCCAAAACCGGAAGTACCCTCCCCTATATAAGCCCCTCCCATCCGGGAGCACCTCAGTTTTGTAGCAAAGCAATAAGTGTCCCCAAAGAGGGGTGGGAGCTCTGTGTCCCGTGATGTACTCCAAGAAAAGGATTTTACAGGTAAGCTGTTATAAAAATCCTATTTTCTTTTTCGTACATCACGGGACACAGAGCGACATAGTCATTACTAATGGGATGTCCTAAAGCAATGCCAAATGAGGGGGGGGGATACACCATATATAAGCTGAGCGCTATCAGACATGAGGATCTTTTGCGGCCTGCAACACACTGCGCCCAAAGGCGACATCCTCCTGACTTCTAACGTCCACCTGGTAGAACCTAGTAAACGTGTGTACTGAAGACCATGTTGCGGCCTTACAGATTTGAGCCAGGGAGGCCTGGTGATGCACTGCCCATGAAGTTCCAACTGCTCTCGTGGAGTGCGCCCTAACTTTGAACGGAGGCGGTCTACTTCTCAAGCCATAGGCTTGTATTATGACCTGTCGAATCCACTTGGCTAAAGTAGATTTTGACGCTGCCTGACCCCTTCTGGGGCCTTCCGGCAGAATAAACAAAGTATCCGTTCTGCGAATCTGAGCAGTGGCTTTTAGATAAGCTTTAACTGCTCTTACTACATCCAAAGAATGCAATAACTTTTCCTCTACCGAAGTAGGCTTGGGAAAAAACGAAGGAAGAACCACATCTTGGTTCAAATGAAACCTCGATACCACCTTAGGAAGAAAGGCTGGATGAGGACGTAACACTACTCTGTCCTTATGGATAACCAGATATGGCTCCTTACAGGACATAGCTGCTAATTCCGACACTCTTTTAGCCGAACAAATGGCTACTAGAAAAATCAATTTCCTGGTGAGAAGCACCAAGGAAATATGCTGTAATGGTTCAAATGGTTGTTTCTGTAGAACTGACAGAACCAAGTTTAGATCCCATGGACATATGGGAATATTAACCGGAGGACTAATACGCATCACTCCTTGTATAAAGGCTTTGACTAGTGAATGCGAAGCCAAGGGCCTTTGAAAAAATATTGACAAGGCCGAAATCTGACCCTTGATAGTACTCAAGGCAAGCTTCCTATCTACAGCCCATTGTAGGAAGTCCAGAATCCTACCTATTACGTATTTACGTGGATGCCATTTTCTGGCCTCACACCAGGCGATGTACGCCTTCCAGATTCTATAGTAGATCTGCCTGGATACCGGTTTCCTGGCATTGATCATGGTAGACACCACAGCATTAGAGAGCCCTCTCTTCTTTAGAATGTGGGCTTCAATAGCCAGGCCGTCAAACCTAGGGCTGGTAAGGAAGGGTGGTATATCGGTCCCTGCGAAAGCAGGTCCGGACGATGTGGGAGGGTCCAAGGACTCCCCACAGACATTTTTACAATCTCCGCGTACCATGCTCTTCGGGGCCACGCTGGAGCCACCAGAATCACTGGTTTCTTTTCTACCCTGATTCTGCGGAGTAATCGAGGTAACAATTGTGGCGGTGGGAATGCATATATCAGCTTGAACTGATCCCAAGGGAACACTAGGGCATCCGAGCCGCAAGCTAGGGGATCCCTTGTCCAAGAGACAAACCTGTCCACTTTTGTGTTGAATCTGGATGCTAGCAAATCTACATCCGGTGTTCCCCACCGCTGACATATTGTCCGGAAAACCTCGGGATGAAGGGACCATTCCCCTGGGCATAATTGTTGGCGACTTAGAAAGTCCGCCTTCCAATTCTCCACTCCTGGAATGAATACCGCAGATATGGCTGGGACATATCTTTCTGCCCATCTTAGGATGTAATTTACTTCCCTTTGGGCTGCACGACTCCTGGTGCCCCCCTGACGATTGATATATGCCACTGCTGTGGCATTGTCTGATTGAACTCTGACAGGGGACCCTTGGAGTTTGGATGTCCATGCTACTAGGGCATACCGGGCTGCTCGTATCTCTAAGAGATTGATGGGCAGGGCCTTTTCTGCTTCTGACCACTTGCCCTGGAGAGACCATTGCTCCAGTACTGCTCCCCAGCCTACAAGGCTGGCATCTGTAGTGACCACCTTCCAGGAAATCGGACTGAAGGATTTCCCTCTTTCCAGATTCTGGGGAACCAACCACCAGCGGAGGCTCCTGCGAACGGAAGGGGACAAGGACATTGGTAAGTCCAGAGCCTGAACTTTTTTGTTCCAGGCTGACAGTATGGCCCTTTGCAACTTCCTTGAATGGAATTGACCGTAGGGTACTGCTTCGAATGATGCCACCATCTTTCCCAGCAGCCTCATGCACAGGCGTATGGATGGCTGTCTTTTTGAGCCCACTAAGTGGATCAAATCTCTCAAAGACGACCCCTTTTCTTGAGGCAAGAAAATTTTTCTCTGGTCTGAATCCAGCCTTAGCCCCAAGTATTCCAGACTTTTGACTGGTTTTAGGGCTGACTTGTCTCGGTTGATAATCCAACCGTGATATTCCAGATACTTGATTGTCTCGTGAACAACCACTTCTAGTTTTTCCACTGAGTGGTCTATCAGCAACAAGTCGTCTAGATATGCCATTATCGTTACACCTCGTGTTCTTAGATTGGCCAATAACGGGGCCAAAATTTTTGTGAACACTCTTGGTGCTGTGGCCAGACCGAAGGGTAAGGCTCTGAACTGAAAATGGCGGCCTTCTACCGCAAAGCGTAGAAATTTTTGGTGGGCGTGAAAGATGGGAATGTGCAAATAAGCATCCTTGATGTCGATCGAGGCTAACCATTCCTCCCCTTGTAGGGCAGTGGCTACCGATCGGATCGACTCCATCCGGAAAGTCCTGATATGCAGGAATTTGTTTAGCCCTTTTAGATTTAGTATGGGCCTCACGTCCCCGTTTGGCTTCGGAACTGTAAAGAGGTTTGAGTAAAACCCGAACCCCCACTCTTCCAGGGGAACCTCTATAATTACTGCTTGAAGCAATAATTGTTCTAGTGCCAACAGGAGGGATCCTCTCTTCTGGGGATCCCTTGGCACGTTTGACCTTATAAAGCGGGAAGAAGGGGAGTTTTTTAACTCCAATTTGTATCCCAGATTTACTGCGGAGAGCACCCATCTGTCTCGGATCGTGTCCCGCCAGGTCTCTGTGAACAACTGAAGTCTTCCCCCCACCCGATTGTGTGGGGGCAACCCTTCATGCATTTGACTTTGGGGGAGGTTTTGTACCTCTCCTGCTCCAGGGCTTCTTGTTACCCTGCAACTGTCCCTGATTTCTACCTCCGGGATTTGATCGAGGAGGCCGTCGGAACTGTTTCACAGCCGATGTCCTAGGGACTGGAGAAGCCGGCCTCTTAAAAGAGGGACCTCTAACTCTATTTTTAACCGGCAAAAGTGTACTTTTACCGCTGGAAATTCTCTGGATATACTTGTCCAGGTCTTCCCCGAATAAGCGCTCCCCATGAAATGGGAAGCTGACCAGCAATTTTTTACAGGGAGCTTCAGCAGACCAGTTTTTGAGCCATAGAAGCCTGCGCATATGTACTACAGACAGCGTAAGGCGGGAGGCCTGATGGATTGAATCCTTTATAGCGTCCACCGCAAAGCATAAGGCTCTAGGTAGATCAGCTAGGGCAAGAGCCTGCTGATCTGGCAAGTCCCTTAAGACCTGTTTCAACTGATCCTTCACTGCTTGGCAGACCCCAATAGCTGCCACTGCTGGTTGTGTCACCAATCCTGCTGTAGAAAAAGCAGATTTCAATAAGGACTCCAATTTTTTATCTATTGGGTCCTTGAACATTTGGACATTTTCCACCGGACATGTCAGTGATTTATTCACACAAGAGATGGCTGCGTCCACTGTAGGGACCCTCCATTTTCTGATGAACTTATCCTCCATAGGATAGACCACCGGAAATCTCTTGGGAGGAGTAAATATTTTGTCAGGAT
Source organism: Rana muscosa (assembly GCA_029206835.1). Classification (NCBI taxonomy): domain Eukaryota; kingdom Metazoa; phylum Chordata; class Amphibia; order Anura; family Ranidae; genus Rana; species Rana muscosa. The sequence goes on from CM055120.1 coordinate 131,925,450, forward strand.
GCTCCCAATCCTGGTAAATGAGCCCCTCCAGTAAAGGATGGATCGGAAAGGAACAGACAGTCTGGGGAGCTTTTAGCGACCCCAACGAGGAGACAGAAGTGGAGGATGGCTCCGCAAGTGGCATTTTAAATGCTGATCGGACCATATTAGTCAGGAACTGAACCCATAACCTTTCAGCATGTGATGCTGAGAACGGCTCTTCCACTGTTGATTCCTCTGCAACCGAATCGACCTCATCCTGATCCCCCTCAGGTAGGTCGACCTCTGTATGGGACTGTTGCTCTGTTAACAGGCACTTTGAGGGAGGAGACGGAGATCGAGCGCTTTTCTCCTGTGACAGGGAAGCAGCGATCAATGCTGACAATCTCTCTTCCAGCCCTCCCAGAGCTGAGGAAAAAACCTCCTCTGTTACATACACAGGAGCAGGTGAACTGAGGACAGCCACAGTACCAGGTACTCCTGGGGGTGCCCTACGGTCACTAACCTCTGATTCTTCAGGGGAGACTGGTGCAGCCAAAGCATGCCCAAGATCCTCAGAGCCCGATGGAGACCCCCTATTCCTCCTGGAATTTCTAGTCCCGGAGTTTTTAGACGGCATATTCCTAAGCCACAAAGCTGAGGTATTCCAGCCGAAATACACCAGTTACTGATAATAGTCTAGCATAAATGCTGCTATAAGAAACAGTTGGTGTCTACTAATGTGCCTTTCTAGGGGATGCCTGTATCAACCGCTTGCTGTATGCCTTTAAATGTTGCCAGCTCTGTCTCTGTACTTCATAGCCAGCTTACTACAATATTGTGGTTTTTAAACCTGCTGGGACGCCCGCACATGCGCAGAAGCGCTGCGGCGCGCACAGAGCGTCATCCCCCAGGCTCCGCCCCCTTTTCCGGCTCACCTCTATATATAGAGGCGCGTGCACGCGCACGCGCGCGGCCACGTGCGCCTTCGGCGCTAATTTCAAAAAATGGAAACAAAGGGACAGGAGCCAGGGCCCCTCTTTGCCGCAGGCCGGGGGATGGACGAGCACTGCAACATGGCAGAGGAAGCAGTTTCCTATAAGAGAACTCACCAACTGCCTGGACTTTGCTCTGCTGAGAAGAAACTAGTCCACATGACAAGAAAACATTCCACAGCGGCCTCTAGTGGACAAACACAGGTACCGCAGTCTAATATATTAAATATATATATAAAACATTTTTTTTTTTTTTTTTTCTTGACCACCATTAAAAATTATTACATTTTTTTAGTAGTTACAGGCATGCACAGAATCTTGCGGGAATACCATTAGGTAACAGACAGAAAGACAAATTAGGCTTGGGGGTCCCCCAATAGAACCAAGTTCCTGGGGGCCCCCACTTACCTGTTCCCCGCCGCAGGACTTTGTTTGGTCCACAAAAGCCCAAACTTCACCTATCACGGCAGGCATTGTAATCAAACCTTCAGGGACCGGGTTCCCAAGGATTCCACTCCCCTGGACCTGTATAGCACCCTGCACAGAAAACATCTTGGTCGTGGGTATGACCAGAGCTCTGGATCCCAGGGTCCAGCTCTCCTAAGAGAAGCATTACAGGCAAAACCTTGCTCTTCTCTGCAAGGCCCGGGTACCGACCGTTTAGCTATGAAGCTTTTTTGGTCGGATCCGGAATAGCTTACTGAGGCCCAAAAGAACCTGTACGCAAGCTCAGTGAAAAACACATGTTTCTTCTTGGCCAACACCTTAGACACTGGCAAAAAACTGAGGTGCTCCCGGATGGGAGGGGCTTATATAGGGGAGGGTACTTCCGGTTTTGGAAGTTGCCAGTGCCAGCACCTGACGGTATCTATATAACCCATTAGTAATGACTATGTCGCTCTGTGTCCCGTGATGTACGAAAAAGAAAAATGCAATACAATCTGAAAAAGAGACATATCATATATACATGAAATCCCTGCTGGTATGATGGGGGCTCTAAAGTCTAGTACCGGCTGGAACAGAAACTGGGGTGCCCACAGGCAGTTGGGACATGTGAGTAATTCTCCCAGCAAAACTGGATGGGTCCAGTTGCTTCTTGTTTGAATGGATCTACCTTGTCTGGCCATGGACTTGGAAGGCAGAGAGTCCATGGTGTCTGTGCCCCCTGGGAGTGGTCATCCTAGGGGTGCTCTTAGTAACACTTGGGTGTGGGACCCCATGGTGTGAACAGGCACAGATTTTCTGCACTGTGCCTCCATGGACTAGGCCTTCTGGGCAATTTTTGCTACCAGGTCTCAGGGCCTAGTCAGTGCAACTTTATTTATTTTATCTTAATTTATTTTTCTCTTTACGTTTGTCACCTTTTACTTTTGTGTGTGTTTTTCTCACTGAATAAAGGGGGTGAATCCTCTGGCTTGCCCTGAACTCTAGAGGGAAGATGTGTGGCCATCAGGTTCCTTCCTCCCCTGAACCAGAGGGGGTCTCTCTTTGGCAGAGCCTCTCGACCTAGTACTCGGTGGTTGGCTTTGGCTGGCCACAAAGAGGGGATCCACCAGGCCTTCTAACCTGTCGGGAGTGGACAAAAGCATACCTTTAAGTGCACTTTTTTGTGTGTATTCCCTTGCACTTTTTTTGTAAACTTACTGGTTTTTAGCACGACTGCGGATTCAAGGAAAAAAAAAAGAAAAAAAAAACTTGTCTTGGCTCTGTTTGGACTGATATCTAAAAAATTATAAATCTTACTTTTTGAGCCTAACTGACCATTCTTTTTTGCTGCCACTATGCAGGAAAGTATTTTTTTTAACTTGAACTAGCTATTAGGCAATTAATGCTTGTTCCCAGGTGGCAGATGTTCTCTGTTGTGTAGGAAGGTTATCAAGAACATGTGATCAGCAGAGTTTATCTGATAAAATGTCAACCTTAAGCCTTCTTCTCAAGGAATGTACCCATCATGCCCAGACAAAATTCAGCTCTAATTAAAGTATAATGTAATATTTGGAAGCAGGCCTGCTTTAGATTTTTTTTTTTTTGCCAAGTTACACATTTATAATACTGCCAATTTTAACCTATTACTCTAGTAAATTATAGTACTACATTTTGAAAGAACATCACACTTTGTGGTCAGTGTTCTAAATGCCCATTTAGCACACAGAATTTAATTGTTAATGCTGTAATATGAGGTTGAACAGAGGTCAAAACCCAATGCAGTAATTGAAAACACAAAATGATTATTTCCAAAATCATCAAGAGCATGGCATTTATTTCACTACAAGTGCCTGAACAAAACACGGGGGAGCAAAGAAAAGGCAAGCGTTAATGTGCAGACGGCATTCAGATAAACCTATTATTTTGGACTACATGGGTGAAGCACAAGTTTGTCTTAAAGTAAAAATAAATCTTGTTTTTTTGTAGTTTCCTTGCAGCCACCTCCTGTCTGCATGCATGTACTCCAGCAATGGCTTCAAAGCATTTCTCAGGTCAAGTTTTCCAGTGCAGACAGCAGTGGACCTTGCCTGTGTAGCCTGGGTTGACATGGCCACCCTATAACAGAAAGTTCCTAAAAAAGGACCTACATTTTAACCACTTTATTACCGCACTATAGCCGAAAGACAGCTACAGCATGGCTCTGTTGTTCCGGGGAGGGTGTTCTTGGACATACTCCTGGAACCATGCTCCCTGAGCGCCCTCTGGGGCATGAATCTGGCATGCTCAGTGATCGCAGATCAAGGAACGTGGTAAAGAGCCAATCACGAAAATCCTTTACCATGTGATCAGCTGTGTCCAATCAATCAGAGTTTCCGTTATCGGCATTACTTCCTCATGCGCTGTCACATCGTGAGGAAAGGAGAGCCGGTAACTGGCAAGTGTGACAGGGGACATGTACACACAGTACCACCTATTAGTGCCCATAAGAGCTGCCCATCAATGTCGCACATCAGTGCCACCCCGCAGTGCCCAGTGTTGCCAATCAGTGCTGCCTCATCAGCACACATCAGAAAAATTACTTATTTGCAAAATGTTATAACAGAAGCTAAAAAATAAAAAAAAGTTGTTTTTCCGAAATTTTCTGTATTTTTTAATTTCTTTAGCAAAAAATAGAAAAACACAGGTTTATTGATTAAATACCACTAAAAGAAAGCTCTATTTGTGTGAAAAAAATTATAACAATTTAACTTGGGTATAGTGCTACATGACCATGCAAATGTCATTCAAAATGCACACGGCAGGAAGGGGGTTAAAGTACATAGTATTAAAGTGGTAAAGTTCTTCTAAAGGCTCAAAGTTTTTTTTAACCTTCATGCATTCTATGCATGAAGGAAAAGAAACCTCCTCTGTGCAGTAGCCCCCACAGCTCCCCTAATACATACCTGAGCCTCATCTCGATCCATGATGTGCACGAGAGCCTCAGCTCTCCGGGGACTCTCCCTCCTCATTGGCTGAGGCAGCAAGGGGAGCCATTGGCTCCTGCTGTCAATCGCAGCCAGTGAGCCAATGAGGAGAGAGAGGGAGTGAGGCCAAGTCGAGGCTGTGTGTGTGAGAATGGAAACACAGAGCTGCTGCTCAGGAAAGAGCCTGCTTGGGTGCCCCCATTGCAAGCTGCCTGCTCTGGGGGCACTCGGCAGGATGGAGGGACAAAGAGCGCAAGGGAGGCGGATATGGGCTGCTCTGTGCAAAACCACTGCACAAAGCAGGTGAGTAGAACATGTTTTTTTTTCCCCCAAAGCAAGTCTTTAATATCATCACTTTAACCACTTGCGGACCACCCATCATACAATACATATACAGCGGCAGGGCAGCCACTCTGCGCCAGATCACGTACCTAGTACACGATTCGACACTGCCGGGTCTGAAGCACGCTTTGTGGATCTGATCTGCAGGTACCATAGACTCGATGTCCACCGGCACTCATCAATCATTAGGCAGAGAGCCAGAATGACGATCTGCCTATGTAAACAAGGCAGATTGCCGTTCTGTAAGCAGGTAAGGCATTGATCTTGTGCTCCTGAAAAGCAGGAACTTGGATCAATGCCTTCTCCTAGTAAAAGCACCTCCCACACAGTGCACAAACAATGGCTAGGCACACAGTTAACCCTTTCCTATCCGATGTTTAACCCCTTCCCAGCCAGTGTCAATAGTACAGTGATAGTGCCAATTTTTTTAGCATTGCTCACTGTATTATGCCGCGTACACACAATCGTTTTTAATGTCATTTTCAAAAACGAAGTTTTTCTCGACGTGATTTTTCTTGTTTCCTCTCAAGCCTGTCTTGCATACACACGTTCATTAAAAAAAACGCTCGAGCAAAGCGCAGTGACGTACAACACGTACAACGGCACTATAAAGGGGAAGTTCCGTTCGAATGGCGCCACCCTTCATGTTAGTAAAGTTTGTTGAGCGACGATTCGCGCTTTTCAGCCTCGTGCTTTTCAGTCCGTTACAGCGTGACGAATGTGCTATCTCTATTACAAACGCTAGTTTTACCAGAACGAGCGCTCCCGTCTCATACTTGATTCTGAGCATGCACGTTTTTTTTCCCCTCGTAAAAGCATACACACTACCATTTTTCACGTCATTAAAAAAAACAACGTGAAAAACGATGTGAAAAAATAGAGCAGGTTCTCATTTTTTTTAGGCCATTTTCACGTCGTTAAAAATGCTCTGGAGCCTACACACGATCGTTTTTAATGCCCAATTTAAAAAACTGCATTTTTAACGACGTGAAAAACGATCGTGTGTACGCGGCATTAGTGTTTCTGGTCCCCAAAAAGTGTCCAAAGTGTCAGTTAGTGTCCCAACTGTCTGCCGCAATATCGCAGTCCCACTATAAGTTCCTGATCGCCATCATTACTAGTAAAAAAATAAAAATGAAAAATAAGTAACTAAAAATATCTCAGTTTGTAGACGCTATAACGTTTGTGCAAACCAATCAATGTACGCTTATTGGGATTTTTTACCAAAAATATGTAGAATACATATTGGCCTAAATTGTTTTTTTTTTTTTATTGGATATATTTTATAGCAGAATGTAAAAAATATTGTTTTTGTTTATAGCGCAAAAAATAATGCAATGGTGCTCAAATACCATCGAAAAAAAGCTCTGTTTGTGGGAAAAAAAAGAACATACATTTTATTTGGGTACAGCATCGCATGACCAAGCAACGCAGTGCCGTATCGCAAAAAATGGCCAGGTCATGAAGGGGGGTAAATCTTCTGGAGGGCAGGTTGATATAGAACGTTGCAGATTTTAAAATATATAACATGGCGTTAGATTTATTAGCATGTTAAAGTGGAACTAAACTGTGTTTTTAATCAAATGCTGACATTTAAGAGAAACTTTGCATGTTTCTCTCTACCTGGCAGCATTTTTTTGCCTCATTGTAAGCATTGCATGTGGCGCTCAGTGTACAGTCTCGGCATGAATCTGTGCCAGGACAATGAAATTCCCATGTGCAAGCACGAGTTACTCCCAGGATCTGTTTTTATAGTTATTATTCTAAAGGCCCGTACACACAGTTTGACTTTTTGCCAACAAACTTCAAAATGAGCAAGTTTTCCCAAAAATCCGACTATGTGTACGCTCCATCGGACAAACTTTTTCAGTTTTCATTGGACAAAAGTTCGCTCTGCAAACGGACAAACTTTTCGGCAACAAAAGTCCGATGGTGCAAAGTCTGACCGTGTGTACACAAATCCATTGGACTTTTGTCCAAAGTAAAAATCCGCATGCCCAGAACTAATGTTAAAATCAACCAACAATAGCAGAAGTTGACCAAAGGATGGCGGTAAAGAGCAGAAAAGAGCAGAAAAACCACGTGATGTTGGGAAAGTTTGCAGAAAAGTCCTGCTGTGTGTATGCTATGGGTGTGCCCGGCCAACTCCCTTCGGACAAAAATCCACGGAAAAATTTGTTTGAAGTCCGACCGTGTGTACGAGGCTTTAGTTACATCAAGCCAACCTAACCATGTAAGATAACAGAAAACTCCAAAACGGGAAGAGGAGTCGATAAAAATTGTGTCTGTTGAATCGCTGATGAAAGGAGCTTCACAAGGTAAGCATGCCATAATGTACAACTTACTAAGCATATTAGCTCATAATGACAAAAGCTCCTGGAGGCACCAAATTCTGTAAGCAGTTTAGTTCAATCCTGGAGCTCTTATGAGTAGTTTTAAAATGTGCTTCTTGTATTAATGGAATTAGATAACAAAACCATATGCCTGTATTAGGCAGAGTAGTCATCATTTAGCGAAACAGACATTTGATTGCTTTGCTACACTATCTCACAAGCTCTGCATTGGCCTTATCCTTTCTGAAGACCCTCTCATTCTGAAAAGTTTTACCAATTAACATAGAAATAGAGGGTTTTCGTTTTTCCAGAATGCAAGAATCAGAATTAAATCATTGGAATACACCAGAAAGCGTGTTCTTGTGTGTAAAGAAGTAGGGTGGGTGAACGTATGAAGCTGAAAATGTCATTGTATGTTGATCATAGAAATGGGACAAAAATCTGATGTGCACGCATAATTCATACACCAGTTTTTTGTGACATAAGAAGTTGCCTGCTCATACTCCCATCATCTGATTTGTATATGTCTACAAATTAGAACCGTTTTGTGAGGGAATAGTAACATCTAGCTGGCAAAAGCTAATCAGAGAGTTCAGGTCTATTCAATGAGCAGATAGCTCCAGCACCAGCTTTTTCTCATTCTGTATGTTCTGATTGGGTTTTGCATAAGCATTTATGCAAACTGGTGACCATATATAAATATATATACATTTTTTGGCTATCTTTTTTAGATATACTGTATTTTTGAATGTGATTAGTTTAAAAGGAGAAGTACGGCCAAAGCTCATTTGACTGTACTTCTGTGGCTCACAGGAGTGCAGATCGTTTTGCACTCCTGTGACCCGTTTTCAGCAGACAGTGGGCTGAAGCCCGTTACTGGCTGATGTCACAGGGCTGGTCCAGGCCTCGGAAAGATTGCAACCATATGGTCAGGATCTCAGGCCGCTCCTGCCCCTTCCACAGCCCAGCGCTCCAGTGAGCACAGGGGAGCAAAGCAGAGAGCCAGTGACTGACAGTCACTGGCTCTCTGCCCAGGGAGTACTGAGAACCGAGCGATCAGCAGAGTTTGATCACTCGGTTCTCAGCCTTCAAGCCAGTGGGGGACAGATGCAGCACCACAACCTAGGCCCCACCTAGGTAAGCATGCTTTAAAAAAGAAAAAAATTCCTATGCTTCTCTTAGTTTAAATTTTATCATTAGGCTATTTACACACAGTATCTCACAAAAGTAAGTACACCCCTCACATTTTTGTAAATATTTTATTATATCTTTTCATGTGACAACACTGAAGAAATTACACTTTGCTACAATGAGGAGTAGGGAGTGTACAGCTTGTATAACAGTGTAAATTTGTAGCCCCCCAGTGCCGGCAGCACTCATGCAGCCAAAGACCATGACACTCCCACCACCATGCTTGACTGTAGGCAAGACACACTTTTCTTTGTACTCCTCACCTGGTTGCCGCCACACACGCTTGACACCATCTGAACCAAATAAGTCTATCTTGGTCTCATCAGACCACGGGACATGGCAGCGGCATTGTAAGGGGGGAGCGGGGGGTGCGGTCCGCACCCGGGTGACACCCACCAGAGGGGTGACACCCGGCACAGCGCTGGATTGAGAGAGGCGCCGCGGCTCTCTCCTTCTCCTTCAACTGCGCACTCCAGTATATTTGCTGTGACTATGCAATGTTCGGGAAGGGAGGAGGAGAAAGAAGGCATAGGCAGACAGCTCAGTGCTCGGTGCCCGCATGTCTTCCAGGAACCGGCTCTGCAATCCCCTATTATTGTGACAGGCAGGCGGGGGAGAGGTTCCGGCTGCCTATCACAACACTTTTCACAGCCGACAGAGTCTAGGCTCCTCCTCCACACTGACAGTACATTCACAACAGGAGGAGCCTAGGAGGAGGGACATCCATGTGGAGAAAGCCGCGCTATTCTAAGGTCTGTAAATGTGGGGAGGGGGGAGATATTATACACTATATAGTCACAATGGGCAGATATACACAGGGGGGGTTACATTAGGGGGATTACACACTGGGGAGTTACATCAGGGGGGGTTACATTAGGGGGATTACACAGGGGGGAGTTACATCGGGGGGGGTTACATTAGGGGGATTACACAGGGTGGAGTTACATCAGGGGGTTTTCATTAGAGAGATTACACAGGGGGGATTTACATCAGGGGGGTTACATTAGGGGGATTACACACGGGGGAGTTACATCAGGGGGGGTTACATTAGGGGGATTACACACGGGGCAGTTACATCAGGGGGGGTTACATTAGGGGGATTACACAGGGGGGAGTTACATCAGGGGGGTTACATTAGGGGCATTACACAGGAGTGAGTTACATCAGGGGGGGTTACATTAGGGGGATTACACAGGGGGGAGTTACATCAGGGGGGGTTACATTAGGTGCATTACACAGTGGGGAGTTACATTAGGGGGATTATACAGGGGGGAGTTAAATCAGGGAGGTTACATTAGGGGCATTACACAGGGGGGAGTTACATTAGGGGGATTACACAGGGGGGAGTTACATCGGGGGGTTACATTACGGGCATTACACAGGGGGAGTTACATTAGGAGGATTATACAGGGGGGAGTTACATCAGGGGGGGTTACATTAGGGGCATTACATGGGGGGTTACATTGAGGGGATTACACTGGAGGGTATTTACACAGGGAAGGAATACACTGCAGGGGTTTTACACTCTAGGGATTTACACCGGGGAGTACAATGGTGGAGGGATTTACACTATGGGGGAATTTACACTATGGGAGATAAAACTGAGGGGATTTACTGGGGGGGGGGATTTACACTGGGCTGCTCAGTCTAAAATGCCTGGGTCTATTTCTTGTCCCAGTCCAGGCCTGGGTGACACTATTAAGAAGGAAGTGATATCCGACAGTGATGGTATCATCCCCATCCGTGACAGTGCATGGATTGGCACACTGGCATAAACCACAACATTTACAGGGGCTGGTTTGGGGTGCGCATCGTGATCGTGTGCTGCCGCCCTGCAGAGCACTGTGGCAGGCTAGACAGAAGAGAGCCCGATGCACTAGCCTGCCCAGTGTGTACTGCTCTGTTATGTTCCTGCTATCACTCCGCAGCAGCAGGACAGAGCATTGCGGCAGGCTAGGGGGGAGAGCTATGCTAATGCTCAGTGAGCAGGGGGGGTTGGGGGGGTGACACCATATTTTACCGCACCAGGTGACACCAACCCTAGTGACACCACTGGGACATGGTTCCAGTAATCCATGTCCTTAGTCTGCTTGTCTTCAGCAAACTGTTTGTGGGCTTTCTCGTGCATCATTTTTTAAAGAGGCTTCCTTCTGGGATGACAGCCATGCAGACCAATTTGATGCAGTGTGCAGCATATGGTCTGAGCACTGACAGGCTGACAACCCACCCCTTAACCCTCTGCAGCAATGCTGGTAGCACTCATACGTCTATACGTCTATTTCCCAAAGACAACTTCTGGATACGACGATGAGCACATGCACTCAACTTCTTTGGTCGACCATGGCAAGGCTTGTTCTGAGTGGAACCTGTCCTGTTAAACCGCTGTATGGTCTTGGCCACCGTGCTACAGCTCAGTTTCAGGGTCTTGGCAATCTTCTTTTAGCCTAGGCCATCTTTATGTTGAGCAACAGGTATTTTGTTCAGATACTCAGAGTTCTTTGCCATGAGGTGCCATGTTGACCTTCCAGTGACCAGTATGAGAGAGTGAGAGCGAGAACACCAAATTTAACACACCTGCTCCCCATTCACACCTGAGACCTTGTAACACTAACAAGTAACACCGGGGAGGGAAAATGGCTAATTGGGCCCAATTTGGACATTTTCACTTAGGGGTGTACTCACTTTTGTTGCCAGCGGTTAGAAATGAATGGCTGTATGTTGAGATATTTTGAGGGGACAGCAAATTTACACTGTTATACAAGCTGTGCACTCACTACTTTACATTGTAGCAAAGTGTCATTTCTTCAAGGGGGATCACCTTCTTTATTTTAAAAGGTTGCATGAAAATTAAACAAACAAAACAGAAAATAAATCCTTGCCATCCAGGCACAAACTAAACATTGCAGGTTCCTGACTCCAAATCGCCCCAGGTCGCCCCTAGTCGCCTCAGGTCGCGCTGGCTGAAGAAATCAATGTAAGTTAATGGAGCCGTCCTTATGCACACTACTGCAGTCGCTCCGACTTCAAAAAAGGTCCCTGTACTACTTCAATCCGACTCCTAGGCGACCTGTAACCATTCATTTCAATGGGAGTCGCCTCTCACTGTCTTAATAGGAGCAACTCTCCAGGAAGAAAACATACATTTATCAGGCAAACCTCTCCCTCCCCTCTCCCTCCCACAGAGCTGATTCTTGTTTGATTGGCCACTGGAATGTCTCCTGTCCTGCAGGCAACTTGGAGTTGCCTTGTAAATCGCTGTGATTCATTCTCAAGTCGTGTCTGAGTTGCCTCATAAAATCGCGCTGGAAGTCATGTTGCCCCTGTGTGAATGGGCTCTAAGACCCCTTTCACACTGGGGCGGGCAGGAGCGGTGGCGGTATAGCAGCGCGATTTTCAGCGCTGCTATACTGTCGTTATTACCGCGGTATGCGGTCGCTAGGGGGGTTAATTTAACCCCCGCTAGCGGCCGAAAAAGGGTTAATACCGCCCGCAAACCGCGGCTATTGCCGCGGTTTGCGGGCGGTATTACCGCGCTGTCCCATTGATTTCAATGGGAGACCGCGGAAAAGGAGCGGTGAACACACCGCTCCTTTACCGCTGTAAAGAAGCGGCTAGCAGGACTTTTGGAGCGGTCCTGCTAGCGCACCGCTTCAGTGTGAAAGCCTTCGGGCTTTCACATTGAAGGCACAGGGCAGGATTTTTTCATGCGGTATAACAGCGCTATTATTAGCGCTAAACCGCATGAAAAACGCCCCAGTGTGAAAGGGGCCTTACTCAGAGGTGAAGGGCTTCTCCCAGTCACCCACAAGACAAAATAAAACAAGGAGAGGGGCGCTTCTGGGTATGTATCAATAAAACATTTAATAAACAACAATATCCACTCACATGGGGGAATGTAGAGTTGAGTTCAAGATCTGTAGCTTGGCTGAAGAGATGGGATGGGACTGCAAGTCACAGCAGGTCCGTCTGGCTGGCACCACATCAGATCCTAGGCAGGAATAAGTGGGATGGTTGAGCACAGCAAGGTCTCCTTCAGGGTCCCAGGTTTGTCACACCACAGTTAGGTGGGGTCAGGAGAAGTCCATCTGGTGTGGGTATGGGTTCCAAAGAGTTAAATGGGTTAAATGAGGGAAGGTAGACGTCAGAGTTGGTGGCTGGCCACGCTGTGGCTGGCAAAGGTCATCCGATTTCTGCAGTGTGGTGGAGAGACACGGTCATATGATCAGAGGCCAGAACGAGGCTTGGGCAGCACAACAGAGCACAGCGCCGGGCTGTGATGTCAGACGTGCAACGCGTTTCAGAGCTGGCTCGCTATTTTTGGAAAAACAGCGGCGCTCCTTTCTCAAGCATGGGATGTAGGAACATGGGGTAAAAGTTTTCATAGACTGACAGGGGGCGGGGCCAGCGCGTGCATAAAAAAGTCAGCATTTTACATGGGAAAAGGGACATTAGGAGACACACAATGCAAGCAGAGAAATATACCATAAATAAATACATCATAAATAAATAAATTAAAACATGCATAATTAATCAGTGAGGAGAATAAATGAACATACCTGTATATAAAAAAAGGGATAAATAGATTAAGGGGATGGTGATCATATTCATTTAAAGCGGAAGTTATGCAGATTTTTGTAATGAGTTGGTCAGCTCTGTACCAAAATTCTAGTAAAGAATCTTAAGTTGAGCCAACCATGCTTGTATTGGATTAAATCTAAGTTACTGTATATACTCGAGTATAAGCCGAGTTTCTTAGCAAATTTTTTTGTGCTGAAAATGCCCCTCTCGGCTTATACTTGAGTTACCTTTTTGCGCCTGATCTCCCGGACTTTGGGGACCCGGTACCGGCCGGCCGTAGGTCCCCTGGACCCCAAACTGTGCAAGTGTGCAAAGTTTGTTGTCTGGGGGACCTATGGCCGGGGAGCACCGATTTTTCAAACCCGGGCACCCCTTCCATAGACTCCCATGTTAAACGTCAGTCTAGTCATGGACACAGTGAGGCATGGGCACAGTGAGGCATGGGCACAGTGAGGCATGGGCACAGTGAGGCATGCAGATGGACACAGTGAGACTGCAATGGGCACAGTGAAGCTGCAAATGGGCATTGTTGACCCTCTTTTATGCTTACAGTAGTTGCTGCATTCTCACCCTAGGCTTATACTCGAGTCAATAAGTTTTCCCAGTTTTTTGTGGTAAAATTAAGTGCTTCGGCTATTATTCGGGTCGGCTTATTAAAAATTAAATATCACTAAATCCAGTCAATTCATCATATATCAATCAGATTATATATATATATATATATATATATATATATATATATACATACATACATACATAAAATAATTAATCTTAGATGGTGTAAAGGAAGGGGGAGGGGAATAGGAGAAGGGCGGGTGGGTTGGGGGGAATCATAAAATAAATATTAGGTAAACATCAACATTGAACCAATAAATTTAGAGTATGCATGCATTAACACATGTATGCATACACACATGCGTACAATACATGCGGAAAGGAAGAGGGGGGGGTGAAAGCTGATAGAACACCTGGGAGTGGGGGGGAGGGGAGGGGGTGGTTCATACTGAGAACAGGGCAAAAAAGCTTGATTGCTCTAATTTAACTATATACTTACTGGACAACGAACCTGCCACCCCCTTCTAAAAAAAAAAGATAAGTGTAAAGAAACCTGTGGTAAAAATGACAAAGATGTCCATATGAATAACAGGGTAGATAATCCTATAGGAGATAATAATAATAGTAATGTCAGGTTATATTGTCTAACATAAGCTCACTATAATACAGTAGCCATTTCTATCCCTTAGTTCAAGCCACCAGGCGAAAGAACATCATGATTAAAGTTCCAGAATGTCTCTCTGGCGCACAATTTTTTGAAACGTTCAGCCTCTGTCATGGATTTGGGGATTTGTTCGATGACCCAGACAATCAAACCAGTGGTGGATTTTTTGTGATATTCGGAAAAATGTCGTGGGACACTGTGCATGTCCTTACCGCCCTCAATAAGTCGTCGATGCTGGCCGAAGCGCTGCCTTAACCACTTAAGCCCCGGACCATTTGGTAGCTAGAGGACCAGAGGTGAATTCAGAATTTTGCACTGCGCTGCTTTAACTGTAAATTGTGCGGACATGCAATGTTGTACCCAAACGAAATTTGCGTCCTTTTCTTCCCACAAATAGAGCTTTCTTTTAATGGTATTTGATTGCCTCTGCGATTTTTTTTTTTTGCGATATAAACGGAAAAAGACCGAAAATTTTGAAAAAAAATGATATTTTCTACTTTTTGTTATAAGAAAAATCGAATAAACTCAATTGTAGTCATACATTTAGGCCAAAATGTATTCAGCCACATGTTTTTAGTAAAAAAAATGTCAATAAGCGTATATTTATTGGTTTGCGCAAAAGTTATAGAGTTTACAAACTAGGGTACATTTTCTGAAATTTACACAGCTTTAAATTTATGACTGCCTATCTCATTTCTTGAGGTGCTAAAATGACAGGGCAGTACAAAACCCCCCCAAATGACCCCATTTTGGAAAGTAGACACCCCAAGGAAATTGCTGAGAGGCATGTTGAGCCCATTGAATTTTTAATTTTTTTGTCCCAAGTGATTGAATAATGACTAAAAAAAAAAAATTACAAAAAGTTGTCACTAAATGATATATTGCTCACACATGCCATGGTTATATGTGGAATTTCACCCCAAAATACATTTTGCTGCTTCTCCTGAGTACGGGGATACCACATGTGTGGGACTTTTTGGGAGCCTAGCCGCGTACGGGACCCCGGAAACCAAGCACCGCCTTCAGGATTTCTAAGGGCGAAAATTTTTGATTTCACTCCTCACTACCTATCACAGTTTCGAAGGCCATAAAATGCCAAAATAGCACAAACCCCCCCCAAATGACCCCATTTTAGAAAGTAGACACCCCAAGGAAATTGCTGAGAGGCCTGTTGAGCCCATTGAATATAATTTTTTTTGTCCCAAGTGATTGAATAATGACAAAAAAAAAAAAAAAAATTACAAAAAGTTGTCACTAAATGATATATTGCTCACACATGCCATGGTTATATGTGGAATTACACCCCAAAATACATTTTTCTGCTTCTCCTGAGTACGGGGATACCACATGTGTGGGACTTTTTAGGAGCCTAGCCGCGTACGGGACCCCGAAAACCAAGCACCGCCTTCAGGATTTCTAGGCACAAATTTTTGATTTCACTCCTCACTACCTATCACAGTTTCGAAGGCCATAACATGCCAAAATCGCACAAACCCCCCCAAATGACCCCATTTTGGAATATAGACACCCCAAGCTATTTGCTGAGAGGAATGACGAGTATTTTACAGCTCTCATTTGTTTTTGAAAATGAAGAAAGAAAATATATATATATATATATATATATATATATATATTTTTTTTTTCAATTTTCAAAACTTTGTGACAAAAAGCGAGATCTGCAAAATACTCACAATACCTCTCAGCAAATAGCTTGGGGTGTCTACTTTCCAAAATGGGGTCATTTGGGGGGGGGGGGGGTTTGTGCTATCTGGGCATTCCATGGCCTCCGAAACTGTGATAGGCAGTGAGAAGTGAAATCAAAAATTTACACCCTTAGAAAGCCTGAAGGCGGTGCTTGGTTTTTGGGGTCCCGTACATGGCTAGGCTCCCAAAAAGTCTCACACATGTGGTATCCCCGTACTCAAGAGAAGCAACAGAATGTATTTTGGGGTGTAATTCCACATATGCCCATGGCATGTTTGAGCAATATATCATTTAGTGACAACTTTGTGCAAAAAAAAAAAAAAAAAATGTCGTTTTTCCGCAACTTGTGTCAACATATAAAATATTCCATGGACTCGACATGCCTCTCAGTATATAGCTTAGGGTATCTACTTTCCAAAATGGGGTCATTTGGGGGGGTTTTGAACTGTTCTGGCATTTTATACACAACATTAGGAAGCTTACATCCACTCTTCTAACCACTTGAAGACAAAGCCCTTTTTGACACTTTTTGTTTACATGAAAACATTTTTTTTTTGCAAGAAAATTATGTTGAACCCCCAAACATTATATATATATATATTTAAAGCAAAGGCCCTACAGATTAAAATGGTGGGTGTTGCATTTTTTTTTTCTACACAGTATTTGCGCAGCGATTTTTCAAACGCATTTTTTGGGTTAAAAAATACACTTTTTTTAATTTTAATGCACTAAAACACACTATATTGCCCAAATGTTTGATGAAATAAAAAAGATGATCTTAGGCCGAGTACATAGATACCAAACACGACATGCTTTAAAATTTCGCACAAACGCGCATTGGCGACAAACTACATACATTTTTAAAAGCCTTTAAAAGCCTTTACAGGTTACCCCAGTAGATTTACAGAGGAGGTCTACTGCTAAAATTATTGCCCTCGATCTGACCTTCGCGGTGATACCTCACATGCATGGTGCAATTGCTGTTTACATATGACGCCAGACCGACGCTTGCGTTCGCCATTGGGCAAGAGCAGGGCAGGACAGGGGTGCTTTTTTTTTTTTTTTTTTTTTTTTATTATTAATTTTGCTTTTTTATTTTATTTTTAAATTGTTCCTTCCAAGTATTTTTTTTTTTTTTTTATCATTTTTATTGTTATCTCAGGGAATGTAAATATCCCCTATGATAGCAATAGGTAGTGACAGGTACTCTTTTTTTGAAAAAACTGGGGTCTTCTAGACCCTAGATTTTTCCTCTGCCCTCAAAGCATCTGACCACACCAAGATCGGTGTGATAAAATGCTTTCCCAATTTCCCAATGGCGCTTTTTATATCCGGGGGGGGCATTCCCTCCCACTGCTTGTAAAAGCAGTCCAGAGGCTAATTAGCCGCTAGGATTGCTTTTACATGAAAGCCGGCCGCAGGCTGAAAAGAATGATACCAAGATGATACCTAAACCCGCAGGCATCATTCTGGTATAAACATTCAAAGTCCAGCAACATACCAGTACGTTGCTGGTCCTTGTTGGACATGTATTGTAATCTTTTTATTTCATGCAGCCAGTTGGCTGAACGAAAAAAGAGATTGATCGGTGGGTATGCCCACCATTAGAATACCGCCCTTCATCCACCCACTTCCAATGATGGGCATACACGCACCATTTATATATGCCGAAGCATGGGGGCATCCTCCCGCAAAAAAGTTATGCCGCACACACATGGTCGGACTTTTTCACGGGCAAGCCTCCGTCGGAATTTCGACCGTATGTACGCGGCATTAGGAGCAAAATCGCTCCTCCGCCCCTGCTGCCCCAATGCTTCGGCATATTTGCTTTTTTTTTTTAACTGTGGTGGTGAAATCACCTCCTACAGCACTGGAGTCGCAGGGATCAGGCCTGTCTCTGCGAACGCTGCAGTTATGTGTGTTTTTGTTTTGTAAGTGACAGTGATCGATCGATACTGCACTTGGGTGGCCTGGGCTGGACGGAGGGGCAAAACGCAGGTGCCAGCAGGTATCTGGGCTGATCCCGCTAACACTGCGTTTTTGGGAACCCTAAACTGCTGGGGACGCTAGTATAGATCTGATCAGATCAGATATTTATCTGTTCAGATACTATACCACTAAGGGGGGTGTATGCTTCACGCGTGGGTGTTAGCGTTACTGGCACTAACCTGACGCTGCCTGGGGTGTGACTCAAACCCTCTCTGACGCTAAAACCTAATTGATATCACCCGCCGGGCGATCAGGGGGTTAAACCTTTATTGGGTTATATACACGGCGGGTGCCCTGACACTATAAAAAGCAAACTAACTAACCAGCGTCACCCGTAACACTTATATGGTGATCACTGGTGAAAGGGTTAACTAGGGGCAATCAGGGGGTTAAAACCTTTATTAGATAATATATGGGGGTACCTGACGCTATAAAAACCTGCGGCGAACCTAAAAAAAATTACCAGCTATCGATCTGCATCACCGACACTAAGACAGCGTTTAGAAAAATGATTGCTTAGCGACAGTGGTGATGGGGGTGAAAGGGTTACCTGGGGGGGGCGATCAAGGGGGTTAAACCTTTATTAGATAATATATTGGGGTACCTGACGCTATAAAAACCTGCGGCGAACCTAAAAAAAAATACTGGCTACGATCTGCATCACCGACACTAAGACAGCGTTTAGAAAAACAATTGCTTAGCGACAGTGGTGATAGGGGGTGAAAGGGTTACCTGGGGGGCGATCAAGGGGGTTAAACCTTTATTAGATAATATATTGGGGTACCTGACGCTATAAAAACCTGCGGCGAACCTAAAAAAAATTACCGGCTACCGATCTGCATCACAGACACTAAGACAGCGTTTAGAAAAACGATCGCTTAGTGACAGTGGTGATAGGGGGTGAAAGGGTTACCTGGGGGGCGATCAAGGGGGTTAAACCTTTATTAGATAATATATTGGGGTACCTGACGCTATAAAAACATGCGGCGAACCTAAAAAAAATTACTGGCTACGATCTGCATCACCGACACTAAGACAGCGTTTAGAAAAACAATTGCTTAGCGACAGTGGTGATAGGGGGTGAAAGGGTTACCTGGGGGGCGATCAAGGGGGTTAAACCTTTATTAGATAATATATTGGGGTACCTGACGCTATAAAAACCTGCGGCGAACCTAAAAAAAATTACCGGCTACCGATCTGCATCACAGACACTAAGACAGCGTTTAGAAAAACGATCGCTTAGTGATAGTGGTGATAGGGGGTGAAAGGGTTACCTGGGGGGCGATCAAGGGGGTTAAACCTTTATTAGATAATATATTGGGGTACCTGACGCTATAAAAACCTGCGGCGAACCTAAAAAAAATTACTGGCTGCCGATCGGCATCACTGACGCTAAGACAGCGATCAGAAAAATGATCGCTAAGCGACAGTGGTGATAGGGGGTGAAAGGGTTATCTGGGGGGTGATCAGGGGGTTAAACCTTTATTAGGGGGGGTTAGGGGGCTACACTGAACCTAAGACTAAACTTTGGTGACACTTTTACAGTCACAAATGTCACTGATTGCAGTGATCACTAAATAAATGGTCACTGCAATCAGTGACACTGTGACTGGGGGCTGGGGGGGTGATCTGGGGGTGATCTGGGGTGTCTGGGGGGGCCTGGGGGGGCGATTTATGTCCCTATGTGTCCTGGTGTCAGTGTAGTGTTGTGTGCACTGACCTGATATCTTCTCTTGTACGGCGCTCGGTATATGTGAGCGCCGCACCAGAGATGACATCACTTCCTCCTGCTCCCTCTGTCTGACACAGACAGAGGGGGCATTTCTATTCGCCGGGAGCGATCGCGAGGGGGTGGCCAGAAACGAATGGCTGCCCCCTCATCCCGGAACGCTCCCGGACACTTAGCCACCGCTCACTGTATAGAAGGGGGGTCCGATTGGACCCCCCAACTGTACAAAGGCAATCACGTACACTCTACGTGATTGTGCCTGTCGGTGCCATTCTGCCGACGTATATATACAGTGAGCGGTCGTTAAGTGGTTAAGGGACAGATAGTTCGGCCAACATAAATCAACCCACAGGGGCACGTGAGGCCATACACGACAAAGTCAGATGAACAGTTGTAGAAGTGGTCTAGTGGGTAGGTTTTTCCCTTGGAATGAAAAGATTTTTTACCATGCTGAACAAATGAACAAGTTTGGCAACGGGCTTTTTTACATTGGTACATACCAACTAGAAGTATGAGAGTGGTGGGAATGGCGATAGCCTGGTCAGTTTTAAGTTTACTCGGAGCTATCTTATTTTTAAGGTTAGGGGCTTTGGTACCACACTGAACTTACATATTGAGGTATCTGTGTACTGTGCCTTTTTACTTGTTTTATGTTATATGATCAGAAGCCCTAGTGCTGCATACCTCTTTATTTGTTTACCGTGTCCTCTAAAAATTCATCAGTATTGTCTCCTTTTTACAACTGGTTCCTTGTTTTTTATCTATTATACTGTTTTACTGCACCTGCACGTTTATTTGGATGTAAATGTGTGTTCTCTATAAAGATACATTTACAAATATTTCTTTAAGTGCATCCATTTATCCCCTGTCCTTTTTTTCTCCAAACCCTCCTCCCCCTTGTTGATTATACTTGTATATTATATACCTACTGCCCATTATCCCTCACCTCTCATTTACTCATACCCAGTGACCAAATATGGATCTGCTAAAAGACATAGATACGCATAGACATAATGTACTAGAGGATCTATATGCTATACTACCATCTATTATCTTTTTCAATGATGTGAAATTAACTGGTTCCACAAGATACACACTTTGTGGCAAGTTTAAACACCTAGAAATAATTTTTAAACACACCAACCAACAATGGTGGGACAAATTCTTTCTAGAAAAATATATTACTACTAAAGTCTCACCTCGAGGCCTCATGCCCCATACACATGATCGTTTTTCATGCCGTTAAAAATGCCATTTTTAAAAATGGGCATTAAAACCGATCGTGTGTATGCTCCAGAGCATTTTTAACGACGTGAAAAACGGGCATTAAAAATTTCGAACATGCTCTATTTTTTCACGTCGTTTTTCATGTCGTTTTTTTTAACGACGTGAAAAACGATAGTGTGTATGCTTTAACGACGTGAAAAAAAACACGCATGCTCAGAATCAAGTATGAGACGGGAGCGCTCGTTCTGGTAAAACTAGCGTTCGTAATGGAGATAGCACATTCGTCACGCTGTAACGGACTGAAAAGCACAAGGCTGAAAAGCACGAATCGTCGCTCAACAAACTTTACTAACATGAAGGGTGGCGCCATCCGAACGGAACTTCCCCTTTATAGTGCCGTTGTACGTGTTGTACGTCACTGCGCTTTGCTTGAACGTTTTTTAAAATGATCGTGTGTACGCAAGACAGGCTTGAGAGGAAACATGAAAAAAACGACGAGAAAAACGTCGGTTTAAAAAATGTCATGAAAAACGATCGTGTGTACGCCGCATTAGAGTTACTAAAGACTGCCCATTTCTTAATGCTGCCAGTAAAAAAGAATGGGAAAACATTTCTTTTTTTTTTTTTTTTTTTATAAATCTTTTTATTTAATTTCTTAAACAAACAAAACATAACATAACATGACAACACATCATACACATTAAATCTAAAATATATTAGTAAAATAACACGATCCCATCACCTTGCATAGCAAAAAACAAGAAATAAAGAAATTATGATTATCACTATTATTTCCAATCATTTCTAAACACAAATATCCCATATAGGGAACATCCCTTCTATGAGTTGTTACCTCCCTCTATGTTAGATGCCGTATATGGCTTATCCAGCCACTTTGCCCAAACCTCATCATACTTACTAGGGCGACCCCTATTCCTATAGGTATCTCTGTACAATGGAAGATTATTATTAATCAATTGTTTCCAATATATAAACGGAGGAGGATGAGGTTTCTTCCAATATAATGCAATAGATTTTCTTGCGTAGAATAATGTTGTATTAATAAATATTCGTTCGGTCTCTATAGGGGTAATATCCTCTACTAAGCCCAGCAAACAGACTGACATTGAAAACGGTAAAGGAGCAGAGGTAATAGAGTTTAATAGATCCACTACCTCCATCCAAAATGTAACTATATATGGACAGGTCCAGAAGATGTGTGTGAAATCCCCTCGAGCTGCTCCGCACCTCCAGCACCTAGAGGAACAAGCAGGATTTATCTTTTGAAGTCTATATGGCGTGATATATGCTCTGTGTATGAGTTTAAATTGGATAACACGATCCCTCAAGGAGACCAGAGATCTCAAAGGGAAATCCCACACACAGCTCCAGTCCTCCATACTCAAATCTGGTATATCTCGAATCCACCTAGCTCGAAGACTCTCTAATGGCAGGATAGAAAATAAAGTAAGATGAGAATAGAGTCTCGAGGTAGGCTTATCCAGACACTCAGACCTAAGTACTAACTCCAAGGTAGATTGTATCAGGGCCGATCCGCCCTATAGGCTTGCTAGGCAAGCTGCATAGGGCCCCGAGTAATTACTAGGGGCCCCCGAATCTTCGACGCCGCCGCAACCGCCGCCGCCGCCACTAGAGGTCCACAGGCCGGGCGGAGACAATTTTCATTTTCTTGTAGACCAAGAGGAGGGTCAGGGTGGCTGCCAATAGGAATTGAGCTGCGGCACCGCCCACCTCCCACCCCGCTAATGTCTGTCTGTGTGTGAGTGAAATGTGGGAAGGGGCGGGGGTGGGCGGCGGCGCCGCAGCTTAATTCCTATTGCCAGCCACCCGGCCTGGCTCCTCCACTGTCCCCTCTGCGTAATGGCGGCGGAGAAAGTCTCTGCTGCTGGGGCATCACACCTGGTGTAAGGGGGGCCTCTGCTGGGAATGCCTGGTGTAAGGGGGGCCTCCGCTGGGAATGCCTGGTGTAAGGGGGGCCTACCCTGGTGTAAGGCCTCCGCTGGGAATGCCTGGTGTAAGGCAGGCCTCCACTGGGAATGCCTGATGTAAGGGGGGCCTCCGCTGGGGAGGCCTGGTGTATAGGGGGGCCTCCACTGGGAATGCCTGGTGTAAAGGGGGCCTCCATTGGGGAGGCCTGGTGTAAGGGGTGCCTCCGCTGGGGAGGCCTGGTGTAAGGGGGGCCTCCGCTGGGAATGCCTGGTGTAAGGGGGGCCTCCGCCTGGGAGGCCTGGTGTAAGGGGGGGCTCCGCTGGGAATGCCTGGTGTAAGGGGGGCCTCCGCTGGGGAGGCCTGGTGTAAGGGGGGCCTCCGCTGGGAATGCCTGGTGTAAGGGGGGCCTCCGCTGTGGAGGCCTGGTGTAAGGGGGGCCTCCGCTGGGAATGCCTGGTGTAAGGGGGGCCTCCGCTGGGGAGGCCTGGTGTAAGGGGGGCCTCTGCTGGGAATGCCTGGTGTAAGGGGGCCTCCGCTGGGAATGCCTGGTGTAAGGGGGCCTCCGCTGGGAATGCCTGGTGTAAGGGGGGGACTCCGCTGGGAATGCCTGGTGTAAGGGGGGACTCCACTGGGAATGCCTGGTGTAAGGGGGGCCTCCGCTGGGGAGGCCTGGTGTAAGGGGGGACTCCGCTGGGAACGCCTGGTGTAAGGGGGGCCTCCGCTGGGAAGGCCTGGTGTAAGGGGGGCCTCCGCTGGGGAGGCCTGGTGTAAGGGGGGACTCCGCTGGGAATGCCTGGTGTAAGGGGGGCCTCCGCTGGGGAGGCCTGGTGTAAGGGGGGCCTCCGCTGGGGAGGCCTGGTGTAAGGCGGGACTCCGCTGGGAATGCCTGGTGTAAGGGGGGCCTTCGCTGGGAATGCCTGGTGTAAGGGGGGCCTCCGCTGCGGAGGCCTGGTGTAAGGGGGGCCTCCGCTGGGGAGGCCTGGTGTAAGGGGGGCCTCCGCTGGGAATGCCTGGTGTAAGGGGGACTCCGCTGGGAATGCCTGGTGTAAGGAGGGACTCTACTGGGAATGCCTGGTGTAAGGAGGGACTCTACTGGGAATGCCTGGTGTAAGGAGGTACTCTACTGGGAATGCCTGGTGTAAGGAGGGACTCTACTGGGAATGCCTGATATAAGGAGGAACTCTACTGGGAATGCCTGGTGTAAGGGGGACTCCGCTGGGAATGCCTGGTGTAAGGAGGGACTCGGGGTTTCCACTGATTCTGCATTATGGTGAGTTGAATAATTTCATTCTATATTACAATGTAATAATAGAAATAATGCGCTTCAGTCATCCTGACACCATAACAACCATGGTGCCGGGATGATTGAAGCGCTAACACCAGGTGTTTGGAGTATCTTTATCTGCTGATTTGTTAAACTTTCTGGAATACACATATTTCTATTGTGGTGTAGGATCTGGGCCTGCTGTCCCTCCACCCCTCTTTCTTTCTATCTCTCCCTCTTTCTTTCTCTCTTTCTTCCTCCATCCCTCATTCATCTCCGACTCTAACCACACCCCTCCGAGCCACGCCCACGTAAGACACGCCCACCATTCCGCGTAAACCACACCCATTTTTTGCCACCGTAAAGGGCCCCTTAGCAGAATTTTGCTTAGGGCCCCAGGGAGGTCAGGATCGGCACTGGATTGTATCATCGTTAAACTATTCTGTGGAAACTCTGCATGAAAAGTATGTGAAAGCTGGTAGTATCTAAATAGATAAGAGCTAGGAAGATTAAACATTGAGGTTAGTGTAGAGAAGGTGGATAACCTCTGATCAGTAACCACTTGGACAAGTAATTTAATATTGTATTTGGTCCATGCAATAGGCTCTGGTGTTTTAAGGAATTGAGGAAGGGTAGGGTTTAGCCATAGAGGGACATTTGGAGAAATTGCTCCCTTTGGATAACCCTCACATCTAAGGCCGGCCTCCCAAGCTTGAATAGTATTAAGCATAGGAATAGTCACCTGATGAAGTGCCCTACGGCCCCTAAATAAGAGAACCTTAAGAGCTTCTACGGAACCTACTACTGCTGCTTCTAACCGGGTAGAAGAGTTATATAGATCTGGGTTTAACCACCATGCGGCTGTAACCAACTGAGTGGCCAAGGGAAAACATTTCTGAATTCTGTATGTCCAAATGGATGGAAATCCTAATTGAAAATACAGTCAGGTCCATAAATATTGGTACATCGACACAATTATAATCTTTTTGACACTACACACCACCACAATGGATTTGAAATAAAATGAAAAAGATGTGCTTGAACTGCAGACTTTCAGCTTTAATTTGAGGGTATTTACATCCACATCAGGTAAACGGTGTAGGAATTACAACAGTTTGTATATGTGCCTCCCACTTTTTAAGGGTCCAAAAGTAATGGGACAATTGGCTGCTCAGCTGTTCCATGGCCAGGTGTGTGTTATTCCCTCATTGTCCCATTTACAAGGAGCAGATAAAAGGTCCAGAGTTCATTTCAAGTGTGCTATTTGCATTTGGAATCTGTTGCTGTCAACTCTCAATTTGAGATCCAAAGAGCTGTCACTATCAGTGAAGCAAGCCATCATTAGGCTGATAAAACAAAACAAACCCATCAGAGAGATAGCAAAAACATTAGGTGTGGCCAAATCAACTTGTTGGAACATCCTTAAAAAGAAAGAATGCACCAGTGAGCTCAGCAACACCAAAAGACCCGGAAGACGACGGAAAACAACTGTGGTGAATGACCGAAGAATTCTTTCCCTGGTGAAGAAAACACCCTTCACAACAGTTGGCCAGATCAAAAACACTCTTCAGGAGGTAGGTGTATGTGTGTCAAAGTCAACAATCAAGAGAAGACTTCACCAGAGTGAATACAGAGGGTTCACCACAAGATGTAAACCATTGGTGAGCCTCAAAAACAAGAAGGCCAGATTAGAGTTTGCCAAACAACATCTAAAAAAGCCTTAACAGTTCTGGAACAACATCCTATGGACAGATGAGACCAAGATCAACTTGTACCAGAGTGATGGGAAGAGAAGAGTATGGAGAAGGAAAGGAACTGCTCATGATCCAAAGCATACCACCTCATCAGTGAAGCATGGTGGTGGTAGTGTCATGGCTTGGGTATGTATGGCTGCCATTGGAACTGGTTCTCTTGTATTTATTGATGATGTGACTGCTGACAAAATCAGCAGGATGAATTCTGAAGTGTTTCGGGCAATATTATCTGCTCATATTCAGCCAAATGCTTCAGAACTCATTGGACGGCGCTTCACAGTGCAGGTGGACAATGACCCGAAGCATACGGCAAAAGCAACCAAAGAGTTTTTTAAGGCAAAGAAGTGGAATGTTATGCAATGTCCAAGTCAATCACCTGACCTGAATCCGATTGAGCATGCATTTCACTTGCGGAAGACAAAACTGAAGGGAAAAAACCCAAGAAAAAGCAGGAACTGGAGACAGTTGCAGTAGAGGCCTGGCAGAGCATCACCAGGGATGAAACCCAGCATCTGGTGATGTCTATGCGTTCCAGACTTCAGGCTGTAATTGACTGCAAAGGATTTGCAACCAAGTATTAAAAAAGTGAAAGTTTGATTGATGATTGTTAATCTGTCCCATTAATTTTGGTCACTTAAAAAGTGGGAGGCACATATACAAACTGATGCAATTCCTACACTGTTCACCTGATTTGGATGTAAATACCTTCAAATTGAAGCTGAAAGTCTGCAGTTAAAGGACATCTTTTTGTTTCGTTTCAAATCCATTGTGGTGGTGTATAGAGCCAAAAAGATTAGAATTGTGTCAATGTCCCAATATTTATGGACCTGACTGTAGATTACACCTTTTTGAGAAACTTAGACTTGAAGCCAAAACCATAGCAACAGGTATCATTGACTGGGGAGTCATTGTACCGCTCTCCTGGCTTGGTGTTCTCAAGAAAAATACCAAGTCAGATGAGGATTACCTGATAAAAACTAAATTGGGCAAGTTTAAAGGAGATCTAGACGATTTGAACAGGGTTTTTAACTGGAAACAAAAATCTATACCACTCAACACCGACACAAGACCCCTGCGTCCCTCTTATTCTCACCTCTCATCCCACCCAACAGACCAACGCATACTCCCCACCCTCACCGACAGCCTCCTGTCTTGCTTCCACTCCAGCCACATTGTCCCCCTCCTCTTATGGGAATTTCGATTACCCATAAGAATCCCCAGTGCACACCTTCCTTTTACCCTGTTTGCTTGGTATATAAGAACCAGACTACTAAAATAAATAATCTGCTCATCGACCTAAATAGTTTTTACAACAGACCCTCCTATGTAGGCAGGGGCCATGGTACTGTCACTGAAACGAACACCTCCCATTCCTCAAAACATTGTGCCCACATCATTACCGAATAATACTCGGCTAAATGATGCTCCCGACCCATTAAATTCTGACATGCCAAAGAATCCCAATGATGATTTTATGGATGTTCAACCAGTGACTGACGGTTCTACCAGTACTGCCGAGCATCCTAATCCTATACATCCATCTAACCCGAACCCCACCGATATCTTAGATTCCATCATCACCTCCAACTCCCCCTCCATTAGACCTACTTTTTTAGTACCCAGTGCTCCTCGAGCCAACCGGAGAAAAAGAAAAAAACTCAACGGAGAGGCTGTAGAGGAGGACGAAATAAGCCAGGAAAGCAATACACAAAAATTCCGCAAACTGTAAAGATTTTTAACTTATCATCCCTTCATCTTTCAACTGCAGATACTAGTCTTCTTAGCAGAGGACTTAATTTTGCACCGATAAACAAGCCCCACCCCTTTCTTTTGTTTAAGGATTTAAACATTGTTTAAGGATTTAAACATATTCGCAACCTGACACTAAAAATATTTTTTCATGCTAAACAAGACAAACCCACTATAGCCGAGGTAGATCCTTCTTTACTCCCCGTACCTTTTAATTTCTTTGAATATGACGGTGACATTGTAGACGGTTTGGAATCCTCAACTGAAGAAGATGGCACACTAAGTCTCTTCACACAGCACTTTGCCACTTCACCACCCATAATACACTCATCCTTCAAACCCAAGTCAGTCTTCTATCCCGCCCAATCTAAAGGCCCTTACCTAGAGAGTTTTTATAGAGTAGTAGTATATGCTGATTTCCTTAAAGCGGAGTTCCACCCAAAAGTGGAACTTCTGCTTAAACCACTCCTCGCCCGCTTACATGCCACATTTGGCATGTAATTTTTTTTGGGGGGGGGAGTCGGGGCTTCAGTAGGAGTGGGACATCCTGTTTCACTTCCTCCTTCCGCCCATGGCCCACTTCGGCGACTCGACATATCGCCTAAGGCGGCCCCTCCCTGTAGGCGATCACCTGGGACACGTGACAGGTCCCAGGTGATCGCCTGTCCACTCAGCATGCACAGTGAGTGCCCGGCCGTGAAGCCGAAAGCTGTCACGGCTGGGTGCCCACAGTTAGAATGGAGGAGCGGTGGAGATGGGGGGAGAGGAGCGAAGCTCCGGGCGGCCACGTGGATGGACAGTGGAACAGGTAAGTGTCTGTTTATTAGAAGCCAGCAGCTACACTTTTTGTAGCTACTGACTTTTAAATAAATATAAAAAAGGCTGGAAATCCCCTTTAAGCTCTGCCAGACATCCTCCACCGTATCACCTCATCAACACAACCTTTCTGTCCCTGAAACTCGTGCTCTAGACTCCCTAATCCACACGATAAAGGAGGTGGTATAGTCCTGCAAAATAAGGCAGACTACATCAAAGAAGCCCATAGACTACTATCTGACAAGACTACCTATAACAAACTCAAAAAAGATCCCACTACTGACTTTGCAACTGTGGTCAATGTTTTAGTTAAATCAGCTCTTGACAACGTAGTGATTAACAAAACAAAAACTTTTTCTAAAAAAGGAAGCTTTCATCAAGTCCCCTACTTTTATCATTTGCCGAAAGTCCACAAAAATCTTACTTCCCCCTCCTGGCAGGCCCATCGTGGCTGCCATGGATAGTGTCACTACTGGCTTCAGTCAGTATATCGACCTATATCTACAACCTATAGTCCAACAGTTGACATCCTACATTAGAGACGGTTCACACCTTTTGCAAGTACTTGCACCTTATAGGTGGGAATCTTCGTATATGTGGCTGTCCCTAGACGTCACTTCACTTTATACATCTTTCCCACATCAATTTGGCCTACTAGCCCTAGAATATTTTCTTGCACAGGACTCTCTTATCAACTCCAGACAAGCCGCATTCATCCTAGAGGCCACAAATTTTTGTCTCACCCACAACTATTTTGATTTCAAAGGCGAGTTCTACCTACAAGTACAAGGGGGCCGCCATGGGAGCCACATCTTATGCAAACTTGGCCATGGGCTACTGGGAAAAGAATTATATAAGAATTAAGAATTCTTAAGAATTATATCTCGCAAAACAACCCTTATTCTGCCAACATTGTCTTTTTTGGTCGCTATATCGATGACCTAATTGTGATCTGGGATGGCCCCCCTGATCTGATTACTTCATTTGTGAGTCATTGTAATAAACAATTCTTACGGTTTATCCTTCACCCATGTCTCTGACCCTATCAGCCTAGCTTTTCTAGATTTAGAACTAAGCCACGCAGATGAGACCATTATAGCCAAAAATTACACTAAACCCACGTCTGGTAACTCTTTTCTTCACTATAAGAGTTGCCATTACGCAAAATGAACACAAAACATACCGAAAGGACAGTTTTGTCGTCTACAGCAAAACTGTACCCTGAACACTGACTATAATGCATTAAGTATTCCTTTGAAAACAAAATTTGCTGACAAAGCATTGGTGGACCAAGCCTGTGACTATTATGCCACGTACACACGACCGTTTTTCGTGACAAGAAAAATGCAATTTTTTTATTTGGTCATTAAAAACGATCATGGGTAGGCTCCAGAGCATTTTTTGCGATGTGAAAAATAGCCATTAAAAATTTGGAACATGCTCTATTTTTTCAGAAGCAAGTTATGAGACGGGAGCGCTCATTCTGGTAAAACTAGCGTTCATAATGGAGATAGCACATTTGTCACGCTGTAGCGGACTGAAGAGCACGAGGCTGAAAAGCGCGAATCGTCTCTCACCAAACTTTACTAACACGAGGATCAGCAAAAGCAGCCCAAAGGGTGGCGCCATCCGAATGGAACTTCCCCTTTATAGTGCCGTCGTACGTGCTGTACGTCACCGCGCTTTGCTTGAGCATTTTTTTTCACGATAGTATGTAGGCAAGGCAGGCTTGAGAAGAATCACGTCGAGGAAAACGTCGTTTTTTTCAATGACATTAAAAACGGTCGTGTGTACGTGGCATTACTCTAAAGGCAAACCCACTAAAACAGATAAAGAAAAAATAGATCACTCCATGAGATTCATTACCACCTTTCACTTTCAATATAGAAAAATGGAAAACATCCTCAGTAAACATTGGAATATCTTACAACAAGATTCCCTCCTCAAAACCATTCTCCTGTCAGTACCGAGAATCACTTATCGCAAAGCCCCTAACCGTAAAAATAAAATATTTCAGAGTAAACTTAAAACTGACCAGACTATCGCCACTCCCACCACTCTTATACCTCTAGTTGGTATGTACCAATGTAAAAAAGCCTGTTGCAAAACATGTTCATTTGTTCAGCATGGTAAAAAAAAAAATTGATTTCATGGGAAAAACCTACCCACTAGACCACTTCTACAACTGTTCATCTGACTTTGTCGTGTATGGCCTCACATGCCCCTGTGGGTTGATTTATGTTGGCCGAACTATCTGTTCCTTAAGGCAGCGCTTCGGCCAGCATTAATGACTTATTGTGGGCGGCAAGGACATGCACAGTGTCCCACAACATTTTTCTGAATATCACAAAACAAATCCCCAAATCCATGACAGAGGCTGAACGGTCAAAAAATTGTGCGCCAGAGAGACATTCTGGATCTATAATCTTGATGTTTTTTCGCCTGGTGGCTTGAACAAAGGGATAAAGATAGCTACTGTATTATAGTGATCTTATGTTAGACAATATAACCTGACATTACTATTATTATCTCCTATAGGATTATCTACCCTGGTTATTCATATGGATATCTTTGTCATTTTTACCACAGGTTTCTTTACACTTATCTTTTTTTATATATGGGGGTGGCGGGTTCGTTGTCCAGTAAGTATATACGTTAGTTAAATTAGAGCAATCAAGCTTTTTTTTTTTTGATTACAAATGTTTTTTTGATTGCAAAAATATATGGTACAATATCCTCTTCTCAGTATGAACCCCCCCCCCCTCCCAGGTATGTTCATTTATTTTCCTCACTGATTAATTATGCATGATGTTTTAATTTATTTATTTATGATGTATTTATTTATGGTATATTTCTCTGCTTGCATTGTGTGTCTCCTAATGTTCTTTTTCCCATGTAAAATGCTGACTTTTTTATGCACGCGCTGGCCCCACCCCCCGTCAGTCTATAAAAACTTTTACCCCATGTTCCTACATCCCATGCTAGAGAAAGGAGCGCCGCTGTTCTTCCACCAATAGCGAGCCAGCTCTGAAATGCGTTGCACGTCTATGACGTCTCAGCCCGGCGCCGTGCTCTGTTGTGCTGCCCAAGCCACGTTCTGGCCTCTGATCACACGGCCGTGTCTCTCCACCACACTGCGGAACCTGTACGACCTTTGCCAGCCACAGCGCGGCCAGCCACCAGCTACCAGCTCTGACGTCTACCTTCCCTCATTTAACCCATTTAACTCTTTGGAACCCATACCCACGCCAGATGGACTTCTCCTTACCCCACCTGACTGTAGTGTGACAAACCTGGGACCCTGAAGGAGACCTTGCTGTGCTCAGCCATGCCACTCATTCCTGCCTAGGATCTGATGTGGTGCCAGCAAGACGGACCTGTTGCGACTTGCAGTCCCATCCCATCTCTTCAGCCCAGCTACGGATCTTGAACTCAACTCTACATTCCCCCATGTGAGTGGATATTGTTTATTAAATGTTTTATTGATACATATTTAGAGGCGCCCCTCTCCTTGTTTTATTTTAGCTCACTGGAACCTGCTTTTGGTCTTTTCGGCGGCTGCCCTGACTGACCCATTGATATACTTGAACCAGAGTGTATATGTACATACCTATACATCTCTTTTATCCCTGTCCTTGAACTATTTGGTACAACACTGAACTTGCATATTGAGGTATCTGTGTACTGCACCTTTTTACTTGTTTTACCCACAAGACAAAGACGATGCAAACCTTTTCTTTCTCTCACAAAGCAAACTTCACATAAGCAGCTCTCTCTCAGGTTTTGGCTTCCTGAGTCCCAGGCCAAGAGCAATCTCCTGCTCCAGTCCTGCCTAATATATACCACCTGTTTGTTGACACAAGTGGACCGCAAAATCTTTTCCGAAACAAGAGGCTTGTAAAACCCGTCCGGATTCCACCTTAGTTCTCTACAAATGAATGCATGCGAGGTGAAACAATGTTCATCAATCACCTCGCCTTTCATAATGTCACAACAAATACACATACACAGTATCTCACAAAAGTGAGTACACCCCTCACATTTTTGAAAACATTTTATTATATCTTTTCATGTGACAACACTGAAGAAATTACACTTTGCTACAATGTAATGTACTGAGTGTACAGCTTGTATAACAGTGTAAATTTGCTGTCCCCTCAAAATAACTCAACACTCCTAAGTAAAAATTACTAAATTGGGCCCAATTGGCTATTTTCCCTCCCTGGTGTCAAGTGACTCGTTAGTGTTACAAAGTCTCAGGTGTGAATGGGGAGCAGGTGTGTTACATTTTGTGTTCTCGCTCTACTGGTCACTGGAAGTTCAACATGGCACCTCATGGCAAAGAACTCGGAGGATCTGTAAAAAAGAATTGTTGCTCTACATAAAGAGGGCCTAGGCTATAAGAAGATTGCCGAGGGGCGTGTCCTGACGTGATCAGCGGGGGACGTGCTTCAGAGGAGCTCCGGGACTTCTGAAATTCATCCACCGCCATCCGAGCTGCTGATTACCCATCCACGTCTTAATCCCACACCGGATTGCTCTCCTCACCCCTCTGCAGTGCCCTGGGCCATTATCCCGGAGCGATTCGTCCAGGGGACGCCCGAGATCCGCTCTCTCCAGCCGCCGCCATCTTCTCGGCCTAAGGTCTCCTGGAAGAGCCTGATCACAGCAATCCCGGAGGTAAGGGACTATCATCCGTCCCCGTCCGCCACCCAGATTCCTACCCTGAATGACCTGAAGGCAGAGCCGACTCTCTGAGCCATCGGTGGCGGCCGCCACTCCACGCGGCCTTGCTAGGCCTTGAATCCCCGGTCTCTCCTGCGGCTATATCCCCGCGAGTGCGCAGTGCGGCCGACCCGATCCGACTTTGGGAGCCAGGATCTCCACCCAGCACTCATCCGGTCCCCCATCCAGGGCCCTGTCTTAGCTGAGGGAGCTCTCTGAGACTCTTTTGGGCTGCCCCCATACACGGGGGATCCGCCGCCATCTTGAGGCCTGCGGGACCTCTGAATCCCCGAGACTCTGGTACTGCAGCCTTGAGACGAACGTTGAGCACCCCCAGGCACAGCTATCCCACCTCACCTGGACAGTCAGGCTGGAGAGGGGGAGCCCTGAAGGCCAGAGAAGGCATCCACCTGGGAACGGCTTGTTGTTTATGCAGGGGAACGGCGGCCATCTTGCTACACCTCAGGCCTACAGGTAATTTCTCCGTCCTCCCCTGCACTGGCTTTAAACCCCACGGCCTAATTCTGACACCCCACCTGCAAGAGGGGTGACCCGAGCTGCTATGATAGAAGATTTCTTTGGGTGGGGAATGGCTCAGACTGCGGCCGTCATGACAGCGTGAAGATAGAACTCCTGCATGACGGGGACGTGAAACGCTTTATTTGGACACCACAATTAGCTGAATCATGGGGAAATCTACCAGAAGTTCCTCCACACCACGCACACTCAAAGACTCGGGAACACAAATGAGCAACAATATCCAGGAGATGTTCAGAACTCGGCCCTCAGGCGACCAAGGGGAGATGCAGGCTTCACAAACCTCACAGGCCTCATCCATGATCTCGCTTGAAAGCACCGCTGGTCCTAGATCAGCCGCTGGAGGCGCAACAGACCCTAACCCGAGCCTACTTGATCTCCAAAGAGATCTGCAGAGAGTGGCATTAGACATCAAACATACTCTAACAACGGCCATCGCAGATCTGAAGTCAGATATCCATTCAATGAATCACCGACTGGCGGAGGTGGAGGAAACTACCCAAACTCAGGCAGTGGCGATCAGGCAAGTTGAAAAGACCTATGACTCACAACTCTCCCACATGTTTGAACTCCACAGACACGTGGAGGATTTAGACAATAGGGGTCGTAGACATAATGTTAGGGTGCGGGGGGTCCCAGAAGGTATAGACCCTTCTACACTATCACAAACGGTCTGCTCCATCTTCAATGACCTCTTGGGGCGCCCAGCTGACTCTCCCATTGAGATGGAAAGAATACATCGTGCCCTGAGACCCCCTCCCCGAGATTCTGAACCCCCCAGAGACATTGTGTGCTGCATTGTCAATTTTCCCCTCAAAGAGGAGATACTGAGGAAGGCGAGAGACAGGGGACGCATTTTGTTCAATGGCGTAGATATTAAATTATTCCAAGACCTCTTTCAAATAACTTTGCAGAATAGGCGCACTCTGCGACCCCTGCTGGATACGCTGCGGGCCCGCAATATACAGTATAGGTGGAAGTTCCCGTTTTGCCTCTCATCAGGGGCCGTACTGCCTTTTTACGGACACCGGAAGATTTGCCTGTATTCTGTGAACAACTAGACATACCATTGATCGACCTGCCTGACTGGTACTCCTTCTATTTCCCCACGGAGCCTTGGAAACCTGTCTCTCACAACTCCTCACCAAAAGCGCAACGACAACGCTCCAGATGTCGCAGATTGGACCCGACTTCGCCAGGAGACCGTTATGCACGCCGAGACAACCTCCTGCAACATCCGGAACCTGCTGATACCCCGAGAAGGGGACATCAGGATGCTTGACCCTGCTCCTTTATACATAAAGCCTCTACACTACCTAGTTGAGATTACACAGGAACGTTCCACTGCTGTTTAACTTTGTTTATGGTTCCAACACGAAGACTTCACACCCCCAGACCCGATCAGAACTTACTGCCACCTCTGGCTCCAACTAACTCTATCATCCATTGTCACCTTGACGGGTGTTTCTAAGCTGAGCCCCTTGGATGTCTTCCAACTCGTCAGGAGCATTCATTGCCCCCCCCTTTTTTTTTTTTCCTCCTAATTTGACTGACTCTGATTTGCTAATACAGTTTTTTCTAGGGGGCCTTCTCAGGGCCCATTCCTTCCAGGGACTACGTGTGGTATACTACCAAGAAGGTATCAGGTGATCGCACGTATGGTATTTCAGGGATATGCCTTTGTCTATTTAGATCGCTCCTGGTTTCCTTTTTTTTTTTTTTTCTTTTTTTTTTTTTTTTGCCTGCTGATTGCTATGGGGGGATGGACTCGGCTCCTGGCAGCTAGAGGATTGTCTCTTCAACCCAGATACATTGCCCTACATAGTGGCCCCTGCGGTAGGAATACCCTAATGGAATCGCCAAACCGTTTTTCACGGTGGGGGCCGGGTCCACTCCTCCATTCTCCCGGGGTTTTATTTTATTTTTTTTGTTTTTTTTTTCCAGGGCCGAAACTGTACTTATTCTGTGGTTTGAGTTACTCTCTCCATGCTAAGAATTTACCTCTTTCATAATAAGACCTAACTTGAGCTACGTTCATGATTCAGTGGGTTGACATAGGACTTTAAGGGAAGAGTATAATTTTACCTTGAACGCAACCCTGGGGTATCCAGGGGGACTGGTCTTGGACCTGGATAATGACTCCCCAGATTGGAGCCCAACCGGTTCAACACACAGTCCAAACTCCTTGGGGGGTCAGGGGGGTAGCGTTATAGCGTTACATTGTTTCAGTGTGTAAATGTTTATTTGTTTTTTTGTTTCTATGGTTCTGGATCGGTGAGTTCAGGGGCCTATGTATTTGTGGGCCCAAGGAGTCACCGATCTATACAAATGTGTGCTAATGTTTAAGACTGCATATTATCTATTCTGATATCTAGGTAGTGGTTCCGTTCCTTTTTTTTTTTTTCCGGATACAATAGGTTTAGACAGGTCTATCAAATAATTCGGATAAGCTTGTTGATCGCCCCTTTTACCTTTAAACAAAGGGATGTCCCGAAGTAACAACCGGGGTGTGGGATTTCCTCATCCCTATATCCTTTCGCGATCCCCTTTTGGTTCCTCTTGATTTCAATCTCATGATTCTCATTTATTTACTTACTCATTTCCTCCACCCAATGTCTTTTGAGCACAGGTTTTATCTCCTTGCGTCCACCGTTGTGCGGGACTCCAGTGTCCCGTTCTAGGCTTTCTATCCCTCCACAGCTTCCCGTTTGGCGGGAAGCTGACACTCCGGATTTTGATTTATTTATTTTTTCCCCCTTTAGGCGGTTAGATTCAAATTTACCCGCCTTCGGTATTATAACGCACGCGCGGTAGATCCTCCCCGCGTTAGTGCATTGTACTTCCCCGTACGCTTACCCTCCCCCCTCTTCCTGACTTCCTTACTTACTCCCTCCCATTTTTCTCTAAACCCTACTTGCTCCCTTCCCCACTTCCCCACCCCCCCTTTTTTTTATTTTTTTTCTCTCTCTTCCTTCTTTCCCATTTCTTTTCTTTCATTTTCCCTTATCTTCGTGGGGGGCGCTCCTCTTCCCTCACGCCTGTCAGGGACAGCGTGATAGGTCCTACTTACCGCACTAACACTTAGACTTCGCACACACAGATTATACTCTCCGTTAGATTACACTAAGCGGACGGAGAATATGACTACACAACATCTTTCACTGAAATGTCTCTCACTCAATGTCAAAGGCCTAAATCTCCCTGAAAAGAGATCACAGGTATTGTCAGCATTGACTAAACACAATGCTCACTTTCTTATGCTCCAAGAAACTCATTTCAGGTCTGATGCAATCCCCAAATTGGGGAACCATATTTACAAACAGGCAATACACTCTTCGAACCCAGATTCCAAAACTAAGGGAGTTTCCATACTGGTCTCCAAACGTGCTGATTTTCGATTGTCGGATTCGATGATCGACCCTGAGGGTAGATTCATTTTTATTAAAGGCTCCTTCGCCTCTAAACCAATCACACTAGCCAATGTGTACTGTCCAAACGAGCACCAAGTGTCGTTCTTTAGAAAAGTTTGTGACCTGCTAGTCACGTTCCAGGAGGGTATTGTACTCTTGGGAGGGGACTTTAATGTTCCATTAAACCCAACTATAGACTCCTCTACAGGCACATCCACCCTCACACATCGGGCACTTCGCCAGATTAGACTTCAAATGCAATACCTCACGCTCCATGACACATGGCGTACCATGTATCCCACCGATAAAGACTACACTTTTTTCTCTCCTCCTCACCAGAAATACTCCAGGATAGATTACTTTTTTCTCTCGCAGACGGACCTTTCCTTTCTCTCGCAGGCCACTATAGAGCCAATGTTCTTATCAGACCACCACCCCATAACAGTAACTCTTACGTTTCCTGAAGTCCACAAGACAACGAAAACCTGGAGACTGAACCCATCGCTATTCAAAGACCCTGAAAATGTTAGACAAACACGTACCCAAATCCAACTATACTTTCAAGAAAATTCTACCCCAGATGTTTCTCCCATCACGCTTTGGGAAGCACACAAATGTGTCCTAAGGGGAAAACTAATCTCGCTAGCTACGATAGCCAAAAAAAGGCACCAGGAAGACATTAAATCATTAATTGAAACAATCAATCGCCTGGAAAGAGCCCATAAACAGTCATCCATACAAGCTACACTTCAGGAGCTTTTGCAGGCGTGCGCTACTCTGGTGGAAGAACTGGGGAAGCGCACTAGAAGGCGTTACGTCCTTAGACAGAAAGTGTTCTACGAACACGGCAACAAAAGTGGGAGACTGTTGGCCCGCACAATACAGGTAGATAAGGCCTCATCAGTGATTCACCATATCCGAGATAGCCAAGGTACACTCCTTTCAAAGAATGAAGAAATAACCAAACACTTTGAAAAATTTTACTCTAAACTGTACAATCTGGCTTAGGAGGGGGGCGGGGCAACTAATGTGGCCAGATGTCCCTCCCAAATATCGGACTTCTTGGCGGATTATTGCCCTAAACCTATCACCCCCCAGCAGGCTGAAGCCATGGAGAGTCCTTTCTCTATGGAAGAACTCCACTTAGCAATCAAACAGATGAAGGTGGGAAAAAGCCCAGGCCCCGATGGTCTCCCTCTGTTATATTACAAATGCTTCCAGGACGATCTTACTCCCAAAATGTTAAACACATTTAAATCCCTTTCATCCCCTCACACCTCCCTAGGCAGATTATTGGAAGCCCATATAGCAGTTATCCCGAAAGATGGGAAAGATGCCACACAAGTCTCTAATTATAGGCCGATCTCCCTGCTTAACGTGGACATAAAAATCTACGCTAAGATGCTAGCAAATAGGTTACTCCCTCTGATCCCGAGTCTCATATCATCTGACCAGGTGGGCTTTGTCCCAGGCAGGGAAGCTAGGGATAATACCATCCGCACTTTAAATATTCAGCATTGGCTGGCTTCATTGGAGACCCGGGGATTCCTCCTTTCCCTTGATGCTGAGAAGGCGTTTGACAGGGTGGCATGGGATTACATGCGGGCGGTTTTGGAAGGCATAGGCCTCCAGCCACGTATGCTTGCTCACATCACTGCCCTCTATACTGACCCCTCCGCGAGGGTGAGGGCGAATGGCCTCCTGTCGGACGCCTTCTCAATAAGAAATGGTACCCGTCAAGGCTGCCCGTTATCTCCCCTGATCTTTGTTTTGACTCTAGAGCCCCTCCTAAACAGACTAAGGGCCAACACGGATATCAAGGGAATCTCCATTGCCCATAGAGAATTTAAAGTATCGGCCTATGCTGACGATATCTTATTATCCTTACAATCCCCTCGGATATCGTTACCCAACCTTTTGAAAGACATAAACCATTTCGGCGAGTTATCAAATCTAAAGATCAATTATTCCAAATCGCATGCCTTAAATGTATCCCTCAC
The DNA here is from genome assembly GCA_029206835.1 of Rana muscosa. NCBI lineage: Eukaryota > Metazoa > Chordata > Amphibia > Anura > Ranidae > Rana > Rana muscosa. The sequence goes on from CM055120.1 coordinate 131,964,309, forward strand.
CCCTCAAGAAGTCACGCATTGTCAGGAATCCTTTCCCTTTCATTGGCAGAAGACAGCTATTACTTATTTGGGTATCCAGGTCACTAAGAACATAACGGATCTTTATAGCCACAATTTCCTTCATGCCCTCTCTAAGCTCCAGGCAAATTTGAAGGATTGGGCCAACCTCAACGTTTCTTGGTTTGGGCGCTCGGCCCTCATCAAGATGGTCGTCCTCCCCCGCCTATTATATTTAATGCAGACGATTCCGATATATTTACCCCCCTCATTCTTTGTGGCATATAAAAAAGTCTGCACTAGATTCATATGGAAGAATAACGCCCCACTAATTAAATACTCACGGTTGACATGTTCCAAAGCAACAGGGGGCATTGGTTTACCGGATCTTTATAAGTATTATCTGGCCTGCCACCTAACTAGAGTGGTGGACTGGAAACTTCACAAAATAAGCAAAGCATGGGTGATGCTGGAAAACTCTCTCACGCGAACTCCGATTGCCACATTACCTTGGCTATCACCTCGATCCTGGCCCCTGACCCTCAAGACACACCCGCTCATTGTACCCTCCCTATCGGCCTTTAGGAAAGCAGTCGCTCTCTTTAACCTATCCTCACAACCGGGTCCGCTAACCTCTCTGAGAGGCAACCCTGAGTTCCCTCCAGGAGACTCAAACGCATTCCTCCACAAGGAATGGCCACACAAGGAGGTTTTGGCGTGTCATTTCTTTCATAAGGGCCGTAGACGATCCTATGAGGAGCTCACATCTGACTCACGTACTAACACTTTTCCTTTCTGGTCTTTCAGACAGCTGTCTCACTTTCTTACCTCTACAGATGTGAAGGTCACGTGGGATAGACAATTTACACCATTTGAAGCACTTTGCTCACGCAATACACCACAACGACACCTTGTGTCATACATTTACGCCCTATTGCAGGACGCCCCTGATACCCCCGCAATGCAGAATGTGTGTGCTTCTTGGGAAAGGGACATGCAAATCACACTTGGGGACGATGACTGGGAATCCATTCTCACTCTGGCGCATAAAGGCTCGATGAACGTTGCAATCCAAGAAAATGGTTACAAAATTATCACGAATTGGTATAGAACCCCATCTCGTTTACATAAATTCTCACCCTCTATTCCAAATACATGTTGGAGGTGTACTGAAGAGGTAGGATCCATGATCCACATTTGGTGGGAGTGTACCTTGCTCCAGCCTTTTTGGAGGGAGGTCCATTCCATCATTACACGGGTCACCACTTTCACTCTAGATTACACTCCTGCTCAATACCTCCTACACCATACTTCCCTACCCAAACGAAATTACCAAAAATCATTGGTCATGCATATGGTTAACGCAGCCAGACTCTGCGTTCCTGCACACTGGCGGTCAAAGAATATCCCGACCATTCGAGAATGGTTAATCAGAGTCGCTAAGATAGAGGAGATGGAGGAATTGATACATATAGCTCATGATCGCTTACAGAAGTTTAGTCTGACCTGGTCCTGTTGGACACATTTTAAGACCACGGATTACTATAAATCCTTCTTCTAGAACGCTGTCCTAAAGTATTTGAAGCATACACAATCTTCATTGCAATCTTTCCTGCGTTTTGAAATGGGGCGGGGACCCGGGACGGGGAGCGGCCCCCACCTCATCTCCCATCTCCCGCTTCTCAATCCTCCCCACTACCTTTTACTTGCTATTCTTGACTGCTACCCTTTACCTACCCTTCTTTCCCACCCTTTTTTTATTTTTTTGTCTTTTTTTTTTGTTTGTTTTTTTTGTCTCTCCCGATTGTGAAGTAACCTACCAAATGATAGCCTGGAGCCTTACTAGAGGCTCCCAACACCTATACGATCATTGCAATTTCCGTTTTCAGAAGTTCTACCATGACCCCGGATAGGCCTGCTGATATTGGCCTACGGTGGGTCCTTGCGTTCTTACGCTGGTTTACTTGCTCTCTGTCAGTTACCGGTCATTGCTCTGTTTAATGTTGGTTATTCTTGAAATGTTCATGAGCTTGTATGTCTTGTATGTACATGTACCCTTATTTTTCTCTCAATAAAATCTTTTATGGAAAAAATAAAAATAAATAAGAAGATTGCCAGAGGTTGAAGGGGTGGGGGGTCAGCCTGTCAGTGCTCAGACCATACGCCGCACACTGCATCAAATTGGTTTGCATGGCTTCCTCCTGGGACGACAGCCTGCATGGTCTATCTACCTTCAGTATTGGCCAGTATTTTTTAATAATGTGTCAAGGTGTTCAAGAAATAAGGAGCTCTGACAAGAAATCCCTGCTGACTAAGAGAGACAAGCAATTGGGAATCAGCCTTATGGATATAGCTTTCATCACGGGATACAGCAACCAGTACCCACAACTTAAACACATTATTAAAAACCACTGGCCAATACTGAAGGAAGATAGAACACTTGCAAAAATACTGCCATAAAAACCTAGGTTCATCTATAGGAGGGCACCAACATTAAGAAACCACCTGGTACATAGTGTCATAGATCCTCCCACTCCAGTAGAAATCTGCCCTGGCCTTAAGGGATTCTATAGATGTCAAAGATGCCTGCCATGTAGGAGGAGAACAACGTTCAAATCGAACATGTACAATAAGATTAAGGAGTTGATTACGTGCAACAGTACACACGTTACATACGTAGTCGAATGTCCATGTCAGCTGCAGTACGTAGGACGCACTACAAGGCCCCTGCACGTCCGGATAAGGGAGCATATCAATAATATATGTAAGGGCTTTCCCAAACAATGCCTATCAAGGCACTTTGATGAGGTACATAACTCGGGCCTTGTCTTTTATGGTATAGACATCAAGAAACATTGGAGGGGAGGCAATAAAACGATCTTGGTGTCACAAAACGAGACCAGATGGATACACAGGTTGGGGTCCCTTGCTCCTGGGGGCCTCAACCTGGATATTGATATGAATTGCTTCTTATCTAACTTCTGAATTCTCACCCCAGTTCTGTATGTTCATTTATAGTTTATTATCAGATTTCCCCTTTTTCTTTTTCAATATTATCATCCCCTAGGGGAGGCATTAATGGGGATCCTGGGATGTGTATTTAGATGTGTATTTAGACTATAGGATTCCTGGATACTTACTACCCCTGATCACTATTTGATTATCTCTCATTCCCCTTTTTTTATGTGTATCAGATCAGCATATTAATATTCTCTTTATGTATCTGACCAGTATAATTAATACTTTTTACTGATACTCACTATACCATGAGGGAGTATGGGTATATGTAACAGAAGATTTTTTCCGGTTATTGTAAATGTTTTGCCACTTGTTATCTTTACACTATAATATCTGCATTGAACAACGGCATCTGGGGAACAATTCCGGTTCTCACCACCAGAGGGTTATCCATGAGGGAGGACTTTAGAGGGTGGAGATGTAGGTAGATCATAGCCTAGCCACCCAACCCATTTCCGCATCCCCCGGGGGAGGTACCCAGATGCCTATTTAGACGAGAGACGTAGCGGAATGACATCACCTCAGAAGATGACCTACATCGAAACGCGTCATGGGATTGGACACTCTGTACGTCTCACGTCATTTCTGGATCAAAGGGAGAGAGCGGTGGAACGCATGCTGTATATAGTCCACCAGCCATCCCCAATGCGAGAGGTTTTTTCCTGTGTCTTTTTCCTGACTTATCTGCTTTTATTGTTTTGCTCGGTTTGCACAGTGCATGGTTTCAGATGCAAATGATCAAATTTTAAATATTTTTAGAATAAAACTTTTTTACGCTATGGAGGCTTTTTTCTGATGAGCTGGGACGGAGGTTATAGGAAACCACTTACTTTGATCTCGAGGTGAGGACCGGTACTTCTGGAAGCGCAACGGCATAAGATACGCCCACTAGCGAGCAGAACATCCCATCCACTACCCCCTTATGTGCCTTTCACCCCTGCAGGGGTACCAACGTCTGGTGAGTGTGGACTCATAGGGGGGGAGCACCTTTGTCCTCTTGTTTCAAATTGATGACCGTCCAGCCAGGAAGCTCACTAAAGTCACCTAATTTCTGTTGGAACTGCTATTTGTGATATTAATGTCCAATATTGCTTGACTGATTGGGAACTGGGACTGACAGCATAGACTACCAATATTCATTATAAGTGGCTTGGAGAGTGGAGTCACTTTGTGCTGCCCACACTGCCCTCTAGTGAGGAGTGTTTTTTTTTTTCATTGAGGATACATATGAACCTGGATACTAGGAACTTTATATATATACTGTTTATGCACTTAGTCTGTTCACCGGCGACTATTCATATTGGTTTATCATCTTATTGGAACATTTAACATTACTTCATTTACCACCATCTCATTACTTTCTGTGGTAGTGTGGGAGAGCACATTTCACTTCAGGAGGTTTCTCACTTCCTTTTATAGATTGCTGTTCAACGTTTAAAGAGAAGGCAGCGCCAACACCCCTAATTTTCACCTTTCACTTCTTATAAGTTCCTAGTATAGAACACTTGAGAGGGGGCAGCAGCCGGGACTGTCCATTTAAGCGTGGATATTATTAAATATCTACTGACAGGTAAGTATTAGAGGGGCTTACAATCACTTTAAATGGCATGTTTAATGTGGACTGAACTCACTGTGAAGCACTATCAATGAGCTAAACAATCCCCTAAATGTCACAACATATATGGACTCTCCTGCCTATTAGTACTACAAAATGATTGTACTTCTCTTCTCTCTTAATGTAAGTCCACTGGTCTAACCTGGTTGAACACAAAAGACTTTGACTCAATAGTCCTTAAAAGAATCTTTATGAATGTAACATAGACGGGCATTTGAATTTCTTGCACAAAAGACCCTCTAAATGCAATACTTTGCTTATAAATGAAGCAAAGACATACAAAGTTAGAACTTCTGATCTGCACCATTATCTAGGCCAGCTACTCACAAAAAAGCGCTGTCTTTGGGTCACCACGAAAGCCACGCAACAAGCATTTTCGGAAAGCAATGGATGCCCCAAGAGTCCTGAGTACCATTTTAGCGGAGACTGAGGGCTGGAACGCTCCCTGGACCGCAACGCTGGTCAAGATGATGTCACCGGAGTGCTCGCGGCGCGTTTCAGAGCATGCACACTCTAGTGGTGGGAAGAATGCACACTCCTTTATCAAGCTAACCCATTGGTCCAGGGAGAGTTCCAGCCCTCAGTCTCAGCTTTCCTCCATCACACCACTATCTTGCCGGCCACTGCAGCCCTAAGAGCGGTCAGGACGGCTCTCAAGCACGGACCAGTGCAATCTTTGCACCACCGGACAAACAGCCCTTCATGATGTGCCTGTTATTGTTTCTACATGTAAGTTTTACTTATTTAATTTAATCAATACATTTAAAAGTCTACACCCAGTGGCACCTGTATCTTTTTTCTCTTTACATATCTTGGAGATTGCTTCCGCTCCCTCACACAAGGCTGGCCCTACAACAGTGGACTTTTAATTTTGCTGCAGCTACACAGCTGTACTCACTAAAGACTTTAATTATAGATTTACCATTGCAGCAGGGCTATTTGATTGTGCGAATTATATGCATGTTTGTGTTAAGAGAACAGTCTATTTGCCTTTAGTAAATCAACCCTAATGTGTAGACATAGGTGTCCTGGTGTTAAAGCTGAAAGAAAGTTCACAAGACTTACCTGCCCTCCAATGATGCAGTGTCTGCAAACTCCCTTGCGGGCACTTCCTTCTTCACTCCATCTTCCTCTGTGTTTGGCATATTTGGCCATCTTGATTGGCTGTCCTACAAGGATGCAAATTCCGGACATGCGCATGGTAGTTAATTCATCCCAGCACCAAGACATGCTGAGAATGTATTCATAGCCCAGTGTATATTTAGTAAAGGAGTTGGCAGGAAGAAGAGGAACTTTTATTGTTGAAAACACATACAGAGTCTCTTCTACAATAAAAACCTGCTTGACTGAATTGTTTAAATGAGCACTATTGCTCCACTTTAAATATAAAAACAGGTGTGTAAGAATGAAGGGGACACATTTTTACACTGCTTTTATCGGTCTCAAGTTTAATAAAGGCATGATGTCAAGAATGCCTATTCAATAAGGCCCTTCATTTGACTAAGCTGTTTGTCTTTACCTGAAAAACAAATATCCACCTTACATTTTGAAAGGCTTTCTGCAAACTGATTTTCAACAAATTTAATTTTATAATGTAAATGCCTTGAAGCAATGACCTTTCTCTCTTTAAAAAGGAACTAGGTTTAATTAGTTTGTTATATTATTTTTGGCACGTTATGTTCCATTGTACTGCGCTGACGAGTAGGTTGGCGCTTGCAGTACTTCGAGTTCCTTGCACACGCACCTGGCATATCTCGGTCTTTGTACTGTGCACCCGACAAAAAAAAAATCTGTGTTGGAGCAAGACTTGCCATATGAAACAGCTTTTCTGAAAACAGCTGCACCCCAGATCTTAATTAAATAATACTCATAGCACATTGTTTAAATGAGCAAACACATTGTCCTTCTGTTCCGGAATTGAAATAGAATTCTGGTTCTTTACATTTTTTAATTAACAGGTCAAATGATGGGTGCACTTTGTAGATTCATTTTGACTTTAATTTGCACCTGTGGTTCCTTATTTAAAAATTATGATTGGAAAAATAAAGCATATTTTACCATAAAATCTGTTAGAAAATAACAAGTGTTTGTTTGGAAAGCAGACAATGGGATGAAAGATATTTCATTTACTTGAAAAAGCAGTATTGTGGTTAAAAATAATTACACAAACCATAAAACAAGTTAAAATAATAAAAAAAAAAAGTAATAACTAAGTTACCAAAGTTAGAAAAAAGGAAAAAAAGGACTCCTGTTGAAGAAACCCACTCAGGACAGAAAATGCTGTAACCTGTATGTCATGGAAGGCTGTGCGTATTTCTTTAAATTATAGGCTGCAGAATTAATGGAGATCACAAATCAATTCTAATCGGGCAAATGCAAATTTCCTGTAGTGGATGTAGAAGGGCTTATTATGTAATGAAGTTCAAAAGTCTGACAGGCAAGCCAAGCAGCTGCTTGGGGCCCCGAGCTGTCCTGGGGCCCCAGCAGAGAGAAGCACAGCAGAAAGAGGAGCCAGAGGACTCGAGGAGGCAGCACGGGAGGAGGAGGTAAGACTGTCCCCCCCCGCATATCCACTGTAATATCGTGCGAATGGCACCCCCCCGCTCAACAACTTGATGTCCAAGTCCCGCGGTAGCACAAGTGCTTCCCACAGCAACCTCCAGCAGTCGAACAGCCCTCCAACGCTCCCTGGCATACTAAAGTTCAGTTAAAGTCGAAAACTGTTCAGAGCCTCAGGATTAAAATAACTGTCAAAAGGTGAGTCTTATCCTGTAGGTGGCTTCCCCAGACTCTTAAGCCCGTACACACGATCGGTTTGACTGATGAAAACCGTCCGATGGATGGTTTTCATCAGACCAACCGATCGTGTATGGTACCCATCTGTCTTTTTTCCATCGGTTGGAAAAAATAGAACATGTTTTAAATTTTTCCGATGGATAAAAAACCGATCGAAAACTCAGATCGTCTATGGGCAAGTCCATCGGATCAAAAACCCACGCATGCTCAGAATCAAGTCGACGCATGCTCAGAAGCATTAAACTTCATTTTTCTCGGCTCATCGGAGTGTTTTACGTCATCGCGTTTGGAACGGTCGGTTTTTTGACTGATGGTGTGTGGGCAAGACTGATGAAAAACAGTTTCATCGGATTTCCGATGGACAAATCCATCGGACGAAAATCCATAGGTTATCCGATCGTGTGTACGGGGCTTTACCAGATTATTTGACCATCTATTCCAAAAATAGGTCCAATAAAGCTCTAATGGACCAATCTCTGGGCATATGTGGTCAAATAACCTGGTTTTTGATGACCGGTATGGGATCAAACTTTATTATATGCAATTGTTTTTGTGTGCCACAAAATATTGCATGTGTTCTGGATACAGACAGGCTTCATCTTCTGCAACAGGTTAAAAAATCAAAAGGTCCATTTTCAAAAACAGCTACAGGTAAATAGTCATTTACAAATTCTGGTTGCAAAAGCCCCTGGCAACCAGAATGTAGTGCTTATAGGCACCGTTAGACTAGGGTGCCCGAGTCCTAATTTAGAAACATCTCTGTTGGTGCATAGTGTTTAACTCCTTTGTGCCGGCGCCTCCCGACCCTTTAATAGGTTTCAGATGCCGGAAGGCAGGGCGGAGTTTTTTGATCATGTGACCGCCATGATTGGCTGTCACGGTGGTCACATGATCAGAAAATTCCCAATCGCAAAGGCACGAACGGGCGCTTTCCGTTAACCGCTGGTAACTGTGCCAGGAGTGCGCAGAGTGCACGCATGTCTGAAAATGAGTACGTATATATGCGGCCGCTCTGCGTCAAGGCCCACCCACCGAGAGGCTGCATATTTGCATACCCTCTCCGCCTAGGGGTTAAGGAGTATGGTTATCTGCTAGGTCTTACATCAATCAGGCATGTGCATTAATTATTTATACAACATTTAAAAGGAATGGCCTGCTTTTGTCACCATCATGAAACCTGCCATAAGAAATGCCATGCCACTATCACTGGAGTACGTGTAAACAGAACTGGCTACAAAGACACTGCAAGAGATGAGAAGCACAGAGCTGCAACAAAGAAGGAAAAAAAAACATGAGAACAAGTATTTTAATAATAATAATAAAAAAAGGGCAACTGTTTGATACACAATGTTTGATTACAAATATACAACTTTTTAACAAATTACACCACAAAGCTTCCAATTTAGTCCCATGTTATCTCTTACCTTGCCAATTCCTCACTTGTTGGTCTACCTCTACACAGGCTATCCCCCTTCAGTCTATCATGAATGCTGCTACCAGACTCATCTACCTGACCAACCACTTGGCGTCAGCACCCCTCTCTGCAGATCCCTCCACTGCCTTCTGCTCACCCAAAGCATAACATTCAAATCACTAACACCACCACACGTGTCTGCCCTGAGCTACATCACCAACCTCATCTCAAAATATCACCAAACCTTTCTTTTCTCTCCTCCCAAGACCTCAAGCTCTCTAGCCCTCGTCACCTTCTCTCGCACTGATCTTCAAGGTTTCTTCAGAGCCTCTCCCTTTCTCTAGAATGCACCACCCCAATCTATCGGGGTTTCTTCTACTCTATTATCCTTAAGGCGATCCTTAAATTCATATAGTTGGGAAATGCTTACCCCTCTACCTTTCAACTGGAATTTTACTTTGTCTATCAACTCATCCCTGACAGATCACTTTTGTATCACTTGTCTCACCCTTTAACTTGTAAGTTCTCACGAGCAGGGCCCTATGAACCCTTCTCTATTGAATTGGATTGTAACTGCACTGTCTCCCTTAATTTTGTAAAGCACTGCATATACTGTGAATGCTATATAAATCTCCTAAATAATAAGAATACAACTACATTTAAATAAGATTCACACCTACTTTAAACAAATTGCCACCACCCATGTACAGTGGATATAAAAAGTCTACACACCCCTGTAAAAATGTCAGGTTTATGCAATGTTAAAAAAAAGACAAAGATAAATAATTTCAGAACTTTTTCCACCTTAATGTGACCTATAAACTGTACAACTCAGCTGAACAACAAACTGAAATATTTTAGGTGGAGGGAAGTTAAAATAAAAAAAATAATAATAATATGGTTGTATAAGTGTGCACACCCTTAAACTAATACTTTGTTGAAGCACCTTTTCATTTTTTTACAGCACTCAGTCTTTTTGGGTAGGAGTCTATCAGCATGGCACATCATCCCTCTTCTTTGAAAAAACACTCCAAATCTGTCAGATTGTGAGGTCATCTTCTGTGCACAGCCCTCTTCAGATCACCCCACAGATTTTCAAATCGGATTCAGGTCTGGGCTCTGGCTGGGCCACTGGTGAAGCCATTCCTTTGTTGATTTGGATGTATGCTTTGGGTCGGTGTCATTCTGAAAGATAAAGTTCCTCTTCATGTTCAGATTTCTAACAGAAGCCAGAAGGTTTTGTGCCAATATTGACTGGTATTTGGAACTGTTCATAATTCCCTCTACCTTGACTAAGGCCCTTGTTCCAGCTAAAGAAAAACAGCCCCAAAGCATGATGTTGCCACCACCATGCTTCACTGTGGGTATGGTGTTCTTTTGGCGATGTGCAAGATTGTTTATGTGCCAAACATATGTTTTGGAATTATTGACAAAAAGTTCAACCTTGGTTTCATCAGACCATAACATTTTCCCACATGCTTTTGGGAGACTTCAGTTGTGTTTTTGCAAAATTTAGCCGAGCTTGGATGCTTTCCTTCATAAGAAAAAGCTTCCGTCTTGCCACTCTACCCCAAAGCCCAGACATATGAAGAATACGGAGATTGTTGTCACATGTACCACAAAGACAGTACTTGCCAGATATTCCTGAAGCTCCTTTAATGTTGCTGTACACCTCTTGGCAGCCTCCCTGACCAGTTTTCTTCTCGTCTTTTCATAAATTTTTGAGGGACGTCCAGTTTTTGGTAATATCACTGTTGTGCCATATTTTCTCCACTTAATGATGGTCTTCACGGTGTTCCATGATATATCGAAATGCCTTGGAAATTCTTTTGTACCCTTCTGACTGATACATTTTAACAATGAGATCCCATTGATGCTTTGGAATCTCTCTGCAGACCATGGCTTTTGCTGTAGGATGTGACTAAGAAAATGCCAGGAAAGACCTACTAGAACAGCTGAACTTTATTTAGGGGCAAATCAGAGGCACTATTTGACATGAGTTTGAATGTGATTGCTTAATTCTGAACACCGCTATATCCCCAGTTATAAGAGGGTGTGCACACTTATTCAACAACATTATTTTAGTTTTTTACTTTTGGTTTCCCCCCCCAAAAAAAAATAAAAAAAAGATTTCAGTTTGTTTTTCAATTGAGTTGTACAGTTTATAGGTCACATTAAAAAGGTGGAAAGAGTTCTGAAATGATTTATCTTTGTCTAATTTTTTTACATCACAGAAACCTGACATTTTAACAGGGGTGTGTAGACATTTTATATCCATTGTATATTATAGTGGCTGAGGGAAAGACAGCTATATATACTGTAATTATAGTTATTGTGGGGTGAAAGAAGAACTGAATACATTAGACATGTGCAATTCTCTTAGTTTCAAATTAGTTTTTTTTTTAACAAATTTTGACAAATTCGTTAATTCCGAAATTCCTGAATTTTTCCATTTCCTAATTTTCGGAATTTCGAAAATTCGGAATTTCGAAAATTTGGAATTTCAGAAATTCGAGATTCTAAAATTTGAAAATCTAAAATTTGAAAATCTAAAATTCGAAAATCTAAAATTCGAAAATGGGAAATTTGGAAAATTGAATTTCCGAATTTTAAGAATTTCTGAATTTCCGAAATTCTTAAATCTGGGAAATTTGAAAAATTCGTTTTTTGATTTGTTTTTTTGCTTTTTTCGGAAATTGAGGAAATATGAAAAATTCTTTTTTTTCGTTTGTTTGATTAGTTTTTTTCCTTTTTTTTCGGAAATTCAGGACATTTTTGGGAAATTTGAAAATTCGAAAATTTGGAATTTGGAAATTCGTAATTCCAAATTTTCGAATTTCCTGAATTTCCGAAAAAAGCAAAAAAATAAAATGAAAACGAATTTTTTTTTTTTCGAATTTCCAAATTTTCAAAAAGCAAAAAAACGAATGAAACGAAAAAATTTTTTTTTTTTGAATCTCCCGAATTTCTGAAAAAGCAAAAAAACGAATGAAATGAATGGAACGAAAATGACTAATTTTTCAGCAGTGCACATGTCTAGAATACATAGCTGTCAAGGTGGTGGTGAAGAGGACCATATAGTTTGCTGTTATGGGTGTGGGTGAGAAATGAATACATGACAGCTGTAAGGTGGGTAGAGGATTGTGTATATATTGTGTTGGAAATAACTACTGTACATACACAGCTATTGTTTATTGCCTGGGAATGTACAAAGCTACCATTTGTGTTGAGAAATGCATATGTCCAATCAAAGCTGCATTGTTACTTGCTCCCAACTTTTTGGAACTAGCTCCTTAGACTCCGTCCAAGTCTGGTTATTGAATTTTCATGATTACTAGAGGAAATTTACATTTGGATTTCCCTAACAGATGGTACTAATATTAATCATGTAGAAACTTCACAGTAGCCACACAACTGATATTGTAAATCATGCATACATAAGAGAATATGAGCAACAATTTACAAAAGGAGAAAGCACAGGAATACTGATATAAAAGTATTTTGAACTCTAAAGGGTTGATTTGCTAAAGGCGAATAGGCTATTCACTTTTCAAGGGAATTTTCACTTAGTGAATAAGGTAAAGATAGGCGGACTTCTATCATCCAATCATGTGCAAGCAAACCTACTTTTTTTTTTCCTTGCATGCGATCGGGAATTCTGTGCAAAGTGATATTTCAACACATTTAGTAAGCTATAGGAAAATTCCCTTTCAGAGAGGATATTTCCATTAAAGTGAATAGCCTATTTACCTTAGTAAATCAACCCCTAAATCTCCCCCCAATGAGATTTGTTTATATGGAGCTCAATAAATATAACAGCCTTATAAGGTTCATTTTACAGCATAAAGTACTGTACATTTGCAAAACTTTTTCTCACCTCCCCTTGCTTGAAATACTAAACTAAAATCTACTGTGCATAACTGCATGTAACCATTCAAAGTTAGTAAGGAGTCTGAGGCAAGATGGGAAATTTACAGTATGCATGTATGCCAGATTCTTGGAAAGATGATGTGTGTTCAGAGCTAAATGGGCTGTTCACATTCTTCAAATATTCTGATGAATATTTATAATGATCTAAATGGTGTGCATACACTTTGTGGTTGGACACCTTTTGTAAAACATCCCCTTTCCTTAACAAAGAGGAATGCAATAGGGCTCATACAACACTTAAGAAATAGTTAAACACCATGCAAACCTAAGCAGAACAAAAAGCTGACATTTCTATCAGCTTAATAAAATGTTTATATCAAATTTTCAGCTAAATATGAATGTCTGGAGGGAGAATTCTCATGTTAGGTAATATGTATGAAGAACAGATCAAAGACTAAGTAATTTTCCATAAACAACTTGCAGCGCCAGAAGTAAACTCTTTGATTTTAATGGAGCCTGGTGAACTTTACTATTACTTGAGTTAACAAAAAAAATAAAAACTATGCGTATTGAGAAACCTTTTCCCGACTCGAAGGAGGACATGTGCAGAGCTCTAAATACCAGCCACATCAGACCAAACGTGCTATATAATCAATCAATTAGTAACATCCAACACTTTGGTCATCAAATATAAACAAGTTAATGGAATTTAGAAACAGCGGCCAGTCTGTAGATTGGATTGCATGATGGCACGGTACTGCAGGAAGAGGTGTCAGCCTTACAACCCAATGCCATTGTGATTAAAGGCACATCTATAAAACACTCAACTTTTAGCAGAATAAAATACATGTGTTTCAACCATTTATTTTTTTTCGAACTTTCACTTGTCTCATACCCTTACTCCTGGGTACACACGGGCCGGACATAGGCCAAAAACGGTCTGTTTGGCAGGAACCGGCCAACGTTCAGCCCATGTGTACAGCTCCCTGTTCAAAAGAAGTCGGTCTCACAGCATTTGATCGGCACTTAAAACCAGCACTGATCAGGGTGTAGAGTCGGGGGGGGGGTTATACCCCCCATTATAACACAATAGCACTTTTTTCAGCCCGCTGTGTACCAGGCTTTATTCTGGTCAACCACACAGAGCTTATCTTCTATTAGGTGCAATAGACTACATTTTGCTGAAATACAGTACATTCAAATTTTAACTTTACAAGCTGTCTTGAAGAAAAAACTATCCAGAGATGTCCAAGCAGGCCTAAAATGTAGTGCCACTTTTGCAGTCAAATTTGAGAAACTCTCACTATAGGTTTGTTATAGTGTTTGGCTGGCTTCTGTCGGACGAGCATGCTGGAAAACCAGCAGCCGACCAGCTCACGATCAAGTGCTCCCAGCCAATGGCGGAGAGAACAGATCAGTGTTCTGGGGGGGGGGGGGGGGGCACAAACAGAACACAACAGCTCAGCAGGGGAGAGAAAAAAACCGTCAGAGCCGTTAGTACAGCGGCTCTGACTGGAGCGGACATCTTTTTTTTTTCATTTAACCCAGCGACCAAACTCATAGTGTGTACCAGGTTTTAGTGACAGACCGTGCTCAAATATAGTTTAAAAACAGATAATGAGCACAGCACAGTACAGACAGGGTTAATTATGGTAGACATCAACTCCCCAGTTCACTTGTCCAAATTACATATAAGGGGAAAACTTTGATTTTGGATTTTTTTTTTAGAAAAGATCAAATGAAAACGTAAAAAACAACACATATAAAGTACCGGTAGGTGTTATCCTAATTTGGTTGCAAAAGTGAAAATACATATTAAAGTACACCTGTGCTTTGTTTATGGGAAGACAAAAGCACCAGGTTTACTTAACTGATTAGCTGCTGCTACTGCTGCTTATACTGCTTGCTATCCCCCCCATCCTACATTAGCCTGCCAAAGAAAAAAGAAAGCCTGGTGTTATCTTCAAGACAGTCTGGTTGGATGTTACAAATAGGACAGTACTGGGGCCCAACCCTTGACAATTTAAACGCTTAGTCTGGGACAAGAACAATTTAAACCCTGCCCTATACTAATACAGTATAACCTTGTGTAGCGGGGTGTTCCCCTTTAATGCAGAGAGACTACATTACCCAGAACCCCATTCGGCAATGTTCCGCCGCAGAGACTCATGGGAGGGGTTATAAAAGGAGGAGGCGAGGCTGGGCTCGGCCTCTTTGGGACACGAGACTTCAGAGACTGATCCTCCTGTGCGGATGTGTCGGAGTGCAGGGCCTGAAGCCTGAGGCCTTGCGCAGCACCAAAGAGCCTTCCACCCCTCTGCGAGCCTGGGTGGCATCTGACTTCGCTCAACTACAGCCTTGTTGGATCGGGGACCCGATCGCTGAAGAGACGGAGTGTATGTGTGAGGACACAACAGGTGGAAGTTCCCGGACTGGGACCGTAGTCCGGGCGGGTGAGAGGGCATATGCCTAACCGATATACTGTTACTGCATATAGGCCTATAGACTGCCATGGCCTATGAGTTGTTCTTAGTGCTCTTATTGAAGACCCCTTGTTAGAACTGAACCTACCGTTCACATAGTCAAGTTTCTACTCCATCTTTACCTACCCCATTGGATTACAAAGTTTGTACTCTGTTAATGTGCACCACCGTTAAAGATCTGCCGGTGAAGAAAAAGAACTAAGTTGTAGATATCAGAACCAGGCCTGGTGGGGTTTCTAAGGTGGTTTGGTTACTGCGCCACATGGCACTTAGCTAACGGTCGCCCGCGTGGCGCACTTGTTATGTGTTAACCCTATAGTGTGTTAGTGTGGCTGGGCTTTACATTATAAATGATTATTCTGTAAACTGTTATTGATGTTACCCTTTTTCTTTACCAAGAGTTTAAGTAAAATCTTACATTTATATTTCAATTCAGTATTGTTTCAATGCTCAGTTATTCATACAGTATAAGATATACAATTTACTGTCAGTACTAGCTGTGCCAGTAGGGGGTAGAGCATATTGCCGGGGGTTGGCGGAGCTGTCTTCAGGGCCCAAACTAAATCAGTGGCCTTCTTAGTTGGAGGTATCGCTACACGTGGGGGCTCGTCCGGGATCCTGATGCAGCAAGTGAACGCCAGAGGTGCCGGCATGGACCCCATGGATCCACGAGCGGTAGAAGAATGGTGCAAAGCCTCTAACGCACAGCCAAACCAGTCGATAGTCATCAGCCTCCCTGGGGAGGCATGGTCGACTGAAACGGTAGAGGAGTTGATGAAGTCAGTGTCCCCAAATCACACACCGTGGGTGACGGAGATAAAGTCAGACCCAGACATCTCATATCATTATGCATTAGTGGAGTACTGGAATGGGATGCCAGAGGCCTGTAAGCGCAAGTGTGTGCGGACGCCAGACAACAGAACTTATAGGTTGGCGCACGCAGTAACTGAGAGAAAGGAACCATCACCAACGGGATCACCGCAGGCTGTGGCCCGTACCCCATCGGAAAAAGGGGACAGGGCGACGCCCCCGGTGGCGCCTGCACCTGCCACTGTTATATCACCAGAACTGATAGGTGCGATAGGGGATCTGCTAACCAAGTGTCAGAAGGCAAACACGGTGCATGTAGAGACTAGCTACCGGAGACTAAAGACATTCTCAGGGAAGCTCCCTGTCCCCGCAGGGGAAGAAGACTTTGACACCTGGGTGGACCAGGCATTGCAGGCAGTAGAGGCATGGGAGGTGCCTGAAGTGCAGAAGAGGCAACGAGTGATGGAAAGCCTTAAAGGCGCAGCAGCAGAAGCAGTGAAAAGCTTTCGGTTTGGGAACGCAGATTGCACGACTCAAGACTGAGGGAGAAGAGGATGACTCAGGGCCCAGGAAGCCGGGAGAGTCCATCAGAGATCAGTGGAATCAGAAGTGTGAAGAGGCCTTCCAGGCCTTGAAGAAGAGCCTGACCACTGCTCCAGTCTTGGCCTACGCAGACCCAACCAAACCCTATGAACTACACGTAGATGCTAGTCATGACGGTCTGGGAGGAGTACTTTATCAAGAACACGAAGGGCAACAACGGCCTGTTGCCTATGTGAGCAGGAGCCTGACCCCCTCTGAGAAGAACTACCCCACTCACAAGCTGGAGTTCCTGGCCCTTAAGTGGGCGGTAGTAGACAAGCTCAAAGACTACCTGTATGGGGCGGAGTTCACTGTGAAGACCGACAACAACCCTACCTTTTCACCACGGCCAAGCTGGACGCCACTGGACACAGGTGGCTGGCCGCACTGTCTGGATTCAACTTCAGCCTAAAGTATAGGCCAGGGGCTGGGAATAGAGACGCAGACGCTCTGTCCAGGAGATCTCATGCCCCCACCAGTGATATAGAAGATTGGACCCAAGTGGCACCAGACGAGGTGCGGGCCCTTTGTCAAGGAGCTGAATTCCAGGCCAGAGGAGGCTCCAGAGCAGAAGAAATAGGAGTTACCATGGTGGGAGTCCCAAAACACTACTGTGGAGTGACTCAATTGGACGAAGACAACCTGCCGAGATTGTCCAAGAAGGAGTTGAGGAGTGACCAATTGGAAGACCCCATGGGGAGATTGGTCCTGGAGGCCCTGGAGAATCAGGATCCAAACAAACTCCTGCGTCATCCCTCAAAGGAAGCTCGCCTGTTGAGGAAAGAATGGGACAGGTTGCAGGTACATCAGGGAGTGGTCTACTGAAGGGGCCCCTCTGATGACTCAGAAGATAAGTGGCAACTGTTCCTCCCAGAGAAACATCGAGAGACTGTTCTGATTGCCCTGCATGACAATCATGGCCATCTAGGGGCTTAAAGGACCTTTCAACTTGTCAGAAGTCGGTTCTATTGGCCCTGCATGAGGGCAGAGGTAGAAGAGTACTGCCACTCATGTGCACAATGCATCCAGAGGAAGACTTTACCCCATCAAGCTGCCCCAATGGGCCATCTACAAAGTCAAGGCCCAATGGATCTGGTATGCATTGCCTTGAACCCGACCTGAGTGGACTAGGAAATGTTCTGGTGATAACCAACCATTTCACCCGGTATGCCCAAGCTTTCCCAACCAAAGATCAGAAGGCCTCCACCGTAGCCAAGGTACTTATGGAGAAGTACTTTGTCCATTATGGGCTGCCACAGCGACTTCATTCAGATCAAGGAAGGGACTTTGAGAGTAAACTGATCCGGAAACTCCTGGATTTGTTGGGAATCAAGAAGACTCGAACTACACCTTACCACCCACAAGGAGATGCTCAGCCGGAAAGATTTAACCGAACCTTGCTCAACATGTTGGGGACTCTGGAAAGTGAGAAAAAGCAACATTGGAGCAAACATATAGCAGCTCTAGTACATGCTGTGACAGCAGGAAGGTAAAGTCACCTGGTTGCATCCAGGGGGGTAGATATATTTCGCCCAGATTCAGGCTTTACGCCGACTTATACAACTAGGTGGAGTGTTGTATAAGCCCAGCTGAGGCTAGTGGGCTCATGGATGACTCATACCTCTAGGGAGAGTGTGGGGCGTCGTGCAGACAGGGAGTTGATGAGACCAGCTGAAGCTTGTCAGCTCATTTAGGCCTCTATAAAAACTCCCAGATTCATTAGGTGTTTGCTCATGCCTGGACCCAGACCTGTGTGGACTGTCTAGGGAGAGTGAACCCCTGTGCGGTGAGACAAAGCCTGTGTGGCTATTTGCTTGGACATTTAAAACCAGGGACTTAGGGACTAGGACAGCACTAGGCTGATCCCAGTTGTTAGTTAGGAAACCTGTATGTTTAGTCAGAGGTCAAGTTGACCAGGATTTATTTTGTTTATGTTTCTTTTGGCTTTGCTGTGTTTTGTCACTGTAAATAGAAAATAAACCGCACTTTTTTTGATTTTGAAAACCACAACCTCCGTTTGCTGGGCCTGTTTTGTGTGGGGAGCCCATCCCGGGGGTCACATACACCCGCTGCCGAGCTAACCCCCTCACAGTTGGTGGAGAACCAGTGGCAGTTTTTTTTTAAGCCAGCATGGAGGAGATACTGAAGCAGCTGGCTCTAGCAAATGCCAATCGACAGCAGACAAATGCAGGTTTTCAAAAGAGCCTTGCAGCCCAGCAGCAAGCTCACCAACAGAGTCTGGAAGCTCAGCAACAAGCCCAGCAGCAATCTGAGGCCCGCTTCATAGACCTGTTACAGAAGCAAGAGCAGAGACTACAACAAATGGAAGCAGTAATGCAGCAACGTCCGCAGACCAGTGAGGAAAGCCGTCCCACTAATACCGCGTCCTTTGGGGTGAGTCGTTTATTGACAAAAATGACTGGAGAGGATGATCCAGAGGTATTTTTGACCACATTTGAAAGGACTGCTGAAAGAGAAAAGTGGCCTGAGGAGCAGTGGGCTGGACTGGTGGCTCCTCTGTTAACTGGTGAATCGCAGAAGGCTTACTATGACCTAGAGCCTGACCAAGCAAAAGACTATGTGATGCTAAAAGCTGAAATATTGGCAAGGCTGGGTGTCAGCCAGGCTGTCCGGGCTCAGCGTGTGCATAACTGGACTTTCCAGCTTGGAAAACCCCCCAGGTCTCAAATGTATGATCTCATTCACCTGAGCAGAAAGTGGCTACAGCCAGAGACTTTGTCCGCACCAAAGATTGTGGAACGTGTTGTAATGGATCGGTTTTTGAGAGCTCTTCCTACTGCCATCCAAAAGTGGGTAAGCCATGGAGACCCAGAGACGGCCGATGGTCTTGTGGATCGTGTGCAGAAATACTTGGCTACAGAGAACCTGACGGCCTCTTCCAGAGACACTCGGACTTTCCACCCTAAGACCAGACCATCCCCAGGGGCGGATAAGAGGATTCCAAGGGGTGAGGGTGGAGAGAGTGAGAGGGTGGGAGCTCTACCCCAAGTTTGGCGAGAACAGCCTGGGAAATCAGCGGCTCAAGAGGCGGCAAGAAGGATCGTTTGCTACCGCTGCCGGCAAGCGGGACATATTGCAGCCAATTGCCCGGTTCTGGAGGAACCCATGCAGTGTGACTTTCTGACGGGCAGACGTCAGTCGCTGTGTGCGACAGTCGCATGCACTGCCATTCGAGGAACTGAGAAACATTTATGCAAAATGTGTGTTAATGGTAGAAATGTTGTGGTATTGCTGGATTCAGGTAGCCTTGTGACCCTGATAAAGGCTGAGTTAGTTAAAACAGAGGTCTCTGGGAATAGCAAGGTAGCTGTTATTTGTGTGCATGGGGACACCCGAGAGTATCCAGTGACTACAGTGTGTTTCGAGACCCCCAAAGGTACCCTCTCTCATCCAGTGGGCTTAGTATCTCAGTTACCGCATGACGCCATTGTGGGAAGGGATTTTCCGAAGTTCTGGGAACTGTGGGATGATCCTGAGCCCCCCACTGGTGCCCCTATGTACCAGGAATGGGATAGCCAGAACTCCCCTGAGAGTGGTGAGGACTCTCCGGAATTTCCCTTATCAGTATTGGCAGGGGAGACTCAAGAAACTGGAGAGGAGCCCACCTCCTCAGACGAAAACCTACCGTCTGTGGAGTTTTCTGATCTTGAGGTTCACAGGGAAAACTTTGCCACAGAACAGTTGAAAGACCCCGCCCTAATAAAGGCACGGGAAAACGTAGTGAAAATAGATGGCGAGTTAGTGAACCCAGATAATACCTGCACTTACCCATACTTCAGCGTAGAGAAGGACCTACTGTATCGGGTGGCAAAAAGGGCAGAAGAAACCGTTGAGCAGCTTGTGGTGCCCAAACCTTACAGGAAGTTGGTGTTGGAGTTGGCCCATGGGCACATTCTTGGAGGTCATCTGGGGACAGAGAAAACCTGAGAGAGGGTATTACAGAGATTCTATTGGCCGGGGGTGATGAAGGACATAGAAAATTATTGTTCCTCCTGCCCTGTGTGTCAGAGGTCGGCCCCGATGCCACATTTCCGTAGCCCGCTGGTCCCTCTACCCATCATTGAGGTCCCGTTTGAGAGGATCGCCATGGATTTGGTAGGTCCTATAATCAAGTCCGCTAGGGGGCACCAGTACATATTAGTTATAATGGACTATGCCACCCGTTATCCAGAAGCGATCCCTCTCCGAAATACCTCGGCCAAAACCATAGCCAAAGAGCTATCTCTTGTGTTTAGCCGGGTGGGTATTTGTAAAGAACTGCTTACGGACCAAGGTACACCCTTTATGTCCCGGGTTATGAAGGAGCTGTGTAAATTGTTCAAAGTGACGCAATTACGTACATCTGTGTATCACCCCCAAACCGATGGGCTGGTTGAAAGATTCAACAAAACCCTAAAACAAATGTTGAAGAAAGTGGTGGATAGAGATGGAAAGGATTGGGACTGTCTACTTCCTTATCTGATGTTTGCTATTAGGGAGGTGCCCCAATCCTCTACGGGATTCTCCCCCTTTGAGTTACTGTATGGGAGACACCCAAGAGGGCTGTTGGATATTGCCAAGGAAACTTGGGAAAGTGAGAGTTCTCCCCACAGGAGTGTGATTGAGCATGTCGCCCTGATGCAAGACCGAATTGCACAGGTAATGCCCATCGTGAAGGAACATTTGGCCCAAGCGCAGTTAGCACAGCAGAGAGTGTACAACCGTGGAGCCAAGACCCGTACCTTTTCCCCGGGGGATAGGATACTGGCACTTGTCCCTACGGTTGAAAGTAAATTCCTTGCCAAATGGCAAGGCCCCTATGAGATAATGGAAAAAGTGAGCGAAGTGAATTACAAGGTCAGACAACCAGGAAGGCGAAAGCCCGAACAGATCTATCACGTTAATCTGTTGAAAGCCTGGAGGGATAGAGAGTCCCTAGTCGCAGACACTTGGTCACCAGCTCAAACTGGTTGCGTGATTCCTGAGGTTGGAATAGCAGCCACCTTGTCACAACCCCAACAACAGGAGGTTAAGGAGTTTGTGCTTCGCAACAAGGAGGTATTCTCTGAGCTGCCGGGACAAACATCTGGGGTAGAGCATGACATCATTACCCCGCCCGGTGAAAGGGTGAAGTTAAAACCCTATCGGATCCCAGAGGCCCGACGGGAGGCAATACGGGAGGAAGTACAGAAAATGCTGAACTTAGGGGTGATAGAGGAGTCCCAAAGTGATTGGTCTAGTCCCATTGTGTTGGTGCCTAAACCGGATGGGAGCTGGCGATTTTGTAACGATTTTCGTCAGTTGAACAAAGTTACAAAATTTGACACCTACCCCATGCCACGTATAGATGAGTTGATCGACCGGCTGGGAACAGCCCGATACATGACGACTCTTGACCTCACAAAAGGGTATTGGCAAATCCCCCTGGCCAAATTGGCCAAAGAGAAAACTGCATTTGTAACCCCAGACGGGGCGTTCCAATATAAAAGAATGCCGTTCGGGTTACAGAATGCGCCGGCCACATTCCAGCGGAAAATGGACCAGATGCTGAGGCCCCATCGGAAGTATGCTGCGGCTTACCTGGATGACGTAATTGTCCATAGCACAGATTGGGCCTCACATCTGCCAAAAGTGCAAGCAGTCCTGGACTCTGTTCGGGAAGCGGGGTTTACGGCTAACCCCAAGAAGTGTACCATTGGGCAGGAGGAGGCCAAATATCTTGGGTACACCTTTGGGAGGGGAGTAATAAAACCCCAACTCAACAAAGTCGAGGCCATCCAGAGTTGGCCACGTCCCAACAGCAAGAAGCAGGTACGAGCCTTTCTGGGAATCGCTGGGTATTATCGGCGATTCATTCCCCACTTTGCCTCTAAGGCTGTGCCCCTAACCAACCTAACGAAGGGGAAAGGGTCGGTCATGATTAAATGGACCCCCGAGGCTGAGGCAGCATTCCAATTCTTGAAACAAGCCTTATGTAGCCAGCCAGTGTTGTACTCACCCGACTTCTCTAAAGACTTTGTCGTACAAAGTGATGCGTCAGATGTGGGGTTAGGAGCAGTATTGTCCCAGGTCTGGAACGGGGAAGAGC
Source organism: Rana muscosa (assembly GCA_029206835.1). Lineage (NCBI taxonomy): Eukaryota > Metazoa > Chordata > Amphibia > Anura > Ranidae > Rana > Rana muscosa. Next base: position 131,986,982 of record CM055120.1, read on the forward strand.
ACCCAGTCATTTACCTCAGCAGGAAGTTGAAGTCCCATGAGGTAAATTACGCCACCGTTGAAAAGGAGTGTTTAGCGGTGAAGTGGGCTCTAGATTCCCTTCGGTACTACCTGCTAGGTAGGCACTTTGACATGGTTACGGATCACGCTCCGTTAAAGTGGATGGCTCAAAACAAGGAAACAAATAGAAGAGTGAATAGGTGGTTCCTGGCCCTCCAGGAATTCAACTTCACAGTAAAGCATCGCCCTGGCGTTCAAATGGGGAATGTGGATGCTTTGTCTTGAGTACATGAATGCCTGATTGCTGGTGTTCCAACCCCGAGGTTAAAACAAGAGGGGGGGGTATGTGACAGCAGGAAGGTAAAGTCACCTGGTTGCATCCAGGGGGGTAGATATATTTCGCCCAGATTCAGGCTTTACGCCGACTTATACAACTAGGTTGAGTGTTGTATAAGCCCAGCTGAGGCTAGTGGGCTCATGGATGACTCATACCTCTAGGGAGAGTGTGGGGCGTCGTGCAGACAGGGAGTTGATGAGACCAGCTGAAGCTTGTCAGCTCATTTAGGCCTCTATAAAAACTCCCAGATTCATTAGGTGTTTGCTCATGCCTGGACCCAGACCTGTGTGGACTGTCTAGGGAGAGTGAACCCCTGTGCGGTGAGACAAAGCCTGTGTGGCTATTTGCTTGGACATTTAAAACCAGGGACTTAGGGACTAGGACAGCACTAGGCTGATCCCAGTTGTTAGTTAGGAAACCTGTATGTTTAGTCAGAGGTCAAGTTGACCAGGATTTATTTTGTTTATGTTTCTTTTGGCTTTGCTGTGTTTTGTCACTGTAAATAGAAAATAAACCGCACCTTTTTTTGATTTTGAAAACCACAACCTCCGTTTGCTGGGCCTGTTTTGTGTGGGGAGCCCATCCCGGGGGTCACACACACCCGCTGCCGAGCTAACCCCCTCACAATGCTTACAACTGCACCATCAGTGATGCTACAGGCTACTCCCCATATCGACTCATGTTTGGGAGAGAAGCGAGACTACCTGTGGACTTGGCCTTTGGCACCTCTCTGGACCATTCCTCAGCCACATCCCACAAAGGATATGTGGACAGGCTCAGACACAGCCTGAAAGTAGCCTATGAACAAGCTCAAGCGGCCTCAGATCAAAGGGGAGCTCAAAACAAAAGAAACTTCGACTTGAAGGTCCGAGTACAAGACCTACAGCCCGGGGATCGAGTACTGTTACGCAATCTGGGGGTCCCTGGGAAGCACAAACTTGCAGATAGATGGAGATCTGAACCTTATGTCATCTGTAGGAAGTTGCCGGGCCTGCCTGTCTACAAGTTGAAGCCGGAAGGAAAGGTGGGCCCTCTGAAGACTTGGCATCGAAACCACCTGCTCCCTCTTGCTGAGGCAGTTAGAATACCTACCGTGGGAGACTTCCCTGAACCGGCCTCTATCCTGGATTCTCCTAGGCCGAACACTCGGTCGCAGGCTTCCCGAGATGAAGATGGAGAGGCCTCTCAACTTAGTGAAAATGAGGATGGAGAACTTAATTGGCTGTGGCCTTCCCCAACTCCAGGAACTTCTACCATAGACCTTCCAACCACTGAGGACACCACAGATGAAACACTGAACCCAGAAGCCACAGAGTTCATCCCCCTCTAGTCCTTCAGCAGATTACTGGGAAGATGCCCATGATGGTTACTCAGAGGAAGAGGAGCCTGTGGCACCAGAGCCAGAAATCCCAAGAGAGCAAAGGGCTCGAAGAGTCATCCGGCCTCCTAAGAAGCTGACCTACCCACAAATGGGGAATAGCTCAGAGGATTCTGTAGTTACCGCTAGGAGGAATGCTGAAAATCCAGATCCCTCCACTGTCCATTTAGTGGAGGGCAACCCCAGCTCACTCTCTGGCACAGCTAGGCAGGCCACCCATGATAATGTGACCTGTGGGCAAGGGAATTCTACTCCTCAGTTTTGGTGGGAATTCCCTATGCCAACATCGTTTGTAGAATTGTCTAGAGTTGTACATAGTCTTTGTTAAGGTTTATCTTTGGGGGCCAAAGAGTTCAAGTGGGGGGAGTATGTAGCGGGGTGTTCCCCTTTAATGCAGAGAGACTACATTACCCAGAACCCCATTCGGCAATGTTCCGCCACAGAGACTCATGGGAGGGGTTATAAAAGGAGGAGGCGAGGCTGGGCTCGGCCTCTTTGGGACACGAGACTTCAGAGACTGATCCTCCTGTGCGGATGTGTCGGAGTGCAGGGCCTGAAGCCTGAGGCCTTGCGCAGCACCAAAGAGTAGGGATGGGCCCGGTGCTCGATTTGAACCCATGTTCGAATCGAGCATCGGGCGTTCGCTCGCTCGTCGAGCCCAGAACTATTTGGGCCGTTCGCATCACATTCGTGTGATGCGAGCGGCCCCGCAATGCATTGCGGCCGGCGCGGCCGGCGCAGTGCATTGCTGGCTGATGATTGGCCAAGCATGCACTGTGACCCCGCATGCTTGGCCAATCACAGCGCCCGAAACTCGGAGAGCAATAATTGGCTACAGGCAGGACGCCTGTAGCCAATTACAGCTCAGGGGCTTTAGTACACGCCCCACCATTTAAAAGGCCGCCACGCCATCGGCCCCGGTCACATGAGTTCCGGCTTTAGGAGAGATTAGTCTGCTGATTCTGTCTTTGCTTGATACTGAAAGATTTGCTCTTCTTTGCTAAACCATTGGCTATTTCTTTGCTAAACCATTGCTACCTAAGTCATTGATCGTTCATTGCTGCTGATTGCACAGTTAGTGTGTTATTAGCTGCTGCTGGGGATTAGTCTGGTGCGTGCTTACTGTTAGTACAGTATTGCAGTAGTACCAACCGCAGTGCTGTTAGCACAGCATTGCACCCCAACAGCACCCATAGGACTTCTAGTGTGTTAGTGGCAGCAAACAGAGCTCCTATATTTTCTTCTCAGCAGCACCCATAGGACTTCTAGTGTGTTAGTGGCAGCAAACAGAGCTCCTATATTTTCTTCTCAGCAGCACCCATAGGACTTCTAGTGTGTTAGTGGCATCACACAGAGCTCCTATATTTTCTTCTCAGCAGCACCCATAGGACTTCTAGTGTGTTAGTGGCAGCAAACAGAGCTCCTATATTTTCTTCTCAGCAGCACCCATAGGACTTCTAGTGTGTTAGTGGCAGCAAACAGAGCTCCTATATTTTCTTCTCAGCAGCACCCATAGGACTTCTAGTGTGTTAGTGGCAGCAAACAGAGCTCCTATATTTTCTTCTCAGCAGCACCCATAGGACTTCTAGTGTGTTAGTGGCAGCAAACAGAGCTCCTATATTTTCTTCTCAGCAGCACCCATAGGACTTCTAGTGTGTTAGTGGCAGCAAACAGAGCTCCTATATTTTCTTCTCAGCAGCACCCATAGGACTTCTAGTGTGTTAGTGGCATCACACAGAGCTCCTATATTTTCTTCTCAGCAGCACCCATAGGACTTCTAGTGTGTTAGTGGCAGCAAACAGAGCTCCTATATTTTCTTCTCAGCAGCACCCATAGGACTTCTAGTGTGTTAGTGGCAGCAAACAGAGCTCCTATATTTTCTTCTCAGCAGCACCCATAGGACTTCTAGTGTGTTAGTGGCATCACACAGAGCTCCTATATTTTCTTCTCAGCAGCACCCATAGGACTTCTAGTGTGTTAGTGGCAGCAAACAGAGCTCCTATATTTTCTTCTCAGCAGCACCCATAGGACTTCTAGTGTGTTAGTGGCAGCAAACAGAGCTCCTATATTTTCTTCTCAGCAGCACCCATAGGACTTCTAGTGTGTTAGTGGCAGCAAACAGAGCTCCTATATTTTCTTCTCAGCAGCACCCATAGGACTTCTAGTGTGTTAGTGGCATCACACAGAGCTCCTATATTTTCTTCTCAGCAGCACCCATAGGACTTCTAGTGTGTTAGTGGCAGCAAACAGAGCTCCTATATTTTCTTCTCAGCAGCACCCATAGGACTTCTAGTGTGTTAGTGGCAGCAAACAGAGCTCCTATATTTTCTTCTCAGCAGCACCCATAGGACTTCTAGTGTGTTAGTGGCATCACACAGAGCTCCTATATTTTCTTCTCAGCAGCACCCATAGGACTTCTAGTGTGTTAGTGGCAGCAAACAGAGCTCCTATATTTTCTTCTCTGCAGCACCCATAGGACTTCTAGTGTGTTAGTGGCAGCAAACAGAGCTCCTATATTTTCTTCTCAGCAGCACCCATAGGACTTCTAGTGTGTTAGTGGCAGCAAACAGAGCTCCTATATTTTCTTCTCAGCAGCACCCATAGGACTTCTAGTGTGTTAGTGGCATCACACAGAGCTCCTATATTTTCTTCTCAGCAGCACCCATAGGACTTCTAGTGTGTTAGTGGCAGCAAACAGAGCTCCTATATTTTCTTCTCAGCAGCACCCATAGGACTTCTAGTGTGTTAGTGGCAGCAAACAGAGCTCCTATATTTTCTTCTCAGCAGCACCCATAGGACTTCTAGTGTGTTAGTGGCATCACACAGAGATCCTATATTTTCTTCTCAGCAGCACCCATAGGACTTCTAGTGTGTTAGTGGCAGCAAACAGAGCTCCTATATTTTCTTCTCAGCAGCACCCATAGGACTTCTAGTGTGTTAGTGGCAGCAAGCAGAGCTCCTATATTTTCTTCTCAGCAGCACCCATAGGATTTCTAGTGTGTTAGTGGCAGCAAACAGAGCTCCTATATTTTCTTCTCAGCAGCACCCATAGGACTTCTAGTGTGTTAGTGGCATCACACAGAGCTCCTATATTTTCTTCTCAGCAGCACCCATAGGACTTCTAGTGTGTTAGTGGCAGCAAACAGAGCTCCTATATTTTCTTCTCAGCAGCACCCATAGGACTTCTAGTGTGTTAGTGGCATCACACAGAGCTCCTATATTTTCTTCTCAGCAGCACCCATAGGACTTCTAGTGTGTTAGTGGCAGCAAACAGAGCTCCTATATTTTCTTCTCAGCAGCACCCATAGGACTTCTAGTGTGTTAGTGGCAGCAAACAGAGCTCCTATATTTTCTTCTCAGCAGCACCCATAGGACTTCTAGTGTGTTAGTGGCATCACACAGAGCTCCTATATTTTCTTCTCAGCAGCACCCATAGGACTTCTAGTGTGTTAGTGGCAGCAAACAGAGCTCCTATATTTTCTTCTCAGCAGCACCCATAGGACTTCTAGTGTGTTAGTGGCATCACACAGAGCTCCTATATTTTCTTCTCAGCAGCACCCATAGGACTTCTAATGTGTTAGTGGCATCACACAGAGTTCCTATATTTTCATCTCAGCAGCACCCATAGGACTTCTAGTGTGTTAGTGGCATCACACAGAGCTCCTATATTTTCTTCTCAGCAGCACCCATAGGACTTCTAGTGTGTTAGTGGCAGCAAACAGAGCTCCTATATTTTCTTCTCAGCAGCACCCATAGGACTTCTAGTGTGTTAGTGGCAGCAAACAGAGCTCCTATATTTTCTTCTCAGCAGCACCCATAGGACTTCTAGTGTGTTAGTGGCATCACACAGAGCTCCTATATTTTCTTCTCAGCAGCACCCATAGGACTTCTAGTGTGTTAGTGGCAGCAAACAGAGCTCCTATATTTTCTTCTCAGCAGCACCCATAGGACTTCTAGTGTGTTAGTGGCAGCAAACAGAGCTCCTATATTTTCTTCTCAGCAGCACCCATAGGACTTCTAGTGTGTTAGTGGCAGCAAACAGAGCTCCTATATTTTCTTCTCAGCAGCACCCATAGGACTTCTAGTGTGTTAGTGGCAGCAAACAGAGCTCCTATATTTTCTTCTCAGCAGCACCCATAGGACTTCTAGTGTGTTAGTGGCATCACACAGAGCTCCTATATTTTCTTCTCAGCAGCACCCATAGGACTTCTAGTGTGTTAGTGGCATCACACAGAGCTCCTATATTTTCTTCTCAGCAGCACCCATAGGACTTCTAGTGTGTTAGTGGCAGCAAACAGAGCTCCTATATTTTCTTCTCAGCAGCACCCATAGGACTACTAATGTGTTAGTGGCATCACACAGAGTTCCTATATTTTCATCTCAGCAGCACCCATAGGACTTCTAGTGTGTTAGTGGCATCACACAGAGCTCCTATATTTTCTTCTCAGCAGCACCCATAGGACTTCTAGTGTGTTAGTGGCAGCAAACAGAGCTCCTATATTTTCTTCTCAGCAGCACCCATAGGACTTCTAGTGTGTTAGTGGCAGCAAACAGAGCTCCTATATTTTCTTCTCAGCAGCACCCATAGGACTTCTAGTGTGTTAGTGGCATCACACAGAGCTCCTATATTTTCTTCTCAGCAGCACCCATAGGACTTCTAGTGTGTTAGTGGCAGCAAACAGAGCTCCTATATTTTCTTCTCAGCAGCACCCATAGGACTTCTAGTGTGTTAGTGGCAGCAAACAGAGCTCCTATATTTTCTTCTCAGCAGCACCCATAGGACTTCTAGTGTGTTAGTGGCAGCAAACAGAGCTCCTATATTTTCTTCTCAGCAGCACCCATAGGACTTCTAGTGTGTTAGTGGCATCACACAGAGCTCCTATATTTTCTTCTCAGCAGCACCCATAGGACTTCTAGTGTGTTAGTGGCAGCAAACAGAGCTCCTATATTTTCTTCTCAGCAGCACCCATAGGACTTCTAGTGTGTTAGTGGCAGCAAACAGAGCTCCTATATTTTCTTCTCAGAAGCACCCATAGGACTTCTAGTGTGTTAGTGGCATCACACAGAGCTCCTATATTTTCTTCTCAGCAGCACCCATAGGACTTCTAGTGTGTTAGTGGCAGCAAACAGAGCTCCTATATTTTCTTCTCAGCAGCACCCATAGGACTTCTAATGTGTTAGTGGCATCACACAGAGTTCCTATATTTTCATCTCAGCAGCACCCATAGGACTTCTAGTATGTTAGTGGCATCACACAAAGCTCCTATATTTTCTTCTCAGCAGCACCCATAGGACTTCTAGTGTGTTAGTGGCAGCAAACAGAGCTCCTATATTTTCTTCTCAGCAGCACCCATAGGACTTCTAGTGTGTTAGTGGCAGCAAACAGAGCTCCTATATTTTCTTCTCAGCAGCACCCATAGGACTTCTAGTGTGTTAGTGGCATCACACAGAGCTCCTATATTTTCTTCTCAGCAGCACCCATAGGACTTCTAGTGTGTTAGTGGCAGCAAACAGAGCTCCTATATTTTCTTCTCAGCAGCACCCATAGGACTTCTAGTGTGTTAGTGGCAGCAAACAGAGCTCCTATATTTTCTTCTCAGCAGCACCCATAGGACTTCTAGTGTGTTAGTGGCAGCAAACAGAGCTCCTATATTTTCTTCTCAGCAGCACCCATAGGACTTCTAGTGTGTTAGTGGCAGCAAACAGAGCTCCTATATTTTCTTCTCAGCAGCACCCATAGGACTTCTAGTGTGTTAGTGGCATCACACAGAGCTCCTATATTTTCTTCTCAGCAGCACCCATAGGACTTCTAGTGTGTTAGTGGCAGCAAACAGAGCTCCTATATTTTCTTCTCAGCAGCACCCATAGGACTTCTAATGTGTTAGTGGCATCACACAGAGTTCCTATATTTTCATCTCAGCAGCACCCATAGGACTTCTAGTGTGTTAGTGGCATCACACAGAGCTCCTATATTTTCTTCTCAGCAGCACCCATAGGACTTCTAGTGTGTTAGTGGCAGCAAACAGAGCTCCTATATTTTCTTCTCAGCAGCACCCATAGGACTTCTAGTGTGTTAGTGGCAGCAAACAGAGCTCCTATATTTTCTTCTCAGCAGCACCCATAGGACTTCTAGTGTGTTAGTGGCAGCAAACAGAGCTCCTATATTTTCTTCTCAGCAGCACCCATAGGACTTCTAGTGTGTTAGTGGCAGCAAACAGAGCTCCTATATTTTCTTCTCAGCAGCACCCATAGGACTTCTAGTGTGTTAGTGGCAGCAAACAGAGCTCCTATATTTTCTTCTCAGCAGCACCCATAGGACTTCTAGTGTGTTAGTGGCATCACACAGAGCTCCTATATTTTCTTCTCAGCAGCACCCATAGGACTTCTAGTGTGTTAGTGGCAGCAAACAGAGCTCCTATATTTTCTTCTCAGCAGCACCCATAGGACTTCTAATGTGTTAGTGGCATCACACAGAGTTCCTATATTTTCATCTCAGCAGCACCCATAGGACTTCTAGTGTGTTAGTGGCATCACACAGAGCTCCTATATTTTCTTCTCAGCAGCTCCCATAGGACTTCTAGTGTGTTAGTGGCAGCAAACAGAGCTCCTATATTTTCTTCTCAGCAGCACCCATAGGACTTCTAGTGTGTTAGTGGCAGCAAACAGAGCTCCTATATTTTCTTCTCAGCAGCACCCATAGGACTTCTAGTGTGTTAGTGGCATCACACAGAGCTCCTATATTTTCTTCTCAGCAGCACCCATAGGACTTCTAGTGTGTTAGTGGCAGCAAACAGAGCTCCTATATTTTCTTCTCAGCAGCACCCATAGGACTTCTAGTGTGTTAGTGGCAGCAAACAGAGCTCCTATATTTTCTTCTCAGCAGCACCCATAGGACTTCTAGTGTGTTAGTGGCAGCAAACAGAGCTCCTATATTTTCTTCTCAGCAGCACCCATAGGACTTCTAGTGTGTTAGTGGCAGCAAACAGAGCTCCTATATTTTCTTCTCAGCAGCACCTATAGGACTTCTAGTGTGTTAGTGGCAGCAAACAGAGCTCCTATATTTTCTTCTCAGCAGCACCCATAGGACTTCTAGTGTGTTAGTGGCATCACACAGAGCTCCTATATTTTCTTCTCAGCAGCACCCATAGGACTTCTAGTGTGTTAGTGGCAGCAAACAGAGCTCCTATATTTTCTTCTCAGCAGCACCCATAGGACTTCTAGTGTGTTAGTGGCAGCAAACAGAGCTCCTATATTTTCTTCTCAGCAGCACCCATAGGACTTCTAGTGTGTTAGTGGCATCACACAGAGCTCCTATATTTTCTTCTCAGCAGCACCCATAGGACTTCTAGTGTGTTAGTGGCAGCAAACAGAGCTCCTATATTTTCTTCTCAGCAGCACCCATAGGACTTCTAGTGTGTTAGTGGCAGCAAACAGAGCTCCTATATTTTCTTCTCAGCAGCACCCATAGGACTTCTAGTGTGTTAGTGGCATCACACAGAGCTCCTATATTTTCTTCTCAGCAGCACCCATAGGACTTCTAGTGTGTTAGTGGCAGCAAACAGAGCTCCTATATTTTCTTGTCAGCAGCACACATAGTACCTATAGTGTGTTAGTGTCAGCACCCATAGGACCTACAGTGTGTTGTGAGCACACATAGGAGTTCTATTTTTTATACTATATACACTACCGACTACAATGGCTGGAAGACCGCCAAGGAGAGGCAGAGCGTGCCGAGGCAAGAACACAGGGCAGGCAGGCTCTGTTTCTAGAGACAACAGTGCTGGCCGTGGACGTGGTCGTGCATCGTCATCAGCACGTGGCCATGGGACACGCTTGTCTTTGTTTTCGGCAGCTGGACATGTGGAGCCGCATCATGCCGAAGGCTTGGTAGAATGGATGACCAAGCCCTCCTCATCCTCCTCATCCTCTCTCACCCAGGCTCAGGGTACTGGCAGAGCAGCTGCCAACGCGTACTCAATGGCATCATCAGCCACCCCTTCCCTAGACCCACCATGTCCTCCTGAGGAGTCCCCCGAACTGTTTGAGCACAGTGTTGGGTACATGCTCCAGGAGGATGCCCAACGATTCGAAGGCTCGGATGATGATACCCAGCTTGAGGAAGTCAGTAGTGTGCGCGCAGAGAGAGGGGATGCTGAAGGACAGCAATCTGGCAGTAGTGTTCCACCAGCTGCAGCTTACTGCCAGGTTTGCTCTAGTGGTGAAGAGGGAGGGGATGATGAGGTCACTGACTCCACGTGGGTGCCTGAAGGGAGAGAGGAGGAGGAGGAGGAGGATGCAGCGTCACATGTCCAACGAGGCAGGATGCCCCCTGGAGGCCAGCTGGAGGCCAGCACAGCAACTGTACCACACCGCAGAGCTCCGCCTGTGCAGGGCGCTGCCTCTGCACGTTATCACAAAACTTCTTTGGTGTGGGCCTTTTTTGAGACGAGTGCATCAGATCGCACCACTGCTATTTGCAATATTTGTCTCAAGCGTATCTCGCGTGGCCAAAACATCAGCCGCTTGGGCACCACAAGCATGAGCAGACATATGTCGACCTGCCATGCAGCTCGTTGGCAAGCACACATAAAAGACCCACACCAAAGAACAAAGCGGACCTCTCCTTGCTCCTCATCAGCTGGGATCTCCATCCCCACTATATCTTCAGTCCTCTCTGAAAGCTGCTCTGAGAGGACTGAAGGTGTAGAATTAGGTGTGTCACAACCAAGTACTTGCAGTACACCGACGTCCGATTGTAGCAGGCAAATCTCCCTGCCCCAGCTGCTGGACCGTCGAAAGAAGTATACTCCCAGCCATCCACATGCCCAGCGGTTGAATGCTAGCTTGGCTAAATTGCTAGCACTTCAACTGCTGCCTTTTCAGTTGATAGACTCGGCCCCCTTCCGTGAGTTTGTTCAATGTGCGGTTCCTCAGTGGCAGGTTCCCAAACGCCACTTTTTCTCACGGAAGGCGATTCCGTCTCTCTACTGGCATGTGGAAGGCAATGTCCATGCCTCGCTGGACAGGGCGGTCAGCGGTAAGGTGCATATTACCGCTGACTCATGGTCCAGCAGGCATGGACAGGGACGTTATCTTTCTTTCACGGCCCATTGGGTCACTCTATTGGTAGCTGGGAGGGATGCAGGACAAGGTGCAGTAGTGTTGGAGGTTGTTCCGCCACCACGCCTCCAAAATGCTACTACTGGTTGTGACACACCTCTCTCCTCCACCCCCTCCTCTTCTTCTTCCTCCATGTCCTCTTCGAGTGCTCTGTCCTCGGAACCAGCGGTGCTCCGTAGGCGTACAAGGGGCTACGCGAGTACGCAGGCAAAAAGATGCCATGCCGTGCTTGCGCTGGTGTGTTTGGGGGACAGGAGCCACACTGGGCCAGAGGTTCTGGCAGCTCTGCAGGGGCAGGCCGAGAGGTGGTTGACGCCACGCCAGCTTAAGCCAGGAATGGTCGTTTCTGATAATGGCACCAACCTCCTCTCCGCCCTGCGACAGGGGCAGCTCACCCATGTGCCCTGTATGGCTCACGTCCTCAACCTGGTGGTGCAGCGGTTCTTGGGCAGGTTCCCAGGCTTACAGGATGTCCTGAGGCAGGCCAGGAAAGTCTGTGTGCATTTCCGCCGATCTTATAATGCCAGTGCTCGGCTGACTGAGCTGCAAAAGGAGCTGAACCTGCCCAAGAACCGCCTAATATGTGACATGCCCACCAGGTGGAACTCAACGTTGGCCATGCTGCAGCGACTGCACACGCAGCAGAGGGCCATCAATGAGTACCTTTGCGACTATGGCACCAGGACAGGGTCAGGGGAGCTTGGCTTTTTTTCCCCACGCCAGTGGAGCATGATCAGGGATGCATGCACTGTCCTCTCACCATTTGAGGAGGCCACGAGGATGGTGAGCAGTGACAGTGCATGCATCAGTGACACTGTACCTCTTGTCCACCTGTTGGAGCATACGCTGCGTGGGATAATGGACAGGGCACTTGAGGCAGAACAGAGGCAGGAAGAGGAGGACTTCCTTGTCTCTCAAGGCCCCCTTTATCCAGACAATGTTCCTTCTGTCCCACCCATCACACAGGAAGAGGAGGAGGAGGAGGAGGAGGATTGTGTGAGCATGGAGGTGGAGCCTGGCACTCAGCATCAGCAGCAGCAGTCTTTTAGGGATGATGTACAGTCCCAACAAACCAGTGGACTTGTACGTGGCTGGGAGGAGGTGGCTGGCGATCATGTCATCCTCAGTGACCCAGAAGACTCCGGACCGAATGCCTCAGCTAACCTACGCTGCATGGCCTCCCTGATCCTGCAAAGCCTGCGGAAGGATCCTCGTGTTCTTCGGATCAAGGAGAGTGACCATTACTGGCTGGCCACTCTCCTTGATCCACGGTACAAGGGTAAGGTTGCGGACCTTATCTTGCTGTCGCACAGGGAGCAGAGGATGAGACATCTCAGGGAGGCCTTGCAGAAAGGTCTGTGCAACGCGTTCCCAGAAACTGGGAGGTTACAAACTCCTGGTCCTGGACGACGAGTTGCTGAGGCTTCGGTCAGTAGCAGAAGGAGCGGTGGGGAAGGTGGACGTCTGACCGATGCGTTCAGACAATTTTTTAGTCCGCAGCCCCAAGGTATGATCGGTTCCAGCAACCATCGCCAGCGTCTGATATACATGGTGCAGGAATACCTAGGGGCAAGGTCAGACTTGGACACCTTTCCCACCGAAAATCCTCTGGCTTACTGGGTCCTGAGGATGGATCACTGGCCAGAGCTTGCACAGTATGCAATTGAGCTACTGGCCTGTCCTGCATCCAGCGTTCTTTCCGAACGCACATTCAGTGCTGCTGGAGGATTTGTCACCGATCATAGGGTGCGCCTGTCCACCGACTCGGTTGATCGACTGACCTTCATAAAAATGAATCAGTCTTGGATCACCACCAGCTACCAGACACCTGAAGCGGATATAACGGAATAATTTATAATGTCACATCCCTTCAAGACTGCCTATGCTGATGCTGAGTGACTGTCCTGTTATGTTCACTGACTATCCTCTTCCTCCTCCTCAATGATCCATGCCACCACACCAGTGCCTAAGGCACAATTTTTCAGCCCCTGTATAACAGGGGCGTGTAATTGGGAGAAAAAGAAACCCTGGACTGCCGCACTCTGTATAGACAGTTATTTATTCCAAAATTTCAGGTAAAAAATCCAAATTCAAAATAAATCCATAAATCCAAAACAACAAATGCAGATGGTGTGCATGCAGGGAAGGGTGGCTAACGCGTTTCACGTCACGAATTGACGCTTACTTATAGCTATGAGCTATGAGTAAGCGTCAATTCGTGACGTGAAACGCGTTAGCCACCCTTCCCTGCATGCACACCATCTGCATTTGTTGTTTTGGATTTATGGATTTATTTTGAATTTGGATTTTTTACCTGAAATTTTGGAATAAATAACTGTCTATACAGAGTGCGGCAGTCCAGGGTTTCTTTTTCTCCCATGCATCAGTGCAGAGCCAGCACCTGTGTGAGTGACCGGGCGGAAGCAGCTATTTGGTGAATTCTCAAGCTTTTGAGCGGTACGTTTTTCCTTTCCTCTGTTTCTACAGGGGCGTGTAATTACAATTTTTTAAAAAGATGCTTCGCAACAGGTGTGACTGCTGTGCTCAGAGTACAGTATCTGTGAGGGGTTGCAGTGTTGTGGCACCAGCACCAGTGCCTAAGGCACAATTTTTCAGCCCCTGTTGGGGCGTGTAATTACAATTTTTAGGCAATGCTTTGCAACAGGTCTCATTGCTGTGCTCAGAGTACAGTATCTGTGAGGGGTTGCAGTGTTGTGGCACCAGCACCAGTGCCTAAGGCACAATTTTTCAGCCCCTGTATAACAGGGGCGTGTAATTACAATTTTTTAAAAAGATGCTTCGCAACAGGTGTGACTGCTGTGCTCAGAGTACAGTATCTGTGAGGGGTTGCAGTGTTGTGGCACCAGCACCAGTGCCTAAGGCACAATTTTTCAGCCCCTGTTGGGGCGTGTAATTACAATTTTTAGGCAATGCTTTGCAACAGGTCTCATTGCTGTGCTCAGAGTACAGTATCTGTGAGGGGTTGCAGTGTTGTGGCACCAGCACCAGTGCCTAAGGCACAATTTTTCAGCCCCTGTATAACAGGGGCGTGTAATTACAATTTTTTAAAAAGATGCTTCGCAACAGGTGTGACTGCTGTGCTCCAAGTACAGTATCTGTGAGGGGTTGCAGTGTTGTGGCACCAGCACCAATGCCTAAGGCACAATTTTTCAGCCCCTGTTTAACAGGGGCGTGTAATTACAAATCTTGATCTAATAGTTCACAGCAGGGCCCATTCCTGCGCCCACCAAGAGTAACTATGAGGGCCTACAGTCTTGTGGCAACACCGTCCACCACCACCACCACCACCAAAGGCCCAATTTTTCTGCCCTGTTCAACAGGTGCATGCAATTACAAATCTTGATCTAATAACTCACAGCAGGGCCCATTCCTGCACCCACCAAGAGTAACTGTGAGGGCTTACAGTCTTGTGGCAACACCGTCCACCACCACCACCACCACCACCAAAGGCCCAATTTTTCTGCCCGGTTCAACAGGTGCATGCAAGTACAAATCTTGATCTATTAACTCACAGCAGGGCCCATTCCTGTGCCCACCAGTCTTGTGGCTACACCAACATCTAATAGGGCAAATTTCTGCAGAGTATATACGGCAGGCCCCTACTTTCAAACATCCAACTTACAAACGACTCCTACTTGCAAACGGCAAGAGAAAACAGGAAGTGAGAGGAAATCTACCCCTAGGAAGGAAAATTCTATCCTGTTAGATTTAATTTGGGAAAAAGGTATCTCCTCTCTACTGATGCTTTATCACCAATCCTTGTTTCAATTAAAACCCCACTTTTCCAAAAACATTTGTCATTGGGACGGAAAGTGAGGTGACATGTTCTGAACAGATGTGCAAAGACAGCAAATGTTACAGGGGTGATAACCCCTCCCTATGTTCTCCAAAAAGCTTAAAAATTGATTTTTTTGGGATGTAGCTACACTTCATAATGTACCTGTTCAGATTCTACTTAAGAACAAACCTACAGTCCATGTCTTGTTTGCACCACCTATATACTGCTGTTCAGAGTATATAGGGTTGTAGGTATAGGGTTTTATTTTGGGTGCGGGGTCCCCCTTAGTATCCATACAAGACCCAAAGGGGCTGGGGTGGGGGGGGGGCTGATGGGGTAGCCATGCCATTTTTCTCAAGGATTTTCAGCCATATGGCGGCCAGGACAAGACATGACATTAAAGCCGCAAGTGGTTTTAAATGGCTTCTTTTTTTCCTTTACAAATGTCATTTTGTGCAAGGACAGTTCTAAACACGGGAAACACATGCCACTTCACAGGCATACTTTAGACACCCCCCAGGTACCATATTTAAAGGAAAATTTCACTTTTTTTTTTTCACTTTATGCATCATTAAAATGACTGCTCCCGAAAAAACTTTAGTTTTTAAAATTTCTTTTTGCATTGATATATGTCCCCTGGGGCAGGACCCGGGTCCCCAAACCTGTTTTATAACATTAACATGCATATTGGCCGTTGTAATTAGCAATTTTGATTTCGAACGTTCGCGTCCATTATAACGAATAGGGTTCGAAAATTTGCGCGAACTTTCGGTCCGTTCGAAGGTTCTGGTGCGAACCGAACCCGGGGGTGTTCGGCTCATCCCTACCAAAGAGCCTTCCACCCCTCTGCGAGCCTGGGTGGCATCTGACTTCGCTCGACTACAGCCTTGTTGGATCGGGGACCCGATCGCTGAAAAGACGGAGTGTGTGTGTGAGGACACAACAGGTGGAAGTTCCCGGACTGGGACCGTAGTCCGGGCGGGTGAGAGGGCATATGCCTAACCGATATACTGTTACTGCATATAGGCCTATAGACTGCCGTGGCCTATGAGTTGTTCTTAGTGCTCTTATTGAAGACCCCTTGTTAGAACTGAACCTACCGTTCACATAGTCAAGTTTCTACTCCATCTTTACCTACCCCATTGGATTACAAAATTTGTACTCTGTTAATGTGCACCACCGTTAAAGATCTGCCGGTGAAGAAAAATAACTAAGTTGTAGATATCAGAACCAGGCCTGGTGGGGTTTCTAAGGTGGTTTGGTTACTGCGCCACAGGGCACTTAACAAGTTAGCTATGTGTTAACCCTATAGTGTGTTAGTGTGGCTGGGCTTTACATTATAAAGGGATTTTTATAACAGCTTACCTGTAAAATCCTTTTCTTGGAGTACATCACGGGACACAGAGCGACTTAGTCATTACTAATGGGTTATATAGATTACCTTCAGGTGCTGGCACTGGCCACTTCCAAACCGGAAGTACCCTCCCCTATATAAGCCCCTCCCATCCGGGAGCACCTCAGTTTTGTAGCAAAGCAATAAGTGTCCCAAAAAGAGGGGTGGGAGCTCTGTGTCCCGTGATGTACTCCAAGAAAAGGATTTTACAGGTAAGCTGTTATAAAAATCCCTTTTTCTTTTTCGTACATCACGGGACACAGAGCGACTTAGTCATTACTAATGGGACGTCCCAAAGCAATGCCAAATGAGGGGAGGGATACATAAGCTGGGCGCCATCAGGCATGAGGCTCTTTTGCGGCCTGCAACACACTGCGCCCAAAGGCGACATCCTCCTGACTTCTGACGTCTACCTGATAGAACCTAGTAAACGTGTGTACTAAGGACCATGTTGTGGCCTGACAGACTTGAGCCAGGGAGGCTTGGTGATGCACTGCCCATGAAGTTCCAACTGCTCTTGTGGAGTGCGCCCTAACTTTGAACGGAGGAGGTCTCCTTTTCAAGCCATAGGCTTGTATTATGACCTGTCGAATCCACTTGGCTAAAGTAGATTTTTGATGCTGCCTGACCCTTTCTGGGGCCTTCCGGCAGAACAACAAAGTATCCGTTCTACGAATCTGAGCAGTGGCTTTAAGATAAGCTTTAACTGCTCTTACTACATCCAAAGAATGCAATAACTTTTCCTCTACCGAACTAGGTTTGGGGAAAAAGGAAGGAAGAACCACATCTTGGTTCAAATAGAACCTCGATACCACCTTAGGAAGAAGGCTGGATGAGGACGTAATACTACTCTGTCCTTATGGATAACCAGATATGGCTCCTTACAGGACAAGGCGGCTAATTCCGATACTCTTTTAGCCGAACAAATGGCTACTAAGAAAATCAATTTCCTGGTGAAAAGAACCAAGGAAACGTGCCGCAATGGTTCAAATGGTTGTTTCTGTAGAACCGACAGAATCAGGTTTAAGTCCCATGGACATATGGGAATACTAACCGGAGGGCTAATACGCATCACTCCTTGTATGAAAGCTTTGACTAATGAATGCAAAGCCAAGGGCCTTTGAAAAAAATATTGACAAGGCCGTCTGACCCTTGATAGTACTCAAGGCAAGCTTCCTATGTACAGCCCACTGTAGGAAGTCCAGAATCCTACCTATTACGTACTTACGTGGATGCCATTTCCTGGCCTCACACAACGTGATGTACGCCTTCTAGATCCTATAATAGATCTGCCTGGATACCGGCTTCCTGGCATTGATCATGGTAGATACCACAGGATTAGAGAGCCCTCTCTTTTTTAGAATGTGGGCTTCAATAGCCAGGCCGTCAAACCTAGGGCTGGTAAGGAAGGGTAGTATATCGGTCCTTGCGAAAGCAGGTCCGGACGATGTGGGAGGGTCCAAGGACTTCCCACTGACATTTTTACAATCTCCGCGTACCATGCCCTTCGGGGCCACGCTGGAGCCACCAGAATCACTGGTTTCTTTTCTACCCTGATTCTGCGGATTAATCGCGGTGGGAATGCATATATCAGCTTGAACTGATCCCAAGGGAACACTAGGGCATCCGAACCGCAAGCTAGGGGATCCTTTGTGCGAGACACAAATCTGTCCACCTTTGCGTTGAATCTGGATGCTAGCAGATCTACATCCGGTGTTCCCCACCGCTGGCATATTGCCTGGAAAACCTCGGGGTGAAGAGACCATTCCCCGGGCATAATTGCTGGCGACTTAAAAAGTCCGCTCTCCAATTTTCCACTCATGGGATGAAAACCGCGGATATGGCTGTGACATACCTTTTTGCCCATTCCAGGATGCAATTCGCTTCCCTCTGGGCTGCACGACTCCTGGTGCCACCCTGGTGATTGATATATGCCACTGTTGTGGCATTGTCTGATTGAATTCTGACAGGTGACCCTTGGAGTTTGGATGTCCATGCTACTAGGGCATACCGGGCTGCTCGTATCTCTAAGAGATTGGTGGGCAGGGCCTTCTCTGCTTCTGACCACTTGCCCTGGAGAGACCATTGCTCCAGTACTGCCCCCCCAGCCTATGAGGCTGGCATCTGTAGTGACCACCTTCCAAGAAACCGGACTGAAGGGTTTCCCTTTTTCCAGATTCTGGTACCAACCACCAATGGAGGCTCTTGCGAACGGAAGGGGACAGGGACATTGGTAAGTCTAAAGCCTGAACTTTTTTGTTCCAGGCTGACAGTATGGCCCTCTGAAAGTTCCTTGAATGGAATTGACCGTAGGGTACCGCTTCGAATGAAGCCACCATTTTTCCCAGCAGCCTTATACACAGGCGTATGGATGGTTTTTCTTTTTTGTACCCACTAAGTGGGTCAAATCTTTCAAAGACGACACCTTCTCTGGAGGTAAGAAAATCTTTCTCTGATTTGAATCCAGTCTTAGCCCCCAAGTATTCCAGGCTTTTGACTGGCTTTAGGGCTGACTTGTCTCGGTTGATAATGCAACCGTGAGATTCCAGATACTTGATTGTCTTGTGAACGACCACTTCTAGTTTTTTTCACTGAGTGGTCTATCAGCAACAAGTCGTCTAGATATGCCATTATCGTTACACCTTGTGTTCCTAGTTTGGCCAATCGTAGGGCCAGGATTTTTGTGAACACTCGTGGTGCTGTGGCCAGACCGAAAGGTAAGGCTCCGAACTGAAAATGGCGCCCTTCTACTGCAAGGCGTAGAAATTTCTGGTGGGCCGGACAGATGGGAATATGCAAATAAGCATCCCTTATGTCGATCGAGGCTAACCATTCCTGCCCTTGTAGGGCGGTGGCCACCGATCGGATCGACTCCATCCGAAAAAGTCCTGATATGTAGGAACTTGTTTAGCCCTTTTATATTTAATATGGGCCTCATGTCCCCATTTGGTTTGGGGACTGTGACAAGGTTCGAGTAAAACCCGAACCCGTTTTCTTCCAAGGGAACCTTCATGATTACCCTTGTAATGTGCTCTAGTGCCAGAAGGAGGGATCCACTCTTCTGGGGATCGCTTGGCACGTTTGACCTTATAAAATGGGCAGGAGGAATGTCTTTTAACTCCAGCCTGTATCCCAGACTTACTGCGGAGATCACCCATCTCTGATGGTGTCCCGCCAGGTCTCTGTGAACAACTGAAGTCTTCCCCTCACCCGATTGAGTGGGGGCAACCCTTCATGACTTAGGGGGAGGTTTTGTACCTCTCTTGACCCAGGGTTTCTTGTTACCCTGCGATTGTCCCTGATTTCTGCCCCCTGGATTTGACCGCGGAGGCCGTCGGAACTGTTTCACAGCCGATGTGCCAGGGACTGGAGAAGTAGGCCTCTTAAAAGAAGGACTTCTACCCTTGTTCTTAACCGGCAAGAGTGTACTTTTACCGGCAGAAGTTTTCTGGATATATTTGTCCAGATCATCTCCAGATAAGCGTTCTCCATGAAATGGGAAGCTAATCAGCAATTTCTTACAGGGAGCTTCAGCAGACCAGTTTTTGAGCCATAGAAGCCTACGCATATGTCTACAGACAGCGTAAAGCGGGATGCCTGTTGGATTGTATCCTTTATGGCGTCCACCGCAACACAAGGCTCTAGGTAGGTCAGCTAGGGCAAGAGCCTGCTGATCTGGTAAGTCCCTTAAGACTTGTTTCAACTGATCTTTCATTGCTTGGCAGACTCCAATCGCTGCTACTGCAGGTTGTGTCACCATGCTTGCTGTAGAGAAAGCAGATTTTAGTAAAGACTCCAATTTTTTATCTATTGGGTCCTTGAACATTGGAACATTATCTACTGGACATGTCAGTGATTTATTTACACAAGAGATGGCTGTGTCCACTGTAGGGACCCTCCATTTTTTTTTTTTTATGAACTTATCCTCCATGGGATAGATCATTGGAAATCTCTTGGGGGGAATAAATATTTTACAGGATCCTCCCAATCCTGGTAAATAAACCCTTCCAATAAAGGGTGGATTGGGAAGGAACAGACAGTCTGGGGAGCTTTCAGCGACCCCAGCGAGGAGACAGTAGTGGTTGATGGTTCCGCCAGAGGCATTTAAAATGCTGCTCGGACCATGTTAGTCAGAGACTGAACCCATAATCTTTCAGCCTGAGATGCTGAGAAAGGTTCTTCCACTGTTGATTCCTCTATAACTCTATCAACCTCACCTGATCCCCTTCAGGTAGGTCGATCTCTGGGACTGTTCCTCCACTAACAGGCACTCTGCAGGAGGAGACGGAGATCGGACGCGCTTTTCCTGTGACAGGGAAGCAGCGAACAATGCTGTTAATCTCTCTTCCAATCCTCCCAGAGTTGAGGATAAAACCTCCTCTGTTATATATACAGGAGCAGGTGGACTGGGGACAGCCGCAGTACCAGGTACTCCTGCGGGGTTCCTACGGCTACTGACCTCTGAAATTTCAGGGGAGATTGGCGCAGTACAGCATGCCCAAAATCCTCAGAGCCCGACGGAGACCCCTTTCGCTTCTTGGAAGATCTATTTCCAGAGCGTCTGGACGACATATCCTATAAGCACAAAGCTGAGGTATTCCCGTCGTCATACACCAATTTTGCTGGTAATAGTCTAACACAGTTGCTGCTATATACCAGCTGGTGTCCACTAAAGTGCCTTTCTATGGGGATGCCTGCATCAACCACCTCTGTGTGCCACTGTTTGTTGCTAGCTCTGTTTGCATCCAGCTGACACTTGTACTGTGTCTTTATACAAGCTGGGACGCCTGCACATGCGCAGAAGCGTCGTGGTGCGCATCGAGCGTCATCCACCCGCCCCGCCCCTTTTTTTTCATAGGAGGCGCGTGCACGCGCCCGTGCGCCATTGGCGCCCTTTTCGAAAATCAAACAGGGACTAGGAGCCAGGGCCCTTTTTGCCGGAGGGCCTGTGCGGTGGATGAGCGCAGCAACAGGGCAGAGGAAGTGGATTCCCACAGAGAAACTTACCAACTGCCTGGATCTTTTGACTTGAGAAAACCAAAGATCCACATGACAAGAAAAATGGACCACAGCGGCCTCTAGTGGTTTAACACAGGTACCGCGGTCCTTTTTTTTTTTTTTTTTCTTGACTACTATTAAAATTTTACATTTTCAGTAGTTACAGGCATACACAGATATTAGCGGGAATACCGTTAGGTAACAGACAGAAAGACAAATTAGGCTTGGGGGTCCCCCAATAGAACCAAGTTCCTGGGGGCCCCCACTTACCTGATCCCCGCCGCAGGACTTTGTTTGGTCCACAGAAGCCCAAACTTCACCTATCACGGCAGGCATTGTAATTAAACCTTCAGGGACCGGGTTCCCAAGGATTCCACTCCCCTGGACCTGTATAGCACCCTGCACAGACAACATCTTGGTCGTGGGTATGACCAGAGCTCTGGATCCCAGGGTCCAGCCCTCCTAAGAGAGGCATTACAGGCAAAACCTTGCTCTTCTGCTGCAAGGCCCGGGTACCGACCGTTTAGCTATGAAGCTTTTTTGGTGGGATCCGGAACAGCTTACTAAGGCCCAAAAGAACCTGTACGCAAGCCCAGTGAAAACACATGTTACTCTTTGGCCAACACCTTAGACACTGGCAAAAAACTGAGGTGCTCCCGGATGGGAGGGGCTTATATAGGGGAGGGTACTTCCGGTTTGGAAGTGGCCAGTGCCAGCACCTGAAGGTAATCTATATAACCCATTAGTAATGACTAAGTCGCTCTGTGTCCCGTGATGTACGAAAAAGAAAAATGATTATTCTGTAAACTGTTATTGATGTTACCCTTTTTCTTTACCAAGAGTTTAAGTAAAATCTTACATTTATATTTCAATTCAGTATTGTTTCAATGCTCAGTTATTCATACAGTATAAGATATACAATTTACTGTCAGTACTAGCTGTGCCAGTAGGGGGTAGAGCATATTGCCGGGGGTTGGCGGAGCTGTCTTCAGGGCCCAAATTAAATCAGTGGCCTTCTTAGTTGGAGGTATCGCTACACTTGGTTTGAGAGAGTTTTGCAAGACAAGCTAAATTTTTTAATACATTTTGACTTGATATACAAGCGATGTCTTGATATACAAGTAGTGTCATGTCACAACAGAGTATAAAAGAGAAGAGAGGCGCCTCTAAGTGTAGCAATATGGTCACATTTAATGAAGGTACAACATTTAGCAACTCACATGGTTGATGATTAAAAGAGGCAAATCTAAGTATGCAGGCGTCCGGGGTAAAGCTGTCCACACAGACCATCCTCCGCACCGCCATCGATGTCATCTCTTCAACTCTGCGCTCAACGAGGGGTTCAAGCCTCACTTTCAGATCGCTCTACTGCAGGGTAGACTTCCCAGTCGCGATTGTAGACTGACATCGGTGAGAGCCGGTGGTGCGGTGATGGTCTATGGCATGGGTGCTGAACCTGTGGCCCTCCAGCTGTTGCGAAACTACAATTCCCATCAGGCCTCTGCCTTTGGGAGTCAAGCTTGTATCTGTCAGCGGCTTGCAATGCCTCATGGAACTTGTAGTTCTGCAACAGCTGGAGGGCCACAGGTTGAGCAGTCATGGTCTATGTGGACAGCTTTACCCCGGATGCCTGCATACTTAGATGTGCCTCTTTTAATCATCAACCATGTGAATTTCTAAATGTTGTACCTTCAATAAATGTAACCATATTGCTACACTTAGAGGCAGCTCTCTTCTCTTTTATACTCTGTAGCTCCTGCTGGATTTTGCTTCTAATCCCCTTGCGGGGGCTTCCATTTGTGGATGGACATTTTATGGTTACACAACCAAATCACATTGCTATAATCTTTGTATATGGACTATAAACTGAAGGACCTATGAATAAATGGTCGTGGAACGAATCATTTGAGTTTCCATTATTTCTTATGGGGAAATTTGCTTTGATATACAAGTGCTTTGGATTACAAGCATGTTTCTGGAACAAATTATGCTTGCAAGCCAAGGTTTTAATGTACTTCGTTTAGGCAGGTTAATGGAGTGGTGGATGAGCAATGGGAGGAGTATAAGCAGTGAGCTGATAATTTAATAAATCAAACAAGTTACGTTTTATCATAGAAGAGACTGCCATGTCACTTCTCCATTAAAAGAGCTTCCCCTGCCTGCTATAAATGTGTTCATTGTTGTACACTTGATAGCTGCACATGTGCAGCTCAGTATACTCAGTTTTGAATACTAGTAGTAAGTTCTGAGTATCATAATGACGCAAGTCACATGTGCAGGAGGTTATCCTGGCCAAGAAGGAAGAAAGACCTGGAGAAGAGGCTTTATTGGGGGTTTGATCTTGCCAACAGTTAGAGTTTGTTTACAGATTTAGGCCCTGAAGAGGGTTTTGGGTAGTCCAATTCCTGTCTGCCACATATGGTAATGCCAGGTATGTAGGCCAAATCATGTTGTTTAGGTGTACTCACAGTATAAATAACTGGCACGGGCTATATGATGACTGTTCTTCTGGGAATTACTTCCGCAATTTCTAATAAAGCTGTTGCCTTGCCCTTTTCCAACTTAACTTATTTTCATGTCATGTTTGGGCAAGGCTGAATTCTAATTTGTTATAATGGCATTATGCCTATGCTTCTCAGCAGTCATGTAGTAAAAGAGAACTGGTTTATTGCTGTGATGGATTTTGATGGTTTTTTAATTACCATCTTGGTTATTATGTTAGGTGTTTGGCTAAAGCTTGTATGAGCTCATCCACGTTGATTACACAGCTCTTCATTCTGGAAAATAGATACCATTACCCCTCTATCATCCCACTGGGATCTCCAGGGAATAGAAAGTCCAATCAGTGTATACACAGTGCTTGTCAAGTTCTGTGCTCACTAGGTGTTTGGAGGGTATTGGTAACTGAGGAATCCTAAAAAAACTGTGGATATAACACACATTTAAGGGACAGATTTATAAAGCAGTGGTATGGCCTTACTGAACTACTAAGTAAGAGAGCTTGGCCACATGGCATGTCAAAATGTTTTGCAGAGAACACACTGAAGGACAGGTCAAGCTCTGCACTGCAGCCTGCATTTTTTGTGCGTATTTGCGTGTTTTTGCACGATTTTCTCCTCAAATTAAAAATATAAAATATTAATAATACATGAATAAATAAATACACAAATAACTAAAAATCATCATAAAGAAGTCAAATAAATTAATAATATGTAATACATTAATAATTAACCTTAAAAAAATATTAAATACATTATTATTAATAATAATAATAATAAAATAATAATAAACACCCAAACTCGAACAAAACAATGCATTAATAATAATCAATCTTTTTTTGGGTTAGGGTGTTAATTATTTTATTGTTTTAAATGTGTAAGGGTTAAAGTTAAGTGTTATTTATTGTTACTTCGTACTCATTTATTGTTTTTTTTTATTTATTTATTTTACATTTATTTATTCATTTTTTTATTATTCATATAATAATAAATACAATAAAATAAAAAATAAATAAAATAATAATAAAAAACCCATACTCCTAATCCTAACCTAAACTGAACTCAAATCCCCTACCTCAACGAAAAAACATAATAAATTAATATTAAAAGAAGGAATAAAAGCTAATGGAAAAGCTGAAATACCTAGCAACAAATGATGCAACAGATAATAGTTTTCTCTTTTGGCCAATAAAAAAACGCTTTATAGAAATGTGCAAAAATGTGCAAAAAAAAGTGCAAAAAAACGCTCAAAGACGCTACACTCAGGTGTGGATGCAGCCTAGTGATACAAAATTGGTAACATGTAATCCTGGGTGTGCCAACTAAATTGCCACAACATAAATAAATATTGGGGGGACATTTATTTAAAGCAGAACTCCATTAAAAAATGTATTCTCGTATGCAGCGGAGCTCTGCCCAGTGGACTGTTCCTGCCATCCTCACGTCCAGTGCTGGTTTACGGGTGTGATGAGATCAGGAACGGTCCATCCACAAGTCCATCCACAAGACCGCTAACGTGCGGGGGGGGGGGGGGCAGGAGTGGCACTACATGGGAGGATACATTTTTTTTTCCAGAGTTCTTTAAGCACCAAATTTCACAAGCACAGTTTTCCCCCTTACTTTGTTCATGTTTTCTGTCCCATGCTCTGCACATCCTGTATGGACCGTTCCTGACATCATGGACTGGGGGGGAACCCACGCCATTTATTTCCTTGATTTTTCATCTATATTACCAGGAGTCGTCAATACATTACAGCCCTGAGCAAGTTTAAATTACATTTTCTCCTTTAGAAATGTTATTTTACTGCGGAACTGTTCTTCACATTGCACAGATTCGCCACTTTACAGGCAGACTGAGGGGACCCCCCAGGCACGATATTTAAAGGAATCTTTCATTATTATTGTTTCACTTTAAGCATTATTAAAATCCCTGCTCTTGATAAAACGGTTGTTTAAAAACTTTTTTTTGCATTGATACATGTCCCCTAGGACATGACCCGGGCCCCCATACACTTTTTATGGCAATAACTTGCATATAAGCCTTTAAAATTAGCACTGTTTTTTTCATGTTAGTATCCCATAGACTTTAATAGGGTTCGCATGTTCGCTCAAACTTTTTGCCTGTTTGCATGTTCTGGTGTGAACCAAACCAGGGGCTGTTCGGCCCATCCCTAATATACACTTATTGGGATTTTTTTTTTACCAAAAATATGTAGCAGAATACATATTTGCCTAAATTGATGAAGAAATTAGATTTTTTCAATTTTTATAGAATGCCATTTGTGGGGAAAAAAAAGGACATACATTTTATTTGTGTACAGCCTTGCACGGCCGTGCAATTATCATCTAAAGTAACGAAGTGCCGCATCGCAAAAAATGGAGTGGTCATGAAGGAGGTAAAACCTTCCTGGGCTGAAGTGGTTAAAGTAGAACTTCCCCTTATGGTTGGAGCTCCACTTTAAAGAAATCAAAACAAAGTATTTTTGCTCATGTATATTGTGCTGTGTTGAAATGCAGCATGTTCTGTTTTCACCCAGGTTTCATTTTTACCCATGGGACTATTGCAAACATAGTATTTCAGCTTGTCATTGCCTTAGGCCTGAATCGAGCAACGCAGCCCACCACAACCCAAACATCATGGCATACCTCCCAACTTTTTGAGATGGGAATGAGGGACACCTATCAGCAAAAGTATGCAGGCATAGGACACACCCCTTGTCATGCCCCCTTAACCACTTCACATCCCACGTATATTCATTTGACATCCGCAGGAGGGATCTCCCATCCTGGGCGGGTGTCATATGACGTCCTCGGCTTCCCTGCCGTCTAGGGGGCGCGCACGCCTGCCGCATTGCTCGGGAGCCGGTGCGCGTGCCCGGCGGCCGCGATGTTCGCCGGGCACCCTCGATTGTCAGTAATAGAGCCAGGACAGTGGATCTGTGTGTGTAAACACACAGATCCACGTCCTGTCAGAGGAGAGGAGACCGATGGTATGTTCCTTGTACAGAGGAACACCGATCGGTCTCCTCCCCTTGTGAGTCCCCACCCCCTACAGTTAGAATCACTCCGTAGGATACACATTTAACCCCCCTAGTGTTAACCCCTTTACTGCCAGTCACATTTATACAGTAATCAATGCATTTTTATAGCACTAATCGCTGTATAAATGTGTATGGTCCCAAAATGGTGTCAAAAGTGTCCGATGTGTCCACCGCAATGTCACAGTCGAAATAAAAATCGCAGATCTCCGCCATTACTAGAAAAAAAAATGCCATAAATCTATCCCCTATGTTGTAGACGCTATAACTTTTGCGCAAACCAATCAATATACGCTTATTGCGATTTTTTTTACCAAAAATATATGGAAGAATACATATCGGCCTAAACTGAGGAAAAAATTTTTTTTTTTTTTTTTAAATGGGATATTTATTATAGCAAAAAGTAAAAAATGTTGTGTTTTTTTTCAAACTCGTCTCTATTCTTTTGTTTATAGCGCAAAAAATAAAAACCGCAGAGGTGATCAAATACTATCAAAAGAAAGCTCTATTTGTGGGGAGAAAAGGACATCCATTTTGTTTGGGTACAACGTCGCACCACCGCGCAATTGTCAGTTAAAATGCGACAGCGCTGAAAACTAAAAATTGCCCTGGGCAGAAAGGGGGTGAAAATGCCCTGTATTGAAGTGGTTAAAGGAAAATTGTCCAAAAAAACAAGGATTGGTTAAACCCCACAAGTGCTTTTTTTTACCATTTCTATTTCTTTATATTGGCTTTTGGAATTTACAAATGCAGCAATTTAGAAAGCAGATGAAAGGTTTAGTGCTGGAAAACACTTTTTGATAGATAAAAAGTACCGTATTTATCGGCGTATAACACGCACTTTTTTCCCCTTAAAATCAGGGGAAAATCGTGGGTGCGTGTTATACGCCGATACCCACTGATCTGAGCGAGCGGAGCCGAGAAGTACACTCGGCTTTACTCGGCTCTCGCAGTCACGCCCACCTCCACTGATTGCGAGCGCCGCTGACATACAGAAAGCCGAGTGTACTTCGGCTAGTCTCGGCTCCTCTCGCAGTCCCGCCCCTGACTGTGAGCACAGCCAAGTCTAGCCGAAGTACACTCAGCTTTCTGTATGTCAGCGGCGCTCGCAATCAGTGGAGGTGGGCGTGACTGCGAGAGGAGCCGAGTAAAGCCGAGTGTACTTCGGCTTTGTGTATCTCGGCTCCGCTCGCTCCTCTTGCAATCAGTGGAGATGGGCGGGACTGTGAGCAGAGCCGAATCTAGCCGAAGTACACTCGGCTTTCTGTATCTCGGCTCCGCTCACAGTAGGAAATTGGCACCAAATTTAAATCAGGCCAGGGCAAGGCTGCAAATTCAAAGGCACTGGGCAAGGCTGCAAATTCAAAGGCACTGGGCAAGGCTGCAAATTCAAAGGCACTGGGCAAGGCTGCAAATTCAAAGGCTGCAAATGGACACTGGGCAAGGCTGCAGATGGACACTGGGCAAGGCTGCAGATGGACACTGGGCAAGGCTGCAATGATGGACATTTGAATGTAAGTTTTTTTCCTTACACTTCCCTCCTAAAAGTTTTTTTCCTTAAAATTCCCTCCTAAACTTGGGGTGCGTGTTATACGCCGATAAATACGGTACATTTTATATACATCTATAAAGATCAGACCAAAATGAGGGACAAATGAGGAGGAATGAGGGACATTGCTCCAAATCATTGACAGTTGGGAGCTATGCACATGGTGTGAATCGGCTCCAAGTCTCGAGTTTTCCTAATGGGAGAAAAACATTCAAACGCCTTTTTCTAAAGTCTAGGCCTCTCATTTAAAAAATGAATTCTACATTTAGCTTTGGCAAGCAAGGTAAACAATGCTCCCTTCATAACAGACAAGATATTCCGCTGTTAAATGTTTAAAAAGGTAAAAGGAAAAAAAAATTAAACCTGTTCATCACATTGTGACACCCAGATCCACTTTGTTCACATTTCAGGCCTGTTCAGCTTAGAAAACAGCTGCAGGTGCCTGCTAATTATAACACCATTTTCCCAAACAACAACTGGCTTATTGAATTTGCTGCATTTGGTATGCATCCTCCAATAATAGCAAACTACTTTCATTACACATTTAGCAGACTTTCCTGCATTCAAGCTACTCAATTGATACATTATTTACAAGTTAGGGGATATTAAAAACAGATTCTTAATTTACTAATGATTAAGCAGACCCCAGGCTTTATTTTCAATTTGTGCTTTTATTGAAAGCGGAACTTGGAACAAGGTGATAAAAATGTCATATATTCCATGGGCCGCCTGTTCCAGATGAGGATTTTTACATGGTCATTACTTTCTGTTTCAAAGTCGAACCTGTTGCAAACTGGAAGGCAATGAAAAGGCGACCACAGAATGGAGAGAGGAACAATTAATGTTGTGGGTTTAATTGAAATTAACTCAGAGCCATGCTGAGAAGTAGTACTGGGCGTGAATTTACATTATACAGTACAGGCTATTTCCAGCGACAGTTCACGGCAGGTACGTGCACTTAGACTTTAGGAGAAATTTAAAGGTCATTAAAACTAGCGGTGCTACTTTGTTAAGTCATTAAAATATTCTATATGTTTAAAACATACAAAAAAAAAGAATTGCTTTTTTTGTATTATTGTTATACAGGATTTACAGTATATACCCCAACAGTTTGCTTAGCACTTTACAAAATGAAGGCAGACATTACAGTTAAAATATATTTGGTACAAAAGGAATCAGAGGGCCCTGCTCATTAGGCTGGCCATACATGGTCGAATTTTGAAAGAATTTTCTTTTGTAAATCTGAAATTTTGTGCGTTTTGTGATCCGATGATGCCACCATTGATTTCAAAATTCGACCAACCAAGCCTTTAATTTCACCTCCTGTTGCTACAGAAAATAAATTTCCGTGGCTGGGAATCTTCTTTTCTTTCCGGGAATTTTCTTTTCTTGCACATGCGTATTTCTTTTCTATTACATTTCTCACAGGATTCTCCCATAATTGATTAGAAAATCGTTTGTTTTTCAAAAAATTTCCAACATGCCCGAGTACTGATATTCGATGGCCGCACGAAAATCGGCTGTTGCTGCAGCCCACAAATGGTGCGAAATCCGAACGAAAAATTCTTGGATAAGATTTTCGAAAGAAAATTATTTCGAAATTTGACCCATGTAAGCCTTAGAGCTTACAGAAGCAAATGTAACCTTTTAAAGTGGTTCTAAAGGCTAATGACCTTTTCACACAGGCTGTCCAATGGTCCGCCTGTCAGTTTTTCAGGTGGACCTGATCGGACCTTGCAGTCTCCTGGAGCGGCGGATGTCAGTGGAAACATGTCCGCTGACAACCGCCGCCATCCGATCCTATCTGCCAAAAACAGACAGATGGTGATCCTATTTTCCATCCATCTGGCAGATTGGATGGCATCAGATGGAAACAGACAGGCAGTCCGTTGCCATCCGATTTCCCAAAAGAAGGAGAGCGGGTCGGTGTCATCATGTCATCCGCTTGCTTAGCGGGTATCAGTGGAGTGATCCCCCTGCTGATCAATTAGAATCCTCTATACGGAAAACTTCTATGATCAGGATCCCCCCCAGTCCCTTGCATACTTACCTGAGCCTGATCTCAATCCAGCGCTGTGCCAGTCTACAGTGGAACAGTCTTCTCTGTCTGCTCACAGAGGCAGTGGTGGGAGCCATTGGCTCCTGCGGCTCTCAATCAAATCATGTGACAAGGAAGCAGTGGGCGGGGCCGATATGCACTGTGTTTGTCTATGGATGCAGGCAGAATGGCTCAGGATCGAGCTCGCATGAGTTCCTCCATAACAAGCCGCTTGATGAAGAGGAGGAGCCTAGAGCGCCACCAGGAGACCCCAGAAGACAATGTTCAGGGCTGCTCTGTGTAAACCACTACACAGAGCAGGTAAGTATGACATTTTTACAAAAAAGGAAAGTTTAGAATCACTTTACGTTGTGGAGAAATAAACAGAAAAAATTGCCACGAAGATAGATATTGCCAAAGAGCAGATGGCAAATAGGCTTGCTTTAAATATAACATTAAAGATTTAGCTGGGTGGTGATTTGTTATTAAGACTTCAGTGCATATAAAACTCATTAAATAAAAGCTCCATTGTTTGGTTTCTCTCAGTTTGCCACCTTTTGAACTGATGAACATTTTATGTAGGAAGCATTTGAACTAATAAGACAGACTTGTCTCTATTGCTTTGTGTCAACAGTGGTATTCAAATGCAAGCAAGAACTTCAGACTTATTCATGCAATACATGTACTGAAGTTATGTTTCTGATTAGTTCAGGTGGCATGGTTTTCTGTAAAAAGCTGGGAACAAAAACTATTATTTAGTATAGAAGTTTTAGTAACTGTGTACTAGAAGAAAATGACATATATTGTAAAAGTTTCCACTAGCATTAGATCAATGTCCAGCAGTAGCATGTAAGAGGAGCACATGAAACAAAGTCATCTCATGCAAAATTGTTGCACACGTTTAACTACCGGTATATTAACCACTTCAGCCCCAGAAGATTTGGCTGCTCAATGACGAGGCCATTTTTTGCGATACGGCACTGCGTCGCTTTAACTGACAATTGTGCGGCCCAAACAAAATTGATGTACTTTTTTTCCCACAAATAGAGCTTTCTTTTGGTGGTATTTGGTCACCTCTGCGGTTTTTATTTTTTGCGCTATTAACAAAAGAAGAGCGACAATCTTGAAAAAAACCCACAATATCTACTTTTTGCTATAGTAAATATCCCAATTTTAAAAAAAAACAAACATTTTTTTTCCTCAGTTTAGGCCGATATTTATTCTTCTACATAATTTTGGGTAAAAAAAAAAAATCGCAATAAGCATATATTGATTTGCACAAAAGTTATAGCGTCCACAAACTATGGGGAAGATTTATGGCATTTATTTGGCGTTTTTAACCATGTGATCAGCTGTGTCCAATCACAGCCAGTCACGTGTAAACACAGAGATGCCGATAATCGGCGCTCCTCGCCTCACACTGACAGAGTGTGAGGAGAGGAGAGCCGACCAGAGGACATCTAGGGATGTAATCAGGGCACTGATCATCAGTGCCTTGATTACAATTAAGTGCCCACCAGTGCCAGCAATGTTAGCCCACCTTTGCCCACAAGTGCCAGCAGTGCCCACGAGTGCCAGAAATCAGTGCCCACAAGTGGCAGCAATCAGTGGCCATTAGTGATGCCAGTCAGTGCTGGCTATCAGTGCTGCCCATCACTGCTGCCCGTCAATGCAGCCTATCTGTGCCCACCAGTGCTGCCTTTCAGTGCCCATCAGTGCCACCTATCAATGCCCATAAGTGCGGCATATTAGTGCCTTTTCATCAGTGCCACTTAATCTGTGTCCATCAGTGCAGCCTATCAGTGCCGCCTCATCAGCGCCCATCAGTGAAGGAAAAAAAAAACCTATTTACAAAATTTATTGACAAACTAATATTTTTTTTATTGTTTTTCAAAATTTTAGTTTTGTTTAGAAAAATAAATAATCCAGAAGTGATTAAATACCACCAAAAGAAAGCTCTATTTGTGTGAAGAAAATGACAAAAATGTCACATGGTTACAGTATAGCATGACCGCGCAATTGTCATTCAAAGTGTAACAGCGCTGAAAGATGGCCTGGGCAGATAGGGGGTGTAAGTGCCCAGTAATTTATTTATTTTTTCCACAAAAGTTTTATTGAAAGTTTTTCATAGACAATACATAATACAAATAGTACCATAAAACATATAGGAAAGGTACAAGTGCATGATTCCAACTTAAGGGAGGCATAGGATTCAACATACATGAAAATAGAAAACAAAAGATACCACCTCTAAGCGCCATTAGTAAGAAGGCCACATAAGAAAACCTTGATTGGTAAGGGGTAATCTGATAAAGAAGATACATTGCAGCGTACAACAGGCCTGTTTGACTCTTGTTGGAATGGAATACTTCAAATCAGGGTACTCATTACAGCTTCTGGGAGGTACTAAAGAGCATACAGGGAGTAGGAGTAGCATCCGACAACCACGTCGGCCAACGACTCCACATCCTTTTTGAGATATAAAAAAAAAAGAAAAAGAAGAAGAACAGGGAAAAGAAATAAGGGGGAGAGAGAGAACAGATTGAGGGAGAGGAAGCAGGGGGAATGAGGGAGGCACCTTGGGGGAGTATGTGAGGAGGAGGTGGGATCACCACCAGCTACCCTCCCCAGTAAACCCCCAGTGTTGTGAGGGGTATAGCGATCTTTAATACACCTTTCAAGGGTTATCCCGGGATAAGTCCAGAAAGCGCTGTGAGTTTCGGTATTTAAGCCAGGGTGCCCATGTTGCCAAAAAGTAATCTATTCTGTCTTGGGCGGTGCAAATCAACTCCTCCATCGCTGCTATCTGGTTGACCCGCATCACCCATTCCTTTATGGTAGGGGGCGACTTGGACCTCCAGTGCACTGGCAGGCATAGCGAAGCGGCATTAATTATATGCATAGCTATTGATTTAGAGTATTTCTTACGGGAAATTTTGGAGGTGAAGGAGGTACTGCGCTGGTGCGAACTCCAAAGCAAGTGAGGATATCTCAGTCACCACTTTGTGTACCTTGCGCCAATATGGCTGGATCAGTGGGCATGTCCACAAAATATGGAGGAGTGTGCCTAGACCTTGTTCACACCTCCAGCACTGGTCTGACACCGCCGGGATGAATTTAAGTGCCCAGTATTGAGGTGGTAATGTGCTCTTCTTGGCTTCCCTTGAAAATTCTAGAAGTCTGTTCAACTAAATCTTTGCAAAAATCAAATTCACCTAAATTTGTAGGCAGGGGACTTATCGGAATCTGGGAGCCCCCAGATTAGGGGTACATTGTACTCCTACTCATTCACATGAAATGTAAACACTAAATGAACACACTTAGGTAATTTACTAAAGGCAAATAGACTGTTCACTGGTCGATATGATTGACAATTGATACGCATTGTGGGACATTGTTTTAGAATTTTTTTATTTTTTTTGTTACAGGGCTTGTCAAAAAGTGTCAGTGTGTTTTTTACAGATTATTATCATTATTTTATGGGATTTATTTAGCCCCAACAGCTTGTCCAGTGCTTTACAACATGAGGGCAGAAAGCACAGTTACAATACAGTTCAATACAATTCAATACAAGAGGAAATAGAGCACCCTGCCCATTAGAGCTTACAATCTAAAATGAAGGGTCAGGTGATACAAAATTGATACAAAATTGATACAAAATTGATACAAAATTGATACAAAATTGATACAAAAAAGTAATAACTGTGGGGGATGCACTGATGGAGAAAATACAATTCAGTTGTTAGGTTTTCAGAGACTGCCTAAAAGTGGGCAGAGCAGGAGATAGTTGGACAGATTGGGGTAGGGAGATCCAGAAGATAGGAGGGGCTCTACAGAAGTCCTGGAGACGAGTATGGGAGGAGGTGACGAGGGAGCTAGAGAGCAGGAGGTCATGGGAGGAATAAAGAGAACCATTTGGTTGGCATTTTGAGATAAGGCTAGTGATGTAGTCGAGGGCATAGTTGTGGATGGCTTTTGTAATTTGTGGTTAGCATTTTAGATTTTATTAATTGGGTGAGCGGAGGTCAGTATAGGGATTGGTAGCAGAGAATGGATGGTTAGTAAGGTGGATTAGTCTGGCAGCAGCATGATGGACTGAAGGGGGGATAGCCTATGTAAAGGTAAGCCAATAAGGAGGGAGTTGCAGTAGTCGAGGCGAGAGGACCAGGGAGTGAAGTAGAAGCTTTGTGGTGTCATTGGTTAGGAAGGGTTGTATTTTGGAGATGTTGGGGAGGTTGAGGCAGCAAGATTTGGACAGTGATTGGATGTGGGGCTGAAAATAGAGTTCAGAGCTTAGGATTACACTGAGCACCCTGGCATGTGGGGATGGACTGATAGTTGTGTTATCGATCTTGACAGAGAAGTCAGGGAAAGGGGCATGTGGAAGGGGAAGTATTTTTAGCTTAATTTTGAATAGAAGGGTTAAATTGGTGAAGATTTATCTTTTGTTTTTGTTTGTGAATGAGTAGTGGTACTATGCATTCCTGGCAAACAGATAATACTAGAAGTCTGAAAAAACACAGCCGTGCTCTCGAGCGCCTGTGTCGTAAGATGAAGTCCCAGAAAGATTTCGGCCAGTATAAATATGCCCTTCAAAAATTCCAGCTTCCTCACTGCCAAACAGACCTATTTCATCACCCTCACTAAAAACTTCGTCCTCCACTGCCTCCACCCACTAACGCACTCACTGCCCAGGAGATCGCCAATCACTTCAAACAGAAGATTGATACAATTTGCGAGGAGTGCTCTACTGTTCAGATACCCTCCTCCATGCTTTACACCTCATGCTCACAGGTACAATCATTACTTCGCTCTTTCAACCCCACCACTATTGACGAGGTTGCCAAACTACTTGCTAATGTCCATGTTACCACCTGCCCTCTGGATCCTGTTCCCTCGCAAATGCTACGTTCACCCTCTGGCTCTATTCTACACACTCTAACCCACATCTTCAATCTCTCCTTCTCTTCTGGCATCTTCCCTAACTCTTTGAAACATGCACTAGTCAGCCCCATACTCAAAAAGCCCTCACTGGACCCATCCAATCTTAACAACCTATGCCCCATCTCCTTGCTTCCCTTTTTATCCAAACTCCTTGAATGTCTAGTCTACAACCGACTAAGCATCCACCTTACTGATAATAGCCTTCTTGATCCCCTTCAGTCTGGATTTCGTCCTCAACATTCCACAGAAACTGCTCTCCTAAAACGAACAAACGATATACTAACGGACAAAACGAAGGGACATTATTCTGTACCCCTAGTCCTGGACCTCTCTGCTGCCTTCTATATGGTTGACCACCCCCTCCTCCTCAAAAAACTCCACGCCTTTGGTCTCTGTGACTGTACTCTTTACTGGTTCTCTACCTACTTATCCAACTGAACCTTTAGCGTTACTTACAATTCTACTTCCTCCTCTCCTCTTCCTTTCTCTGTTGGGGTCCCCCAAGGTTCTGTTCTTGGACCTCTCCTATTTTCAATCTACACCTCCTCCCTGGGTCAGCTGATAGCCTCCCACGGCTTCCAATAACATCTCTACACTGACGGCACTCAAATCTATTTCTCTGCCCCTCAACCCGCTCCTTGTGT
This sequence comes from Rana muscosa, assembly GCA_029206835.1. NCBI lineage: Eukaryota > Metazoa > Chordata > Amphibia > Anura > Ranidae > Rana > Rana muscosa. The sequence goes on from CM055120.1 coordinate 132,022,717, forward strand.
CACACCACTTCCTCAAACTCAATCTGTCCAAAACCAAACTTATCATTTTTCCTCCCCCAAGTGGCTCTTCCCCTGATCTCTCTGTCAAAATTGATGGCACAACTATCAGCCCATTCCCACATGCCAAGGTCCTAGGAGTAGTCCTGGACTCTGAACTCTCCTTTAAGCCCCACATACAATCGATGTCCAAATCTTGCTGCCTCAACCTCCGCAACATCTCCAAAATACGCCCCTTTCTAACCAATGACACAACAAAGCTCTTAATTCACTCCCTGGTCATCTCTCGCCTTGATTACTGCAACTCCCTCCTCCTTGGCTTAGCTCTGCATACTCTATCCCCCCTTCAGTCCATCATGAATGCTGCTGCCAGACTCATCCACCTTACCAACCGCTCTGTCTCTGCTACTCCTCTCTGTCAATCACTCCACTGGCTTCCGCTCACCCAACAAATTAAATTCAAAATACTAACAACAACCTACAAAGCCATCCACAACTCTGCGCCCAGCTACATCACTGACCTAGTCTCTAAATACCAACCTAATCGTTCTCTTCGTTCTTCGCAAGACCTCGTGCTCTCTAGCTCTCTCATCACCTGCTCCCATGCTCGTCTCCAGGACTTTTCCAGAGCTTCTCCAAGCCTATGGAACTCCTTACCCCAATCTGTCCATCTATCTCCTTCTCTATTATCTTTTAGAGGATCCTTGAAAACCCTCCTCTTCAGAGAAGCCTATCCTACCTACACCTAACAACTGTATTTTCATTTTGTCCTTCTGATCATCCCCCACAGCTACTACCCTTTGTTCCACTTGTCCCTCCCTTCTAGATTGTAAGCTCTAAAGAGCAGGGCCCTCTGATCCCTCCTGTATTGAATTGTATTGTAACTGTACTGTCTTCCCAGATGTTGTAATACGCTGCGCAAACTGTTGGTTGGCGCTATATAAATCCTGTATAATAATAATAATAATAATAATAATTCCTTACTCATTTTAATGGGATGGGGGCATCTGGGGGTCTCATGTAAAAAGGGGACTTTCGCACTCCAACCCACCAGACCAGGGTTGTGGAAAAGAGACTTCCTGTCCTCCTCTACATGGGGACAAAATGCTTTGCCAAGGAGAGTCCTCCCTGGGACAACCAAACTGATAAGAGGCAGGGAAGAGCTCAGCTATGAGGAAAGGTTAGCTGAACTGAATTTATACTCTCTTGGGAAAAGGTAATTAAGGGGGGATATGATCACTATATATAAATACATAGGTTGTCCTTATAGCGAACGTGGTGCATAGTTACTCACTTTCAGGTCATTACAGTGGGCAAGGAGGCACTCTTTACGTCTGGAGGAAATTTAACCTCTGCATATGGAAAGGTTTCTTCACAATAAGAGCTGGTAAAAAAATTGAATTGGTCTCCCTCAAGAACTAGTACTGGCCAGCACACTAGATTGCTTTAAAAAAAAAATGGATGTATTACTAAATGCACAAAATATAACTGGACATTACCATTTAGAGGTAATAACACCAGGGAATATCAGATTGCCTCCTGTGGGATGAGGAAGGATTCTTCTTTCTCTGCTGGAATTTTTTTTTTGCCTACCTCTGGATCAACTGTGGGTATAGGATTGTGTATATGAAGGTTTTCTATCTGTCTATTTTTCTGTTGGTTAAACTAGATTTTCTACTGTTTGAATTTGTCTTTTTTTTAACCTAGAACTTTTTTGTATCCCTCCATGTTGAAGGCATGTGGCCTGATATGGTTTGGAGGGGGATAGTCTCACCCCACCCAATTTCTTGGAATGCCAGATTGCATGCTCTGACAAAAGTCTGGTATGTATTTTAGGGGAACCCCATGCTTTCTTCCTTGTTTTTTTTGTGTGGGTTTCCCCCTTAAAATCCACACCAAGGGGTGGTGGAGTGCTGGATTTGAAGCTTGTTGAAAAATTCAATTCAATTAAATAATTGCTATAGTATGGTAGCCCTCTATTGCCCAGCAGAACTCCAGTTGGGTTTTTGCCAGTGCCAGCTTGCATGGAAAAAAGCATGAAAGCACCAAGTCATAGAGATCAGTGCTGATATTAATGTTTATATGTCACACTAAATAGGTCTATCAAGAGTTGACAGCCAATGCATTTCATAAGTCACTCCTAAATCCCTCTTTATCAGGACTTTAATTCATTCTGCAAGAGCGATCTGGACTATTGGTTAATCCTGGACTTTTACTTCTAGTGGCAATGGCCACAGGGCAAAAGAAGGGGTTAATCTCTCCAACAAGCACACAAATGGCAATGAAAACCTAACAGGGGTTCTACACAGCCCCCAATTTATAAAACGAATATTCAAAACATTTGGCTAGAGATACATCTTAAGAGCCAGACTGGGAGTATATATTCCTAGGTACTCTTTAATGTCTACATTAGATGTTGGCTTTCTCAGAAGAAATCAATAATATACACAACAATGATATATACAGCAGTAAGTCAAAAACAGGCAGTAAGAAGCATGTGGATGAGTCTGAGCAGCAATAAGCAGGCAAAAGCCAAGCAATCTCAGCAGCGTACATGTGGTAAGTTCTAATACAGATGGGTGCTCAGGCTCTGCATAGGCTGCAACAGTATGGTACACAAATGTCCAAAGTTTGGGAAACATTGATATATTCAATCAAGTACAAGTGCAGCTTGTGTTAAAATGCTAATTGATAACTAATGACATTATAAAAACATTGGCTACAGTGACTGAGAACCTAATCATTCTACTATGGTGCTGTATGGTGAACCATCTGCCTTTAACACAGGACTGAATTCATCTCCAAATGTGACAAATGTTTTTCTTGTAATGTTTGATTAGTTAAAAGACATGCGGGAATAGAAAAGATTTGCCCCAACAAATCCTTTTTAGATATTAAAATATATAACAGCCCCCCAACTCCCCCCCCCCCAAAAAAAAAATAATCCAAGTCAATTTTTTTATTTTATTTTTAGCTGTGATACAGATCCTACAGAGCTAACCTAAGCAGAAGTATTTGAAAGAACAGCAAATTAATATTGAAGTATCATTTGTTTACCAAAGCCAATGATTTGCATGTCAGCTATGCTTAAACAAAGAAAGCTTTATATGACAATGGTAATTTGCTCAACCGCATGCTAAACAAAGCATCATACCAATTAAATGAAACTTCCTCTTTCTGGACATGTCCCATAAATAGAAATCTCATAGCCCTGACTTGGATGACAAAATTGAAAGACTACTCATTTGGTTAAAGGTTAATTCCTTCAGGGTATTTTAACTGTGGTGTGCTTATCAACACATCATTTCCCAGAATCCCTGGCTGCAGTGTGACAGCAGCATGTTGTGTCAATGTTGGAAAAAACGTATTTTCCCAACCAACTTATGACATGTGAAATCTGTTCATAAACATCTTTGTTGACGTGTCATATCTTGAGACAGTTTGAAGGTCTTCCGCCGTAACAGTTATGTGTAACCTTCATATGTTGGTTCAATAAAGCAAGCAACACAGAACACAATAAAACAAATTCATGGTGTTGAGTGCTTGACACAATAACAGGCTTTCATTTAATGGATCCATCAGGAAGTTTCAGACTAATTAATTTTGTGTTTATTCAGCTTTGGAAACCTTCCTCGTACGGTTTCATTTACCACGGAGCTGCTTTGCACAAGTGAATTACTCGTATGGTGACTCAAAGGCATTTAACAATGTCTTTGATATTTTAAGTACTAACTTAGAGGGATGTTTAATTTCTTCCTCATAATGAAAGAAACAGAAAAAAAGTGCTGAAACATTTGCCTTTTTTCCCTCCGTGAAATCAATGAACAATGAGGAGAAAAATACAGTACATTTACTCTGCTTAATGGCACAAACATGCTTAACGTGCAAGGACATGTACAGTTTGATGCCATGCAATCATAGTACAGTATCATTCTAAACTTTTAATCCCTTTAAAAAGGAACCAAAAAGAGAGAAATGAAAAAAACGACCATAGTGGACTATCGTTGACCCAGAAAACCGATGCTAGACACGATGCATCAACTCTGTATTGTTTTGGTGTAAGGAGGACCATCACAAAGGAATGTTTTTCAGGGTGCAGTCCCCAGGATTTCCATTCTTGTAGTGGCTACTTGATAAATCTCTAAACTGGAAAAAGCATGCATCTATTCCAGTGTGTACCTGATATGGACCTTTGGTGTATGGAACAACCCCCAAATGCCCCCCAGAAATGTAACTTTCTGCTTGTGTAATTGGCAAACTGATTTTCCCAGAAGTCTGCACAAGGATACAAGTAAGATACTCCCATGGGCATGCGCAGGGGGTGTGCTTGGGCACACCCTGATCACTACTTGTGGCACAGATTCCCCCTAGTGCCCAGGCTTGCCCCCACCCCCCACCCTGCAGTGCTGCTGGCTTCCCTCCTCTCCTCCCAGCTGCTGCATTTGGAGAGCAAGGGAAGGGGCTAGTAAATATGAAACTTACTGGCCCCTTCATTTTCTAAATGAACACAGTAAACACACTCACTCTCTGTGTTCATCCAGTAAACTATGCTTCAGTTTGTGAATGGACAGAAAGCCGCTTAGCACAGAACACTTTACATTCATTCACTGTCTAGTGCAGCTGAGGCTGCAAAGAAAGGCAAGTGTGATTGAGCTTTGAGGTGCACACTCTAATGCAATAGGCTGCATACACCCATGGGTACTCCAAAAAGGTTAATCACATCCAAAGGGATTTAGACACTGCAATTTTCCTCATTATAATGCTGCAAGTGCATCAGCTGATTGAAAATGAAAAAGTCACTCACATTCACTGCGCACATTGACACAGACCGCTTTTCCTTCAGAGCAACTAAAGATAGGAATCTGCAGCAAAGTTTGTTAACATTTTTGTGTAGCGCCCACCCCAATATTTGGGGGCGCTATGTGGAAATTTAAGGGTAGTCTGAGCTGGTAGTTGGGCTCGGACCAATCAATGATTTAATATTGCTTCTGCTCTGGGTGTGATACTGCCTGGCAGTATTGTTCTCCGATGCCTGTAGGTGGCACTGTCACCGCCGGCATAGGTTAACCTATGGGGGGGTATCACAGCACCTTGGGTGTTCGCTCTCGGCAGCTGTGCAGGGGGCATGGTCTACCCACTGTGCATACTTGGAGAGGGTACATAAGAGGCAGACGCCATTAGGCGTGAGGCGATTCCAGGGGGAACCCAAGGCGCAAGGGGGGACCTCTGGTCCAGTGAGTATGCCACGTGGCCCGAATGGCACGAGGTGCGCGAGTGTGTTTAGGCCTCGGGCACCTTCAGCCCGAGGTCCTGTTGCTGCATCGTGGGCCCAGCTCCGCTGACAGGGGCCTACGCTTCAGAGAAGGATCCCAGGCTGCCCGTTTGTAGGGGGCCCATCTTTAGGAAAGGAGTCCAGGGGAGGATCAGTCCCAGGAGATTAGCGACGGTACTGCCATCTCGGGGAGAGACCTGGAAACTCGCCAAAGAGGGATTCATCGTCTCTGACATCCGTGCTCCATCCCCACTGCTAGGACCGCTCTCATAGGGACTATCCGTGTGAGCAATGCCCACTCAGGCTTGAGTGGCGATGAGTATAGATACTGAACCTTAAGGCCACTTTCACACTGAGGTGCTTGAAAAACTGCCAGTAAAACACTGAGCGCTTTTGAAGCGCTTTTGAGGCACTTTCAATTCATTTCAATGGAGAGGGGCGTTTTTCAGCGCACTGCCCCAGTGTGAAAGGATTCATTGATTTTAATGGAAATACGTTTTCAGGCGCTTTTTTTAGCGTGAAAGCGCCTGAAAAGCGCCTCAGTGTGAAAGTGGCCTAAGTGTTGCGTGCCTGAACCTTCCCCTACTTCTCTCAACTTCCTGCTCTCTCTCTTCAAGTTGATTCAAAGAAAAAAGAATAAAGCCTTGCTGATTAGGTTTTACTCATGTGTGGACATTGGCCTTATTTCAAGTATTTTTGCCTAGACAACGGAGCTAAGGAATCCACTCGAGAGAGGTAATTGCTGCAGACCCAAAACAAAACCAGCCGGTCCCATAAATGGGGGTAAGTGCTACATTTGCAATGTACATCATTCACCAAGAGGGAAATATTTTTTTTTTCCATACACAGCAGTAAATTCTGCAAGTGCTAAAGAACGTATTTGCACCCACTCATTACACCAGAATCAGTGAACAAAATTATATCAACCAGTTTTGAGATTATTCATATTGGTTAAAGTGTTAAGAAAACGTAAGCGGTTATTCTCGGGGGTGTTATTAGCAATGTGAACTATCCCATGTGGGGGAACCATAAAAAAAAGACAGAAAAAAACAGAACTGTCTAAAATCAAAGTTTTCGTTTAATACTTACTTGACTAGTAGGGTTTCAGCAATAACACCAGAACATACGGCCACAACTTTAAACAGCTGATTAGGAGGTGGATCTCTTAGTGTGTTCAAGTAGTATATAAAAAAAGGAATAGTGATGGTTGATACCAACATTATAATGAAGGCGAGGAAACTTCTCCACTGACAGAGCAAAGTTCTCCATATTGTTCCCTCTTGTAGATGGTACTAAAAGAAACAAAAGTACTGATTAGTAAAAAAAAAAAGAATCTCAGTCTAATCAGGGAGAGCTAGCAAAATTCTTATCTGCACAATTTTAATATGTAGGTCAAGCCAAAAACTTTTTTTCAGTTTTCGACAGAGTGGAAAAAGATTTATACTGCCATCGGGATCTTCTTTATAGAGATTTATCCTTACCTCCTGTCCTGCTGACAACAGGTTCACAAGACAGGAAGTGAGGGAAATCTGCAACACAGGCAAAAAGAAAATCTAATAGGGGTTCTAGGCTTTCAATACTCTACTTAAAGTGGTTCTAAAGGCAAAAGTTTTTTTTTTATTTTAATGCATTCTATGCATTAAGATAAAAAAAAAACCTTCTGTGTGCAGCAGCCCTCCTCAGCCCCCCTAACACCTGAGAGCCTTGGCTATCCGGGACTCTCCCTCCTCATTGGCTGAGACACAGCGGTGGGTGCCATTGGCTCCCACTGCTGCCAATCAAAGTCGGAGAGCCAATGAGGAGAGAGAGGGGGCGGGGCCAAGCCTCTGTTTCCTGTCTGAATGGACATACAGAGCAGCGGCTCGGCTCGGGTGCCCCCATAGTAAGCTGCTTGCTGTGGGGGCACTCGGCAGGAGGGAGGGGCCAGGAGCGCCAGGGAGGGATCTGAGAAGAGGAGGATTGGGGTTGCTCTGTACAAAACCATTACAGTAAATATAACATGTTTGTTATTTTTAAACAAAAAAACAAGACTTTAATATCTCTTTAAAAAGAAACAAAAAAAAAAATCTATTTCTGCTGGGTTACTGTTGGGAGAGTCTTTCTTACTTCCGGTCTGGTAAAACATCACAGCTTCTTTTGACTGGCTCAAACACAAGAGCTTGCCATATACAGACAAATCAGAACACTTGAGCTTATTCTAGTCAGGAAATTTTGATCAATCGCAGATTTTGCCATATAATAGAACCAAATTTGACTTCAGTTTGCACAATACAAAAAAGGATTGTTTGAACATTTTTGGTCCTCTGCATTTAATATGCAAAACAAATTATTATCAAACAGGAAGTTTGCTTCTGTCCATCAGTTATATGAACAAATCAAATGACAAATCTTTGTCTCCTAAAAGCCTACTACTCACATTGGCGTGAGAGAGTCATTAGATTATATCTAAATACTTGAAAATACAATTAAATTTAAAGTTGGCTTGTAGACTATCCCCACCTGTGAGTGCACATCAGACAATGTAAGCAAGCATTTGGTTAGATACCAAGAGATTCATTTTTTTCCTTCTTTATAAGGCCGGGTTCACACTATTGCGAATTGGATGCGGAATCCCCACATCCAATTTGCAATAGCAGGAGAATGTGAATGGCTCTCTATGGAGCCAGTTCACATATCCCTGATGCGGCTCCGGTGCGAATTTGCACAGGAGTCCTGTGCGTCTTTTGGTCCATTTTAACTCCGAATTCAGCCAAAAATTCGGGCTGAAATCGGAACTGAAACAGTAAACCAGGACGCACAGGACCCCCTGCTGGGAGCCGCATCGGCATTAGGTGTGAACGGAGCCTAAAAATTAGGCCTAATGCACCATAGTTGAACTTTACTTTTCTTCTCGCAATAAAAATCCAGGAGATGACTAGCTGATCGAAATTAATGCCGATATCTTGAGGCTGGTTTACGGACGGTTTGAGAATATTCACCTCAGTTATCCAACCATGTGAAAAGCAAATTCCTGTTTACCTATTTAATCTGCACATGATTGGATAAGGGAAGTGTATGTTCACACAGTTTATAATATATTTTATGGGGCAGGGAAGGTATAAAATTTCTGTTGAATTTTTATCGCTGTATGACTCCATCAGGAAGATTTTCCTCTTGCATTACTAACGTACTAACTGACATATCAACATGAATGTCACACCACTTCCTCAAACTCAATATTTCTAAAACCGAGCTCATAATTGTTCCTCCAGCCCGTGCCCCTCCCCCTTACTTCTCCAAGATCAATAATACAACTATCAGTCCCTCCCCTCATGCCAAGGTACTAGGTGTAATCCTAGACTCTGACCTGTCCTTTCAGGCCCAAATCGTCTAGATTTCACCTCTGAAACATCTCCAAAATATGCCCCTTTCTAACCATTGACACCACCTAAGCAACTTATTCACTTCCTTGTTATCTCTTGCCTTGACTATTGTAACTCCCTCCTCATTGGCCTACCTGTCCACAAGCTATCCTCTCTTCAGTCTATCATGAAGAGAATGCTGCTGCCAGACTCATCCACCTTACCAACTATTCAGTGTCCCCCACTCCTCTCTGCCAATCCCTCCACTGGCTTGCCATTGCCCAGCCAATAAAATTCAAAACACTAACAATAACATACAAAGCCATTCACAATTCACAAGCTATGAGTAAACACTAAGTGTAGTGTGAAACGCGTCAGTGGTCCTGGTTTCCGTTGCTTTGGCTTGTAGTGCTTGTTTCCATTTTTTACAAATAAAGCTACATTGGTTCGGAGTGCGGCTGTCCAATACATCTTTTGTTCTATTCTATATATTGCAAGTGCTAGAGATAAAAGATATATATAGAAATGGTGCCTTCGTCCCATTAAACGTTGTATGGAGAAGCTGTGTGCTGCTCCAGGGGGACACATCCATATCCATCTCTCGGCATGACAGATTATCTCCCTATCCGGGAAGGTTGATCTACACATGACTTTGGATTTCTTGAACCTAGGCTAATGACATGATTATCACTTTATACTGCAGAGATCATTTAAAAATATTCCACCCAATTATCAATTGGTGTCCATCTTCCTAGGAATTTCAAGAGACTTTCCTTATACATTATGTATGTACAGTTGTATTCTTGTCCATTGATTGTAATGGTATGATACATTGAAATGTCACGAAATTACCATTGTTTCTATGAAATGTAAAAATAATTGTTCCTATATATATATTTTTGTAATAAAAACCCCTTTTTACTATCTACTCTCAACTGGTCATCAGTTAGCATAAGGTGCCAACATAGTCCACCTCAGCCTCATCTTCTTCTCCATACAACCTTTTGTTCTATTCACAATTCTGCCCCGAGCTACATCACCAATCTTATCTCCAAATATCAGCCAAACCGTCCTCTTCGCTCCCCCCAAGACCTTCTTCTCTCTAGCTCCCTTGTCTCCTCCTCCCATGCTTGTCTCCAGGACTTCTCCAGAGCATCTTCCATCCTCTGGAACTCACTACCCCAATCTGTCTGGTTATCTCCTACTCTGTCCACTTTTATGCGATGCCTCCAAACTCATCTCTTCAAGGAGGCCTATCCTGCCTCCAGCTAACAACCAAATCTTCTACTCCCCTCATCAGTGCATCCCTCACCGTCCCTACCTTCTGTTTCACCAGCCCCTCCCTCTTAGATTGTAAGCTGCCACTGAATTGTACTGTTGGTGTAGTGTCTCCCTACATTGTAAAGTGCTGCGCAAACTGTTGGCGCTATATAAATCCTGAATAATAGTTTCCAATCTCTTTTTCTACCTGGCAAGAAATTAATGGAGCTTGAATCTGTGGGACAAAAATGCACGGTGGAAAGTGAACCTGACAAAAACTGTATTCTATTAGACTTTACTAAAATAGATTCTCCACTGTCTCTAGTCCCTGCTAAGCAGGAACACAAATCTCTGTCTTCATCCAGTCAGAGCAACCCCCACACAGTTAGCAAGCACCAGCTAGGCACACATTTACACCTTTGATTGCACCTGAAGTTAACCCCTTCCCTGCCAGTGTCTTTAGTACTGATCACATCTGTAATAATGTCACTGGTCCCCAAAAAAGTGTCAGTTAGGTGTCCAATTTGTCCGCCTCAATCCCCCTAAAAATCGCTGATCGCCACTATTACTAGCAATACAAAAGAATAAAGAAAAATGCCATAAATCTATACCCGATTTTGTAGACGCGATAACTTTTGCGCAAACCAATCAATATACGCTTATTGGATTTTTTTTTTACCAAAAATATGTAGCAGAATACATATTGGCCTAAATTGATGAAGAAATTCGATTTTTTTTTTTTTGTTTTTTTTTTATTGGGCATGTTTTATAGCAAAAAGTAAAAAATATATATTTTTTTTTTCAAAATTGTCTTATTTTTGTTTATAGCCCAAAAAATAAAAAACCCAGTGGTGATCAATTAGCACCAAAAGAAAGCTCTATTTGTGTGACAAAAAGTATATAGATTTCAGTTGGATACAGTGTTGCATGACCGCGCAATAGTCAGTTAAAATAACGCGGTGCCAAAGGGGGTAAATCTTCCGGAGGTCAAGTGGTTAACATTCTTATTTGTTATTCTAAGGACAACGAGTTGTATGCAGTGGGAACATACTGCTATTTATTTTAAAGTAATTGTATGAGACAGTGCATTTTCACATCCTAAAAAACACCAAAATTAAAAGGACAAATTGGTCCTACTACTGTATAGACCAGTGACAAATGACCTTGAGAGGTCCTATAACTAACTACTTTATCAGCTGAATACACTGCAGCATGAAATTATTTAGTTACCTCTTTATCCATCTGAGTTTCTAAAGTTTGTACAGAACATCAATAGTTAGCGTATGTATTCACCAAACAAGCACATCTATATAGACATGTCCTTTGTGAATTATCCTAAGTGCAAAAATTAGAAAAGTATGGGTTGCCATTAGTAATGGCTTTAGTTTTCTTATTTTAATAAAATGACAGCTATAATATGGTTGCTATGCACTTTTTTCTCTTTTTTAATTAATATGCTTCACTGGCTGTAAAACATCAAAATGTCTGGTTATTGAGCAAAATCGTAAAGCTGCAGTTAATTCAGTGCAGTTAGTAGAAATTAAATTTAAAGAAAAACTATTTTTATAGTGAGCCAAGGAAGTTTGCTCTTGACAAGACACTTCTTACCGCTAAAGACTGGCCATGAACAGATAATAATGTGGCAAGTTTATCAAACTGCTTTAGAACTAGCAATGTGATGTTCAGCCATGTGGTCAATTTACATTGCACATAGGGGCAGCGGAAATAAACCCATTGACGGCTATGCCATTTGAGAGACAAGGCACTAGGACTCAATGGCTAGTTATTGCTCACAGGGTTTCTAATAAATAAAAATAGCCCTAAAAAATCTAGCCAATGAAAAACACAAGGGCAACAGTTGCATTACTATACTATTCTCTCTGCATTAAATTACACTAATAAGATTAAAAAGCTGTAGTGAACCCCTTTATAAAAAGGTATTCCTGGCAGTATTTCACATTTCCCAGTGTCGGATTTGTACCCAAAGAGCCAAGTCAGGTCCACACCCATCTTTACAACTGGAAGCATAGATAGATAAAATTTCAAATAAAAATTCTTAGGAAAATTCATAAGGAAATTCACAGAACATTCAAATGTTAGAAAGATTTTGTTTGCCTTGCATGTTTGGACGTAAACGGTTGGAAATTCGTTCAAAATGTTTCCATTCTGCTCCTTCAAATTTTCTCGTCGTTTTGTGGTCGAAAATAAACATCAATTTAACCCACTACTAATGATTAGAAAAATTAACTAACTTTCTTAGGACATTCCTTTCCTAATGCCCTGTACACACGGTCGGTTTTTCCGATGAAAAAAGTCCGATGGACTTTTTTCATCGGAAAAAACGATCATGTATGGGCACCATCTGACTTTTTTCCATCAGTGTTAAAAAATAGAACATGTTTTAAATTTTTCCGATGGAAAAAAAAACGATAGGAAATTCCGATCGTCTGTGTGGAACTCCAACAGAGAAAAAACCCACACATGCTCAGAATCAAGTCGACGCATGCTCAGAAGCATTGAACTTCATTTTTCTCGGCTCGGAGTGTTTTACGTCACCGCGTTTTGGACAGTCGGAATTTTGTCTGATGGTGTGTAGGCAAGACTGATGAAAGTCAGCTTCATCGGAATTCCAACGGAAAATTCCATCGGAAATCTGATCGTGTGTACAGGGCATAAGATTTTTATTTATTTTTTCTAAATTCTACCCATCTGTGGCCAGCTTAATCAATTAGTTCATCTAATCAATTGTAGTTTCAAAGCTAGATCTTGATTGTTCATTCACAATGCAGAACTAAGAATGCCTTACTACAGAGATTCCCCACATACAGTATTGTGGGTTAATAAATGTATGTCAAGCAAAACATTTTTGGTTAGAGTGAGGAAAGGTTATTAGAATGTTTTACCAGACAGTGGGGCTCAATTCACTAAAGTATATCACATGCAGTATTTGGGTCATGTGACATATTTTTCCCATATATCTCATGCAATATATGGGATTTCCTACTGACAGCAGAATGTAAACAAAGAAAAGCTGGGATTAAACAAAAAAAACCTGTTTGGGGCTTTTTGGAGGAATTTTGGGAGGGAACCTCATACCAAAAAAAAAAAAAATGGCGCTAGGCCCTCCCTAAAATCCAAAACTAGACATGAAAATTTTTACTACTAAAATATTGCATCACTTCAAAAAATAGCACATGTGGTAATTTAATAATGTTTTTGAGTCAATTGCCAAACATTTTTGAAAAATGCTATGAGCTTTTTTACCGCTGTTCTTAAATCGATAGATAATGTTTTGTGAATTGAGCCCAGTAAATGCTCAGGTGAGGGGATGGCAGCCGGGCATTGCTCGCATAACATTCATCAAGTGGTAGTCCCATAAAATTCTCAGCACACGTTCTGAATTACAGGGAGATCTGGTACACAAAGGAGAAATCTAGCAATTCACAGCCCAATACTTGAAAAATATGCAAACTTTTAGAGCCCAAACCTCAACTGCAATTAAAGGTCTTTGTTACAGAGGAGTCATCATGAAGGCTCAAACAAGCACCCAGCTAACTAACCATCTTGTATGTCATGTTCTCTCTTTCTATGGTCACTGCCCAAGCCACCAAAGTCTTATATACCAGGGTTCAGGGGAGGGCTGGTAGGCTTAGGCCTGGGGGGCAAGTCCAGTCAAGTGGCCCACTGAACCGCCGAATCAGCTCACCATTCATGGCCCACCTGTTATTTTAATGCAGCCTCACCAGTGCTCATCAGTGCAGCCAACTCCAGTGCCCATCAATGAAGCCTGATCACTGGGGCAGGTTACATGGGGTGTATGGTGGGGGAGATGGGGGGTCAGCTAGGGGTGTCAGGGTCTCTCACCTCAGCGATCTCAGCTCAGCAGGTCCTTGCATGCCACGGTCTCCTGGGGGGTAACGCTCCTGATCCTGGGGTCAAGTTGCAGCCAGTGCCCAGCCCTATGTCCCGACTCCCTGGCATGCCCTGCCTCTGTCTGCTTCCAAGAATCTGGTCCCAGGGAGTTGGTTTCCTCTGCACTGCTGTGTTTTCCACCCACCGGAAGCTTGAGCGCGGACTACAACTCCCGGAATGCAACAGCTAGTGGTCGGCCGCCATGGCCGTGCCCCCGGCCTGACTTCCTAGACCAGAATAAAAAAGAAAATGGTATCGGGCAGTGGCTGCTGGCCATTTTGAACATAAGTTAGGGCGGCCTGGGAGGCAATTGCCACCCTGCCCCCTGGCCCAGCCCTCCCCTGCCAGGGTTTTACCTAATTAGAAGCCTTGTCAGCAGTGCACCATTGCAGTCCACCCAAACAGATGCATGTCGCTTTCAACTACCCTTTTACAGTTTTGGTTTAAAATAGGTTTGAAAACTCAAAGCCAGCATTTTTTTTTTTTTTGACAGAACAAGGAAGGGATAAAACTATTGTCAGATTATGAATGCCATATTCCAGTTACTGAGGTTTCATACTAGTTCCTGTTTCTGTCTTGCACGTTACCTGGAAACACAGATCACAAGAAAATCCTGATAAAAGTTCTAAAACATCCCCACACCATCAGAAACTGTCTTCCTATTGGGGGATTTTCCCTTACTACCTGTTCTTCTTGATGCCTATGAAATACACAGGAGGTAGTAATAAATACCCAAATGAAGACAAAGCAAGAGTTGACAGATGTTTTAACCCTAAATGTATGCTCTAAATAAAGGTTTTAAGCCTTTTTCCACACAGTTGGGACCTCTCTTACTGCTCAGGGTTAAAGCTGAACTCTATCTTTGGATACACTTTACATAGTTTATTTGGGTCAAGCTAACGGATACAAACTATGTCCTTCACCAACACGTCAGGCCGCTAAATGTGCGGTATAAAATGTATGTAGCTGAGGCTACATACAGCATACCGCGCTGTGTTCTCTGTTCGAGCCGAGACTTCCTGGAACACGGAGTCAGAGGTTTTAATATCATCAGCCCGCCTCTCTGATTCAGCCAATCAGAGGAAGCTTTGCATTCATTGCTGGAATACATTGCTTTCTCTGAATGTCTGAGCACTACTGTGATAGACTCTGTGGGCCGAGACTTCCTGTCTCATATCCTGAACAAACACAGAAGACAGTGCTGTATGCTGTATGTAGCTACAGCTACATACAGTTTATGCCGCAAATCCAGCAACCTCACACGTTAGCGAGGGACAGCTTGGTCCAAATGAAATATGTAAAGTATATCAAAAGATAGAGATCAGCTTTAAGTTGAAGTTTAACCACTTCAGCCCTGGAAGAATTTACCCCCTTCCGGACCAGAGCACTTTTTTGCGATACGGCACTGCATCGTTTTAACGGACAATTGCGCGGTCGTGCGACGTTGCACCCAAACAAAATTGAATCATTTTTTTCCCACAAATAGAGCTTTCTTTTGGTGGCATTTGATCATCTCTGCGGTTTTTATTTTTTGCACTATAGACAAAAAAAGAGCGACAATTTAGAAAAAAAAAGCAATTTTTTTTTTACCTTTTGCTATACTAAATATCTCAGTTTAGGCCAATATGTATTCTTCTACATATTTTTGGTAAAAAAAAAAAAAAAATCGCAATAAGCGTATATTGATTGGTTTGCGCAAAAGTTATAGCGTCTACAAAATCGGGGATAGATTTATGGCATTTTTTATTATTAGTAATGGCTGGATTTTTATCATGACTGCGACATTATGGCAGACACATCGGACACTTTTGACACTATTGTGGGACCAGCAATCAGTGCTATAAAAATGCACTGATTACTGTGTAAGTGACACTGGCAGGGAAGAGGTTAAACACTAGGGGGCGATCAAGGGGTTAAGTGTGTCCTAGGGAGTGATTCTAACTGTGGGGGGGGTGGGCTACCACTGACATGACAGCGTCGCTAAGGCCTGGTGACCACCAACTCCCAATTCTGCTGTATGGTGTTCCTGTAACCCCCTGCTAGTTGACCGACAGCTACTCTGGCCATTTAGCAGCTGAAACCTCCAAGGCTGGGTTCACAATGATGCGAATTGGATGCGGATTTCCCCGCATTCAATTTGTAAGAAAGGAGTGCGTGACCGGCTCTCAATAAAGCTGGTTCACACAGTTCCGTGACGGATTGCACAGGGGTTCTGTGCGCCTTTGGCTCTGTTTCAGGTCTGGATTCAGGCCTGATTCATCCCTGAAACGGAGAACAGGGACGCACCGGACCCCTGCTATGAGTCGCATCCGAAGAAAGTGTGAACCTAAGCCTTAGACCCCATACACACTATACAACTTTTGTCAGATTTCCTTCAGATTTACCAAAACCATGTAGTGCAAGGGCCTGCCTGACTGCATACAAATTGAAACTTTTAAGGTTTGACTTCATATTATATGGTTTTGGCAAATCTGAAGGAAAAAAAATCGACATAAAATTGTATAGTGTGTATCCAGCTTTAGGCTGGCCATTCATTATACAATTTTCTTTTTCGATTTCCTTTATATTTACCTTAAAGTGGAAGTAAACCCTCCTATCATTTTCAGGCAAGGAAGCTGCCATTTTGGCCTCTGTTTAATCTTCAACTGCCATGATGCTGCACATGTGATCAGTTATGACACCAGCCATTGGATGGTTTGACAGTTTGGTTGAGAGCACAACCAATGTGACAGTTGGCATTCCCGGCATGCCAGGAATGTACCGTAACTGCTTTTTGAAACTGTTAAATCGATGGGTTTACTTCCGCTTTGACCTATGTAGTGCAACAGCCTGCCTGATTGCATACCAATTAAAAGTGTTTAGGTTTAACTCATATTTCATGGTTTTGGTAAATCTGAAGGACAATAGTACAAGAGAATTGTATAATGTTTGGCCAGCCTAAGTATAACTGATCCTTTTTCTGGACAGTTTGGCTTGTTACAGTTAGTGAAAACATAATGGATCTACTGGCAGGATCACCAGGCAATAAAATGGTGTTACATGGTGAAGACTCAGAAAAGCACACTTTAAGTTAATGCTAGCGACAATCATATTTGTTATTTTTATATTTTACCTATAGTTACACTTTGAATCCTCACTACTTGGGTAAGATCCTGTATTTCTGTAATACAGATCCATGGCTATTTATTAAGAACGAATGCCACAAAATGTGTTCAAGCCTCCAGTACTTCCAGTGACTGCATTTTCTTGCATTTACATAAACAGGTGAAGTAGACCTGAAAAAATACCATCCGAATTGCCAGCTAGTTGTTCCCTTTACTAAAATCCTCACTTGAACATAAATGAGAGACTGAATTTGCACCTGAATAATGTTCTAGTTTTCAAAAATATCTGTCCTGAAAATGTTTAAAATTCTCAAACCTCAAATCAGATTCTCAAGGTAATGTTATTGACCAATTGTGGTTTATGAACAGAATCTTTTAATTTGAGCCTCAATTGTGGCATTGTGCTTAATTTCCATCAATAATGCACACAAATGGAATGAATGACTACCCATTCCTAAGCACTGGCTTCATAATATGGCTCATTTACTCTTTTTATTGCCAGCTCGGCACAGCCTTGTCTTGATAGAATGCTCTTCAACATCCAAAGAACATGCTAGCCTTTTGTTTTGATGCATAACATGAAAATGAATGTCTTTCTCACATGAATTTAATTAGACAGGAAAGCTACGTTTTTGCTACCAGTTACAATTAAGTGAAATGTAGACTTCCTCAGGGACCTGATGACTGGGGATTTAGTCTGGTTGGAGAACAGATTCACACAACTATAACAAGACAGACAATAGGGAATCAGCAATTATCTAAGCAACAACAGGAATGATGAAAACACTTTTCCCCATTTCCTTTCTGAATGAGAGACGGGTGTTTTTGAAGCATACTTTACAATAAGAGTCCCTTTTATCTCTACCTTCATTGCCAGTTATTGCTGGTTGACCCTCATAACCCCATTGGCTAGTTAGTTGTATTAGATCTGGCAAAAGTGTAACTTGTTTTTAGTGTGACATGTGAAATATTGCAATAAGTATTAAATGGCAGGTCACCTACAGAGGAGCATAACATGTTTCAATGAAATCTGAAAATATTTACTGATGGGCAGTATTTCAAAAGGTTTACAGATGGTACCAGTATCACTATTTACTTGATAAAGCCAGGAAGAGTGCACACAAGAGTCCTGGGGGCAGACATAGCAGAAACTAAAAGTGTTCATTTATATACAGTTCCCCCAATGCTTTCTGAGCAACCACCATCCAAAATCATATTAACACCCAGTCAAAATAGCCAGAGCAACCCATCTGTTCAGAAATATTTCTAAATTCTCTTTAAGCTGTTTCAGAAAACACTTAATCGTATGTTTTCTTCAAATATGCTATTGCAATTCCATTGCTTTGTAACCTCCTAGGGTCATTCTTTTTAAATGCCAGTAATAGCTCACTTTAATTACATATAGATGAGGAGCATGCATACCAGTATTCAAAAACCATAGTTTATGCTTGAAATGAAATTGTGAATTCAGTTTGGTTAAAATATTCACTTTTTTTATTTGTTGTGGAGATAGTGGGGAAATTATGCTCTCTGTACCTGTTGGAATGATTTTTTTTCACATTTACCCTTTCTTGTTTTCTATTCCTAAAAACAGCCATCACCACAACAGAAAATAATATTGAAATCTCTTCTTCAGCCCAGGTTCACACTGGGCTGCGGGAATTTCACTCCTGCTCATCAGTTCCGATTTCGGACGCAATTTCAGAGAGATCTGTGCAGGTTTCTGCATAGATGTCATTGTAAATCGCACCCCAAAATCACAAAAAGTAGTACAGAAACTACTTTTTGAAATCGGTGCAGCACCGCAGATGCAGCGTCGCACAGATTCGGACAGTGCTATTGCCGGCAAATGCCGCCAATTTGACATGCGATTTGACATGTCGAATTGCATGACAAAACGCACTAGTGTGAACCAGGGATAAATGTCACCCAATTTTCCTCCTTTCCATCGAGTCACTAAAACAGGGATAGGAGGGTACTGATTGGAGAGAGAGTCTCGCCTACTTTTGGAGGATTGCTGCAGTAATATCAGCAGCAATAAAAACCTGACAGAGAATTTAATCTTTTCCCACTTCTTCCTTAAAAGTATTACAAATTTAAATGATTTAATTAAGCCATATTGTCATTAAAAGAGAATATGATTATTATTATTCAGGATTTATATAGCGCCAACAGTGTACGCAGCTTTACAATAAAAAATGTAGACAATACAGTTATAATACAATAAAATACAAGAGGATTAAGAGGGCTCTGCTCAGAAGAGCTTACAATCTAATAGGTGGGGCAGGTGGTACAAAAGGTTGTAACCGTGAGGAATGAGCTGATGGAAGTGGTAAAAGATTAGCTGGAGGCGCTATAGGCTTCCCTGAAGAGATTAATTTTATGGGATCGTCTGAAGGTAGCAAGAGTAGGGGACTGCCGCACAGGTTGAGGTAGCGAGTTCCAGAGGCTCTGGAGAAATCCTGGAGATGAGCATGGGAGGAGGAGATGAGGGAGCTTGAGAGTCAGGCCTCGTATACACGGCCGAGACTCTCGTCAGGAAAAAACTCGTTGTTTTTCTTGACGAGATTCTTGGACAAGAAACTTGTCCTGGCCGAGTGTACACATGCTCGATTCAAAGAACCCACGGTTCTTTGAATGGAGTGAACGCGGTGACGTAATCGACTACGACGAGTGTGCGCTCGTCACATTCAATGCCGTCGCCGCCATCTTGCTACACCCTACCTATGCCTAGGAAGCTACCGCGCATGCGTCAAAGTCATTTCGAGCATGCGCGGGTTTCCACAGCGACAGGTAAGTGTACACACACACACACACACTTTTCTCATCGAGAAACATGCTGACGAGAATCTCGAAGAGAATATGGAGAATCCTGACGAGAAAATAGAGAGCAGGTTCTCTATTTTTCTCATCGAGATTCTTGTCAGTTTTCTTGACGAGAAACCTGATAGCCGTGTACACACGACCGATTTACTCGGCAAGAAAGCTCTGCCAGCAAGTTTCTTGTCGTTTTTTTGACGAGAAACTCGGTCGTGTGTACGAGGCTTAAGAGGTCTCGGGAGGAGCGGAGAGGTCGGTTTGGGTGATATTTGGAGACAAGATTGGTGATGTAGCTCGGGGCAGAGTTGTGAATAGCTGTGTTTGTTGTGGTTAGTATTTTGAATTTAATTCGCTGGGCGATTGGGAGCCACTGTAGGGATTGGAGGAGAGGGTTGGCAGATGCTGAACGGTGGGGTAAGGTGGATAAGCCTGGCAGCAGCATTCATGATAGACTGAAGAGGGGATAGCCTATGGAGAGGCAGGCCAATAAGAAGGGAGTTGCAATAGTCAAGGCGAGAGATGACAAGGGAGTGAATGAGGAGCTTGGTGGTTTCATTTGTTAAAAATGGGCACGTTTTAGAGATGTTACAGAGGCGAAGTCTACAAACTTTTAAAAATTATTGGATTATTGGATTTGAGGCTGAAAGGACAAGTCAGAGTCTAGGATTACACCTAGCACCCTTGCTTGAGGGGAGGGACTGATGGTTGCATTGTTGATTTTGGATGGAAAAGTCATGAAGGGGGGCACGGGGGGGGATATTAAGAGCTCAGTTTTAGAGAGATTTTGTTTAAGGAAGTGGTGCAAAATCCATGCTGATTTGTCAGTTAGTAAGTTAGTAATGCGAGAAGAGACTGAAGGAGTGAGGTGAGGAGTAGACAATAGACATCAGCATATAAGTGGTTTTGGAAGCCATGGGTGGTTATCAAGTGACCAAGGGAGGAGGTATAGAAGAGAAGGGGTCCAAGAACAGAGTTGTAGGCAACACTAAAGGAGCGCTGTGATAGGTAGGCAGAGAACCAGGATAGAGCAGAATCTGTGTGTATGGTTTTCCCTGACTTTTACCTGCTAATAGTTATCCAAGAAATTGTTTTAGCAAGATGAAGGATATGTATGTTACCCTGACATGACTATGCCCTGAATGAATGTGCACAGATGTTTAATGCTGTTGCAAACTTGAAAAAACAAATCTACTAATGCATTAATAGATTTATTGTCTTTCCTTTCATTGTACACTATTATTTGCAATATTACTATTGTAGCGCTGATGACCAGGCGCTGTTTAAATTTAGTGGGTGTCTGAGCTGGTAGTTAGCTCAGACTTTGATGATTAAGGCTAAATCTGTCTCTGTTCCGGCTATGGCTGTGCTTGGAGAGATTTCCTATTGTTTGCCTGAAGGTGGCGTTACCACCACAGGCCAATGTTGGAAAACAGGCAGGCCAGAGTATATTGGGTATTTTGGGTATTTTTCCCCGGGGATAGCCCAGTGGGGAAGGGCACTTAAGGGGCAGACGCCATTTTTCGGGGCTCCTTTGCCTTGTGGCCCTCCTGGCTCGAGGTATGTGATAGTGAAATTTCCGCCGCAGAGCCATGTTGACCCGAGGCTGCATCTCTGCCGGGTCGGCTCAGTTTTCCAGACTGGGGCCTGCACTTTGAAGGTGATCTGTGCTGTCTGTCCTGCGGGAGGAAGCCACTCAATGGAGGAAACCAGGGGAGGACCTGTCCTGGAGAGGACCAAGTGGAAGGTTGGTGTCTTGGGGAAGGCCTGGTGACCTTATTGGAGGAGGATGCACCGAAGCTTATGTTACCTTAGCCGGGTCGGCTTAAAGGCTCTAAAACTGTAATGCCCCGTACACACGATCGTTTTTACTGTCATTTTTTAAACCGACGTTTTTCTCCTCGTTTTTTTTCATGTTTCCTGTCAAGCCTGCCTTGCGTACACACCATCATTAAAAAAAACGATCAAGCAAAGCGCAGTGACGTTCAACACGTACGACGGCACTATAAAGGGGAAGTTCCGTTCGAATGGCGCCACCCTTCATGTTAGTAAAGTTTGTTGAGCGACGATTCGCGCTTTTCAGTCCGTTACTGTGTAATGAATGTGCTATCTCCATTACGAACGCTAGTTTTACCAGAACGAGCGCTCCCGTCTCATACTTGATTCTGAGCATGCGCGTTTTTTTCACGTCGTGAAAGCATACACACTATCGTTTTTCACGTTGTTAAAAAAAACGACATGAAAAACGACGTGAAAAAAGAGAGCATGTCCGGAATTTTTAATGGCCGTTTTTCACGTCGTTAAAAATGCTCTGGAGCCTACACACGATCATTTTTAATGGCCATTTTTTAAAATGGCATTTTTAACGGCATGAAAAACGATCGTGTGTATGGGGCATAAGGCTGGATTTCTGGATACTAAATCCTGTGGCAGAGGATTATTGAACAGCCCATCTATATCGTACTAAAGTCTGTGGCAGAGACTGTTGTTCTTCATTTTGTTTGTGCATCATCCTGGCTGCTAGGCTAGTGAGAGGGGCCTATCCGGGTGGGCAATACCCACTTGAAGGAGAGTGGTGAGTGTGACTTTTTAAAACGTAGAAGTTTCCCCAGTGATCTACATCGTGTGCCTGAACCTTACCCGGACCCTCCATCCCTCTACCTGTGCAGGTTTGTTTGAAATAAAGCCTAACAAAAAGGATTCATAACTTGTGTGGACATTGAAGTTTCTATAAAGTCTCATCCCCTAGACAACGAATGGTGAGGTAACGTGCAAGGCCCAAATCTAAACCAGCAGCTCCTACAGTTGGTAGTGCTACACTATTATTTTGAAAATAATAAACTTATTATTACTGACACTTCAAGGCCCCAGTCACATTTGTGAATGGTACAGTTAGTGATTACATGCAGGAGATCCAGCAGGGGGTTCCAGTGATTAATTGCAGGGAAAAGCCCCATTGAAAGCTAGGGGAGGTCCATAGCTCCCACATCTAGTCATCATGACCACTCGCATGTAATCACTCAAGCAGATTACCTGCAAATGATCGCCTCTGAAGGCAGACAGTCTGCCTCCAGGGCCTATCATTCACAGGTAATCACTCCATGAGCAGTTGTGATTAGCTGCAGAAGCTGTGAGCCTCCCATTGCTTTCAGTGGAGCTGCAACCCACAGCTAATTACTGGGACCCTGCCGAGTCTCCCACATGTAATCGCCAACAGTCCCATTCACAAGTGTAAATGGGACTTAACACTGCATGATTTTTTCCCCTCTTTTAAAAGGTGGTTCTCATGAAGACAGGTGCCCTCTTTGAATAATTTATGCTCACTTTCTTAGTGACAACTGTAAAATGTTGGTTTAGCACCTTGTCTTTGATGGCAATAATGGTGCTGTGATAAGGGTCAAAAGTAGAGTTGGGCGAACAGTTAGGCCCCAGCTAAAGTTCAGCCCGAACAGCAAACATCCAAATTTGCCGTCCATTCAGCGGGTGTTCCGCTTCGCCAAATGCCCTGCAATACACTGCGCAGTGCATTCTGAGCCCTGATAGGGCAAAGCTTTGCCCAATCGGGGCGTAGTGAATAGAAGGTTGTTAAGGAGCAGGCCAGGAAGCTTGCCGCAGCATCCTTAGCAATTGATGAGTCATCAGTTGTCAATGGGCTTCCCCGCTGACAGCTGAATAAAAAATAAAAAACACATTGCCGGCAATTAAAGGTTAAAAAACAAAAACAAACGGTGTGATGTCCCCCCCCCCCTTCGGGTCCAGTATTTATAAAAAAAAAAAAAAGGACGTGGGGCCCTCCCAAAAATTCATACCAGACCCTTATATGAGCATGCAGCCTGGCAGGCCAGGAAAGGGGGGGTTGAGCGAGCATCCCCCTTCTGAGCCATACCAGGCCACATGCCCTCAACATGAGGGGGTGCTTTGGGGCGGGAGGGCTTTGCACCTTGTAATCATGTTGATGGGGACAAGGGCCTCATCCCCACAACCCTGGGCAGTGGTTGTGGGGGGTCTGCGGGCAGGGGGCTTATTGGAATCTGGAAGCCTCCTTTAACAAGTGGGGCCTCAGATCCTGCCCCCCCTATGTGAATGAGTATGGGGTACATAAAGACGGTTTTTGACAATTCCCCTGATGTATATCCATCGTCAATTATGATGCCGCCGCACTGCTGACCCAAAAAAAGAAAAGAAAATCACTCCACTGTCAATGAAGGTGAACCGCTGAATGCCTGGCTTGCCGTTTGACAGTTCTTATATAGATAAGGGGCGGAGCCACCTGGCGACGTCACCTGGTGACACCGCCCCTTGTGACATCACGGACCAGTGCATGCTGTGTTGGTGACGTCACAAGGGGGTGGTGCCGCCAGGTGCCCCACCCTTACCTATATAAGAACTGTAAAATGGCAAGCCAGGGATTCAGCGGTTTGCCTTCATTGACAGCGGAGCAATTTTATTTATTTTTCGGGTTGGCAGTGGCATCAGTATTCACAATGGATTTACATCAGGGGACACTTAGTTTACAATTTTTTTACTAAAAAATAAAATGTCTGTTTTTATTACTTTTTTATGCTTTTGTGGTGCACTTCATACTCATTCACATGGGGGGAGGGGCAGGATCTGGGGGCATCCAGATTCTGATAAGCCCTCTGCCCGCAGACCCCCACAACCACAGCCCAGGGTTGTGGGGGAAGACACTCTCGTCCCCGTCAACATGGAAACAAGGTGCTTTAACATGGGAACAAGGTGCTCTGCCTCCCCGCCCATTCACCTGAAGGGCCTGGTATGGACTGGGGGTGACCCCCACGACAGTTAACATGTTACTATTGCTGGTGATGGTATTGTATTTCACCCCTTCCTGTCCAGGCCATTTTTCAGCTTTCAGCGATGTTGCACTTTGAATGACAATTGCGCGGTCATGCAACACTGTACCCAAATTAATTTTTAATTCATTTTCTTCACACACATAGAGCTTTCTTTTGGTGGTAATTAATCACTGCTGGGCTAAAAAAACAAAAAGAATAACAAAAATATATATTTTGAAAAAAAAAAAGAATCACTGATGTGCGCTGATGGGGTGGCACTGATATGCGGCACTGATAGGTGGTAATGATGGGCACTTGAAGGCAGCACTGGATTGCATAACTGATGGGCACAGATTAGCCTCACTGCTAGGGCTGCATTGTAATCAGGGCACTGATGATCAGTGCTCTGATTACCTTTTAATATCTTCCCTGTGAGGAGATACCGCTGATCGGCTCTCCTCATCTCACACTGTCAGTCTGAGGCGAGGAGAGACGATAAACTGCACTTCCTTGTGTACATGTGATCGGCAGTGATTAGACACAGAAGATCACATGGGCAAAGAGCCACGGCCGCAGCTCTTTTCAGAGAACAGGGTCTCGCCGTTTCCTAGGGACAGGCGTCTGCGGCTAATCTGGGCGCCATCATATGACATTGTCCCAGAACAAGAGCCGCTCCACCATCATTTGATGGTGAGTGGGCGGCAAGAGGTTAAGCATCATTAACCACTTAAGCCCCGGACCATTTTGTGGCTAAAGGACCAGGCCCCGTGGCTCCCAAACAAAATTGGCGTCCTTTTTTTCCCACAAATAGAGCTTTCTTTTGGTGGTATTTGATCACCTCTGCGGTTTTTATTTTTTGTGCTATAAAAAAAAAATAGAGCGACAATTTTGAAAAAAATGCAATATTTTTTACTTTTTGCTATAATAAATATCCCCAAAAAATATATAAAAAAATCATTTTTTTTCCTGAGTTTGGGCCGATACGTTTTCTTCTACATATTTTTGGTAAAAAAAAAAAAATCGCAATAAGCGTTTATTGATTGGTTTGCGCAAAAGTTATAGCGTCTACAAAATAGGGGATAGTTTTATGGCATTTTTATTAATATATTTTTTTTTTCTAGTAATGGTGGCGATCAGTGATTTTTATCGTGACTGCGACATTATGGCGGACACATCAGACACTTTTGACACCATTTTGACACCATTTTTATTTTTACAGCGATCAGTGCTATAAATATGCACTGATTACTGTAAAAATGACACTGGCAGTGAAGAGGTTAACCTGTAGGTGGCGCTGTAAGGGTTAAGTGTGACCTAATGTGTGATTCTAACTGAAGGGGGCGTGGCTTGGCGTGTGACATCACTGATCGTTGTTCCCTATGACAGGGAACAGACGATCACTGCCACTGCCACTGCCACTAGGAAGAACGGGGAAAGGTTTGTTTACACTCACCTCTCCCTGTTCTTCAGCTCTGTGACCCGATCGCAGGGACACCGGCGGCGATCGGGTACGCGGGCCCCGCGGGTAAAGTCAAGGAGCTCAGGACCGGGTCGCGAGAGCGCCGCCGCCGGTGCACGCACGACCCACGGCTGGGATCTTAAAGGGGACATACCTGTACGCCCTTGTGCCCAGCCGTGCCATTCTGTGGACATAAATCGTCGTGCGGCAGTCCTTAAGTGGTTAAAATCACTGCTCCTGTAAAAACTATCTTTTAAAAAAAAAAAAATCCACGATTCATATTCCCCAGGGCAGTACTTTTTATGGGCAAATACTTGCATATATGTTTTCAAAATGGGGACTTTTGATTTTTTTTCATGTTTGGCTCCCATATACTTCAATGGGGTTCGCCGTTTCGGTCAGAACTTTTCCTCTGTTCGGGAGTTCTGGTGTGAACCGAAAAGGGGGGTGTTCAGCCCATCTCTAGTCAAAAGAACAAATAGACTTCCCAGAAAGACAGGGGTTTTTTCTCTTCCCTTCTCCATGTAAAACTTAAGAGAAAGTTTTAGCTATAAATACTCTAACCATTTTGTGTGACTGAAATGGAAACCTGATAGAGCTTTAGGAGGCTCCATGGAGTCATTTAGAAAACATGCATTGGGCCAGTTATAGCTGGGCCAAATGCATGAGCAAAGATTTATATTTGTGCTTTGTTAAATTCCTGAATAACAGCAGTAATATTAATCCAGTTTACCCTAATGATAAGTAGGGTTTTGTGGATTGTAGGCTATAACTGGTGGGATATATTAAACATGAACAGTGACCTGATATGGGCTATTACTGGTTAGACTTCTGAAAAGTCAGCTAACGTGCTGGCCTAGTTGAAAAGCATTCACACTTTATTGGCATTTGTCTTTTTTTGTTTAGTTTTTTTACTATGTGTATCACTAATCACTCAGCCCTCTTTCAGATTGACTGGGTAAACGTAGCCCTCACTGGCCTTTTCCTTATAGGCACAGTAGTTATCCACTCATGTATAGAAATCCATAAATTCCCTGCCCCATTCAGCAGGCAGATGTAACATGATTAGATGGCTTACTAGATTTTTTATTTTCTTTTACGCTAAGATTTTAGCATTGTTAAATTATGAGTGATTGAGGCCATTTAACTTCAGCAGCTACCAGTATGTAGAACTTTCCAGTCTTATAAGCGAGCTCTGAGCAGTAAAAGCAAATAGCTACAACGTGACGTGGAAACATCATTTAATGAGTGGCCACAATTCATCTACAAATGCTCTCTGTTAATTTGGGGACAGCTATTCATTAATTAGCTTCCATGTGGCAGGTGCCATTGAGCAATCTGCAATGATTAAGGTTACATCAAACCTTAGTAAATTGCTTGCTGATAACTAGATGCATCCATCTTCATTACATGGCCACTCCTGTCGGAGCTCAGCTAGCTTTGGAGAACAAAGCTGTGTCACTTGGAACTGAAGAATTAAACTTTTATCCAAACCAGTATTTGCACTTTCACCTCCTTTTTACTCCTTGAGTAGTTCAATTTATTTTACCTTAATGATATCTTATTACCAAACATGGAGATGGGGAGAAGCACCGACTCCTCCGCAGAAACTAAAGAGCTGATAGAAGAAAAAGATAGTGATTCTCTTCAATTGCCTATAAATGTCTCTCCCTAGGACCATATATCACAGCCTATCCTGCTAGATAGGGAAAGATAACATTCAGTGATTACAAAAAAAAAAATACTTCCGTTTTCAGATGTACGTAAAACAAACTCTTGGAGGCGAACTTAAAATTCAGCATTATACTTGGAACATGTAAAAAAAAAAAAAGCAATGCTACAAAAGAGGCAATTCCTATATGTTACCATTGCATTGATGGCCATATGTGTTGAAGAATGGTCAATACAAGTTTAATATGTGGGATCATCTTTACATAGTATCTTATGGTTGGTTAGTAGTTTCCAATAAGTATTTTCTTTTTAATTTTATTTATTCTATACAAAACTTTTTTTTTTATAATGGGATGTGTAATTTGTAAATGTAATACTGTATTTACAGAAAGGAGATTCACCAGTCATAGCACTCCAGGATAGCCAACACATGAAAAGTATTTCTTCAAAACTAGATGTCATTTCACAATTCCCATGTAGGTAAATCAAGATGTGTGATAGGCCTGTATATGACTAAATTACAGAAGTAGAAGAAGTATGGAAAATGAATATAGATAAAAAATATGGTGCAAATAGAAAAACAGAAAATAAAGAAATAAGAAAAAGGTAGGTAGGATAGTCATTGGGGTGGTTTATGGATTGCGGTGTACAAAATGTAATGTGAATATTCCTGAAGACCTGCAAACTCTAAATGCTCTTAGACAATGGATGAGATTTGGTAAAAAAAATTGGCACAGGACCACTTGGGTCTCTCATCTTTAGCCCTGGTTCACATTGGTGCAATTTAACATGTCAAATCAGCGGCAATTGCCGGCAATGGCACCGTCCTAACCGGTGCACCGCTGCATTTGTAGTTTCTGTACTACTTTTTGCGGTTTTGGGGTGCGATTTCCATTGACATCTGTGCAGAAACCCGCACAGATGTCTCTGAAATCGCAGCCGAAATCGGGACTGACATGCGGGAGTGAAATTGTTCAGCTGAACTTGCACGACTTCATTCCCGCAGCTCAGTGTGAACCTGGGCTTAAAGGTAACTACTGGCCTCAATGATCTATTTAGCCGAGCTCCCACTGACCACGATAAATAATCTCTTGAATGGAGCTTTCATTGACCACCACCAGCATAAGGACACATCTTAACTAACCACCAGTGCAAAGGGGCACTTCTCCTGTGGCCAAATGAGTAAGGGGGCACTTTTCCACAACTATTCTGTAAAGTGCATATCTGAGACATTAATTGCTACACTGTCAGCTGATACTGCATGTCACATATTCCTACAAATGCAATATAACACTGTTGTATGTTATATAGCCTAAGTACACATACTCCTGACTGCTGCACTCTCTACACTACATATTGGTGACCATGTTTTTTTTTTGCCAGAACGCCACCTCTGGCAGCCCTCTCCTCTGCAGCCTGTCACATAACACAGAAGTCGGTAGAGGAAGTTTTCTATACCATTCACTTCCTCTACCGGCTTCTGTATGCTAGCATCGGCATTCGAGGCATGTGTACCACATCTGACTGAGGTTTCCCTGGGACCGGGTTCAAATGCCGCAACTGTCAGCTTTTAATGGGGATACCAGAGGCAGCTAACCCTGCCTGTTGCCCATCAGATCTGTGTAGCAGAGAGCTGCTTAAAGGGTTCTGAAGCTCCTCCCTAGTTCTGTGCTACACTTATCTGACAGGTGGAGCTGCACAAAGGAGACTGCAGTAGGCGGAGGAAAAAAAGCCTGATGTGCCTAATAGAACTGAGTCTGCTGCACTGCTTTAATGCCAATGCAGGTGAGAGAGTTGTGGAGGGAAAGGGGAAGAAAGGAGGCCTGGTTGTGCAGAGAGAGTAAAGACTGAAGTTGTGGATGTTCTGCAGAGGTCAGAGCTGGGAAGGGGGGGGGGTTTACATTGTGAAAAGTGAGATCTGTGGGTTGGGGGAATTTTTACAGAGTTAATAGAGTTGGGGGGAAGCTGGGGTTACAGAGGTTAAGAACTGTGGATTGGGGTGAGCTGTAGATAGGGGTGCAGAAGTGAAATGTGGAGAGGGGAAAGATAAGCTGTGGATGGGGGTGCAGAGGTGTTTGTGGAGTGGAATTTTAAGCTGTTGATGGGGGTTTTGTAACATGTTGACAGAGGTTAAAAGGGGAGTTGTGGATGGGGGGGGTACATGCTAAGGTGAGAGGGGTGAGCTGTGGACGAGAGAGGAGAAGGTAACATGTGGATAGGATGCGAGCTGAGAGTAGAGTAGTGACCTGTGGATGGGAAGGTGAGCTGTGGACGGGGAGGTGAGCTGTGGACGGGGAGGTGAGCTCTTGAGGAATGGAGGGATTAGGGGTGGGAACAGGGGTGGGGGTCTAGGGGTTGGGGAGTTGACTGGGGAGGGTGGGTTCCTGCACCATTCTCTGAGAAAAAAAAGCTCTTCTGGTGACCAAATTATTTATTGTCTCAACAGTTGCTGGTTGCCATGCATCCCCTATCTATTTTAATAAATTCTCCTATAAGGTAGGTTCAGATAAAGTGTAAGCTTTAGGACCATTTTGTGGGCAGATATGTAATGGAAGGGTTTTTTTTTCTATCATCATCTTTTGTCCAGAGTTTTTTGTGGGTGAGCTGAGACACCAGACCCGTACACCAGACCGGTTTTCCCGTCGGAAAAAGTCAGATGAGAGCTTTTGGTCGGGAATCCCGACCGTGTGAATGCTCCATCGGACTTTTTCCAACGGAAAAACTGCCGGAAAAAAAATAGAGAGCAGGTTCTCTTTTCCCGTCTGAAAAAATTCCTAGCGGAAAAACTGTTCGTCTGTATGCTTTTCTGATGAGAAAAAGCCACGTATGCTTAGAAACAATTTGACGCATGCTCGGAAGAATAGAACTTCATTTTGGTCGGCTCGTCGTAGTCTTTTACGTCACCGCGTTCTTGGCAGTCAAAAGTTCACCGGACTTGTGTGACCGTGCGTATGCAAGGTGAAAAACAAACTTGTCCACTTCCCCCATCTATATCTGGCCATTGCAGTAAGCAGCATTGGAAGGCTGAAACAGGTAACAACAATGCCTGGGGAATGTCCAGGAAAAAGTAAGTAGGCTTGTTTTTTTCCTGGGTATTCCCCAGGCCTTGTTGTTGCCTGTTTCAACCTTCCAATGCTGCTTACTGCAATGGCCAGCTATAGATGGGGGCGGTGGACAAGTTTGTTTTTCACATTGGTGTTTGGATTGGTCCAGCAACGCACCAACATCTTTGCAGCCATTGTTCTACTTGCTGGGTGTTTGGTGTGCTCCTGTACCTTTAAGGAGTAGTGGCTCCCCTTCAGTCCACCTGTCCTCATCTATCAATCAGAATGCATGTGCCTCCATTGTGGGGACACTCATAGGTGAGTGTAGGACCACAGATTACAGGGTGCCTTGACGTGGCTCTGTGGCTCACGCATGCATTTGTAAATGCGTGCGGACAAAACCCCTGTTTTTAACGCATACTGTTAGACAGGTTAATTGGTTGTCTGCGAGCTGGTCGGTAAGTAGGCTTGGTTTTTTCGTGTGTATGCAAGGCAGGCTTGAGAGGAATTCCATCGGAAAAAGCATCCAAATTTTTTCAGACGGGAAAACCGGTCGTGTGTACGGGCATTTGACAGTAATTAAGGTGTATTTTGAGATGTACAGAAACTGCAGCATATACAGAATATTTAGTGTATACAGCACATAGGCTTGGGTTCTATTTCACAATGTTCCTTTGCGCCATGCACACTGTTCAGTGTAATGCGGCTCTGTACACTATTTGCTACAATGGTGTATATGTGCCAGTCCTTTCTCTCTCCAGTTTGACCAAGGGATCCACAGGTCTTTCACAATTCTGGAAACCCTCCTGTCTTTAAAAAACATTTTAAAACGTCTGCTTTCTCGACCACATCTCAGGACCCATTTCTATTGCTGCCATTCCAAAAAAATAAAAATAAAAAATTGCTCGTCAGGTTTGTATGCATTTTGAGCCAGTTTACATGCTGCATTTTTGTTAAAATTAGAGGGAAACTGGAAACAAATGTCCGCTGGCTGCATTTTACAAAAGCGCAACATAATGCAAATGAAATACGTACTATTGAATACACACATACAGATTTTTTTTTTTTCTTGGAGTGTCTGCAGCAGTGGAAATTGTTACTTACTGTTCCTCCTTTTGCTTAATCCTTTCCTCTCCCCACACCCCTTTAGTAGGGGACATTATTACCTTTTATTTTCCTTCCATCATCTATCATAAAAATAAAGCAACAATCCAAATCAAAGGATTAAGCTACTGCACACAAACATTTAAAATATTTATGGCAGACAAACAAAAACATGATTTATGGCCCCAATAGTAACGCCGTTTGTTAAGACTGTATTCTTCCAGCAGGTTAGACAACAAAAAAGTAACATTTACAAGTGTCACCTACAGGTGGCATACCCTAAACTACACAACACAGTTGTTTAACTCATTAGGGTGCTGGCAGGTATATCCTGCTGCATTCATGAACCATGGTTCAATTTTAGGCATCAGCGGTTATGATTGGTAAATCTAATGGTGTTTAAAAAGTAAGTTAACACATTCTGATGCACAGTAGGAGAGGAAATATATTAGAGGAACTGTTCATTGAAATGAGTGCCCGAGGGAGGCTGTCAAGACAACTTTCCACCACTGAGTTTGAAGCTTGTCTTATAGCATACAAGTTCTCTGGAATTGTGAAACTTTTTATGTATTGTTACGGGTTCTTTATGTAGGTAGCAAGCCTCTGCTTTCCTTTGAAGGAGACAAAGATCAACTAATTCTCATTCCTAAACTCAACTCACCCATGAACTATGTGTAGAAAGCAATTAACGATGAAAGAAAAATAAATACAAATCCATGGATTGGTTATTTAAATTACTTCTAGGCCCCCTACCAACATATGTGAAGAAATTTTAAATTGCAGCGATGGCACATGCTTTCACACACTTTTGTATAAATTAATAATAGTAAGTGGCAGAAAAGTTTTGTAGAGGAACAGATGTTTAAATAAGGGGCAAAATAGAAATTTCATTGGTGCAGCAAAGCAGCTGCTCCTTGCAAGTTCAAGACATTTCTGTTCATATTCTGGGAAAAATTATTGCAGGATCCAAATAATGTCAGTAATCTCAGTGCGAAGAGTGAACAGTCACAAAGATTCCATCCTCAGCACCGCAATGGATCTCAAATGCTGGTCAATTTTTTCCGATTTTCTATTCAAATCTTCTCCTAGCAATCAGAGTGTGCTCTATATATAACGTATCTTAGGTGATTTTTTTTTTTTTGTAATAAAATACTTATTAAAGAGTAACTTAAGCCAAAATGTATTTTCATTTTGGATGAATAGAGTAGGCAAGGGTTAGAACCGCTTAGATTTTATTTGAAAAAAAGGTATTTTAAATCACAACAGGTTGTCTTCAGAAAAAAATGAAAAAAATGAATGGGACCACTGGAACATTCTGGATTAGACCAAAACATGCTCAGCAAAGAATTTTTCTTGAATCAAAGTAATGCTATTATGATAACATTCAGAGATGACTTGTGGCGCTAGCACTTACCACTCTTTCACGTGTAAACTAAACCTGTTCTAAGGATAAAGATATAGCAGTATTTCCATGAGATGACCTCTAAATAAAAAGAAAAAACATGATACAATGAATTCTAAAATTGAAAGTAGCAATTCATTTACTTGTATTCATCCTCTAGTATGCATTGCCAGGTTTCTTTATTCCTGGTTTGAACGATATACACGCTGAATGTCTTAATATGGGCTTACAAGCCTAAGAATTGAATAGTTCATTCCATTATCAATAATCTATTTAAAAAAGAATCTAACATGAAATGTACTGTTCTGAGGCAAGGCAGAAAGCACATAAGATATAACACAAAAATGCCTACACATTAAATCTATAGAGCAATGAGTAAGTCTCTTGAGGTAAGTACCTGCTGGAGCTAATGTATTTCTATTGAGAGGACGCAGTATTTGCTTTGAATGCAATTGTGGGACTGAGAGAAAAAAAAAAAGAGTCATGTATTGTAATGCGGTAACACAGGTTACAGCAAAAGAGGTCAAATATGAAGGCTTTCTGTAACAGAAAAAAATGTAAATACGTTTGGTTTAATTGTCTAGCTCTTCTACCAGAATTCAGTCTTTTATGTGGTACTGTTTTATTTCTCCAAGTACAACTAATTATGTAATGTACTGAGCTGAATAGAATTTTAAAAATGAATAGATTCAATGCACCAGGTCAAGGAAAGATTTAAAAGGTTATATTTTCTGTAAAATAAAATGAAACAAAGTGTAAAAAAAATAAATAAGGACAATTAAAAAAATAATAATTATAAACAAAAACAAGTATGCAAACAAGAAGAAACTGGGTTAAAGTCAGAATATCAACACACTCAGAATCAAGATGCGTTTGCTACCCCTTCTGCCTCCATTGTAGAACTACAGAATATTCCCTACTTGCGCTCTTCCCTTAAAAACTGTCAGAGAACTCATGTCCTCTTTCTTTATGGCTTCAAAGACAACTCCACCTTTGTTTAAAAATAAAAATAAAAATACAAAATTCCACGTTATTTTTGCTTGATGTCAGAGAACTCATGTCCTCTTTCTTTATGGCTTCAAAGACAACTCCCAAAAACATAGGTATGTAGCGTTAATTGTGGAGGCACAAGTACACAGGAAGTACTCCCCCTGTGCTCTACAAGTCCTATCATTTATTGCACTCTTCTATCCTCTCTCTTTGTCCTGTCCACCTTTTAGCCAATTGACGGTTATGCTGAGGACCAATACGGGCCATTATGACCAGGCCCCTTTTTGCGATTCGGCACTGCGTTGCTTTAACTAACAATTGCGCGGTCGTGCGACGTGGCTCCCAAACAAAATTGGCGTCCTTTTTTTCCCCACAAATAGAGCTTTCTTTTGGTGATATTTGATCACCTCTGCGGTTTTTATTTTTTGCGCTATAAACAAAAATAGAGCGACAATTTTGAAAAAAATTACATATTTTTTACTTTTTTCTATAATAAATATCCCCAAAAAATATATAAAAAAACATTTATTTTCCTCAGTTTAGGCCGATACGTATTCTTCTACATATTTTTGGTAAAAAAAAAAAAAAAAACACAAATCGGCGTTTATTGATTGGTTTGCGCAAAAATTATAGCGTTTACAAAATAGGGGGTAGTTTTAAGGCATTTTTATAAATTGTTTTTTTTTTACTAGTAATGGCGGCGATCAGCAATTTTTTTCATGACTGCGACATTATGGCGGACACATCGGACACTTTTGACACATTTTTGGGACCATTGTCATTTTCACAGCGATCAGTGCAATAAAAATGCACTGGTTACTGTGAAAATGACACTGGCAGTGAAGGGGTTAACCACTAGGGGCGCTGAAAGGGTTAAGTGTGCCTAGGGGCATGTTACTAACTGAGGGGGGCGTGGCTATGACTGACATGTCACCGATCTCCGCTCTGATTACACAGAGCGGAGATCGCTGACAGTGTCAGTAGAGGAGCGGGGAGATGCTGTGTTTACAAACACATCTCCCCGCTCCGAGCCTCCGTGAGACGATCGCGGGGATCACCGCGGCGATCGAGTCCGCGGGACCCGCGGTCCCAGTCACGGGGAAGGCAGGGGGGTCGCGAGCGCGCCGTCGGCGGCGCGCGCGCGACCCCGACAGTTAAAGGGCTACGTACAGGTACGTGATTGTGCCTGTACGAGCTATTCTGCCGACGTATACATATACAGTGAGCGGTCGGCAAGTGGTTAACAGCATGCACACCTTCACCATTCTACCTCGGTAGCACTGCATTGAGGAGTAATACACTAATCTCTGGCATTATACTCTCAAGTGAATTTGACAAAACCCAGTAGGCAAGTAAGATTTTGCTAATGTTTGAGTTTCAAACTTCAAATTTCAGTCTCATCTACCTATTAGCCATTTGGTCTCTTGAGCTTCCTCAGGTGCATTGATTGCTGGAAATTGTACAGCAAGGGACAGTACCTGTGTACACATTCCTCCACAAAAAACCTGGATAGTAGATAAGTGATGATGTAAGCAGCCACCATTTTGTTTTATTTTAGCAACAGAGTGAAGAAAAACATGCCATCACAGTGGACACACCTTTAAAGGACACAGAATCATATTTAGTAATTATAGACACTTGGCTATACTTTTTAAGGTATTTTCTAGTTTTTAATATTAAATATCCCTTTTCGATAATGTTTATTGAGTTTCAAGAGATACAAAATAAAATATATGCATCACAGGCATAAAGAACATCAAATCACTAGACCAAACTCCTCCATCCAACATAATGAATATGTATCACAGCCTGAGGTCATTAACAGTCCCATTACACTATTGCCATATACCTGTCCATCTATCAGAATTTAACATAGATGGTGGAAGAATTTGGACATAACCAGTATACTATCTATGAACTTAAAATTGCTAGAGAACCCATCGCTACATGCGACTTCAAGAAATGTGGGTATCTTAGGTAAATATTCCAGATCAAATATTGCACATTTAAAGAAGAAATTGAAAGCAAGAAGAAGTATAAAAAAAAAAAAAAAAGGGACACAGAATGTCCTGTGAGCATGAGCCTGGGTAAAAGCTCCCGCCAGCACATACAATAAAAACTAGAATTAAAGAAGAGTAAAAGAAGAGAAAAAAGCAGTGGAAAAATGGCACCAGCCCATACCTCCGACCCTGTGCTCCTCAACCCAACAAAAACATCCACAGGAGAAATCATTAGTCTTCTTCCCCTAAAGTCTTATATATTTGGTCCAGAGTTCCAACCTCTTCTCAAAGAAATCTTGCTTGTCAAAAAGATGTGCGACTTGACATTACACAAATAATGAACATACACAGAAAAGTAAAAGTCAAGGCCTGTACACACGATCGGATTTCCTATGGATTCAAATCCGATGGATTTTTCCATCGGAATTCTGATGAAGCTGACTTCCATCAGTCTTGCCTACACACCATCAGTCAAAAATCCGACCGTCCCAAATGCCGTGACGTAAAACACTCAGAGGAGCCGAAGAAAATGAAGTTCAATGCTTCTGAGCATGCGTCAACTTCATTCTGAGCATGCGTGGGTTTTTTCTCTGATGGAGTTCCACACAGACGATCGGAATTTGCTATCGTTTTTCTTTCCATGGGATAAATTTAAAACATGTTCTATTTTTTCTCACATATGGAAAAAAGACCGATGGGGCCCATACACGATCGGTTTGTCCGATGAAAAAAGTCCATCGGACTGTTTTAATCGTTAAAACCGATCGTGTGTACAGGGCATCAATCTACCCCAAAAATACCTTTCCCCTAAAATTGGATTTCCCCAAGCAATTTTACCTAAAACAGCTGTGTGGGTAAAATGTAGAATTTCTGTTTGGCAAAATGTTCAGATTGCAAGGTTGGTAATTTTGCGTTTAAATCAAAATTGCCAAATTCACACTCCATTTTTCCTATTCGAGAAATATCTTCCCTTTTCTCCCATCAGTCACAGAGAGTATGGACAGCATTAGAATAATTGCAAAAGAAGGCTATTGAAGGGTAGAAGCACCCTTTCCCTGCTGCCCCCCCCCCCCCACACACACACACACACATGCACACAATTATTCCCCTTAAGTTCTAGCAACAATTTTTTTTATTACACGCCATACCTTAGGGATCATACAGCACTGCTCTCTGCTACATTGCTTGCCAACAGCCACTACAGCTCACATTCCAGCCAAGTTGCTATCACAAAGCCCTGTGTATGAATGGGGTAATAATGGGAACCGGACAGAGGAATGTAAATCTCCACCTGTACCCTAAAATACATGTGTAAGAGTATTTATTTTATTATTCTTTGTGTTAGCACGGTTGACAAAGGTACATGCCATGCTCTATTTAGTGTACACTGAAAGTAATGTAAGTAACTATGATTTTTCAGTGCTATTTTAATAGCCATTATGATAAATTAAGTCAATTCATAAAAAAACAGCATGGGCTATAACCCCCTAAAACAACCTCAACTTTAAATCAATAACAGCAATTTAATAGGTGTCGACCATTTAAAATGGATGTAAAGCCAATTCATGGAATTTGAGCTGGGCACATATATCTGCCGTGTTTTTTTTTATCTCTTCAAAGCAGTAAGTCCTGTGGATTTCTCTTGCTCCGTTCTTCTGTTATCAGCCTGATAACTCCTGACAAGTTCTCTGAGACGGGAGCCTAAAGTTTGTGCCAGGTGAGGGTGCTATAAATAGATTAGCACAAAGCTAAACTATTCACAGGCAAGCTCTGAATACGTGGGGATGGTTTTGTCTGCCTTTCCTCCAATCAGCTGTCTCACAGTGTATAGCAAGAATCCACACCCACAGGTTAATCAGGAAGAGAAAATTCTAACATGATGGGCGCTTTCTAAACAGTATATAAAGCTGAAGACAGCAGATATACATGTAAAACCTCTGTAGGGAGATTTGTTTCATCTGTGTATCATCTCAGGCTGTTTACTTCACTGGGTATATATATGTGAGGGTTTACATCCACTTCATGGTAGTGGAAAAAAAAAAAAACACTTCTTGAGAAACAAAAATGTTAAAGCGGAGGTCCGGCGGTAAAAGAAAAAAAAATTAAAAGTCAGAAGCTACAAACACTGTAGCTGCTGACTTTTAATAAGCACACTTACCTGTCCATAGTGCGCGCGAGGTCAGCCGCCCGAGGCCGATCGTGGCAGGTCCCGCCATCCTCACTAAAGGAAACAGGCAGTGAAGCCTTGTGGCTTCACTGCCCGTTTCCTACTGCGCATGTGCGAGTCGCGTGACACTTTGTGAATGGGCACACTGTCCTGTGTGTCCCAGAAGGCAGCGCGTCTCCATTTCCCAGGAGGCAACGCGAGGAGGAGAAAACAGAACCTCACGCGGAAGAGGCAGATTAGGACGATCTGCCTAGTAACAGCCATTTCTGGCAAGTATACATTTTTTTTTTTTATCCTTTTTGGCTATTTTTTTTTTTTTTTTTTTAGGGTGGACCTCCACTTTAACATGAATGTTACCCCAACATTTCATATTTCCAATGTGTGTCTGTTGTACCGTGTACTTGTATTAAAATGTATCCCATTCTCTTGCATTGCTTCCTTTGTGTGAAAATCTTGGTGATCCAATCAGCCCCCCCTGTTTTTCTATGTTAAACGGACCACACCAAGCATGGAAGCACATCCATCTCAGCATGGTCAGTTTTCATTCTTTGCATTCTCCTGGGGAGGAAAGCCTTCCTGTACTCCAGTGGTCAGACTTTTGCTGACATGCCCCCCTGCACAGCTAATCACTGGGAAGATCATTGCCCTGCTGTTTCTCTGCCTCTTGCTGACACACCCTTCTGCAGTCTCCACCCCCACCTAGCTAAGCCACTTATGCAGCTGAGAACAGAGATCATGTGATCACTTATAAACAATAGACAACAAGTATCGTTTTTTTCTATATATACACAAATGTTTTGCCTTGTATTTCTAATTGAAACTGAATGGGTTGTTTTACAAGGTAAGGGTTTACATATAATGTGCATCTATAAAAAACTGTGCTTAGTGCTAAAAACAAAACTTCAAATATGCACAGTTGCACTCATTAAGCATTTTCATGTTTTATGCTTTTTTTAAGATAAACCTAATATTGTTGTGCTGTGTGTGAATAACCGACAATTATACAAACACATATAAATCAATGTCTTAAAGTGGTTGTAAACCCACTTTATAAACAAAGACCTACAGGTAAGCCTAGATTAAGGCTTACCTGTAGGTGCATGAAATATCTCCTTAACCTACACGGTTAAGGAGATATTTGCATTTAAAAGCGGCGACGCTGACGTCACGCGCATGCGCATGGGGTTAACCCCATTCACAAATTCGGCTAGGTCGCAGTATTCGACGACGTAGCCGAATTCGACGGCTCATGCGCGGAGTCACGTCTTCGCCGCTCCGGCCAATCACAGCGCCGGAGCGGCGCTGTGATTGGCTTGAGCGGCGATACCCGGAAGTAACCTTCCGGCTATCGCCGCAGCGATGGATGCGGCTGAAGAGGCAGATGAGGACGGCTTCGGGGGCCCCGATCTAAGGTAAGTGATGCATAAAGAGCTATTATGCTAGTGATATTAGCTCATTATGCCTTTCTCTTACAGCTAGTTTAAAAAAATAAAAATAATTATGAGGGTTTACAACCACTTTAAGCAGGTGCAAATCATTGTGATCACCATAACTGTGGATCAGCCAAAACAATTAAATTCCAAAGTCCTGGTGCCAGCTCCATTGGACAGTCTCTCTCTCGCTCTCTCTCATCCGCCTGGCTCGCTCCAGGCAAACCCGGCTCTTACCACTGTCCAGATTGTACCATATGCCTCCCATATGCTTACTGGTCAATTCTTTCTACACCCGCAATCCGGTAAACTCGTTTAAGTTTATCTTTCCACTAGTGCAACTTGTCATGTGACTTGGGACTGCAAAGTCGCATTATAAGTCGTATCCCAATATTTCCAATGAGTACCGTTCATATCTGTGCGACTTCAAGTAGCAACAACTTCAAAGTAGTCCCTGCACTACTTTTGTCCCACTTTGATGCGACTTGAGGTCCATAGACCTCAAGAATACAAAGGCATTGCTTCAAGTCGCATCAACATTGCGGCAAAATTGCAGCAAAAATCGCTGCAAAATCGGAAGACTTTCAGGTCGCAATAGTGGAAACCTAGGCTTAAACACAGACTTTCTTGTACTTTAGAATATGTAACATACTTGCTTTGCTGTCCCTGAAGTCTGTACTATATAGGCAAGACTATCATGTGACCTTCCTGTATCATGTGACTTTCCAGGAAGGTGATGATACAGGAAGTCAGCTCTCAAAGCATTTTTTTCTTAATTTTGAACTCAGAGGTGAAAATTCAAAGCTTCTGTGGAAGAGGTGTTGTGTTTAGATGGGACATAAGAGTCACTGTGGGAAAGGGCCACTGTGTATGCATCTATCGTCCGAAGTAAGAGCTTCCTGCCCTGGGGTCGTGATTTACATCTACCTAAAGAGGCAGAGTGGCGTTTATAGCGGGAGTTTGGTGGTCCATTCGTCTTAACTGTTGTCTTATACATGCCCTTTTGAGCCTCTATAATTTGAGGGTCAACTCAGTCTGGTAAGCAGGATTGCCCCTTCATACACAGTGGCGACGAGTGTATACATAATTTCTTCTACTTCTTTCTACTTATACTTTATTTATATTTCAGACAGGGAGCAGGTTATACGGTACAGCTCTTCATTACATTTTATACGTATTCCATTTCCCCTCCCCCCGACACCCCCCCACTCCCCCCCCCCAAGTACGGGCAGGGGGGGGACGGCAAGGAAGGGAAGCAAAAAAGAAACAAAAGGCGGGGAGGGAGGTATCCCAAAACCAACCTAACAAAGGCAAACCCGCGTTCCAGTCCCCCACAACCCAGTGGGTATATCTTCCTCTGTTAACATGGTCAAACTATATTATTTCCACATGTCCCATTGGGCTCATGGGGTGCTTTTAAACTATACTTATTCATATTCTCCGCCTTTTTTGTCTCTTTTAATCTTTCATAATAGAGGCTTTATTCAATCTCCTCAGGGTCTGCCTTTGTTGTTACTTCCATCAACCCACTTCTCTTTGTTCTCCCCCTCCCCCGCCTGTCTATCAGTACCCCCACCTGCCCCTTTTCCTTTAAAATATTTTTTTCCCCATACCTCTTCCTACCTCCCGTCTCTCCCCCGCCTCTCCCACCGCCCCTCCCCCATTGGGTTTGGGCCGAATTCCCTTTTTCTCCTTATCCCCTTCCTCTCTCCTTCTTCCTCCCCCCCCCTGCCCTTTCCTTAACCGGGCTATTCCCCTTTCATCAACCTCCTCCCTTCTTCCGAATCCATAAACAAGTTCCATTTAGACCAGATTTTAGTATGTTGCTCTTTTCTATCTTGGGCTGACAGGACCAAGTCCTCTATGGCCCCTACGTTCCTAACCCTATTTAGCCATTCTGCAGTTAAGGGGGGTCTGGGATCCTTCCAGCAGCGTGCGATGCATGCCTTTGCCTCATTGACCATGTGACATAGTACTGAATTTTTATATATCTGTATTGGTATTTCTGAGAGGTGTAGTAAAAAAAAAGCTGGATCATCTTGTATTTGTTCTGTTGTAAATTTTTGCAGTATCCTTCGTACTTCTGACCAGTATTGTCTGATTTTAGGACATGTCCAAAATATGTGTAGTAAGGTTCCACATCCATTGTTACATCTCCAGCACTGGTCAGAGGCTTCTATAATTTTTTCTACTTCTGTTGGTGTGTGGACTGTATCATCTCTACCATCACCCATTGTTTTGGCAGGCTTTACATGACATGTTTTTCCAGGACATTTAGCTGGCGCTGCACCCTTTGTGTTATATTTATGTGTGTGGGTGCATCATCAAACCTATTGGTGCTGGCTGCCAGCGCTATACCCATTTTTAGCCAAGCGCAGGTTTTATTTGATTTTTACATATAGAATAGTAGCCTGAGTGCTCTCACCCAGTTAAGTTAGCATACATAAGTCTTGAAAAAGGAGCTATTGCAAAACAACATTTATTGTACCAATATTGCGATGGCACGCTGGCCATTTTTCTCAAAACATAATTGCGTGAAGAAAAAAAAAAACACTAATGACCCACAAAACTAACAGGACATCACAAATGAAACGATAAATTATACAAAAACGGTTTTGACTTTTTCACCTCTACCTTCTTTGCACATTTTACCTTTGTTAAAATATATCATTTATTTTT
This sequence comes from Rana muscosa, assembly GCA_029206835.1. NCBI lineage: Eukaryota > Metazoa > Chordata > Amphibia > Anura > Ranidae > Rana > Rana muscosa. The sequence continues at coordinate 132,065,162 of CM055120.1, forward strand.
TTAATTATAGTTACAACAGCAATATACAGTATGTGCGACCAATACACATACGTTCAGCAAAAACGAATACATTCAAAACCATAGTTGTGCGCAGCCTATTGCATTAGAATGTGTGCACCCCAAATCTCAAACATACATGGGTGCATGTGTATGGGTGTGTGAGATTATATATATATATATATATATATATATATATATATATTATTATATAAAATCAGTAGGACAATGGACAGTGTCAGTAGAGCAGAGTTTTTTTTTTTTTTTTTATTGTTACTCGTTTACAATTTTATTTATTTTTTACAATATTTTTTATTATAATTTTTTACATTTTAGGAGTCCCATTGGGGGGCTTTGGTGAAATATCAGGGGTCTAAACAGACCCCTGATATCTCACTTTTGAGACAGAGAAAGAGGACAGAGATTGTCCAGTCCCTTTCTCTGCCTTGGCACACCCTAATCACTGTGTGCTGTGCAGATTCCCCCAATCTGCACAGCCCAGGGTAATTAGGGTGTGCCCAGGCACACCTGGCACACCCTGTGCGCACGCCTATGTTTAAAACCAATTATCACATTGGGTATATTTGTTTTTTTTAAATGATTAATTTCATAAAAATGAAAATGGTACCAAATAAATGACTCGTTTTGTCATGCTGTGTAGGTTCTAGTGGAAAAAAAAATTTCTTAGTTTCCTTTCTTTGGTGGTTAACTGTCCTACCACTTGAGGCAATCTGTAAGAACTGGGTATACAAAGTAGTGTTGAACCATAAAAATTATTTTGGGTGTGAACCAAACCTACACTCTTGAATGGGTAGTTGACACTAGAAAGTTTTACAGCAGGAGTGAAGAGCAGAAGAGCACCATAAACCTATACATCAATAGCCCTATGTGTCATTAACCATTTTAAAGGAATCACATACGTGAGCAATAAAGCAATTATTTCAATCAAGAAAGTACAAAGGAATAAATGACTATTTCAGCATATTGAAGAATGTAATAGGCTGCAATGATTGTGTTCAAACTAAGTAGTGATACAATGTTGTCCATACAAGAAAGAGTAGACAACTTTTGTAGACCAAAATAGCACAAATGAACCAATATATGAAAATAGCCAAAACATTTTTTTTCCACTAATTTTAAAAAGCATTTAAAAATACTTGCTAAATGCACATGTGAAATACATATACGAGAGACTTTTTTTGACAAAGGATTTGTCTTTCTGTGTATCCAAATTTACACAGCCCTACCATAGCACAGCCTGGTCTGTCAGGGAAGGAGAGCCTATCAATAATTTTAAAATGTATAAGTAAAAAGCACAAAACAATTAAGGGTTCTAAAAGTTTACTTGTAGGATTTTACCCTTAATAATAAAAAAAACAAAACAGAATTTGTTAGGTAATTGACACTCCAGATTAAATTCACTAGCATAACCCTCCCACTTTGTACGTCCTAGCTCTCTCCCCTTCTGGAAGTGTAATCACTCTTTGCTAGCCCAACTCCTGCACCCCTGTCCTCACTTGAATACGTACCTTTTTTTTAGCAGCTGGGGGAAGATTAAAGTCCTCTGGGCTGCCTAAATTACATCCAAGATGGCAGCAACCATCAATAGTCTTATGCCGCGTACACACGACCGTTTTTCCTGTCATGCAAAAAACCAACGTTTTTCTCGATGTGTTTCATCGTGATTTCTCTCAAGCCTGCCTTGCATACACACGTTCATGAAAAAAATAAAATGCTCGAGCAAAGCGCGGTGACATACAACGGCACTATAAAGGGGAAGTTCCATTCGAATGGCGCCACCCTTTGGGCTGCTTTTGCTGATCTTGTGTTACTAAAGTTTGATGACAGACGATTCACGCTTTTCAGCCTCGTGCTTTTCAGTCCGTTACAGCGTGACAAATGTGCTATCTCCATTACAGTAGGTGCCGCCGACATTGTATATTCATTGCGATCCTATCGCGGAGATTCTCGGCGATAGGAGTGCCGACATCTCGGCGACAGGGTGGTGACACATCTCGCGTTCGCTGCAATGGCGAGGAGACGCGGCACTGTATTGAACGGGGATCCGACGTGGATTCCCGCCAATACCAGGCACTGTGTTTGGTATGAATCCTGAGCGGGAACTCCACGCCAATTTTTAAAGAAAAAACGGCATGGGTTCCCCCTCCAGGAGCATACCAGGTCCTTGGGTCTGGTCTGGATTTGAAGGGGAAACCCTACGCCGAAAAAAACGGCGTGGGGGTCCCCCTCAAAATCCAAACCAGACCCTTATCCGAGCACGCAACCTGGCAGGCCGCAGGGGAAGAGGGGGGATGAGAGAGCACCCCCCCCTCCCTCCTGAACCGTACCAGGCCGCATGCACTCAACATGGGGACAGGGTGCTTTGGGGTGGGGGGGCGCAGGTCGCTCTCCTGCCCCAGAGCACCAAACCCCCCCATGTTGAGGGCATGCGGCCTGGTACGGTTCAGGAGGGAGGGGGCCGCTCTCTCGTGCCCCCCTCTTCCCCTGCGGCCTGCCAGGTTGCGTGCTCGGATAAGGGTCTGGTTTGGATTTTGAGGGGGACCCCCACGCCGTTTTTTCGGCGTAGGGTTTCCCCTTCAAATCCAGACCAGACCCAAGGGCCTGGTATGTTCCTGGAGGGGAAACCCATGCCGTTTTTTTCTTTAAAAATTGGCGTGGAGTTCCCCCTCAGGATTCATACCAAACACAGTGCCTGGTATTGGCGGGAATCCACGTCGGATCTCCGTCTATCGGCAATGCGTGTCGCTCATCGTGAAAGGAACATTTTTCCTTTCCCGATGACGAGACAGCTCGGCGCTGGCTCTCGCGTGACGGAGCTCATAGGGTGTCAATCTCGCCGCTAGAAGCGGCAAGATTGACACAATATTGGCGGCACCTACTGTACAAACGCTAGTTTTACCAGAGCGAGTGCTCCCGTCTCATACTTGATTCTGAGCATCTGCGTTTTTTTTCCCCTTGGAAAAGCATACGCACGAGCGGTTTTCACAACGAGAAAAAGAACGACGGGAAAAACGACGAGAAAAAATAGAGCAGGTTCTAATTTTTTTGCGGGCAGTTTTCTCGTCGAGAAAACTGTTATGGAGCATACACAAGACTGGTTTTCACGACCAATCAAAAAAAATGGCAGTTTTCTCATCAAGAAAAACGGTTGTGTGTACGCGGCATTAGACCTTTTGGATTTCCAGGGATGTTTTACAGGTAAATATGGCCAAAATACAGTAAAAATCACCTGGAAGGTTGTTGTTGAAATAAATGGTCTGGTGACAGGGTCTCTAACATTTGCAGGTGCCCCTCCCCCCCACACCCCACCCTGTGACTGGACAGTGAAAGAAAAGCAGCAGAAACGACATTTCCCAAAGTGATTTGGTAGAACAGATAGATCAAGGAGGAGGAGAAAGAACCGAGAGCCCAAGTGGAGAGACAGATGCATGTGAAGCGACAGAAGTTGTAGACACAGGTTGTGGAACATGTTGCAGACTGAAGTAAGAAGCAGTATTTCTAGCTGGCTGCTACTGGAAAGAAAAGTCACCGAACACAAGCACAGGACTCCAGGCTGCAGATCTGCCTGTGTGTACTTAACTGCTACAGGGAGACCAGCTTTCCAATCTGTCTACTGTGTGCTGATACAGGACCCAGAAAGTGTAAACCAAGAGTAATGAGACCTGTGTTGCCCCGTTTTCTTTGTGCTTCAGGTATGAGGGTTAAGGAGCTGACGCTTATAGGAATGCTGGCCATCAGGACCTCTGTGTTGAAAGGTTGCTGTGAGCTCTGAGGCTGGGTTCACACCTCAGACGGATACGGCTCGCAGCAGGGGTCCAGTGCATCCCCGTTCTCTGTTTCAGGGTCCCAGCGCCAGCTAACTGTACTTAGACCAACTGGCCAGTGGTTTGGAAAGTGTTTTCTTAAGTGTTAACTCTGTCAGGTCATCATCTAGTTTGCTGTTCTCTATAAGAGATTTGTATATTGTCTCATTACAGTTGTGTGCCGATTCAGGCTAGGTTCACACTTGTGCGATCACAGACATCACATGTGATTCACATGGAAATGCTGTGCAGATCACACACGATGTCTGTGTGATACGAATTCAGCCATACAAACTGTATGGCTGAAATCGCATCGCACTCACACCAAAATGGTGCAGGAACCTTTTTCTGGTCCGCACTGGAATCGGATCGCATGGGTGTTCAACACCTATGCGATCTGCTTCCTGCGCCATTTCACAGATCGCACTGCGATCTACGAACCAATCTGGGATTGTCATTAACTTTACATTGACTCCTGCAGCGGTTCGCAGATGTCATTGTGAACCGCCGTCGATTTAGGTGCAATGTGGGAACCCGCACAGGATTTGCAGGGTTTCCCGCATTGCTCGCCTGTTTTCTTTCCTGAAGGGCATTTGCCTGTTCATTATAAGCCACAGGTGTGTCAGGGAGTGTGATGATTCTTTCTAGAATCAAGGACACTGAAAACTGGGGACCTGAGGAAACAGTAGCCCCCTCAGAAGAGAGCACTACACTGGTGTATGTCTAAAAAAATGTTTCATCTTTGGGTATAGTCATATTGGATGCAGTGAATGTGGACAATATAATTTGAAGTGGTTGAGATGTACACTGTTCTTTTCTGTGAACAAAAGGTAGCTTAAAGAACACATGGTGAACAAGTGAAGGCTGCACTTTATCCACTTCAGCCCCGGAAGATTTGGCTGCTCAATGACCAGGTAATTTTTTGCGATATAGCACTGCATCGCTTTTACGCACAATTGCGATGTTGTACCCAAACAAAATTGACGTCCTCTTTCCCACAAATAGAGCTTTCTTTTGGTGGTATTTGATCATCTCTGCGGTTCTTATTTTTTGCGCTATAAACAAAAAAAAGAGCGTAAATTTTGAAAAAAAAACAATATTTTTTACTTTTTTCTATAATCAATATCCCCAATTTTTTTTTCAAAAAAGCTAATTTTTTCCTCAGTTTAGACCGATATGTATTCTTCTACATATTTTTGGTAATAAAAATCGCAATAGGCGTATATTGATTGGTTTGCGCAAAAGTTATAGCGTCTATAAAATAGAGGAAAGATTTATGGCATTTTTATTATTTATTTTTTTTCTTTACTAGTAATGGCAGTGATCAGCTATTTTTAATCAGGACTGCAACATTATGGCGGACAGATCGGACATTTTTGACACATTTTTGGGACCATTGTCATTTATTCAGCGATCGGTGCTATAAAAATGCACCTATTATGGTGTGTATGTCACTGGCAGGGAACGGGTTAACAGTAGGGGGCGATCAAAGGGGTTAAATATGTTACCTAGGGAGTGATTCTAACTGGGGGGGGGAGGGGTGGGACTGCCTGGGTGAGGAGAGGGATCGTGGTTCATACTTAGCATGAACAACAGATCGCTCTCCTCACCCCTGACAGCATGGAGGTTTGTCTGTTTACATTGACAGATCTCCGTTCTGTCTCTGATGCTCAGAGGTCATTGCGACCGGGCACGCGCATTGGCTCCGGTGTGCGAGTGTCCTAGTGGTGAAAAGGCGAACCGAGGTACAGCTACGACGGTTCGCTCAGGGGTGCCAACCTGCTGCAGTATAACTGCGGCGGCTGGTCGGGAAGGGGTTAAGCAATCCAAACTTAAAAAAAGGCCCCTTCAACTTAAATAAAAAAAAAAAAAAAAGGCCAAAATATCACTCCTGAACAAACCCACGTTTTAAAAAAGGGAAAATATGGACTAGATAAGGCGCAAAAAGCCACACGCTGGTAATATTGCTTCCTTATTGCACAAACAGTACATCTTGCTTGCCCCTCTAGCGCACTTCACCATTCTGGGCTTCCAAGTAAAAAAGCAGTTCAACTTAAAAAAAAAAGAAAAAAAAAAGGCCTGGTCAAAATTATTTTTTTTTAAAAATTGGTATACTCCCAAAGGAAATGAAAACCCCACAATACCTCCTTCTGAAACAAAAAGCTTTTTTTAAGGCTCTGTAGCAAGTACAGTTTGCTATGGAGGGGACAGCAGAAAGACAATTAGAACCAAAAAAAAGCTAGCAATCATAATTAAAGTACTGTTTCCGAACTGTCCCTAATCCCCCTTATGCAGCTTTGCTTCTTTCCGTACAGCAGCTTACAATATACTGACATTATGGCTGACCTTTTATAGTTGGGGGGGGGGGGGGGTTAGCGTATTCAAATCCTACTTATTGGTCCTTCCAAGCATATTGGCCATAGTTCAATGGCCATGCAATGCATTATGGTTTTAAAAAAATGGGGCAAAAAGGCACAAACTCTCCAGGACCGCAAATCTTGAACCCAAACCTCATCTCTATTCTGGATCTTTAACTAAAGACCGGACCTTTTAGAACAACGCCTGTTGAAGAACTGAAAGTGGAACTCTTACAGGTTTTTATTTTGTTTTCTCTGCATATATTTCTGCTCACTTCATAATAGATAAATTTTTAGTAGAAAAGGGATAGCCTCCATCAAATTCTTATTGCTGCCTACATGCCGTGTGGAGATGGCGTCTTGTATCTTGTATCGTCAATGGCAAGGAAGTGAGATTACATTTTCCTAAAGGCCCGTATACACGATCAGATTTTCAGACGGGAATTGTGTGATGGCAGGGTTTTGTCGGAAAATCCGACTGTTTGTATGCTCCATCGGACAATTGTTGTCGGATTTTCCGACAACAAATGTTGGATAGCATGCTTTAAAATTTTCTGACAACAAATGTGTGATGTCGGATTATCCAATCGTGTGTGCACAAGTCCGTCGGAAAAAAAATCCAAAGTACAAACACGCAAGCTCAGAAGCAATGCTAACCATAGCACAACATTAGCAGAAGTTGCCCAAAGGGTGGCGCTAAAGAGCAGAAAAACCACGTAGTTTTGTATTTGTTGGCTGACAACGTTTTGTATGCAGAACAAGTTCACGGCCAACGCCCTTTGGTCAAAATTCCACGGCTTTGTCCGATGGAAATCCGATCGTGTGTACGAGGCTTTACTGTGATGCACACTATAAAAAATTACAAAGGTTTTAACCCTTCACTGCTCTCCTGAAAACGAAAAGTTGACCTCCTGGGTTCAATGCAGAGTCTCTGACCTCATATTAGTAAGTAGATCAGGAATTCTGACTTTAGTTGCTGCATGCTTGTTCCAGGTCTGTGACTCAAAATCAGAGACAGACAGGAATTAGCATCCGTTAATGATCTGGCAAGTACATGTACAGTGCATGCTAGTCAATATGTCTACTGTCCCTTACAACACACTGTGGTTCTTTGCAAGGAAATATTTTGTGAAAAAACTTTTCAACTATTCTTTGTCTCTACTGCAGACACCTCCACAGGGCATGCTAGCTACTGGGGAAGGCCCTGCTAATATGAAAATCATTTTTTTTCCTACAAATAAAAATTAGACACATCACCACTTAACTCCCTATTACGGGTACAAACAACATATACAGCTAAACATGCAAACATATTTTAACTGGATTGTAATATTCCTATAATTTTTTACTGTTAAAAGCGCTAAAAATTTTATATTTATTAACCACTTAAGCCCCGGACCATTTCGGGCCATTAGGACCAAGCCTGTTTTTGGGATTCGGCACTGCGCTGCTTTAACTGTAAATTGTGCGGACATGCAATGTTGTACCCAAATGAAATTTGCGTCCTTTTCTTCCCACAAATAGAGCTTTCTTTTAATGGTATTTGATTGCCTCTGCGATTTTTATTTTTTGCGATATAAACAGAAAAAGACCGAAAATTTTGAAAAAAAATGATATTTTCTACTTTTTGTTATAAGAAAAATCGAATAAACTCAATTTTAGTCATACATTTAGGCCAAAATGTATTCAGCCACATGTCTTTAGTAAAAAAAATGTCAATAAGCGTATATTTATTGGTTTGCGCAAAAGTTATAGCGTTTACAAACTAGGGTACATTTTCTGAAATTTACACAGCTTTAAATTTATGACTGCCTATCTCATTTCTTGAGGTGCTAAAATGGCAGGGCAGTACAAAACCCCCCCAAATGACCCCATTTTGGAAAGTAGACACCCCAAGGAAATTGCTGAGAGGCATGTTGAGCCCATTGAATATTTATTTTTTTCGTCCCAAGTGATTGAATAATGACAAAAAAAAAAATAAAAAAAAAAAATTACAAAAAGTTGTCACTAAATGATATATTGCTCACACATGCCATGGTTATATGTGGAATTGCACCCCAAAATACATTCTGCTGCTTCTCCTGAGTACGGGGATACCACATGTGTGGGACTTTTTAGGAGCCTAGCCACGTACGGGACCCCGGAAACCAAGCACCGCCTTCAGGATTTCTAAGGGCGCAAATTTTTGATTTCACTCCTCACTACCTATCACAGTTTCGAAGGCCATAAAATGCCAAAATAGCACAAAACCCCCCCAAATGACCCCATTTTGGAAAGTAGACACCCCAAGCTATTTACTGAGAGGCATGTTCAGTCCATGGAATATTTTATATTTTGCCACAAGTTGCGGGAATATGACAAACTTTTTTTTTTTTGCACAAAGTTGTCACTAAATGATATATTGCTCACACATGCCATGGGCATATGTGAAATTACACCCCAAAATACATTCTGCTGCTTCTCCTGAGTACGGGGATACCACATGTGTGGGACTTTTTGGGAGCCTAGCCGCGTACGGGACCCCAAAAACCAAGCACCGCCTTCAAGGTTTCTAAGGGCATAAATTTTTGATTTCACTCCTCACTACCTATCACAGTTTTGAAGGCCATAAAATGCCAAGATGGCACAAAACCCCCCCAAATGACCCCATTTTGGAAAGTAGACACCCCAAGCTATTTGCTGAGAGGCATGTTGACCCCATTGAATATTTTTTTTTTGTCCCAAATGATTGAATAATGACAAAAAGAAAAAAAAAAATGTACAAAAAGTTGTCACTAAATGATATATTGCTCACACATGCCATGGTTATATGTGGAATTGCACCCCAAAATACATTCTGCTGCTTTTCCTGAGTACGGGGATACCACATGTGTGGGACTTTTTGGGAGCCTAGCCGCGTACAGGGCCCCAAAAACCAAGCACCGCCTTCAGGATTTCTAAGGGCGTAAATTTTTGATTTCACTCCTCACTACCTATCACAGTTTTGAAGGCCATAAAATGCCAAAATAGCACAAAACCCCCCCAAATTACCCCATTTTGGAAAGTAGACACCCCAAGCTATTTGCTGAGAGGCATGTTGAGTCCATGGAATATTTTATATTTTGCCACAGGTTGCGGGAATATGACAAACTGTTTTTTTTTTGCACAAAGTTGTCACTAAATGATATATTGCTCACACATGCCATGGGCATATGTGAAATTACACCCCAAAATACATTCTGCTGCTTCTCCTGAGTACGGGGATACCACATGTGTGGGACTTTTTGGGAGCCTAGCCGCGTACGGGACCCCAAAAACCAAGCACCGCCTTCAAGGTTTCTAAGGGCATAAATTTTTGATTTCGCTCCTCACTACCTATCACAGTTTTGAAGGCCATAAAATGCCAAGATGGCACAAAACCCCCCCAAATGACCCCATTTTGGAAAGTAGACACCCCAAGCTATTTGCTGAGAGGCATGTTGAGCCCATTGAATATTTTTTTTTTTTGTCCCAAATGATTGAATAATGACAAAAAGAAAAAAAAAAAAAAATGTACAAAAAGTTGTCACTAAATGATATATTGCTCACACATGCCATGGTTATATGTGAAATTACACCCCAAAATACATTCTGCTGCTTCTCCTGAGTACGGGGATACCACATGTGTGGGACTTTTTGGGAGCCTAGCCGCGTACGGGACCCCAAAAACCAAGCACCGCCTTCAAGGTTTCTAAGGGCATAAATTTTTGATTTCACTCCTCACTACCTATCACAGTTTTGAAGGCCATAAAATGTCAAAATAGCCCAAAACCCCCACAAATGACCCCATTTTGGAAAGTAGACACCCCAAGCTATTTGCTGAGAGGCATGGTGAGTATTTTACAGCTCTCATTTGTTTTTGAAAATTAAGAAAGACATTTTTTTTTCTTTTTTTTTTTCTTTTTTTACATTTTCAAAACTTTGTGACAAAAAGCGAGATCTGCAAAATACTCAACATACCTCTCAGCAAATAGCTTGGGGTGTCTACTTTCCAAAATGGGGTCATTTGGGGGGGTTTTCTGCCATCTGGGCATTCCATGGCCTCCGAAACTGTGATAGGCAGTGAGGAGTGAAATCAAAAATTTACACCCATAGAAATCCTGAAGGCGGTGCTTGGTTTTTGGGGTCCCGTACGCGACTAGGCTCCCAAAAAGTCCCACACATGTGGTATCCCCGTACTCAGGAGAAGCAACAGAATGTATTTTGGGGTGTAATTCCACATATGCCCATGGCATGTTTGAGCAATATATAATTTAGTGACAACTTTTTGTACATTTTTTTTTTTTTTTTTTTTTGGTCATTATTCAATCACTTGGGACAAAAAAAAAAATATTCAATGGGCTCAACATGCCTCTCAGCAAATAGCTTGAGGTGTCTACTTTACAAAATGGGGTCATTTGGGGGGGTTTTGAACTGTCCTGGCATTTTATGCACAACATTAGGAAGCTTATGTCACACATCATCCACTCTTCTAACCACTTGAAGACAAAGCCCTTTCTGACACTTTTTGTTTACATGAAAGAAAATTTTTTTTTGCAAGAAAATTATGTTGAACCCCCAAACATTATATATTTTTTTAAAGCAAAGGCCCTACAGATTAAAATAGTGGGTGTTGCATTTTTTTTTCCAAACAGTATTTGCGCAGCGATTTTTCAAACGCATTTTTTGGGGGAAAAACACACTTTTTTTATTTTTAATGCACTAAAAAACACTATATTGCCCAAATGTTTGATGAAATAAAAAAGATGATCATAGGCCGAGTACATGGATACCAAACACGACATGCTTTAAAATTGCGCACAAACGCGCAGCGGCGACAAAACTACATTCATTTTTAAAAGCATTTAAAAGCCTTTACAGGTTACCACGTTAGATTTACAGAGGAGGTCTACTGCTAAAATGACTGCCCTCGATCTGACCTTCGCGGTGATACCTCACATGCATGATGCAATTGCTGTTTACATATGACGCTAGACCGACGCTTGCGTTCGCCTTTGCGCAATAGCAGGGGGGGACATCGGTGCTTTTTTTTTTTTTTTTTTTTTTTTTATTATTTATTTGGCTTTTTTATTTTATTTTTAAACTGTGCCTTCCATATTTTATTTTTTTACCATTTTTATCGTTATCTCAGGGAATGTAAATATCCCCTATGATAGCAATAGGTAGTGACAGGTACTCTTTTTTTGAAAAAAATTGGGGGGTTAGACCCTAGATCTTTCCTCTGCCCTCAAAGCATCTGACCACACCAAGATCGGTGTGATAAAATGCTTTCCCAATTTCCCAATGGCGCTTTTTATATCCGGGGGGGGGACATTCCCTCCCACTGCTTGTAAAAGCAGTCTAGAGGCTAATTATCTGCTAGAATTGCTTTTACATGAAAGCCGGCTGCTGGCTGAAAAGAATGATACCAAGATGATACCTAAACCCGCAGGCATCATTCTGGTATAAACATTCAAAGTCCAGCAACATACCAGTACGTTGCTGGTCCTTGTTGGACATGTATTGTAATCTTTTTTTTCATACAGCCTATTGGCTGAACGAAAAAAAGAGATTGATTGGTGGGTATGCCCACCATTAGAATACCTCCCTTCATCCACCCACTTCTAATGATGGGCATATATGCCGAAGCATGGGGGCATCCTCCCGCAAAAAAGTTATGCCGCGTACACACGGTCAAGCCTTCGTCGGAATTTCGACCGTATGTACGCGGCATAAAAGGTTATGCCGCGTACACACGGTCGGACTTTTCCACGGATAAGCCTCCGTTGGAATTTCGACCGTATATACGCGGCATTAGGAGCAAAATCGCTCCTCCGCCCCTGCTGCCCCCATGCTTCGGCATATATGCTCTTTTTTTTAACTGTGGTGGTGAAATCACCTCCTACAGCGTTGGAGTCACGGCTTTATGTATCGTGGGAGCAAACGCTGTTGCTGTCAAGATAAATAGATCCGTGCTGCAACTGAATGGCGTACCTGCTAAGCAAATGGTGGTTAACATTAAAACAAAGTAACATTACAGTACAACAGTAAGACCTTACCATGCCATACCTGCAAAGCAAATACCAAAACAAAACCTAGTAAAAAATAAAAAAATGTTTTAACGCAACCTGTGCCTAAAATATATATATGCCGAAGCATGGGGGCATCCTCCCGCAAAAAAGTTATGCCGCGTACACACGGTCGGAATTTCGACCGTATGTACGCGGCATTAGGAGCAAAATCGCTCCTCCGTCCCTGCTGCCCCCATGCTTCGGCATATATGCTCTTTTTTTTAACTGTGGTGGTGAAATCACCTCCTACAGCGTTGGAGTCACGGCTTTATGTATCGTGGGAGCAAACGCTGTTGCTGTCAAGATAAATAGATCCGCGCTGCAACTGAATGGCGTACCTGCTAAGCAAATGGTGGTTAACATTAAAACAAAGTAACATTACAGTACAACAGTAAGACCTTACCATGCCATACCTGCAAAGCAAATACCAAAACAAAACCTAGTAAAAAATAAAAAAATGTTTTAACGCAACCTGTGCCTAAAATATATATATGCCGAAGCATGGGGGCATCCTCCCGCAAAAAAGTTATGCCGCGTACACACGGTCGGAATTTCGACCGTATGTACGCGGCATTAGGAGCAAAATCGCTCCTCCGCCCCTGCTGCCCCCATGCTTCGGCATATATGCTCTTTTTTTTAACTGTGGTGGTGAAATCACCTCCTACAGCACTGGAGTCACGGCTTTATGTATCGTGGGAGCAAACGCTGTTGCTGTCAAGATAAATAATTCCGCGCTGCAGTTGAATGGCGCACCTGAAAACAAAAAATTACATACCTGAAAAGCAAGCATGATAAAACATTGCAGAATACAATACAGTAAAAAAGAGCAGAACAATAGAGAGAAAATAGAGAGAGAGAGAACAATAAAACGACAACTATTTTTGGTTTTTTTATTTTATATTTTTTTTGTGTTTTGTTTTTTACGTTTTTTTTTTCTTTTTTACACTTTTTTTTGTAACTTTACAACTGTAATGGTTCGGGTCTCTCAAAATGTAATGGCATCTTGGGAGACCCTGTGTAAGTGTGTCCTAGTCTGTGAAATGCTGTACCCTACGCTAAAACTTCACTTTTGAGTGGTAGCGTTCAAAACATTCACCTTGGCAAAGACCAGGCTTGTCAGGACAGCGTGGACAAAAACTACGGGTGTCACGCCTAAATCCGCGCTTGCTACAGACACGACATCTTTTTTGGGGGTGGCTTTGGGTAGGGGTACTCGGGAGGACATACGAATAATGCCTCTCATGCAGCCGGCTTACTGCATTTGGTTGGGGATGGTGAGGTGCAGAACCGCCTGGATACAGGAGTTCTGTGACTATCTCATTCTGGAATTTTAGAAGAGATAACGTCCCGCCTGAAGCTCTGTATAGCACATGAGCGTTCAGCAAAGCCAATTGGAATAATGATAGAGACACTTTTTTGTACCAGCGTCTCGCCTTACGGTCAATTAGATACGGCGCCATCAACTGGTCGTTGAGGTCCACCCCTCCCATATTTTGGTTATATTCGTGGACACAGAGGGGTTTCTCCACAACACCAGTCGCCGTAGGAATTTGGACTGTCGTGTCTGCATGAAGGGAGGTAAGAAGGAAAACATTCTTATTGTCCCTCCACTTCATAGCGAGCAAGTTATTACACTTCAAGCAGGCTCTCTCCCCCAGCCTAAGACGGGCATCTACAAGCCGCTGGGGAAAGCCCCGGCGATTAGGTCGCACGGTGCCACATGCTCCAATCTTATGATCAAACAAGTGACTAAACAGTGGCACGCTCGTGTAATAATTGTCCACATACAAGTGGTACCCCTTTCCGAATAAGGGTGACACCAAGTTCCACACTATCTTGCCAGCGCTCCCTATGTAATCCGGGCAGTTGACCGACTCAATCTGACTGTCTTTTCCCTCATAAACCGTAAAGTTCACTACATAGCCTGTTGCCCTGTCACAGAACTTGTAGAGCTTGACCCCGTATCTGGCACGCTTGCTGGGAAGGTACTGCTTGAAAGACAAGCGGCCAGAAAATTTAATCAGGGACTCATCAACGCAGACAACTTGATCGGGAGTAAACAAGGCTGCAAAACGTTCGTTGAAGTGGTTTATGAGGGGCCGAATTTTATAGAGCCGGTCGTATTCAGGGTCCCCACGTGGACGACAAAGTTCATTGTCGTTGAAGTGCATGAACCGCAAAATCTGCTCGTATCGTGCCCTGGACATGGAGGCAGAGAACACGGGCATGTGGTCAATTGGGTGCGTGGACCAATAAGCACGCAATGACGGAAATTTATGTGTGCCCATGTTGAGGGAAAGGCCCAGAAAGGTCTTAAATTCGGAAACCGTAATTGGTTTCCAATTTCTGGCAATTTTAGGCAACTGGGGGTTAGCGGCGATAAATTGACCAGCATATAAATTACTCTGGTCCACAATAGATCTATAGAGATCTTCCGTGAAAAACAGCGAATAAAAATCGATTGGCATAAAATCAGCTGTTTCCACCTGAATACCGGGTTGGGCAGTGAATGGGGGAAGTACGGGTTCTGCAGAAGTGGTGGGGACCCAATCAGGATAGGCGAATTCTGCAGGAAGGGCAGTATGGGCACGACGGGCCTGCCTTTGTCTTCTTGGTGGCAGCGGGACACTACTTGTGCTTGCCACCTCGCCAGCTTGAACTGCACTTATGGGACTCGCCACGTCACCAAGTGTTACTGCAGTGCTGGATGTACGTCCAGGCTGTACTAGGCCGCTGGTGCTTGCCAGTTCACCAGAAGGAATAGCGGCGCTAGTACTACTCTGCTCCATGATACGAGAGACCTGCGGTTCTTGCTCCTCAACAACCTCAGAAGATCGGGATCGGGTACGCCTGACCTTAGCAGGGACCTCAACTTCGTCGTCAGAGCTATCTGACGTGGGGCCGCTGACGTCACTGTCTTCTACGGGAAGATATTCTGAGCCTGAATCTGACAGATACGTGACCTCCTCTTCACTATCTGTCATGCTCAGAATCTCGTAGGCCTCTTTACTAGTG
Organism: Rana muscosa; assembly: GCA_029206835.1. Taxonomy (NCBI): domain Eukaryota; kingdom Metazoa; phylum Chordata; class Amphibia; order Anura; family Ranidae; genus Rana; species Rana muscosa. The sequence continues at coordinate 132,080,423 of CM055120.1, forward strand.
TACCTTCGACTTGCCATTTTGGGCTCTAAATTTAGGGGTACACTAGTAAGATTCACAGGAAAAAAAGCACCTGACTGTCGTCAGCAAATATATCAAACGCTACAAAAAAACTGTTAGCGATCGCAGGGATCAGGCCTGTCTCTGCGAACGCTGCAGTTATGTGTGTTGTGTTTGGTAAGTGACAGTGATCGATCGATACTGCACTTGGGTGGGCTGGGCTGGGCTGGGCGGAGGGGCTAAACGCAGGTACTAGCAGGTATCTGGGCTGATCCCGCTAACACTGCGTTTTTGGGAACCCTAAACCGCTGGGGATGCTAGTATAGATCTGATCAGATACTATACCACTAAGGGGGGTGTATGCTTTGCGCGTGGGTGTTAGCGTTACTGGCACTAACCTAACACTGCCTGGGGCGACGCAGACCCTCTCTGGCGCTAAAACCTAATTGATCTCACCCGCCGGGCGATCAGGGGGGTTAAACCTTTATTGGGTTATATACGGCGGGTGCCCTGATGCTATAAAAAGCAAACTAATCAACCAGCGTCACCCGTAACCTTTATATGGTGATCACTGGTGAAAGGGTTAACTAGGGGCAATCAGGGGGTTAAAACCTTTATTAGGTTAAATATGGGGGTACCTGACACCAATAAAAACCTGCGGCGAACCTAAAAAAAAAATAACTGCCTATCTAAAACACCAGCGACACGAATACAGCGATCGGAAAAACAATCGCTTAGTGACGCTGAAGTTAGGGGGTGAAAGGGTTACCTGGGGGGTGATCAAGGGGTTAAACCTTTATTAGGGGGGGTTAGGGGGCTACCCTGGACCTAAAGGGGCCTAATCCTAACTGTCTTGCAACTTTTTACAATCACAGATGACACTAAATGCAGTGATCAGTAAAATAAATGATCACTGCAATCAGTGACACTGTGATTGGGGGCTTTGGGGTGACCTGGGGGGTGATCTGGGGGTGACTGGGGGGTGATTTGTGTGCCTATGTGTACCTACGTGTCAGTGGACTGTTGGAGCACTAACCTCTGTCTTCACTCCTCGGCGCCGGGAACGAAAAGACCGCGGCGAGGGAGATGACATCACTTCCTCCAGCCTGTGTTTACATCACATGGCGGAGGAAGCAATTTCATTGGCCGGGAGCGATCGCGAGGGGGGGGGCGGAATCGAGCGGCCGCCCCCTCATGCCTGATCGCTCCCGAACACTTAACGGCCGCTCACTGCAGTGAAGGGGGGTCCGGATGGACCCCCCAACTGCACAAAGGCGATCACGTAGATCTACGTGATTCTGCCTGTCCGTGCCATTCTGCCGACGTAAATCGGCGGTGGGCGGTCGTTAAGTGGTTAATGGATACAGAGTATAAAAATGTATATATTTTTTTTACTATTTTGTTTTTTCTTTTATCCAAAGAAAACAGGCGATCTCCATTACAATTCACCACCAAATTAAGCCCAATTTGTCCTGGAAAAAAAAAAGGTATGATCCACCTGGATGCACAAAGCAGTTATGATGATATGTACGGTTTTACTAACTCATGACAAAGTTGCAAAATTGGGCTTAGGCATTAAGATTTTTTTACCCTTAGGCGCAAAGGGGTTAAAATTACAGTGGAGAAGATTTACTAATACGGTGCAGCTGTGCATGGTAGCCAATCAGCTTCTAACTTCAGCATGTTCAATTAAGCTTTGACAATAAGGCCGGGTTCATACTGGGGCGACAAACGCTCCGACATTGGGAGCTCATGTCGCATGACGTGTGAAAATCAATGTTTCCCTATGGGAGCCGTCTTAACTGGTCCGACACATGTCGGTCCGACTTTGAAAATGCTCCCTGTACTACTTTGGTCCGACTTTGATCCGACTTCAGCCCATTGACTATCATTGAAGTCGGATCAAAGTCGGACCGCAGACTTGCATGATCCGACTTTGGCATGCGACTTGTGCTCTGCTGCTCTTGAGGGGGAACTCCACGCCAAATTTTAAATAAAAAACCGGAATTGGTTTCCCTCCAGGAGCATACCAGGCCCTTGGGTCTGGTATGGATTTTAAGGGGAACCCCTACGCCGAAAGAACGGCGTGGGGGTCCCCCCAAAATCCAAACAAGACCCTTATCCGGGCACGCAACCTGGCAGGCCGCAGGGGAAGAGGGGGGACCGTACCAGGCCACATGCCCTCAACATGGGGGGTTTGGTGCTTTGGGGCCCCCCACCCCAAAGCACCCTGCCCCCATGTTGATGAGGACAGGGCCTCTTCCCAACAACCCTGGCCGTTGGTTGTGGGGGTCTACAGGCGGGGGGCTTATTGGAATCCGGGAGCCCCCCCTTTAATAAGGGGGCCCCCAGATCCCGGCCCCCCACCCTATGTGAATGAGTATGGGGTACATCGTACCCCTACCCATTCACCTGGTAGAAAAAAAGTCAATAAAAAAACACACAGGTTGTTAAAGTAATTTATTGCACAGCTCCGGGGATCTCTTCCGACTCCGGGGGTCTCTTCCGTCTTCGGGGGGTCTCCGGTGTCGTCTCCGCGCTCTCCGGTTCTTCCTTCCTTCTGCCGGGCCTCCGCTATCTTCTTCCAGCTCTTTTGCTAGCGGGGCCCGGTCTTCTCCGTCGCCTTCTTCCCTCGCTCTCCGGTTCTTTCTTTCTTCCTTCTGCCGGCCCCTCCACTATCTTCTTCCAGCTCTTTTGCTAGTGGAGGGGCTGGTCTTCCCGTCGCCGTCTTCTTCCCTCTTCTCCTTCTCGATGTTGACACGTCGCTTTCTCCCGCTGTAATGCTTGGCTATTCGCTCATCAATGATTTATATAGGCTTCTCATGACGTCACAGTCACATGCTCCGTGTGGCCCCGGAGCATGTGACTGTGACGTCATGGGAGCATGTGACTGTGACGTCATGAGAAGCCTATATAAATCGTTGATGAGCGAATAGCCAAGCATTACAGCGGGAGGAAGCGACGAGTCAACAACATCGAAGAGGAGAAGAGGGAAGAAGACGCCGACGGCGACAGAGAAGACCGGCCCCTCCACTAGCAAAAGAGCTGGAAGAAGATAGTGGAGGGGTTGGCAGAATGAAGAAAGAATGAACCGGAGAGCAAGGGAAGAAGGCGACGGAGAAGACCGGGCCCCGCTAGCAAAAGAGCTGGAAGAAGATAGCGGAGGCCCGGCAGAAGGAAGGAAGAACTGGAGACAACACCGGAGACCCCCGAAGATGGAAGAGACCCCCGGAGTCGGAAGAGACCCCCGGAGCTGTGCAATAAATTACTTTAACAACCTGTGTGTGTTTTTTTTATTGACATTTTTTTCCACCAGGTGAATGGGTAGGGGTACGATGTACCCCATACTCATTCACATAGGGTGGGGGGCCGGGATCTGGGGCCCCCTTATTAAAGGGGGGCCCCCGGATTCCGATAAGCCCCCGCCCGCAGACCCCGACAACCAACGGCCAGCGTTGTCGGGAAGAGGCCCTGTCCTCATCAACATGGGGGCAGGGTGCTTTGGGGTGGGGGGGCCGCAGGTCGCCCCCCTGCCCCAAAGCACCAAACCCCCCATGTTGAGGGCATGCAGCCTGGTACGGTTCAGGAGGGAGGGGGGCCGCTCTCTCTGGTCCCCCCTCTCTTCCCCTGCGGCCTGCCAGGTTGCATGCTCGGATAAGGGTCTGGTTTGGATTTTGGGGGACCCCCACTCCGTTTTTTCGGCGTAGGGGTTCCCCTTAAAATCCATACCAGACCCAAGGGCCTGGTATGCTCCTGGAGGGGAACCCATGCCGGTTTTTTATTTAAAATTTGGCCTGGAGTTCCCGCTCAGGATTCATACCAAACACACTGCCTGGTATTGGCGGGGATCCAAGTCGGATCCCCGTTCATTGAAAGTCGGACATATGTCGGCTTCATGTCGGATCCAAAGTAGGACGGCTGTCGTGTCGCACAAGTGTGAACCCGGCCTAAAACCTGGAAGCTGATTGGTTTCTATGCAGAGCTTCACCAGATTTTGCACTCTCCAGTTTTAGTAAATCCCCCCCATTAACACAACCTAATTCCAATACATAGCTATAAAAAGTGGTACAGGCTGCTTTGTTCAGTATTACCGGTACAGAACTGTGCATCATAAAATACAAAGGGTTGCTTTCTTTTAAACAATGATATCCTCTTTAAATCTTTTGTAGAGAATAAAAAGGTGCAGAATTCTCTTTGAATTTGTAGCTAGCTAAAAACTCAAATTGGCATATTTTTCCATTTGAAACGATTGTGGGAGTTGTCAAAAAAATAAGGATCTTTAATGCAATGCACCATGCAGTTACAAAATCCATAACAATCTAGATATGGATTGCATGATTTAATGTGGGAATTATACTTTATAAACATCTGTGACAGATGGCAGGTAAGCCAAATACATAATTCTACATGTATATGCATTCAGTGAATAAACGTATTTCCAAAATCAAAAAGATGGAAGAAAGAAAACATACATGGTACATGCTTAGCTCATCTGTAGGATGAAAGTACATTTAAACATAATTGGGTATACAAAAATCACTTCAACATCAAAGGACGATGTGTCATTTGTCAAAGATATTGTTTATCAATGTGGGTCTCGAAAACCTAGGATTGCTCAATTGATGTTTGATTAAAACAGAACTGTTTGTGAACATGATGAAAAAATACCATTATTTGAAGGACAAGTTGTGCTTATTGGATAAATATGGGGATTTATTTTTATACATGAAAGTGGTAGAGTGGAATTAACTCCAGCTGTGTGTATAGCTACGTACATACACAGATATACATTAGAGGTCACTGTGAGCCCTACAGTAACAATCCATACAAAATCTAAAGAAAATAAAAGTCTGCCAACTGAAAGGAAGTTCCAATGCCTGGTTTATGAAGAGTAACAGTATATAATTATTATCTTGCTTATATGAAGATGACAGTTTCCACAGCAGTAGATAATAAAGCACAGCTGCATAAGGAGCATATACAGAGAGTAAATTAATTAATTAATGAAAAACACCCAACAATGGGCACAATTCACTAAGCGATATTTTACCACATCCGAGTATGCGGTAAAATAACGCACAGAGATAAAAACCTTGCATGCGATTTTCAAATTATGCCTCAAATATGAGTATGTCTAAGTGTAAAAGTGTAAGTGTCACGAATGTCACGTCTACCCCAACGCAGGTGGTCAGACACTATAGCTGGCTACTGTGCGCATTCCTATAGCATGGCCCTTTCCCTTAAGGCAAGCAGGCCTACCGGTACTTGGTTGCCCTCAGGACTTAAACACAATGCTATAGAGTCTGGCTACCACTACAGGGCAGATGAAAACCGAACAAAGCAAACAGGTACTTGCGGTTTAACAGATAGCGTGGTTCTAAGACGGTCCAGGAAATGAGGCAGGCGGAGTTCTGGGGTGGTACGATATCCGACCTGGGTCATACACAGGGAAATCTAACAGCAAAGTAGTGCAGGCAATTGGTACACACTATAAGCCTGGCGGTACAATGGGCAATTGCTCTTCGTTGGAAATCATCCTCCGTCCCATTCTCGCAGGTTATATCCCGGGTTGATCAAATCATGCTATCAGAAAAAATATATCACACCCTGCATGACTCCATCCCCATATATGATACCAAATGGAACCCCTGGTTTTTATTCCAACTCCAAGACTGACCCAAGTTATTGTTCTTGTTGCACTTTTATTTTCCTTTTGTTCTGTTTTTGATTTATATTACAAAGTTTGGTCAGATTTCATGTACCATATCACAGATACTTATACAAAGCTATATCCCTGTCTGTATTGACAATAGACTTCTGCACTATTTTATTGCTATATGTTATACCCTTGTTGTCATATGTTACCGGATATGCTGATTGCAATCACTTGTCACAATGTATGTTCAGTCTTTTGACCTAAATAAAACAGTTTTGAAAACAAAAAAAAAAAAATTAAATAATTTGATTACAGCTGGAAGACTTTTATTCCTGACCTCCTGAAAAAAAAAAAAGTAGTGCAGGTAAACTGAAGGCTTGATAAGAACAATGCAGGTCTCTGTCTCTATCACAAGTGAGGGATAGAGTGTTCAGTTTGCTTATATCAGGTGACTGACCAGATCAATCAGTCAACAGGTGAACACAGCCAGGGAGGAAAAGCAACAGCCAACACCTGGGTGCTAGAATGAGAAACAGTTGCGCCAAGTGATCATGACAGTAAGGCAGCCAACAATTTATTCAGGCTGGTATGATATGGCTGCTCTGGGTTGAGGGCCCAAAGTACCCTATGAGTTGGGTATACAGATCCATGATTAGTGCCTTGGATAAGTGGAACTTCTTCAGAGTATCAGCATCCATGAATTTATCCAGCAATTTCCGTTAGAAGGACCACTCAAGATATTCTCCTCCTCTTCTGCATTACTTTAAATTCCAGAAGACTGGATTCAAAAGGCTCAATCCTCTGTGCTGTGCTATGCCATCTGCCATCTGCCAACTCCTGAGTAAAATCTAGCTGACGCCTGCTCCAGCTTGTACTTTCCTGCCTATTTTTTTAAACCCAATCACTTACCTCAAACTCCGGCTCTGACCATTATCATAATTATCCCAAGCTTGGACCAGTACTTGATTACCGCATACATTTATTTATTTCTGTGAATTTACTTTAATTACTTTTCATGCAGTATTTAACTAGCGTTTTTAGTGTTTTCGCTAAATACCGCATACGAGCAATAGTGACTTGACATTTTCATCATCTCATGCGCTATGTGGTCACGTGACTGTCATAATCCATGCGATAACTTTTAGTGAATTGTGCCCATAATACCAATATTTAGGGCCTAATAGGGCATCCTTTTGAATTTAAATCTTTTTTTAAAAAGTTCTCACGCCATTTTTATTTTTTTTTACCTTAATGCATTCTTTACATAAAGTTAAACACCCCACTACACACCCCTATTCCTAAAGACTTACACGACTCCTCAAACCATTCCAGCATTGTCCTGGCAGCAGCACCCCTCCACTCACTTCCTTCTTTCACAGGAAACACTGAGGGCAGTGGGAGTCATATGCTCCTGCTGCTATCAGTAAAACTCCTGTGAGGAGGGAGCAAGGGTGTGGCTTATTGGTGCTGTGTATGTCTATGGACGCACACAGCCAGGCTCAGGAGCATGATCACATGGGTGCTTCCTTAGCAGTCCGCTTGCTAAGGGGGCACAAGGAGGAAGAATTGGGACCGCAAAAGAAGAGATAAGGGCCCACTTTGTGCAATATCGTTATGTATAACCTCCACTTTCTAAGACTTAATGGGCAAAGTGATGGTCTTTCTAAAGCCCACTCCCAACCAATTTGTTCTCCCCTTCACCAAGCTCCATTGCATTGCACTTTTACTTTAGCTCCATGTCAAATGCAGTCTGTCAAGGTTGCCAACTTTCGCTAAATTTTTATTTATTTTTTACAAGATGTATGATGGGACAAGTTTTTTTACTGACAGCCATATATAACAAACACATGTTGCAACAATATATACAATACCCCCAGCAAGAAAACTGCTTTGTTTTATAGTTAAACAGTGAGTGTAAAATAAATTATTAATTGGGTGCTCTGAACCCAATACTGAGAAACAATGTTCAGCCTGTTAATGTTAGATTTATCTATGTTACAGCAACTATCATACCTGGAACTTTTGATTGCTGAATGTGATGTTTCAAAATAGGCATTGCAGCAAACTTAAATTGGTTGTTAAAAACCTTCTGTGTGCAGCAGCCCCCCCCCCCCCCCCCAGCCCTCCCTAATACTTACCTGAGCCTCCTCTCGATCCAGCGATGTTCATGAGAGCCTTTTCTCTCCGGGGACTCATACTCCTGATTGGTTTTGGTAGGAGGGGGAGTCATTGGCTCCTGCTGCTGTCAATCACAGCCAGTGAGCCAATCAGAAGATGGAGGGGGTGGGGCTGAGTGGTGGCTTCGTGTGTGAAATTACACACAGAGCTGCAGGTCGGGAGCGTGCCTGCTTGGGTGCCCCCACAGCAAGCCTCTTGTTGGGGGGGCACCCGGCAGGAGGGAGGGGCTAGGAGCGCCGGCGTGGGACTCTACAAGAGGAGGTTCCAGGCTGCTCTGTGCAAAACTATTGCACAGAGAAGGCAAGTAGAACATGTTTGTTATTTTAAAGAAAAAAAAACAAAAAACAAAAACTTTATTATCCCTTTAATTGTTTACTGTCGGAGCATGTAGGGTGTGATAGTGAAATATGGAGTTAACAGTGCTGGGAGAAAAATGCCCCAGTAGTGGGAGCAAAACTTACTGAGGCATCCAATCTACCAATCGTCATGGTAATGGACAGTGGTATGTTTATTCATCTCTCCACTGGTATTACAGGTGCTTACACTGTGTACCTCACAAGTTTTCCTGTAGAGGGACCAGGCCCCTGTATATGACAGTGCTTTAAATAAATCTATTTGGTTCCTCCCCAATGGACCATTCAGGGAATTTGATGCCATTCTTGGCCTTCCCCTGCACTATGATTGGGCCATTTGGTGATTGCGGCCAGGAGCCTAACAGGATATACAGGTGAAACTCGAAAAATTAGAATATCGTGCAAAAGTTAATTTATTTCACTAATGCAACTTAAAAGGTGAAACTAATATGAGATAGACTCATTACAAGCAAAGCAAGATAGTTCAAGCCGTGATTTGTCATAATTGTGATTATGGCTTACAGCTCATGAAAACCCCAAATCCACAATCTCAGAAAATGTTAATATTACAAGCAATCAATAAAACAAGGATTGTACATAGAACAATATCGGACCTCTGAAAAGTATAAGCATGCATATATACTCAGTACTTGGTTTGGGCCCATTTTAAAGCAATTACTGCCTAAATCTGGTGTGGCATGAAAGCTATCAGCCTGTGACACTGCTGAGGTGTTATGGAAGACCAGGATGCTTCAATAGCGGCCTTCAGCTCTTCTACATTGTTCGGTCTCATGTCTCTCATCTTTCTCTTGGCAATTCCCCATAGATTCTCTATGGGGTTCAGGACAGGCGAGTTTGCTGGCCAATCAAGGACAGTAATCCCACTGTCATTGAACCAGGTTTTGGTGCTTTTGGCAATGTGGGCAGGTGCCAAGTCCTGCTGGAAAATGAAGTCAGCATCCCCATAGAGCTCGACTGCGGAAGGAAGCATGAAGTGCTCCAAAATCTCCTGGTAGACGGCTGCGTTGACCCTGGGCTTAATGATGTACAGTGGACCAACACCAACAGATGACATGGCTCCCCAAATCAACACAGACTGTGGAAACTTCACACTGGACTTCAAGCATCTTGCAGTGTGTGCCTCTCCATTCTTCCTCCGTACTCTGGGTCCTTGGTTCCCAAATGAGATGCAAAATTTGCTCACATCAGAAAAGAGGACTTTGGACCACTGAGCAACAGACCATGTCTGTTTTTCTTTAGCCCAGGTAAGACGCTTCTGACGATGTTTGTTGTTCAGGAGTGGCTTGACAAGAGGAATAGGACATTTGAAGCCCATGTCCAGGATCCGTCTGTGTGTGGTGGCTCTTGATGCACTGACTCCAGCCTCAGTCCACTCCTTGTGAAAGTCCCCAACACTTTTAAATGGCCTTTTCCTGACAATCCTCTCCAGGCTGCGGTCATCCCTGCTGCTTGTGCACCCTTTTCTTCCACACTTTTCCCTTCCACATATCTTTCTATTAATGTGCTTTGATACAGCACTTTGGGAACATCCAACTTCTTTTGAAATTACCTTTTGAGGCTTTCCCTCCTTTTGGAGGGTGTTAATGATGGTTTTCTGCACAACTGTCAGGTCAGCAGTCTTTCCCATGATTGTGATTCCTACTGAACCAGACTGAGAGACCATTTAAAGGCTCAGAAACCATTTGCAGGTGTTATGGCTTAATTAGCTGATTAGAGTGAAACACTTTGAACCTCGAACATTGCACCTTTACACAATATTCAAATTTTCTGAGATTGTGGATTTGGGGTTTTCACGAGCTGTAAGCCATAATCATCACAATCATGACAAATCACGGCTTGAACTATCTTGATTTGCATGTAATGAGTCTAACTCATATATTAGTTTCACCTTTTAAGTTACATTAGTGAAATAAATCAACTTTTGCACGAGTTTCACCTGTAGTTATTGAATACCCTTTCTCCTGATGAAGCAATATTGCAAAAATCATTAAGACGTCGCCATCCCACCACAGCTTTTTCTGACTGCAAGTGGAACATACTACTGTATATATATGGATTGTATGTAAACGGTATACGTCTTATGGGTCTGTATTTATGGCCTTGTTTCAGAGCAGCATGCGTTCATGCTGTGGAAAGGATAGTAAAAATATGTGTGGTTCATTTCACTATAATGCATACATGTTTTTACATGTCTTTACCTGTATGGGTTTTTACGCAATCACCAACCCATTCTGGTAAGGTTGGAGTGACACTAAGATGGCTTTTATTCTCTACTTATGAGTTTTGTTTTTTTTTCTCTAAGAGACAACTAACCAATTAATGTTCCACTAAACCTGTTTGACTACCCTGCTGGGGAGCTGTGATTTGTGCATTCTGTCAAAGTTTTGTTTCTTATTGTTTGCTTCTCTGCCCAGTCCAGGCTAGTAGTCCTTCACATTTAGCAAACCATGGTGCTCTACTCTTATGCCCTGTACACACGATCGGATTTCCGATGGAATAAAATCCGATGGAATTTTCCGTCGGAATTCCGATGAAGCTGACTTTCATCAGCCTACACACCATCAGACAAAATTCCGACCGTCCAAAACGTACGACGGCACTATAAATGGGAAGTTCAAATCCAATGGCGCCACCCTTTGGGCTGCTTTTGCTAATTTTGTGTTACCGCGTGTTAGTAAAAGTTTGGTGTTAGCCGATTCGCGCTTTTCAGTCTCTGTGCTTTTCAGTCCGTTACAGCATGACGAATGTGCTATCTCCATTAAGAACGCTAGTTTTACCAGAACGAGCTCTCCCATCTTGTATATTAGTCTGAGCATGCAAGGATTTTTCTCCGATGGAGTTCCACACAGACGATCGGAATTTCCTCGGAAAAATTTAAAACATGTTCTGTTTTTTTACACCGATGGAAAAAAGTCAGATGGGGCCCACACATGATCGTTTTTTCCGATGAAAAAGTCCATCTGACTTTTTTCATCGGAAAAAACGATCGTGTGTACAGGGCATTATTGTTTCTGCTTTCATGTGAAGTATGTCAATCAACTAGTGAAAATTACTACCTCTCTTAAAGGCCTCCTGGAAAAATTAGGGCTTATATATAGAAAGACTTTCAGTGGAACAGCATTTAAATGGTTGGTTTAGGCTGATTGATGGCAGATGTAACAGTCTTTGGTTTTGCCTGAAGGGGGATAGTATTAATGCTGTGTATACGTACACCTTTTCTTTTGGTATAGCAACCTTGCATAATGCAACTTTGGGGTGTTATCTGGAGTGTGTAAAGACAACTGCTGGTTTCATTCTAGCATCCTGGTTTTGGCTGTGATGCATTCTCCCTGTCTGCCTGTCCACCTGCAAGGAGATTGATGTAGCCAGTTTCTAGGTAAAGACCATAACTGATTTAAGCCAGCCAAGTCTGCAGTCTCATGCTTGTGATAGTTTGTTTAACATGTGCTTCAAGCTCCCAGCTTGGATTGCCCTGTTTTTGACTACAGATTGGACCCAGACTATCCTGAAACTTTCCTGCCTTGTACCTGGGATGTCATTGAACTACTCTGCCTGTCTGCCTACCGCAAGTACCTGTTTGCTGTGCTCTGTTCACATACCTGTTTGCTGTGCACAGTTCGTGCCTGCCACAACATGGTAGCAAGGCACTATAGCATGGTGTTTAAGACCTGGGGGCAACTGAATACTGGTAGGCCTGCTTTCCTTATAGTAAAGTGGGCTGCTATAGGTGAAGAACACAGAAGCCAGCTATAGTGCCTAACCATCTACACTAGGGGTAGACATGACATTTTCACAAGCCTTTAACAAGAAAAAAAATTCTGTGAAGATGGACACTACACAGGGTAATTTATTTGCTGAGGAGCTTTGCAAACTGACACACCAAGTCCAGGAATTGCACGTGACACAGTATGGGAATGCACCTCCAGTAGTGCTCCATGAACCAGGTTAACCCGCCTGACAGTTTTTATGACGACCTCTATAGGTTTTTCAAATTTAAAAACAGTTGTATGCTGTTTAAGCTTAAGTCATGCTCTTCTGGTTCTGAAGCACAGCAGTTTGACCTGATTATTATGCGGTTGCAGGGGGACCTCCAGTCTCTAGCTTTTAGTTTCCCTGCAGAAGATCCACCCCTAGGGCCAGTCATGGCATTTTTCTAGGCTCTGGGTTTACTCTATGATGATCCTGACCGTGCCCACTCCGCAGAAACTAACCTTAGGTCATTACATCAGGGTAATTGCACCGCTCCATCGCTAAGCACCTGGTGGAATGACCGAGCGTTAAAAAGCAAGTCGAATCAGACTCCAAAAAGTACTCCTTAGTACACTGCTCTGAACCAAAATCGTTGAATGAAGCCATGCAAGTTGCCATTTGTTTAGACAGGCATTAATGGGAAAGGCTGAGTGGTTTGTTCCTTTGTGCCCCTAATTTTCTAGCCAATTCTTCAGACCTTCCTGGGTCCTCCTAACCTCTCCAGGAGGAGGAGCCATTGCAAATTGGTACTATTCATTTAGCCTAGAAGATGCCAGGGACTCTGCTTGTACTGTGGCGACCATGGTCATTTTGTCTCCAGCTGCCCCAATAATCCTGGAAATGCCAAGAGTCTAGTGTGGGTGGGGTCTGCTTCTCTAGAGTATAAGTTGCCAGGTTCCCCGCCTAGACAAACTATTTATTCCTATGCAACTTAGTTCTACCACCTTTTCCCATTATTTCTCAGCTTTCTTAGATTCTGGCGCCTCTAGCAATTTTATTGATAGTGATCTAGCACACTGTCCACAGAGTTCCTTGACCAATGTGCAGAAACCCTTTTCAGTCTAAGCTGTTGATAACTTTCCCTTGTCCATGGGCCCAGTCACCTTGTGCATTGTACCGATTACTCTAACCATTGGGGAACTTCATAGGTAGACAATCAGCTTCTACTTGATAACATCTTCTGCCTATCCCCTTATGTTAGGTTATCCTTGGCTTAAACTTCATAACCCACAAATAAATTGGGATACAGGGGAGATTAGGTCCTGGTCCCAGACCTGCATTAAAACCGCCCAATTACTGGCCCACCTCACAGTCCTAGCTCTCTCTACCTGTTGTACTGAATCTGATAACATGTTCTCCGTAAAGGCCGCTCCCGTTCTCCCTCCTCATTGGCCATATGATTATCTGATAGACTTCCTGTCATACTCTACCCCTCCTATAGGCCGAAATTACCCTCTGTCACTACCTGAGACCCAGGCCATGAAAATTTATGTTCCCCCTTAGCTTTGATCCATGATTATGGGATAGAACATGGTCTTTTTTTCATTTTTCTTACCACATGCTTCCTACACAAAGTTGATCTGGCTATGTTCGAGAATGGACTCTGCAACAGTTTGTATTATATGTATATTCTAAAACTTGCCAATAAAATTTGGGTCCAGGTTCTATGAATGCTAAGGCAGCTGCCTTGTCAAATAGCTTTGAGCCCTGTTCAGAAACTTCCTCTAAGTTTCACACTATCTTACTTCGAGCACAAATAATGGGGACCCTTTTCACAGACCAGTCTAGTGCTCCACCCAATCTACCCACTGGAAAGCTGTTTGTTCCCCTCCACCTTATGCTTAAAGTACTTTCTGAAGCACGACGCCAAGACGGCCGGCCACCCAGGGATTACTAAAATGTTTTCTTTGGTTTCTCACAGTCTTTAGTGGCCCTCTCTCCGTAAAAAAACTTGTGAAGCCTGTGCTCGCTTTAAGTCCTCAAAAGTCAAGCCATCGGGATTACCCCTGCCTTTGCGGTCCCTAAACCCTCTTTGATGCACATCCAGGCCAACTTGTTCTTAAGTTATGCTTTCTCTACACCTGCCAATGTGGTTCAGTCTGCCTTTACACCAGTTACTCCTGTCTAGCCCATGCCAATACTTTCAGTAACCTGGCCTCACCCTACTGCAACTACATCTGCTCAAACCATCTTTGAATAAACTGCCTCATTCAGGCAGGTGGGGCACTCGGCCTTTCCTTCAAGCAACTCTGCATTCTGCCTGTGTTCCAGCTATCCAGCTTGACTCCAGTGAGATGTCATCTGCTATCCAGTCTGACATTACTGGTTCTTTGTTTACTGTCCAGTTGGGCTCCATAGTCCTCTAACCAACCTGACCTTGCTGATACCCTGGACCCTGACTATTCTGAACCTTGCCTGTCTTGTACCTGGACTTTCCTTGAACCACTATGCCCATCTACCAACCACAAGTACCTGTTCGCTGTGCTTAGTTTGCGCCTGTCCCAGCATGGTAGCCAGGCACTATAGCATTGTATAGAAGACCTGGAAGCAACGGAGTACCGGTAGGCCTGCTTGCCTTATGGGAAAGGGGGCTGCTATAGGTGAAGAACACAGAAGCCAGCTATAGCACTTGACCACCTATGCTAGGGGTAGACGTGATATGGGGTTTATTGATTCCGTTTAAGGCAGAATGTGAAAGTTAACAATGTTGGATAACCAGTTAAAACTTATATTATGCACATCCCACCACCGACTAATGCTTAAAGCCAGCTTTAACCTACTGTAGAAATTCTGTGGGTACTGTCATTAGTGGAAAGATTAGCCTAGCCAGCCAGTTATCTGTTTTATGGGGATGTTTGGCACTGGTGTGTCTGTAGTTCTCAAACATATATCATATCATAGTATGCAGACTCTTTCATGTGACTGTCAAACAATCTGTGGGTGAATCACTGCATAATGTCAAGTGTAATGCCTGTGGCCTGCTTTTGCCTATTCAGATAATTATCTTTAGGAGTCCAGTATCTGTAGGCACTCTATATGATACTGGAGAATGTTCACCCGATCTAGCCATTTATGGTCAGATCATGGAACATTTGCATGTCTGTAGACTTTTCTGATGGTCAACAAGTAACTGTTGTCCAACTTGTTCAGGGGAAGATGGATTTTTCTCAGCCAAACTCCAGTTCCACAGACACAGACAAATGCCTGCTGAGCACATGCTTTCAACAGGCTTAAATATTCAATATTGCCACCTAGCATCTGTACACACATATAAAGATATACTTTCTAGTCCGTCGGACAGTCAACAAAATGCAACAATTGTTGATTGTGTTGGTAATAGGCCTCATTCACACAATTTCAGTGTCTATTTATCCTGCCAATCTTTGTTTGTATTCATGACTGATATGTGGCTTAATCCCATTTTATTTATCCTAATAAAAAGGTTCTCAGAGCCACAAGTAATTTAGTAGAAGATTACAGATCTTCATAAATACTACTCTCAATTTTCTGTGATGGCTGCATTTGCATCTTGGCCAGAAAGCTCATTTTCCACCTCTAGATAAATTAAAATATTATAGGTTTTGGTTTTCTGTGCCTCTATTGTATGCAGCAAAAGTGCAGTGACAGTGATAATCGGAGATCAAAGATGAAATGTTTATTTAATATGAATAAGCAGACAATGAGCTACTGATGTCAGCAAATTACGGAAATTTTATTCTTCAGTATATTATATGCAAAATATCCCTATCTTTAGGACTAACGGAAGACTGCTGATAAGTTTATTTACACACTTTAAAAGGTCTGCCAGTCTCAATTTATCAGTTGCTTTGGTGTGACAATTTATTCACTGTTCTCGCTTACAAGCAAGGAGCTACATAGGAAGCATGATTGGTGATAACTCTTCTACTTCAATATGGTAGAACAGAGATAACAGTGTGCCCAAAAGCTCCATAGATGGCTTTTGTCTCCTTTGTCTATTTTCATTACTCTATCAGAATCTTCATTTAATGTAATCCAGAAAAAGCAAGGTAATTGCTTCACTTATCAGTTATCATCAAACTCACATATTTATCATGTCAAAATTATTTATGTGGATAGCCAGGCTCATCTTGGTACATTTAGAAATCTTAAAATTTGAATAACTCTTTTGCAAACTGCAGCATAAGGTATGAAGTTACCCGTTTGTATAGCAGTGCAGTCATTGGGTAATACAAAGTTAGGGATACTTTGTCATGTTGGGTCATTTTGTGTCAATTCTTCAGAGAGAAAAATAATGAAATGATTATTTAAAAACTTATGCTAAAAGCAACAATGGGTTGTAAACCACCAGCAACTGGTCAAAATGAACTTTTTGGTTGATTTAAAGTAATTAGAACAATGAAATATTTACATGCAAGGTTCTTCTGCATAACTCAAATGTACTTTGTTAACCAATAGAGAATGCAGAAAATTTTGACAAATACAGGCAGATAGACTAACTGCCCATCTTTGTTGACAAGACATCTAAAGACATCCATGCGGTCATCCAGTCACACTGTCATGTACTAAACATAGAAATACCAATAGGGTAGAGCGATTGTGGGTGTGGATACAGATGTGGCAGGATTTTATATGGGTGTAGTTAAAAAGGGGCCATTGTCAGTAGGGTGTACCCAGATTTCATTTTGGAATTTAAAAAACTTTATTGTAAATACTCTGAATTTTAATGCAAGTTGGTGATGTTATGGGTATTGCTTCGGGTTGGCAATGCTATGGCCATTTCCACAAGTTGGTGATGTTATGGGTATTGCTTCAGGTTGGTGAGGTTATGGATATTTCTGCAGGTTGGTGAGATAACCTCACCAACCTGCAGAAATATCCATAACCTGAAGGTTGGTAATGTTATGGGTATGTATGCAAGTTGGTGATGTTATGGGTATTGCTGCAGTTAGATTTAGGCAAACCAAATCTTAACTTCAAAACATGGAGGTAAAAATTGAGTTTTAAAAGAAAGAACATTAAACTTCATGTTTCCTGGGAGAAACCATGAGATTTTTTGGATTACCACCTGCTGAAAATGCTAGTTGCCTGGCTACTATACTAGCCACTGCCACCTGGAACAATAAATCAGTATACAGATCAGGAAAGTCAGGAGAAAATTCAGAACCCTTATCTTCATAATTGTTACAGGTCTAATTCTGAAAACAGAGGGTTAGCATGACAGTCAGAGAACTAGCATTGTGTATGTCAACGATGACAATCTCAATGTTACTTTCAGAAAAGGTTTTAATGAAGGTGGGGGGTAAACTTGGTATCAAAGGTTTCTTTAAAGCTTGCAATAAATGCATCATGGCCGGGGCATTTACCCACTACTCACACATCTCCAAATTTATTGCCTTTTTAGGCAATCTCAGACCTTCTAGACCAAATACTGCATCAAATAGAATGTTTACCATTACAGAGTTTTAGGATTAGACTGTCTGTTAGAGATTGTGCTATGCTTCCAAATTATGAAATATTGGCCATCATTTTGATCATCTCCAATCATTTTGAGATGATTTACCCTTCTTTGGTTAATGTATTTAAATGCCCCTTACTATGTTACAACAATCCTGAGCACGAATAAAGCAAACATTAATAAAGAATAAAGTCTTCATGGTATTTTTAATAAAGTTTCATATATTTTCTTTTATTTAGCATAAACAAAAAAAAACACAGATAAAAACACCAGGAAGGACAAGAAAACGGCTATAAAATTATCACAAAATGGTATAGAACCCCAGCTCGTCTACATAAATTCTCACCCTCTATCCCGAATATATGTTGGAGGTGCACAGAAGAGGTAGGATCCATGATTCACATCTGGTGGGAGTGCGCCTTGCTCCAGCCTTTTTGGAGAGAGGTCCACTCCATCATTATAAGGGTTACCACTTACACTCTAGACTATACTCCTGCTCAATTTCTCCTACACCATACTACTCTACCCAAATGAACTTATCAAAAATCATTGGCCATGCACATGGTAAATGCAGCCAGACTCTGTGTTCCTACGCACTGGCGCTCAAAAGATATCCCGACCATTAGAGAGTGGCTGCTCAGAGTCGCCAAGATAGAGGAGATAGAGGAATTGATACATACAGCCCATGACCGTGTACAGAAATTTAGTTTGACCTGGGCCTGTTGGACACAATTTAAGACCACGGATTACTACAAATACTTCTTCTAACCAGTGTGCTAAATATTTAGATTGCTCACTGCTTTCCTCCCTACATTTTGAACTGGTGCGGGGGCCCGGGACGGGGAGCGGTCCCCACTACTCTCTGGTCCCCTTTACTTTCTGCTCTCTTCTCTCTATTCTCTAACTGATACCCTCTACCTAGCCTTCCTCTCTTACTCATCTCCTAGATCAAGGTCACTGTATACCTATTTTCTGATTACTTTCCCCCTTTTTACCCCTCTATATATATATATATATATATATATATATATATATATATATATATTTTATTATTATTACTTTTTCTCTCCCTATTGCGATATAAACAATCAAATGTTGGATGGAGCCTTGCCATGGGTCCCTAACATCTACACGACCATTGTAATCCCCGAATTGAGTAGTTTCACCATGGCCCCGGATAGGCCTGCTGATATTGGTCTACGGAGGGTCTTTGCACCCATATACAGGGTTACCCGCTCTCATTCAGAAACCGGAAACTGCTTGGTTTAAATGTTGGTTATTCATGCAATGTTCATGAGCTTGTATGTCTTGTATGTACATGTAACCTTATTTTTTGTTCAATAAAATCATTTATGGGGAAAAAAAAAACACCAGGAAGGTACAGGTACAAAGGAATTTCACAGTGATCTAGGCATTAGGGTCAGCACCCCCAATCTGTAAATCCCTGAATCCCAACTATAAGCCTGTATACCAGTATTTACGCTTGTTTTGTTTTTTTTGTAAAAAAAAACCCCAAACAGTTAAACCCCAACAACACCTTTAGGAGAGAAGAGGCAGCATGACAAATGGGATATCGTGTAAATCACCCTAAATCCCCTTCATTCTCATTTTTGTCAGTGCATTGTACTCATACTCTCACCCTCCGGTGAAGCCTAGCCAGCTTGATCCAGCTCTTAATTTTGGTCGCTTCTCTGAGCCCCATCTTCCTCCAAGTTTATTTGAGTCAACGTACCTAAACCATACCTTCCTGAATTTCTTAGGAGCTCCCCTGGCCTCATACGTTATCCGGTATAAAAGTACGTCCTCATTCACTACTTTAACCCACATCCATACTGTCAGTTGTCCCCATAGGTCCATCTCCTAGCTATAAGTTTTCGTACTTCAAAATATAACATGGGAAATAACTACCTCCTCTTGGTCAAAGACACCCAGGAGTCAACGTAAGGGAGAGCATATGTTAGGGAGGTCAAAGTTATCTCATATAAATTCAGTCACCCCAGACCACAGGGGACGTATCCCAGGGCATTCCCATATCATGTGAATAAAGGTCCCCTCTGCCCCCATACATTTGTGACACACTGCAGAGTCTCTCTTGTGCATTTGTAACAATCTTGCCGATGTGTAGTACATCTGGTCCAGGCATCTAAGCTGAATCATCTTATCCGTAGAAGAGATGGCAAAGACAAGATAGGCATCTATAGCTTCTTGTCACAACTCCTCAGACAACTCCGGTACAACAGCTACCCAGCGAGACCTAGCCCTGGCAATCAACCCAGGGTTCTCAGGTCCCACCTCCCTATAGTATCTGGAAATGCATTTGGCTGGATCAGGATCGAGCAGGATCTTCTCCAGAGCTGTATTTTGAACCCTAACCTCCCCACCCTCAAACTGTGCTACAGCTGCATGATGCAACTGAGCATATCGGAAATGCCAAGTCCTGGGTATTCCAAACTGTTCCCGTAATTGTGCAAAGGTGGACATATTGCCATACTTAGCCCATACATATCCATCTTCCAGTTTAAATAATTCCTTCAGTGATTTATTATACCATAGAGGACTGTTGGGGGACAGCCATAAGGGCTCATCCCAACCACTGAGCACAGAGATGAAATACCCTACCAGGAAGTGCCAAGACGGAGCCCATCTTCCTACCTGGAACCCCTGTCTTGTACACCATATTTACTAGGGTTTCTTGCGAAGTAGCTACTGCAGCTTCCAGTAAAGTAGTGGCATTAGGAATCTTGGGAAAAAAACGCCAATGTAAAAAAGGACAGTTGAGACACAAAAAAATAGGAGTGCAAGTCCGGAAGGGCCAGCCCCACCATCGTAACAAGCAGCTTGAGTGCAGCCAGAGTGACTCTGGGGGCACAAGAACCCTACAAAAATCCCACTATAATGGAGTCTATGTTCCTGAAGATCCTAAGCGACGCAAAGACAGGAGAATTTAAAAGAATGTACAGAAATTTAGGAAGAAAAATCATCTTAAACAGGTTTATTCATCCCATCACCGTAAGAGGCAGAGTCTGTTATTTATGAACCCTCTCTCGAAAAGCCCCTATAAATCTGCGCCAAATTGAGTTCCAGAAACCTAGGAATAGGGAGCTGCACCACAACTCCAAAGTATTTAAACGAGTCAGACAAAGTAATGGGACAGTCCAAGGAGACCGCTACTGTGTCATCAATGGGAAATGGGGATGACTTTGTCCAGTTAATTCAGAACCCAGAATAGTCTCAAAACGCCTGGATCAGCTTGAAGGATGCAGAACACGAGGGACCCGGATCCTGCAGATACAAGAGCATGTCATCTGCATATAGGGAAACATGCTCCTCCAACTGCCCCACTCGAAGACCAGACAGGCTAGTACTAGATCTCAGCTTAGCCGCCAGGGCGAACAGGAGGGGGAGACAGTGGGCATCCCTGACTAGCCCCGCGAAAGATAGGAAAGGGCTCTGAAATAATACTGTTAAGTTAACCCGCAATCTTACCAGCGGTTCTGTATACAGTAGTCTCAACCAGGAGATGAAGACAGGTTCAAACACATTTGTAATAAAGTTTAAAAGTACAGGAACCCATTACTAGTTTCTCCAATTCTGGTGTTAAATTGTAGCATGACCAGATCAGATTCTACAAACCAGAGTCTAGTTTTGTATGAAAATCTAACAGTGGGAAATAAAATAATAAATTCATCCACACACATGGTATGGCAGTAGCCGATATACTCTCTCCAATACAAAATGTAAAACTTACCAAACAAAATTCCTAAAAGAGAATTTTTAGCCAATTTTCTTGCCATTTCTTTAGGACAGCCTTGTAAAAACAAAAAAAAAACAAAAAAAAAAAACTCTTTCCATGGTACAAATCAAACACCAATCAAGTGAATTATTATGTGAACAGTTTCAAGAAATGTTCTCTGCTGTTAAGCTTGAGTATGGTATAGACTACCTGAAAAGATAGATGTATGCCTTCAAAGTGGTTCCAAAAGGTACAAGGTTTTTTACCTTCATACATTCTATGTATGAAGGTAAAAAAAACTTCCGCAAGCAGCTCCTCCCAGCCCCTCCATATACTTACCTGAGCCTGATCTCAATCCAGCAATGTGCACGAGAGCAGTAACTCTCCCGGCTCCCTCTCTCTCCTCATTGGACAGAGAAGCAGAAGCCATTGGGTCCTGCTGTTATCAATCACAGTCAGTGAGGAGGGAGCAGGGGGTGGGCCGAGCTATACTCTATGGGTTACACACACAACCAGCTCGGGAGCAAGGGGACACTCTGCAAGGGGAGGAGCACCAGTGGGGGGACCCCAGAAGAGGGAGACCAGGGCAGCTCTGTGCAAAACCATTGCACGTAGCAGGTAAGTAGAACATGTTTGTTATTTAAAAAATACCTTCAGAATCACTTAAAATGTATCTAGAGGAAAGGGGGAAAGAAAGAAAGCGGGACATTTTTAATTTTTGAGATTGGGACATAACTACATGTTATGGATTAGTGGCTCTGAAAGCATATCAAACCATCAGATTAGCATTATAGCCAGACAAGAGGAAGATTCATTAACATTTTCATAAAATGTTCCTTTCCTTTGTTAAAATTTAGCCTGTCTGTAGTCTGTACTAATGGTATGCCCCAAGCTCAGGACTGGAAACAAGGAAGGCATGATCAGGGTGCCCTGTCTGACCAAGGGTGTGTATGACAGCCTCCACTCACAGGTGGTAGGTTTAGTGATGCTGGGTGTCATTCAACCCAGAAGAGAAATGGGGCTGGAGGAAGAAGTCGAGCATCTGATAGGAGCAGTATTGAGGGGAAGGTAAATATTGCAGGGAAAGTTTTTTTCCACATTTAGTCTATTATGTTTAATTGAAAATAGGAACAGTACGGAGGGGCGGAGCCGGCAGCCAGAGCTGATGGATGTGTGTTAGGTGAGCTCTGACACACCGGGTGTACTAACGCGGCTCACAGCGGTACAGGCATCACAAAAAATATATCGATCGACTGGGAAAGACGAGGGGTACAGTGTGGCAACAATGCTGAAACGCAAGGAGAGAGAGGGACCCCGAAAACTAACGGATTTCTTCCCTCCATTAGCGGGCCGAGAAATCCAAGATGGCGCCCGCGCCGGGAGCCGTTCCTCAGCCTCCATGATGCAGCCTTCCAGCAATCCACTGCAATCCTCGGGTGAGTCACATCCCCAATCCCTTAATTCAGCATCATCACCTTTTAATAGCCCTGCTAAACAAAGGAGAAGGGTGGGGGATGGAGGGGAGCCTCTGAATGACACGGAAACTGCAGGGGAAGAAATGGAGGAATCCTCCAACTATAATCAACAGCTGGATGCATTTCCCACCTCAGGGATGCCCATTATAGATACCACAATGAAAGAAATGCTGCAAACCCTGCGGGGGGCCCTCCAACATGACATGGCAGCGTTTATGCATATCACACAAAAAGAAGTTGCTGCGGTGGCTAGCAGGGTAGAATATGTGGAAAAAAAAATGGAGGATTTTACATTGGCACACAATGAGCTTGTTGATGCTCACTTTGAGGTGGAAGACGAGATTAAAGCTATGCGCCTTAAGATGGCTGACCTTGAGGACAGGGCAAGGAGGAATAATATTAAATTTAGAGGAATACCTGAGACAGTCAAGCCTGCTGAACTCACAGCGTACCTGCAAAAGCTTATGCTGACAGCCCTTCCGTCATTGAGTTCAGCAGACATCACCATTGACAGGGCCCACAGACTGCCTAAACCCTCTTTCCTGCCCGATCAAATCCCCCGAGATGTTATTGCAAGAATACATTTTTACCATGTAAAGGATCAGCTCATGCGTTTTGCAAGACAACACCCTGCTCTCCCTGATCCATTTTCTGGAATTGCGCTATATGCTGACTTGTCGCAAGCTACCCTGTCCGCCAGGCGAGACCTGGTTCCGATTACCAAAATGCTGCGCAATCATAAAATCCTCTACAAATGGGGCTTCCCGGCTAAATTGCTAGTGGACATGAATAATGTATCGCATACAATTGCGACTCTGGAAAAAGGGCTAGAGCTTCTCCGTAAATGGCATCTTCTACCCGCGGATGGAATCCCTGCGGACATGAATCCTCCACGCCAAAGCCGCAACAACTCTCGCCAGAACAAGGGTAAATAACCACTGTATTCAAATTTGACATGATGTCCAGTGTCTCTCTTAGACTGCCTTTTCCTCTCTCCCAGGGACACTGCAAGCC
Source organism: Rana muscosa (assembly GCA_029206835.1). Lineage (NCBI taxonomy): Eukaryota > Metazoa > Chordata > Amphibia > Anura > Ranidae > Rana > Rana muscosa. Next base: position 132,104,037 of record CM055120.1, read on the forward strand.
TGATACCTTTTGACCTTCTCATATTCTATGAGTGACTAATCAATACGCCCGATGTTCGGCTGTATGGTTGAATGTCTATTCACCTTTTCCCCCACATAAGTTACAAGATGCCTTCCGTAACCTGTTTGCCGCATACCAAGCGGCCTATCCTTTATGACGCATGTACAGTTTTTCTTCAGTTGACTCTGATTAGTTTTTTTGTTACTTCTCAAGTTACGAAACAGTTTTACTTTTCTCTTTTTCGGATCACAAGCATTCTGAACATACCTGGAATAAGGATACTACTAATAGGACCAACCACTAGATGGCAGAAATGCGCAACACTTCAATGGAATGACCCTTAAGCTTATGTCATATAATGTGAGGGGGTTGAATAGCCCGCATAAAAGGAGAGCCCTCTGGAAATCCGCCATGGACTCACAGTGTGAGATCTTATGTGTACAAGAGACTCATTTTTCTAGTGTGAACCCCCCAAAATGTACACACGTCAGATTCCCACATATCTTTACTGCCAAAAACTCTACAAAAAAGAATGGGGTAATGACTGCTTTCAAGGACACATTAACCTTTTCTCTTTTACAGGAACATGCTGACCCCCTTGGACGCTACCTTATATTAGTAGTTGAAGTGAACCGAACCATCTACACACTAGTGAATGTTTATGCGCCCAATGTAAGACCTTTGAAATTTATTCGCAAGATTATTAAGCTGGCTAAGAAGCTACAAAAGGGTGGTCTGATATTATGTGGTGATCTCAATATAGTTATGAACGAAGAATTAGACGTGTCTTCAGTAGCCCGTAGGCGTAGGCCCTCATTAGGATCATTGTGCCATGAAGAACGGCTCTTTGATCCATGGCGCTGCCTTAGGTCTAATGAAAGAGACTATACGTATTATTCAACGGTACATGATAGCTATTCAAGAATTGATCTCTTCCTAACTGATATACACACATTGCAAAATGTCCAAACTGCTGACATCCATAATATCACATGGTCGGACCATGCGCCAGTGACTATTGGGATTGTGGATTCTCTCACAGGCCTCTGTGGCGTAATAATACCTTCCTCCTGTCGCACCCCAAGATCAGAGATGAGATAGAGGGAAGGTTGACAGAATATTTTAAGATCAATGATAATGGGGAATGCTCCCCTATGACCACCTGGTGTGCACACAAAGCTTTTGCTAGGGGTACTCTTATCCAAATTGCCTCCAGGGAAAAGAGGAAAAAATTACAACGCATGACACAGCTACAGGAATCCATAGCAGATTTAGAAACACAGCACAAAAACACAGACACCAAATCTGACAATATCCTTAAACGCCTCCCTGCCTGCCGTGAGGATCTAAGACAGGAAATTAGAGCAGATTATGACACTTACTTTAAAAGATTGAAAGTTTCATACTATTCCCAAAATAATAAAGCGGGTAAAATCCTAGCCTCCCAACTTAAGAAACGACAGGTACGCTCCAATCTTAAGCACATCAAGCACCACGTCTCCAAGGAGTCGCTTAGCAATCCTAAAGATATTGCCAATGCGTTTAAGGACTATTATGAGTCCTTGTACAATCTTAATGTAGATTCATCTACTCATCAACCTTCAGACAAAGAGATTGATGACTTTTTAAGTAGTGTACACCTTCCGTGTATAGAGCCAATTTACCTGCAAAAACTGAATGCTCCCATTTCCACCCAGGAAGTTGAGGATGTTATTACATCACTACCCATGCATAAATCTCCAGGCGCAGACGGCTTCTCAGCTGAGTATTATAAAGCGTTTTCTTCGCTCCTAACACCTGAACTAGTGAAAATTTTTAACATTGCAGCTTCATCAGGCTCCTTCCCGAATGAAATGCTCCAAGCGATATTAGTTACATTACCAAAACCTGGCAAAGACTCGTCGCTGCCACAAAATTTTAGGCCTATATCACTGTTAAACTCCGACCTGAAAATATATGCCAAAATTCTAGCAAATAGACTGATGGATGTAACTACCTCTCTTATAGGTTTGGATCAAGTTGGCTTTGTGAAAGGTAGACAAGCCCCAGATAGCACTAGACGAATGCTAAACCTTCTACGCTTAGCAGAGGTCACGCGAACACCTAGTACCTTCCTAGCTCTTGACGCAGAAAAGGCCTTTGACAGGGTCCATTGGGGATATCTGTCAAAGACTCTACACAAATTCGGAATATCAGGTCCAATTCACATGGCCATAATGTCCCTATATTCTAACCTTACTGCCAGAGTATACACGTCCAGTATGCTCTCTGACACCTTTAAATTATCAAATGGCACCCGACAAGGATGCCCACTATCCCCAATTATCTTCTCCCTAGTTATAGAACCTCTAGCGGAATCGATCAGGTCCAATGTAGAAATCACAGGCATAGAATCTGGTTCTGGAGCCCATAAAATAGGACTTTTCGCGGATGACATCATTCTCACTGTCTCCAACCCATCGACATCTCTACCAGCCATCCAAAATATATTATACAAATTTGGGCAGATCTCCTTTTACAAAGTCAACACATCTAAATGCTACGCTCTAACACTTAACATCCCAAGCGAAGAAAAAACTAGATTACAAACCATATTCCCTTGCAACTGGGATCCCCCGGCTATCACGTACTTGGGTGTGCAGCTAACCTCATCATCCGCCAAAATCTACCCGACTAACTACCCCCCGCTACTGAGTAGAATAGATGCGGAACTTAATCAAATCGGCACCCTACATCTCACTTGGCTGGGGAGGGTAGCCGCGTACCAAATGCAGGTATTGCCTAAACTCCTTTACTACTTCAGGACACTGCCCATCCCAGTACCCCAAAAATTCTTTACGCAATTAGAGGCATCTCTGAAAAAGTTTATTTGGGGGGGTAAAAAACCAAGAGTTGCACTAGCACAGCTCTACAAACCTAAGCATCTTGGAGGGGTGGGATTGCCGAATGCCCAACTATACTATAGGGCTGCAATTTTAGATCAACTAAGATACTGGTTCTCCTGCCAAACAGACAACCGATGGTCAGACATTGAAAGCACAGTCACACCTGGTCATAATCTTCCGGCATTAGCTTTTGCTGCCAGCATTAATCATAGAACCATCGCTCCATCGTACCCAACTATACAAGCATCCATAGATGCTTGGTCCTCCCTAACCAATACCCGCTTCACTGATACCCCCACCCACAAACTAATTCTCCCACTTGCATCCTATGAATATTTAATACCTAACTTCTCAGCACAATCTTGGAGAAAGGCGGGAATGCACTTCACAGTCCCAACTTTGAATGCAAAGAGTGTAATAGATAACTACAGGGCCTTCCAGATACATCATTATTGGCGTAGTACACCAATTAAAACAATAGAAATCCCGCAGAGACTGTGGAATTTTCTTATGAGCAAACCCCCAAATAACCTCAAAGGTATATCCCTCTTTTACAAATACGCGTCCCCACTCTATGTCCAAACTAAGCTCCCATGTATGCATAAATGGGAACAAGAACTTCAGAAAGAATTCCCTTTACACCAGTGGCATAAAGCAATACAATACAACAGTAAATCTTCGGCATGCGTGGACCACTGGGATAATGCTCAAAAACTCCTACACAGATGGTACTTTACCCCGGCCGCCTTAATAAAATGAACTCTGATACTTCGCCTTTATGCTGGAGAAATTGCAAATCCACAGGTAGTCTAATCCATATATTCTGGAGTTGTGATGTACTACACACATTCTGGTTAAAAGTGCAATCACTCGTTCGGAAAATCACCAGAATAGATTATACTATTAACGCTGCACTTGCAATATTGAACCTTGGGATAGAAAACTTCCCTCCTCTAATGAGAAAAGTGGTCACTCACGTCATGTTTGCAGCGCGCATATCGATTGCAAAAGAATGGCGCTCCCAAGCGCCTCCCAATATCTCAGTAGTCATAGCTAGAGTAAATTCACAATATACTATGGAAAGGATGCTTGCTTATACCGAAAGACGTTCCCTAAACTTCCATAGAAACTGGGAAATATGGAAAACATCCAAATACGCCCTCTCACAAATATGACAGAATATGCTATATTATGATTTGATGAATGATCTCCATCAACGTCTAGTGGTAGGAACTATCTAATAGTAAGGTATGACTAGGAATGCTTGTCCAAATATGCTTACCCACATAGTTTAGACTTATCCTTGTTTAATATTGGTTACAGTTTAAGCGTTCCTGATCCTAATGTTTAACTGAAATCCTTGGACCCTCATTAAGGTCCGGGACGAACTACACAGCATCGTCCATACAAGTAGCCTGCTCACAGTGTGAACCCTAAAGGGGTGACAGGCTTATCCTCCTAGTGAGGCTTATGCTAATCCCTACTTGTGTAGTTCCATACATAACTTGCAGGTTATACTCCTCCCCTTAGGATCTATACTTGTTAATCACATTGTATGACTCTGTACTGTATAATGTATCATATATTCTGTATACACTGTGAAAAAAAAAGAAAAACCAATAAAAATCTATGGTTTTAAAAAAAAGAAAATAGGAACAGTACACATACCATCAAGAAAAAAAAAAAAAAAAAGCAGAGGAAATAAATGGGACGGTTTGTTAAAACAGATTGCAGTACATAAACAAGACCAAAAGAGTGGAAGAACAGAGTACATATAGTCATTTTAGGAAGGGGTAGCCATGCATCCCCATAGGGATGACATTTCCTGTGGGGATCAGAAAGCGTTTTTTTTTTTTGTTTTTTTGTTTTTTAATTTTCTTGTTCAAAATGTTTTATTGAGGAAAGGAACAAAGTTTACATAGTAAAGAGATAAATGAGAGTCATCCCCTAGGAACAGGGGGTAGGACAAAGTACATATGTATACAAATACAGTACAATGACTGAGACGCAGCCCACATTAAAGCATAATGCCCTGAACACACAATAGTTTTTTCCGATGAAAAAAGTCAGATGGACTTTTTTCATCGGAAAAAACGATCGTGTGTGGGCCCCATGTGACTTTTTTCCAATCGGTGTAAAAAAAAAGACATGTTTTTAATTTTTCCGATGGAAAAAAAAACGATAGAAAATTCTGATCGTCTGTGTGGATCTCCAACGGAGAAAAAACCCACGCATGCTCAGAATCAAGTCGACGCATGCTCAGAAGCATTGAACTTCATTTTTCTCGGCTCGGAGTGTTTTACGTCACTGCGTTTTGGACAGTCGGAATTTTGTCTGATGGTGTGTAGGCAAGACTGATGGAAGTCAGCTTCATCGGAATTCCGACGGAAAATTCCATCGGAAATCCGATCGTGTGTACAGGGCATAAATGTAATGGGTGCATAAATAAGGATTGGAGGGTAGCGTGGTATGCGCATACGTAAAGTGACACACGTTTTCAATGATATGGCGTGGCTTAAAAGTAATTTAGGTTTTGTGCCGGTGGATGCTGTCTAACGGTAGGGTGCCTCAGATGGGGGTGTTCTGGAACATTTTTTTATTTTATTTTCATAGGTGTTAGGAAATGTTTTAAAAATACAAATAATTTAAGAATACTGTGGGTAATTTTTTATGAATAAGGTGCCAGTGTCTATGGCAAGTTCAAGGTGTTTCTAGCAAACATTTTGGAATTAGTCACAAAAAAAAAAAAAAAAGATCTCAATCAAAACCAAATAAGATGTCTCTTTTGACAGCATAATTAATTGGTTTAGTAATTGCTATAAGTCTCTTGTATTATCTTTGCAGTTGTGTCAGCTGCTTAGAACCACAACTTCAGATTTCCTGTTGAGTAATACACATTACACATGCAAAAACGTTTGACAAATCATTTCACCATTTCTTTTACATATGCTATAGGGCGTTTCTAGAACAGACTATTTTTCATGAAAATCCATCTGTGAAAAAGTAATATAGAAAAGATGAATTATGTTGGGAAATAAGCCTCTGCAGCATTGCTCATCAATTATAAAAAGGCACACAGTCTCTATGACTGTTTAAGAGAGACAACAATTTTATGTGTCATTTTGGTGAATTATGATTTGACTTCTGGAAAATCTTTAGTAGGAATCTTTAGTAAATAATAAGAGAATTTTGCAGGTTATAATAGCCACTTGCCTGAGATTCTGGCTATAAATAGGAGACTGAAAACTCTTTAGACCTTGGAGAATGGTCAAACCAAATAATGATACAAGCTATGTACTTTCAAACAAGTTTTGTTTGCGTTTCGGGACTGGGAAACGATTAAAGCGGAGGTCCGCCGCCGCTGCAAAAATCAAAAGCCAGCAGCTGCACATACTGTAGCTGCTGACATTTAATGATCGGACACTTACCTGTCCTGGAGTCCAGCAATGTCAACACTGCAGCGAATGTTTCCATCATGCCGCCTCCCTTGTGAGTAAGGGAACCCGGCAGTGAAGCCTTATGGCTTCACGCCGGGAAACCTACTGCGCATACACGAGGCTCCGCTCCTCTCATACTGGCCCGGCGGCCGGGGGAGGAGGAGGGAGCCCGGGCGGTGACGTCAATACCCGCGGCTGAGGCTCCTGAAAGTGGGACCAGGATATCTGTGAAAGACAAGTATCCTGTCTGCCCTCCCCTCGAAAGGTGCCAAATGCAGTGAGGAGTACAAAGAGCGTAAGTTCCACTTATGGGTGGAACTCTGTTTTAACCTCCCTGGCTGTATAATTATGTCAGATCTTCGTGTCTCAAAGCGGTACATTGTTTTACATGGAAATTTGTCGTTTTATATCGTAGGACTGTAATTCTTAGGAATAACTCACTTAAATATGTCCAAGAATCTAGTAGACATCCCGGGTATGAAAGTGTGAAACACAAAATCATAATTTATAATAAATAATAACAAATAATAATATATTAATAAAATGTATTCAATATTGTAATCAAATCAAAAACACTGAAATTTGCTCAGTTGCAGAATTGTCGTTACTTTCAGTGCTTGATGATGAATGTCCCCACAAATCACTATCGCTCAATTCTGCAAGTGATTATAATTTACTATCGCTTGTTTTCTAGCTGGTCTAAAACTACTTTTGACGCAAAAAGACACTTTTTAGTTGCCATGGACAATCTCAAGTTTCCAGGCAGAAAGTACATTATATATAACATAAAACTGCATGCAGGGCACTGGACAAAGCACTAGGATTAAAAGGGATGTGACATTATTTGATACAGTAATGTAATTTGTAAGAATACAGTGTACTGTATATGTTATGCTTTTTGTTTTAATTTGGCACCGGGCTCTGTCACCGTGCGTCGCAACGCTCTTAGGGAACAGAGCCAGGCACAGTGATAGATCGAGCGGAGGACACACAGTGGGGAGTAGTGATGAGCCGAACACCCCCGGGTTCGGTTCGCACCAGAACCCGCGAACGGACCGAAAGTTCGTACGAACAATAGAACCCTATTAAATACAATGGATGCGAACGTTCGAAATTCTAAAGTGCTAATTATAACAACTATTATGCATGTTATTGTCCTAAAAAGGGTTTGGGAACCCGGGTTGTGCACCAGGGGACATGTATCAATGCAAAAAGAAGTTTTAAAAACGGTCGTTTTTCGGGAGCAGTCATTTTAATGATGCATAAAGTGAAAAAAAAAAGTCAAATATTCCTTTAAATATTGTACCTGGGGGGTGTCTAAAGTATGCCTGTGAAGTGCCACGTGTTTCCCGTGTTTAGAACTGTCCCTGCACAAAATGACACTTCTAAAGGAAAAAAAAGCCATTTAAAACTGCTTGCGGCTTTAATGTAATGTCTGGTCCCGGTAATATGGATGAAATTCTTTAAGAAAAATGGCATAGCTACCCCATGACCCCCCCCCCCCCCCCTACCCCAGCCCATTACCAGCCCCTTTGGGTCTTGTATGGATATTAAGGGGAACCCCACACATAAAATAAAAAAGGCCCTATATACTCTGAACAGCCGTATACAGGCATACAAGACAGGGACTGTAGGTTTGTTCTTATGTAGAATCTGTTTGTAATTTTGAACAGGTACATTGTTGAAGTGTAGCTCCAGCCCAAAAATCTATTTTTAAACTTTTTGGAAAACATAGGTAAGGGTTATCACCCCTGTAACATTTGTTTTGCTGTCTGTGCCCCTGTTCAGAACATTTCACCTCACTTTCCGTCCCAATGACAACTGTTTTTGAAATGTGGTGTTTTTCTTGAAACAAGGATTGCTGATAAAGCATCAGTACAGAGGAGACACCTTTCTCCCATATTTATTCTTACAGGAGAGAATTTTCCTTCCTAGTGGTAGATTTCCTCTCACTTCCTGTTGTCTTCTTGCGTTTGCAAGTAGGAGTCGTTTGTAAGTTGGATGTTTGAAAGTAGGGACCTGCCGTATATACTCTGCAGAAATAGGCCCCTTAGTTGTTGGTGTTGGCACAACACTGTAAGCACTCACAGTTACTCTTGGTTGGTGCTGGAACGCCCTGCTGTCAACTATTATATCAGGAATTTTAATTACATATAATTGTTGAACAGTGGTAGTAAAAATTGGGCCTTTGATGGTGGTGCTGGTGCCACAACACTGTAAGCCCTGACAGTTACTCTTGGTGGGTGCAGCAATGGGCCCTGCTGTGAATTATTAGATCAAGAATTGTAATTGCATGCCCCTGTTGAACAGGGGCTGAAAAATTGGGCCTTAGGCACTGGTGGCACAACACTACAACCCCTCACAGATACTGTACTTGGAGCACAGCAATGAGCCCTGTTGCAAAGTATTGCTTCAAAAATTGTAATGACACGCCCCTGTTAAACAGGGGCTGAAAAATTGGGCCTTAGGCACTGGTGCCACAACACTCCAACCCCTCACAGATACTGTACTTGGAGCACAGCAATGAGCCCTATGGCAAATTATTGCTAAACAAATTGTAATTACACGCCCCTGTAAAACAGGGGCTGAAAAATTGGGCCTTAGCCACTGGTGGCGGCACCCATAAACAAAAATGATCTTCCAAGCTATCATCATCAATCGTATCATTGAGGACTCGGAGGAGGAGGATAGCCAGTCAACATAACAGCACAGGCACTCAGCATCAGCATCAGTCTTGAAGGGATGTGACATGTTAAAATCAATTAGTCTGTTATATCAGCATCAGGTGTGTGGTAGCTGGTGGTGATCCAAGACTGGTTCATCTTGATGAAAGTCAGTCGATCAACCGAGTCGGTGGACAGGCGCACCCTGTGATCCGTGACAAATCCTCCAGCAGCACTGAATGTGCGTTCCGAAAGAACGCTGGATGCAGGACAGGCCAGTAGCTCAATTGCATACTGTGCAAGCTCTGGCCAGTGATCCATCCTCAAGACCCAGTAAGCCAGAGGATTTTCGGTGGGGAAGGTGTCCAAGTCTGACCTTGCCCCTAGATATTCCTGCACCATGTTTATCAGACGCTGGCGATAGTTGCTGGAACCGATCATACTTTGGGGCTGCGGACTAAAGAATTGTCTGAACGCATCGGTCAGACGGCCACCTTCCCCACCGCTCCTTCTTTGACTGGCCGAAGCCTCAGCAACTCGTTGTCCAGGACCAGGAGTTTGTAACCTCCCAGTCTCTGGGAACGCGTTGCACAGACCTTTCTGCAAGGCCTCCCGGAGTTGTCTCATCCTCTGCTCCCTCTGCGACGGTAACATAAGGTCCGCAACCTTACCCTTGTACCGTGGATCAAGGAGAGTGGCCAGCCAGTAATGGTCCCTCTCCTTGATCCGAAGAATACGAGGATCCTTCCGCAGACTTTGCAGGATCAGGGAGGCCATGCAGCGTAGGTTAGCTGAGGCATCCGGTCCGGAGTCCTCTGGGTCACTAAGGACGACATGATCCGCAGCCACCTCCTCCCAGCCACGTACAAGTCCACTGGTTTCTTGGGACTGTAAATCATCCCTAAAAGACTGCTGCTGATGATGCTGAGTGCCAGCCTCCACCTCCATGCTGACACAATCCTCCTCCTCCTCCTCCTCCTCCTCCTCCTCTTCCTGTGCGATGGGTGGGACAGAAGGAACACTGTCTGGGTAAAGGGGGCCTTGAGAGGCAAGGAAGTCCTCCTCTTCCTGCCTCTGTTCTGCCTCAAGTGCCCTGTCCATTATTCCACGCAGCGTGTGCTCCAACAGGTGGACAAGAGGTACAGTGTCACTGATGCATGCACTGTCACTGCTCACCATCCTCGTGGCCTCCTCAAATGGTGCCAGGACAGTGCATGCATCCCTGATCATGCCCCACTGGCGTGGAGAAAAAAAAACAAGGTCCCCTGACCCTGTCCTGGTGCCGTAGTCGCACAGGTACTCATTGATGGCCCTCTGCTGCGTGTGCAGCCACTGCAGCATGGCCAACGTTGAGTTCCACCTGGTGGGCATGTCACATATAAGGCGGTTCTTGGGCAGGTTCAACTCCTTTTGCAGCTCAGCCAGGCGAGCACTGGCATTATAAGATCTGCGGAAATGCACACAGACTTTCCTGGCCTGCCTCAGGACATCCTGTAAGCCCGGGTACCTGCCCAAGAACCGCTGCACCAACAGGTTAAGGACGTGAGCCACACAGGGCACATGGGTCAGTTGTCCCTGTCGGAGGGCGGAGAGGAGGTTGGTGCCATTGTCGCAAACCACCATTCCTGGCTTAAGCTGGCATGGCGTCAACCACCTCTCGGCCTGGCCCTGCAGAGCAGACAGGACCTCTGCCCCAGTGTGGCTTCTGTCCCCCAAACACACCAGCGCAAGCACGGCATGGCATCTTTTTGCCTGCGTACTTGCGTAGCCCCGTGAACGGCTACGGAGCACCGCTGGTTCATAGGACAAACCACAGGAAGAGGCCATGGAGGAAGAAGAAGAGGAGGGGGTGGAGGAGAGAGGTGTGTCACAACCAGTAGTAGCATTTTGGAGGCGTGGCGGTGGAACAACCTCCAACACTACAGCACCTTGTCCTGCATCCTTCCCAGCTGCCAAAAGAGTGACCCAATGGGCCGTGAAAGAAAGGTAACGTCCCTGTCCATGCCTGCTGGACCATGAGTCAGCGGTAATATGCACCTTACCGCTGACCGCCCTGTCCAGCGAGGCCAAGACATTGCCTTCCACATGCCGGTAGAGAGCCGGAATAGCCTTCCGTGAGAAAAAGTGGCGTTTGGGAACCTGCCACTGAGGAACCGCACATTGCACAAACTCACGGAAGGGGGCCGAGTCTACCAACTGAAAAGGCAGCAGTTGAAGCGCTAGCAATTTAGCCAAGCTAGCATTCAACCGCTGGGCATGTGGATGGCTGGGAGTGAACTTCTTTTGACGGTCCAGCAGCTGGGGCAGGGAAATTTGCCTGCTAGAATCGGACGTCGGTGTACTGCTAGCAGAGTGGCCGCAAGTACTTGGCTGTGACACACCTAATTCTACACCTTCATTCCTCTCAGTGCATGTTTCAGAGAGGACTGAAGTTATAGTGGGGTTGGAGATCCCAGCTGATGCGGTGCAAGGAGAGGTCCGCTTTGTTCTTTGGTGTGGGTCTTTGAGGTAGGCTTGCCAACGAGCTGCATAGCAGGTCAACATATGTCTGGTCAGGCATGTGGTACCCAAGCGGCTGATGTTTTGGCCACGCGATATACGCTTGAGACATATGTTGCAAACAGCAGCGGTGCGATCTGATGCACTAGCCTCAAAAAAGGCCCACACCAAGGAACTTTTTGAATGACGGGCAGAGGCAGCGCCCTGCACAGGCGGAGCTCTGCGGTGTGATTCCGTCGGTGTACTGCCCTTACGCTGGCCACCAAAGGGCATCCTGCCTCGTTGGAGATGTGCCTCCTCCTCATCCTCCTCCTCCTCCTCTCTACTATTAGGCACCCACGTGGAGTCAGTGACCTCATCATCCCCTCCCTCCTCATCACTGGAGCCAATCTGGCAGTATGCTGCAGCTGCTGGAACATGACTGCCAGATTGGTGTCCTTCTTGAGCATCCCCTCTGTCTGCTCTCACGCTACTGCCTTCCTGTAGCTGGGTTTCATCATCAGACCCTTCGAAACGCTGGGCATCCTCCTGGAGCATGTACCCAACACTGTGCTCAAACAGTTCGGGGGACTCCTCAGGAGGAGGACATGGTGGGTCTAGGGAAGGAGTGACTGATGATGAGTCTGACATTGATACCAGGGAAGAGGACGCTTTGGCAGCTGCTTTGCCAGTACCCTGAGCCTGGGTGAGAGAGGATGAGGAGGAGGAGGAGGGCTTGGTCATCCACTCTACCAAGTCTTCGGCATGATGTGGCTCAACATGTCCAGCTGCCGAAAAGAAGGACAAGCGTGTCCCATGGCCATGTGCTGATGACAATGCACCGCGTCCACGACCAGCACTGTTGCCCCCAGACACAGAGCCTGCTTGCCCTCTTTTATTGCCTCCTGACTGTCTGCCTCTCCTTGTTTGCCTTCCAGACATTCTAATAGATGGCCTGCAGGGAGATGGGAAAAAAGCAATAAGGGCTACCTTCAGGTGTCCTTCTCTGTCCCTTTACTTAAGGATTTCTAAATATGGTTGAGGATGATTGCTTTTGCACAGAATAGCACAACGACAATTTCCCTGACTGTCAAAAAAACAAGGATTTCAAAGATGGTTGATGAGGAATGCTTTAGCACACTATAGCACAATGAGAATTTCCCTCACTGTCCTTCCCTGTCCCTAGAAACAAGGATTCGCACAGTGAAAGAAACTGACACTCTCCCTACCTAGAGTTTTCTGTCCCTAGAAAAAATGTTTTTTTAAAGCACACTATAGCACAAGGAGAATTCCCCTCACTTTCCTTCTTTGTCCCTAGAAACAAGGATTCGCACAGTGAAAGAAACTGACACTCTCCCTACCTAGAGTTTTCTGTCCCTAGAAAAAAAGTTTTTTTAAAGCACACTATAGCACAAGGAGAATTCACTCACTGTCCTTCCCTGTCCCTAGAAACAAGGATTTGCACAGTGAAAGAAACTGACACTCTCCCTACTGTGAGGGGGTTAACTCGGTAGCGGGTGTGTGTGACCCCCTGGTTGGGCTCCCCACACAAAAACAGGGCCAGCAGACGGAGGTTGTGGTTTTCAAAATCAAAAGGTGCGGTTTATTTCTCTATGTACAGTGACAAAAACACAGCAAAGCCAAAAAGAAACAAACAAAATAAATCCTGGTCAGTTTGACCTCTGACTAAACATGCAGGTTTCCTAAACTAACAACTGGGATCAGCCTGGTGCTGTCCTAGTCCCTAAGTCCCTGGTTTAGTAAAAGTCCAAACAAATAGCCACACAGGCTTTGCCTCACCGCACAGGGGTTCACTCTCCCTAGACAGTCCACACAGCTCTGGTTCCAGGCATGAGCTAACATCTAATGAATCTGGGAGTTTTTTATAGAGGCCTAAATGAGCTGACAAGCTTCAGCTGGCCTCATCAACTCTGTCTGCACGACGCCCCACACTCTCCCTAGAGGTAAGAGTCATCCATGAGCCTACTAGCCTCAGCTGGGCTTATACAACTCTCCACCCTAGTTGTATAAGTCAGCATAAAGCCTGAATCTGGGAGAAATATATCTACCCCCCTGGATGCAACCAGGTGACTTTACCTTCCTGCTGTCACATACCCCCCCCTCTTGTTTTAACCTTGGGGTTGGAACACCAGCAATCAGGCATTCATGTACTCGAGACAAAGCATCCACATTCCCCATTTGAACGCCAGGGCGATGCTTTACTGTGAAGTTGAATTCCTGTAGGGCCAGGAACCACCTATTCACTCTTCTATTTGTCTCCTTGTTTTGAGCCATCCACTTTAACGGAGCGTGATCCGTAACCATGTCAAAGTGCCTACCTAGCAGATAGTACCGAAGGGAATCTAGAGCCCACTTCACCGCTAAACACTCCTTTTCAACCGTGGCGTAATTTACCTCATGGGACTTCAACTTCCTGCTGAGGTAAATGACTGGGTGCTCTTCCCCGTTCCAGACCTGGGACAATACTGCTCCTAACCCCACATCTGACGCATCACTTTGTACGACAAAGTCTTTAGAGAAGTCGGGTGAGTACAACACTGGCTGGCTACATAAGGCTTGTTTCAAGAATTGGAATGCTGCCTCAGCCTCGGGGGTCCATTTAATCATGACCGACCCTTTCCCTTTCGTCAGGTTGGTTAGGGGCACAGCCTTAGAAGCAAAGTGGGGAATGAAGCGCCGATAATAACCCGCGATTCCCAGAAAGGCCCGTACCTGCTTCTTGCTGTTGGGACGTGGCCAACTCTGGATGGCCTCGACTTTGTTGAGTTGGGGTTTTATCACTCCCCTGCCAATGGTGTACCCAAGATATTTGGCCTCCTCCTGCCCAATGGTACACTTCTTGGGGTTAGCCGTAAACCCCGCTTCCCGGATAGAGTCTAGGACTGCTTGCACTTTTGGCAGATGTGAGGCCCAATCTGTGCTATGGACAATTACGTCATCCAGGTAAGCCGCAGCATACTTCCGATGGGGCCTCAGTATCTGGTCCATTTTCCGCTGGAATGTGGCCGGCGCATTCTGTAACCCGAACGGCATTCTCTTATATTGGAACGCCCCGTCTGGGGTTACAAATGCGGTTTTCTCTTTGGCCGACTTGGCCAGGGGAATTTGCCAATACCCTTTTGTGAGGTCAAGAGTCGTCATGTATCGGGCTGTTCCCAGCCGGTCGATCAACTCATCTATACGTGGCATGGGGTAGGTGTCAAATTTTGTAACTTTGTTCAACTGACGAAAATCGTTACAAAATCGCCAGCTCCCATCCGGTTTAGGCACCAACACAATGGGACTAGACCAATCACTTTGGGACTCCTCTATCACCCCTAAGTTCAGCATTTTCTGTACTTCCTCCCGTATTGCCTCCCGTCGGGCCTCTGGGATCCGATAGGGTTTTAACTTCACCCTTTCACCGGGCGGGGTAATAATATCATGCTCTACCCCAGATGTTTGTCCCGGCAGCTCAGAGAACACCTCCTTGTTGCGAAGCACAAACTCCTTAACCTCCTGTTGTTGGGGTTGTGACAAGGTGGCTGCTATTCCAACCTCCGGAATCACGCAACCAGTTTGAGCTGGTGACCAAGTTTCTGCGACTAGGGACTCTCTATCCCTCCAGGCTTTCAACAGATTAACGTGATATATCTGTTCGGGCTTTCGCCTTCCTGGTTGTCTGACCTTGTAATTCACTTCGCTCACTTTTTCCATTATCTCGTAGGGGCCTTGCCATTTGGCAAGGAATTTACTTTCAACCGTAGGGACAAGTACCAATATCCTATCCCCCGGGGAAAAGGTACGGGTCTTTGCTCCACGGTTGTACACTCTCTGCTGTGCCAACTGCGCTTGGGCCAAATGTTCCTTCACGATGGGCATTACCTGTGCAATTCGATCTTGCATCAGGGCGACATGCTCAATCACACTCCTGTGGGGAGAACTCTCACTTTCCCAAGTTTCCTTGGCAATATCCAACAGCCCTCTTGGGTGTCTCCCATACAGTAACTCAAAGGGGGAGAATCCCGTAGAGGATTGGGGCACCTCCCTAATAGCAAACATCAAATAAGGAAGTAGACAGTCCCAATCCTTTCCATCTCTATCCACCACTTTCTTCAACATTTGTTTTAGGGTTTTGTTGAATCTTTCAACCAGCCCATCGGTTTGGGGGTGATACACAGATGTACGCAATTGCGTCACTTTGAACAATTTACACAGCTCTTTCATAACCCGGGACATAAAGGGTGTACCTTGGTCCGTAAGCAGTTCTTTACAAATACCCACCCGGCTAAAAACAAGAGATAGCTCTTTGGCTATGGTTTTGGCCGAGGTATTTCTGAGAGGGATCGCTTCTGGATAACGGGTGGCATAGTCCATTATAACCAATATGTACTGGTGCCCCCTAGCGGACTTGATTATAGGACCTACCAAATCCATTGCGATTCTCTCAAACGGGACCTCAATGATGGGTAGAGGGACCAGCGGGCTACGGAAATGTGGCATCGGGGCCGACCTCTGACACACAGGGCAGGAGGAACAATAATTTTCTATGTCCTTCATCACCCCAGGCCAATAGAATCTCTGTAATACCCTCTCTCGGGTTTTCTCTGTCCCCAGATGACCTCCAAGAATGTGCCCATGGGCCAACTCCAACACCAACTTCCTGTAAGGTTTGGGCACCACCAGCTGCTCAACGGTTTCTTCTGCCCTTTTTGCCACCCGATACAGTAGGTCCTTCTCTACGCTGAAGTATGGGTAAGTGCAGGTATTATCTGGGTTCACTAACTCGCCATCTATTTCCACTACGTTTTCCCGTGCCTTTATTAGGGCGGGGTCTTTTAACTGTTCTGTGGCAAAATTTTCCCTGTGAACCTCCAGATCAGAAAACTCCACAGACGGTAGGTTTTCGTCTGAGGAGGTGGGCTCCTCTCCAGTTTCTTGAGTCTCCCCTGCCAATACTGACAAGGGAAATTCTGGAGAGTCCTCCCCACTCTCAGAGGAGTTCTGGCTATCACATTCCTGGTACATAGGGGCACCAGTGGGGGGCTCAGGATCATCCCACAGTTCCCAGAACTTCGGAAAATCCCTTCCCACAATGGCATCATGCGGTAATTGAGATACTAACCCCACTGGATGAGAGAGGGTACCTTTGGGGGTCTCGAAACACACTGTAGTCACTGGATACTCTCGGGTGTCCCCATGCACACAAATAACAGCTACCTTGCTATTCCCAGAGACCTCTGTTTTAACTAATTCAGCCTTTATCAGGGTCACAAGGCTACCTGAATCCAGCAATACCACAACATTTCTACCATTAATACACATTTTGCATAAATGTTTCTCAGTTCCCCGAATGGCAGTGCATGCGACTGTCGCACACAGCGACTGATGTCTGTCCGTCAGAAAGTCACACTGCATGGGTTCCTCCACAACCGGGCAATTGGCTGCAATATGTCCCGCTTGCCGGCAGCGGTAGCAAACGATCCTTCTTGCGGCCTCTTGAGCCGCTGATTTCCCAGGCTGTTCTCGCCAAACTTGGGGTAGAGCTCCCACCCTCTCACTCTCTCCACCCTCACCCCTTGGAATCCTCTTATCCGCCCCTGGGGATGGTCTGGTCTTAGGGTGGAAAGTCCGAGTGTCTCTGGAAGAGGCCGTCAGGTTCTCTGTAGCCAAGTATTTCTCTACACGATCCACAAGACCACCGGCCGTCTCTGGGTCTCCATGGCTTACCCACTTTTGGATGGCAGTAGGAAGAGCTCTCAAAAACCGATCCATTACAACACGTTCCACAATCTCTGGTGCGGACAAAGTCTCTGGCTGTAGCCACTTCCTGCTCAGGTGAATGAGATCATACATTTGAGACCTGGGGGGTTTTCCAAGCTGGAAAGTCCAGTTATGCACACGTTGAGCCCGGACAGCCAGGGTGACACCCAGCCTTGCCAATATTTCAGCTTTTAGCATCACATAGTCTTTTGCTTGGTCAGGCTCTAGGTCATAGTAAGCCTTCTGCGATTCACCAGTTAACAGAGGAGCCACCAGTCCAGCCCACTGCTCCTCAGGCCACTTTTCTCTTTCAGCAGTCCTTTCAAATGTGGTCAAAAATACCTCTGGATCATCCTCTCCAGTCATTTTTGTCAATAAACGACTCACCCCAAAGGACGCGGTATTAGTGGGACGGCTTTCCTCACTGGTCTGCGGACGTTGCTGCATTACTGCTTCCATTTGTTGTAGTCTCTGCTCTTGCTTCTGTAACAGGTCTATGAAGCGGGCCTCAGATTGCTGCTGGGCTTGTTGATGAGCTTGCTGCTGGGCTGCAAGGCTCCTTTGCAAACCTGCATTTGTCTGCTGTTGATTGGCATTTGCTAGAGCCAGCTGTTTCAGTATCTCCTCCATGCTGGCTTAAAAAAACTGCCCGCATTCTCCACCAACTGTGAGGGGGTTAACTCGGTAGCGGGTGTGTGTGACCCCCTGGTTGGGCTCCCCACACAAAAACAGGGCCAGCAGACGGAGGTTGTGGTTTTCAAAATCAAAAGGTGCGGTTTATTTCTCTATGTACAGTGACAAAAACACAGCAAAGCCAAAAAGAAACAAACAAAATAAATCCTGGTCAGTTTGACCTCTGACTAAACATGCAGGTTTCCTAAACTAACAACTGGGATCAGCCTGGTGCTGTCCTAGTCCCTAAGTCCCTGGTTTAGTAAAAGTCCAAACAAATAGCCACACAGGCTTTGCCTCACCGCACAGGGGTTCACTCTCCCTAGACAGTCCACACAGGTCTGGTTCCAGGCATGAGCTAACATCTAATGAATCTGGGAGTTTTTTATAGAGGCCTAAATGAGCTGACAAGCTTCAGCTGGCCTCATCAACTCTGTCTGCACGACGCCCCACACTCTCCCTAGAGGTAAGAGTCATCCATGAGCCTACTAGCCTCAGCTGGGCTTATACAACTCTCCACCCTAGTTGTATAAGTCAGCATAAAGCCTGAATCTGGGAGAAATATATCTACCCCCCTGGATGCAACCAGGTGACTTTACCTTCCTGCTGTCACACTACCTAGAGTTTTCTGTCCCTAGAAAAAATGTTTTTTTAAAGCACACTATAGCACAAGGAGAATTCCCCTCACTTTCCTTCTTTGTCCCTAGAAACAAGGATTCGCACAGTGAAAGAAACTGACACTCTCCCTACCTAGAGTTTTCTGTCCCTAGAAAAAATGTTTTTTTAAAGCACACTATAGCACAAGGAGAATTCACTCACTGTCCTTCCCTGTCCCTAGAAACAAGGATTCGCACAGTGAAAGAAACTGACACTCTCCCTACCTAGAGTTTTCTGTCCCTAGAAAAAATGTTTTTTTAAAGCACACTATAGCACAAGGAGAATTCCCCTCACTTTCCTTCTTTGTCCCTAGAAACAAGGATTCGCACAGTAAAACACACTGACACTCTCCCTACCTATCCTTCTCTTTCCCTAAACGAAAGGAATCCAGGTTAAGCAAGAAAGAAATAAATGTCACTGTCCCTGCCTATGCTTCTCTTTCCCTGCTCCGGAACACACTACACTAGGCCGCCGTGCTGGCGGCCTTTTATAGTGTGGGGCGTGTACTAAACACCCTCAGCAATAATTGGCCACAGGCATCCTGCCTGTGGCCAATCATTGCTCTCCTCGCTGCCGGCGCTGTGATTGGCCAAGCATGCGGGGTCACAGTGCATGCTTGGCCAATCACAGCGCCTGGATGACACTGCGATGGCGTAGTGCATTGTGGGCCGTTCGCGTCACTCAAATTTGGCGCGAACGGCCCAAATCGTTCGATCTTCGTCGAACGATCGAACAGCCGATGTTCGAGTCGAACGTATGTTCGACTCGAACACGAAGCTCATCCCTAGTGGGGAGACATCGCAGGATCCTGGGGACAAGGTAAGTAACTTTGCCTGGATCCTGCGATGCAATCCTGAGTGTTGCTCGGGGTTACTGCTTTTGGTAATGAAAATTCACCCCAAACCACACTCGGGATTACCGCTAGTGAGATTAAAGCACTAATAACTCCAAAAGCAAATATTTATCATATTGCAGCTTACCAATTATTATATGTGATGGCTAAATTAGTTTTCTGTCTTCTATTTTAATTTTGTGATCCAGACAGTAAGTCTATATTGTTTTTCAAAAGAACAATCTCTCCTGCAGATGTATCAGTTTACAAAGATGAGAAACCATCAACCTCTTCAAGGGGTTCTGCAATGATCAGCTTGTTCATTAATTCATTAAAACTGTTATCCCAAAAGAAAAAAAAGAAAAAACAGTTGTAACTGCTTATAAAGTATTAGCTGGTGTTTAGCTTCAACTTGTAAGTGTATCTAAATCTGCTAGTGTATTTACTACTCCCCTACCCCCCAGACTGACAATGCTGCTGTCTGCTGTTGAGTTGTGTCTCAATAAAACAAGATGTGTATTACTGGCCAAATCACCATGTGAAAACAGAGGGAAAAAAAACTAAAAGAAGAAATTGCATGCAGCCGCCACATCCAAGGATTGGTAAGCTGCAATATAATACATTTTTAGTTTTGGGTTCAATATCGCTTTAACCACTTGCTTACTAGGCACTTATACTTTACTTTCAGCTCTCTCACACTTTGAATGACAATTTCGCGGTCATGCAACACTATACCCAAATTACATTTTTATATATTTTTTTCACACAAATAGGGCTTTCTTTTGGTGGTATTTAATCACTACTGTGTTTTAAATTATTTGCTAAACAAAAGATTGAAAATGTTGAAAAAAAATACAAAATGTTTTTCAATTTTTTTTATAAAATTTTGCAAAACAGGTAATTTTTCCCCTTCACTGATGGGCGCTAATGGAGGTGGCACTGATGTGCTGCACTGATCAGGAGGCACTGGTGGGCCCTGATCAGGAGGCACTGATGGGCAATGAGTAACAGTACTGTTGGGCACTGATAGATGGCACTGGTGGGCACAAATTTGCAGCACTGCAGGGCACAGATTAGCAGCACTGTTAATTAGGGAACCGATGTCCCTCTAACAAAAGCCGGTCACCGGCTTTCTTTTCTTCATGCTGACAGCGTGAAGAAAAAAAACAAAAAGGCAATAACTGGCTTCTGTTTACTTTTGTGATCAGCTGTCAGTGGCTGACAGCTGATCACGTGGTAAAGGGCGCACTGTGATTGGCCTTTTACCCTGCTCTGTGATTAGCAGAGTCTGAAGAATTCGGCGATCACAGAGCGTGGTGCAAGAACGGGAAGACGTACATGAATGCCCTCCCGGCATTTGAGGTCCCTGCTGTAGCCATCTTTCGGCTATAGTGCGGACGTCAAGTGGTAATGACCTACATTATAGGAGGTCAAAATTTAAATGACTCAATTGAATGGATTTGTTCTGCTATGACCTGACTATATAGTATAGTTACATGCTGATACAAGTAAAACTTTGTTTATTTTATAGTTTTTTTTTTTTTTTATCTTTTTATTGGTTTTCAAAAAAACAAAACAAACAGTAAAACATACATTGGTCTTACATTGTGTCAAGTCAATCCTTGCAAGGAGCACATCAGCACCACAGCAGATTAATAAAACAAAGCATGCAGTATTGGTTGTGAAATAGATTACAGCAGTGTGGCTCCTGGGGGCAGTTCACAGCTGTACAGTATCAATTATTACAGTATGCATCAGTGAGCCCCTAGCACCCAACGGGGAGCTATTTGACAAGCTGGATCATTGGGGGGCCCGGAGGCAGTGGATGGATCCGCCAGCCATTTGGACAAGACCTTGTCATATTTGAGCGGGCAGCCTCTGTTGGCATATGTGTCTTTGTAGAGTGGTAGGCTATCATTAATTAGTCGTTTCCACAGGGAAAGAAGTAGACTTGCGCCAGCTGAGGGCTATAGCTTTGCAGGCATAGAACAGGAGCAACCCTACCAGGGTGCGTCCTGCCACCGTTGGAATAAGTTGTTCTACCAAGCCTAGCATGCAGATTGGCATTGATGGTTGCAACGAGTGAAGTCACCGGGAGTCTCACTACAGCGCCAACACTCGAGGGAGGAGTCTGGTATCATTTTGTGTAATCTATGAGGGGTGAAATATGCCTGTTGGACTATTTTGAATTGGATCAAGCGATCTCTCAAAGAAACTAGGGAGCTAAAGGGGAAGTCCCATATGTCATCCCAGTCCAAAGTCGGGGATATCGTGTGACCATTGAGATCTCAGCTTCTCCAGAGACGGAAGGAAGGCGATTATCAAATGCGAGTATAGGTGAGAAGTGGGTTTCTTTACACAATCTGATCTAAGAAGGTCTTCTAATGCAGACTGGACCAGCTAAGGGGGGGAGCCTGAGAATTGGCAGCTGAAGGCATGGGAGAGTTGAAGGAAACAAAAAAATTAGGACTGTGGAACATTATAATCAGAGCTCAATTTGGAAAGCGGGACCAGGGATTGGCCAGAGATAACTTGGGCCACTGTTTTGATGGTAAATTTGGTCCAGGCATGAGGTTCGGGCAATTTGTAGATGTGCTCCAGGGGGGCACTGGGGGAGATCGCCTGTTGGGGGTATCGTTCTAATTTTAGACCTGCCCCCCATGCACGCAGCGTGGTGCGCATGGAGGGTGTCAGTGGATAGGGGGCCCGGGGACCAGGAAAAAGCAAAAATTTGAGCGCCTCTAGGGAACCCAGCACTGCTGCCTCGACTTGAATAGCGGGGTTTGAGATGTCCAGGTCGAGCCACCACGCCGCTGTGACTAGCTGGGTGGCCAGATAATATTTGTACAGATCAGGACATGCCAAGCTGCCTTGGGAGGTCGGGCGCACCAGTGTGGTCCAGCTGTATCTGGGGGATTTAGACGCATGAAAAAGGATTTAGGGATCCACTGCGGGGAGTGACGAAACAAGTATGTGAATTTGGGTAATATTTTCATTTTAGGCAAATTGATACGTCCCAAAATTGAGAGAGGCAGGTACTCCCACGCCTTCAGCTGTTGCCTGACCTCCTGAACCACTGGGGACAGGTTAAGGGAGATATATTTGGAAGCCTGCCTAGAGACCACCACCCCAAGGTATTTGAAGTTTTCGACCTATTGCAAGGGAGTGTCAGTGGAAGCCATAGCGCGGGCCAGAGGGTTAACGGGAAACAGCAGGGACTTCGTCCAGTTTACCCTGAGGCCCCCGACAGAGGAAAAGGAGTCGAGGACCCGTAGGACCCCCTCGAGCGATGGACCCGCATCGTTGAGGAATAGGAGGAGGTCGTCCGCATACAGGGCGACCCTCTCCTCCAGCCAGCCAACCCGCAGCCCCTTAACGTCAGGGGAAGTGCGAAGGGCCTCCGCAAGCGGTTCCATTGCGATGGCGAATAGGGCTGGAGAGAGAGGGCAGCCCTGCCGCGTACCCCTGGACAGGTGGAAGGACCATGACAGGCCTCCTCCCAGTTTGATGGCCGAGGTGGGGTCTCGGTAAAAGACCTGCATCCATTTGATGAAGATCAGGGGGAACCCGTTTATTTTATAGTTTAACTAAGAATAGCATTTGACTGCTGAATATTTTTGGGGATGTATACTAATCATGAAAATAGCACAATTTTCCTGTTTCATATTTGGAAAAAGTAATTTGTTTAGGAGTATTATTTTGTGAAATTCATAGAAGGCAGGCAGTGATTTTGTTGCTTTCAGGTTGTTTTCTGTCCCACAATAGGTCAGAAATGCACATAAATAGACCAGGTTATATGTATTTTCTTTTTTTTTTTTTTGTTTAATTCAACAAGTTTTAGTTTATTTCTTTAAACTCTGATTACACTGAAACTCCGTTGTCTCCAACCCAAACACTGATCATTTCTTATGAACAGATTCTGTTAGCCTAGATACAGGATTACGAGCGGGAACACTTGTAAATGTAATTAGTTCATTTTTATAGCGCTTTTCTTCCTAGAGACAAAAATTAAATGTAGCGGGGTCCCCTTTAAGGCTCCCAGGACTACCTTACCCAGAACCCCTTTCGGCAATGTTTCCACCCCAGAGACTCATGGGAGGGGTTATATAAGGAGGCAGCGAGGCAGAGCTCGGCCTCTTTGGGACACGAGACTTCAGTGGAGAGATCTTCCTGTGCGGAACCGCTGTGGTGTAAGGCCTGAAGCCTGGGGCCTTGCGCTGCTACCCAAAAGAGCCTTCCACCCCATCGCGAGCCTGGGTGGCATCTGACTCAGTTTCTTCAACCGCTGCTGAGCCGGAGACCCGACCGCTCCAGACGCTGTGTGTGGAAACACAGCAGGTGGAAGTTCCCGGACTGGGATCGCGTCCGGAGGGGTGAGCGAGCACATGCTCAATCCACAAATACTGTATACCATTGTTAGGCCTACAGACTGCCGTGGCCCACCAGTTCCTATTTCAGTTTCCCCCCCTCCCTGGAGATCCATAGCAGAACTGAGTCAAACGGATCTCTAGTGGAGTGTACTGTGTTGGCATTTTTACCCCCCTTGGATTACAAATGTGTTCCTGAAATGTGCACCACCCTTTAAAGACTTGCATGCGAAAAATTTTACCCCCTA
The DNA here is from genome assembly GCA_029206835.1 of Rana muscosa. Taxonomy (NCBI): domain Eukaryota; kingdom Metazoa; phylum Chordata; class Amphibia; order Anura; family Ranidae; genus Rana; species Rana muscosa. Next base: position 132,128,039 of record CM055120.1, read on the forward strand.
GAGACTGAGTTATATGGTCACGCCTGGCCATCTAGATAGTTTATTTAGTTGCTGCGCCATAGGGTGCATAGTGAGGTACTGTTACACGTGGCGCGTGTGCGCCATATCTTACTAGTTATAGTGTGACCATTGCTGCAGGGCTCTGCAGATAGATTCATGTGATCTGTTACAGCTGTTGATTTTATTGCCAGTAGAAAGTAAATTCGTTATTCTTCTATCACTGCATTGGTGTCTGAATTTAACCATAGAGCATAAGATATATATATATTACCCTAGACTAACTGTGCCAGAAGGGGGTCGAGTAAATTGCCGGGGGTTGGCGGAGCTGTCTTCAGGGCCCAAACTAAATCTGCAGCCCTCTTAACTGAAGATATCGCTACACGTGGGGGTTCTCGTCCGGGATCCTGATACAGCAGGTGAACGCCAGAAGTGCCGGCATGGACCCCATGGACCCGCAAGCAGTAGAAGAGTGGTGCAAAGCCTCTAGGGCAGAGCCAAACCGCTCGATAGTCATCAGCCTCAATGGGGAGGAATGATCGACTGAAACGGTAGAGGAGTTAATGAAGTCAGTGTCCCCAGATCACACACCATGGGTGACGGAGATAAAGTCAGACCCAGACACCTCATATCAGTATGCACTAGTGGAGTACTGGGACGGGATGCCAGAGGCTTGCAAGCGCAAGTGTGTGCGGACGCCAGACAATAGAACCTATAGGTTGGCGCACGCAGTAACTGTAGAGAAGGAGCCATCACCAACGGGATCACCGCAGGCTGCGGCCCGTACCTCACCAGAAAGAGGAGACAGGGTGACGCCCCCAGTGGCACCTGCACCTGCCACTGCTCTATCACCAGAATTGATAAAGGCAATAGGGGATCTGCTAACCAAATGTCAGAAGACAAGCACGGTGCATGTAGAGACTAGCTACCAAAGACTAAAGACATTCTCGGGGAAGCTCCCTGTCCCTGCAGGGGAGGAAGACTTCAATACTTGGGTGAAACAGGCATTACAAGCAGTGGAGGCATGGGAGGTGCCTGAAGCGCAGAAGAGGCAACGAGTGATAGAAAGCCTTAAAGGCGCAGCGGCAGAAGCGGTGAAATGTTTCCGGTTTGGAAATACAGACTGCACGGCTCAAGACTGTCTAGCTATGCTACAGGAAGAGTTTGGTCAGCTAGAAAAGGTGACAGAGATGGTCTACCAATTTGAACATACTTTCCAACAGCCGAATGAAAAGCTTTCATAGTATGTCAGAAGACTGAACAGGTTGCTGTGTAAGATTGTCTTGAAGAAGGGAATGATGCCCGAAGATACAGATGCGGCAAGAATGAAGCAAGTCTTAAAGGGAGCGTTACGCTCGGATCCAGTCTGGTTGCATTTGAAAACCTCAGGTGGAGGAATGTCACTGACTTACTCTGATTTGATAAAAATCCTCAGAGATGAGGAGGCACTGCAGAAGGATCAGGCAATGATAAAGACAAGTCATGCCCCTACACCAGTGATGGTCAACTCGCTCATGACTCCAGAAAGGGACTCATAAGTGGACACTTTGTAATCACAAATGTCTCAGGTGTTAGAGATGCTAACCTCTCTGATGACGAAAGACACACAGGGTCCAGAGAAAGAGGTAGCGAGAAAGGAACTGTTCCCAGCTGTTTCGGCACCCACATCTCTGCAAGAATGGGGGGACATAATCTGTTTTAACTGTGGGGGAGTTGGCCACATTGCAGCTACATGTTCCAGTCCCAAGAAGAGGAAAACAGATAACCGCAAGCCGGCGGGAAACTCCAGAGGGCCCCGGTGAAAGAGTCAACCGGGTGCCCATCATCTTCAGTGAGCTCCAAGCTGAATGCGAAACAGAAGAAAAGGAGACAAAACCCCTCAGAGGAAACATAACATTCCTCAACAGAGATACACCCCAGAGAAAGGGGGAAAGACCCCTCAGAAGAGGCACAGCATTCCCCAGAGGGGATGCACACCTAAGAAAAACAATAATATCCCTCAGCGGGTCTGTACACCCATTGAAAGGAGGGAAATCAATGCATACCAGGCTCAAGAAAGACTAAAGGCCAAAGGGAGTTGGACGAGAGAGAGTCCGAAGGGAAAGGACCAGAAGAAGGCGACCCCTGCCAGGCCATATCCGGAGAAGCTGGTAGGCCCATCTCCTATAGTGCCCATTCAAGTGGAGGGAGTCTACACCAGAGCCATCTTGGATACTGGGGCACAAGTGACCCTATTATACCGGGATTTCTACGATAAGCGTTTGAGTCACCTGCCCATCCAGAAGATAGAGGAACTGGAAATATGGGGAATTGGAACCCAGAGCTTCCCCTACGATGGCTATCTGCCCGTCAAGATGACCTTTGACCCATCTGTGGCTGGGAAGGCCGAAGTGTTTGACACCCTGGCAGTTGTGTGCCCTCGGCCGCCAGGAGCCAACAAGAGTTCCCTTATAATAGGGACGAACACGGACCTAGTCCGAAGACTCCTAACCCCTCTAGTGAAAGAGAAGGGGCCAGCGGCCACCAAGATCCACTCCATGCTGAAGACGGCCTACCAACGGCTGGTCCTAGAGCAGAAGACCCCTGGGGAGGGGATAGGGAAGGTGTGGAGACTTGGAAGAGAAGGGGTAGTGTTGCAGCCCGGCGAAGTAACCTGTCTCAGAGCCACTGTGAAGCTTACTTGGGAGCAACCTGGACCCTTTGTCATGCTGGAGTCCGACCCAAGGGAAGAGTCCTCCGGTCTGGAAGTGATACCAGAAGTGATTCCGCTAAAGGCCCTCAAGAAGGCCCATTGTAGAGTTCCGGTGAGTGTTAGGAATACTACAGGTGGCCCCATGGAAATCCCAGCCAGGATGCTGCTGGGCCAGGTGAGCCCTGCTGCCCCGGTTACCCTGTCAGAAGTCAAGGGGATGGGTGAAGGAGGAGACGTTTGGAAGAAGCGGTCCATGGAAAACCCGAATCTGCCCAGGGCTTGGAAAGAGAGAGCCAAGACCCAGTTGACCAAATGGGAGAAGATCTTCTCCAAAGATGAGTTTGATGTGGGGTGTGCAAGGAGTACCACCCATCGAATCCGCCTCCAAGAAGACAAGCCCTTCAGAGAGAGGGTCAGGCGGGTCCCACTAGCACAGTGGTTCTCAACTCCAGTCCTCAGGGCCCACCAACAGGCCAGGTTTGCAAGATAACTGAAATGCATCACAGGTGATATAATTTGCTGCTCAGGGATTGCAGTATTCTAGTCTGCATCTCACCAAGGTAATACTTAAAATCTGGCCTGTTAGTGGGTCCTGAGGACAGGAGTTGAGAACCACTGCACTAGCAGATCTGGAGGATCTAAGGGAACAACTCACAGAACTCAAGAGGACTGGTGTGATCCGGGAGTCTAGAAGCTCCTATGCCTCCCCGATAGTGGTGGTCAGGAAGAAGAATGGGTCGTTGAGGCTCTGTATACACTACAGGACCCTCAACAGGAGAACCATCCCCGACCATTACACCACTCCGAGGATAGAGGGCGCTTTACAGAGTTTGTCTGGAGCCAAGTGGTTCAGCGTTATGGATCTCAAGAGTGGATACTACCAAATCCCTATGCATCCAGAAGACAAGGAGAAGACAGCCTTCATAACCTCAGTGGGGTTCTTCGAGTTTGATCGAATTCCTCAGGGACTGTCTGGAGCTCCTGCTACCGTCCAACGTCTCATGGAGAAGACTGTAGGAGACATGAACCTTATTGAAGTCCTTGTATACCTGGACGATGTCATTGTCTTTGGGAGAACCCTGGAAGAACACGAAGAGAGGCTGGAAAAAGTGTTGAGAAGACTCAGTGAGGAGGGACTCAAGCTTTCGCCTGAGAAGTGTCGGTTCTACCAGTCTTCTGTGAACTATCTGGGGCACATAGTGTCTGAAGAAGGGGTGGCCGCAGACCCTGAGAAATTGGAGGCAGTTACCTCCTGGCCAAGACCCACCACAGTAACAGAACTCAGATCCTTCTTGGGGTTCTGCTCCTATTACAGGAGGTTTGTGGAAGGATTCATGGGAAGGTTGCACAAGGAAAATAACAGCTACAACCTAACAACACTTCAATTGTTAAATGCCGACTACATAAATAAGTGCTGCATTGCATTGTATTGGTATTTAAATGAAACCTATTGATATGGATTATGCGTAAATTAGTCGTTGATCGCAATTGGGTAAAGCATACATGGCTGATATGCCTTTGGTGGCTGATCGTTTTTCCTGAATTTTAATGGATGCCTACAATATTTGACGTTGGAACTCTGCGAAGTTTATCTGGATTTCTCTGGATCTCCCCCTGGGATTGCTGATGGGCTTATTTGTTTCTTACCTCTGGTAAGCAGCTTGATTGTTGGTGGTGGACACGGGTGTGCATGCACCGAATTTCAAACTCTTTGCGGTTCACCTCTTCACGGCTTCCCTTCATTGCTGATTTTTGATGGGACTTATTTAGGATACATTCATTTTTACAGGACACATTCATTGTTATCACTGTTGGACTTTATTTATTCAATATATATGTGTGGATTCATAATTTTTGATTATTAGTCAATTCACATTAGCGCACTTGTTCTTTTTTATTCTTTTGTGGAAGGATTCGCCCGAATTGCCAGACCATTGAATGAACTACTCAAGTCTGATGACTCAGGGCCCAGGAAGCCGGGAGAGTCAGTCAGAGATCAGTGGAACCAAAAGTGTGAAGAGGCCTTCCAGGCGCTGAAGAAGAGCCTAACCACTGCCCCAGTCTTGGCCTACGCAGACCCAACCAAACCCTATGAACTACATGTAGATGCTAGTCATGACGGTCTGGGAGGAGTACTTTACCAAGGACAACTGCGGCCTGTTGCCTACGTGAGCAGGAGCCTGACCCCCTCTGAGAAGAACTACCCCACTCACAAGCTGGAGTTCCTGGCCCTTAAGTGGGCGGTAGTAGACAAGCTCAAAGACTACCTGTATGGGGCGGAGTTCACTGTGAAGACCGACAACAACCCCCTTACCTACCTTTTCACCACAGAAAAGCTGGACGCCACTGGACACAGGTGGCTGGCCGCATTGTCTGGATTCAATTTCAGCCTAAAGTACAGGCCAGGGGCTGGAAATCGAGATGCAGATGCTCTGTCCAGGAGATCTCATGGCCCCACCAGTGATACGGAAGACTGGACTCAAGTGGCAACTGACGGGGTGCGGGTCCTTTGTCAAGGGGCTGAATTACAAGCCAGAGGAGGCTCAAGGGCGGAAGAGATAGGAGTTACCATGGTAGGAGTCCCCAAACAATACTGTGGAGTAACCCAACTGGAGGAAGACCATCTGCCGAAACTGTCCAAGAAGGGACTGAGATGCGACCAATTAGAAGACCCCATGGGGAAATTGGTTCTGGAAGCCCTGGAGAATCAGGATCCAAATAGACTCCTGCACCACTCCTCAAAGGAAGCTCGTCTGTTGAGGAAAGAGTGGGACAGGTTGCAGGTGCATCAGGGAGTGGTCTACCGAAGGGGCCCCTCTGATGACCTGGAAGATAAATGGCAATTGTTTCTTCCGGAAAAACATAGAGAGACTGTTCTGATTACCCTACATGACAATCACGGCCACCTAGGGGCGGAAAGGACCTTTCAACTCGTCAGAAGTCGGTTCTATTGGCCCTGCATGAGGGCAGAAGTAGAAGAGTACTGCCATTCATGTGCACGCTGCATCCAGAGGAAGACTTTACCCCATCAAGCTGCCCCAATGGACCATCTGCAAAGTCAAGGCCCAATGGATCTGGTATGCATTGATTTTCTCTGCCTGAGTGGACTAGGAAATGTTCTGGTGATAACCGATAATTTCACCCGGTATGCCCAAGCTTTCCCAACCAAAGACCAGAAGGCTTCCACAGTAGCCAAGGTACTCATGGAGAAGTATTTTGTCCATTATGGGCGGCCACAGCGACTCCATTCAGATCAAGGAAGGGACTTTGAGAGTCGGCTGATCCGGAAACTCCTGGATTCGTTAGGAATCAAGAAAACCCGAACCACACCTTACCACCCACAGGGAGATGCTCAGCCGGAGAGGTTTAACCGAACCCTGCTCAATATGTTGGGAACTCTGGATCGTGAGAAGAAACAACATTGGAGCAAACACATAGCAGCTATAGTACACGCTTACAACTGCACCACCAGTGATGCTACAGGCTACTCCCCATATCGACTCATGTTTGGGAGAGAAGCAAGGTTACCTGTGGACCTGGAACCTCTTTAGACCATTCCTCAGCCACATCCCACAAAGGATATGTGGACAGGCTCAGACACAGCCTGAAAGTAGCCTATAAACAAGCTCAAGCGGCCTCAGATCAAAGGGGAGCTCGAAACAAAAGAAACTTCGACTTGAAGGTCCGGGTGCAAGACCTGCAGCCCGGGGACCGAGTACTGCTACGCAATCTGGAGGTCCCTGGAAAACACAAACTTGCAGACAGATGGAGATCTGAACCCTATGTCATCTGTAGGAAGCTGCCGGGCCTACCTGTCTACAAGTTGAAGCCAGAAGGAAAGGTAGGACCACTGAAGACGTGGCATCAAAACCACCTGCTCCCACTTGCTGAAGCAGTCAGGATACCTCCAGTGAGGGACTCCCCTGAACCAGTCTCTATTCTGGATACTCCCAGGCCAAACACCCGGTCCCAGACCTCTCGGTCTGAAGATGGAGAGGCTCTGAACTTAGTGGAGATGAAGGAAGATAACTTGACTGGCTGTGGTCTTCCCCAACTCCAGGAACTTCTGCTATAGATCTTCCAACCACTGAAGACACTATAGATGGACAACTAAATGCAGAAGCCACTGAGTTCATTCCATCTAGTCCTTCATCAGATTCCTGGGAAGATGTCTGTGATACTTACTCTGAAAAGGACCCTAGGGACTCTATGTATCCCTCGGCTTCTGAAGCAGATGTTCCAGAGCCCGCCGTGTTGCCCGAACCTGCTACAGAAGAAGAGCTTGTGGCACCAGAGCCAGAAACCCCAAGAGAGCAAAAGGCTCAAAGAGTCATAAGGCCTCCCAAAAAGTTGACTTACCCACAAATGGGGAAGAGCTCAGAAGATTCCGTGATCACTGCCAGGAGGAGTGCAGAGAATCCGGATCCCTCCACTGTTCATTTGGTGGAGGGCAACCCCCACTCACTCTCTGGCACAGTTAGGCAGGCCACTCATGATAGTGTGACCTGTGGGCAAGGGAATTCAACCCCTCGGTTTTGGTGGGAATTCCCTATGCCAACATCTTACGCAATGTTGTCTAGGGTTGTACGTAATGTATGCTAGAATTATCTTTGGGGACCAAAGAGTTTAAGTGGGGGGAGTGTGTAGCGGGGTACCCTTCAAGACTCCCAGGACTACCTTACCCAGAACCCCTTTCGGCAATGTTTCCACCCCAGAGACTCATGGGAGGGGTTATATAAGGAGGAGGCGAGGCGGAGCTTGGCCTCTTTGGGACACGAGACTTCAGTGGAGAAATCTTCCTGTGCAGATCCGCTGTGGTGCAAGGCCTGAAGCCTGGGGCCTTGCGCTGCTACCCAAAAGAGCCTTCCACCCCATCGCAAGCCTGGGTGGCATCTGACTCGGTTTCTTCAACCGCTGCTGAGCCGGAGACCCGACCGCTGCAGACGCTGTGTGTGGAGACACAGCAGGTGGAAGTTCCCGGACTGGGATCGCGTCCGGAGGGGTGAGCGAGCACATGCTCAATCCACAAATACTGTATACCATTGTTAGGCCTACAGACTGCCGTGGCCCACCAGTTCCTATTTCATTTTCCCCCCTCCCTGGAGATCCATAGCAGAACTGAGTCAAACGGATCTCTAGTGGAGTGTACTGTGTTGGCATTTTTACCCCCCTTGGATTTCAAATGTGTTCCTGAAATGTGCACCACCGTTTAAAGACTTGCATGCAAAGAATTTTACCCCCCTAGAGACTGAGTTATACGGTCAGGCCTGGCCATCTAGATAGTTTATTTAGTTGCTGCGCCATAGGGTGCATAGTGAGGTACTGTTACACGTGGCGCGTGTGCGCCATATCTTACTAGTTATAGTGTGACTATTGCAGCAGGGCTCTGCAGATAGATTCATGTGATCTGTTACAACTGTTGATTTTATTGCCAGTAGAAAGTAAATTCGTTATTCTTCGATCACTGCATTGGTGTCTGAATTTAACCATAGAGCATAAGATATATATATATATTACCCTAGACTAACTGTGCCAGAAGGGGGTCGAGTAAATTGCCGGGGGTTGGCGGAGCTGTCTTCAGGGCCCAAACTAAATCTGCGGCCCTCTTAACTGAAGGTATCGCTACATAAATATCAATTGGTATTGGGGGAGATAGCTGGTGAAGCAGCCCTCTTGGGTGTGCTTGATAGAATATCATACTAGGGCTATTTTTTTTAGATTTTTTTAAACATGACTCAATTAACCTACCAGCATATATTTTGAGTGTGGAGGAAACCAGCGTACAAGGAGGAAACCTGCGTGCCAGGAGGGAACCCTCACAGGCTCAGGGAGAACATGCAAACTCCATGCAGATAGTGACCTAGCTGGCATTCAAATAAAATTCCCCAGTGCTTTAAGGCAAAAGTGCTAACCACCAAGTAGAAAAAGGGGGGGGGGTTCAGATCGAGCCACTAAGCCACTGTACTTTAGCCCAATTTTATCTGGTAGCTTCAGCTCTGCACAAGCAATGATAGCAGATTTTAGGTATAAGTAGATATTTAGCTATAAACACAATTCACAAATGTACCTTCAAAACACAAATATTGGGAAAAAATACAAGCAAACAAAATAGGTCAAATAGACTTTTTTTTTTATTTCTGAAAGTGATTTGCAACTTTTCAAGAATTGGAACGACCCTTCTTTGGCAATACTATTTCCACTGCTGCTTTATCCACCCTTTACATGATTAAATAAAGTGCATGGGTGGACTCCAAGAAGACTGTGGAGTTGATTTACTAGAACTGGAGAGTGCAACGTTTGGTGCAGCTCTGCATAGAAACCAATCGGCTTCCAGTTTTTTTTTTATTAAACAAGTCAATGTTTGAAGCTGGTTGGCTACTATGCACAGCTGCACCGGATTTTGCACTCTCCAGGTTTAGTAAATCAACCCCTGTGTTTAACCACTTGCCGTCCACCCACTGTCAAATGACGGCTGGGGGGGCGCGGCTTTTATTCTGGGTGGACGTCATATGATGGCCTCCCAGAACGACTGTCTTAGCAACAGGGCGCGACACCAATCTCTGTAAAGAGCCATGGCTCTTTAACCTTATGATCGGCTGTGTCCAATCACAGCCGGTCACATGTAAACACGGAGATGCCGGTAATCGGCGCTCCTCGCCTCTCACTGACAGAGTGTGAGTAGAGGAGAGCAGATCAGCAGCATCTCCTCACAGAGGACATCTAGGGATGTAATCAGGGATGTAGTCAGTGCCCATCAGTGAAGGAGAAAAATTACTTATTTACTCATAGAAACTAAGAAAAACTTTATTTTTTTTCAAAATTTTAGATTTTTTTTTTTAAGGAAATTAGGAAATTATAAAAAAACCAATAAGTGATTAAATACCAATAAAATAAAGCTCTATTTGTGTGAAGAAAATTATAAAAATTTCACATGGTTACAGTGTAGCATGACCGCGCAATTGTCATTCAAAGTGTGACAGCGCTGAAAGCTGAAAAATGGCCTGGGCAGGAAGGGGGTGTAAGTGTCCCATATTGAGGTGGTTAAGGTAGACAGGTAGGAAAGGTAGGCAAAAATAAATAAAAGAAGGCAAAATACTCATTGTGTCATAGATCCACAATAAGCATGAAGAGCAAAAAATACTGGCAACCTCATAACCTTTAATCACTGAAAGACCATGGTATTATGTTTATTACAGGTGCTCTTTAAATGTTTAAACTGGTATGTGCATCAGCAGATTAGTAAAGCCCAACAGAAACAAGGGAAGTCCAATTTTGCAAAAAATTGGCATTCGTATTCTTGTTACAAATAACATATCTAGTACCATATAAAGGAACCTATAAGGGCAGGACAGTAAATCAGGCAGTCATCTCAATGGATATTAAGCCTGGGTTCACACTAGCACGATCTCAGAGATCGCTTGTGGTTCGCACCCGCACTGCAGGTGCCGATCACATGCGATCTCTGAGCAATGCGAGTTCAGCCACACAGTTGTATGGCTGAACTCGCATTGGATTTGCACAGAAAATAGTGCAGGGACTTGTTTTTCCCCGCACTAGAAACACGTTGCATGGGTGTCCTCATTTATGCGATCCAATTCCTGTGCAAGTTCACAGTTCTCACTGCGATCTGTGAACTAAACAGGGGGTGTCATTAACTTTGTTAATGACACCCGCAGCGGTTTGTACAAGGCAGTGTGAACTGCCTGTGGGAGAGGAACGATGCGGGAACCGGTGCTGGAATCGCGCTGGTTACCACATCGCACTAGTGTGAACCCAGGGTAAATAAGATAACTTCAGTAGGGAAATTTTACCTGAAAGAATTACAGCTCAATAACTTTTCCAAAGGTGTGCTTGCAAATGCTGTTCTTCAGAAACACCCAGGAGAACGATGTTGTAATCTTCTACAATGTACCAAACACAAAAAGCAACAAGGGAAACATTTTAGTTCACATGCTTTTTGGCTGCTTGAGGTATGGGAATCTAATTATTTAATAGGAGGGGTGGATAGTCTAAGGCAGTCCATAGATAATGCAATTTTATTTATTTCCACATTTAGTGTTGTTAAGGGGAATGCCTCACGGCGCGGGTAGCCTTCTTGTCTTGCAGAACAGAATGATTGCTGCAGGTGGGTATAGCCGCCGGCAGTAACCGAATGTAAAAAATCCTACAAGCTCATTGTACCCAAGCCCATAGATGGATTGACTTGGGTACAATCAGCCTGGTCATACATGGATCGCATCTCGGTTGGTCCCTGCTGAACCAGCCAAATTTTGTTCTATGTATTGCCAGCTTAAAAGTGCATGCTATGGTATGCTGTCAATTTAAATGTAAGTAGTATACTTAGTTTCAAATTAGTTAGTCAATTTTAAAGAGTAACTATTACCCTGGGTGATCAATGTGCATTGCATTGATTTTAACCAACTTTGTAGCAGAAGGCTAACTTTTTCTTCTCTGAGGAAACAGCTGTTTATTTCACCATGTCCATTACAGACTGATTCTGAATGGGAGAATCTGGTTCATTATAAATCACCTGGTATTTAGTGGTCCGATGAGAAAAGCTGCAGTATCTGCATTAGGCCGGGTTCACACTGGTCCGACAAACGCTCCGACATTGGGAGCTCATGTCGCATGGGGTGTGAAAATCAATGTTTCCCTATGGGAGCCAACTTAACTGGTCCGACACATGTCGGTCCGACTTTGAAAATGCTCCCTGTACTACTTTGGTCCGACTTTGATCCTACTTCAGCCCATTGACTATCATTGAAGTCGGATCAAAGTCGGACCGCAGTCTTGCATGATCCGACTTTGGCATGCGACTTGTGCTCTGCTGATCTTGAGGGGGAACTCCACGGCAAGTTTTAAATAAAAAAAACGGCATGGGATCCCCTCCAGGAGCATACCAGGCCCTTCGGTCTGGTATGGATTTTAAGGGGAACCCCCTAAGCCAAAAAAACGGCGTGGGGGTCCCCCTCAAGATCCAAACCAGACCCTTATCCGAGCACGCAACCTGGCAGGCCGCAGGAAAAGAGGGGGGGACGACAGCGACCCCCCCTCCCTCCTGAACCGTACCAGGCCGCATGCCCTCAACATGGGGGGTTTGGTGCTTTGGGGCAGGGGGGGCGACCTGCAGCCCCCCCTCCCCAAAGCACCCTGCCTCCATGTTGATGAGGACAGGGCCTCTTCCCGACAACCCTGGCCATTGGTTGTCGGGGTCTGCGGGCGGGGGCTTATCGGAATCCGGGAGCCCCCTTTAATAAGGGGGCCCCCAGATCCCAGCCCCCCACCCTATGTGAATGAGTATGGGGTACATCGTACCCCTACCTATTCACCTGGTGGACAAAAATGTCAATAAAAAAACACTACACAGGTATTTAAAGTAATTTATTACACAGCTCCGGGGGTCTTCTTCCGACTCCGGGGGTCTCTTCCGACTCCGGGGGTCTCCGGTGTCGTCTCCGCGCTCTCCGGTTCTTCTCTCACTCTCCGGTTCTTTCTTCCTTCTGCCGGGCCTCCGCTATCTTCTTCCAGCTCTTTTGCTAGCGGGGCCGGTCTTCTCCGTCACCTTCTTCTCTCTTCTCCTCTTCGATGTTGACACGTCGCTTCCTCCCGCTGTAATACTGGGTGTGCGGTGCGCTCCGATTTATATAGGCCTCTCATGACATCACAGTCACAAGCTCCGGGTGGCCCCGGAGCATGTGACTGTGACGTCATGGGAGCATGTGGCCACCCGGAGCATGTGACTGTGACGTCATGAGAGGCCTATATAAATCGGAGCGCACCACACACCCGGCATTACAGCGGGAGGAAGCAACGTGTCAACATGGAAGAGGAGAAGAGGGAAGAAGGCAACGGAGAAGACCGGGCCCCGCTAGCAAAAGAGCTGGAAGAAGATAGCGGAGGCCCGGCAGAAGGAAGAAAGAACCGGAGAGCGAGAGAAGAACCGGAGAGCGCGGAGATGACACCGGAGACCCCCAAAGTCGGAAGAAGACCCCCGGAGTCGGAAGAAGACCCCCAGAGCTGTGTAATAAATTACTTTAAAAACCTGTGTAGTATTTTTTTAATTGACATTTTTTTCCACCAGGTGAATGGGTAGGGGTACGATGTACCCCATACTCATTCACATAGGGTTGGGGGCCAGGATCTGGGGGCCCCCTTATTAAAGGGGGCTCCCGGATTCTGATAAGCCGCCACCCGCAGACCCCGACAACCAACGGCCAGGGTTGTCGGGAAGAGGCCCTGTCCTCATCAACATGGGGCCAGGGTGCTTTGGGGTGGGGGGGCCGCAGGTTGCCCCCCCTGCCCCAAAGCACCAAACCCCACATGTTGAGGGCATGCAGCCTGGTACGGTTCAGGAGGGAAGGGGGGCGCTCTCGTCCCCCCCTCTTCTCCTGCGGCCTGCCAGTTTGCGTGCTCAGATAAGGGTCTAGTTTGGATTTTGGGGGGACCCCATGCTGTTTTTTCGGCTTAGGGGGTTCCCCTTAAAATCCATACCAGAACAAAGGGCCTGGTATGCTCCTGGAGGGGGAACCCATGCCGGTTTTTTATTTAAAAATTTGGCGTGGAGTTCCCCCTCAAGATTCATACCAAACACAGTGCCTGGTATTGGCGGGGATCCAAGTCGGATCCCCGTTTATTGAAAGTCGGACATATGTCGGCTTCATGTCGCAGGGCAAAGTCGGATCCAAAGTAGGACGGCTGTCATGTCACACAAGTGTGAACCCAGCTTTAGAGTTGCCACCTCATCCCTTTAAATCCAAATACATATTAATTACACAGGTTCTGTGGGTGGTTAAGGTGGCAATTAATCTCACTTGGTGCCTTATCTGCATTCAATTAGCCTCAGAACCTGTGTAATTCATATGTGTTCGGGTTTAAAGGGATGAGGTGGCAACCCTAATCTGCATGCCTTTAGCCCCCATTCACACTTGGGATCACCAGCCGGGCTGCTCCCAGGGACTCGCTAAGGAGGGAAGCCCCATTAAAAGGAGGCTGACCGCTCCTGCAGCTAGTTGCAGATACTCGCATGTAATCATTCATGAAGCGATGATCTGCAAATGATTGGCCATGGATGCAGTCAGTATACAGGGCCAATCATTTGCAGGTAATCATTACTTGAGTGATTACATGCAAGTAACTGCGATTAGCAACATGAGCGGTCAGTCTCCAAATGATTTCAACGGGGCTTCCTCCTGAGGTGGAACGCACGCCGCATACGGAGGTGGCCATATCGGAACAGTTCCCCGCCAGCATACTAATTGACAAGCCAGCAGCCCCAGTGCCGGGATAAGGCACTTTTAAATGTGGGTAAACCAATTGGCTTTCTGTTTTACATTGTTTTATCCAATAAATGGTTTTACGCTATGGAAACTTCTTATTATTTCTGCATATGATCCGGCCGAAACTTTGTGAGGAGGAAGGGTGCTGTACGTCTCCAGTATCATATATGTGAGCAGGCACAATCCTGCATAAGCTTTAATGACCTACTTTTTGGCGAAAGTGGTCATACAATTCTGGTAAGCAGAATCCTACTCAGACACATTGGGTGTGTTCTCTATATCATTGGTGGAGGATCCATTTCCTATATCACTGCAACTTTTCATCAGAGACATTGAATGGGCACGTAGATGTCTGAGAAGTCTCATCACATCTTTCTTAAAGATATATCACAAGAGAATATGAGTGTCTATGATGTGTACAGGACGCCAAGGTTGGGTCCTGGACGGGTGCTATGTAGCACCAATATTTGGGTTATGGTCCCTTTAACGAGTGGTAATAGTGTTCAGGAGGTCACCCAATGGGTGAGGAATTTCTGGCAAAATAAATAGTCCAGAGAGGACTGGCTCGCAGTCCTCTTTGTCTTAATAGAGAGGTATTTGGGGCCCGGAATTTCGGAGGCTCTAAAGTGACATTCAGGTGGGATAGAGCCTCCACTCCTGACCACTGGGAGTCAGCACACAGGGGGTTAAGGGCTTCCAGGAAGACAGCTCATAAAACAGGAAGTGATGCTAGAGGTGTGGGGAAGGAGTATGAGGATTGCACCTGTGGAGAGGAGCTGGCTGTTTGCTGGGAGCTTGGAAAGATTCAGCAAGGGCTCTGGAAGTTCCCCTACAAAACTGTATGTGTCTTTCCTTTGGTTTATTTTTGTGCTGAAGACAAGCAGGACTTTTGATTTATGCTGGAAGATAAGTGGACTTTAGTTTATACTTTTCTGTGTGCTGAATTAAGCGTTATTTTTGCTTTATTCACAAATAAAAGCCTTTCTGTTTAAAAGTCAACGGTTTATGCACTTAGTCCCGTGGAGCTATAATCCCCAAAAGTTCACAACTGGTGCCTTGGATGCGTGCAAAGTGCATTTGCAGCTGCAAAAACCGTTTAAAAAACAAACTGACATTTAAAGAAACAGTGGGCTTATGGCATGTCTTGGGTGAAGTCAGCTCAGACATTGCAAACAGCAGACAAAGGCATGGAGGAGGTCATCAAGGCTTTGGCACAAGCCACTGCGACCCAGCAGCAAGCCACTGCGACCCAGCAACAAGCCATTGCGACCCAACAGCAAGCTTTAGCAGAGGCAAACCGTCGCCATGAGGAAAGCACACTGCTGCTAACTACCCAGTTTACGGCCCAGCAGGAGTCCACTCGAGCACAGGTGGCTGCCTTGCAGGAGGCAGTACAGCGGCTGGCTCAGGGACGAGAGCAAGCGGTCGTTGCCGCTGGCAACCAAGTGTCCATGAGAGCCACCCATTTCTTACAAAAACTAACACCCAGCGATGATGTAGAGGCCTTTCTCACCACCTTTGAAAGAATAGCGGAGAGAGAGGGGTGGCCCCGTGACCAATGGGCTGGCATTATCTCCCCTTTCCTCACCGGTGACCCGCAAAAGGCCTATTTTGATCTCCGATCTGAGCACATCAGCGACTATGAACGGCTGAAGGCAGAGATCCTGGCCCGCCTGGGAGTGACCACAGCCGTCCGGGCTCAGAGGGTGCATCGCTGGCGGTACAAACCTGACCGACCACCTAGGTCCCAAATGCACGAACTAGTGCAGCTGGTGAAAAAATGGCTACAGCCGGAAAAATTGTCAGGCCCACAAATGGTGGAACGGGTGGTGATGGATTGGAACCTGCAGTCCCTGCCAGATGACCTACAGCGCTGGGTAAGCCACGGAGACCCTGCAACTGCTGACCAGCTGGTTGAGTTGGTCGAAAGGTACACCGTGGTAGAGGACCTGCTTGGGCCTGCCAAGCGTCGGGAACCCACACCAAGGGCAACCAGACCAGCCACAGCACAGAGGAGAGAAGCCCTGCCTGACGTTGGAACCTGCAAACCTGCATCATCCTCCGCAGAACCACGAAGGTTGGTTCCTGTCCCACAGATGGGGGACCTACAGTGTTGGCGATGTCGGTCCTGGGGGCATACCCGGGCACAGTGCCCGCTGCAGGAGGAGCCTATGGACTGTGGGACCGGTCGGAGAAGCTCCTTCTATGTGCAAAGAGTGTGTGCCACTCATCTTGATCTGGCTGAAGGACGGTTCGAGTGTGAAGTGTGGGTGAACCACCTTCCTGCCAAGGCGCTCCTGGACTCCGGCAGCATGATAACACTGGTACATGCCAGGGTGCTCGGGAGACTCGGCCCAGTGAATAAGACTCTACGGGTAGTGTGTATCCATGGGGACACCAGGGAGTACCCCCTGGTCCCAGTAACGGTTTCCTATGGACATATTTCAGTTACACAAGAGGTTGGGGTGGTGAAAAGCTTAATACATGACATCATAGTGGGGCGGGACTGTCCACTATTTCTTGAACTATGGAACCAGGTACAGATGGGGCTGCCCGGAGTACTGGGGACACAGGGCCTGGAAGGGACAGAGTCTGAGGGATCCGGCCCTGAAACCCCCACAACACACCCCTCTAATATGGAGATACCCGTCACTGATAGTGAAGTTACAGAGAATACTAATGTGGGTGATAATGTTTCTGTTCCAGGTCTTAAAACCAAGTTGATCTCTGAGGGGGGGGGAAGTTTTCCCATTACAAGTCATGCTGGGGGAGGAAGATGAGGAGCTCTCTCCGGCTGAGGAGGATGAGGGGGAAACATCCTCGAGGCCAGTGCATCCAGACCTGGATGTATCCTGGGGTGCATTCGGCACCGCCCAATTACAGGATCCTACCTTGATCAATGCTCGAGAGCAGGTTTCTGTTATTGATGGGGTCTTACAAATGCCAGGGGCAGATCAGAGGTTTCCTCATTTTGCATTGAAGGGGGACTTGGTATATCGAGTAGCTGAGAGCTGAGGGGAAACTGTAGAGCAGTTGCTGGTTCCCCAACCATATCGGCGGATGCTCCTTGATCTAGCCCACAACGACGCACTAGGAGGACACCTGGGGGCAGAGAAAACAGAGGCCAGGATAACCGACCGGTTTTATTGGCCAGGAGTGAAGGCCGAGGTTAAAAAATATTGTGCATCTTGTCCCATTTGCCAGTTAACTGCCCCGATGCCCCACTATAGAAACCCTCTAGTACCCTTGCCAATTATTGAGGTCCCATTCGAGCGGATCGCTATGGATCTGGTGGGACCCCTGGTAAAGTCGGCAAGGGGGCACCAATACATATTGGTCATACTAGATTACGCAACTAGGTATCCAGAAGCAATCCCTTTGAGGAAAGCTTCCTCTAAGGCCATTTCCCGGGAGTTGTTTCAAATGTTCTCACGGACTGGGTTCCCCAAACAGATACTGACGGACCAGGGCACCCCTTTTATGTCAAAGGTGATGGCGGACTTATGCAAACTGTTTCAGATTAAGCAGTTGCGGACGTCCGTTTATCATCCGCAGACCGATGGCCTAGTCGAGAGATTTAATAAAACTCTAAAGTCCATGTTGAAAAGAGTGGTCCAGAAAGACGGGAAGGATTGGGATATGTTACTCCCTGCCTTGCTGTTTGCCATCTGGGAGGTTCCACAAGCATCCACGGGCTTCTCGCCGTTTGAGCTAGTGTATGGACGAAGGCCCCGGGGGTTGCTCGACCTAGTAAAAGAAACATGGGAAAGTGAGTCCTCACCACATAAAACTGTGGTAGAACATATCTCTCAAATGCGAGAGAGGGTGGCTAAGGTGATGCCGCTGGTGAGGGAGCACATGCAGAAGGCTCAGGATGCCCAAAGAAGAGTGTATAACCGGTCGGCTAAAATTAGACAGTTTCAAGTAGGAGACCGGGTGGCTGTTCTAATACCCACGGTGGAGAGCAAATTCTTGGCCAAGTGGCAAGGCCCATTTGAGGTAGTAGAGAAAGTAGGTGAGGTGAACTACAAGATACACCAGCCAGGGAAAAGAAAACCCTACCAAATCTATCACGTGAATTTATTGAAACCCTGGAGAGACAGGGAACAGGTATCTGCGGTGGTAGGGGTACAGTCAGGGGACCATGCAGGGATCGACCTGGTGCAGGTTGCTGCCACCCTGACTAGACCCCAAACCCAGCAAGCAAAAGAGTTTCTGCAAAGAAATAGGGTCATGTTTTCAGAATTGCCTGGTCTCACCAATGTCCTCAAGCATGACATTGTAACCGAACCCAATGTAAAAATCCGGTTAAAGCCTTACCGTATCCCAGAAGCTCATAGGGTGGCGGTATCTGACGAGGTTAAAAGAATGCTCGAACTTGAAATCATTGAAGAGTCACAAAGCGAGTGGTCAAGTCCAATCGTGTTGGTACCCAAACCCAACGGCACCCTCCGCTTCTGTAACGACTTCAGAAAACTTAATGAAGTCTCCAAGTTTGATGCGTATCCCATGCCACGAGTAGATGAGCTAATTGAGAGGTTAGGTCCTGCCAGGTACATCACCACGCTGGACCTCACAAAAGGGTACTGGCAGATTCCCCTGACCAAGGAAGCCAGGGAGAAAATGGCCTTCTCTACCCCGGAAGGCCACTTCCAATACAAAAGGATGCCATTTGGTCTATACTCTGCCCCTGCCACGTTCCAAAGGGCCATGGACAAAACTCTGCGCCCACATCAACAGTACGCTTCTGTCTACTTAGATGACATAGTCATCTTCAGCACTGATTGGGAGTCCCATCTTCCCCGGGTTCAGGCAGTGGTAGACTCCTTGAGAAGAGCAGGGTTCACCATCAATCCGGAGAAGTGTGCCATTGGGATGGAGGAAGCCAAGTACCTAGGGTATATTGTGGGTAGGGGGTTGGTGAAGCCCCAAATGAGTAAGGTGGAAGCCATACAGGACTGGCCCCGTCCCCTAACCAAGAAGCAGGTCAGAGCGTTTCTGGGCATAGTTGGCTATTATAGGAGGTTTGTCCCCAACTTCGCCACCATTGCTGCACCGCTGACGGACTTGACCAAGGGCAGAAAGTCAGTGATGATAAAGTGGAATGCCGAGGCCGAGAAAGCTTTTCAAAAGCTTAAGACGGCATTGTGCCAGGATCCGGTGCTTGTAGCTCCGGATTTCGCAAAAGATTTTGTAGTGCAGACAGATGCTTCAAGTGAGGGATTGGGAGCAGTCCTGTCGCAGGAAAGCAATGGAGAAGAGCATCCCGTCGTTTTTCTTAGTAGGAAGCTGACAGCAGCTGAGAAAAACTACGCTGTGGTAGAGCGGGAGTGTCTCGCCATCAAGTGGGCTTTGGACTCCCTACGATATTTCCTCCTAGGTAGGAAGTTTCGCTTGATGTCAGACCACGCTCCCCTTACCTGGATGAGGCAAAACAAGCACACCAATGCCAGGGTGACAAGGTGGTTCCTTTCTCTCCAGGAGTTCAATTTCGTGGTAGAACACAGACCCGGGAGACAACATCAGAATGCCGATGCCCTCTCCCGAGTCCATTGTATGGTGTCGAGTGGTGCCTCCAACACCTCCGCGTTGAGGCAGAGGGGGGGAAATGTACAGGACGCCAAGGTTGGGTCCTGGACGGGTGCTATGTAGCACCAATATTTGGGTTATGGTCCCTTTAACGAGTGGTAATAGTGTTCAGGAGGTCACCCAATGGGTGAGGAATTTCTGGCAAAATAAATAGTCCAGAGAGGACTGGCTCGCAGTCCTCTTTGTCTTAATAGAGAGGTATTTGGGGCCCGGAATTTCGGAGGCTCTAAAGTGACATTCGGGTGGGATAGAGCCTCCACTCCTGACCACTGGGAGTCAGCACACAGGGGGTTAAGGGCTTCCAGGAAGACAGCTCATAAAACAGGAAGTGATGCTAGAGGTGTGGGGAAGGAGTATGAGGATTGCACCTGTGGAGAGGAGCTGTCTGTTTGCTGGGAGCTTGGAAAGATTCAGCAAGGGCTCTGGAAGTTCCCCTACAAAACTGTATGTGTCTTTCCTTTGGTTTATTTTTGTGCTGAAGACAAGCAGGACTTTTGATTTATGCTGTAAGATAAGTGGACTTTAGTTTATACTTTTCTGTGTGCTGAATTAAGCGTTATTTTTGCTTTATTCACAAATAAAAGCCTTTCTGTTTAAAAGTCAACGGTTTATGCACTTAGTCCCGTGGAGCTATAATCCCCAAAAGTTCACAGATGATATGGACTTTGAATGTCAAAATTCGAATCACTAATTGGGACTGTATTCATTTCACAATATTGGCTAATTAATTTATTTTTGGTTTATTAATTAATCTCATTCACGGAGGTTATATATGTTGTATTGGTTACACGTATAATTTTTAGCGCCCCCTATATTCAATACTATATCACTGGGGTTTGGAGACCCCTGCCATAGAACATTTATCAACAGCTTCCTGAGAGCCCTGTTTATGGAAACGATACAAGAGAAAAATTTGCTGTAGTCTATAGCAACCAAATGATCACTGGAATCTGACTGACTGATACATGTGGCATGGTATTTTAAATCTGTAGAAATATTAAAAATGAGACATAGAATGTATGTACTTACAAACAGGTTTTTCAGTAAGTCAGGGAAAAATATAATAGATGTTCGTTAACCAGCATCTTCAGCAGTTCTTTCATTACCTCTGTGAGGATATAAGCTTTCCTTCTGAATGCTACGAATTAAGAATTTAATTAATTAAAATAGATGTTCTCATGTACAAGCTCTACTAAAGCAGATCAATTGAATTGTGAACAAGCACTTAATATTTGTTGTGCTTCTAAAGGTCTGCTATTATATATTGTCATGGCAACCTTTAGTAGACCTCAACCCACCTGTTGGAAAATAGAAATAGTATTAGGCAGTTGGTTACCACACCAGGCCTCTTTGTGGCCTTTAGGGAATTTGTACTAATTAGAATTAGTTGTCCTTCTACAGTCCAGCTTCGAACACAAATTGCATTCTGTTCCACATGATTTCACACACAAAAATAGCCCGTACAACATCTGAAATGAATCAAGGCAATATGAAACATTTTGTATAATTGGCCTTCTTGTTAACATTTCAACTTATCTTTCTGAATTTTACCAAACCTTAAAGTATTTACAGATTTTTTACTGATTTTTATCTGAAACTTTATTTTTAAAAAGGTAAAAGACGTGATTTAGGAACCTTTTAATATTCTGCACAACCACATCCAGAACAAAACAGTGACCTTTTGAAAACAAGAGTTCTAAAAGAAACTTGTGGTAAAAAAAAAAAATCTTAGAAAGAAGGCAAATCATTATAAAAAAAAAAGGAAAAGTTAGAATGTTGAAAATAAAGGTAATTAACTAGAAGGCAGCTATATAAATTTGAGACCGCTCCACGTTAGTTCAAAGGCCTAGATAAAAACAGTGCAGATAAATTGAAGATTTAAAAAGAAGAGAAGAGGATTAAAAAACAAGATCTGGTAATCCTGTTTTCCAAAAACTTTAAAGCATATCCCAATTGTATAAAAGAAAGTCTTTTGATCAAATGCCAAATGTAAAATGTGATGTAGTATGGAATACCACCTCTAAAACAAAGTTTTGGATTGTAGATCATGAAGTAGCTTTGTTGGGAGGATGAACATTTTGGTCTTTAGGAAATTGCAGTAACGAGCTTACATTTTCTGCCAAGGCTAGCGTGGTCGTCTTTTGTATTCAAATGCAGCGCTGTACAAGTGCATGCTTTCTAATGTAAAATGTAGCAAAGGCTGTGTTTGACCTGCTTTGCCTGCAATCCATCACCATTCATCTCAATAGGACCTGCTATGTTCAAAGAAATACAATACAAACAAAGCAGGTTAAAGCTGCCTTATCCATGCTGTACCACTGAAGTAAATAGGAATTCTTTCGACCTGTGTTTGATGTGCACTTTAAATAAAGAACAACAATGATCTTCTACACAAGTTCTTAAAGTGGAAGTAAATCCTCCTATCGTTTTCAACCAAGGAAGCTGCCATCTTGGCCCCTGTTTAATCTTCAACTGCCATGATGCTGCACATGTGATCAGTTATGACACCAGCCATTGGATGGTTTGACAGTTTGGTTGAAAGCACAACCAATCTGACAGTTGGCATTCGTGGCAGGTGCTGGAAATGTAAGTGTTTTTTGCAACTTACATTTATGGGTTTACTTTCACTTTAAGCAAATTGACACCTGAGAATCCCCTATGGCTTCTTGAAACAATGGTTGCAGCCTGAAAGCTGCACTGCACAAATGATGGTTTTCAAAAACAAGCACCACGGATGACCTTCCCCAAAACTTTCCAGAGCTTGTGCCATGTGCCCAGCTCCAACCCAACGGCTATCATCCCATACCAATTTAAATGTAGGAGCATCATTTGGGTAAGTACCTAACTCCCAGTGTAATCTATTTTTTGTGGGTGCTTAAGGGGGTATACACGTGTACCGTGTGTGCTGCCCCCTACATTGCCTATCCACGTTCCCCCTCATCACAGCTTTTACCACCACATCAGCCACCACCATGGCTAACCACCACCTTAACCTCCCTATTGCCTAACAATATACCTCCACATCCCCCACTCACTCTCACTGCCACACCCTAATCACAATACCCTCCCACCCCTGCTCTCACCACCTACCAAAGACCCATATCCCCCCTCCCGCCACCATATCCACAACCATTCCAACACCTCACCCCAACTGTTCTCACCACTGCCTACACTTGCTCTGATTAGCAACACATTAAAGCACCTACCACTTTAACTCACATTTTCTATCTGTTTTTGATGGTTTTGTGATGCTTTTTTAGAAGCTTTGATGAAGCTTGGCAAATGCCTTGTGTGTGTTGGTTTTCTATGTTTTCCATCACATTGAATACAAAGCAAAGATAACTCTGATGCACCCCTCTACTATTGCAGGTGTGGTTATAGACATCTATGAAGGCTTTGGAGATGCCTTGAAACACCTTATTTTCTCAAGGAAAGCAGCGCAAATGCAACAGTGTGTACAGGACCGTAAGGTAACCATTTTATTTAGCGATAGCTGCTTCGATTGGAATTCGGAGTACTTCAAAAACGAGGGTGAAACGCCACATTTTGAAGCAAGTATATGTGAATAGTGCTTCCCATTTACTGTTCTGGTGACGCTTCATTAATGATGCCTTCTTTATATGGAAAGGGGATGTTGAATCTCAAAATAAGTTTATGACTGACTTGAATGCATGGGGGATTAAGTTTACCTATGAATATAATGAAGCAGCTATTCATTTTCTTGTTTTAGTTATATATAGAGAAAATTATAAAGTTTTCAACAAAACCTTTTATTTTTTAAATGGACAAGAATGGGTTTATAAACGAAAAATAGAAAGCTGCGCCAAGCATAAAAAATATAATGAATTTGATTTGAGCAAGTCCTTATGACACAAGGATAACCCATTCAGTCTGATTCAGACATGAGGCACCGGGTAACAGTCTATAGGTATATCACAGTTCTTATTTTGAAAACAGACGGCACCACAGTGACTTCTTAAACATGTGTGAGATCCACCACCGAATAACAAAGCCGCTTACCAGAAGGCAAGCACAATAGAGCAGTCGGCTATAGCCCAGCCACGGCCTTTGATTCCGGGAAGGATGTCCCTCATATGAGACAAAAGCTCACGGACCAGGGTTTCTCCACACTCGTGCAAATACATCAACATACGCAGGTATAAAATAAATAAGGGGGTGGACCATAGTGTAACTCCGTATGGATAGATTTATTAAAAAGTAGTAAGTTATACTTACAGCATAAACGATAAAAACAGCAGATATATAAATGTGCCGGCCAGCATAACAGGAGCCCTTACTCCTCAGTTCAGCGTGGTGACGTCACTGCGCATCCTCCCATACGCATTTCGTCATCAGACGTTCTCAATTTCTCCACACAGTGTCTGTATATAAATTAAACAATAGTGAAGACAGCTTGCCAGTCCATTTTGTGAATAACAGAAACAATTTTAGATGAAATGGTCTCTCCACAATCCTCCACCTCATCACAATCCTCATGCTCCCTCCATCGGTTGTGCCACAACCTTATAGGTTTTGTAAATGTGTCTTTGAGAATGATCAATCCTCTGGAATGCTCCTTCTGATATTCCTCCTCCTTATAAAGAGAATCCTTTTTCCGGACCTTCCCAGCAAGACCGTCTTAGGATGATGACATCACACGGCATGAGGTATATCATCCAGAGACGGTCTTGTTGGGAGCGTCCAGAAAGAGGATTTGCTATAAAGGAGGAGGAATATCAGAAGGAGCATTCCAGAGAATTGATCAATCTCAAAGGAATATTTTACAAAGCCTTTAAGGTGAGGGCACAACCGGTTGATGGAGCACAAGGATTTTGAGAATATACACAGAGGTGGATGATTGTGGAGGGACCGTTTTATCTATAATTGTTTCTATTATTCACAAAATGGACTGGCACACTGTCTTCACTATTGTTTTTTTTTATATATACAAGGACACTGTGTGGAGAAACTTTGTAACACTAAATTATTTTTGTATTGATACATTTGATAAAATGAAACAACGATGATACAATTGTATCACCTTCACTTTAATGTTCGGGTAGAGATAGCAGACAGTGCAGTCTTTTATACTTTTTTTTATTTAAGTATAATGGAGCCCTAAGTGGCCGTTTACTGCAGTGATGATTAACTTTCTTGATATAGGGGATCTCAAGTGTGGCCCCTAATATCACCAAATGGCTGCACATAATAGTCTGTGATGCTACAAGACATTGTCAGAGACTACAGGCACACTACAGGAATAATTGGAGTATGTTTTAGGGGACTGTTAGACTGGAGAAACATTACGTGAGACTTCTAGAGATCACATCTATTACTGGCCCTGCCAAAGTACCTCAGGTTGGGCACCAAAGATTTAGGGTTTAGGTTAATGCCGCGTACACACCATCGTTTTTCCTGTCATGCAAAAAAACAATGTTTTTCTCGACGTGATTCCTCTCAAGCCTGCCTTGCATACACACGTTCATGAAAAAAAAACGCTCGAGCAAACCGCGGAGACGTACAACACATACGCCAACACGTACGACGGCACTATAAAGGGGAAGTTACATTCGAATGGCACCACCCTTTGGGCTGCTTTTGCTGATCTCGTGTTAGTGAAGTTTGGTGAGAGACGATTCGCGCTTTTTAGCCTTGTGATTTTCAGTCCGGTACAGCGTGACGAATCTGCCATCTCCATTACAAACGCTAGTTTTACCAGAACGAGCGCTCCCGTCTCATACTTGATTCTGAGCATGCGCGTTTTTTTCCCCTCGGAAAAGCATACAGTACACACACCCGTTTTTTCGCGACGAGAAAAAGAATGACAGGAAAAACGACGAGAAAAAATTGAGCAGGTTCTAATTTTTTTGCGGGCAGTTTTCTCGTAGAGAAAACTGCTATGGAGCATACACATGACCAATCTAAAAAATGGCAGTTTTCTCGTCATGAAAAACGGTCGTGTGTACGCGGCATAAGGAGCCCTTATTGGGGATCCTTTTTTTGTAAGGCAAGGATATTTAAATATCATTGCTAAGCACCATTTACATGTGAACATAAGTCAGGAGTTCCCTAAATATATATATACTGTGAGGGGGTTAGCTCAGCAGCGGGTGTGTGTGACCCCCTGGATGGGTTCACCACACAAAAACAGGCACAGCAGACAGTGGTAGGAGAAAACAAAAGGGTGTGGTTTTATTTGAACTATATACAGACAAAAAAATACAGCAAAAACAAAAGAAACATGAAAAGAAATCCTGGTCAACTTGACCGCTCACTACACATGTTGGTGTCCCTAACTAACAACTGGGTACAGCCTTGTGCTGTCCCAGTCCCTAGCTCCCTGCTTTTTTTGAAGTTCTTAGCAATAACCACACAGGCTTTGGCTCACCGCACAGAGATCACACTCCCCAGACTATCCACACAGATCTGGTTCCAGGTTTGAGCATCTCCCTTAGCATGCTGGGAGTTCTTGTAGAGGCCCTAACAAGCCCACTTACTTCAGCTGGGCTCATTAACTCTTCCCCTGCAAGACTCCCCGCACTCCCCCTAGTGGTATAAATCGGCATAAAGCCTGAATCTAGGACATATATACCTTCCATCCTGGATGCAACCTGGTGATTTTACCTGCATGCTGTCACATACCCCCCCTCTTGTTTTAACCTTGGGGTTGGAACACAAGCAATCAGGCATGCATGTACTTGAGACAAAGCATCCACATTCCCCATTTGAACGCCAGGGCGATGCTTTACCGTAACGTTGAATTCCTGTAGGGCCAGGAACCACCTATTCACTCTTCTATTTGTCTCTTTGTTTTGAGCCATCCACTTTAAAGGAGCGTGATCAGTAATCATGTCAAAGTGCCTACCTAGCAGATAGTACCGAAGGGAATCTAGAGCCCACTTCACCGCTAAACACTCCTTCTCAATCGTGGCGTAATTTACCTCATGGGACTTCAATTTCCTGCTGAGGTTAAATGACTGGGTGCTCTTCCCCGTTCCAGACCTGGGACAATACTGCTCCTAACCCAACGTCGGATGCATCACTTTGTACGACAAAGTCCCTAGAGAAGTCTGGTGAGTACAACACTGGCTGGCTACATAAGGCTTTTTTTAAGAATTGAAATGCTGCCCCAGCCTCTGGGGTCCATTTAACCATGACAGACTCCTTCCCTTTTGTCAGGTTGGTTAGGGGCACAGCCTGAGAAGCAAAGTGGGGAATGAATCGCCGATAATAACCAGCGATTCCCAAAAAGGCTCATACCTGCTTCTTGCTGTTGGGACGCGGCCAATTCTGTATGGCCTCGACTTTATTGACTTGGGGTTTTATTACTCCCCTCCCAATGGTGTACCCAAGATACTTGGCCTCCTCCTGTCCAATGGTACACTTCTTGGGGTTGGCCGTAAACCCAGCTTCCCGGATAGAGTCTAGGACTGCTTGCACTTTTGGCAGATGTGAGGCCCAATCTGTGCTATAGATAATTACATCATCTAGGTAAGCCGCAGCATACTTCTGATGGGGCCTCAGTATCTGGTCCATTTTCCGCTGGAATGTTGCCGGCGCATTCTGTAAACCAAACGGCATTCTTTTATATTGGAACGCCTCGTCTGGCGTTACAAATGCGGTTTTCTCCTTGGCCGACTTGGCCAGGGGAATTTGCCAATACCCTTTGGTGAGATCAAGAGTTGTCATGTATCGGGCTGTTCCCAAACGGTCGACCAACTCATCTATACGTGGCATGGGGTAGGTGTCAAATTTTGTAACTTTGTTCAGTTGTCGGAAATCGTTACAAAATCGCTAGCTCCCATCCGGTTTAGGCACTAACACTATGGGACTTGACCAATCACTTTGGGATTCCTCTATCACCCCTAACTTAAGCATTTTCTGTACTTCCTCACGTATTGCCTCCCGTCGGGCCTCTGGGATCCGATAGGGTTTTAGCTTCACCCTTTCACCGGGCGGGGTAATAATATCATGCTCTACCCCATACGTTTGTCCCGGCAGCTCAGAGAAAACCTCCTTGTTGCGAAGCACAAACTCCTTAACCTCCTGTTGTTGGGGGTTTGATAAGGTGACTGCTATTCCAACCTCAGGAATCACGCAATAAGACTGAGCTGGTGACAAAGTTTCTGCGACTAGGGATTCCCTATCCCTCTAGGCTTTCAACAGATTAATGTGATAGATCTGTTCGGGCTTTCGCCTTCCTGGTTGTCTGACCTTGTAATTCACTTCGCTCACTTTTTCCATTATCTCATAGGGGCCTTGCCATTTGGCGAGGAACTTGCTTTCAACCGCAGGGACAAGTACCAATATCTTATCCCCCGGGGAAAAGGTCCGGGTCTTGGCTCCATGGTTGTACACTCTCTGCTGTGCCAACTGCAACTTTACGATTGGCATTACCTGTGCAATTCTATCTTGCATCAGGGCGACATGCTCAATCACACTCCTGTGGGGAGAACTCTCACTTTCCCAAGTTTCCTTGGCGATATCCAACAGCCCTCTTGGGTGTCTCCCATAGAGTAACTCAAAGGGTGAGAAACATGTAGAGGATTGGGGTACCTCCCTAATAGCAAACATTAAATAGGGAATTAGACAGTCCCAATCCTTTCCATCTCTATCCACCACCTTCTTTAACATTTGTTTTAGAGTTTTGTTGAATCTTTCAACCAACCCATCTGTTTGGGGGTGATACACAGATGTACGCAATTGTGTCACTTTGAACAACTTGCACAGCTCTTTCATAACCCGGGACATAAAGGGTGTACCTTGGTCCGTAAGCAGTTCCTTACAAATACCCACACGGCTAAAAACAAGAGATAGCTCTTTGGCTATGATTTTGACCGAGGTATTTCGGAGAGGAATCGCTTCCGGATAACGGGTGGCATAGTCCATTATAACCAAGATGTACTGGTGCCCCCTAGCGGACTTCATTATCGGACCTACCAAATCCATTGCGATCCTCTCAAAGGGGACCTCAATGATGGTAAGAGGTACCAGCAGGTTACGGAAATCTGGCATCGGTGCCGACCTCTGACACACAGGGCAGGAGGAACAATAATTTTCTGTTTCCTTCATGACCCCAGGCCAATAGAATCTCTGCAATACTCTCTCTCTGGTTTTCTCTGTCCCCAGATGACCTCCAAGAACGTGCCCATGGGCCAACTCTAACACCAACTTCCTGTATGGTTTGGGCACCACAAGCTGCTCAATGGTTTCTTCTGCCCTTTTAGCCACCCAATACAGTAGGTCCTTTTCCACAACCTACTGTATGGGTAA
The DNA here is from genome assembly GCA_029206835.1 of Rana muscosa. NCBI lineage: Eukaryota > Metazoa > Chordata > Amphibia > Anura > Ranidae > Rana > Rana muscosa. The sequence continues at coordinate 132,156,866 of CM055120.1, forward strand.
GTGCCGGTCTCATCTGGGTTCACTAACTCGCCATCTATTTCCACTACGTTTTCCCGTGCCTTTATTAGGGTGGGGTCTTTTAACTGTTCTGTGGCAAAATTTTCCTTGTGAACCTCGAGATTAGAAAACTCCACAGACGCCATGTTTTCATCTGAGGATGTTGGCTCCTCACCAGTTTCTCAAGGCCCCCTCTGCCAATACCGACAAGGGAAATTCTGGAGAGTCCTCACCACTCTCCGAGGAATTCTGGCTATCACATTCCTGGTATATAGGGGCACCAGTGGGGGGCTCAGGACAATCCCATAGTTCCCAGAACTTTGGAAAATCCCTTCCCACAATGGCATCATGAGGCAAGTGAGACACTAATCCCACCCGATGAGAGAGGGTACCTTTGGGGGTCTCAAAACACACTGTAGTCACCGGATACTCTCGGGTGTCCCCATGCACACAAATAACAGCTACCTTGTTATTCCCAGAGACCTCTGTAGTAACTAATTCAGCCTTTATCAGTGTCACGAGGCTACCTGAATCCAGCAATACAACAAAATTTCTACCATTAACACACATTTTGCATAAATGTTTCTCAGTTCCCCGCATTGCAGTGCATGCGACTGTCGCAAACAGCGACTGACGTCTGTCCGTTAGAAAGTCACATTGCATGGGTTCATCCACAACCGGGCAATTTGCTGCAATATGTCCCTCTTGTCGGCAGCGGTAACAAACAATCCTTCTTGCTGCCTCTTGAACCCCTGACTTCCCAGGCTGTTCTCGCCAAACCTTGGGTAGAACTCCCACCCTCTCACTCTCTCCACCCTCACCCCTTAGGGTGGAAAGTCTGTGAGTCTCTGGAAGAGGCAGTCAGGTTCTCTGTAGCCAAGTACTTCTCTACACGATCCACAAGATTATCGGCCGTTTCTGGGTCTCCATGGCTTACCCACTTTTGGATGGCAGTAGGAAGAGCTCTCAAGAAATGATCAATCACAACACGTTCCACAATCTTTGGTGCAGACAAAGTCTCTGGCTGTAGCCACTTCCTGCTCAGGTGAATGAGATCATACATTTGAGACCTGGGGGTTTTCCAAGCCGGAAAGTCCAGTTATGCACACGCTGAGCCCGGACAGCCAGGGTGACACACAGCCGTGCCAATATTTCAGTTTTTAGCATCACATAGTCTTTTGCTTGGTCAGGCTCTAGGTCATAGTAAGCTTTCTGCGATTCACCAGTTAACAGAGGAGCCAACAGTCCAGCCCACTGTTCCTTAGGCCACTTTTCTCTTTCAGCAGTCCTTTCAAATGTGGTCAAAAACACCTCTGGATCATCCTCTCTAGTCGTTTTTGTCAATAAACGACTCACCCCAAAGGCCGCAGTTCTAGTGGAACTACTTGCCTCACTGGTCTGCGGACGTTGCTGCATTAACGTTTCCATTTTTTGCTGTAGTCTCTGTTCTTGCTTCTGTAACAGGTCTATGAAGCGGGCCTCAGATTGCTGCTGGGCTTGTTGCTGAGCTTCCAGACTCTGTTGCAAAGTTGCATTTGTCTGCTGCTGGGCTGTAAGGCTCTGTTGATGAGCTTGCTGCTGGGCTGCAAGGCTCTGTTGATGAGCTTGCTGCTGGGCTACAAGGCTCTTTTGCAAACCTGCATTTGTCTGCTGCTGATTGGCATTTGCTAGAGCCAGCTGTTTCAGTATCTCCTCCATGCTGGCCTTAAAAAAACTCTCACTAGTTCTCCACCAACTGTGAGGGGGTTAGCTCAGCAGCGGGTGTGTGTGACCCCCTGGATGGGTTAACCACACAAAAACAGGCACAGCAGACAGTGGTAGGAGAAAACAAAAGGGTGTGGTTTTATTTGAACTACATACAGACAAAAAAATACAGCAAAAACAAAAGAAACGTGAAAATAAATCCTGGTCAACTTGACCGCTCACTACACACGTTGGTGTCCCTAACTAACAACTGGGTACAGCCTTGTGCTGTCCCAGTCCCTAGCTCCCTGCTTTTAGAAGTTCTTAGCAATAACCACACAGGCTTTGGCTCACCGCACAGAGATCACACTCCCCAGACTATCCACACAGATCTGGTTCCAGGTTTGAGCATCTCCCTTAGCATGCTGGGAGTTCTTGTAGAGGCCCTAACGAGCCCACTTACATCAGCTGGGCTCATTAACTCTTCCCCTGCAAGACTCCCCGCACTCCCCCTAGTGGTATAAATCGGCATAAACCTTGAATTTAGGACATATATACCTTCCATCCTGGATGCAACCTGGTGATTTTACCTGCATGCTGTCACAATATATATATATATATATATATATATATATATATATATATATATATATATATATATATATATATATAAATTAGAGTATGCAGACACCCATTATAAAAATGTCACTACAATTGTATTTCCTTATAGCTTGACCATAAAATGTTTCATTAAATCCCATCAGATTGTATGCAAAATATTTCATACTATGGCAATTAACCACTTCGCATCTAAGGACGTCCGTGGGACGTCCTTGACTTTCAGCCGGGATATCTGAAATATGCCTGCAGCTACAGGCATCATTCAGATATCGTTTTTTAGAGCCAGCGATTCTCTGTACCGTAAGAACGATCATAGCGGCTGTTCCGCTGCTTGATCGTTCTTACAGGCGGCGAGAGGGGACGTCCCCCCCTCCCGCCGCCCTCCGGTGCTTCTACCGACTCACCTGAGCGATCGGTGAGTCGGTGACAGGATCCTCTGGCCCGGCTTCTAACCATAGAGATTTCCGGCGGACCAGATGGTCGCCGGAGTCTCTATGATCGTTCGGAGGCCGGGCGCGATGTTATGACGTCACGCCCGGCCTCTGCATTCAAAAAAACGGCGCCGCTTCGGCTAGGAAGCGGTGATCGTTTTTTTTATTTTTTTATTTCAGGCTTCTCAGCCTAGAGGTGAGATGTGGGGTCTTATTGACCCCATATCTCACTGTAAAGAGGACCGGTCATGCTTATTCCTATTACAAGGGATGTTTACATTCCTTGTAATAGGAATAAAAGTGATCTTTTTTTTTTTTTTTCTCTAACTGTCAAAGTAAAAAGTTAAAATTAAAATTAACAATAAATAATAATAAAAAAAAATGTAAAGCACCCCTGTCCCCGGTAGCTCGTACGCAGAAGCGAACGCATACATAAGTCCCGCCCACATATGAAAACGGTGTTCAGAACACACATGTGAGGTATCGTAGCGAACGTTAGAGTGAGAGCAATAATTCTAGCCCTAGACCTCTTCTGTAACTCAAAACATGTGACCAGTAAAAAAATTTAAAGCGTCGCCCATGAGCATAGGCGTGCCCACGGGGTGTGCCGGGTGTGCCCAGGCACACCCTAATCACCACGCACGCATATCGCTCTGTGTAGTGACATCTGGCTTTTTTTTTCAGCCGGAACTAACTCGGGTACTGCCCTGCGCTTGCCGCATTCTCCTGTCATCTGTAAACACAGAAGCGCTCCTCTCCCGGCGTCTGCCTGCACTGAACCCTCCACGTTCCCTGTGCCATGCCAGTGATAGCAGAGGATTGGACTGGGGTTGTGCACAGCCACGCTAGTGAAGTCTGTGTCCTCCCTGCAGCCTGAACTCTCCTATGGAACATGGCCGGATCTAGGGGGTGCTTGGGTGGGCTAGGCACCCCCAGATTTCAGTTGCGCCCCCCAGGCATATCCCCTCTCTTGTGGATGCTGTGCCCAGGCAGGGTTGCATATCGTCAATATCAGTTTTCAGCCAGAACACTCCCCCTGCCGCCACCTCTCCACTCCATGAACGGAAGAGAAGAGAGGATTCAGTCTGCTCCGCCTCCTCCTGCTCCTATCTCTTTGTCTGCCCCGCCCACATCGCAATCCCGTGTGTGCAGCCAGTGCTGTGTGCCTGAGAAAGGGCCGTGTGGGCGGGAGATTGGAACTACAGCAGCTTCAGCTAGATCGTGGCTGCATGCCATAAATGATGCCTGAACCTGCAGAGACCAGCCTATGATGAGTGAGTATTTTGCTGAACTCTCCACATCGCTCCCTTCTCCCCATCTGTCTCCCCCTTCTCTCCCCCATCTGTCTCCCCCCCTTCTCCCCCATCTGTCTCCCCCCTTCTCCACATCTGTCTCCCCCACTAATCCCCCATCTGTTCCCCCTCTCCTCCCCTTCTCCCCATCTGTCTCCCCCTTCTCCCCATCTGTCTCCCCCCTCTCTCCCATCTGTCTCCCCCCTTCTCCCCATCTGTCTCCCTCTTCTCTCCCCCATCTGTCTCCCCCCTTCTCCCCATCTGTCTCCCCCCTTCGCCACATCTGTCTCCCCCACTAATCCCCCATCTGTTCCCCCTCTCCTCCCCTTCTCCCCCATCTGTCTCCCCCCTTCTCCCCATCTGTCTCCCCCTTCTCCACATCTGTCTCCCCCCTCTCCCCATCTGTCTCCCCCCTTCTCCACATCTGTCTCCCCCACTAATCCCCCATCTGTTTCCCCTCTCCTCCCCTTCTCCCCCATCTGTCTCCCCCCTTCTCCCCATCTGTCTCCCCCTTCTCCACATCTGTCTCCCCCCTTCTCCCCCATCTGTCTCCCCCTTCTCCACATCTGTCTCCCCCACTAATCCCCCATCTGTTCCCCCTCTCCTCCCCTTCTCCCCCATCTGTCTCCCCCTTCTCCCCATCTGTCTCCCCCCTCTCTCCCATCTGTCTCCCCCCTTTTCCCCCATCTGTCTCCCCCTTCTCCCCATCTGTCTCCCCCCTCTCCCCCATCTGTCTCCCCCCTTCTCCCCCATCTGTCTCCCCCTTCTCCACATCTGTCTCCCCCATCTGTTCCCCCTCTCCTACCCTTCTCTCCCATCTGTCTCCCCCTTCCCCCCATCTGTCTCCCCCCTCTCCCCCATCTGTCTCCCCCCTTCGCCCCCATCTGTCTCCCCCCATCTCCCTCACTAATCCCCCATCTGTCTACCCCTCCTCCCCTATCTGTCCCCCCTTCCTCCCCTTCTCCCCCATCTGTCTCCCCCTTCTCCACATCTGTCTCCCCCACCTCCCCTATATGTCTCTCCCATCTGTCTCCCCCGTCTCCACATCTGTCTCCCCCACCTGTTCCCCTTCTCCTCCCCTATCTGTCCCCCCCTATCTATCCCCCCTTCTCCACATCTGTCTTCCCCACTAATCCCCCATCTGTCCCCCCCTCCTCCCCTTCTCCAAATCTGTCTCCCCTTCTCCCCATCTGATTCCCCCTTCTCCCCATCTGTCTCCCCCTCTCCACATCTGTCTCCTCCCCTATCTGTCCCCCCCTCCCCCTATCTGTCCCCCCTTCTCCCCCTCCTCTCTGTCTCCCCCCTCCTCCCCTCTCTGTCCCCCCTTCTCCACATCTGTCTCCCCCACTAATCCCCCATCTGTCTCCCCCGCCTCCCCTTCTCCCCCTCCTCCCCTATTTTTCCCCTTTCTCCAAATCTGTCTCCCCCACTAATCCCCCATATGTTCCCCCTCTCCTCTCCTTCTCCCCCTCCTCCCCTTCTCCCCATCTGTTGCCCCCCTTTCCCCCATCTGTCTCCCCCTTCATTCTCCCCATCTGTCTCTCCCCTTTTCTCCCCCATCTTCCCCTTTTCCCCCATCTGTCTCCCCCCTCCTTCCCCTCTTACCTGAACTCTGCATTCTATAGGCAGCGCACACCTGAACTCTGCACTCTATAGGAACTTTGCTCTCTATGCACAGCGCACACCTGCTCCCTGCACTCTCGCAGCACACATCTAAACTCTGTACTTTATAAGCAGCATACACCAGAACGCGGCACTCTATATGCAGCGTACATCTGAACTCTGCACTCACATGTGTGTTTGAGCTTTGGGGTGCACACCCTAATGCAACAGGCTGCGCACGCCTATGCCCATGAGGATTTTTAAGTACCGAAGTTTGGCGCCATTCCACGAGCGTGTACAATTTTGAAGGGTGACATGTTGGGTATCTATTTACTCGGCGTAACTTCATCTTTCACATTATGCAAAAAAATTGGGCTAACTTTAATGTTTTAATATTTTTTAATTCATGAAACCGTTTTTATTCCAAAAAAATGCGTTTGAAAAATTATTGCGCAAATACCGTGCGAGATAAAAAGTTTCAATGACCGCCATTGTATTCTCTAGGGTCTTTGCTAAAAAAATATATATAGTGTTTGGGGGTTATATGTAATTTTCTAGCAAAAAAATTTGGCTTTTTACATGTAGGAGCGAAGTGTCAGAATTGGCCCGGATGCGAAGTTGTTAAATATAAACCTAAACAATGGTGGATTACTTCTACTAACATCACAATCTAATCACACAAAATAAAAAAATTGTATATACATACATTAGGGCTGTTACTGATTAAAATTTTCGTGTTCGATTAATCGATTTTTTTTAATCGATTAATCAACTAATTTTGATTAATTATAACGCACATAGATCCAACTACATTTAGCTGATCTCCTTGCAGGCTGATTCCCAGTGCAGCTACCAACCACTGGAAAAATGGATAGCAGGATACAAAAAACACACAAAGGCAGAGCTCGATGGGAATAGCATTAAAACTTTTATAGTCTTCAAGTAGGTAACAAAATAAACATTGCACTGGAGATAAAATCGATGTAGCTACAAAAACTGTAAAAATGGTGCGAGTAATACCAAACGGTAGCAAAAGCAGTCATAAAAATATGTAGCCAAGTATGATACTGGTACAAAAATGTGTACAACGATACCACTGCTGAATCCAGATGAGGAGGGGTTAACATCAGTCCGTCGGAATGTAAATGTCCCGTGAAGGGAACTATCACAACTCCCAGTGGATGGCTGTAGAATCCCAGGTTGATAGAGGGAAGTGATAGAGGGAAGTGTAACAGCCCTTGCGTGTGGTAGATAGTAAGGTCCCGCCGGCATGCAGATATGAAGGCACAGCAAAGGAGCCCTTCATATGGACACGGCAAGCCCCGCCGGTGTCCGTGATGTCACCGGATCTCAGACGGAACTCCCTGAAGACCCGGAAGCCGGCGGGGAGGCGAGTACCGATCAAAAGAATTTTGATAGATCAAAAAAATTTATCGATTAATCGAGGAATAGTTAATTTCCACAGATCTAACATTCATACCCACACTATAGATACACCATATATATATATATTTGAGCTGATGTTTCAATACAAATTAAACCTTAAGGCATTTGATTGTAAAGTGCAACAGAACCTTGTGTAATCTTTCATCAGATGCAGACTGTGTGTACATGTGCGGTTTACATTTCTGCCTAATATACTTGATTACATTTAGAGGGACAATGCAATCATAATCTTTATGCGTGTGGTCAGGTTACATTCTGCAATGCCCTTACATAATATACCATACCACCTGAACATAAGAAAACTTGAATAGGTAAAATCCTACAATGTATAGTGAACATTTTGGCAAGCTCCCTAAAAAAAAAGTATTTCTGTCACTTGTACTTAGTATTCTTTGTCACTTGTAATTCAGTCAGACTGTAATCTGAATAACAATTTTCATAATTTTTGTTAGTTTAAGAGATGCAATTTTGCAGTTTAGAGATGTTACTTCACTTTACAAAGAAGTACCTGTAAAGATTATATCATCAGAATAAAGGATCCGCTTATTAATGTCAGCAAAGGATAACTTCTACACACAAGGCAGGCAGTAAAAGAAGCATTACTATGTTTACCTTTCCAGTGGCACTTACACTATATTACCAAAAGTATTGGGATGCCTGCCTTTACACGCACATGAACTTTAATTGCATCCCAGTCTTAAGCCTCGTACACACGAAGCGTAGGACTTTTGTCCGAAGGGCGTTGGCCGTGAACTTGTTCTGAATACAGGCGGAAAAACGTTGTTAGCCAACAAATACAAAACTATGCAGCTATTCAGCTCTTTAGCGCCACCCTTTGGGCAACTTCTGCGAATGTTGTGCTATGGTTAGCATTGCTTCTGAACATGCATGTTTTTAGTTAGAATTTTTTTCCTACGGACTTGTGTACACACGATCGGATAATCCGATATCACACATTTGTTCTCGGAAAATTTGAAAGCACGCTATCAAACATTTGTTGTCAGAAAATACAACAACAATTGAACGATGGAGCATACAAACTGTCGGATTTTCCAACAAAACCCTGCCCTCACACATTTGTTGTCGGAAAATCCTATCGTGTGTACGGCCTTTAGTCTGTAGGGTTCAACATTGAGTTGGCCCACCCTTTGCCGCTAGAACAGCTTCAACTCTTCTGGGAAGGCTGTCCACAAAGTTTAGGAGCGTGTCTATGGCAATGTTTGACCATTCTTCCAGAAGCACATTTGGGAAGTCAGGCACTGTTGTTGGGCAAGAAGGCCTGGCTCACAGTCTCCTCTCAAATTATCCCAAAGATGTTCTATTTAGGGATGAGCTCGGTGTTTGAGTCGAACATACGTTCGACTCGAACATCGGCTGTTCGATCGTTCGACGAAGATCGAACTATTTGGGCCTTTTTGCGCCAAATTCGAGTGACGCGAATGGCCCACAATACACTGCGCCATCGCAGTGCAATCCCGGCGCTGTGATTGGCCAAGCATGCACTGTGACCCCGCATGCTTGGCCAATCACAGCGCCGGCAGCTAGGAGAGCCATAATTGGCCACAGGCAGGTTGCCTGTGGCCAATTATAGCTCAGGGGGTTTAGCACACGCCCCACACTATAAAAGGCCGCCAGCGCGGCGGCCTTGTGTCGTGTGTTCCGGCGCAGGGAAAGAGAAGGATAGGCAGGGACAGTGTCATTGTGCTATTCTTTGTGCTATTCTTGTGTGTAGGGAGAGAGAAGGATAGGCAGGGAGAGTGTCAGTGTCATATTCTTTGCTAAACCTTGTGTGCAGGGAGAGAGAAGGATAGGCAGGGGACAGTGTCAGTGTCATATTCTTTGCTAAACCTTGTGTGCAGGGAGATAGAAGGATAGGCAGGGAGAGTGTCAAGCCTCGTACACACGGCCGAGATTCTCGTCGAAAAAAACATGTCGTTTTTTTCGACGAGATTCTTGGACAAGAAACTTGTCCCGGCCGAGTGTACAGACGCTCGATTCAAAGAACCCGCGGTTCTTTGAATGGAGCGTACGCGGTGACGTCATCGACTACGATGAGCATGCGCTCGTCACATTCGATGCCGTCGCCGCCATCTTGGTATACCCTATCTATGCCTAGGAAGCTACCGCGCATGCGTCAAATTCATTTCGAACATGCGCGGGCTTCCCGGAGGACAGGTAAGTGTACACACACTCACTTTTCTCGTCAAGAGAAACATGCCGACGAGAATCTCGACGAGAAAATAGAGAGCAGGTTCTCTATTTTCTCGTCGAGATTACTTGTCGGTTTTCTTGACGAGAAACCATACACACAAACGAATTTCTCGGCAAGTCATCTCTGCCAGCAAGTTTCTTGCTGGTTCTTGCCGAGAAACTCGGTCGTGTGTACGAGGCCTCAGTGTCATATTCTTTGATAAACCTTGTGTGCAGGAAGAGAGAAGGATAGGCAGGGGACAGTGTCAGTGTCATTGTTGCTAAGCCTCCTGCACTGTATACACCTGAAGCTAGCCCGTATTGCTGTGTTTTCCTGGTGTGTTACACTAACAGGCATTTGCAGCACTTACAGCGGGCGGAGTGTGCTTCCTGCTAAATATACACCTGAAGCTAGCCCGTATTGCTGTGTTTTCCTGGTGTGTTACACTAACAGGCATTTGCAGCACTTACAGCGGGCGGAGTGTGCCTCCTGCACATTATACACCTGAAGCTAGCCCGTATTGCTGTGTTTTCCTGGTGTGTTACACTAACAGGCATTTGCAGCACTTACAGTGGGCGGAGTGTGCTTCCTGCTAAATATACACCTGAAGCTAGCCGGTATTGCTGTGTTTTCCTGGTGTGTTACACTAACAGGCATTTGCAGCACTTACAGCGGGCGGAGTGTGCTTCCTGCTAAATATACACCTGAAGCTAGCCCGTATTGCTGTGTTTTCCTGGTGTGTTACACTAACAGGCATTTGCAGCACTTACAGCGGGCGGAGTGTGCCTCCTGCACATTATACACCTGAAGCTAGCCCTCATTGCTGGAGCTTTTTTTCTTTTGTGTTACACTAACAGGCATTTGCAGCACTTACAGCGGGCAGAGTGTGCTTCCTGCAAAATAAACACCTGAAGCTAGCCCTTATTGCTGTTTTTTCCTGTTGTGTAACACAGGCAGTCATCTGCAGCACTTACAGCGGGCGTAGTGTGCTTCCTGCAAAATATACACCTGAAGCTACCCCTTATTGCTGGTTTTCCCATCTCCCTGCAGGCCATTAGAATGTCTGGAAGGCAAACAAGGAGAGGCAGACAGTCAGGAGCCAATAAAAGAGGGCAAGCAGGCTCTGTGTCCAGAGACAACAGTGCTGGTCATGGACACGGTGCATCGTCATCAGCACGTGGCCATGGGACACGCTTGTCCTTATTTTCGGCAGCTGGACGTGTTGAGCCGCATCATGCCGAAGACTTGGTAGAGTGGACGACCAAGCCCTCCTCATCCTTCTCATCCTCTCTCACCCAGGCTCAGGGTACTGGCAAAGCAGCTGCCAAAGTGTCCTCTTCCCTGGTATCAATGTCATCATCAGTCACTCCTTCCCTAGACCCACCATGGCCTCCTGAGGAGTCCCCCGAACTGTTTGAGCACAGTGTTGGGTACATGCTCCAGGAGGATGCCCAGTGTTTCGAAGGGTCTGATGATGATACCCAGCTAGAGGAAGGCAGTAGCGTGAGAGCAGAGAGAGGGCATGCTCAAGAAGGACACCAATCTGGCAGTCATGTTTCAGCAGCTGCAGCATACTGCCAGATTGGCTCCAGTGATGAGGAGGGAGGGGATGATGAGGTCACTGACTCCACGTGGGTGCCTAATAGGAGAGAGGACGAGGAGGAGGATGAGGAGAAGGCACATCTCCAAAGAGGCAGGATTCCCTCGGGGGGCCAGCGTAAGGGCAGCACACCGACTGAATCACACCGCAGAGCTCCGCCTGTGCAGGGCGCTGCCTCTGCCCGTTATTCAAAAAGTTCTTTGGTGTGGGCCTTTTTTGAGTCGAGTGCATCAGATCGCACAGCTGCTGTTTGCAACATATGTCTCAAGCGTATATCGCATGGCCAAAACATCAGCCGCTTGGGCACCACATGCTTGACCAGACATATGTTGACCTGCCATGCAGCTCGTTGGCTACCTTAAAGACCCACACCAAAGAACAAAGCGGACCTCTCCTTGCACTGCATCAGCTGGGATCTCCAACCCCACTATACCTTCAGTCCTCTATGAAACCTGCACTGAGAGGAATGAAGGTGTAGAATTAGGTGTGTCACAGCCAAGTACTTGCGGGCACTCTGCTAGCAGTACACCAGCGTCCGATTGTAGCAGGCAAATTTCCCTGCCCCAGCTGCTGGACCGTCAAAAGAAGTTCACTCCCAGCCATCCACATGCCCAGCGGTTGAATGCTAGCTTGGCTAAATTGCTAGCGCTTCAACTGCTGCCTTTTCAGTTGGTAGACTCGGCCCCCTTCCGTGAGTTTGTGAAATGTGCGGTTCCTCAGTGGCAGGTTCCCAAACGCCACTTTTTCTCACGGAAGGCGATTCCGGCTCTCTACCGGCATGTGGAAGGCAATGTCTTGGCCTCGCTGGACAGGACGGTCAGCGGTAAGGTGCATATTACCGCTGACTCATGGTCCAGCAGGCATGGACAGGGACGTTACCTTTCTTTCACGGCCCATTGGGTCACTCTTTTGGCAGCTGGGAAGGATGCAGGACAAGGTGCAGTAGTGTTGGAGGTTGTTCCGCCGCCACGCCTCCAAAATACTACTACTGGTTGTGACATACCTCTCTCCTCCACCCCCTCCTCTTCTTCTTCCTCCATGGCCTCTTCCTGTGCTTTGTCCTCGGAACCAGCGGTGCTCCGTAGGCGTTCAAGGGGCTACGCAAGTACGCAGGAAAAAAGATGCCATGCCGTGCTTGCACTGGTGTGTTTGGGGGACAGGAGCCACACTGGGGCAGAGGTTCTGTCTGCTCTGCAGGGGCAGGCCGAGAGGTGGTTGACGCCACACCAGCTTAAGCCAGGAATGGTGGTTTGCGACAATGGCACCAACCACCTCTCCGCCCTCCGACAGGGACAACTGACCCATGTGCCCTGTGTGGCTCACGTCCTTAACCTGGTGGTGCAGCGGTTCTTGGGCAGGTACCCGGGCTTACAGGATGTCCTGAGGCAGGCCAGGAAAGTGCGTGTGCATTTCCGCAGATCTTATAATGCCAGTGTTCGCCTGGCTGAGCTGCAAAAGGAGTTGAACCTGCCCAAGAACCGCCTTATATGTGACATGCCCACCAGGTGGAACTCAACGTTGGCCATGCTGCAGCAGCTGCACACGCAGCAGAGGGCCATCAATGAGTATCTGTGTGACTACGGCACCAGGACAGGGTCAGGGGAGCTCGGATTTTTTTCACCACGCCAGTGGGGCATGATCAGGGATGCATGCACTGTCCTGGCACCATTTGAGGAGGCCACGAGGATGGTGAGCAGTGACAGTGCATGCATCAGTGACACTGTACCTCTTGTCCACCTGTTGGAACATACGCTGCATGGAATAATGGACATGGCACATGAGGCAGAACAGAGGCAGGAAGAGGAGGACTTCCTTGCCTTTCAAGGCCCCCTTTACCCAGATAGTGTTCCTTCTGTCCCACCCATCGCACAGGAAGAGGAGGAGGAGGAGGAGGAGGAGGATTGTGTCAGCATGGAGGTGGAGCCTGGCACACAGCATCATCAGCAGCAGTCTTTTAGGGATGATTTACAGTCCCAAGAAACCCGTGGACTTGTACGTGGCTGGGAGGAGGTGGCTGTGGATCATGTCGTCCTTAGTGACCCAGAGGACTCCGGACCGGATGCCTCAGCTAACCTACGCTGCATGGCCTCCCTGATCCTGCAAAGTCTGCGGAAGGATCCTCGTATTCTTCGGATCAAGGAGAGGGACCATTACTGGCTGGCCACTCTCCTTTATCCACGGTACAAGGGTAAGGTTGCGGACCTTATCTTACCGTCGCAGAGGGAGCAGAGGATGAGACAACTCCAGGAGGCCTTGCAGAAAGGTCTGTGCAACGCGTTCCCAGAGACTGGGAGGTTACAAATTCCTGGTCCTGGACAACGAGTTGTTGAGGCTTCGGTCAGTCAAAGGAGGAGCGGTGGGGAAGGTGGCCGTCTGACCGATGCGTTCAGACAATTCTTTAGTCCGCAGCCCCAAGGTATGATCGGTTCCAGCAACCATTGCCAGCGTCTGATATACATGGTGCAGGAATACCTAGGGGCAAGGTCAGACTTGGACACCTTCCCCACCGAAAATCCTCTGGCTTACTGGGTCTTGAGGATGGATCACTGGCCAGAGCTTGCACAGTATGCAATTGAGCTACTGGCCTGTCCTGCATCCAGCGTTCTTTCAGAACGCACATTCAGTGCTGCTGGAGGATTTGTCACGGATCACAGGGTGCGCCTGTCCACCGACTCGGTTGATCGACTGACCTTCATAAAGATGAACCAGTCTTGGATCACCACCAGCTACCAAACACCTGAAGCTGATATAACAGACTAATTTATTTTCAAATGTCACATCCCTTCAAGACTGATGCTGATGCTGAGTGACTGTCCTGTTATGTTGACTGACTATCCTCCTCCTCCTCAATGATCCGATTGATGATGATAGTTCGGAAGAACATTTTTGTTTCTGGGTGCCGCCACCAGTGGCTAAGGCCCAATTTTTCAGCCCCTGTTTAACAGGGGCATGTAATTACAATTTTTTATGCAATGCTTTGCAGCAGGGCTCATTCCTGCACTCCAACTAGAGTATCTGGGAGAGGTTGCAGTGTCGTGGCACCAGCACCAGTGCCTAAGGCCCAATTTTTCAGCCCCTGTTTAACAGGGGCGTGTAATTACAATTTTTGATGCAATACTTTGCAACAGGGCTCATTGCTGTGCTCCAAGTACAGTATCTGTGAGGGGTTGCAGTGTTGTGGCACCAGTGCCTAAGGCCCAATTGTTCTGCCCCTGTTTAACAGGGGCATGTAATTACAATTCTTGATCTAATAATTCACAGCAGGGCCCATTCCTGCGCCCACCAAGAGTAACTGTGAGGGCTTACAGTGTTGTGTCAACACCACCACCACCAAAGGCCCAATTTTTCAGCCCCTGTTTAACAGGGGCATGCAATTACAATTCTTGATCTAATAATTCACAGCAGGGCCCATTCATGCGCCCACCAAGAGTAACTGTGAGGGCTTACAGTGTTGTGGCAGCACCAACATGTAAGGGGCAAATTTCAGCAGAGTATATACGGCAGGCCCCTACTTTCAAACATCCAACTTACAAACGACTCCTACTTGCAAACAAAAGGAGACAACAGGAAGTGAGAGGAAATCTACCCCTAGGAAGGGAAATTCTCTCCTGTAAGAGTTAATATGGGAAAAAGGTGTCTCCTCTCTACTGATGCTTTATCACCAATCCTTGTTTCAATAAAAACCCCACTTTTCAAAAACATTTGTCATTGGGACGGAAAGTGAGGTGAAATGTTCTGAACAGGGGCACAGACAGCAAAACAAATGTTACAGGGGTGATAACCCTTCCCTATATTTTCCAAAAAGCTTAAGGGGTTGGGGCTGGTAATGGGCTGGGGTAGGGGGGGGGGTGATGGGGTAGCTATGCCATTTTTCTCAAAGATTTTCATCCATATTACCGGGACCAGACATTACATTAAAGCCGCAAGCAGTTTTAAATGGCTTTTTTTTCCTTTAGAAATTTCATTTTGTGCAGGGATAGTTCTAAACACGGGAAACACGTGGCACTTCACAGGCATACTTTAGACACCCGCCAGGTACGATATTTAAAGGAATATTTGACTTTTTTTTTCACTTTATGCATCATTAAAATGACTTATCCCGTAAAACGGACGTTTTTAAAACGTATTTTTGCATTGATACATGTCCCCTGGTCCAGAACTCGGGTTCCCAAACCCTTTTTAGGACAATAACATGCATATTAGTCGTTATAATTAGCACTTTAGATTTCGAACGTTCGCATCCATTGTATTTAATAGGGTTCCAACGTTCGTGCGAACTTTCGGTCCGTTCGTGGGTTCTGGTGCGAACCGAACCCGGGGGTGTTCGGCTCATCCCTAGTTCTATTGGGTTGAGGTCAGAACTCTGTGCAGGCCAGTCAAGTTCCTTCACCCCAAACTCACTCATCCATGTCTTTATGGACCTTGCTTTGTGCACTGGTCCAAATAATTTGGTGGATGGGGGATTATGGTGTGGGGTTGTTTTTCCAGGGGTTCTAATTGGCCCCATAGTTCCAGTGAAGGGAACTTTTAAGGCATCAGCATACCAAGACATTTTGGACAATTTCATGCTCCCAACTTTGTGGTAACAGTATGGGGATGGCCCTTCCCTGTTCCAACATGACTGTGCACCAGTGCACAAAGTCCATAAAGACATGGATGAGCAAGTTTGGGATGGAGGAACTTGACTGGCCTGCACAAAGTCCTGACCTCATCCTGATAAAACACCTTTGGGAGAAATTAGAGCAGAGACTGCGAGCCAGGACTTCTCGTCCACAACAGTGCCTGACCTCACAAATGCGCTTCTGGAAGAATGGTCAAACATTCCCATAGACACACTCCTAAACCTTGTGGACAGCCTTCCCAGAAGGGTTGAAGCTGTTATAGCTGCAAAGGGTGGGCCAATTCGATATTGAACCCTACTAAGACGCCATTAAAGTTCATGTGCGTGTAAAGGCAGGTGTCCCAATACTTTTGGTAATTTAGTGTATGTTGAAGAGCCACTGCTGCCCCCACCTTATGCTATGGTTTCTCCCAACATCTTGTACATCCTGTAGTGCCTAGCAGCACTAGGGTCATTGGTTCGATTCCCAACCACGACACTACCTGCCTGGAGTTTGCATGTTCTCCCTGTGCCTGCGTGGGATTCTTCCAGGTTTCCTTCCACACTCCAAAGACATGCTGGTAGGTTAATTGGCTCCTGTCTAAAATTGGCCTAGTATGTGTATGTATGAATGTGAGTTATGGACCTTAGATTGTGAGCTCCTTGAGGGTAAGGGACTGATGTGAATGTACAATATAGAGATGTAAAACGCTGCGTAAATTGATGTCGGTACATAAGTACCTGTAATAAATAAATAAGTATGAGCCAAATGGAGGAACCAGAGTGTGCAATAGGGGATCCAAGATTAAATAACCATTTCATAAAAAATAAAATGATACACCTGTGTTTTTTTTTAGCATGTGAATTAAAGGTTTTGAAGGTGATGAAGTAACACATACAGCTTAACATGATACTAAACAGTTAGAAGTGTTAATTGCCATAATTAATTCACATAAATCAGGCCACTGTACTGTGCTTTTTAAAGAAAAATCCTCTAAATAACTTATTCCCACAGCACTGTTGTGTGGTCACCTGATCTGTCCCTGTTCTTTGTCATCTGCAGGGCAAGATCTTTGGGAGAAGCTTCTATTACTGTGCTGATGTATGCTCTCTACAGCTTGAGACCGTTTCTGGCCAGTCCAGATTGGTGCTGTGCTAGTCACATGATTTAAATAAAAGCAGTTTCAAAAGAGCAATTTGAATTAAATTATAAATGTCAAATAACTGTTTTACAGCTCCTAATAAATCTTTTATTGATCACATGTGCATTTTTGTACATTAATATGGTGTAGGCAGAGTCAGAGATGATTGGCATTAGCTTTCATTTTTTTCAGATGGCATCTGCATTCAAGGCGCTTTTTGTTTACTTTATAGTTATTAGCAATTGCATTAAGTATATTCAATACTGATTTATATTAAAATTAAGCATTCTTTGTCAGTCTTTTAGTAAATGTAATTAATCAGCATACTATATCCGACCTCCATAGTGTTTAGCAATAGGAAGACATGGAGGAGGGAGGAGGGGCATGCAATTTACCACTGTGCATACGCCCACATGTATGTGTGTGTGGCTTTATAGTCATGTGGGCTGCACAGATAAGAAAAAGAAGAAATTAAGAGCTTAGAAGGGAATTGCTATTGAGCATGCTCAGTAGAGGACACCAGATGGAATACACAATCTCATCCTGCAATGGGGACAGAGAATATGGGAGGGACAGCTGAAGACAGAATCAACCGGGTATATTTAACTCTACATAAAATTAATGATTTAGTGGCTTTGTGAGTATGCACACGCTGTTACTGTATATAGCATGTAATGAGAGTTTTTCAAATTCTGGGTTTAATGACAATTAAATGAACAGAACTATGGCAACAATTCAACATAACTTTTTACACTTCAATCTGAATGTTAGCAATGGCCATAATAATGTATAATCTTGGGGGTTTTCCACCACCATGGGGCACAATGCTGCAGCATATTTCTAGGCATGGATTGGTCCTTGATTTCTCTTTTGCAGTAATAAATGTCATAAAACTTTCCTTGCTTTTTTAGTTTTGCTATAATTATGAAATTCGAATGGTGATTAATGTAGGAGAGGGCAGAATTTTCACAAAAGACAAATTACAACCCATAATGTCAATTTAAGATAACACTTCCAGAACTATTAATAGAGCATTAAACTTAGAAAATATCAGTTTAATTTTTTTTGTGGCTTTGAAGGTTAAAAGGGGACATATCATTGTGTTAATTGATTTTTCAAACTATTTTGCCACCCCTTCCATAGCATCATTTATTATCCCGAAAGGAAAAAGTAATAGATCCATTAAGTTCCTGTATTTATTTTGGGATGATCCTAACCTTTATCAAGCCAAAATGAACAGGATGGAAATGAAAAAACTGTGTGTGCAATGCAAAATAAAAAGTTTGTTCATTAACCACTCATCGATGTACAATTTAGAAATATTCTTCACAACATATTTTACCTTGTAGAAGTAAATCAGTATAGGGTTAAAGAAAAAATATTTAGCATTTCAATAGATATTTGCTCTGACGGCAAAAATCATTTTGCAGCAGCCATTTTGTTTTAAACTGACTGTATTACATTTAATTGACTAATTTCGAGATGTGTCCTCTAGTGGCCATTTGTCATGCAATGTACTGTAGTCATCCTTTCTATATGACTGGATGGATAAATTACTTATAACTTAAAGTAATTGTAAAGTCTTGTTTTTTTTTTCAATAAAAATAACAAACATGTTATACTTACCTCCTTTGTGCAGTGGATTTGTACAGAGCAGCCCATATCCTCCTCTTCTCGCTCTTCGGTGCTCCCGACGAGTGCCCCCACAGCAAGCAGCTTAATATGGGGGCACCTAAACTGAGTCACAGCTTCGTGTCCATTCAAACACGGAGCTGCAGCCCGGCCCTGCCCCCCTCTCTCTCCTGATCGGCTGATTGACAGCAGCGGGGGCAAATAGCGCCGCTGCTGTGCCTCAGCCAATCAGGAGGGAGAGTCTCGAATGGCAGAGACACTCGTAGACATCACAGGAGAGAGATAGGTAAGTATTAGGGGGTGCTGGGGTGGCTGCTGCACACAGAAGTTTTTTTTATTTTAATGCATAGGATGCATTAAGATAAAAAACCTTCTGCCTTTACATCTCCTTTAAGCCACCTAGACGGTTTTACTACAATGTTGATTGAACCAAGATAAAAAGATTTTCCTCAGTACTGCTTCAATTTTCAGTGAATCCCTATCCAAATCCAGCCATACATTTATGGAAATTTGTCCGGTTTAGCAGGACCTGGCCAAATTTCGATCCATGTATGTGCTATCTGGTTGTACACAAGTCGATCAATCAATCAACTTGTGTACAACCAGCCTGTCAGGTTTTCCCCAAATAATTAGTACTGCTGGCCATTGCCGGCAACATGGATCATTGTATACTGCCTGCATGGAAGACTCCCCCCGGACAGAACAGAATAGCTAAGCAGGAAGGATTCCTCCATTCACATTGAATATGCAGATGGGAGAATTGGCTCTTTGTATTTGTCCAACCCACTGGTTGAACAAAGAAAAGAAAAAATCATGTATGGCCGACTTAAGCCAGACGTATTAAAAGAATTGTGCCCACTAAGCCAGCATTGAAAATGTTATCCTTTTCTCAGCAATAAACCCCACCCTTCACCATCCCTAGCACTATAAAGTTACATATTAACCTACCCATTAAAGAACATACATGGGTCAATTATTTTCATTCAGTTGGCCAGCTGAACAAAAAAAAACCTGACCCAATTCCCCTAACCAAACATTTGGTGCGGATGCGGAAATCCTTCCCTCTGTCTTTGTATTCTGACAGTGGGGAGGCTCCCCACTATTGGCTGCAACGCTGATCAAACTATTACTATTGACTTCTCGTTATTATTATACAGGATTTATATAGTGCCAACAGTTTGCGCAGCGCTTTACAACATGGGGGCAGACCGTACACTTACAATGCAAATCAATACAGAGGGATTAGAGCAGGGGTCTCAAAGTACCGGCCCGCGGGCCATTTGCGGCCAGCGGACCGGTTATAAATGGCCCGCAGGCAGCGCGGGGGTGCCGCGGAAGGGGGGCGCAAATTGGCAGTGTTCTACTGCCAGGCATGTACTGGCCGGAGATCCGCAGCAATTTACCTGTCAATCGCCTACTGCTGGCGCCTGACGGGTAGATCGAGATGCATGCAGAGTAGCGCAGCAAGCGTCTGCCATGAGTTCACTTCTCTCTCACGTCACGCTGTTGCTCCCCGGCGGCCCCTCCTCTCTTCGTCCATCCCCATTTGCTTGTGACATCATCTGGGATGGACGAACAGAGGAGGGGCCGCCGGGGAGCAACAGCGTGACATGAGAGAGAAGTAAACTTATGACAGACGCTTCCTGCGCTACTCTGCATTTGAAGAAAACGACAACAAGTAAATGCTGAACTGTGCCCCATGTACCCTGATTGTGCCCTGATGTGCCCCATGTACCCTGATGTGCCCCATGTACCCTGATTGTGCCCTGATGTGCCCCATGTACCCTGAATGTGCCCCATGTACCCTGATTGTGCCCTGATGTGCCCCATGTACCCTGATTGTGCCCTGATGTGCCCCATGTACCCTGATTGTGCCCTGATGTGCCCCATGTACCCTAAATGTGCTCTGAATGTGCCCCATGTACCCTGAATGTGCCCCATGTACCCTGATTGTGCCCTGATGTGCCCCATGTACCCTGATTGTGCCCTGATGTGCTGGGCTCTGTGCCCTAATGGTGAGTGGTCAGTGTGCAGTGTAGTGGTCAGTGTGCAGTGTAATGTGAAGTGTAGTGGTCAGTGTGCAGTGTAGTGGTCAGTGTGCAGTGTAATGTGAAGTGTAGTGGTCAGGGTGCAGTGTAGTGGTCAGTATGCAGTGTAATGTGAAGTGTAGTGGTCAGTGTGAAGTGGTTCAGTGTGAAGTGCAGTGGTCAGTGTGCAGTGTAGTGGTCCGTGTGTAGTGTAGTGGTCAGTGTGCAGTGTAGTGGTCAGTGTGCAGTGTAGTGGTCAGTGGGTAGTGGTCAGTGTGCAGTGTAGTGGTCAGTATGCAGTGGTCAGTATGCAGTGGTCAGTGTGCAGTGTAGTGGTCAGTATGCAGTGGTCAGTGTGCAGTGTAGTGGTCAGTGTGCAGTGGTCAGTGTAGTGGTCAGTGTGCAGTGTAGTGGTCAGTGTGCAGTGTAGTGGTCACGTGTGCAGTGTAGTGGTCAGTGTGCAGTGTAGAGGTCAGTGTGCAGTGTAGAGGTCAGTGTGCAGTGTAGAGGTCAGTGTGCAGTGGTCAGTGTGTATAGTTCAGTGTGCAGTGTAGAGGTCAGTGTGTAGTGGTCAGTGTGTAGTGTAGTGGTCAGTGTGCAGTGTAGTGGTCAGTGTGTATTGTTCAGTGTGCAGTGTAGAGGTCAGTGTGTAGTGGTCAGTGTGCAGTGTAGTGGTCAGTGTGCAGTGTAGTGGTCAGTGTGCAGTGTAGTGGTCAGTGTGTAGAGGTCAGTGTGCAGTGTAGAGGTCAGTGTGCAGTGGTCAGTGTGTATTGTTCAGTGTGCAGTGTAGAGGTCAGTGTGTAGTGGTCAGTGTGTAGTGTAGTGGTCAGTGTGCAGTGTAGTGGTCAGTGTGTATTGTTCAGTGTGCAGTGTAGAGGTCAGTGTGCAGTGTAGTGGTCAGTGTGCAGTGTAGAGGTCAGTGTGCAGTGGTCAGTGTGTATTGTTCAGTGTGCAGTGTAGAGGTCAGTGTGTAGTGGTCAGTGTGTAGTGTAGTGGTCAGTGTGCAGTGTAGTGGTCAGTGTGTATTGTTCAGTGTGCAGTGTAGAGGTCAGTGTGTAGTGGTCAGTGTGTAGTGTAGTGGTCAGGTTTAATAATGCGTTTGCTGACACCAGTGCTGGGGGTTAATAGTGTGTCTGCTGACACCAGTGCTGCTGTTTTTGAAGTTTGAATGTTTGCATGCGGCCCCCCATGGGATATGAAAACTTGTCTTGTGGCCCTCAGGTAATTTGAGTTTGAGACCCCTGGATTAGAGCTTACAATCTAGAAGGGAGGGTCAAGTGGAACAAGATGTAATAACTGTGGGGAATGAGCTGATGGAGAAAATGAAAATACAGTTGTTAGGTGTTGGTAGGGTAGGCTTCCCTGAAAAGAAGGGGTTTCAGGGATCGTCTAAAAGCCAATAGGAGATAATCAGACAGATTGGGATAATGCATTCCATAGGATTGGAGAGGCTCTGGAAAAGTCCTGGATGCGAGCATGGGAGGAGGTGACGAGGGAACTAGAGAGCAGGCGGTCTTGAGAGGAACGAAGAGAACGAGGTTGACATTTAGAGACTAGGCTAGTGATGTAGCTGGGGGCTAAATTGTGGATGGCTTTGCAAGTATGGAAACAGCCATACACGGATTGAAATTTGTCTGGTTCCTGCTGAACTGGAAACATTTTGATCTATGTATGGCCACCGTTAGAAAGCAGCAACAGGGTACAGATTCTGCACATAAAACTGTTGCCAATGTGTCCAAACTATCAAGGTGAACTTAAGAGCACTGAAATCTTTATAGCAGCAGCAGAGCCAAAGAATTCACATGAACAGTGCCAACACTTCCTTGAACAGTGCCAGGTTTTCATTGCTGGAGCCTGTAGGCTCACATATTTTGGTGCCCAATGCAACATGCCTCTCCTAGGATCACTTCTATTGTACAAAACATTTTTGGTTTTGAATATCATACAAATGTTTAAACAAGCGAATATGAAAGAACTGTACTTCTGTAGATATAGGGAAACATTTGTGACTGGTAACTGTACAGGGAAAAGTCACCCCTTCGTCTCTGCTGCCTAAACAAGCACAAGTCTACTGTACTTAGAAGTAAATCAAGCCTTGACCTTTTACCTTCTAAAAGACAACTACAGCACCTTATATTAACCTCTAACTACCCCATCATTTTCATGGGTCATCGGAGTTCAGGAGTCAACATTTGAGTTGACAGATGTTCCTTGCCTACAAGATCCTGGACTACAAATCCCTAGTAAATCTAAAGTAAGACATTTCAATTTGTCATTTAAATATTATACTCTCAGAGATACAAAACTAAATATAATTAACATTTTATCGTATACATCATCCATTGAAAATAAATAAATATCAAAATAGCCCTAATTCTCCCCACTAGCATTTCCTGCATCCATTGTTTGCAGTGCACCAACGGCTGAAATTTGCCTCCTTTTATTATGGCATTTGCATAAATATATCTGATATATCCATACTTGATGACATGTCTTCAGGGTTACATTGTCATCTGAACAAGCCTGAAGTCAGAGGCTTCTTTTAGTTTTAGTTTTTTTAGAATCTCTGCCATCAGGAAAGAAAACAAATTATTATTCATTTTGGGCCCAACTTGATGCCAAGCTGAAGAAAAACAGTGTTTTCAAATACAGACAATCTGGTACATTGAAGTATGACCATTATATTTTATTTTACACATTTTTGGTCCAACGACAGTTCTGAGTAATTGATTCCCATAATGAGCCATGGTTCGTTAGTCAATTTAATTTATAATTGAATTGGATGGATGTAACTTTGTGTAAAACTGTCTCAGAAGAATCTGTTTTGCTCATCTGTTCAAGCTTTGACAGAGAAGTAAGAAAATCTGAAATTATTCCCTCTTGTAAAAAGAAATCTTCAAACTCACAAAGTGGAGAACTATGGAATGTGTTTTTGCATTTATAGTGCTAATGGACCCAAGTTATTTGAGGCAACTATAGCCATTTGGTAAATAGTGCAAGACAATACAGCAATATATAATAAATTGAATGGAATTATTTGTATACATTTCTTTCAAAACAAATTTTCTGGCTATGAATTCAAATAGGTTAAACAGAGCTATAAAAGATTGAATAGGTACCAGCACCTTAACCATTGAGGACCGCCGCACGCCGATTTAAGTCGGCAGAATGGCACGGCTGGGCACAAGGGCGTACAGGTAGGTCCCCTTTAAGAGCCCAGCCGTGGGTCGCGAGCGCGCCACCGGCGGTGCGCTCGTGACCCGGTCCTCTTCTGTTTTTCTAATAGGGATGGAGACTGTTAGACAGGGTAGGCAGTTTTCCCCTGCCACCCAGGTGTCAGGTTGCTAAGCCCCATTAGGTAATGTGCCTTATTGAGGCTGTGCTCTCTCAGGACATGGTTCATCCATGTCCATGAGAATGGGCAGCATACATGCATTTTACCATGGTTCTGGGATTGGGGTTTGGTCTTATGCATGTCCCTGGCTTTTTTAGGTCTGTCATTTGGGAGCTGCAATGCGCTCTGCGTGTCCGCTTCGCTGTCCCCCTTCCCCCGCCCATTGGGCGGTGGGTTGTGTGATGGTGGGGCCTGGGCACACAGCGCATCGGCGTCATGCGTCCCGCCCAGCGTGGGACGTCACATGTTGGCCATATATCACCTCAGCTCCCATGACGGACCTATCTTTGGTCAGGGCTTCATATGCACCATACCCATTGTACCAGATTCCATGTAAGTACTCAAGATGGGCTTTTGTGTTCCATCATCTAGTTCCTTTGACCAGCAACCAGATTTAGTTATTTACACTTCATTATATATTTTTTAGATGTCCTGAGCACTAGCCCCTAAAGAGTGTAACTTATACACGAAACGCGTCGGGATTTCAGAAAACGCATCAACTCAGTTGACAACACAATCATTTACTCATGCTTTTACTGGTTTTATATGCTAATTTTTTTCATGTTTTTAGCGCTTTTTGCCATGTGATATCTGTACATATGTAATTCACTGAATGTATTCCATTATCCATACGTATCACTATGTGGCACCTGGTCACACGTTGATGTACCATGTTGCTTATATTGTGCATACCCATGCTTATGTGTGTGTAACTCTAGGGAATCGCATCAACCAGAATGTTTTTCCTTCCATGTGATTTCTGTTTGGAGATGTGTCATGCGTTTATTTTGAATAAACATGTACCTTTTTTACCTACACCATGTCTACATTCTCATTCAAAGTCCCAAACTTCCATTTACTTCTTCGGTACTCTTCCCTGTGACCATCCCCGCGGGAACAGCGGACCCGATCGCTGCTGATGTCCCGCGATCGGGTCACAGAGAGGAAGAACGGGGAGAGGTGTAAACAAACCTCTCCCCGTGCTTCCTAGTGAGACTGTCACTGATCGTCTATTCCCTGTCATAGGGAACGACGATCAGTGATGTCACACGCTAAGCCACGCCCCCCCATAGTAAAAAACACAAATCAGGGCACACTTAACCCCTACAGATCCCCCTCCTGGTTAACCCCTTCACTGCCAATGCCATTTTAACCAGTGCATTTTTATTTATTTTTGTTAAATTCGTTTTTATTGGAAAAAAATTAAATAAAAACAGAACAAAATAGGACATACAGAAAATGCAATACAAGACAGAGAGATCTACATAAGGTAGAGTAATCAAATCTCGCCATTCAGTCATACAGCAGCATACTGTAAATAGAACACAGAACAGAAGTGGCAAAATTCTCACCGTAATGTCCTTTACACAACAATAAAAACGTAAAAAGAAGATGAGAGGAAAGAGACAGAAAAAGAAAGAGAAAGAGGGGGAGGGAAACAAGGGGAGGAAGGGGGGGGATGGAAGGGGGGGAAATCTGCCTCGGTCTATCCTCGTCAATATCAAACACAAGAGTAAATCCCACATCCATCAATTAGGTTGAGACATACTGTATTTATTGGCGTATAACACTCACTTTTTTACCCTGAAAATAGAGGGTAAACTGTGCCTGCGTGTTCTACGCAGGGGGCTGTGGAAAGTTTTTTTCCTGAAACTTCCCTCTTAAAGTTAGGGTGCGTGTTATACGCCTGTGCGTGTTATACGGCGATAAATCCGGTAAGTTCCGCATATGCAGTCGTATATTTAAAGGCAAACCAGCAGGACCAGATTTTCTTTGCCAAATCGGACTTATTTCTAAGGGAGAGTGTAAGGTCTTCCATATAATATATATATGGTCAACTTTCAAAAGCCATTGGCGCAGAGTCGACACAATTGATTTTTTCCAATAACGTGGAATAAGTGCTTTTGCAGTGTTGAGCAGATGAGGGGTTATAGATTTCTTATAAGGTCCTGCTGGTTTGTCTGTGCAATGCAGTAACACTACCCAAGGATCATTAGGAATTTCAAAACCTTGAATCTCTTTAGCCCAGGATAAAATAGCCTCCCAATAAGGGCGGATAAGGGGGCAGTGCCACCATATGTGAGCATGTGTCGCTCGTTCACCACAACCTTGCCAACATAAAGGTGATGTTTGTGGAAAGGTTTTGTGAAGTACCACAGGGGTATAGTGCCACCCCGCCAACAGTTTATAATTAACCTCTGTAGTTTTGGACGCCATGGAGGAGGTATGTGTCATTGCAAGGATAATAGCCCGTTGGGGTGCTGAGAGATCCTTGTGAAGGTCCACCTCCCACTTACAAAGAAAGGCTGGGTCCCCTGCGGAGGCCAGCATTTGTAAGGCGTGGTAAAAGTATGAAATAGGTTTATCCACTGGTTTGTCCTCCGCAAAAGCTGATTCAATAGGAGTTAGTTCCGAGATAGACTTCGGGAGTGAACGGACGAAAGCAGTAAGTTGGCGGTAGCGCCAGTGATCCATGGGCGTTGTAGTAGGGAGGCATTAGGGAGGCATTAGTGTGGACAGGGCCACAGTGCCCGAAGAGGTAGTCACATGATGTAGGAGAGTTGCAGATCCGAGTTTCCAAACATGAATGTTGGGGTCTATGTTCCCAGGGGGGAAGAAATTGTGGCCCATTAAAGGTAATAGGGGTGAGTTATGCATCCAACCATAAGTCTTACATAATGAATCCCATACCATGAGGGTAGAGCGTGTGAGCTGTGAAGTAGACACAGCCAAGGATCTATATTTCCTAGGGATCCAAATTTGTGAAAAAAGGTCCGTTCCACTGAGCTCCAGTTCCAGATTAACCCAGAGCTTAGAGTCTTTACAAAACTTCCAGTCAGAAATTCTATTTTGCACAATTGCAATAAAATATCTCTTAAGATCAGGTAAGGCCAAGCCCCCTCCCTCTTAGGCCTGGAGAGGAGGGTTCTGGCGAGTCTGGGATGCCTTCTGTTCCACACATATCTACCAATCAATGAATTGACTATAGCAAAGAAACCTACGGGGATTCTATATGCTATCATCTGAAGTAAAAACAGCAGCCTAGGCAGGACATTCATCTTTACCACACTAATCTTCCCCAGCCATGAGTGGCCAATTTGAGACCATTTCTGTAGGTCTGATGTAATCATGTTTAACAGCGGTAAAAAATTTGTACAAAATAGGGAAGCTGGGTTAGGGGTGAGGTAAATGCCTAAATATTTAATCTTACAAGATTGCCATGTAAAGGGAAAAGTTTGTTTCAAGTGGGTCACTAGGGTCCCTGGAACTGAAATGTTCAAGATTTCAGATTTCGTCATGTTAATTTTAAAGTTGGAGATGTCACTGAACTTTGAGAATGCTGACATAAGGTTTGGGAGAGAAATCAAAGGCTGTTGTATATAGAATAGGATGTCATCCGCGTAGGCGGCATATTTGTGTTCGAGGCTTCCTACTGTAATTCCGTGGATGGAGGTGTTGTGCCTAACTGTCGATAAAAAGGGTTCCAGTGAGAGGGCAAATAAAATGGGTGAGAGGGGGCAGCCCTACCGAGTGCCATCATACAATGTGAAGGGGTCGCTAAGGGTACCATTGATACGCAATTGGGCCGTGGGGAATGTATAGAGGGCTGAAATTTGGCATGAGAGGGATTCCCTGATACCCAGATGAGACAGCGTTGCCATAAGATACTCCCAGTCCACCCTATCAAACGCCTTTTCCGCATCAGTTGAGAGCAGAAGGGTGGGCTGGGAGGATCCCTGTGCATACGATATCAAAGATAGGGTGCGGAGGGAGTTATTCCGTGCTTCCCTATCGGGAAAAAAACCCCAGTTTGGTCACTGGAGACCCACTGCGGGACCAGGGGAAGGAGCCTATTAGCAATGACTTTGGCATATATTTTCGCATCAATGTTCAGCAGCAATATGGGGCGAAAACTCCCACAGAAGCTGGGGTCTTTACCGGGTTTGGGTATAACTGTTATGTGGGCGTGGAGGGTCTCAGGCCTGAGGGCATAACCATCAGATATAGTGTTGGCATAGCAAGTCAGTCGAGGAAATAGGATATCAGCGAAAGAGCGATAGTATGCAACCGTGAAGCCGTCCGGGCCAGGCGCCTTGCCATTGGCCATGGCCTTCAGGGCAACACTCAACTCCGAGGTGGTTAACTCCCCATCTAGGGTCGTGAGAATGTCCGGTGCTAGCTCAGGTAGGTTGGCTTGTGACAGGTATTCTTTAATGAGCTTGGCCCTAGTGTCCCGATCTACAATAGAGTGTTGGACATGATAAAGATGTTGATAAAACGAGCGATTTTTGTTGCAACGAATGGGCCAAAAGCCGCCCTGGCCTGTTACCCCATTCATGGAAATGCTGGGAAACTAGGAGAGAACGTTTTTTCTGTTCAACATGAAAGAGGGCTTTCAATTCTTCCCTTTTCTGGATCAGAGCATGAAAAACCATCTGGGACTGCCTAGCCTTATGTTGTTGTTCCAACTCTCCTATTTCTCGTATTAGTACCGTTTGTTGATGTGTTTGTTCCCTTGAACTTGGTTCCCTTTTTTTCCTAGTACCAAGTTCAATAAGTTTGCCTCTGATATGGGCCTTATGGGCCTCCCAGAGAACTCCTGGTGAAATGTCGGGCTGCGTGTTTTCTTTAAAAAGTGGGACAGTTCTTCCCCCAACATTTTTTTATCAATTTCCTCCATCAGAAGCTCATCATTAGGCTTCCAATTCGTGGCCTTATGGGGCAGCGAGGGGATTTTAAGTTTAAGCAGAATCGGAGCATGGTCAGAGATGGGAGAAGTTCCAATTTCAGCCTCTACTGTCAGCGGAAGGTGATGGTGGTAAAATGAAAAAGAAATCAATCCTAGAATAGGATTGGTGTGTATAGGAATAATGAGTATAGTCCTTCGTCCGTGGGTGCATAATCCTCCATACATCAATTAGCTGAGAGTCAAACAAACGTTTGCGCATAAAAGAAAGACATTTATGGGAAATACATGATCGCCCTTGTTAAATTATCAAGAGCAGGTTCTAGTGGGGAATTAAAATCACCCGCTAGGAGGACGCACCCACGGGCGAAATCTCTTAGCTTCATGAGGGTGGACGCTACAAAGCCTGCCTGGTCTCTATTGGGGGCATATAGGGTGGCAAGAGTGCATGGCATGGTACCTAGGTTACCTTTTAAGAACAGAAAACGTCCCAGAGGGTCACATAAAGAGGATTCTAGCATAAATGCAGAGCCCCAACGGAAGCCAATGGCAACCCCCTTAGCTTTATGCACATCAGAAAGGCTATAATACCACGTAGGAAACTGTGGAGAAAATAATTTTACAGAGGTAGTGTGGGTGAGGTGGGTCTCCTGCAGGAAAACGATGTCCCCTTGCAGGCGACCCAGCTCCCTATATAAGTTGTGCCTCTTACCCGGTGCATGAAGGCCTCTTACATTAAAAGAAATTAGATTTACCGTAGCCATGGTATCCAGTAGGGGGAATCCACATATTGCACAATCCAATGGAGGTAGACCTGAGGCAGGGGACAAAAACGGGTGAGAGGGGGGAGAAAGGGGATGGAAGGTAGAAGAAAAGCAGACAAGATAGATAGGAGGGGGAAACAGTTAGCACCTATCAAAAAACAAGTCACATGCCACTGTTGGGGGTGGTCAGCAAGGGCACGCAGAAGACTGCGGTGCATAAAAGGGGCACACATGAGTCCCAGCACCCCCATACCCACAGTCCATAAATGGGCCGGAGCATGGGAGCACAGGGTCACACGGTGCCCCACAGTGTGGGGGGGAAGGGTCTCGGGTATCAGACTGCGCACACCAAAATCGGTGTAAACGCCGCCTCGGTTCTCCGACACCGACTCCAATAGTTCGTGAACATACACATAGTCAATAGCACTTATTTGACAACCACAGGTATAAAACCTGAAACATAAAACAGTTAAACAGATACCATAAAACTAATAACATATAAGGTGAGGTGTTGCCGTCCAGCTGAGAGCAAGTATTAGGCAGGGTAGTCAGGGTAAGGCACAAAAACCAGCCTGTAAAACAGAAGGGCAGAACAAAACGCCAACAGGAATCAAATACTTGCAGTCACGGGCCAACAGGCTATGCCGGA
Source organism: Rana muscosa (assembly GCA_029206835.1). Taxonomy (NCBI): domain Eukaryota; kingdom Metazoa; phylum Chordata; class Amphibia; order Anura; family Ranidae; genus Rana; species Rana muscosa. The sequence continues at coordinate 132,186,624 of CM055120.1, forward strand.
TGAACAAGAGACATGAAATGGCCGAGGGCTACATGCCTGTATGTTCTACCCCAGCTGGGGTGATGCTCCAGCTGCAGAGGAGCGGGGTCTGTGATCCACTTTGTGCCAGCTCGGTTCAGAGGTAACGTAAGTAGGCGGGATGGTGTCCTGCCAGCCAGGGAGCTCAGGTGGGGAGATATTACGTCCATGCAGAATTTCTCAAGGTCCTCCGGGAACCTGAGTATCGCTGTTTTGCCATCCCTATTTGCGATAAGGGCCACAGGAAACCCCCACCGATATTTAATGGAGGCAGCTCTCAGCTTCTCTGTTAGGGGCGCAGAGCCCTGCGACGATCCAGAGTCTCCCTAGCCAGATCAGGGAAGAAAGACAGAACTGCTCCATCAAAGTCCAAGGAGGAGGCCTCTCGGGCCTTCTTCATGATGCGCTCCTTCTCCTCATAGTAGTGGACCCTGCAAATGACATCTCGAGGGGTGTCTAAAGAAAGGTTACGGGGATGCAGGGCCCTGTGGACACGGTCTATGTTAAGTGGATTGTCCGCCGCCAGGCCTAGCAGACCATTGAAGATGCCCCCGGTGGAGGGGAGGAGGTCATCATCCCCAGTCGCCTCCGGTAGGTCTCTGATGCGGATGTTGTTCCGCCTGTTGCAGTTCTCTTGGTCCTCGATTTTATATAGGGCCATCCTGTGTGCAATGGTGAGGCTGCGGGTCGAGGCCTGCAAGGATCTAATGGCGGCCGCTTGACGATCCAATCGCTGCTCAGTCTCTTCCACCCGCTCCAAGACCTGCGAGAGGTCTGAGCGAATGGCTGTAAGCTCCTTTGTAATAGCGCGTTCCAGGCCCAATAGCATGGAAGCCAGCTCCGATTTTGTTGGAAGATCACTCACCAGAGTCGCGACCCCCGAGTGTCTGGATATGCTGCCTTCCCTTCCCGATCCAACAGACGAGGTTGGGGAATTGTGTCTGAGAGCAGGCCTATGGTGAGAGGCGGAGCCCGCGCCGGAGCTCGCGCCTCGAGGTGAGCGGGCGGCCTAGGCCATCCGAGTCCACACCATCTTCGGGATCGGCGGCCAAAAAGCGCTTTATGGAGCCTCCTTTGGGTAGAGGTTTGCCTGTCCTCTTACTCATCGTAGTGGATATCGGCGGTTATAGAGAGGAAAAAGTGCTATAATTCAATCGTCAGCGCCGGAGCTCCAGGGACAAGCGTCTTCACTGCAGCATGTCAAAACCACGCCCCTTCAGTCAATCACCAGTGCATTTTTATAGCACTGATCGCTGTAAAAATGACAATGGTCCCAAAATAGTGTCAAAAGTGTCCGATGTGTCCGCCATAATTTCGCAGTAGATTTTCGTAATCACGAAAAAAAATCACTGATCGCCGCCATTACTAGTAAAAAAAAATTTTTTTTTAGAAAAATGCCATAAAACTATCCCCTATTTTGTAAACGCTATAACTTTTGCGCAAACGAATCAATAAACGCTTATTGTGATTTTTTTTACCAAAAAATATGTAGAAGAATACGTATCGACCAAAACTGAGGAAAAAAAATGTTTTATATATTTTTTGGGGATATTTATTATAGAAAAAGTAAAAGATATTGCATTTTTTTTCAAAATTGTCGCTCTATTTTTGTTTATAGCGCAAAAACTAAAAAACGCAAAGGTGATCAAATACCACCAAAAGAAATCTCTATATGTGGGAAAAAAGGATGCCAATTTTGTTTGGGAGCCATGTCGCACGACCGCGCAATTGTTAAAGCGACGCAGTGCCGAATCGCAAAAAGTGGCCAGGTCTTTAAGCTGCATAATGGTCCGGGTCTTAAGTGGTTAAGAGACACACCAAGCCACAAAAAAAGGATAAACGTGTTAAAAAAATGATATGTACCTACATATACACTAATAAAGGAGGACAAAAAGAATGGTAGAGAGCAGAAGAAATAAAGCACAAGATTGAAAAAATTTAAATGCATACGTATACACAAAATGGAGCAAGAAGAAGGGTAGACAAGAGTAGGGAGTGAAAAAGAAAAAAAAGTGACTGAAGCATTATATACATACACATTTACACAAAGAAAGGTTTAGCAGTGTGAGAAAGAAGAGAGAAAATAAACAAGATTTAAAATTGATATATACATATACACACAGAAGGGAAAGAAAAAAGGTTAGAGAGAGAGAGAGAGAGCGCAAGAAAAAGGTGGCAAAAAAAGAAAAAAGGGCAAAAAAGAAAGAGAGAGCGGGAAAGAAAGAGAGCGAGAAAGAAAGAGAGAGCGAGAAAGAAAGAGAGCGCGAAAAAGAGCGCGAGAAAGAAAAAGAGCGCGAGAAAGAAAAAGAGCGAGAAAGAAAAAAAGAGCGAGAAAGAAAAAAAGAGCGAGAGAGAAAAAGAGCGAGAGAGAAAAAGAGACAGAGAGAGACAGAGAAAAATCCCTTAACAAATTGAATAGTATATTTCCTTAAATACATCAACCTTATAATGCAGATTTGGCCAGCACTGAAAAGATGTTGTCAGAAAACACCAGAGGAGGCTGCAGCACTGAATGGAGGCAAGAAGGCAGCTGTAAGAAGGAGGAGGGTGGGTTAGTGCAGTACAGCTTGAAGGGTGGGGTGGGGTGAGGTGGGAGGTGTCCCTTAAAGAAAACCCTTTAAAATAAATGTTAAATCCAGCAAAGCAATTGTATACAATTAGATGCAGACTATTATATTTGCCTACACATACCGTTTCAATTCTCTTCAAATGAACCCTGAAATCCAGGTTACTTATTAAAAAAAAATCAAAATCTTAGTCAAAGCTGGCACATGGCTATGCAGGTAGGAGAAGCCAAAGTACCCAGAGGAAACCCATGTAAGCACAGGGAGAGCATGCAAACTCCCTGGGAGGTAGCATTGTGGTTGGGACTCGAACCAATGACCCTAGTGCTTCCAGGCAAACTTGCTAACCACTAAGCCACTATGCTGCCCTTATTAGTCACTGAGGACCAATTCCTTAGACTTAACTTTGGCATACTTTTATATACCTGTGCATACTTGGTACAGAATCTTACAAAAATTAGTACACCCCTCACATTTTTGTAAATATTTTATTATATCTTTTCATGTGACAACGCTGAAGAAATAACACTTTGCTACAATGTAAAGTAGTGAGTGTACAGCTTGTATAACAGTGTCAATTTTGTTGCCAGCGGTTTAGACATTAATGTGTTGAGTAGGGATGAGCTTCGAGTTCGAGTCGAACTCATGTTCGACTCGAACATTGCCTGTTCGCCCGTTCGCCGAACAGCGAACAAATTGGGGTGTTCGCGGCAAATTCGAAAAGTCTATGGGAGAAATCTAAAGTGCTAATTATAAAGGCTTATATGCAAGTTATTGTCCTAAAAAGTGTTTGGGGACCCGGGTCCTGCCCCAGGGGACATGTATCAATGCAATTTTTTTTTTTCAAAACGGCCGTTTTTTCGGGAGCAGTGATTTTAATAATGCTTAAAGTGAAACAATAAAAGTGAAATATTCCTTTAAATTTCGTACCTGGGGGGTGTGTATGATATGCATGTAAAGTGGCGCATGTTTCCCGTGCTTAGAACTGTCCCTGCAAAAAATGTCATTTTTGAAGGAAAAAAAGTAATTTAAAACTCACTCGCGGCTATTAATGAATTGTCCCCCCAAAAATCCATACCAGACCCTTATCCGAGCACGCAACCTGGCTGGCCGCAGGGGAAGAGGGGGGGACGAGAGAGCGGCACCCCCTCCCTCCTGAACCGTACCAGGCCACATGCCCTCAACATGGGGAGGATGTCCCCATGTTGATGGGGACAAGGGCCTCATCCCCACAACCCTTGCCCGGTCGTTGTGGGGGTCTGCGGGCGGGGGGCTTATCGGAATCTGGAAGACCCCTTTAACAAAGGGGACCTCCAGATCCCGGCCCCCCCTATGTGAATTGGTAAGGGGTACATTGTACCCCTACCATTTCACGAAGAAAGCGTAAAAAAATGTCAAAAAAAACACAAACATCTTGAAAAAGTCCTTTATTAAAAAAAATAAAATAAATAAAAACATTCCAGCGGTGAAATCCAGTGTCCGGCGGCGATCCCGATGTCCAGCGCTGTCCGTCATTGGTTGTGCCTGTGCGGACCTGATGGGGAACTTCCTCCGCTGTGTTTTAAATGTATAGACCCGCCCCTTCTAAAGTTCCCCATCAGGTCCGCTCAGCGGACCAGATGCGGAACATGACAAGGGGCGGGTCTATACATGTATTACCACAGTGAGAGAAGTTCCCCATCAGGTCCGTCCCCTCGGTATGTCGGACCCGCCTACGTCATTGGCCTGAGCGGGGAACTTCCTTCACTGTGTAATTTAAATTTACACAGTGAAGGAAGTTTCCTGCTCAGGCCAATGACGTAGGCGGGGTCCGACATACCGAGGGGGCGGACCTGATGGGGAACTTCTCTCACTGTGGTAATACATGTATAGACCCGCCCCTTGTCATGTTCCGCATCTGGTCCGCTGAGCGGACCTGATGGGGAACTTTAGAAGGGGCGGGTCTATACATTTAAAACACTGAGGAGGAAGTTCCCCATCAGGTCCGCTCAGGCAAAACCAGTGACGGACAGCGCTGGACATCGGGATCGCCGCGGGACACTGGATTTCACCGCTGGAATGTTTTTTTATTTTTTTTATTTTTTTTAATAAAGGACTTTTTCAAGGTGTTTGTGTTTTTTTTTTTACATTTTTTTACGCTTTCTTCGTGAAATGGTAGGGGTACAATGTACCCCTTACCAATTCACATAGGGGGGGGCGGGATCTGGGGGTCCCCTTTGTTAAAGGGGTCTTCCAGATTCCGATAAGCCCCCCGCCCGCAGACCCCCACAACCACCGGGCAAGGGTTGTGGGGATGAGGCCCTTGTCCCCATCAACATGGGGACATCCTCCCCATGTTGAGGGCATGTGGCCTGGTCCGGTTCAGGAGGGAGGGGGGCCGCTCTCGTCCCCCCTTTTCCCCTGCGGCCGGCCAGGTTGCTTGCTCGGATAAGCGTCTGGTATGGATTTTTGGGGGGACTCCACGCCATTTTTTTTTTATTTGGGGTGGAGTTCCCCTTAAAATCCATACCAGATCTCAAGGGCCTGGTATGGATATTTAGGGGGAACCCCACGCCATTTTTTTTAATTTGCGGCGGGGTCCCCCTTAATATCCATTCCAGACCTGAAGGGCCTGGTAATTGAATTCTGGGGGACCCCCACGCTTTTTTTTTTCTTTTAATCAATGACTTTTGTATGTATTGATAAAAGCCGACAATTCATTATTAGCCGCGAGTGAGTTTTAAAAAAAAATTCCTTCAAAAATGACACTTTGTGCAGGGACAGTTCTAAGCACGGGAAACATGCGCCACTTTACATGCATATCATACACACCCCCCAGGGACGAAATTTAAAGGAATATTTCACTTTTATTTTTTCATTTTAAGCATTATTAAAATCACTGCTCCCGAAAAAACGGCCGTTTTTAAAACTTCTTTTTGCATTTATACATGTCCCCTGGGGCAGGACCCGGGTCCCCAAACACTTTTTAGGACAATAACTTGCATATTAGGCTTTATAATTAGCACTTTAGATTTCGAACATTCGAGTCCATTGTATTTAATAGGGTTCTAAAGTTCACACAAACATTTTGTCTGTTCGCAGGTTCTGGTGCGAACCGAACAGGGGGGTGTTCGGCTCATCCCTGGTGTTGAGTTATTTTGAGCTGTTCAATCACTACTTTACATTGTATCAAAGTGTCATTTCTTCAGTGTTGTCACATGAAAAGGTAATACAATTTTTACAAAAATGTGAGGGGTATACTTACTTTTGTAAAATACTGTATATCCACCTTATTTAATTAATGTTATTAGTATTTACATCAAGTTGTATAGGTATGGAAGCTTCAAGGCCTCGTTCACAAAGGCATACTTAAGTGTAAACCTGTGCAAGAACCAGGTTTTTCCGTGGGTGCTCCATGCATCTGCATGCAGGCATTCCTATTTATGACTATTAGGAGCAGCAGCTGCGCGAACACAGCTGCTGATCCCAATTTGACATACATGTGGGTGTGGCTGTATGTCCTCAAACACAGGCAGTGGGAGATCAGGAACTCGCACCCACACAATGTCACATTGGGAGCAACAGCTGTGTCTGTGCAGCCACTGCTCCCAATAGACATGAATAGGACTGTCCATAAACAGATGCGTGGAACACCCATGCATCGCATGGGGGCAAGCACTGTCCTCACTCAGGTGTATGCTTGAGTATGCCCGTGTGAGCAAGGCCCTAATGAACTCTTTTTACTGAAAAGTATGGCTTTTTTTCTCAATTGGTTGTGGATTTTCTAAAATTGCACTGGGGATACCAGTTTAGATGCAAATTATCCTCAGAGTTGTTCTTTTATTAGGGTCTTTTTGTAAATGTTTGCACATATAGGAGAGATACAAGTAGGCATAGTATGCATTTATTTATTGAGAAACTTGAATGAGAAAGACATTGCTATCACATAGTTTGTGGACCCGTATAACTTAAACAGCTAAGGAATAATTTCTTCCGTTCGGCACAAATGAATGAGGCTAGGCTTTGACTTGTTGGATAACGAGTAGCTATTACCAAATATAGAGGGCAATATATAATCTCTGTTTCTGTCGAGTTTATGGATGACTTTTAGTAGTCTTAGTTTAACTCAAATTACATGTAGGTTTTGCAAGGAAAATGCCTCAGGTAAACAGTTAACATATTGATTTAATTAACCAGCCTGTCTATTATATAAATATATCTAGGATTTTTACAAAATGTTGCTTGTCTTTTTAAAGCCAGCTTTTAAGCTGAACTCTGTTCAAATCTTAAAAAAAAAAAAAAAAAAAAAAAAAACAATGACTGCAGTTACACACTCAAATATGCAATTTATTGTATTTTTAGGCACAATAAGTACCTGTCTTTATTTTGAGATTGGTCTTAAATTGTCAGAGCAGCCATTCCATCTCCTAAACTAAGTGTTGCTGCACAAAGAGTCAATCAAATGTGCTATTAACCACAAATGCTGACAAGAACATGCTGGCAGGGGGAGAGAGCATGAACTAATCAGTTACTGGGGGCAGGGCGGTAACCCGGCAGTAATCGTTGCATACAGTAAACTGGAAAGTCAGGTCACCAACCTTGCTCTGCTGTCTAGCAGGGCTGTGTAAATCTCAGGAAGGGATGGCCAGATATACAAATGTTGGCAGGTAAAATCACGGTCATATTTATGTCCTAACAGTGTTTATCAGTTTACATGAAGGTCTGCTTAAACAATGACATTTCTGAAAATTTTATTGTAGCACTTTTTCAAGACCTCAACGAAGCACAATTTAAACTTGTAATAAGAGTGACCCTGTCATAATAAATAAATGCTAGAACTGCTGTCATCTGTCAAAAAAGGAAGTAAATACTAACCTTTCCTAGTAAAACACCAATCCGATCACTAGAACTGGTTTCCCAAAGTCTGCTGGGAAACCGACTCTTCCTGGAATGTCAATCTTTTGCATTCACTGCAGTTCTCTCGTTGTTCTCCCTAAGAGGTGTTACCCCATTTTCTATTTTGGAAGGGAAAAGTGGAAAAGCCATTTGGTGTTGACGATTTTATTGTACACCTAGCCTAATTTTGATTTAATCTTGATGTAAATTATGATTTAATTAAATACATTGTGTTTCTGTGAAACAATATTTGTAGATCCTATGGAACTTCTTAGCAGAACAGAGTATGACCTGATTAAAGAAAAGTAGTAAAATGAGTACAGGAAAATAGAGTTGACTGCATTACCTTGCTTGCGGCAACTGGTAAATATTCCTTTTACCCATCTAAAGCCTATGTCCTATTGAGAAATGCCCACTGTCGAAAAATGCCTCTGATAGGTCTTCGCAAGCGCAGTACGCAACGTCACTCCAGCCGATATGTTGATCAGCTGGCGTGATGTCAACACGGCGCTTGCACAGATTGTCTGAGGCAGTATCCGACTATCTCCTAAGCACCGAGGGAGAATGTAATTGGCAGATTCTGCCTCGCTATTGTGGGGCAGGTTGTGGGTGTGTTGAAGGGCGGGTTTTTTAACCCGCCCATAGACACAGCCAAAATCCACCATTTAACACACTCAAGCCGCTGTGCAACAGACAGAAAACACACCGTTCAATACAGTCAAAACCCACCCCGCAACAGTGAGGCAAAATCTGACAATTTCATTCACTCTCGGTGCTTAGCAGATCGTAAGATACTGCCTCTGATGATCAGCACCGCGTTGACATCACGCAAGCGGATCAACATATCAGCTGGAGTGATGTTGCGTACTGTGCATGCGCAGACCCATTGGAGTCATTTTTCGACAGAGGGCATTTCTCGATAGAACACTGGCCATTCTTTCTTGCAATCATAGGTTGCAGAATAGAAAATTGCTAGATTCCCTCCCACGGAGCGATTGTGTTCTCCAGGCGGGGGAAGCCGCCCCTGGCTGAGAACACAGTAATTCTTAGTAGCAACTTTAACAGTCATTAACTGCATGTAAAAATGAGACTGGCTAGTTGTACCCAAGTTGATTAACTGATAAACTTGGGCACATTCAGCCTACCCATACATGGCTCAAATCTTGGCTGGTTCCTGCTGAACCAACCGAGATTCGAACCGTCTGTGGCAGGGGTCTCAAACTGGTGGCCCTCCAGCTGTTGCAGAACTACAATTCCCATGAGGCATTGCAAGGCTAAACAGTTACAAGCATGACTCCCATAGGCAGAGACATGATGGGACTTGTAGTTCCGCAACAGCTGGAGGGCCGCAGGGTTGAGACCCCTGGTCTATGGCCAGCATTAGAAGATGAAACAATTTTTGAAAAGTCCTAAATACAAGAAAATATATACAAAAACACCATACATTCTCTTTAGGAATTGTTGAGCCAGCTCATTTTTTTATTTATTTTATTTATTTATTAGAGTTGGGCGAACAGTTCAAGCCTAGCAAGAGTTCAGCCAGAACACCAGAACATCGCCTGTTCAGCAAACAAATTTGCACTGCACAGTGCATTCTAAGCCCTGATTGGGCAAATCTTTGCCCAATTAGGGCACAGTGAATAGCTGGTTAGGTGCGGGTTGGAAAGCTGGCCGCGGTGCCCTTAAGAACGGACGAGTCATCAGCTGTCAACAGGCTTCCAAGCTGAAAGCTGAATGAAAAGAAAAAATAATAATTTCTGGCAATAAAAAAAAAACTGTGTAGAGGTTCACCCTAATCCATAACAAGTCCTTAATACCAGCATGCAGCATGGCAGGCCAGGAATGGGGGGGGGGACAAGAAAGCACCCCCCTCCTGAACCATACCAGGCCACATTTCCTCAACATGGGGGGGTGCTTTGGGGCAGGGGCTATGCCGGAAATGGTATTGTATTGCCAGCAATTTAAATGTCATATTTTTTCTTTATAAAAGGTCAGTTTTGCTGCAGCAAGTTCTATACTAGACATGTGAATTCGGTATTTTGGGGATTTTCGTGTTCATTTTAACAAAATGATAACGAACGCGCAGAAATACTTCATTTTCGTATTCATTACATTTTCGTATCGTTGAGCCAACAGTTCGATATAGATAGATAGAAGATTCAACATGACGGTGACAAAAGCGATCTGTGTCTATCGAACCTGCGGTCGAATGTGCCTAACCTAACGCTATTAGTCCAAGATTATTTGACATAGAGAGAAAAGATTAGACATTATAGAGAAATTAAAATTCAACGAAGCAGCTAAAAACATACGATCGCCGCAAGCGGACATTTGCGGTCAAATGCTCCACCCATAGGCTATAGAAGAATTCTAATGTTGTTTGACTAGTAATAATAATTAATAATTATAATTATTACTAGTCCAACATTAGAATTCTACTATAGCTTGTGGGCGGAGCATTCGACCAGAAATGTACGATCGTAGCGTCGTACAGTTTAGCTGCTTCGTCGAATCTTCTTAGAACATCCGACAGACACCATAAGCCTTCAATTGACAGATCCGACCTTTATTAATTCAGATTTTCATACGAATGCATTTTCTAATGAAACAAAATAAATAAAAACTAATTTAGGTAGTAACTAAATAAATTTATTTTTTGGACGAAACCGAAATTACGACACAAAATATTTCAGTGTGCACATGTCTATTCTATACACGGTACAGATGCGCCACTTTACAGGCAGACTAAGGGGAACCCCCCAGGCACTATATTTAACCACTTGCTGACCGGCTAACACCGATATACGTTGGCAGAATGGCACAGCTGCGCAAAGCAATGTACCTGTACGTTGCTTTGAATTTGCGGTCGTGCACCCTTGACCGTGGGACCCGCCGATTCTATGTCCACCGGAGTCCTGCGGTCATGTCATGGAGCTGCAGAACAGGGAGATGCCTATGTAAACAAGGCATTTCCCTGTTCTGCCTAGTGGCAGGACAGTGATCTACTGTCATCGGGAGCAGTGATCACTGTCGTGTCACTTGTAGCCAAGCCCCCCCACAGTTAGAATCACTCCCTAGGACACACTTAACCCCTTCATCGCCCCCTAGTGTTTAACAACTTCCCTGCCAGTGTCATTTACACAGTAATCAGTGCATTTTTATGGCATTGATCGCTTTATAAATGAAAATGGTCCCAAAATAGTGTCAAAAGTGTCCGATGTGTCCGCCATAATGTCGCAGTCACCGCCATTACTAATAAAAAAATAATAATAAAAATGCCATAAAACTATCCCCTATTTTGTAGACGCAATAACTTTTTGCGCAAACCAATCAATATACGCTTATTGCGATTTTTTTTACCAAAAATATGTAGAAGAATACATATCGGCCTAAACTGAGAAAGAAATTGTTTTTTATACATTTTTTGGGGATGTTATAGCAAAAAAGTAAAAATTGCTTTTTTTCAAAATTGTTGCTCTTTTTTTTTTTGATTATAGCGCCAAAAAATAGGATTTTTTACTCATCGTAAAATTATTTTCTCTGAGTTCATGGACGGACACAGTGTCCTATTGACAAGTGGGTATTATCCTTCATTTAGGAGTGACTAGGCAGAAAAACTTGTAAAAAGTGTTACACATCACACCTTCTACAGTACCGCTCTCTGCACCTCGCAGATCAGTTCGTCAAAAAGCAGTACAAACTTAAAAAGGAGGGGTGGGTGCTGTGGCAGTCCATGAACTCAGAGAAAAGGATTTCACGGTGAGTAAAAAAGCCTATTTACTCTTTCGTTCGTCAAAAAAACGAGGAGTGGGAACAGCATAAAAGTAAACTTCACCCCAAAACAAAACAGAGCTCCTCCATGGAGGAGTTGCAACTCTAAACTGCCGCCTGCAAAAATTTGCGACCGAAAGAAGCATCCGAAGATGCACCTACATCAACCTTGTAGAATTTTGTGAAAGTGTGAGCAGACGACCAAGTCGCGGCTTTACATAATTGGGAAACAGACGCTTGATGTCGGAAAGCCCAAGAGGCACCTATTGCCCTGGTCGAATGCGCCGTGACATGAAAGGGGGGCGCTTGACCCTTTAAGGCGTAAGCCTGGATTACTATCTGTCGGATCCACCTCGAGATGGTGGCCGACGAGACTGCTAGGCCCTTCTTGGGACCAGCCACCGAAACAAACAGTGAGTCTGACTTCCGGAACGAAGTAGTAGCAGATAGGTATACTCTCAAAGCTCGGACAACGTCCAAGGAATGCAACGCCGACTCCTTAGGATTCGACGGATGAGGACACAAGGATGGAAGTACAATGTCTTCATTGAGATGAAAGGCTGAAACAACTTTCGGAAGAAAGGAAGGCTGCGGACGCAGCACCACCTTATCCTTGTGGAAGGTCAGATAGGGAGCCTTGCATGACAAGGCTGCCAGCTCAGAAACCCGTCTAACTGACGTAACAGCCACCAAAAAGACCACTTTTTGAGAAAGTGTCAGCAAGGGAATTTCCCTGATATTCTCAAATGGTGACTTCTGAAGCACCGAGAGGACCAGGTTCAAGTCCAACGGAGGTAGCGGGGGACGGACTGGAGGAGCCACTTGTCGAACCCCCTGCACAATTGTACTCACGAGAGACTGAGTCGCCAGGGGTCGCTGAAAAAAGACGGCCAGGGCAGATATCTGTCCCTTAATTGTACTTAAGGCAAGCCTTTGGTCCACCCCACGCTGTAGGAACAGCAGGATTCTGAAAACCAAATAAGTACGCGGGTGCCATTTCATTTCCTCACACAGGGAAATGTAGGCCTTCCAAGTGCGATGATAAACCCTCCTAGAGGATGGCTTCCGAGCACTTCTCATAGTAGAGATTACTGAATCTGACAGGCCCCGGTCTCTCAGTACCTGGTTCTCAATAGCCATGCCGTTAAAGCCAGTGACTGTAAAGCAGGCTGGAGTATGGGACCTTGCGACTGCAGGTCCTCCCGTAGTGGTAGGCACCAGGGGACGTCTGCTACCAGACGTACTAGATCGGCGTACCAAGGACGCTGAGGCCAATCTGGAGCGATCAGGATCATTGCAATTCCTTCTGCCTCCACTCTGCGAAGCAGATGAGGAAGAAGCCTCATGGGAGGGAAGGCATAGATTAGCCAATACTGACCCCACGATGCTACCAACGCGTCCGTTGCATCTGCCCATGGGTCCTTTGACCGGGCCACAAACCTCAATACCTTCCGATTGAGTCGGGACGCCAGAAGATCTACGTCTGGCGTGCCCCATCTTTGGCAGAGGAGCTGGAACATCTCTGGGTGTAAGGACCATTCTCCTTGGTCCAGCATTTGGCGACTCAGGTAGTCCGCCTGCCAGTTCTCCACACCCGGAATGTACACAGCCGACAGTGCCGGTACGCTCCTTTCTGCCCACCTCAGGATGTAAGCGACCTCCGATGCTGCAGCTGAGCTTCTTGTTCCTCCTTGATGATTGACATATGCCACTGCTGTGGCATTGTCTGACTGGATCCTGACTGGACGCCCCTGCAGCCTCTGAGACCATTTGAAGAGGCACAGCCTGATCCCCCGGAGTTCCAGGACATTGATCGGCAGACGGGATTCCTCCGGGGTCCAGCGACCTTGCGTCGACTGAACACCCCAGACCCCTCCCCCCCAACCTGTAAGGCTGGCGTCTGTTGTGATCACCATCCAATGAACAGGAAGGAATAACTTCCCGGCCAGAAGTGCCGGTGATGTCAGCCACCATACCAGGGATGTCCTGACTAGGTGGCTTACCCGGATTTGATAATCCAGGGATGATGGGCATCTGTCCCATCTGGACAGAATTCCCTTCTGTAACACCCGAGTGTGATATTGAGCATATGGGACCGCCTCAAAGGAGGCTACCATGAGGCCAAAGACTCGCATGCAAAAACGGAGTGACGACCAACTCTTGGATGCCAGCTGCCGCACCGCAGCCTGAAGGGTTTGCAACTTTTCTACAGGGAGGAATACTCTTGCCTCTGAGGAATCCAGAATCAGCCCCAGATACACTAGGCGTTGTCGGCACTAATACTGACTTTTGTGTGTTTAGTACCCAACCACAGTCTCGGAGAGTCTGACAGGTTATGGACATGCTTACCTCTAATTCTGAGCTTGAAGTGGCTCTCAGAAGAATGTCATCCAAGTAGCCCACGATAGTGATGCCCCGCTGTCTTAGAAGGGCCAGAATCGGGGCGAGCACCTTGGTGAACACCCTGGGTGCCGATGCCAGGCCAAACCAGAGGGCCATAAACTGATAGTGGTCCCCCCGACTCTGGTGTCTGGAGTATATGGGAACATGTAGGTATGCGTCCTTGATGTCCAAGGACGCCAGAAAGTCCCCTGGATTGAGAGCAGTGACTACAGATCGAACCGACTCCATCCAGAATCTTTGTACCTTCACAAAGCAATTGAGGGCCCTGAGATCCAAGATTGGACGGACCCCATCCTTCTTTGGCACTACAAACAGATTCAAGTAAAAATACCCCATACAGGGCCTCCCGACAGGTCGGCTGTTGCTGGTGGTTGGAGGGAAAGAATCTGTACGGTGGACAAGAGAGGAACTCTATCTTGTAGCCTGAGGAGATTACTTTGCAAACCCACAGGTCGGAGATCAGAGATGTCCACGAATCGCGAATTCGCAAAGACGTACCCCCACCCGAGAGATGGGTGGGGGCAGACCTTCATGCGGACGCAGATTTGTCCGCAGGCTTGCGGAACCAAGGACGCTTTTGTCCTTGAGCAGGCGCTTTATCGGCCTGAAGTCCTTTTCCTGTCGCCCTGGGCGGACGAAAAAAAAACCGCTTGTGTGCAGTAAAGGAGGGCCCTTGCCCCTGGCATGGCCCCTTACCCTTTTTGGATTGAGAAAGCAACGTGCTCTTACCTCCTGTGGCATCTTTGATGATGTCATCCAGAGAGGCCCCAAAAAGTCTGTCGCCCTTAAAGGGCAGATCCAACAGGGCCTTCTTGGAAGATTGGTCCGCAGACCAGCACTTTAGCCAGATCAGGCGGCGTAATGCTACCGCATTCTAGACAGCAAGGGGATAGTATCCATGTCTGACTCGCAGACAAACCTAAGGCCCTATACCAACTGGTCGGCCAAAGCTACCTCATTAGGAGGAGCCTCTCGCTCCTTTAACCCCTGGAGTAGCAACTTAGCCCATTCAGTAAGTGTCTGATACACTAAAGCCCCAGCCAATGCTGAGCCTACCACTGTGTAAAGGTAGCGAGCGAGTGCTTCAGCCTTCAGGGTCTTCAGTCGATCCACAGGGTCCTTGAAAACAAGAGCCCCTTCCACTGGAATTGTGGTAACTTTATAAAGTCTGGACACCGGAGGGTCCACTATCGGGGGAGAGGTCCATTTTTTCAGGAAACTCTCCTGAAAGGGGTACCGGATCGCTAAATTCTTTGGGGCTGCAAAAACCCTCAGTGGGTTTTCCCACTCCTTGTACAAAAGCTTATCAAGATAAGACACACAAGGAGACACCTTAGCAGTGTGGGCCGGTTTACGGAACCCAAAGAGGAACGGTGTCTCTGCTGCTCCTGCAGCATTCTCCAATTTTAGCGTAACCTGCACTGCAGTGATAAGGTCAGATACCAAAGCCTTTTCGCGTGCTGACCTGGACTTGGAGTCATTCTCACTGTCCGATCAGTCACGGTCTGCAATCTCTGAAGCATCAGAATCCGGGCCGGGCCATGAGCCACAGCTGGGCATGGTTCTGCTTCAGAATTATCCCCAGAAGATGGCAGGGGACGGGGGCATTTACCACCCCTGTGTTCCCATGCGCCGCTTCCACCTTGGCAACAAAAGCCTCCAGGATTGCCGACATAGCGTCCACAGATCCATCAGGGGCACCAGTTGCCAACTCAGGTGTTTCAGGGAAGAAGACGTCTGAAACACCTGAGTTGGCACCCACGCGTCCGACACCCACAGGGACTCCAGGCAAGGTATCAATAGGCCACCCTCCTAGCTGCTACAGAGATGCAGGGTCTCCCAGAGGACTCACCACCCTTAGAACGGTACCGCTATTGCTGCCGTCTGCTCCCACCTGAGATGCTCTCCCACCACTGCCTGTGTCAGTCTGATCTTTATCAGCGTTTCTCTGTATGATATTGCGCCAGTTAAATGCACCCTAGAGGCCGAAGACTTCCGCAAAATGGCCGCCAAGCGGACGTTTTGAAACCAAAGTGGGCCATAAGAAAATGGCCGCCGAGCCGTCAATAGAGGCAAAAGCGGCCGCGGACCAAAAAAGGTGGCCGCCATACAGGCGCAAACCACAAGAAAATGGCCGCCGGACAGTCACCAGAGGCCAAACAAGCATGGACCACCAGAAAATGGCCGCCGACAGCATGGAGGGAGAAGGCACACACAGGTAAGCAGAAAAATTTAATTTTTAATGACAGCTACAGCACAGTCCCGCTCCAGATGGAGCCCCCTAGGTGACCCCCAGCACCCAGCAACCAGCCTTAGCTCAGAGCCCAGGGAGAAGGGAAGGCAGGGAGAGAGGAAAGAAAGGGCCACAACCACTTACTTGATCTCTCCAGGAATGTCCAGCCAAGTCACCATGCCGGGGAGCTACCGTATTTATCGGCGTATAACACGCACCGGCGTATAACACGCACCCCAAGTTTAGGAGGAAATTTTAGGGAAAAAAACTTTTAGCAGGGAAGTTTAAGGAAAAATAACTTACATTTAAATGCAGCCTTGTCAGTGTCCATTGCAGCCTTGTCAGTGTCCATTGCAGCCTTGTCACAGTGCAGCCTTGTCAGTGTCCATTGCAGCCTTGTCACAGTGCAGCCTTGTCAGTGACCATTGCAGCCTTGTCACAGTGCAGCCTTGTCAGTGTCCATTGCAGCCTTGCCCCAGAGTCCATTTCAGCCTTGCCCCAGAGTCGCCGTGCAGCCTTGCCCCAGAGTCGCCGTGCAGCCTTGCCCCCAGTGTCGCCGTGCAGCCTTGCCCCCAGTGTCGCCGTGCAGCCTTGCCCCCAGTGTCGCCGTGCATCATTTTAAAATTGGCGCCGAGACTGTGCGAACGCCGGGGACGCAGGGGACACAGGGGACGCAGGGACTGGGCGGAGCCGCCGCCGAGATACACATAGCCGAGTGTACTCGGCTATACTCGGCTTTTCTCGGCTCCGCTCACAGTCACGCCGAGTCCCGCCCTATGATGGACATAACACAGGTCCAATGGCGGGACTGGGCGTGACTGTGAGCGGAGCCGAGAAAAGCCGAGTATAGCCGAGTACATTCGGCTATGTGTATCTCGCTCCGCTCCACTCACAGTCAGCGGAGACAGCTCAGGGATGACAGTATCGGCGTATAACACGCACCCACGATTTTCCCCTGATTTTCAGGGGAAAAAAGTGCGTGTTATACGCCGATAAATACGGTACTTACCTTTCCTGCATGGATTATGCTGGAAGACATTCTGGACAGATCATCTTCCGCGCACGGAGGTGACTGTCGGCCCGGCATGCTGTGATTGAGCCCTAGGGAACGATCATATGCATGCCCTGGAGCGCAAAGCTCACTGGCCACCCATGGAGTGACGGGCATGTCGTGGAAAACCCAGCGCATAGCTAGGGTCAGCACACGCTCGATGGCCGAAACTGGGGAGACTACAAGGATCTGGAATCCAGCCTGTCACCCAGTCGGCAGTTGATCGAAGATCGCAGGAAACAAAAACCAACGTAGAAAAAAAATCCCCCAGACCAGTGGGCCCGAAGGGAGCCATGTCCTTCTCCTTACTAGGCAGAAAAAAACTGATCTGCGAGGTGCAGAGAGAGGGGATATACCCAGAAGGTCCGCCCCCTGGGCGGTACTGTAGAAGGTGTGATGTGTAACACTTTTTACAAGTTTTTCTGCCTAGTTACTCCTAAATGAAAGATAATACCCACTTGTCTATAGGAAGCTGTGTCCGTCCATGAACGAAAGAGTAATAAAAACCGCAAAGGTGATCACATACCACCAAAAGAAAGCTCTATTTGTGGGAAAAAAAGAATATCAATTTTGTTTGGGTGCAACGTCGCACGACCGCGCAATTGTCAGTTAAAGCAAGGCAGTGCCGAATCTCAAAGTGCTCTGATCAGGAAGGGGTAAATTCTTCCAGGGCTTTAGTGGTTAAAGGAAATTTTCATTTTTATTGTTTCACTTTAACCATCATTAAAATCGCTTCTATAAAAACGACCTTTTTTTAAAAAAAATTGCAGCAACACATGTCCCCCAGGGCAGTACCTGGGCCCCCACACCCTTTTTATGGCCAATAACTTGCATATAAGCTCTTCAAAAAGGGGACTTTCGATTTTTTGAGTTTGGATCCCATAGACTTTAATATGGTTGGCGTCCCGCAACCTACTGAAGGGAAAAGTGAGACACATATTTCGTAATCTCCGCACACCACAGGGATAGAAATTTTTTAGTGCCACCATGGGGTTGATTTACTAAAGGCAAATCCACTTTGCACTACAAGTGCACTTGGAAGTGCAGTCGCTTTAGATCTGGGGGGAAGATTTGAAATGAGGGGAAGCTCTGCTGATTTTATCATCCAATCATGTACAAGCAAAAATGCTGTTTTTTATTTTCCTTGCATGTCCCCCTCAGATCTACAGCGACTGCAATTCCAAGTGCACTTGCAGTGCAAAGTGGATTTGTCTTTAGTAAATAAACCCCCCATGAGCTGAAAAGGGCCTGCATCATCAATTTACATTTGGGTATTACAGCTTTTGTCTGTGTTTTCATAACCATATGCAACATAGATGCTTCATATGTTTGGTATTTATTAACACAGTTATCTTTTATGCTTGTGTATGGAGTTTAGTAAAAAAAAAAAAAAAAACATACATACTTGCCTCAATGCTGCAGCTGTCCCTCACTAGCTCTAAGACTGAGAACGAGTGATCACATGACTGCTGATCAGTTTGTTCTCAGTCTTCTCAGAGAAGAGAGCAGTGACCACGAGTCACCGCTCTCAGCTCTGCCCCCACAGTGCTCACTGAAGCGCTAGCCTGGAGAGGGGTAGGCACAATTGGCTCCAGATCTCAGCTGGGTGGATCCCAACAATATGGTTGAGATCCTTCCAGAGCCTAGAACAGCTCTGTGATGTCAGCTGACAGCAGGCTTTAGTCTATTGATTACTGGTCACAGGGGAGCAAAGGTAACTGCAATCCTGTGACCCACAAGTGAAGTATGGCCTAAAAAGCATTGGCCATACTTCTCTTTTAATGGTTTTAGAGATTATGTTGTAGCCGAGTGCAAAAAAAAAGTGCAAAAAGAGGAGAGAGATGTGTTTTTACTGAAAAAATATAGATTTTTTAAAAGATTGAACATAAATATTAAACATCATAAAAAACTGGAACGTCCAACTTTTTCTCTATTGATTTTGCAAGTCCATAATGTACGGGAATATGGGTACAGGGCACACAGAGAACACAGACATCACAGAGCTGAGGAAAGCTCTTTTCAGCGCTGATACCACATGACACAGCTGAGGGCAATCTTAGGAGGATACCCCTCACTCTGTTGGGTACTGCTGTGTTTAAAGAGTGTTAAGTGTTTTAATGGAAAAAGGGAGGTTTCTGCTGGTGGTTTTATTTTGATTCGGGCTTTTCTCAAGGAAATATGTTATTTTTTTCCCCTGGAGCAGGGTTTTGCTGGTGGAGGGTAAATTTAATGACTGTATCAAAGGGGAAGAGAGGAATCTTAGCTTGGTGTGGGGGGAAGGGGATCTTGGCCATATAGGGGATTTACTAAAGGAAGGTAGGCGTACCACTTTGCAAGGGGAGTTGCACTATGCATGGGAAGTTTCTCAGAGCTTCATAAACATGGTAAAATTTCACTTTGCAAAAAATACCCAATCATGTGCAAGAAAAATAAAAAACACAAATTTTTTCTTGAACATGATTCAATAATGGAAGTCACCACTAACCTCCGAGGAAAATATCATGCAATTTTCCCTGCAGCGTAAAACTTCCCTTGCAAAGCGAACAGCTTATTTTCCTTTAGTAAATCAACCCCATAGTATCACCATCGCCTGTCTGTTGCCCACCTATAGTCATGATTACTTGTATTTTGTCATGATAGCCTTTTTTTAGCTTGCATATAGTCATGATTGCCAGTTATGATTGCCTTTCTGTTTCCCTAATAAAGTAACTGCCCATTTGTTGGTGGCATATTATCAAATGTGTGCATTACCCGCATATTATCACAATTGGCTGTTTCCTGCCTATGTATTGTAAAGATTGCTTATTTTCTGCCTGCATACCAACAGTTGATTGATTGTTGGCTGTGTTGTGTATACAATTGCCCTCTTGGAGCCCATGTATTGTCAGAATAGCCATTTTTTTTTGCAAAGGTGTTTGAAATCAGCAGTATAGAGAATTTTGTTACTATCATTTAATCCCCATGTAGACCTACAACTATCAAAGCACATCACGATTATACTTATGTTTTTCCAATGTGCACTATGTAAGCCTCTATTAAATCCTTGAATTTTACTTTATTTCATTTAGCATACTGATATTATCCCCATTTTCCCCCATGGTGCACACAGTGTGCCACTGTTAAAACCTTGGATTTTATTTTAATTTAGGATGCAGTTATTATCCCCATGTTGCCCCACAGTGCACATAGTGTGCCACTATTAATACCTTGGATTTTTTTAGGTTATTCAGTACAAGGATAATATGTTTTTGCTGCAGGGCACTTTGTGCACCACTGTAAAAGCTTACGGTTATTTTTTTACAAACATAATTATTTAGAAAACATTCACATAATTTGCTCTAATTAAATTTTTCTGCTCATTATTAGTGTTTATTTAATTTCATTATTACTACTCCAAATAATTTTAATGTAAAGAGTAGCGCTTGGAGGGGGGGCTATATAAAAAAAAATCTTCTTTGCGTGTCAGCTATGCTAGGTATACCACTGAAGGCATCAAAGGTATTATTTGCCTAGGGCTGGTTTGGTCCCAATGATAAAAAAATTTGACATAATAAAAAAAAAAATGAATATTAGCTAAAGAAATAGGTGGAGAAGGGAGTTAATTAGAATGGATTAGGACCAGCTAAAGATTAAACTAAGGGGTTAAATGGGTATATTCTTAAAGACAAACTCTTGATACAAGATGAACATTTTTAGAACCCCACACTTCTCCCAGAGCATCCAGTGCACATTGCACTTAGCCCCATTTAAATCGATACAGGGGTTTTCAAATAAAAAAATTTTTTTTTACGTTTTCAGTGCTAGCTGTAGCTCCAACCCAGGCTCAAGCCCACATCATGGGTGTTCCTATGGGGGGTTACAGCCAACACTGAGCTCTCTTCTCACAGTGCACACAGAGCCCACACAACCCCAGACTCCTCCTCTGAAAGCTAATGAGATGAGTCAGATGAAAAGAGAAAATTTGCAGCTCTGCCATCGAATAGTAATACCCTGTACTTCTCTGCAGTCTTCTTTTTTATTGAAAAGAAAGCTACTCATTACAGACCAAAATGCTCACCCACCAGCCTGTTGTGATTGACCATGCTGCAGAGCAGCACAGTCACTCACAAAAACCCCAACCCACAACAAACCATGCCGGCTACTACATTAGATTAGACCAGTTGCTGGCAGGGGTTGTTGTAAGCTGTGTTTTTGTGAATGACCGCACTGCTCTCCTGCTCTCACAACACAAGCTGCCAACAGTTATGCATTTACATTATGTATTATGCTCCTTAGCAAACCTTGCACAGATTTGAATGGGACCAAGTGCAATATGAACTAGTTTCCATTGGGGGATGTAACAAGTTTTTTCATCTGTTGGGGATACACCTTTGATCTACAAATGAATACGATAATAAATACAATTCAATAATACTTTGTTAATTTGCATTATACGCAATGACAATTGCAGGCTGCAAGTGTAATTTTACACATAAATTGAAATCTGATTGATTGTTGCTCTTTAGCCCTGTTCTAAAATTGCCTTTAATCGAGTAACAGTTTTATTAAATTTTTATATTACGCATTATGTTGGCAACTCACTTTGTGAAAAGCGTTTTTGATGTAAAACACAACGGATATTAATTGAGCAAATTATTTTTTTACAGGACATTTCTATGTACAGGGTTCAAAGCCAAAGTGCTATGAGTTTAGGATTAACAATACATAAAGAAATCTAAACAGTGTCAGCTTTATAATCTGCTTTCAACACCTAGTATTAAAGAGTATTACAACAAAATATTCATATATTCTAAATGTTTGATTTGTACAAATACATATTTACTACACGGTCTCATTACGATTTTAACTCTAGTAATAGTATTTCTACTTACTTTCATAGTAATCACATTGCTGTTCCAAAATATTAGCTTTGTATATTAGTTTTGGTATAAAAGCCACAGAAGAGCAATAACGAATGCTTAAATCTAAATAAAACCTTAAACCAGACATCAATCATCTCAACATAAAACAGAGTGTGCAATGAGGGCAAACTTTAGGTTTAGATAAGAGGTGTCACCATAACTTATGTTCTCAGGCAGTGGTATCTGTTGTGATCAATCACTTAGTAGCCATTGAAAGTTACATTGTGACTGTGTTCCATTAGAAAAAAAAACAAACATCGCAATAAGTAAAACACACTTTCAATTTACTTAAAAACAAATCACTAAGTTTGTTTTTTTGCAATAAATCTATATTATTCAGTGTGCTGCCCAGTTAAAACAATGCAAGAACCAGGACCACTACAACCAATCAGAATTTATGTTGCATTCGTCTGGTTTCAGTAAAGTGAATTCTGGGTGCTACTTGTTATCGCACTCTTCTCTTTGAAATGCTGATCGAAAAAAAAAAAAAATTATGTTGCCTTGGATATTTGTTTTTACCAGGGTATACGCTATTAAAGTGAGGCTAAAGAAACAGTCTTAAACTAGTGGAAACAGCTAATATTCTACAGCTGTCTGGTTTATGTGTTCCATTCTAAGTTTAAGTCCCAATCCACTTTTCTAGTCAATTTAAAAAAATACCTGCCCATCACAAGTGAAAACAAAAAATGCAGCTTAATTGCTTCTCCAGTGACCCTCTGAGGTTGCATCATCTCCTCATCCTGCGCTCACAGTATACCTGGACTGAGCAGTGCGAAACACATGATTTCATAAGCACCAATCAGGAGAGATTTGTGACATCACCAGAAAGGCCTGAAGACTACAAAAATATACATATATAGCTGTTGAAGAAAGAACACACAAGAAATCCAAAATTGGATTGTAAAGGAAACCTGCAGGCTGCCATGCTGACCTCTCTCTTTTTGAAAATTGTAGTTCTGTTCTGGCTATTGTGACTAACAATTTAGGTTATTGACCCGATCAAATATGCAGAAAATAACTTTAACTTCTTTTACTTTTGTATACCTTTTGGATTTGTGAGAACATATCTTCGGTTTGGGCTGAGCTTTTGAACCGTCTAAGTTGGCTGGTAAACCAATCACTAACTCAATGCCAAGGTTTATTATTCTCACATATTCCAGAGCTTCCTCGAGACTTAAAAAGATTGATACATACCGTATGTCAGGGATATGCAATTAGCGGACCTCCAGCTGTTGCCAAACTACAAGTCCCATGAGGCATAGCGAGACTCTGACAGCAGCAAGCATGACACCCAGAGGCAGAGGCATGATGGGACTTGTAGTTTTGCAACAGCTGGAGGTCCGCTAATTGCATATCCATGCCCTATGTGTAGCCATGCAGTGGGTAATACCTTACCAATAGAAGTCAATGTCTGTACCATTTACACAAATTATGTCAAGGATGGATGCCATTATGCTAATGGAACAAATTTTTAATATGATTCACAAATCCAAACCCTGTTTCGATGCCAGGTGGGACCCTTGGTTCGTGTGTAGTCTTCCTTCTGTAGACTGATCCTGCGACTTTTCAAGTGGTTGCTTTTCTTTTTATTATTACTGTCTTTGGTTTATGCTATGTATATTCTACATACTTATATATGATGTCCTATGTGTTGAATGCACCCGGATTTACTGTATTTTGTTTTCCTAACACTTTGGGCATATTTTCTTTCTATGGTTTGCATTTATAAGATACAATGGCATTGTATTGAAATAAGTTTTAGGATCACTCCTTTGCAATATGCATAAATTGAAATTTTAAACCAGAAAGAAAACCCACTAGGTCAGGACGTTAAAGGCAGATTGGGCCACAATATTTATATAAAAAACATATCATATTTTATTTATACATAGAAAATGTAAAAGGAGTTTGCATATATAAAGACATTAGCTCCCTGGGTCACTATGTGGCTTGGAGGTCTGGTGGGACATGTACGGTGTATTTTCCATAATCCAACTGTACTGTACATGCAGTGATTTTTGGCTTAAAGCTGGAAAACTGATATAAAGCTAACACTATCTTGCTGTTACTCAAGGTTTTACAGTCAGTATCTGTTGGTGCCCATATACCTTCTTCTATGCAGCTATGTTTTTATTATTTTTCTTCAGGGAAATATATGCATGCGCTGCAAATGTATCTTCTCTTAATACAAACTTTCTGATTATATCAGATGACGTGGGGTATGCTTTGGATGGCCATTCCTGTTGCTCCGATGCCCATCCAGGGTGACTTTAAATGCATGCATATTCATATTTAGGCAAGTAAGGCCAGTTTTTTTCTATACTTACCCCTTTGTGTGTTCTGAGGAAGCAGACCAGTGAAACGCATTGACCCACAGGGTCTCACTTATCCGAGATCATGTAACACAAACTATAGTTTGTAAGTATCCGACCATTGTTGCCCAATGTGTACATATGTGAATACATGTTTTTAAATTCAATTTTGTTTTCTTTATTTACGCAATACCTTTAATATTTTTTATGTATAAAAAAAATATGATTTTTTTTATATAAATATTGTGGTCCAACCTGCCTTTAAAGTCCAACCTATTAGTTTTATTTTTGGTTTAAAATTGTATCGTTTGATGCTGTTTCTGATGCAATTCTTTTGATTGTATTAACATACTTTGGCTTTTGTATCTATCTTTTTGTACCACTTGCAATAAAAGTTTGTAAACAAAAGGTACTTTTCTCTCATGAGTATAGAGCTCATGAGAGCCAGGGTCTGTGACCCAAAATAGTGCAGCAAAGGACCAGAACAGCAACTAGGTAACTAGAATTTTCAGAAAGTTTAACAATGCTATAAATCTTCTAAAGTGGAAACTTGTTTCCATGACAAATGTTTATGAGCAGATTTCCCTTATATTGGAAAGATATCCTCTCACTTCCTGTTTAGTCTATAGGACATACAGTGATGGGAACTCTGCCTAATGAGACACAGACGGTAATAAAATCTAAACATACTGAGAGCAAAAAAGGAGAGAAATCTAAAAAATCATGGCAATGCATAATTCTAGCAGTTTTTTTTCTGATACATGTTAGTGAATACCTTGTGGTGATCTGTTGGCCCACATTTCTCAAGCAACCAAGAACTGTCACATCTACCCCAACGCAGGTGGTCAGACACTATAGCTAGCTACTGTGTTCTTCACCTATAGCAGCCCCCTTTCCCATAAGGCAAGCACCCCTACCTGTACTCTGTTTCTCCCAGGTCTTATACACAATTCTATAGTGCCTGGCTACCATGCCAGGGCAGCCACGAACTGAGCAAAAAGCAAACAGGTACTTGCGGTTGGCAGACAGGTAGAGTGGTTCTATGACAGTCCAGGTAAAAGGCAGACTGAGTTCAGGGAATAGTCCAGAATCTGGTCCAAGGTTATACACAGGGAAATCAAATCTAGCAGAGCAGGGCAGACAGATAGGGGGCTTGATCAGGAATTAAACCCATATCGCTCTCTATCACACGCATGCAAGTGAGTGTTTGGCTGGCTTATAACAGGTTTGGTTTCCACCCAGAGACTGACCACATTAATCACATTGCAGGTGGACAGACCAGGAGAGTGCCATAGCCAAAACCCAGATGCTGGAATGAGGGGTAGGAGCACTAGATGCTCCTGACAGGAAAATCCATTATTGAAAACTTGATAAAAAAGGTAGAAACAACCCGAAACCCCAGAATTTTAGATGAAACATTTAAACAATAGGAGGACAGACCATATTGCCCCCATAAAGAATGAGGAAGGACATCTGGTTACAAAGTATAAGGAGATGGCGAAGGTATTAAATGTATTCTTCTCCTCAGTCTTCACAAGGGAATCGGGGGGCTTCAGTAACCAAAACTGCAGTGTCTATCCTCATGACACATCACAGGAAGCACCTCCATGGTTAACAGAGGACAGAATTAAAATTAGACTTGGGAAACTTAACATTAATAAATCACTGGGACCAGATGGATTGCACCCGAGGGTACTTAGGGAACGCAGTCAAGTAATTGCCAGACCATTGTTCCTAATTTTTACTGACAGTCTACTGACTGGAATGGTAACAGCTGATTGGAGAAAAGCCAATGTAGCACCAATATTTTAAAAGGGCCCAAAATACATCCCTGGGAATTAAAGACCAGTTAGCCTAACATCAATAGTATGTAAGCTCTTGGAGGGGATGATAAGGGACTATATACAAGATTTTAGTAATGAGAAAAGTATGGATTCATGAGGATTCGTTCTTGCCAAACTAATATAATAACCTTCTATGAGGAGGTGAGTTGCCATCTAGATAAAGGAAGGCCGTAGATGTGGTGTATCTGGATTTTGCAAAAGCATTTGACACAGTTCCCCATAAATGTTTACTGTACAAAATAAGGTCCATTGGCATGGACCATAGGGTGAGTACTTAGATTGAAAACTGGCTACAAGGGCGAGTTCAGAGGCTGGTGATAAATGGGGAATACTCAGAATGGTCAGGGGTGGGTAGTGGGGTCCCCCAGGGTTCTGTGCTGGGACCAATCCTCTTTAATTTGTTCATAAATGACCTGGAGGATGGGGTAAACAATGCAATCTCCGTATTTGCGGACAATACCAAGCTAAGCAGGGCAATAACTTCTCCGCAGGATGAGTAAACCTTGCAAAAAGATTTGAACAAATTAATGGGGTGGGCAACTACATGGCAAATGAGGTTTGATGTGGAAAAATGTAAAATAATGCATTTGGGTGGCAAAAATACGAATGCTATCTATATACTGGGGGAGAACCTCTGGGGGAATTTAGGATGGAAAATGACCAGGGGATCTTAGGCAATGCCAAACTGCTGCTAACAAAGCAAACAGAATATTGGCATGCATTAAAAAGGGGATTAACTCCAGAGATAAAACGATAATTCTCCTACTCTACAAGACTCTCGTCTGGCAAAACCTAGAGTATGCTGTCCAGTTCCGAGCACCAGTCCTCAGGAAGGATACACTGGAAATGGAGCGAGTACAAAGAAGGGCAACAAAGCTAATAAAGGGTCTGGAGGATATTAGTTATGAGGAAAGGTTGCAAGCACTGAACGTATTCTCTCTGGAAAAGAGACGCTTGAGAGGGGATATGATTTCAGTTTACAAATACCATACTGGTGACCCTACAATAGGGATAAAAAAAATTCATGGGAGGGAGTTTAACAAGACACGTGGCCACTCATTAAAATTAGAAGAAAAACTACGTATAGGGTTCTTTACTGTAAGAGCGGCAAGGATGTGGAATTCCCTTCCACAGGCGGTGGTCTCAGAGGGGGGCATCGATGGTTTCAAGAACCTAGTAGATAAGCACCTGAACGACCACAACATACAGGTATATACAATGTAAAACTGACATATAATCACACACATAGGTTGGACTTGGACTTGTTGTCTTATTTCAACCTAACCTACTATGCAACTATGTAACAATGTGATAAACTAGACTACTAGTGAGATTTTTCATTGTTACATGAACTTTAAGTAAACCTCTGGGTTTTACCTACTCAGAAGCATATTGGTCTGCATTAACCACCTACGCAAGTAAACATTTTCCCTACAAAACATACCATTCATACATATACACTATGTTATAATCCTATTTACTGTACACTTTGACCTACAGTATAACACTGACAAACCAAAATCAAAGTCAAGGGAGTTTGCATTGATAAACCTTAAAGGAGTAGTAAAGTTACATGTTTTTTCACCTTAATGCATCCTATGCATTAAGGTGAAAAAACATTTGACAATACCGCCCCCCCCGAGCCCCCGTTTTTCTTACCTGGCCCCTCGAAAGTCCCATGCTCGTCCCCGTCATCCTCTTCGTTTTTCTGCCTGGCCGCCGATTGGCTACACTGGATAGATTGAAAGCAGCGCAGCCATTGGCTGGCGCTGCTGTCAATCACATCCAATGACGCGGCACGCCGGGGGGCGGGGCCGAGTGATACTATGGCCGCCGCTGTATCACGGGAGCGCGCCCGCAATCACTCCACACCATGCGAGCTCACTCGCATTAAGGTGTGGAGTCCTTGCGGGGAGGAGCCAAGACAGCCGCCGAGGGACCCCAGAAGACCAGGATCGGGGCCACTGTGTGCAAAACGAGCTGCACAGTGGAGGTAAGTATAACATGTTTGTTATTTTTAAGCAAAAAAAAAAAAAAGCTTTAGTGCTCCTTTAAGTGCCCAGAGAAACATGCACTTATAATTAAAAATGATGCATTGTAGTACAATTTTGTCTCAGCTGAAAGTAGAAAGTGAATGCACAAGTCTATAGGGTGGGGTTGAAAATGTTGACAGAATTACAAAATAGTCTATGTCTAAGGTTCTTAAACTTTATACGAGAACAGACCCCCAATAGATTGCCCAAAATGATACTATAAACTAGGGTTGTCCCGATACCGATACTAGAATCGGTATCGGGACCGATACCAAGCATTTGCGCGAGTACTTGTACTCGCGCAAACGCTCCCGATGCCCAGTCCGATACTTTTTTTTTTTTCAGAGCGGACGCAGAGAGGGGGTGGAGAGCGGGGGGCGGAGAGCAGGACGGAGAGTGTGGCGGGGGGGCGGAGACCAGGGCGGAGAGCGGGGCGGAGAGTGGGGCGGGGGCGGAGACCAAGGCGGAGAGCGGGGCGGAGAGTGGGGCGGGGGGCGGAGACCAAGGCGGAGAGCGGGACGGAGAGTGCGGCAGGGGTCGGAGACCAGGGCGGAGAGCGAGTCCCTCACCTGCAGTTGAAACTGGTAAGCTGGCAGGGGTGCAGGGCGCAGCCGCATCAGGATCGGTGACCGGTGCTGTCGCATTCGGTCGCCGTCAGCAGCTGAACGTCCCCACGCCCATCTTGGTACACCTTGCACTCGGCTGCAGTAAGCAGCAGCAGACATCTTGTTACACCCAGCCTGAGCTATATGGGCTGGGTGTAACAAGATGTCTGCTGCTGCTTACTTCAGCCGAGTGCAGGGTGTACCAAGATGGGCGTTGCACTAGTTTTTTTTATTTTAAATCCTGTGTCATTTTTTTTCCCCGCAGCATTTCAGTGCCAGCCACCTATCAGTACCCACAAGTGCTACCTAACAGTGCAATCAGTGCCATCTACCAGTGCCACCTATCAGGTGGCACTGGTAGATGGCACTGATTGCACTGATAGGTAGCACTTGTGGGCACTGATAGGTAGCACTTGGTGGCACTGATTGCACTATCAGTGCTGTCAATGCCCACAAGTGCCATCTATCAGTGCCACCTTTCAGTGCCACATATCAGTGCCCACAAGTGCCACATATCAGTGTCCACAAGTGCCACCTTTCAGTGCTATCAGTGCCCACAATTGCCACATATCAGTGCCCACAAGTGCCACATATCAGTGCCCACAAGTGCCACATATCGGTGTCCACAAGTGCCACCTTTCAGTGCTATCAGTGCCCACAATTGCCACATATCAGTGCCCACAAGGGCCACCTATCAGTGCCCACAAGTGCCACCTATCAGTGCCCACAAGTGCCACCTATCAGTGCAATCAGTGCCATCTATCAGTGCCCATAAGTGCCATCTATCAGTGCCCATAAGTGCCACCTATCAGTGCAATCAGTGCCATCTATCAGTGCCAGCCACCTATTAGTGCCCATCAGAGCCAGTCACCAGTCAGTGCCCATAAGTGCCACCTGTCAGTGCCACCTATCAGTCCCCATCTTTCAAACTGTCACATGACATTGAAAAAAAAGTATCGGTAATCGGTATCGGCGAGTACTTGGAAAAAAGTATCGGTACTTGTACTCGGTCCTAAAAAAGTGGTATCGGGACAACCCTACTATAAACCCTTCACCGAACAGTGGAAATCATCATGACCAATCCTTTTTGGTACCAGTATATTTTAGAAACTGTCAATAACTTGGTTTTACTTTACTTATAGATAGCTAGGATCAGCTGTATCAGATTAAAGAAAATAAGCATTTTGCCATATTTGTTTCTATAAAAACTAAAACAAATGCACAGGTTAATAAGTGAGATTTTCACAGTTTTTGTGCAATCAAAACATTGAATCAGGGTACAGTTACTGACATCTGTCATCTGATACATCAAGTTGATTTCTCTACTTTGAATTCAGGTTCAACAATGCAGAAAATATAGTTTAACAGAGATAAGTGCCTGTGAAAGAAACCAAAATGTAAAATAAATATCTGATATTCGTACACTACAACTGCTCGATATCCAGCCCAATGTTCTGGGATCTGATTGCTCAGTGTTTATCTGCCTTACTGTCTTTCTTTGTGTTATTTAGAGATCCAGTCCTATATCCTGAAGGGGTATAGATACACAGGATTAGGAAACCCCGGTCAACCTGTATGATAGGTGAAAACTATTTTACCAAAAAAAAGTCTATGTGCACTGAACAATCAATGAGTTTAGTTGAGGGGATCTTTCGAAATTGTATTCATTCTTACAAGCACAGTAAATTGACATCTTGCCAATTAAGAAGAAAATCTTGTATTTAAGAGAACACAATGAAGTGTCCATCATTAAGTGCCATTTTACTTTAATGCACTTTATTATAAAGCATGAGTGTGGAATAAGGTATAGAAAGTTGCAGTTAATCTACTTAAATTTGTATACAGAATTTTAGCTACTCTGATTTCCCATTTAAAAACAAATACCAACAGTGGATCTGATTCAGCTGATATAGTAGTAGAAATGGTAGCCAATGTTTAATTCTTAAGACATACCACATGTAATAGCTTACTCTATCCAGACAGATTTCAGATCCAGAGTGTAGTGATGGATCAGTGCCTCAAATCAACAAACATTCATCCTCAAGTCAAGAAGGACAATCAATTCCTCAGCTCAAAAGAACTCACAAACCAGAGGCAATGTTTCACACCGCATGAAAATCCAAGTGTGTGGGTGGCCACTCTGCTTTTATTCACTGAAAAACATCATAGCATTCACATCCTTTTATACATTTTTCACTTATGAACATTTGTGGAAAAGTTGGATAACACTAAAACTATAAACAGGTCAATTATTGTAGACAACTAAAGCTAACATAAAACATGGGCATGATGAAAAGGAATTCCTTTTCAATATTAAACTCTAGGATAATATTTTAAGTATTTAATCATAATTTCTGAATGAAAGCATAGGCAGAAAAGACACTCAACCAGACACACAAAAAACTGTAGAAAGAACTGCAACAGAAAAACTGCCTACTGGTTTACATTCATAAGGCATACAGAACAAGGCATACTGCAGGCTTACAAGCAAGGGTGAACAATTCTGAATTAATTTTTACATTTTTTTAGGACACAAAAACCCTATTATGCTATGATCTTTATGTTGTTGGTAGTTGAATTTCAATTTTATAGCATCCAAAAAAGAAATTACAAAATATTACAAACATTAATATACAAAATATACAGAATAGACATGTCCTTCATAGATAGTTCAAACTGACATATACCTTCACTTGCAGTTGGTCAACATAACGTACCTTCAGCATTTTTTAATTCATGAACTTGATTACCTATCTCAAAGATGGACCAATCATCAATTTAACTAAGCAGCCAAAATTCCCTTGTGCTCGTGTGAAGATCCAAAAAAACAGATACATGAGTCATGACAGGTGTGAGATCCCCTTGCGTTAGAATTTATCCAAAACATTGACTTGATATCTGAAAAACATAGTAGACAGGCACTAAGAGACCATCCAAATTCTTCTTTCTGCCCACTGGTCAGAGATTTGCAGGGCTTTAGTGCGCCCGCTCGTGGAATGGCGACAAACTTTTACCCTTAAAAATCTCCATAGGCGACGTTTAAAAAATTCTACAGGTTGCATGTTTTGAGTAACAGAGGAGGTCTAGGGCTAGAAGTATTGCTCTCGCTTGGATACCTCACGTGTGGGTTGAACACCGTTTTCATATGCGGGCGCTGCTCACGTATGCGTTCGCTTCTGCACGCGAGCTCAGCGGGACGGGGCGCGTTTAAAAAGGTTTTATTTTTTTTCTTATTTTACCTTTTATTTTTACACTGTTCTTTTTTAAAAAAAATAATTGGGTCACTTTTATTCCTATTACAGGGAAAGTAAACATCCCTTGTAATAGAAAAAAAAAGCATGTCAGGACCTCTTAAATATGAGATATGGGGTCAAAAAGACCTCACATCTCATATTTACACTAAAATGCAATATAAAAAAAAAAAATGTAATGTAATAAAAAAAAAAAAATGTGCCTTTAAGAGCATTGGGCGGAAGTGACGT
Organism: Rana muscosa; assembly: GCA_029206835.1. Taxonomy (NCBI): domain Eukaryota; kingdom Metazoa; phylum Chordata; class Amphibia; order Anura; family Ranidae; genus Rana; species Rana muscosa. The sequence continues at coordinate 132,218,716 of CM055120.1, forward strand.
TTTGACGTCGCTTACACCCTGCAATGATATGGAGATGGGTGGGGGCCATCTTCCACTCACTCTTCTCCATGTCAGCCTAGGAAGAGGATCTGATCACCTCCACCGCTACCGACATCTCCGGTATGCAGCGGAGGGCACCGGAGAGCGGCGGAGGGGGACCTCTCCCGCCTCTGATAAAAGTGATCTTGTGGCGAATCCACCGCAGAGACTACTTTTATCTTGAAGCGGACCACCCACTCTTGAAGAGGATACCAGGGTTATGGTAGCTAGCTGCTGCCATAACAACGGTATTCCTCTTCAAAGTAGCGACGTAAAACAACGGCGGTCGGTCCGGAAGTGGTTAATTGTTTTCTAGATTAAGTGCTGCTGATCTTCAGCCTTCTTGTAGCTGTTTCCTGTCTACTGTACATACACGCACTCCAACAGTGACTGCATGACACTTCCTAGGTTAACCACTTCAGCCCGGACCATTTGGCTGCCCAAAGACCTTTTTGCGATTTGGCACTGCATCGCTTTAACTAAAAATTGCGCAGTCGTGCGACGTGGCTCCCAAACAACATTTACGTCCTTTTTTTCCCCACAAATAGAGCTTTCTTATGGTGGTATTTGATCACCTCTGCGGTTTTAATTTTTTGTGCTATAAACAAAAATAGAGCTCAATTTTGAAAAAAAAGCAATATTTTAAAATTTTTGCTATAGTAAATAACCCCAAAAAATATATAAAAAAACTATTTTTTTCCTCAGTTTAGGCCGATACGTATTCTCCTACATATTTTTGGTAAAAAAAATGCAATAAGCGTTTATTGATTGGTTTGCGCAAAAGTTATAGCGTCTACAAAATATGGGCTAGTTTTATGGCATTTTTATTAATATTTTTATTTTTACTAGTAATGGCGGCGATCAGCGATTTTTATCATGACTGCGACATTATGGTGGACACATCGAACACTTTTGGCGCTAGTTTGGGACCATTCACATTTATACAGCGATCAGTGCTATAAAAATGCACTGATTACTGTGTAAATGTGACTGGCAGTGAAGGAGTGATTCTAACTGTGCGTGGCTTACTGTGACACGACGCTGATCGCTGCTCCTGATGAGAGGGAGCAGACGATCAGTGTCCTGTCACTAAGCAGAACAGGGAGATACTTGTTTACACAAGCATCCCCCGTTCTGCAGCTCAGTGACACACGATCACGGTACACCAGCGGACACAGAGTCCGCGGGTTCCGCGGGCACGATCACGGAGCTTGCGGCAGGGGCGTGCGCGCCCCCCCACACGGCAGCAAATTTAAAGTGACGTATATTTAGGTTGATTTGCCTGTCCGTGCCATTCTGCCGACGTAAAAGTGCGTGACCCCGGTCCTTAAGTGGTTAACAAAAAAAAAACTGCAGACATTCTGCCCGTGTGTATGTCGGTCTGTCCGACAGAAGCCAGGCCATTCAGCCAGTTTCTGTCGGACATGCATGCTGGAAAACCAGCAGCTGACCGACTCCCGATCAGCACCAATGGCAGAGTGCGCTAATCAGAGTGTTCTGTCAGAACACAACAGCTCAGCAGGGAAGATCGCTGGACAAACCTTGTATGGTTAGTATGCTGGGTTGCACAAAAATAAACGGTTCATGTGTACCTGGCTTTAGAGGCCCCATTCTTCATTAATCTGTATCTAAATTGAGTGCAACTAACCCTTTTTTGCAGCTCCCCTAACCTTCCCAAATTAATTTTTCTTTAAAGAAATCTGAAGGTTTTCTTGAAATAACATTCACATAAAATGTATATAAAAGTTTTAGCTTCGTGTTTAGTTCCTCCAAATAACATTCACAAAATAGGTATAACATTTCATCCTGTCTATATTATAAAAGCATCCAAACAATTTATATTATTACGTATATAAACTCATATTTTACACTACTTTACAAAAAAAAATGATTGCCATCCGCAGCACATTATCTCCATTATGGTCTATGCTGTTTATTTGTAAATATCTGCGGAAAGACGAAAGATTGATTTCCAAGAGCTTGGCAAATGCAAATACAACCAATTTGTGACAAATTGGAAGAATTCCTCTCCTAGCTCTTTCAGCATAATGAAGAATGCTCATTTCTACAAAAAAAATAAAAAAACCAAAGCGCTGCTGAGAATTATGGCTACAGACAGCAGTTGAAAAGTGGCCATAATTTTTTATTTTTTTTTACTTTTTCATCCAGGAAAAAACAGGATTGCAAATATGTATTTGAAGGGATGTTATGATTTTCGTACAGCATCCTTAATCATTATTTCAGGAATATTGTGATGCATGCTGTTGTAGAAATAAGTCATGTAATGCAGAAAAAGCTAATGTATAAATTTAAACTACTAATAGCATTATTTTATTTTTCTGACTCCACGCAGCGTTAAATATTTTTTATAGCTGTATTTTTAAAGTGGGTCTGTCACTATCAACAAAAAACATTGCTGTTGACAGGTATGAAGAGAATACTTTTTAGTAGCTCCAATCTGCTGTGGTGGGCTATTTAAAACTTTCTGGTAGTGGCAAACCTTCCCATTGCATATTCTTATTGGTTAGTAAGGCAGCCGATTACGGTAATGGGCAAAAAGGCATGTATGGGAGTGAGAAGCAGCAGACAAGCTTCCACACTACCAGGGTCAGAGTTTTGCCTGAACATGATTGCTGATATTATCAGTCCATGCACTGAAAGCTGCACTTACAGATAGAATAAGTAAATATGACAAAAATGGCATATGGGATCTCTATCTAATATATATATAAAGGCTCAAAATTTCAAGTCCTGAGCTACTAGCCAGGCCTGAAATGTTACTTGCCACCAGTTGCCCCACCCAATCCTTATCATGCCCCACCCCTAAACATGCCCTCATAAATTATCTTATGAAATGACACTTGAATGTTTTATGCAGAATGAAAAATAAATATTAACAACTTCTTTATCAGTGCCCATCAGTGCAGTCTCACCAGTGCCCATCAGTGCAGCCTCACCTTTGCCCAATACAACGCGACCAGTGCCCATTAATACAGCGTGACCAGTGCCCATCAATGCAGCGTGACCTGTGCCCATCAATGCAGTGTGACCTGTGCCCATCAATGCAGATACACAGTATCTCACAAAAGTGAGTACACCACTCACATTTTTGTATTTTTTTTTTAATATCTTTATGTGACAACACTGAAGAAATTATACTTCGCTACAATGCAATGTAGTGAGTGTGCAGCTTGTACACCAGTGTAGAATTTCTGTTCCCTCAAAATAACTCAGCTTGCAGCCATTAATGTCTAAACCACTGGAAACAAAAGTGAGTACACCCCTAAGTAAAAATGTCCAAATTGGGCCCAAAGTGTCAATATTATGTGTGGCCACCATTATTTTACAGTACTTCCTTAACCCTCAGGTTGCCACTGGAGGACCTTCTACTCCATGACATCACAGAGCTGGTGGATGCTTGAGACCTTGTGCTCCTCCACCTTCCGTTTTAGGATGCCCCACAGATGCTCAATAGGGTTTAGGTCTGGAGACATGCTTGGCCAGTCCATCAACTTTACCCTAAACTTCTTTAGCAAGGCAGTAGTCATCTTAAAGGTGTGTTTGGGGTCGTTATGTTGGAATACTGCCCTGCGGTCCAGTCTCCGAAGGAAGGGGGATCATGTTTAGCTTCAATATGTCACAGTACATGTTGGCATTCATGGTTCCCTCAATGAACTGTAGCTCCCCAGTGCCAGCAGCACTCATGCAGCCCCAGACCATGATACTCCCAACACCATGCTTGACTGTAGGCAAGACACACTTGTCTTTGTACTCCTCACCTAGTTGCCGCCACACACGCTTGACACCATCTTAACCAAAAAAGTTTATCCTGGTTTAATCAAACCACAGGACATGGTTCCAGTAATCCATGTCCTTAGTCCGCCTGTCTTCAGCAAACTGTTTGCGGGCTTTCTTGTGCATCATCTTTAGAAGAGGCTTCCTTCTGGGACAATTTTGATGCAGTGTGCGGCGTATGGTCTGAGCACTGACAGGCTGACCCCACACCATTTCAACCTCTGTAGCAATGCTGGCAACACTCATACATCTATTTCCCAAAGACAACCTCTGGATATGACGCTGAGCACTTGCACTCAACTGATTTGGTCGACCATGGCAAGGTCTGTTCTGAGTGGAACCTGTCCTGTTAAACCACTGTATGGTCTTGGCCACCGTGCTGCAGCTCAGTTTCAGGGTCTTGGCAATCTCCTATAGCCTATGCCATCTTTATGTAGAGCAACATTTCTTTTTTTCATATCCTCAGAGTTCTTTGCCATGAGGTACGGTGTTGAACTTCCAGTATGAGAGAGTGAGAACACCAAATTTAACACACCTGCTCCCCCATTCACACCAGAGACCTTGTAACACTAACGAGTCACATGACATCTGGGAGGGAAAATGGCTAATTGGGCCCAATTTGGACATTTTCACTTAGGGGTGTACTCATTTTGTTTGCCAGCGGTTTAGACATTAATGGCTGTGTTGAGTTATTTTGAGGGGACAGCAAATTTACTCTTATACAAGTTGTACACTCACTACTTTACATTGTAGCAAAGTGTAATTTCTTCAGTGTTGTCACATGAAAAGAGATATAAAGATATAAAATATTTACAAAAATGTGAGGGGTGTACTCACTTTTGTTAGAAAATTATATATATATATATATATATATATATATATATATATATATATACACAGTGGGTACGGAAAGTATTCAGACCCCCTTAAATTTTTCACTCTTTGTTATATTGTAGCCACTTGCTAAAATAATTTATGTTCATTTTTTTTCTCATTAATGTACACACAGCACCCCATATTGACAGAAAAACACAGAATTGTTGACATTTTTGCAACAATTTTTGCAAAATTTTTTGCAAAAATGTCAACAATTCTGTGTTTTTCTGTCAATATGGGGTGCTGTGTGTACATTAATGAGAAAAAAAAATGAACATAAATTATTTTAGCAAGTGGCTACAATATAACAAAGAGTGAAAAATTTAAAGGGGTCTGAATACTTTCCGTACCCACTGTGTGTATGTATATGTGTGTGTGTGTGTGTGTGTGTATATATATATATATATATATATATATATATATATATATATATATATAATTTTCTAACAAAAGTGAGTACACCCCGCACATTTTTGTAAATATTTTATATCTTTATATCTCTTTTCATGTGACAACACTGAAGAAAAACTGAAATATCACTTGGTCCTAAGTATTCAGACCCTTTGCTGTGACACTCATATATTTAACTCAAGTGCTGTCCATTTCTTCTGATCATCCTTGAGATGGTTCTACACCTTCATTTGAGTCCAGCTGTGCTTGATTATACTGATTGGACTTGATTAGGAAAGTCACACATCTGTCTATATAAGACCTTACAGCTCACAGTGCATGTCAGAGCATATGAGAATCATGAGGTTAAAGGAACTGCCTGATGAGCTCAGAGACAGAATTGTGGCAAGGCACAGATCTGGCCATGGTTACAAAAACATTTCTGCTGCACTTAAGGTTCCTAAGAGCACAGTGGCCTACATAATCCTAAAATGGAAGACGTTTGGGATGACCAGAACCCTTCCTAGAGCTGGCCGTCTGGCCAAACTGAGCTATCGGGGGAGAAGAGCCTTGGTGAGAGAGGTAAAGAAGAACCCAAAGATCACTGTGGCTGAGCTCCAGAGATGCAGTCGGAAGATGGGAGAAATTTGAAGAAAGTCAACCATCACTGCAGCCCTCCACCAGTCGGGCTTTATGGCAGAGTGGCCCGACGGAAGCCTCTCCTCATTGCAAGACACATGAAAGCCCGCATGGAGTTTGCTCCACCTTTCACACCTGAAGGACTCCAAGATGGTGAGAAATAACATTCTCTGATCTGATGAGACCAAGATAGAACTTTTTGGCCTTATTTCTAAGCTGCATGTGTGGAGAAAACCAGGCACTGCTCATCACCTGTCCAATACAGTCCCAACAGTGAAGCATGGTGGTGGTAGCATCATGCTGTGGGGGTGTTTTTCAGCTGCAGGACAGGATGACGAAAACCTTCTCCAGAGTGCTCAGGACCTCAGACTGGGCTGAAGATTTACCTTCCAACAAGACAATGACCATAAGCACACAGCTAAAATAATGAAGGAGTGGCTTCACAACAACTCCGTGACTGTTCTTGAATGGTCCAGCCAGAGCCCTGACTTAAACTCAATTGAGCATCTCTGGAGAGACCTAAAAATGGCTGTCCACCAACGTTTACCATGCAACCTGACAGAACTGGAGAGGATCTGCAAGGAGGAATGGCAGAGGATCCCCAAATCCAGGTGTTGCATCTTGCAACTTGTTGCATCTTTCCCAAAAAGACTCATGGCTGTATTACATCAAAAGGGTGCTTCTACTAAATACTGAGCAAAGGGTCTGAATACTTAGGACCATGTGATATTTCAGTTTTTCTTTTTTAATAAAATCTGCAAAAATGTCAACAATTCTGTGTTTTTCTGTCAATATTGGGTGCTGTGTGTACATTAATGAGGAAAAAAATGAACTTAAATGATTTTAGCAAATAACTGCAATATAAGAAAGAGTTAAAAATTTAAGGGGGTCTGAATACTTTCCGTACCCACTGTATATATACACACACACGCACACACACGCACCCAGCAAAGTTGCACTTTACAAATGGAATCAGGGGGCCCAAGTAAGATCTATTTTACACATTTTTACCCAATCCTATTTTCTGTGAAGTTTAAAGTTTTCCCATATCTAAGCTGTTCTAGGTAATACTGGATTTCTAGAAGTAAATAATAGCTTGAAAATAAATAAAAAAAAACCTCAGTAATAAAAATTAGGTTGACCTCCATTATCAAAGCTGTCAAAGCTCAACAAGTTTGTCGATTCACAATACACAAAATTACCACCTTACAAGAAATGGTGAGGGCTCAGGTACTTTGACGTTTAACATTTTCATTTGAAACATTCAACTCAAACCCACCTTTGCAGGAATAGATCTATTAGTCTAACCCATAGTTAGCACATCAAATATACAATATGGAACCATTTAGACTTAAAAGACCAATCTGATCCTTTGTTTGGAAAGCGTGATACAATTCAAAGAGGACAGAGGTTTATGGATACAAATTATAGGGAAAAGTAGAAAACTGAAAGTGACTATTCTACATTTAAACTGACAGTTCTAGTACAACTGATAATACCATGCGTTTTTCTGTTTAATTGCAAGGCAAAAAAGGTGTATTCATATGCGATTATTAAACATTTTCATAAAATCATTTATGTTGATGCTTCTCAAGGATTTGTCACCCTAAAGTAAATTTGCAATGAATAAACATAATACAAAAATGGTCTGAAAAGATTGATAAAATTCATATGGAACAGACATTTATGTATATAAAATTATAGGTAAAAAAAGTACAGAACTAAAAGAAACTATTCAAGATTTAAAATGGTACAATCTCTAATGCTGTGTACACACAACCGTTTTTAATGTCATCGAAAAAAACGTAGTTTTTCTCGATGTGATTCTTCTCAAGCCTGCCTTGCCTACACACTATCGTGGAAAAAAATGCTCGAGCAAAGCACGGTGACGTACAACACGTACGACGGCACTATAAAGGGGAAGTTCCATTCGGATGGCACCACCCTTCATGTTAGTAAAGTTTGTTGAGCGACGATTCACGCTTTTCAGCCTTGTGATTTTCAGTCCGTTACAGCGTGACGAATGTGCTATCTCCATTACGAACGCTAGTTTTACCAGAACGAGCGCTCCTGTCTCATACTTGATTCTGAGCAGGCGCATTTTTTTTCACGTCGTTAAAGCCCACACACGGACGTTTTTCATGACGAGAAAAACGACAATGTAAAAAACGACGTGAAAAATTAGAGCATGTTCCAATTTTTTCATGCCCGTTTTTCACGTCCTGAAAAATGCTCTGAAGCCCACAGATGATCATTTTTAATGACCATTTAAAATTTTTTAATTTTTCTCGTCATTAAAAACCACTGAGGAGTTGCAACTCTAAACGGCCGCCTGCAAAACTTTTCGGGTGAAAGAAGCATTCAAAGATGCACCTACATCAACCTTGTAGAATTTTGTGAAAGTGTGAGCGGACGACCAAGTCGCCGCCTTACATAATTGGGAAACAGACGCTTGATGTTGGAAAGCCCAAGAGACACCTTTTGCCCTGGTCGAATGCGCCATGACAGGAAAGGGGGGCGCCCGACCCTTTATGGCGTAAGCCTGAATCACTATCTGTCAGATCCACCTAGAGAACATGGCCGACGAGACCGCTAGGCCCTTCTTGGGACCAGCCACTGAAACAAACACTGAGTCTGACCTCCGGAACGGAGCAGTAGCAGATAAGTATACTCTCAGAGCTCGGACAACGTCCAAGGAATGCAACGCCGACTCCTTAGGATTCGACAGATGAGGACACAAGGATGGAAGTACAATGTCTTCATTGAGATGAAAAGATGAAACGACTTTAGGAAGAAAGGAAGGCTGCGGACGCAGCACCACCTTATCCTTGTGGAAAACCAGATAGGGAGCCTTGCATGACAAGGCTGCCAGCTCAGAAACCTGTCTAACTGACGTACCAGCCACCAAAAAGACTACTTTTTGAGAAAGTGTCAACAAGGGAATTTCCCTAATGTTCTCAAATGGTGACTTCTGAAGCACCGAGAGGACCAGGTTCAAGTCCCACGGAGGTAGTGGGGGATGGACCTGAGGAGCCACATGTCGAACCCCCTGCAAAAACGTACTCACGAGAGAGTGAGCCGCCAGGGGTCGCTGAAAAAAGACAGCCAGGGCAGATATTTGCCCCTTAATCATACTTAAGGCAAGCCTTTGGTCCACTGCACGCTGTAGGAACAGCAGGATTCTGGAGACCAAATAAGTACGCGGATGCCAATTCATTTCCTCACACATGGAAATGCAGGCCTTCCAAGTGCAATGGTAAACCTTCCTTGAGGATGGCTTCCGAGCACTTCTCATGGTAGAGATGACCGAATATGACAGGCCCCGGTCTCTCAGAACCTGGTTCTCAATAGCCATGACGTTAAAGCCAGTGACTGTAAAGCAGGATGGAGTATGGGACCTTGCTACAGCAGGTCCTCCCATAGTGGTAGGCGCCAGGGCTACCATACGTACTAGATCGGTGTACCAAGGACAGTGAGGCCAATCTGGAGCGATCAGGATCATTGGAATCCCCTCTGCCTCCACTTTGCGAAGCAGATGAGGGAAGAGCCTCATGGGAGGGAAGGCATAGACTAGCCGATACTGACCCCACGATGCCACCAATGTGTCCGTTGCGTCTGCCCATGGGTCCTTTGACCGGGCCAAAAACCTCAATACCTTCCGATTGAGTCGGGACGCCAGGAGATCTACGTCTGGCGTGCCCCATTTTTGGCAGAGGACCTGGAACACATCCGGGTGTAAGGACCACTCTCGTTGGTCCAGCATTTGGCCTACCAGTTCTCCACACCCGGAATGTACACAGCTGACAGGGCCGGTACGCTCCTTTCTTCCCACCTCAGGATGCAAGCAGCCTCCGATGCTGCAGCTGAGCTTCTTGTTCCTCCTTGATGATTGACATATGCCTTTCAGGACAGAAGTGCCGGTGATGTCAGCCACCATACCAGGGAAGTCCTGACTAGGTGGCTTACCGGGATTTGATACTCCAGGGATGATATCCATTTGTCCCATCTGGACAGAATTTCCTTCTGCAACAATCGAGTGTGATATTGAGCATATGGTACCGCCTCGAAGGAGGCTACCATGCGGCCCAAGACTCGCATGCAAAAACGGAGTGACGACCATCTTTTGGATGTGAACTGCCACACCGCAGCCCGAAGGGTCTGCAACTTTTCCACAGGAAGAAAAACCTTTGCCTGTGAGGAATCCAGAATCAACCCCAGATATACAGTACTAGGCGCCAATACTGACTTGTGTGTTTAGCACCCAACCACAGTCTCGGAGAGTCTGACAGGTTATAGATCCGCTCACCTCTAATTCTGAGCTTTTAGCGGCCCTCAGAAGAAGGTCGTCCAAGTAGCCCATGATAGCGATGCCCCGCTGTCTTAGAAGGGCCAGAATCGGAGCGAGCACCTTGGTGAACACCCTGGGTGTCACGTACCTGGTGATGAGCCTGGGATGCAGGGAGCGGCCTCTTTTGCACCTCTTACTCCAGAACCCCTGATGGTGGGAACAGGGAGCTCGGGAGTGCAGAGTCGCACAAGTGCCTGTCAGGAACACCGGTGCAGAGATGGAGCTGGACTTCAGGAAGCTCTGTGCAGGTTACAGCGGCAGTAGGGAAGCTGGAACGGCAGGCAGGCTTGGCACACAGGAACTGAGGAGAGAGACAGCAGACAGCGGGGAGGTGTCTTGTAGTACCGAGCACAGGCAAGTCCAAACGGGCCGGGAATCCACTGGCTGGCAGATCAGGTGCAGTCCAAGAGGCAGAGGCAGAGTCGTTATACAGTCAGGGTTTGGTAACGGGCAGGTAGCAGAAGGAGCAGGCGGAAGCAAGGTCAACAAGCCGGGAGTCAGCGGGCAGGCAGAAGGTGAGAAGTGTCAGGAACAAGCCGGGTCACAGGAACAGATCGGTAGGGAAATATCAGATAGCAGGTGGGTCTTGGGAACGCTGTAGACCAGACAGCAAGGAGCCCCAGCACAAGCCCCTTTAAATAGCCCCAGATTGGCGCCAGGAAGTGTCACTGCGCGCTCCCGCGCGCACCTGCGCACGCCCGCGCACCGTTACCGCGCATAAGCATACGCGCGAACGCCGATTCGCCGCTATTGCGCAGGCGCGAACGTGCTAACGCCGATTCGCCGTTATTGCGCAGGCGCACACCCGCGCGCGCCGAAGTGTCGCCAGCTTGCAGGTGAGGTTGCCCTTCATGACATTTCCCCCCTCCAATGGGCAGCCTCCGGATGCCCAACTGGGCCACCTTAACTGGATGAGAGTCTTTGAAGGACTGAACCAATCTTTTGGCATGGATGTTGCACTCAGGTTCCCATGAGTTCTCCCCAGGGCCATATCCCTTCCATTTTACAAGAAATCGGACTTGGTTGCGCCTTTTTCTACAATCCACGATGGATTCCACCTCAAACTCCTCTTCACCGTCGACCAAGATTGGTTCAGGAGGGCCGGTGTCACGTCCCGAGAAGGGATCAGGAACAGTAGGCTTAAGTAGAGCAACATGGAAAACCGGGTGGATCCGGAATGATTCTGGTAGCTCCAGTTCATAGGCCACACTGTTAATCCGTCTCCTGACGGGAAAAGGACCCACAAACTTGGGACCCAATTTCTTTGAGGGACAGGCAAGTCTAAGGTTCAGTGTAGATAACCACACCTGATCTCAGGGTTCCAGATTGAGTTTTCCTCTTCTTTTTTTGTCGAACACTTCTTTATTATATTCTTGTGTCTTAGTCATCGTGTCTCGTAATAATTCATTGTTTGCTCTGAAAAAATCCAATGTCTCCTGGACAGCAGGTACAGCAGACTCCGGGATACAGTTGGACAAGAATGAGGGATGAAAGCCGTAGTTAGCATAGAACGGGGATTGCTTCGTGGCAGAGTGGACCGAATTATTGTATGCGAATTCGGCCAGCGGCAGCAGAGGTACCCAATCTTCCTGCGAGAATGAAGAAAAGCAGCGTAGGTATTGCTCAAGTGTCTGATTCGTCCGTTCAGTCTGGCCATTTGATTGTGGGTGGTAGGCAGACGAGAAGGACAAGTTAATCCAGAGGGCTTCACACAGGGCCTTCCAGAACCTGGAGGTGAATTGCACCCCTCGATCCGACACGATGTTCGCAGGGATGCCATGGAGCCTTACGATTTCTTTGACAAAAATTTTAGCTGTCTCAGGAGCGGAAGGCGTACCCCTCATGGGCAAGAAGTGTGCCATTTTTGATAGTCTATCCACAACCACGAAGATAGTGGTGAAAAGCTCAGAGGGGGGAAGTTCTACGATGAAGTCCATGGAAATCATCTTCCATTGCCTCTCGGGTACGGGCAATGGTTTCAACAGACCCCAGGCTCTGGACTAACTTCCCTTGTTCCTGATACACGTGCTGCAAGACTCCACGTAACTCCTACAGTCCTTTGACAGTTGCGGCCACCAGAACATGCGTTGTAGAAGTTCGGAGGTCTTGAGTACCCCGAAGTGCCAGCCAGTTTGTTATCGTGGCAGGAACTAAGGACCGCGACTCGCAGGTCCTCTGGTACAAAGGTTTTGTCCTTGTACCATAAAAGTCCATCCTTGGGCCGTAACTCTGTCCCAGGTGAGGGAGAGATCCCCTTGGATGCTTGCTTGATCTGAGATAGCAGGTCCTCTTGAAGCAAGAGGAAGTTTCCCGGTGACAAGATGGAACCGGAGGGGCAGGTGTTTCAGGGTCACAGAACATTCGTGAGAGAGCATCAGGTTTAGTATTCTTCGATCCTGGTCTATACGTTATATGGAAAGAGAAACGTGTGAAGAAAAGTGCCCACCTGGCCTGCCGGGGTTTCAGTCTCTTTGCCACTCTCAGATACTCCAGATTCTTGTGGTCCGTATAGACCAGGATCGGATGTGCTGCTCCTTCCAGGAGGTACCGCCATTCCTCCAGGGCGGCTTTGATTGCCAGTAGTTCCCGGTCTCCCACATCATAGTTCTTCTCAGAATCAGACAGCTTACGGGAGAAAAAGGCAACCGGATGTAAGAGAGCCTCGGGCCCCTGTCTTTGGGAGAGAACCGCCCCAACTGCTGTTTCCGAGGCGTCTACCTCCAGTATGTATGGTAGAGCCGCATCAGGGTAAATAATTTCTTAAGGGTCTCGAAGGCCGTTTGGGCTTCTGAAGACCACTGGAACCGGACAGTCTGTTTGGTTAGGTTGGTTAATGGGGTGATGATGGAAGAGAACCCCCTGATGAACTTCCTATAAAAGTTTGCGAATCCGATGAAGCGCTGTATGCCCTTTCTATCTACGGGCACCAGTCAAGAATTGCAGCCACTTTCTGGGAGTCCATCGTGATACCCTCCACCGAGATGACAAGTCCAAGGAATTGGATGCTTTGGCGTTCGAATTCGCATTTTTCTGGTTTTGCGTATAACCCGTGCGTTCGAAGCCGTGCAAGCACATTCTGAACGTGTTCCCGGTGTTTCTCCAAAGAGGGGGAAAAGATGAGGATGTCGTCCAGGTAAATGATAACAAAAAGGTCAAGGTAGTCTCTTAAAATTTTGTTCACAAAATGCTGGAACGTAGCCGGGGCATTGCAAAGTCCGAAGGGCATGACTAAGTATTCGAAGTGCCCGAAGCGAGTGCTAAAGGCAGTTTTCCACTCATCCCCGCTTCGGATCCGCACCAGGTTATAGGCCCCACAGAGGTCCAGTTTTGTGAAAATGACTGCGGATCCCAGTCTTTGAAACAATTCAGGTACTAAAGGAAGGGGGTACCGGTTCTTTATAGTCACTTTGTTGAGTTCTCTGTAATCCACACAAGGGCGGAGGGAATGGTCCTTTTTCTCAACGAAGAAAATCCCTGCCCCTGCCGGTGACGTAGAAGGACGGATGAACCCTTTCATAAGATTATCATCAATATAAGTCTTGAGGGTCTCGAGTTAAAGTTCCGTCAGAGGAAAAATCTCAGCCTCTTTCTTGCTAAAAACGTCCAGGAAGCTGTGATATGCTTCAGGAACTGACTGGCGGACCTCAGCATCAGAGTCCATGCAAAGCAAGGGAGAAGGGGTACTCAAAACTTCCTGCAGACAATGTTGATGGCAGTAGGGGGAACAGAAACTGACTTCTCCTGATGTCCAATTAATTTGCGGGTTATGGGCCTGTAACCAGGGCATGCCCAGAATGATGGGGAACAGAGGAGACTTGATGACATCTAGGCATAGTAACTCCTGATGAGTACCTGCAATGGTTGTGGCCAGCGGTAGGGTTTCCTGTGTGACTGGTCCGGATTTAAGGGTCGACCCATCAGCGAGGTATACTGAAAGCCCTTTAGCTCTAGGGCGCAAAGGAATGTGATGTGTGGTGGCAAAAGCCAAGTCCAGAAAGCAACTGCAGGCCCCGGAGTCAATGATAGCGCTGATTTGAATATTCCCTCCTGGGAGCTGCAAAAGAATGGGAATCGCCAGGTGAGCAGAATTACTGGGTATACCGGGTAAATGCACAGACGACATGGAGAGGCACTTACGGATCTTCACAGGGCAGGTCCGTACATAATGTCCGGGTTCTCCGCAGTATAGACATAGGTTAAGGGTTCGCCTGCGTTGACGTTCCTCAGGGGTGAGTGAGGGACGGAGAAGTCCCAACTGCATAGGTTCTGGATTGTCAAAGGAGGCTGTAACTGGAAATGAAGGAGCTGGGTTGGCAGAGCAGGGTACCCGGGGCAACATCCAAACCGGGCGAGAAGGCCCGGTGGCTCGTTCAGTCCTACGTTCTCGTAGGCGTCGGTCAATCTGGATGGTCAGGTTGATCAGAGCATCCAAAGTTCCGGACACACCTACACGTGCCAGTTCATCTTTGAGCTGTTCAGAGAGTCCCAATCGGAATTGGTAACAAAGAGCAGCATCATTCCAATTAGTGTCTGAGCTCCATCTCCTGAATTCGGAAACATAGTCCTCGGCCGGTCTGCGGCCTTGCTGAAGGGCATGCAGGGTTGCTTCGGCAGTGGTGGCCTGGTGCGGATCCTCGTAAAGTTGGGACATGGTTTGGAAGAAGGTGTCCAAGGTATTAAGTGAAACGTCTTTATGCTCCAAGAGGCGGTGAGCCCAGGCTTGAGGCTCACCAGACAGGAGGGAAATAACGAACCCCACTTTGGTGGATTCTAGTGAAAAGGTCCGTGGTTGCAAGGCAAAGAAGAGCTCGCAGGCATTCCGAAAGGCTCTGTATCTGCTCCGCTCCCCTGAGAATCGCTCAGGCGTGGGTATCTTTGGTTCAGGCGGCATCATGACCACCGAAGGAGAAGAGAAAGTCCCAGTGGAGGAGGAAGCTGAGGAGGATAGGGCCTGGACTCGGCCCTCCAGTCGGGTATAACCCTCTTGCAGGCTTCTGATGGCCTGGGTTAGCCCATCCAGGTGTCAGCAAAGTTCCTCCATTGGGTTCACTCCCTGCGCAGGCTCGGACATGGCTGTCTGGTACTGTCACGTACCTGGTGATGAGCCTGGGATGCAGGGAGCAGCCTCTTTTGCACCTCTTTCTCCAGAACCCCTGATGGTGGGAACAGGGAGCTCGGGAGTGCAGAGTCGCACAAGTGCCTGTCAGGAACACCGGTGCAGAGATGGAGCTGGACTTCAGGAAGCTCTGTGCAGGTTACAGCGGCAGTAGGGAAGCTGGAACGGCAGGCAGGCTTGGCACACAGGAACTGAGGAGAGAGACAGCAGACAGCGGGGAGGTGTCTTGTAGTACCGAGCACAGGCAAGTCCAAACGGGCCGGGAATCCACTGGCTGGCAGATCAGGTGCAGTCCAAGAGGCAGAGTCGTTATACAGTCCGGGTTTGGTAACTGGCAGGCGGCAGGTAGCAGAAGGAGCAGGTGGAAGCAAGGTCAACAAGCCGGGAGTCAGCGGGCAGGCAGAAGGCGAGAAGTGTCAGGAACAAGCCGGGTCACAGGAACAGATCGGTAGGGAAATATCAGATAGCAGGTGGGTCTTGGGAACGCTGTAGACCAGACAGCAAGGAGCCCCAGCACAAGCCCCTTTAAATAGCCCCAGATTGGCGCCAGGAAGTGTCACTGCGCGCTCCCGCGCACGCCCGTGCGCCGTTATACGCGCATGCGCGAACGTGCTAACGCCGATTCGCCGCTATTGCGCAGGCGCACCCGCGCGCGCCGAAGTGTCGCCAGCTTGCAGGTGAGGTTGCCCTTCATGACACTGGGTGCCAATGCCAAGCCAAATGGGAGGGCCACAAACTGATAGTGGTCCTCCCCGACTGCGAACCGCAGAAACCTCTGATGCCTGGAGCATATGGGAACATGCAAGTATGTGTCCTTGATGTCCAAGGACGCCAGAAAGTCCCGTGGATGGAGAGCAGTGACCAAAGACCGAACCGAATCCATGCAGAATCTTTGTACCTTCACAAAGCAATTGAGGGCCTTGAGATCCAGGATTGGACGAACCCCATACTTTGGCACTACGAACAGATTTGAGTAAAACCCCTGAAACCGTTCCTGCCCTGGGACAGGAATGATCACCCCGCGTTCCAGCAGATCCTGGACCGCCCCATACAGGGCCTCCCGACGGGTCGGCTGAAGCTGGAGGTTGGAGGGAAAGAATCTGTTCGGCGGACAAGAGAGAAACTCTATCTTGTAGCCTGAGGAGATTACTTTGCAAAACCACCGGTCGGAGATCTGAGATGTCCACCGAGTCGCAAAGACGTCCCCCCGCCCGAGAGATGGGTGGGGGCAGACCTTCATGTGGATGCAGGTTTGTCCGCAGGCTTGTTGGGCTTGCGAAACCAAGGACGCTTTTGTCCCTGAGCATGCGCTTTATCGGCCTGGGATCTTTTACCTGCCGCCCTGGGCGGGCGAAAAAAATGCTTGCGTGTAGTAAAGGAGGGCCCTTGCCTATGGCGTGGCTCCGTACCCTTTTTGGATTGCAGAAGCAACGTGCTCTTACCTCCTGTGGCATCTTTAATGATGTCATCCAGAGAGGCCCAAAAAAGTCTGTTGCCCTTAAAGGGCAGATCCAACAGGGCCTTCTTGGAAGATTGGTCCACAGACCAGCACTTTAGCCAGCCAGAGCATAATGCCACTGCATAAACTGAGGCTCTAGACAGCAAGGGGATAGTATCCATGTCTGACTCGCAGACAAACTTAAGGCCCTGTACCAACTGGTCGGCCAAAGCTACCTCATTCGGAGGAGCCTCCCACGCCTTTAACCCCTGGAGTAGCATCTTTGCCCACTCAGTAAGTGTCTGAGACACCAAAGCCCCAGCCAATGCTGGACGCACCGCTGAGCCCACCACTGTGTATAGGTAGCGAGCGAGTGCCTCAGCCTTCTTGTCCACAGGGCCCTTGAAGACAGGAGCCCCTTCCACTGGAATCGTGGTAACTTTGTTAAGTCTGGACACAGGGGGGTCCACTATCGGGGGAGAGGACCATTTTTTCAGGAAACTCTCCTGAAAGGGGTACCGGACCGCAAAATTTTTGGGGCTGCAAAAGCCTTCAGTGGGTTTTCCCACTCCTTGTATAAAAGCTTATCAAGATAAGACACACAAGGAAACACCTTAGCAGTGCGGGCAGGCTTACGGAACCCAAAAGGGGACCACCGTCTCTGCCTCTTCTGCAGCATTTTCCAATTTAAGCGTATCCCGCACTGCAGTGATAAGGTCAGATACCAAAGCCTTTTCGCGTGTTGACCCGGACCTGGAGTCATTCTCACTGTCCGAACGGCCATGGTCCGCAGTCTGATGCATCAGAATCAGGGCCATGAGCCACAGCCGGGCCTGGTTCTGAATCAGAATTATCCCCAGAAGTTGTCGGGGGAAGGGGGCGTTTCCTACCCCGTGTAAGGAAAGGTTCCATCCGCTGGTAATATTTATCATCTGGCGTGCAGTACTGAGGTCCACCAGCAGGTGTCTCCTGGCAGTTTTGAACTGTCAGGGAAACTTCTCTCTGCTGGTGTTATGTCATCCTTGGGCTGCAGTACTGACGTCCACCAGCGGATGGATCCTGGCAGTGTGGTGCAGATGTTACTTCCTGCAATCAGGTGTCACCTGAGCCTGTTAGCAGGTATAATATAAATACCCGGCAAGTGCACACACACACTGCCCTGGTATCATCCTCGTGCCCTGATCTGTACTTGCTGCCTTTTTACCTGAATCTGCTACCTGAGTTCCTGATCCTGTCTCCCTGTCCTGACCCATCCATCCATCCATCCTCTCCCTGTCCTGTGTTCCTCACCCCATCTGCTGATCTCCCTGTGTATGACCTTGGCCTGGCTAACATTTATGCTTCTGGAATATCCCTTTGTCCATCTGCCTACCTGCTGTGTATGACCCTGGCCTGGCTATTGTTTATGATTCTGGCATTTCCCATTTATTGCACATATGTGTCTGTTGTTATTTGTGGGTTTCTGTCTGTTGGTTGGTTTGTTGCACTGTATCATATTGGAGGTGGTTATATTTATATTATTCACTCACCTAAATAAATCTTTATATTTTCACTTATATGTGTTTGGTGTTCCTCTGTTGCTAGCCACACAGTTCTGGTCACACCTGGTACATGACACCCCATGTTCCCACGCGCCGCTTCTACCTTGGCAACAAAAGCCTCCAGGATTGCCGACATAGCGTCCACAGATACATCAGGGGCACCAGCTGCCAACTCAGGTGTTTCAGGGGAAAAGACGTCTGCTTCAGACATCATGCTGACCCACGCGCCCACAGGGACTCCAGGCAAGGTATCAATAGGCCACCCTCCTAGCTGCTATAGAGATGCAGGGTCTCCCAGAGGACTCACCACCCTTGGAACGGTACCGCTACTGCTGCCATCTGCTCCCGCCTGAGATGCTCTCCCACCGCTGCCTGTGTCAGTCTGATCCCGTCAGCGTGTGTCTGTATACTTTTGCGGCTATAGAATGCACCCTATAGGCCGAAGACTTCCACAAGAACAGTGTGGACCATAAGAAAACGGCCGCAGAGCAGTCAACAGAGGCCAAAGCAGCCGCGGACCACAAGAAAATGTCCGCCGAGCGATAAAGTCCAAAACAGGCGTGGAACACAAGAAAATCGCTGCCGACAGCATGGAGGGAGAAAACACCCACACAGGTAAGCAGCACATTGACATATTTAATGACAGCCTACAGCACAGCCCCACTTCAGATGGAGCCCCCCAGGTGACCCCCAGCAACCAGCCTTAGCTTCAGAGCCCAGGGAGGAGGGAAGGCAGGGAGAGAGGAAGGAAAGGCAAAACCACTTGATCTCTCCAGGAATGTCCAGTCAAGTCTTCCTGCCGAAGCAGGGGGGCTACTTACCTTTCCTGCGTGAATTATGCTGGAAGACATTTTGGACAGATCATCTTCCGCGCAGTTACGGAGGTGACTGTTGGCCCGACATGCTGTGATTGAGCCATAGAGACCGATTATATGCATGCCCTGGAGCATAAGCTCACCGGCCACCCGTGGAGCGACGGGCATGTAGTGGAAAACCCCAGCGCGTAGCTATGGTCGGCACACGCTCGATGGCCGAAACTGGGGAGACTACAAGGATCTGGGATCCAGCCTGTCACCCAGTCGGCAGTTGATTGAAGATCGCAGGAACAATAAACGTAGAAAAAAAACCCCGGACCAATGGGCCCGAAGGGAGCCATGTCCTTCTCCTATGCTAGGCAGAAAAAAACTGATCTGCGAGGTGCAGAGAGAGGGGTTTTACCCAGAGGGTCCGCCCCCTGGGCGGTACTGTATAAGGTGTGATGTGTTAACACTTTCTACAAGTTTTCTGCCTAGTCACTCCTAAATGAAGGATAATACCTACTTGTCAAGAGGAAGCTGTGTCCGTCCATGAATGAAAGAGTATTTTTTTTTATTATTAAAGGACATGCACTTTAAGGCTAATGCTGTAGAAAAAAATGCCAAAATAACACAAAAAGAGGTCAGCTTTGCAACACCACTACATATTACAGAATCACTGACACTGATGTCCTTTTAACAGGGTCTGGACGATCAGAGAATTGCTGAAATCAGAATTAAACCCACTATGGACTCATCCAATTCTGGACTTAACCTGAGCAGGTATTCTGGGGCAGTAGTAAGCCTTAGCTAGGGAATAAGGATGTTAGGAATGTGTTTGTACTTATTTTGGATGGTCGTTGTCATCATGTTAATTTACTAAAAGTAAAGCTTTAGAACTTTGCCTCTGCCTGGTCTGAAGTTACTCAAGGGATGTCATGCAAGTAACTGGTACACACATAGTCTACATTATGGGTCAGATAAAGCACACTGGGGAAGACAGCTTGGTAAGAGTTAAACACAGAGGAAATCCAAGCAAGTGGTTACCAAGGGTAACCAAAAGGTTTCACAACCATCCTGTCCTGACATGTGGCAGGTGAGATAGCCTCTTGTGCTTGCGATGTCCACAAGTCCCTCGGCCATCCGGGGCTCTCCTCCTGATTGGCTGAGACACAGCAGTGGTACCATTGGCTCCCACGGCTGTCAAAGTCAGTTAGCTAACTAGGAGAGAGAGCACGGGTCCGAACAGCATCTCTGTACCTGAATGGACACACGCAGCTGCAGCTCGGCTCCAGTGCCCCCATAGCAAGCTGCTTGCTGTGGGGGGACTCAACTGGAGGGAGGGGCTAGGAGCACAGAAGAGGGACCTGAGAAGGGGAGGATCCAAGCTGCCCTGTGCAAAACCAACTGCACAGAGGAGGCAAGTATAACAAGTTAGCTTTTTTGTTTTTTATTGACATTGCAATCACTTTAACTAAACAGTCATATGCTCAAATGTACACAGTGCTCAGCACAAAAGTACCCCATGTACAAGACAAGTGACCCTGTTAAGGTGCCTAGTATAGCCAAGAAGAGCCCACCCCAGGGTAGGCCTGTAATGTAACCCTTGCTTGGTGCCCGAGGAGGGAATCCTAGAGGATGTGACAACCACCCTGTCACATCATGGCCTGCCCTACAAGCATGCAGAAATTTGGTTAACACATATGCCAATGTCACCAAAAAGAATCAGACTTCTAAAAAAGGTGGAAGCCAAGGCGGTGAGCAAAAAAACACAAACTGGAAAACATGACAATCAGTATCACAGGAAAATAAATGTAGGCAAGGGCAAGGAACACAGAATTTTCTGGTATCCTGCATTCTGAAGAAAAAAAATGTCTAAAAATCCAGTCGGCTTAACACAACCAGGTGTAATCAGAACAAAATCTGGTGGTATTAGCCGATGATATGTCTTAAGTAAAAACTTCAGCATTACGCCAACAGTCCTGATCAGTGACACTACATTTACTTTTCACAGTGGTTATAAATGCTTTTAACTTTTGATGTTAGAGTACCATCCAAAGACTGGATAGAGGTCATGTTGTGAACCAGGTCAAGCAGTATAGCATTTACTAGGGTTCAGGCCATACAAATGTAGAAGGTACAGGTGGTGGTTTTATCAGAAGCTGCTAGCTAAGCCTACTAGTTTTAGCAAAGTCTCTGGGAAAAAGTCAAGCATTACAGCAGAGAGTTTTGCACATTTTTAACAATTTAAAAAGCTGTGCCAAAAAGGCAGTCTGGCGGTGTCCTCTGCCAACGATCTGGTAGACTCCGCTGGGTGTTTTCTAAATAAAAAAATAGCAGTTAAATAAGTCCACTTACAAAATGGACACTGTGGCAGTTTCCTCTGTTGGCAAATTCCCTTGCTCAGTGTTATTGCTCCCAAATACAGAATTATCAGCTTTGCAGGCAGTTACAAAAAAGGCAGGCTGACCATCTTTGTTGCCACAACAAAAACAGCATATTAGGCCAGGTATTCCCCCCCATTATTTACCTGCCAGTGTTTAGTTTCATCACCCATTACTGTACATTTACACATTCTATGAGGAAGCAATTTTGAATTCCCAAATTTGCTTTAAAGGGAAAATAAAATATTAATATTATACAGGATTTATATAGTGCCAACAGTTTGCGCTGCACTTTACAACATGAGGGCAGACCATACAGTTACAATACAATTCAATACAGAAGGCATCAGAGGGCCCTGCTCGTTAGAGCTTACATATCTTTGGGTTATTTTTTGTATTTTGAGATTTTAAGGTTTCTAACAAAAGTTTTATATGTTTTACTATTTACATACAATCTTTATTCTACAAATAAATATTTTATCCAGTGTGCTTACATGGCATTAGTTTCACATAGCATTAAAAGATTTATAAAAAGCGAATAGCACTTTGTTTTTAAACTGCCCTTCATTAATATAAAGCCTGCCCTGTATAATGCTGTACAGGTATATGAGCAAAATGCATACCTGCCTAACCTTATCTGTTTGATTCTTTAGGAAACACTGTTGAAAAAGGAGACTTTTGCACGACATTCAGAGGTTAAATGTACTAAATGCTCTGCACTAGAGATGTGCAATACATTTCGTAATGAATTGAAATTCAGCCAAATTTTGCATCTTTTGGACATTCGGATGCATCCGAATGTTCGAAGAAAAAAAATAACGAATTTCAACTAATATGAAATAAATAACGAAAATACTTAATCAATTTGGCATGATTCGTTAGAGGTCTAATGAAACATCAGGTTGACTCAAAGTAAATCTTATAACCCAATCAGCTGGTTCATTTTGTACTGGAGGTTGGATTAATAATACTTGCAAAGTGCATTCCTGAGATGGGTGTTGTATTGCATTTGAGCAGAGGAGATGAGTTCTGAGATGCAGGAGAAGAGACATGGTCATTGTGTGTGTGTGTGTTAATGGATTCAATAAACAAAGGACTATCAGAATTATGATTCGTTATCACAAATATATATATACATAAATAACGAGTTATTCAAAACTGAAACAAACAATAAAATGAATTGATTTGTTATAACAAATATCTATACTCTACAGAAATAACTAATTATCTCAAAACAAATTAACGTAACAGAAGTACAACAGAAATAAATTACGTATTTTACGAATTAAAACTAAATGAAATTTCTCTTTGTGCACAAGTCTACTCTGCATTTTTATGGCGCGTTCACATGATCAGAATTTCCGACAACAAATGTTCGATGTGAGCTTTTGGTCGGATATTCCGACCGTGTGTAGGCTTCATCGGACATTTGCTGTTGGAAATTCTGACAACAAAACGTTTGAGAGCAGGTTCTCAATTTTTCCGTCAAGGAAAGTTCTTGTCGGAAATTCCGACTGTGTGTACCCATTTCCGACGCACAAAAGTGCTGCGCATGCTCAAAATCAATTTGACGCATGCTCGGAATCATAGTACTTCATTTTTATCGGCTCGTCGTAGTGTTGTAAGTCTCCGCGTTCTTGACCATCGGAATTTCCGAGCAACATTTGTGCGACCGTGTGTAGGCAAGGCAAGTTTGAGCCAACATCCGTCGGGAAAAAAAAACCACGGTTTTGTTGTCGAAAATTCCGGTCGTGTGTACGCGGCATTACTTGCAAATCTATTGATATAAAAGCAAAACAGCAAACACAGAGAAGATGCGGTTTGCTTTTCTATGAATACATTTTGGAACCCAGTGCTGAGTGCAGAGCTTTCACTACATTTATAATGCTGTACAGAGCGGAGACAAAAGTGAGGAATGAGGGAAAGGATGATTTTTTTTTTACAGACGTCAATAGCTCAAGTTTAAATTACAGATTTTCTGCAAAGCCTTTAGATTATCCCAGTAAGTCTAGAATGCCACTGCTTACTGCCAATAGGTATATACAGTCAAGGAAAATATTTTAGATTTACAGTGCAAAAAAGATTTTCGAACATAAAGCATAATACATACAAAACGCTAAACGTTCCTTTAACGAAAACATTTTGAGTACTCAGCGCTTTGATTCCTTCAAAACATAACTGCTATGTTGTGAGCAAATCTTCAGACTAACAATTAATTACCTCGCTACTCACTCGCCAACATTTAACATGAGATAGATAAACTTAACTACATATTAACAGCATGTTAAAACTGCAGTGTAATGAATTACACAAATCTGTAAACGATAAATACAAAGTGATAATCTCCTGTGAAATTAACCCCTCAGAAACCAGAAAGCAGGTAGACGTATCACTGCAGGTACACGCAACCGTCTGCTATACAGCTGTTTCCGAACGCCATCCCTCATTATACCCAAGCAGCCAGCTGCTGGCCAGACCTGCTGGATTATGCTTTCGTCTCTAATGACAGTAAGGGGCATTAAATTAAATGTAAATTAGCATCGGGGGTATAGGATGAATTACTACCCAATTTACTGTGCTAGAATAACAAATTAATATACAGGTCCGCTTAAAGAAGAAAAAAAAAAAAAGAAAAGGGGGCCAGAGACTTGATGCTGGAGATTAACAGCTACATGTTTATTTGCTTGGAGAATTTAGGCTGTGTTGGCCTGTCTCATTACTCCAAGCAAAATTATTGGCAGAACACATTCCCTGCTAGTTATGGCACCCTTGACATTTTGTGCAAGACTTCCTTAAGGTGCGATGTTGAAAGCATATCATTCAGGGCAAATGAAAACAACATTACCTCAGAAAATGGGGAACCAGCATTCCTGGAAGCACGCTTAACAGATGTAAACATTCACACAGAGAGATAAATAAAAAACAGAACCGAGCGGATTCTGTTATGGAAAAGAAATATGGTTTTCTACCTGCTTTTTTCAGTGCTTAATTTAAAAAAAAAAAAAAAAAAAAAAAGAGAAACACTACAGGAAAACTCAATATGGTTTAGTTAAGGGTTTAAAGAAATTGCCAAATGTTGCTTTTTCTTCGAGTTCATTTTTAAAGAAGTAATGTAGTTCAAATCAACTCTGATCAATTCTACAGTAGAAGTCTCTACTGGGGACTAAAGACCTTAAATAAGAATTCCAGGTATGGATAATTTTACATTGGTTCATTGGTGCAGCTTGAATTGATGTAACTATATACAGTATCTCACAAAATTGATTACACCCCCTTACATTTTGTAAATATTTTATTAGATAATTTCATATGACAACACTAAAGAAATTACACTTTGCTACAGTGTAAAGTAGTGAGTGTACAGCTTGTATAAGGCCCCTTTTACACAGGCGGCTGTTGTGCCGCTGTTAAAAGTATGTTTTGTTATTTTGAAATTCCAAGACTCAAGGCACAACTATCACTTGCATTTGTACATTACGATTAGCTGCGTTTACTTGCGTTTACATGCGGCTGCGTTTACATGCAGCTGCATTGGAACATTCTTGCCATTTCTGATGTGCTTCCTGTTGTTTTTCTTTCCTTGTTGCCGCTGCTATCTGCAGGTGAAATAGTACACTGCAATTACCTGCAGTTATATGCAGATAGCTGCAATAAATCGGTCCTGGACACAGTCAAATAATTTTTTTCTAACCGCACCAAACCCCATGTAACAAAACCATTGCTAAATGCAATGTGTGAATACGGCCATAGGAAAGCATTGTCTGAGTTTAGCTGCGGTAGATAACTTGATCTATCCACAGCTAAAAGCTGAATTCTATCCGCCTGTGTGAAAGGGGCCTAAGGCCCCTTTCACACCAGCGGAACGTATGTCTGCTTTTTCATCCGTCCGTTTACGGATGAAAAAGGGACATACATTGGTCCCTATGAGATCGCGGGTGTCAGCGGATGAACATCCGCTGACACCCGATCTCCTCCGTGTCCGCAATCCCCCGATTCTGCAGACGAAGGAAAATCCTATTTTTCTAACCGTCGGCAGAGCGGATCGGATGAACACGGACAGACGGTCCGTGTTCATCCGATCCCCCCCATAGGGCGGTCCCTGCACAGTGTGCGGAGACCGCCCTGTCATCCGCCGGCTCAGCGGGGATCAGCGGAGCGATCCCCGCTGAGCAAGCGGAGGTTCACGGGGAGGATCTTCACGGATCCGTCCCGTGTGAAATGGGCCTAACTGTAAATATGCTGTCCCCTCAAAACAACACCACACAGCCAATGCCATTAATGTCTAAACCGCTGGCAACAAAAGTGAGTACACCCCTAAGTGAAAATGTCCAAATTGGGCCCAGTGTCAATATTTTGTGTGTCGACCATTATTTTCCAGCACTGCCTTAACCCTCTTGGGCATGGAGTTCACCAGAGTTTCACAGGTTGCCACTGGAGTCCTCTTCCACTCCTCCATGATGACATCACGGAGCTGGTGGATTTTAGAGACCTTGCTCTCCTCCACCTTCCATTTGAGTTTGCCCCACAGATGCTCAGTAGGGTTTAGGTCTGGAGACATGCTTGGCCAGTCCATCACCTTTACCCTCAGCTTCTTTAGCAAGGCAATGGTCGTCTTGGAAGTGTGTTTGGGGTTGTTACGTTGGAATACTGCCCTGCGGTCAGTCTCCGAAGGGAGGGGGATCATGCTTTGCTTCAGTATGTCACAGTACATGTTGGCATTCATGGTTCCCTCAATGAACTGTAGCTCCCCAGTGCTGGCAGCACTCATGCAGCCCCAGTCCATGACACTCCCACCACCATGCTTGACTGTAGGCAAGACACACTTGTCTTTGTACTCACCTGGTTGCCGCCACAAACTATTCACATCATCTGAAACAAATACGTTTATCTTGGTCTCATCAGACCACAGGATATGGTTCCAGTAATCCATGTATTTAATCTGCTTGTCTTCAGCAAACTGTTTGCGGGCTTTCTTGTGCATCATCTTTAGAAGAGGCTTCCTTCTGGGATGACAGCCATGCAGACCAATTTGATGCAGTGTGTGGCGTGACCCCCCACCCCTACAACCTCTGCAGCAATGCTCATAGATCTATTTCCCAAAGACAAATTCTGCATATGACGCTGAGCACATGCACTCAACATCTTTGGTCGACCATAGTGAGGCCTGTTCTGAGTGGAACCTGTCCTGTTAAACCACTTTATGGTCTTGGCCACTGTGCTGATGCTCAGTTTCAGGGTCTGGGCAATCTTCTTATAGCCTAGGCCATCTTCGCGTAGAGCAACATTTATTTTTTTCAGATCCTCAGAGAGCTCTTTGCCATGAGGTGCCATGTTGAACTTCCAGTGACCAGTAAGAGAGTGAGAGTGATAACACCAAATTTAACACACCTGAGGCCTTTTAACACTAACAAGTCACATAACACTGGGGAGGGAAAATAGCTAATTGGGCTCAATTTGGACAATTTTCACTTAGGGGTGTACTCACTTTTGTTGCCAGCGGTTTAGACATTAATGGCTGTGTGTTGAGTTATGTTGAGGGGACAGCAAATTTACACTGTTATACAAGCTGTACACTCACTACTTTACATTGTAGCAAAGTGTAATTTCTTCAGTTTTGTCACATGAAAACATATAATAAAATATTTAAAAAAAATGTCAGGGGTGTACTCACTTTTGTGATACCATACCTGTGGGAACCCCATGAAACCTTGAAATCACTGTAGGAGACATCGCTACACCAGTGATCTCCACTAGCTTCTGGGTTCCGTGCCAAGTGGCTGCCATGCTGCATTGCGAACATAGGTGATCACCCTCTTGGGATGCAAGCAATTCAAAGAGCACTTTGCATTTTCTTAATGAATACAAAGCATTCTCTGATTATGACATCACCACCCCCGCCTCTCCACCTTGTCCAGTCAGAGAATGCTTTGCACTCATAGAATGCATTACGGTAAACCTTGAGCCTTTACAACCACTTTAACTGCTTAAAGACCTCCACACGTACATTATACTGCGGCAGGGCAGCCCTTAAGCGCAAAATCATGTAACTGTATGCAATTTCTTCTTCCGGGTCTTGGCCTAAATTGATGAAGCAATTCGATTTTTTTTTACATTTATTGAATAAGTTATAGCAGAAAGTAAATAATATTTTTTAATTTTTTTACAAAATTGTCGGTCTTTTTGTTTATAGCACAAAAAATAAAAAACCGCAGAGGTGATCAAATACTACCAGATGAAGCCTATTTGTGGGGAAAAAAAGGAATCAATTTTACTTGGGTACAGCGTTGCACGACCACGCAGTTGGCAGTTAAAGTATTGTAGTGTCGTTTTGCACAAAATGTCCTGGTCACGAAGGGGGTAAAACTGAAGCTGAAGTGGTTAAAGGTTAAAGCTGACTCCAGGCATAATCTTTATTGCATACATACGTTGTTCCAGCTTGGACCAATGTAGGCATGCAATTCTCATACCTGAGTGGCCACTGGGGAAGTTGACAAGCACTGTAGTAATTGGTGACAACTGCAATCTTCTAGGTTCTGTCCTGTGCACACCGACCACAGGGTGTCACTCCCTCTGTACTGCTGCCATTCAAACTCTTGTACTTTTTTTTTAATGGGACCAAGGTGTTCTATGATAGGACAACAGAGATTGTGACATCACTAACTCTCCTATCCACGTAGTTCAGAGAATACCTTGTATTCATTAAAAAGAATACAAGATGTCCTTTTTTTTCTTTTTTCTTTTTTTTGTGTTCTTAATGTTTTCATTTTATTAATTTTTTGTTATATAAACATTTCAGTGTTTTAAAGCTGATTGGATGTGTAGAGAGGAGAGGTGGTGACAACATAATCCACCTCATCCAATCAAAGAACACCATGTATATATATCATGGAACAAAACACATTCTGAGAATGTTGGCAGTGCCAAGCAAGCGATCCCCTGTAATGAGAGCGCAGAGCAGAAGCCGCTCAGCACAGGAACCAAAAGATCACAGCAATCACTGTAGTAGCGTTGACTATTACAGCCATTGCCAGCTTCCCCAGCAGCCCCTCAGGTATGGACCAATGTTATGTATGCAATAAAGATGATACCTAGGACACAGCGTTAAAACATTGGATTGTTTTGTATATAGAACACAAAAAAACACACATACACGACAACTTAGAGAATAGAGATGATTCAGTTAATGCATAAAAAGTAGATTTGAAAAATGTATTATAAGAAGGGTTTCTTTACAACAAGTGATTACAGTCTATGTGGACCTCAGCAACAAACTTTGCTTATTCGCTCCCTTTTGGTCTGGTAAATACAGAATTTAAATGTGTTGCTTGATTTTATTTTATTTTATTTGTTTGACGGACAAAAGAGTATGTTATTCCTGCAAGAAATGTAGCAAAATAAGGAAAACTGTCATTAGGAACGGTGTTTGGACTGCAGAACACTTTCCCCCAAGGTTCTAGAGAAGGATTGGGGGGGGGGGGGCGGTATTCTTACAGTTTTAACACATCTGCGTACATACAGTGCCTTGAAAAAGTATTCATACCCCTTGAAACGTTCCACATTTTGTCATGGTACAACCAATATTGTAAATGTATTTTATTGGGATTTTATGTGATAGACCAACCCAACGTGACATATACATGTGAAGTGGAAGGAAAATGATAAATGGTTTTCAAAATCTTTTACAAATAAATATCTGAAAAGTGTGGCGTGCATTTGTATTCAGCCCGCTTTACTCTGATACCTCTAACTAAAATCTAGTGGAAGCAATTGCCTTCAGAAGTCACCTAATTAGTAAATAAAGTCCACCTGTGTGTAATTTAATCTCAGTATAAATACAGCTGTTCTGTCAAGCCCTCAGAGGTTTGTTAGAGAACCTTAGCGAACAAACAGCATCATGAAGGTCAAGGAACACGCCAGACAGGTCAGGGATAAAGTTGAGGAGAAGTGTAAAGCAGGGTTAGGTTTAAAAAAATATCCCAAGCTTTAAACATCTCATGGAGCACTATTCAATCCATCATCCGAAAATGGAAAGAGTATGGCACAACTGCAAACCTACCAAGACATGGCCATCCACCTAAACTGACAGGCCAGGCAAGGAGAGCATTCATCAGAGGAGCAGCAAAGAGGCTCATGGTACACTCTGGAGGAGCTGCAGAGATCCACAGCTCAGGTGGGGGAATCTGTCCACAGGACAACTTTTAGTCGTGCACTCTACAAATCTGGCCTTTATGGAAGAGTGGCAAGAAGAAAGGCATTGTTGGAAGACAGCCATAAGAAGTCCTGATTGCAGTTTGCGAGAAGCCATGAGGGGGACACAGCAAACATGTGGAAATCGGTGCTCTGGTCAGATGAGACCAAAATTGAACTTTTTGGCCTGAAAGCAAAACCTTATGCGTGGCAGAAAACAAACACTGCACATCACCCTGAACACACCATCAGCAGGGACACAGAAGTTGGTCAGAGTTGATGGGAAGATGGATGGAGCCAAATAAAGAAAAAATAAAATGTGTTAAGCGTCTGCAAAAGTCTTGAGACTGGGGCAGAGGTTCACGTTCCAGCAGGACAACGGCCCTAAACATACAGCCAGAGCTACAATGGAATGGTTTGGATCAAAGCATATTCATGTGTTAAAATTACCCAGTCAAAGTCCAGACCTAAATTCAATTGAAAATTTGTGGCAAGTGTGAGGGGGTTAGCTCGGCAGCGGGTGTGTGTGACCCCCGGGATGGGCTCCCCACACAAAAACAGGCCCAGCAAACGGAGGTTGTGGTTTTCAAAATCAAAAAGGTGCGGTTTATTTTCTATTTACAGTGACAAAACACAGCAAAGCAAAAGAAACATAAACAAAATAAATCCTGGTCAACTTGACCTCTGACTAAACATACAGGTTTCCTAACTAACAACTGGGATCAGCCTAGTGCTGTCCTAGTCCCTAAGTCCCTGGTTTTAAATGTCCAAGCAAATAGCCACACAGGCTTTGTCTCTCCGCACAGGGGTTCACTCTCCCTAGACAGTCCACACAGGTCTGGGTCCAGGCATGAGCTAACATCTAATGAAGCTGGGAGTTCTTATAGAGGCCTAAATGAGCTGACAAGCTTCAGCTGGTCTCATCAACTCCCTGTCTGCACGACGCCCCACACTCTCCCTAGAGGTATGAGTCATCCCTGAGCCCACTAGCCCCAGCTGGGCTTATACAACTCTCCACCTAGTTGTATAAGTCAGCGTAAAGCCTGAATCTGGGCGAAATATATCTACCCCCCTGGATGCAACCAGGTGACTTTACCTTCCTGCTGTCACATACCCCCCCCCTCTTGTTTTAACCTCGGGGTTGGAACACCAGCAATCAGGCATTCATGTACTCGAGACAAAGCATCCACATTCCCCATTTGAACGCCAGGGCGATGCTTTACTGTGAAGTTGAATTCCTGGAGGGCCAGGAACCACCTATTCACTCTTCTATTTGTTTCCTTGTTTTGAGCCATCCACTTTAACGGAGCGTGATCCGTAACCAAGTCAAAGTGCCTACCTAGCAGGTAGTACCGAAGGGAATCTAGAGCCCACTTCACCGCTAAACACTCCTTTTCAACGGTGGCGTAATTTACCTCATGGGACTTCAACTTCCTGCTGAGGTAAATGACTGGGTGCTCTTCCCCGTTCCAGACCTGGGACAATACTGCTCCTAACCCCACATCTGACGCATCACTTTGTACGACAAAGTCTTTAGAGAAGTCGGGTGAGTACAACACTGGCTGGCTACATAAGGCTTGTTTCAAGAATTGGAATGCTGCCTCAGCCTCGGGGGTCCATTTAATCATGACCGACCCTTTCCCCTTCGTCAGGTTGGTTAGGGGCACAGCCTTAGAAGCAAAGTGGGGAATGAATCGCCGATAATACCCAGCGATTCCCAGAAAGGCTCGTACCTGCTTCTTGCTGTTGGGACGTGGCCAACTCTGGATGGCCTTGACTTTGTTGAGTTGGGGTTTTATTACTCCCCTCCCAATGGTGTACCCAAGATATTTGGCCTCTTCCTGCCCAATGGTACACTTCTTGGGGTTAGCCGTAAACCCCGCTTCCCGAACAGAGTCCAGGACTGCTTGCACTTTTGGCAGATGTGAGGCCCAATCTGTGCTATGGACAATTACGTCATCCAGGTAAGCCGCAGCATACTTCCGATGGGGCCTCAGCATCTGGTCCATTTTCCGCTGGAATGTGGCCGGCGCATTCTGTAACCCGAACGGCATTCTTTTATATTGGAACGCCCCGTCTGGGGTTACAAATGCGGTTTTCTCTTTGGCCGACTTGGCCAGGGGGATTTGCCAATACCCTTTTGTGAGGTCAAGAGTCGTCATGTATCGGGCTGTTCCCAGCCGGTCGATCAACTCATCTATACGTGGCATGGGGTAGGTGTCAAATTTTGTAACTTTGTTCAACTGACGAAAATCGTTACAAAATCGCCAGCTCCCATCCGGTTTAGGCACCAACACAATGGGACTAGACCAATCACTTTGGGACTCCTCTATCACCCCTAAGTTCAGCATTTTCTGTACTTCCTCCCGTATTGCCTCCCGTCGGGCCTCTGGGATCCGATAGGGTTTTAACTTCACCCTTTCACCGGGCGGGGTAATGATGTCATGCTCTACCCCAGATGTTTGTCCCGGCAGCTCAGAGAATACCTCCTTGTTGCGAAGCACAAACTCCTTAACCTCCTGTTGTTGGGGTTGTGACAAGGTGGCTGCTATTCCAACCTCAGGAATCACGCAACCAGTTTGAGCTGGTGACCAAGTGTCTGCGACTAGGGACTCTCTATCCCTCCAGGCTTTCAACAGATTAACGTGATAGATCTGTTCGGGCTTTCGCCTTCCTGGTTGTCTGACCTTGTAATTCACTTTGCTCACTTTTTCCATTATCTCGTAGGGGCCTTGCCATTTGGCAAGGAATTTACTTTCAACCGTAGGGACAAGTACCAGTATCCTATCCCCCGGGGAAAAGGTACGGGTCTTGGCTCCACGGTTGTACACTCTCTGCTGTGCTAACTGTGCTTGGGCCAACTCCAACACCAACTTCCTGTAAGGTTTGGGCACCACAAGCTGCTCAACGGTTTCTTCTGCCCTTTTCTTTCTCGTACATCACGGGACACAGAGCGACATAGTCATTACTAATGGGTTATATAGATACCGTCAGGTGCTGGCACTGGCAACTTCCAAAACCGGAAGTACCCTCCCCTATATAAGCCCCTCCCATCCGGGAGCACCTCAGTTTTTTGCCAGTGTCTAAGGTGTTGGCCAAGAAGAAACATGTGTTTTTCACTGAGTTTGCGTACAGGTTCTTTTGGGCCTCAGTAAGCTATTCCGGATCCGACCAAAAAAGCTTCATAGCTAAACGGTCGGTACCCGGGCCTTGCAGAGAAGAGCAAGGTTTTGCCTGTAATGCCTCTCTTAGGAGGGCTGGACCCTGGGATCCAGAGCTCTGGTCATACCCACGACCAAGATGTTTTCTGTGCAGGGTGCTATACAGGTCCAGGGGAGTGGAATCCTTGGGAACCCGGTCCCTGAAGGTTTGATTACAATGCCTGCCGTGATAGGTGAAGTTTGGGCTTTTGTGGACCAAACAAAGTCCTGCGGCGGGGAACAGGTAAGTGGGGGCCCCCAGGAACTTGTTTCTATTGGGGGACCCCCAAGCCTAATTTGTCTTTCTGTCTGTTACCTAATGGTATTCCCGCAAAATTCTGTGCATGCCTGTAACTACTAAAAAAATGTAATAATTTTTAATGGTGGTCAAGAAAAAAAAAAAAAATTTTTTTATATATATTTAAGATATTAGACTGCGGTACCTGTGTTTGTCCACTAGAGGCCGCTGTGGAATGTTTTCTTGTCATGTGGACTAGTTTCTTCTCAGCAGAGCAAGTCCAGGCAGATGGTGAGTTCTCTTATGGGAAACTGCTTCCTCTGCCATGTTGCAATGCTCGTCCATCCCCCGGCCTGCGGCAAAGAGGGGCCCTGGCTCTTGTCCCTAGTCTCCATTTTTCAAAATTAGCGCCGAAGGCGCATGTGGCCGCGCGCGTGCGCGTGCACGCGCCTCTATATATAGAGGTGAGCCAGGAAAGGGGGCGGAGCCTGGGGGATGACGCTCTGTGTGCGCCGCAGCGCTTCTGCGCATGTGCGGGCGTCCCAGCATGTAAAAACCACAGTTTTGTGTGGTGAGCTGGCTATGAAGTACAGAGACAGAGCTGGCAACATTTAAAAAAGGGCATACAGCAAGCGGTTGATACAGGTATCCCCTAGAAAGGCACATTAGTAGACACCAACTGTGATATAGCAGCAATTGTGCTAGACTATTCTCAGTAAAAGTGGTGTATTACGGCTGGAATACCTCAGCTTTAGGCTTAGGAATATGCCGTCCAGAAGCTCCGGAACTAAATCTTCCAGGAAGCGAAGGGGGTCTCATCGGGCTCGGAGGATCTTGGGCATACTTCTGCTGCACCAGTCTCCCCTGAAGTTCAGAGGTAAGTGACCGTAGAGACCCCGCAGGGGTACTTGGTACTGTGGCTGTCCTCAGTTCACCTGCTCCTGTGTATGTAACAGAGGAGGTTTTTTCCTCAGCTCTGGGAGGATTAGAGAGAGATTGTCAACATTTATCGCTGCCTCCCTGTCAGGGAAAGCACGCCCGATCTCCGTCTCCTCCTTCAGAGTGCCTGTTAGCGGAGCAACAGTCCCATACAGGGATCGACCTGCCTGAAGGGGATCAGGATGAGGTTGATTCTGTTATAGAGGAATCAACAGTGGGGGAACCTTTTCTCAGCATCTCAAGCTGAAAGATTATGGGTTCAGTCTCTGACTAACATGGTCCGATCAGCATTTAAAAATGCACCTTGCGGAACCATCAACCACTACTGTATCCTCGTTGGGGTCGCTAGAAGCCCCAGACTGTCTGTTCTTTTCCACTTCACCCTTTACTGAAAGGGCTCATTTACCAGGTTTGGGAACATCCTGAGAAAATATTTATTCCCCCAAGAGATTTCCGGTGGTCTATCCCATGGAGGATAAGTTCATCAAAAAAAAAAAATGGAAGGTCCCTACAGTGGACGCAGCCATCTCTTGTATGTATAAATCACTGACATGTCCAGTGGATAATGTCCAAATGTTCAAGAACCCAATAGATAAAAGATTGGAGTCCTTATGAAAATCTGCTTCTTTCTACAGCAAGCTTGGTGACACAACCAGCAGTAGCAGCTATTGGGGTCTGCTAAGCAGTGAAGGATCAGTTGAAACAGGTCTTGAGGGACTTGACAGATCAGCAGGCTTTGCCCTAGCTGATCTACCTAGAGCCTTAAGCTTTGCGGTTGACGCCATAAAGGATTCAGTCCATCAGGCCTCCCGCCTTACGCTGTCTATAGTACATATGCGTAGGCTTCTATGGCTCAGAAACTGGTCTGCTGAAGCTCCCTGTAAAGAATGGCTGGTTAGCGTCCCATTTCATGGTGAACGCTTATTCAGGGAAACCTGGACAAATATATCCAGAAAATTTCCAGCGGTAAAAATAAGCTCTTGCCGGTTAAAAACAGAGTTAGAGGTCCCTCTTTAAGAGGCCTGCTTCTCCAGTCCCTGGGGCATCAGCTGTGTAACAGTTCCGACGGCCTCCTCGGTCAATTCCCGGGGGTGAAAAACAGGGACAATAGCAGGGTAATGAGAAACCCTGGGTCAGGGGAGGTACAAAACCTCCCCCAAAGTTAAATTCATTGAAGCCCCCACTCAGTCGGGTGGGGGGAGGACTCCAGTTGTTCGCAAGAGACCTGGCGGGACACGATCAAGACAGATAGGTGCTCTCCGCAGTATGTTTGGGATACAGTTTGGAGTTAAAAGACTCTCCTCCTTCCCATTTTTGAGGTCAAACGTGCCAAGGGATCCCCGGAAGAGAGAGTCCCTCCTGTTGGCACTAGAACAACTATTGCTCCAAGGAGTAATTATGGAGGTTCCCCTGGAAGAATGAGGGTTCGGGTTTTACTCAAACCTCTTTACAGTCCCGAAGCAAACGCGGACGGGAGGCCCATATTAATTCTAAAAGGGCTATACAAATTCCTGTATATCAGGACTTTCCAATGGAGTCAATCCGATCGGTGGCCACTGCCCTACAAGGGGAGGATTGGTTAGCCGCGATCGACATCAAAGATGCTTATTTGCGCATTCCCATCTTTCCAGTCCACCAAAAATTTCTACGCTTTGCAGTAGAAGGGCGCCATTTTCAGTTCAGAGCCTTACCCTTCGGTTCGGCCACAGCACCACGAGTGTTTACAAAAATTCTGGCCCTTTATTGGCCAATCTAAGAACACAAGGTGTAATGATAATGGCATATCTAGATGACTTGTTGCTGATAGACCACTTAGTGAAAAAACTAGACGTGGTCGTTCACAAGACAATCAAGTATCTGGAATCTCACGGTTGGATTATCAACCGAGACAAGTCACCCCTAAAAACCAGTCAAAAGTCTGGAATACTTGGGGCTAAGGTTGGATTCAGGCCAGAGAAAAATATTCTTGCCTCGAGGAAAGGTCTTGTCTTTGAAAGATTTGATCCACTTAGTGGGTACAAAAAAGACAGCCGTCCATACGCCTGTGCATAAGGCTGCTGGGAAAAATAGTGGCATCATTCGAAGCAGTACCCTACGGTCAATTCCATTCAAGGAATTTGCAGGGGGCCATACTGTCAGCCTGGAACAAAAAAGTTCAGGCCCTAGACTTACAATGTCCTTGTCCCCTTCCGTTCGCAAGAGCCTCCGTTAGTGGTTGGTTCCCCAGAATCTGGAAAAAGGGAAATCCTTCAGTCTGATTTCTTGGAAGGTGGTCACTACAGATGCCAGCCTTATAGGCTGGGGAGCAGTACTGGAGCAATAGTCTCTCCAGGGCAGATGGTCGGATGCAGAAAAGGCCCTGCCCATCAATCTCTTAGAGATACGAGCAGCCCGGTATGCCCTAGTAGCATGGACATCCAAACTCCAAGGGTCCCCTGTCAGAATTCAATCATCAGGGGGGCACCAGGAGTCGTGCAGCCCAGAGGGAAGTAAATTACATCCTGAAATGGGCAGAAAAATATGTCCCAGCCATATCTGCGGTATTCATTCCAGGAGTGGAGAATTGGAAGGCGGACTTTCTAAGTCGCCAGCAATTAGGCCCAGAGGAAGGGTCCCTTCACCCCGAGGTTTTCTGGACAATATGTCAGCGGTGGGGAACATCGGATGTAGATCTTCTAGCATCCAGATTCAACGCAAAGGGGGACATGTTTGTCTCTCGGACAAGGGATCCCCTAGCTTGCGGCTCGGATGCCCTAGTGTTCCCTTGGGATCAGTTCAAGCTGATATATGCATTCACACCGCCACAATGGTTACCTCGATTACTCCGCAGAATCAGGGTAGAAAAGAAACCAGTGATTCCGGTGGCTCCAGCGTGGCCCCGAAGAGCGTGGTACGCGGAGATTGTAAAATTTCAGTGGGGAGTCCTTGGACTCTCCCACGTCGTCCGGACCTGCTTTCGCAAGGACCGATATACCACCCTTCCTTACCAGCCCTAGGTTTGACGGCCTGGTTATGGAAGCCCACATTCTAAAAAAGAGAGGGCTCTCTAATCCTGTGGTATCTACCATGATCAATGCCAGGAAGCCGGTATCCAGGCAGATCTAATATAGAATCTGGAAGGCGTACATCGCGTGGTGTGAGGCCAAGAAATGGCATCCACATAAGTACGTAATAGGTAGGATTCTGGACTTCCTACAATGGGCTGTAGATAGGAAGCTTGCCTTGAGTACTATCAAGGGTCAGATTTCGGCCTTGTCAATATTTTTTCAAAGGCCCTTGGCTTCGCATTCACTAGTCAAAGCCTTTATACAAGGAGTGATGCGTATTAGTCCTCCGGTTAATATTCCCATATGTCCATGGGATCTAAACTTGGTTCTGTCGGTTCTACAGAAACAACCATTTGAACCATTACAGCATATTTCTTTGGTGCTTCTCACCAGGAAATTGATTTTTCTAGTAGCCATTTGTTCGGCTAAAAGAGTGTCGGAATTAGCAGCTATGTCCTGTAAGGAGCCATATCTGGTTATCCATAAGGATAGAGTAGTATTACGTCCTCATCCAGCCTTTCTTCCTAGGGTGGTACCGAGGTTTCATTTGAACCAAGATGTGGTTCTTCCTTCTTTTTTCCCCAAACCTACTTCGGTAGAGGAAAAGTTATTGCATTCTTTGGATGTAGTAAGAGCAGTTAAAGCTTATCTAAAAGCCACTGCTCAGATTCGCAGAACGGATACTTTGTTTATTCTGCCGGAAGGCCCCAGAAAGGGTCAGGCAGCGTCAAAATCTACTTTAGCCAAGTGGATTCGACAGGTCATAATACAAGCCTATGGCTTGAGAAGGAGACCGCCTCCGTTCAAAGTTAGAGCGCACTCCACGAGAGCAGTTGGAACTTCATGGGCAGTGCATCACCAGGCCTCCCTGGCTCAAATCTGTAAGGCCGCAACATGGTCTTCAGTACACACGTTTACTAGGTTCTACCAGGTGGACGTTAGAAGTCAGGAGGATGTCGCCTTTGGGCGCAGTGTGTTGCAGGCCGCAAAAGATCCTCATGTCTGATAGCGCTCAGCTTATATATGGTGTATCCCCCCCCTCATTGGGCATTGCTTTAGGACATCCCATTAGTAATGACTATGTCGCTCTGTGTCCCGTGATGTACGAGAAAGAAAATAGGATTTTTATAACAGCTTACCTGTAAAATCCTTTTCTTGGAGTACATCACGGGACACAGAGCTCCCGCCCCTCTTTGGGGACACTTATTGCTTTGCTACAAAACTGAGGTGCTCCCGGATGGGAGGGGCTTATATAGGGGAGGGTACTTCCGGTTTTGGAAGTTGCCAGTGCCAGCACCTGACGGTATCTATATAACCCATTAGTAATGACTATGTCGCTCTGTGTCCCGTGATGTACTCCAAGAAAAGGATTTTACAGGTAAGCTGTTATAAAAATCCTATTTTTGCCACCCGATACAGTAGGTCCTTCTCTACGCTGAAGTATGGGTAAGTGCAGGTATTATCTGGGTTCACTAACTCGCCATCTATTTTCACTACGTTTTCCCGTGCCTTTATTAGGGCGGGGTCTTTCAACTGTTCTGTGGCAAAGTTTTCCCTGTAAACCTCAAGATCAGAAAACTCCACAGACGGTAGGTTTTCGTCTGAGGAGGTGGGCTCCTCTCCAGTTTCTTGAGTCTCCCCTGCCAATACTGATAAGGGAAATTCCGGAGAGTCCTCACCACTCTCAGGGGAGTTCTGGCTATCACATTCCTGGTACATAGGGGCACCAGTGGGGGGCTCAGGATCATCCCACAGTTCCCAGAACTTCGGAAAATCCCTTCCCACAATGGCGTCATGCGGTAACTGAGATACTAAGCCCACTGGATGAAAGAGGGTACCTTTGGGGGTCTCGAAACACACTGTAGTCACTGGATACTCTCGGGTGTCCCCATGCACACAAATAACAGCTACCTTGCTATTCCCAGAGACCTCTGTTTTAACTAACTCAGCCTTTATCAGGGTCACAAAGCTACCTGAATCCAGCAATACCACAACATTTCTACCATTAACACACATTTTGCATAAATGTTTCTCAGTTCCTCGAATGGCAGTGCATGCGACTGTCGCACACAGCGACTGACGTCTGCCCGTCAGAAAGTCACACTGCATGGGTTCCTCCACAACCGGGCAATTGGCTGCAATATGTCCCGCTTGCCGGCAGCGGTAGCAAACGATCCTTCTTGCCGCCTCTTGAGCCGCTGATTTCCCAGGCTGTTCTCGCCAAACTTGGGGTAGAGCTCCCACCCTCTCACTCTCTCCACCCTCACCCCTTGGAATCCTCTTATCCGCCCCTGGGGATGGTCTGGTCTTAGGGTGGAAAGTCCGAGTGTCTCTGGAAGAGGCCATCAGGTTCTCTGTAGCCAAGTATTTCTCCACACGATCCACAAGACCATCGGCCGTCTCTGGGTCTCCATGGCTTACCCACTTTTGGATGGCAGTAGGAAGAGCTCTCAAAAACCGATCCATTACAACACGTTCCACAATCTTTGGTGCGGACAAAGTCTCTGGCTGTAGCCACTTTCTGCTCAGGTGAATGAGATCATACATTTGAGACCTGGGGGGTTTTCCAAGCTGGAAAGTCCAGTTATGCACACGCTGAGCCCGGACAGCCAGGGTGACACCCAGCCTTGCCAATATTTCAGCTTTTAGCATCACATAGTCTTTTGCTTGGTTAGGCTCTAGGTCATAGTAAGCTTTCTGCGATTCACCAGTTAACAGAGGAGCCACCAGTCCAGCCCACTGCTCCTCAGGCCACTTTTCTCTTTCAGCGGTCCTTTCAAATGTGGTCAAAAATACCTCTGGATCATCCTCTCCAGTCATTTTTGTCAATAAACGACTCACCCCAAAGGACGCGGTATTAGTGGGACGGCTTTCCTCACTGGTCTGCGGACGTTGCTGCATTACTGCTTCCATCTGTTGTTGTAGTCTCTGCTCTTGCTTCTGCAACAGGTCTATGAAGCGGGCCTCAGATTGCTGCTGGGCTTGTTGCTGAGCCTCCAGACTCTGTTGCAAAGTTGCGTTTGTCTGCTGCTGGGCTGCAAGGCTCTGTTGATGAGCTTGCTGCTGGGCTGCAAGGCTCTGTTGATGAGCTTGCTGCTGGGCTGCGAAGTTCTGTTGTTGAGCTGCAAGGCTCTGTTGATGAGCTGCAAGGCTCTTTTGCAAACCTGCATTTGTCTGCTGTTGATTGGCATTTGCTAGAGCCAGCTGTTTCAGTATCTCCTCCATGCTGGCTTAAAAAAAAACTGCCCGCATTCTCCACCAACTGTGAGGGGGTTAGCTCGGCAGCGGGTGTGTGTGACCCCCGGGATGGGCTCCCCACACAAAAACAGGCCCAGCAAACGGAGGTTGTGGTTTTCAAAATCAAAAAGGTGCGGTTTATTTTCTATTTACAGTGACAAAACACAGCAAAGCAAAAGAAACATAAACAAAATAAATCCTGGTCAACTTGACCTCTGACTAAACATACAGGTTTCCTAACTAACAACTGGGATCAGCCTAGTGCTGTCCTAGTCCCTAAGTCCCTGGTTTTAAATGTCCAAGCAAATAGCCACACAGGCTTTGTCTCACCGCACAGGGGTTCACTCTCCCTAGACAGTCCACACAGGTCTGGGTCCAGGCATGAGCTAACATCTAATGAAGCTGGGAGTTCTTATAGAGGCCTA
This sequence comes from Rana muscosa, assembly GCA_029206835.1. NCBI lineage: Eukaryota > Metazoa > Chordata > Amphibia > Anura > Ranidae > Rana > Rana muscosa. The sequence continues at coordinate 132,259,349 of CM055120.1, forward strand.
AATGAGCTGACAAGCTTCAGCTGGTCTCATCAACTCCCTGTCTGCACGACGCCCCACACTCTCCCTAGAGGTATGAGTCATCCCTGAGCCCACTAGCCCCAGCTGGGCTTATACAACTCTCCACCTAGTTGTATAAGTCGGCGTAAAGCCTGAATCTGGGCGAAATATATCTACCCCCCTGGATGCAACCAGGTGACTTTACCTTCCTGCTGTCACACAAGATTTTAAAATTGCTGTTCACAGATGCTCTCCATCCAATCTGACAGAGCTTGAGCTATTTTGCAAAGAAGAATGGGCAAATATTTCTCTCTAAATGTGCAAAACTGGTAGAGACATCCCCAAAAAGACTTGCAGCTGTAATTGCAGCGAAAAGTGGTTCTACAAAAGTATTGACTCAGGGGGGATGAATACAAATGCACGCCACACTTCACATATTTATTTGTAAAAAAATAAAACATTTATCATTTTCCTTCCACTTAACAATTCTGTGCCATTTTGTGTTGGTCTATCACATAAAATCCCAATAAAGTACATTTACGTTATTGGTTGCAACATGACAAAATGTGGAACATTTAAAGGGGTATGAATAATTTTTCAAGGCACTGTAGCCACTCTAGTACAGAAAGTGTGTAACAGGATTAGCAGGTAAAAAAAAAACGAAAAAAGGAAAAAATAAAACTAATGAAGCCACCACATCTAAGGATTGGGTAAGCGAATAGAAATACATTTTTTGCTCTTGGGTTCAGATTCACTTTACGCTGCAAATTGCTTTAACACAGAGTATTCATGATACCAATCTTAACTGGATTTAAAAAAGTTTTGTGGATTTTTTTTTTTACCATCAGTATCCAAATTTCTAGGTATTGAGGAAAGATTTTTGAATCTAAGGAACTATACCAACCTCTGTGAGGTCAGGAAGTTCTGCAAGTAAGATTGTTGTCTTACAATTACATTGTGCCTATTTTACAACCTAACTGTGCTTAGTGGGAATGTTATCTAGATATAATCTATAGCCCTTTACAGATTTATATTTAAATGACCTACTAAAGAACTGTGTTCTCCTGGATTTTCAATTATTAATTTAATAGTTAAAAAAAATATGTTTTATTTTCTTTTAAGAAAGATACAAAGCAAATAAAGTAAAAAAAAAAAAAAAAAGAAGGTCTTCAGTTAACTTATCATCGTCAGAACTGAAAGAGTTACGGAAATCTCTAGAGCAGCTCAATGTTACACTTCACTGATTCTCCCCTTCCTACCCCTGTTCCTGACATGTTTACAACCCCTTGGGATACTGATGACACCAATAGTCTAAATACAGCCTTGTTCATGGGTAATGATTGTGATGGGTGAGCTGTATTCCCAACTCAAGGATGAACGCACACCCAGAGCACCTGTGGACTTGTTACTGTTCTCAAGGGCGGATTTAAACTGTTCACATCATTTCATCTCTGGCTACCGAGTTTTAATTCACTCTTTCTGAAGGTTTAAAAACAGAGAAAATGCAGAATTTTTCAATTTTAAGAGTTTTTCAAAGCCACCATAATATGCACCCACAGATTTTGTGTTCAGAGAGAGAGAGAGAGAGAGAGAGAGAGAGAGAGATTATATGTCAAACCTGCATAGCCTCACTAGATCACAGTCGGTTTTAGAAGTTGTAAAGGCAGAAGGTTTTTTATCGTAATGCATTCTATTAAGATAAAAAAAAAACTTCTGTGTGTAGCAGCCCCCCCCCCCAATTACCTACCTGAGCTCCTTCTCTCTCCAGCGCTGTCCAAGATCCCCTCAGCCATCCAGTATACTCCCCCTGATTGGCTGAGACAGAGCAGTGGCGCTATTGGCTCCCACGTCTGTCAATCAAAGTCAGCCAGCCAATCAGGGAAGAGAGGGGACGGGGCTTTGTGTCTGAATGGATACACAGAGCTCTGATTTGGCTTGGGTGCCCCCTGTAGCAAGCAGCTGGCTGAGGGGCAATCAAAGGAGGCAGGAACAAGGAGCAGCAAAGAGGGACCTGAGAAGAGGAGGATCTAGGCTGCTCTGTGCAAAACCAACTGTTATACTTACCTCCTCTATGCAGTTGGTTTTGTACAGAGCAGCCTGAATCCTCCTCTTCTCGGGTCCCCTTTGCTGCTCCTGGTCCCTCCCTCCTATCGAGTACCCCCACACCAAGCAGCTCTCTATGGGAGCACCTGAGCCGAGTCAGAGCTCCGTGTATCCATTCAGACACAGAGCCCTGACCTGGCCCCACCCCCTCTCTCCCCTGATTGGCTGAATGAATTTAATTGACAGTCGCGGGAGCCAATGGCACCACTTCTGTGTCTCAGCCAATAATCAGGAGTGTCCCGGATGCAGTGGCGGCTGGTGCTAAAAACATTTGGGGTGGCGTAAACAAACTAAAAAAAAAGTGAAAAAAAAACATCAATTGCAGCCACTGTGCCATCAAATGCTGCCACTGTGTCATCAAACGATGCCACCAAACGCTGCCACTGTGCCACCAAACGCTGAGACTGTGCCATCAAACGACGCCACTGTGCCACCAAACGCTGCCACTGTGCCACCAAACGCCGCCACTGTGCCACCAAACGCCACCACTGTGCCACCAAACGCCGCCACTGTGCCACCAAAAGCTGAGACTGTGCCATCAAACGCTGAGACTGTGCCATCAAACGCTGCCACTGTGCCACAAATGTAGCCACTGTGCCACCAAACGCTGCCACTGTGCCAAACGCTGCCACTGTGCCAAACACTGCCACTGTGCCACCAAACGCTGACACTGTGCCATCAAAAGCTGACACTGTGCCATCAAAAGCTGACACTATGCCATCAAATGCCACCACTGTGCCATCAAACGCTGCCACTGTGCCATCAAATGCAGCCACTGTGCCGTCACATGCTGCGACTGTGCCATCAAACGCTGCAACTGTGCCCAAACGCTGCCAGTGTGCCCAAACGCTGCCAGTGTGCCCATCAAATGCTGCCACTGTGCCAAATACTGCCAGTGTGAGTGTGCCCCCTGCCCGCTCGCCGTCTTCCAGGCACTTACCATGTCTTGTATGGCAGTGGGTGATGGCGACGAACGGGGTCCTTCATGTCTCCTACACTTCTCCCGTCCTCATGTCCTGTCAGGCGTCCAATAGCGGCACCTGTTTCAGCCAATCAGGTGACAGGTAATCAGACCTGAGCAACCTGATTGGCTGAGAGGCGGGTCAGTGTTAGGGAAGCGATGTATTCGCCTCCCTAACACACCACTGAGTAATCAGCGAACGCACAGCAGTGCACCCGCTGTTTACCCTTTTCGAAGCCTATTAGAGCCCACAGGCTCCAACCAGGAAGCCTATTAGAGCCTATGGCTCTAATCAGGCGCTTCCAAAACACACCCGCCACTGTAATTCATATGCCCGGCGCCCGACAAGGGACCGGGCACATGAATAGGGGGCGGCAGCGGCGACCATAGATAGATTCATGCAATGCATGAATCTATGGTGAGAGAGAGAGAGTGACAGGAGAGGGGGGGGGGCGGCGCTCCTACGCCCTTTATGGACACACTGCCACTGCCCGGATGGCTTTGACACTCATGGACATTTCTGGAGTGAGATGGGGCTCAGGTAATTAATTAGGAGGTGCTGGGGAGGCTGCTACACAAAAGTTTTTTTTTTATCTTAATGCATAGAACGTAGCACCCTCTACCATAGGTAGGTGCTAGATGTGAGGTTTTTGGTGTTAGCTGCCAGTGCAGGTAAATTTAAGCAGGTCTATGCTGCGAGCTAGGCCTGTTGTTTTTGATCTGGGGGCAGGGAGTGGTTAGTGTAGCAGTGGGTGACTGACATGTACTTTAGCTTTTGGGCGCCTCCCCTGTTTCCAGTGAGAATGTTCTGGAAAAGGAGCAGGGCTGAGAGTTGAAGTGGCATGGGGTCTATGAAGGAGCTCTGACCATCCACAACTAGGATTGGCAGGGGGCGGGCCCCCTATATATTCCCTCAGTCAGCCTGCTGGGGGGTAGTTGTCGACCAGGTGAACTGAAGGATGGTGTGCTAGACTGCGTGCTGGAGAGACACCCCCATCTGGGGGGGGGGTGTGGATCCGGCGGAGGAGCTCAGGACCTGGGAGGAGCCTCTCCTTACGCGGTCATGGAGAGGTGTCCTGGAACAGGAGCTGGAGAGCAATTGGTCCGCATGGTGAGGGGAAATTCTTCAGGAAGGACTCGGGGCAGGAGTCGGTGAGTGAGGCACAGTGGAGATCTGGAAGAGGCATGCCAGGGAGAGCTGGGAGGGAGCCTTTCCTGACACGGTCATGGAAAGGTGTCCTGGAACAAGAGCTGGGTACAGAGCCAGAGGAGAGACTGTGTCAAATCGATGCAGCCCAAGGGCACAGGATTTGCAAGTTGGGACAGCTGGGACAATACATGTACTCGAGGAGCAATATGATGACCCTTGGAGAGCAGTATTGGCAACCTGTAGTTGTAGTGAAGTTGTAGAGGGTAGTGGATGGAATAGTTGATTTAGATGGGCACTACATACAGTAAGTGGCCAACTCCAGCTAATATATTTTAAAGCAGAGGTTCACCGGAATTTTTTTTTTTAAAAGCCAGCAGCTGCTGACTTTTAAAAGGACACTTACCTGTCCAGGTTGCCTGCGACGTCGGCAGCCGAAGCCGAGCTGCCGCTCAGCTCTCGGCTTCCCCCGCCACCATCCTCGGTGAGGGAATTGGGAAGTAAAGCGCTGCGGCTTCACTGCCCATTTCCCTATGGCGCATGCGCGAGACGCGCTGCGCCATCCTCACTGGTCCCCGTTGTGTTCTAGGAGCCGAGTGTTTCCCAGAACACAACAGGGGGGGTGACACGAAGGGGCGGGACTCCCGCGGTAGTCTGCACCCAGACGTGGTGCAAATACCTGTTTTATACAGGTATTTGCACCCCCTTCCCCCTGAAAGGTGCCAAATGTGACACTGGAGGGGGGAGGGTTCCGAAAAGTGGAGATTCACTTTTGGGTGAACCTCTGCTTTAAGCAGTTACAGAAGCATTTTTTTTCTTTTGGAACAAAAACTTTAAGCCAACTATTGTAAGCAGTTTGTCCCAACACCTTAACTTCTATTTTACTGGACAGCTTGGTCTGTTAAAAGTAAGCTGAAAAAAAGCACTTACTGGCAGGATCAACGGGTAATGAATCTAAATTACAAGAGGATTCACAGAAACAGACTGTTGTTTTAAAGCGGAGGTTCACCCAAAATGGAACCTCCGCTTTTCGGAACCCTCCCAGATACCTGTATAAAACAGTTATTTGCACCACTTCCGGGTATAGACTCCCGAGTCCCACCCCTTCGTGTCACCCCGCGCTGTGTTCTGGGAAACACTGGCTCCCAGAACACAACGGGGACCAGTGAGGATGGTGCAGCGCGACTCACGCATGCGCAGTAGGGAAATGGGCAGTGAAGCCGCAGTGCTTCACTTCCCGATTCCCTCACCGAGGATGGCGGCGGTATTTGTAGCTGCTGGCTTTTAAAAAAAATAAAAATTTTGGTGAACCTCCGCTTTAATGCTAGTGATAGACTGCACCATACATTGCCATTTTTATTTTTCCCATAGTTTCACATTAAACATAACATTTCAATAAAAAAAAAAGCAGTTCCTTGATGTGATCCGTGGCTACCAGAGCAATATATGACATTTTAAATAAGTTTGTGTACATTTATCCATTCTCTTTTACATGTAACATGAAAACTATTACAGAATTAACTGTCTTGAGCTCTAAGTAATTGCTTGAATTAGAGAAGGAAAGCCATCTACACATCCAGATGTACCCTGGATTCTATTGGAAATCATCATAGATTAGGTCTTTAAATGGCTAGCAATAGGAGAATAATACCCCTGGATCCCATTTTGTTCCTTTTAATGGATTACATAGGAGTCTGGAAAGTATTGCTCATCTCTAGCTTCAATGTATTCACTAAAGTTTCAGGCACCTATCACAGCCCCGCAATCACTAACATGCCTAATGATTTTTGGATGAAAAAGACAAGGCTCATTATTCATTAGGACTTTTTCAGGACCAGTCTGCTGAGCTGAGTCATTGATCATGTCCTTGTCACTTGAACCATTAGCTTCTGTGGCATATTTGGCACCACCTGGGTTTATCTCAATACTTACCCCTTCCATAGTGTCTGGTATTTAGATTTTAGTCTTCTACATTTTAAATCTAGAACAAGCCAGACTTCCAGCTAATAATATTTAAACAAAAATAGATGTCACTCATATTTGCCAGTGGCAGCACTGTGAATGGTGTAGGGTGGAGCTGCAACCACTGTTTCTCCTTCATATCTCAGTGTGGTTTAGTGTTCTCTTGTATTTACAATTAAGCCCAAAAAAAGATTTTACAGTTTCCCTCAACTTTGTTAAGCCCAAAATTATATGCACGGCCTTGAAATACAAAGGCTACAGCGGGATCAGCTACCCTGGAAATATTCTATTGTCCCAGTTGGCAAAAACATGGGTTTCAAAATGTTACTCCTCACTTTAAAATTGAGGTTGCTTACATATTGGTCAATATACAGACTTATGCCACATACACACAATCGGATTTCCGATTGGAATAAAATCCGATGGACTTGTTTCATTGGAAATTCTGATCGTGTGTGGGCCCCATCGGACTTTAAATGAATAAAATCCGATGGGAAATTCTGATCGTCTGTGTGGAATTCCATCGGAGAAAAATCCATGCTTGCTCAGAATCAAGTCGACGCATGCTCGGAAGCATTGAACTTAATTTTTCTCGGCTCGTCGTAGTGTTTTACGTCACTGCGTTTTGGACGGTCGGGAATTTAGTCTGACAGTGTGTATGCAAGACTGATGGAAGTCAGCTTCATCGGAATTCTGACGGAAAATTCCATCGGAAATCCGATCAGGTGTACAAGGCATAAGCCTAGGTTCAAACTGCTCTGACATGAAAGTCGCGTGACTTCCGATCCCACTTTGCCCTGCAACTTCAGTCCGACTTTGATCCGCCTTAATGTGACTTTTTACACTCTATGGCGCTGAAGTCGTATCAAAGTCAGACCAAAGTAGTGCAGGAACCTTTCCTAAAGTCAGAGCGACTTGTGTAGGATCAGTTAAGACGGCTCTCATAGGGAAACATTTAACTTGACATGTCATGTGACTTGTGCTTTCACAAGTCGGATCCCATGTCGTATCAGTGTGAACAGGGCCCAATACCACACATTGTCATGGGTTTTGGTTGAAAAAGATGCATTCTGGCTTGCGTGCTAAAAGTGGAGTTCCACCCAAAAGTGGAACTTCTGCTTTAAGCACTCCTTGCCCCCTTACATGCCACATTTGGCATGTATTTTTTTTTGTGGGGGAGTGGGTGCTTAGCTTTGAGTGGGACTTCCTGCCCCACTTTCTGCTTCCAAGTACGGGCCGCCTAGGTGACTCCTCCTCTTAACCTATGCGGCCCCTCCCTCTCTGCAATCTTCTGGGACATGTCACAGGTCCCAGAAGATTGCCTGTCCCCTCGGAGTGCGCAGCGCCAACTCGTGCATGCGCAGTGCATGCCCAACCCTAAAAGCCACAAGCTGTCACGGCCGGGTGCCCACAGTTTCAATGAAGGCGCCGTGGAGAGGAGGGGGAAAGGAGCGAAGCTCCGTGCAGCCGCATCGCTGGACCGTGGGACAGGTGAGTGACTGTTTATTAAAAGTCAGCAGCTACAAAAAGTTTAGCTGCTGACTTTTAATAAACAAAAAAAAGCCTGGAACTCTGCTTTAATAAATGGTATAGGTGACACATAGTCGGATATACAAGACACAAATAATTCCCCATTTTTTGCTTTTTAGTATGTTGCTTTTAGTAGTCAAAGGATTACCTGAGCATTGTCTGGGACTCTGCTCAGGTAACCTATGAAAAGGACAGTTTTTCGTACTAAAGACAGACTAACTCCACTTTCATAGAAAAAAAAAGTATAATAATATAGCATATATAAAAGTGATCCAGAAAAATGTGTATATCCAGGGCGCTCCAAGCATTTGAATCCTGACAGATAAGGTCTGTGTTGGAGAGGGTAGCAAATCTTCACACACTTTAGGCAGCACTCAGGGAGACAAGCAATCTCTAATGGAAACAGAAAAACAAACAAGGCGCCTCTAAGTGCAGAAGTATAAAACTTTTAATATCCCCTAAAAGGGTTAAAAACACTTACAAGATAGTGGATGAAACAGGCATGTAGTAGGTAAGTGCATCCAGGAGATGTTCCAGTGGCAGGGCAGTCCCAGACTCTGATGTTAAAGCTTCCAGGAAAGTCCACGAGATAACAGCTGATTGTGCTGTGAATGTTCAGAGGACACAGTAACGCTGGAGCCTGGGGATGATGTCAGAGGAAGCGAGACAGAAACCAGCATGGAACACGAACAGGAAGTGGACAGGAAGTGTGTCATGGAGGCGGGACGCATTTCGGAACAGCTCATTGGTTCCTTCTTCAGCCAGTGACCTGTGTCACTGGCTGAAGAAGGAACCAATGAGCTGTTCCGAAATGCGTCCCGCCTCCATGACACACTTCCTGGAAGCTTTAACATCAGAGACTGGGACTGCCCTGCCACTGGAACATCTCCTGGACGCACTTACCTACTACATGCCTGTTTCATCCACTATCTTGTAAGTGTTTTTAACCCTTTTAGGGGATATTAAAAGTTTTATACTTCTGCACTTAGAGGCGCCTTGTTTGTTTTTCTGTATATAAAAGTGATACAGATGCTATATGGCAACCAGGAGGCGTTTTGTACACAACACCCCAGGAATGTCATTCCCTGCTTGTGTGAAGAACTCTGCACCAAGATAAAAGTCAGGTTTTAGGCATCCTCTGAGACAGAAATTGTGAATTTTGGTGAGATACTCTCTAAAGTTGGGTACCCACTATAAGAAAATCGGGCAAATGATCATCCGGCTTTGCTCAATGTTTTACAGCAAGTTGAAACCGAGGATGGAACTAATTGTATGAAAACTCTTGAATGACAAAGGGTATGTTTTTTATTTTATTTGACTTATTACACACCTTGTGACAAAAATATCCCACCTCAATTGTTTTTTTTTTCCCCCACAGGGTTACCTCATGTGACCATGCCTGCCGGGTGGTTGCCTGCTTGGTAATCTCCATGGATCCGTCCGTCACGGCTCCCGGCCGGGAGCTTTCCCGGGTGCCTTTCATGCCTTACCCACATCCCATCAATTACAAATTACCATTGTAGTATGCACTTTGGTGCAGGGGGTTCATATTTCACCCCTACCCATATTTCCATCTATGTACTTACATAAATTTTCCACTCTAGATCCACCACGCGCATGCTTCTGATGAGTAGCATAGCAGCTACAAAACGCGTTGAGCTACATAATGCCGTGTCTTTACAATTTTAAGCCTTCATTTTTTACTACCTAGCTGTTTTAACCTTTACAGGTCCCAAGGCCATAGGCCCTGCAGGCATTAATCTTTGATTACGATTGTACATTATTTTTGATTGGTGATCCATTGAATTTTGCAATTGTCCCTTATTGTGACATTATTCTTACCATACCTCCATGTTATTGCCTATATCATGTTTACTGATTACCCATATAGCTGTGGTTACATCATGAAACTTTACATTATCATCATGTTTATTTTTACACCATGGTACTATGTACCAAAATATTATTATTGTTTATATGTGTTACATGATCTTTTAATAAAATTCTTTTGGTTTACCTAATTATTCTTCTTGCAACCCAGTGCTTCATTTAAAGTCCCTCCCTCCTTGTTCTCTCCCATTATTTGACTTATTGTTCCTGATCATGCACAGTCTTTTGTATCAGATTTTTCTTATACAAAAACAGTACACAATAAATGAGAATGGTTAGTTCTGTTCATGTACGAGAAACATTTTGGAGTTTGTATAGAAAAAATTAGACTACCAAAGGTTGTCATGTACTGTACATTGCCACCATCCCCAATGAATAGACAAAGGAGTTTACCTCAGGAAAGAAGTGGGATTTTAAGGGCAATGAAATGATATAATAAATATAAGGAGAAGAAAGAAAAATATATAGAAAAAATATAATTTATTACAATACATAGAAAACATGAGAACCACAAAGTGGTACCCGGTTAAAAACAATTGTACATAGAAAATGCATTTTCTATGTACAATTGTTTTTAACCGGGTACCACTTTGTGGTTCTCATGTTTTCTATGTATTGTAATAAATTATATTTTTTCTATATATTTTTCTTTCTTCTCCTTATATTTATTATATCATTTTTGTATATTATTTTATATGCCCTTAAAATCTCACTTCTTTCCTGAGGTAAACTCCTTTGTACATTTTGGAGTTTGTCCCTTCGGGAAATTTTCGTTTAGAAAGTCTGAATCGGATGTCAAAAGTTGTGTATACACTATACGAAAATCGAACGAACATTCCCCAGAAGTTTTCTTCCGATTTTCTCAATGTGTACCCTCACTTAAGGGTTAATTACTTCTAAAGGAATGTTGACCGTGAAACTTTTCTTATCAGATTATCAGATCAAATAATGTCTTTTGTTTATTTTTTAATTTTTTTTTATAAATGGTTCCATGGCATAAAACATTAACTTACCAATTATTTAAAAAATGATAAAAACATTGCTAAACATATTGATGTCACATAAATGGTGAAGAAACAGTTTAGAAGATTGTTCAATATAAAGGCAATTCTATACCCTTTGTCATTAGGTAGCACAAAAAGAAAAGCCATGTGTTTAGAGGTGTTGTCTGTGGACCATGCATTTCCTCTAATTTGTTATGTAATTACCTACTTAGTGTGTATCTGTCTCCTAAATTTGAATTGTGCCTCATTAGTCAAAAGAGAATAGTATTTCCTGATGGGGCTCTACGTCTTTCATGGCTGATTAACCCAAAATACCTATCTTTTTTTTTATCTCAGAATAGATATCCATTCAAGGGGAAAGTAAAGACAATAGCCTTGTCTGTATCAGAAACACCTTCTGGTTTTCTCTAAATGATGCAGAAAATGTTAAAATTCCTCTAAATATCCCTAAAATATTTTAAATGCACAAAATGCACTTATGACTATAACATTATTGGCTTCAAACACCTATTCAGAGAAAGTCACATTATGAACAGAGGTACATATTTTAAAGTATTTTTTTTATCACTTTGTTATAATAAAACACAGCAACAAATCCATTCTCTAGGACATACTAACTGAATATCCCAATATTTTTCTGCATGTCTAAATGCAGTCATAAAATAGTCTAGATAAGATGATATAACCTTATTACAAGTCTTAAATCATCTCATCTACTCCTCTGAAATGGACCAGCTTCAACATCTCTGTATTTTAGATCTGGCCATATGCTAGGGCTAAGTGGGTGTTTTGAAGCAAATATCCAGTTTTAAATGATAAAAAAAAAGAAAGAAAAAAAAATGAGAAAATTGCAATAAAACTCTATACTAATACAAGGGCAAAAGGCCTGTATGGGTATGATGGATTCTTTAATTCAACATACCATACATTACCATAGAGAAGCTTATTCAGGCTATGTGCTTTACAACTTTTCCAAGACAAGATAAATGGGTATGTATATGCTATACTTCACACTGTTGCACATGCCATTACCTTTCAGTTATTGCCTGGTTTGCTAGTTAACATTTTCTTGTTGCTGTCTTCGAATGATGTGTATTAATAGAGTGTTTAATCTTTCCTAAAGGTTTCAATAAACATGAGATGGTATGCCATCAGATCTCAGGTAAAACCTCAATCAAAAGTGTTGGATATTTGCTGCCAATGACTTTTGTCCTCCGAGTTAAATCGGTTGTTTGAGATACATGTCTGCATTTTATGCCTCCAGGCCAAAATGGCAAACATGCCAGTTTATAGAAGGATCCCCTCTTGGGGTTGTCTCAATAGCAAAAAAAAATCTGTAGAATTCTTTAAAAATACCCTGTCCGGTCTCTGCAGAAATCAAACCGGAAATCCCCTGCAATAGAACAGTTAGTATACTCAACTTTTTGGCCACCTGTGTCTGCTACCTCCCCTTCACTCTAGCACTGCAGCCTCTTCCAAGCCCCACATTGTTATGGGGCTCAGAGGTTGGAAACATGGCATGCTGCAGGGGTAAAACGACATCTGACACTTGAATGCCTACAAGCCTGATAGAGGCTGCAGGGGTAGAATGGAAATAGGAGACATGGAATGCTGGGGGGGGACAATGCCCAATTGACCTGACAGGGTATCTTTAATTGCAAGTAGAAAATAATAATCATCACACATTTCTTACCTGCAAACCATCCCCTAGTGTTTAAAGAAGTGTGCACTATTCTAAATTATCATCATCTAGCAACAAAAAAATTGGGTTTCTTTTTGTTCAAGATTGTCCTAGCAAGTGGATAAATATTAAAAATACATATGCTGTAGGTGAACCAAGTCACTCTTGTGTTTCGCATACTCCTACCACACTGCATAGTAAGGATGCTGACACCACTTTTTAAGTTGCAGCCTTCAGCTTCCTAGTGTCTCCTGCAGGCTTGTTTGAAATGGCCATGATCATAGGTCTTTCCTCTTCTCCTCTCTCACTGTGAGCCTCCTTAGACTGGGTTTACACTTATGCAAATTGGATCCGCATCCAATTCGCATGACAGGAGCTTTCGACCGGCTTTTAATGGAGCCGGTCCACACATCTTCAGGGTGGCTGCTGAGCGAATTGCACAGGAGTCCTGTGCGTTTTTGGCCCCTGAAACGGAGAACGGGGACACACCAGACCCCTGTCAGCTGCATCAGATTTAAGTGTGAACCCAGCCTAAACAAGGTCTCCAACTGCCTTTTGTGCCTGGAAACATGTTGTAACATAATAAAGAAAATATATACTAAACTAAGTTACATTCCCCCTTAAAGACACAAGTGAGCTTATTTGAGACTTTATCCTTCTGTAGAAGTAGGCACCACATGCCTTCTGGGTCACACACTAGATCTGGTGCAGCAGGCACCTCATCCACATCATCAAACTGAATGTACTTGGAACTGAACCAGTGTATAGCGAAGGCGAATAGGTTTCCACTGAAACAAAAATTAAAATAAAAGAAATACAAGCAAAGTGAGCTAGGGAGGTTTGCTATATTGCCATATTGCCATTGGAGGTTCTGTTTTGGGACCTATTCACCCTTGTCTATTTTCCTGTAATAAAACTTGAATTTTACTGCATTTGATTTACTGCATATGCATTTTAAGTAGAAATCCTATTATTTTCCATAGGACTGGATCACATTTATGCACTGCAGTCTAGCGTGTCGTACAAAGGGAAACTATAAGGACACTTTCACACCTATGTGTGTTACCATGCATGCAATAACATTCAGTGATGTGTGAATGGGACCAAAAAAGTCCTATTAAAAAATTTGAAGGACAACTCCAGATAACAGAAAAACAAACCAGCAAGCTCATAAGCTAGATGAATGTTATTTAAAAAAGATTCTTACTTAAAACCTAAAACATGAAGATCCGAATTGATAACAGCATATTGTTTGGTGTGCAGTTTTTACACTTTCTATGTTTCGGTGTCCACCAGACATACAAACTAATCACTTTAATTCTCCTCCTCTTCTGCCATTTCAATATTTATTGACAAAAACATTTACTGGTTGACAGTAAGTTAATTAAAATGAAGTTGCTTATTAATTTACCAATAGAAGCATGCTGACTAATAGCTTTAATATGGCTTTTAGGTAATACAGGTTAAGAAACGATGCCCCAATAAAGGGTTGTCGGATTCTGGCTAGAAAGAGTCATGGCAAAATATATTACTGCTATAGTAGTTGAATGTTTAATTCTGGCTGTGGGACTGCATTTAGACAATGCAAAAAAGTATGACTGCTACAACAAGAGAGGACTGTTAAACTCAGGCTGTAGGATGGTATTCAGCCAATGAGGTAAAGTATTAGGGTTATACTAGTGGGGCACTGTATAATTATGGCTGGGAGGAGAGCAGTCAGCCAATGAGTAGAAAATATCGATGCTATAGAAGTTGTAATGTAACGTTATATAATTGGAATAAATGCCAAGGAAGCACACTACATGGTTCAGCAGTTTTCTTTTACTTCATTGTATCTGTATTTGCTGCACACTAGTTACATTTGAATATTATTATTATTAATAATAATTATTAGATCATTGTAGCCAAGTGAATTCAAATGACAAAGATTTTTACAGTGTCTTTGCGTTAGTCTTGTGTCTGTATCTTTCTTTCAGTGCTAACCCTTATCTGTAAAAATTGCAAAAACGGTCCTAAGTAAAATTTACAAAATGTGAAGAGACGGTTACTTTACCTATTCAGTGGTCATTTTGGATATGAAAATGGCAAGGTGTAGCTTCAAGACATGAGCTTTAGCCAAGAAGGCACAGAAGTTGAGCTTTTAGTTAAAGATCAGAAGGGTGCACAGAAGAGGCTTTTATGCTTAAAAAAAATATATACCTGACACCTAGTGATGCCAGCTCTTGGGCAGGATATTTGCAAATTTAAATTGGCTGACAGTTTTACTTTACCAGGTGTACTTTAATATTAAAGAAAAACTCTATAGGTGTTCCCTCATGCCCTATTAGACAGCATACCGAAGATAAAACCTCATGTAGCGCAGTTCCCCTCTATGCTGCCCGGCTTTCCATGTGCTGAGCAGTGTTTTCTTTTAATTTCCCTCCATTGCCCATGCTGCAGTGTGCAGGCGCAACTACACGCTCAAAAGAGATGAATCAGAAAGCTGCATATGAGGTAAATGACCTAGAATCTCATGCACACAGCCATACAGGGGTCATACAGTGTTCAGTACCTGTGCAATCACTTTCCAGGGAGTATAGCTGTTCATAGACATCAATTAAAAAATGTGGCTTTACGCAGTTATACGCCACTGGAATGTATGCTCTGAATGCATACTATCTGCATTTGGAGCATAGAACACTGTGGGTGTTTTAAACCAGTGGTTCTCAATCCTGTCCTCAACAGGCCATGTTTGCAGGTTTTCCTTTATCTTGCACACGTGCTTTAAATCAGAGTCAATGGCTTGGTATTTTGGATAGCTATTTTATCTAAGAGATATTCCCAAAACATGGCCTGTTGGGGGTACTTGTGGACAGGGTTGAGAGTCACTGCTTTACACAACCCCCAGCACATATACCCATCTTCTAATTAATGTCAACGGATGGATGTTTGCAGTAGCTTTGAGTACCAGGAAAGCATTTACGCAGGCTACCAACATTGGCCCCTATATGGTAGTGTGCTTGAGCCCTAAGGGGGCATGGGGAAAAACATGTCACAATGACGAAATGTGTAGGTTAACTGATCCAGGAGAGTGAGGTTTTGAGTGAGCCCCCAGCTCCTACAGTTCTCCCCATAGCTGAACTGTAATGTCAGAGGAGGTGGCAGCTTGTTACTTTTTATGCCCGTTACTCTGGCTTTTAAATGTGGAAGCATATACGTGCTTAAGGTGCACACTGAGGCCTTTTTTTTTTTTTTGAGCTGGGCTTCTGAATCTGATTTTACCACCGAGATCATTGACCATCTACTGAAAGTGTTTACATGTTTATGTGATGTCCATCTGCAGCTGCCATCTGAAATCCCTGGGTATTTGCACTAAGGCTTCATTGGCCCCTGTAACTAGGGCCCACTTGTGAGCATATAGCCTTGGGGTTCCCTGGTGGCAGTCTTCACATGCACTTTCAAATCGGATGTTATTTTAGCACAATATTTTCTGTAGATTTTTTTTTTTTCCGACATTGTGGTTGGTCTGTTTGCACAGATAATTTTGGACTTATTACAGACTCACAAAACTGTATGTTTTCATATACAGTATACCCTATATTAAGAGTATTATAGAAATACTATAGATTTTATTAGCATATTGGTTCTCACATAGGTTTATAGTGCAAACATATATAAATTTACATGCATATATGTTTTTTACCATATACACTTATGTACACACGGTCGGAATTTCCGATGGAAAAAGTCAGACGGGATTTTTCATTGGATATTCCGACCATGTGTATGTCCCATCAGACTTTTTCCCTCGAAATTCCGTTCGTCTGTATGCAATTCCGGACGGACTAAAAACCATGCATGCTCGGAATCAATTTGACGCATGCTCGGAATCATTGAACTTCATTTTTCTCGGCTCATCGTAGTGTTGTACATCACCGCATTCTTGATGGGCGGAATTTGGTGTGACCGTGTGTATGCAAGACAGCTTAAGCGGAATTCCGTCTGGAAAACCCGTTGCAGTTTATTCCGACGGAAAAAACGGTTGATTTACTAAATCTGGAGACTGCAAAATCTGGTGCAGCTCTGCATAGAAGCCAATCAGCTTCCAGGTTTATTTTGTAAAAAGCTTAATTGATCAAGCTGAAGTTAGAAGCTGATTGGCTACCATGCACAGCTGCACCAGATTTTACACGCTCCAATTTTAGTAAATCAACCCCTTAATGTGCTTCCAGCTTGGGCGTACAATTGATACATTGATACGCAAACCTATTTATAAACACCAGCAATCAATGAGAGGATGCGTCTGTACCCTGGTAAGCATGGATCCCAGCATATACACAGATATTGATATATGCCCCAGGACATAGACCGTCTGCATTCAGTGTCCTAGATACATTCCTGTATACATGTACTTTAGGGTTCTGCATTTACCAGCATACAGCTGCATCCTGTTATTCATTTGTACAGGTAGCTGTTGTATGCAACACCAATGAGCCCTGAACACAGAAATATGGAGGTTTTTTCATACTGCAAAGCTCTCCATGAGCTATATTATGCTTTACATTGTGAAAAATCCTAAAGAACATCAGTATTCTTCCAAAATTATATTTTAGGCCTCTTGCACACAGGTGCCTGAGCTTGTGCAATGTAAATTAGTGTGTATTTTCCCCACCCGGAAAGGCAGGTGCTGCATACAGCCACCATAGATACTGTAGGAATACACTGGCGCTTGCCACAATATACTCAAGTTTTTGCGAGCACCAATGTATACCCAAGTAAAGCGACATACAGCCAATCATGTCTACATGTGGATGTATGCAGCACAATGGCTTTTTGGGCAGAGAAAATATGTCCAAATTTATGCTTCAAAGGCTCGTTCAACTGTGTACAAGCGGCCTCAAAGAGGACATTCCCCCTATTTTACTAAAATTCACATCAGCATGCATCTTTACATGTTGATGAGAAATCATCTACCACTGTTTTTTTTCTCATCCTACTAAAGCCTAGTACACACTGTCAGTTTTATTTTGGTTCAACCCAGCGGGCTGAACAAAAAAAAGCTGAGGAGCTTTGGAGGAGCCCTCTGTGCCAACTATCCGATGTTAGTACAACCATATCCCAACTGAGCTATTGTGTTCTGACAGGGGGACTGCCCTTCCCGCCAGAACACACCGTTTGCCAGGGCTGTTTGAATGCCGATCGGATGCTGGATTTCCAACATGTCTGTCAGAAGCTGGCTATTCAGCCGGCTTCTGTCGGACAGGCTGGTGTACACAGGCCAAATGTTGGCTGGTTTTTGTTGAACTGGACGATATTTGCCCCGTGTGTACCAGACTTTACCTTTGTGTCCACACCCTGGCTTCCCTGCCACACTGATGCCCCCTGGGTGCTGATGGACTGTCTCAACAGTGCCATCAGGGAGATCTCGTACCTCAACTGATATTTCACAGTATTGCTGTAGTGTGCATGTGTGAGATGGAGAGCATAACGTCATGCGGCTCATCTTGCATATGTGCCTTGGAACGTTACATTAATCTGTTAAAAAAAACAAAAAAACAAGTCCTTCTCCCGAGATCTCGCAAGAATGCTTTTTTTCCTTAGGCCCCTTTCACACTTGCAAAGACTGCAAAGTCGCATGACCAGTCGTCCGCATGATTTCCAATAAGTACCATTCATATCTGTGCAACTTCAAAGTAGTCCCTGTACTACTTTGGTCCGACTTTGATTCGAGTTGAGGTCCATAGTCCTCAAGTTTACACAAGCATTCCCTGAAATCGCAGCAAAATCGCACGATTTTCCAGTCGCGGCAGTGTGAAAGGGGCCTTAAACAGACAAATGTAATGTCATACGGCGCATGTGCGAGATAAACTGAATGACGTCATGTGCTCCATCAAGAGCAATAGTACTATATTGTGAGTAGACCCTGGAAAATGGTAATGCGGAGCAAGGTCCCAGGCAGCAGAGAGGCAGGAAGAGGATAAATATAAAATTAAAAAAAAGGAGAGGCAGCATGGAGGTAGGTTAAGAGTACTTGTTTATGATTTAGGACATCTTCATGAATTTAGACAGACACGATAGATAGATAGACAGACAGACACGATAGACAGACAGACACGACAGATAGATAGATACATGTAGATAGATAGATAGATTGATAGATAGACAGACAGACAGACAGATAGATAGACAAACAGACACAATAGATAGATAGACAGACACGATAGATAGATAGACAGACACGATAGATAGACAGACACAATAGATAGATAGACAGACATGATAGATAGACAGACACAATAGATAGATAGACAGACACAATAGATAGATAGACAGACACGATAGATAGATAGACAGACACGATAGATAGACAGACAGACACAATAGATAGACAGACAGACACGATAGATAGACGGACAGACAGACACGATAGATAGACAGACAGACACGATAGATAGACACAGACACGATAGATAGACAGACAGACACGATAGATAGACAGACAGACACGATAGATAGACAGACAGACACGATAGATAGACGGACAGACAGACACGATAGATAGACAGACAGACACGATAGATAGACAGACACGATAGATAGATAGATAGATAGATAGATAGATAGATAGATAGATAGATAGATAGATAGATAGATAGATAGATAGATAGATAGATAAACACTATTTTATACACACAATCAGACTTTCATAAATAAAGCACACATTTCTATAAAAAAATATGCAAAATCATTTTCGGGGAAGTTCCATTTTCTTTTAATGGCAACATCATAAAGAAAATACACAGATTATAAAATAAAAGAGGATGGTATGAAAAAAAACTGTGAAAGTGCAAAGCTTCCTTTGCAAACAGAATAAACAGCCTTCATCCACTGAAATAAAATCATGCAGATAACACAATGCTGTTGAAGTAAATGATGACCTATTTTGTGCCTCAACAAAAAGTAAAATCTGAAGGAATGGAGGATAATTTAGGAATGCAATTCCCATTAAACTATGCAAGTATGCATGAACTGTAAAGAGTGGATTCTGTACATTTGTGCTTAGCCCTCAGCTGTTAGCAGGTGTGAATCAGTCAATTGTACAATTCATTTGTCTACCTAATTGCACTGAAGATAGGCTTTTACGTTGCCTATAACATCACACTAATGAGTAGTTTTTTTTTTGCCTCTCTCTGTGCTCGATCCAACTAATTTATTCCTGTTAACTTCCTGTGCCGAGCTGTTCTTTTCATTTAACCGGTGACAACACCCCTAGTAAGCGGTGTTACACAGTTTAGCCTCCACTAGCTTATTTCTTTTCATGAAAAAAAGCTGTAATTGTTTGCTCTTCCCTTCCTAACAGTCATTAAAAACCTTTGGCTTGCATATTGAATAACAGCAATTTCCTGAAGCCGTCAGGCTGTTCTGTGTGAGGGAGGGGAGGATGCTAATAATTTGGCTACCTGAATATCTGCCGCATTCAGGGTTCTGTCTCATTCTTTTGCAGGCGAGATGGCAGTGAGCTGGTGAAACTGGTTTTCTCGCAGGCCCCCTACCTCCACCCTGAGTGAAAACAATAAGAAACAAGCGAACCATTCCCTGCTACTGTGATTACAACATCCTTAAAAGTGATTATATGGCTTCTGTAATCAAATGCAATGAAAGCTGCCTGTTAGAGCTTCAATAATTACTCATTTCTGCTAACAGCTTGCTTTCAACCAAGCACTCTGGGACAGGGAGGGGTGTAGGGGGGTTTGGGGGGGGGGAGTATTATGTTTTCCAATAAAAGAATCTGTTAAAGTTTGCGCTAGTAATAATGAGGTTTGTTGTTGATTAAAAGAAAGGGACATTAAAATGCTGGAGATCCACTATTTTTGTGCCTCCTTGGTTGTGAAGGTAAAAGAGTGAAAGTTCATATAGGGTTCACGGAAGCCAAGCGGATCTCTGAAAGATGTAATTTTGTTGGCTGCTAAAACACATGGTTTTAAGCGTTCGTGTTCATACTTCGGCATACAAACCTCCCACATTAAAAGGATGTGTGCTTTTAAAGGGGTTGTAAAGATACATGTTTTTTCACCTTAATGCATCCTATGCATTAAGGTGAAAAAACATTCGACAATACTGCCCCCCCCGAGCCCCCGTTTTACTTACCTGACCCCTCGAAAGTCCTGCGCTCGCTCCCGTCATCCTCAGAGTTCCTGAGCCCGGCCGTTGATTGGCTACAGTTAATGGATTGAAAGCAGCGCAGTCATTGGCTGGCGCTGCTGTCAATCACATCCAATGACGCAGCGTGCCGGGGGGCGGGGCCGAGTGACACAGTCGGCAGCTATGGCCGCCGCTGTATCACGGGAGCGCGCCCACAGTAACTCCACACCATTTGGTGTGGAGTCCTTGCGGGGAGGAGCTGAAACAGCCGCATAGGGACCCCAGAAGGCCAGGATCGGGGCCACTGTGTGCAAAACGAGCTGCACAGTAGAGATAAGTATAACATGTTTGTTATTTTAAAAAAAAAACGGGAACCTTTAGTGTTCCTTTAAATAAATTAATCTGAACTCCAATTCTATCTATACTCGCTTGTTTATCTCAGATCATTGGGTGACCAAGCCAAGCGACTACGGCCTGCTCTAGGCAGCCACCCCAAATTCTCTTCTGAACCAGTGGGCTGCATGTGGCCTATTTTCAGGCCCCAATTGAAAAGAAATCAACCTACAGGCCTAAAACATGTTTTTTTTTCCAATAGTATGTAGGTAAGAGACATGCGTGCCCAGTACTATGGGGTTTATTTACTATAGCTGGAGAGTGCAAAATCAGGCTTACTTCTGCATAGAAACCAATCAGCTTCTAAACTCTGCTTGTTCAATTAAGCTTTGGCAATAAAACCTGGAAGCTGATTGGTTTCTATGCAGAAGTGAGCCTGATTGTGCACTCTCTAGCCTTAGTAAATAACCCTCTATGTGTAGAACAGGTCTGAAGCACCATTTGGCATGGGTCACAGCTCTTGAACCAGATGGCCTTTAATCTAACACAAGTAAAAGGGCATATTACTGGAATTAGCAAGGATAAGAGGTGTGTTTAGTGCTCATTTGTATAAGAGAATAGTTATTTAAAATGTAAAGAATATACAAAGAATACAAAAACAAGCCTATTTTAGTATTACCTTCTAACATTCACTGACATTATCTGAAAATAAAGCATTAAACCCTTGCTCTATCGCGGTTCAGTTTTTACGGTCCCGGTATATCGCGCTATTTTAATTAGGACCTATTCATTTTGATATTGCGGTAATATTTTGCAATTTCGCGGTTATGTAGCGGTGAATCAGAGCGAGGCTGCGGTGGAACGCATGCCTCGCTCGTGGACCGCACCGAGCGAGGTGACGTTTTACAATGCTCTTTGCTCTCGCTCTATCTTTTATGTATTTTTATTGCTTAAAAGCGTGTTTAAAGACCTTTAAATGCTACTAAAAAGTTAACAAAACATGCCTAGGGTGTATTTAAATAGGGTCTTTCTATTTTGCGGATTTTCACTTTTCGCGGGTGGGTCCAGAACTTAATCCCCGCGATGGAGGGGGGTTTACTGTAATCACAATATGTACATCGGAATCCTGTTGAAAATTATTCACAAAGTTATTTAGTAGAACTTTACCAGGACAGAGCCAGCTTTTACTACTTAAAGCAGTAGTAAACCGCTGACTTTTTTTTTTAAACCTGCAAGGTAAAGTTATAATGTGCTTTGCACCTCATACTAGAACATTATTTGAAACTTGACCTAAAACGAAGCCCTCCAGTGGCACTCTGTCTCTGCCGAAGGTGCTTCCATCTTCACCCGGTCTTCCTTCAAAATTTGTGGACTCTGGCTGTGTGAGTGGTCACAGCCGCGATGATGTCACTCCCACACATGCATGCGGAAGCCGCCGTTTACAACACAGGACTATGAAGGATCGGCATGTGCCGTTGACATCACCAGCTGCATCTACAGTAAATATCTCCTAAATTATGCATGTTTAGGAGATATTTACAGTACCTATAGGTAAGCCTTATTATAGGCTTATCTATAGGTAAAATTCATGCATGGGAGTCTACTCCCACTTTAAAAAGCATGCAGAAAAGAGGTTTATAACTAACTCTGCACTGATAAATAGGACAGAAGATTGTGTCATTAGGATTTAGATGAAAATTAAACATTTTTGGACTCTAGTTAATTCCAAAGGTTCACAAACTTCCCTAGAGCTATATAAATGGTGTTTAACCACTTTCCTACTGGGCACTTATACCCCCTTTCTGCCCAGGCCAATTTTTAGCTTTCAGTCCTGTTGCACTTTGAATGACAACTGCTTGGTCATGTAACACTGTACCCAAACTACATTTTTATGATTTTTTTTTCCACACAAATGGAGCTCTCTTTTGGTGGCATTTAATCACCACTGGGTTTTTTATTTTTTGCTAAAGAAACAAAAAAAAAACAACAATTTTGAATATTATGAGGCCGATGAGGCTGCACTGATGGGCATCGATGAGGTGGCAATGATAAGACGGCACTGATGGGCACCAATGAGGCTGCACTGATTGGTGGGACTGATGAGCACCGACAGGCAGCACTGATAGGTGACCCTGATGATGAGGCACTGATGGGCATTGATAAGTGTCACTGGTGGGCACTGATTAGCAGAACTGGTGGTCACTGATAGATTGCCCTGGGTGGCACTAACGAGCAGCACTGATAGGCACAGAGGCAGGGACCTGTAACAGAAGCCGGTTACCACCTTTATCTCTTTTCTCCTCACGTTGATCGGGAGGAGTAAAAAAGATGATAAGCGAGCAGCGCGATCACAGGAGGATGTCTATTGAAGCCCTCCCAGCACTGTAGCTGTCATTTGGCTATAGTGCAGGTGGAAAGTGGTTAAAGATAACACCTCAGTTTAGCCACAAAAAAAAGAAAGAAAAAACAGCACAAGGGACATTACTTATAGTCAATGTGATGTGTCCCTTGTGCTGCTGGCTCAAGGATTATTTGAAATCTTTCATCCAATTACCCCCTACCACTCTAAACATACGTTGCAGTGGGGTTTAAAAGCGCTGAGGGACCTGTGACAGGCACTTATCAAGAATGCCCTACTATGCCAGGCCTTTCTGCCCACCTCTTTTATTTACTAAGGCTGTTCTACAGCTTCTATGAATGAAATGCAATCTACAAATGGAAGAGGTGGACCTTTTATTCATCTGCCTGCCGCACCAGAACATAATGGCGGCAGGGGTAGGGGAGGATTGGAGTAAGATTTCAAGAAATCTCGCAGTCAGCAGTACAAGAAACATCACATTAACTGTAAGTAGTGTCCATTGTGCTGTTTTTTGTTTGTTGGGGGGGGGGGGCTTAAGTTAGGCTATAAAAGAGCCTTTGCTCCCCTCAATCCCATTTCCAGCCCCACTTATACTCCTTCATATTGCCAGCTGCCCTTTGGCTACCCCCACTGTTATTTACTCTTTAAATCGATATACATACACTATATTGTCAAAGTATTGGGACACCTGCCTTTACACGCACATGAACTTTAATGGCATCCCAGTCTTAGCCCGTAAGGTTCAATACTGAGTTGGCCCACTCTTTGCAGCTATAACAGCTTCAACTCTTCTGAGAAGGCTGTCCACAAGGTTTAGGAGTGTGTCTATAGGAATGTTTGACCATTCTTCCAGAAGTGCATTTGTGAGGTCAGGCATTGATGTGGGCGAGAAGGCCTGGCTCGTAGTCTCTGCTCTAATTTATCCCAAATATGTTCTATCAGGTTGAGGTCAGGACTCTGTGCAGGCCAGTCAAATTCCTCCACCCCAAACTCGCTTATCCGTGTCTTTAGGGACCTTGCTTTGTGCACTGGTGCACAGTCATGTTGGAACAGGAAGGGGCCATCCCCACAACGTTGGGAGCATGAAACTGTCCAAAAGGTCTTGGTATGCTGAAGACTTAGTAGTTCCCTTCACTGGAACTAAAGGGGCCAAGCCCAACCCCCAAAAAACAACCCCACACCATAATTCCCCCTCAACCAAATGATTTGTACCAGTACACAAAGCAAAGTCCATGAAGTTGTGGGCTAACTCAATATTGAACCCTACGGACTAAGAATGGGATGCCATTAAAATTCATGTACGTGTAAAGGCAGGCGTCACAATACTTTTGACAATATAGTGCATCTTATTTCAGGGTCTTTAGTAGCGGTACCCTCATGAGGGCTGCTGAGTGTTGTAGTCCACCTGTCACCCCGCCGAGCCAGGCACACGATTTCCAGTCACTCTTTAGACACAAAACAGTCCATGCACTTTGTTTTTGTCTTTTATTGAGGGGAATTAACTTGGATAGGGCAAATGGTATATGGGATGCACAGTTGATTGAAGAAAATGTACATGGGACAAAACTATATACACTCTCTGTATATACACTCCTGACTTCACTCCAGCACAAAACTTGCTTGCAGACTATTCCTCCTCAATACTACCTCCAGCACTTCACTTGACAATTGATCTCACTCTTCCAGGACCAGCTATCACCGATTTGTAGACCAGAACTGACTCAACCAGGCCTAAAGTAAGACGCCTTTTGCAGGCAGGGACCACGGGCCCCTTTTAGTGTAGCAACAAAAATAGGGTAGATCTTAAGTGCTTGCTGTCCCCGTGGCTACTGAGCCCAGTACCACATCTCCAGGCCCTGCCAGCCCTCATGGCTGCAGCTGCCTCTCTCCACTGCCCTAGTTTCCAGTTCTCTCACCTGGTTCTGCACCCACCTCAGACTGAAATCTCCCAGTCCTCTCAGGCATGCCTCCCCAGTCCTCTCATCTGTGCTTCACTCACCAGCCCACCTGGCTGCGACCTGTTGTTCCTCCTTTGAGATTTGTCTGGCAGTGCTCTCTCCGGCTATCCTCTCCTTGCTCCTCTTGGCCAGGAGACATCTGTGTGTTGAAGGAGGGTCCAGTCTGCACCCAGGCCCAAGGGCACCCCCCCAGACTGGGAGCTCCATCTCCAACTTCCACCCGCACAACTCCTCCTTCAGCTGGACTGACCCTGGGTGTTTATGGAGGCTTGCCCCCTGACAATCCAGATTGGGGATTGGTCAGGGCTCCTCAGAATATCCAGGCAACTCCACCTCCCCTCTCCACCTCTTTCCAGAAAACACCAAAATGTTCTGGAAATTAGGAGCCTTCAGAAGTCACCTAATAAGTAAATAATAAATTTAATCTCAGTATAAATTCATCTGTTCTGTGAAGCCCTCAGAGGTTTGCTAGAGAACCTTAGTAAATAAATAGCATCATGAAGGCCAAGGAACACACCAGACAGGTCAGGGATAACATTTTGGAAAAGTTTAAAGCAGGATAAGGTTATAAAAAAATATTCTAAGCTTTGAACATCTCACGGAGCACTGATCAATCCATCGTCCAAAAAATGGAAAGAGCATGGCACAACTACAAACCTACCAAGACATGGCCGTCCACCTAAACTGGCAGGCCGGGCAAGGAGAGCATAAATCAGAGAAGCAGCCAAGAGGTCCATGGTAACTCTCGAGGAGCTGCAGAAATCCACAGCTGGTAGACACATACCGAAAAAAACTTGTAGCCGTAATTGCAGTGAAAGGTGGTTCTAGAAAGTATTGACTCTGGGGGGATGAATACAAATGCACTCCACACTTTTCACATATTTATTTGTAAAAAAAACTTGAACAATATTTATAATTTTCCCTCCACTTCACAATTATGTGCCACTTTGCGTTGTTCTATCACATAAAATCCCTAAAAAATATATATATATATATGTTTTTGGTTGTAACATGACAAAATGTGGAAAATTTCAAAGGGTATGAATAATTTTTCAAGGGACTGTGTATATTTATATATATATATATATATATATATATATATATATATATATATATATATTACACACACACAAATATATACATACACACACATTCCCTGCCCTCTATTTTAATTTTTTTAATTACTAGTGTAGCGGACCCCAAAATTTGGGGTCGCTATGCTTGAAATTTAGAGGGTGGCCTGAGCTATAGTTTGGCTCAGGCCTTCTGATTCTTTAAATTGGACTCTGCTCTGCTGTGGTGCTGCCTGGATGTATAGTTCCCCTTGACCTGTAGATGGCGCTGTTGCCCAGGTCTCGGGTCGAACCACAGGTGGCATTGTAGCGTGATTGGGTGTCCTCTCCCGGAGGCCATGCGGTGGGCGTGGTCTGCCTGCTGCGCATGCCGGGAGGGGGTACATAAGGGGCAGACGCCATAAGGGGGAGGAGAATTCCAGGGGGACCCCTGGTGTTGGAGTCGCGCCTTTTACAATGCTGGCCATGGGTGCGTGTGTGGATCGAGAAGTCTCGGGCACCTTTAGCCTGAGGCTACAGTGTTCCAGGTAGGCCCAGTACCTTCAACTGGGTCTACAATTAGACCATCGGAATCCCAGGGTACCCGTGGGAGGGTGGCCCACTCTGAAAGAGAGGAAACCAGGGAAGGACCTGTCCGAAGGACCAGTGAAGGAAGTCACTGTTCCGGGAGAGGCCTGGTTGCCTAAAAGAGGGAAGGATTCCGTAAGTCGCAAGATAGCTCCTGTAATGTGCCCCATTGGCACTTACGGTCTCTAAAAGTTACAGGCGCTAAAAAGTGCTGGATTCAGGAACTAAAGGATTCTGTGGCAGAGGATCTCCTGAACCTGTCCTTGGAGGGGACGAATCCAAAGTAATTGTTCGTGTTTCACTCCGGCTGCTAGAACCGTGAGAGGGGACTATCTGGGTGAGCAAGGCCCACTCAGGCTTGAGTGGTGAGGAATATAGAGATAGATGTTGTGTGCCTGAACCTACCTAACTATTCAACTTTTTTTCTCTCTTCAACTTTCCCTGTTGATTGCAAGCAAAGAAAAATAAACTTTTGTTGGAGTTGATATTGTCTGGACATTGGCCTTAAGGAGAGAAGATAGACTTTTCCCTACATTCTAGGGAATGAGAACCAACGGAAGGAGGTAACTCGCTGCAGGACCCGAAAACATTTTTAACACCGCTCACCCTTTGCAAATGGAGGATATTGGGCATGTGGCATGTGGCATGGTGTGTCCCACTCTGGGCTAGGGATCTGTGTGCTACACTAGACTTCAGTTTCCCTGTCCACAGCAGCAGCCTAGAACACATGTGCCGATTCAAAAGAAACTGGGCAACATTCGGCCCGTGTGTATGGCAGCCAGTCCAACAGAACGGCTGGCTTCCATTGAAGGCTCATGACCGAAAAAGGTCTGCCAACTGGATCCCGATCAGTGCTCCCATTCAGTGCTGACCACAGTGTTCTGGTGGGGGGCGTCCCCGTCAGAACACAACAGCTCAGCGGGGAAGATTGTTGTACTAATGTCTGATTGATAGTACAGCAGTGGGTTGAACAGAAAACAAAAAAACGCAATGTAGCTCTACTTCTGCACAACCTCAGAGCCCATACATGGATTGTAATACGACCAGTCCCTGCTTAACTGGTCAAATTAATATCCATGTATGATCAGCTTTACACTGCACAGGGACTTGAGCTCCACATATCTGATTATTACAGTATGTAACAAATGTTAGAAACACTTTCTATTCACATGGAAACACTAACTTTGATACAACTGAGTAGGTCGTCATTTCAAAGCTATAAATCTGGGGAAATAAACCTATTCTAATCGTAGCTGCACTAGCTGCAATAGAAGTCTACAAAAGGCTAGTCTTACTTTCCTAATAAAGTGCCCCATATCCAAATACTTCTATTACATGGAAGACTGTCTGTCTTATGAAAAGGGGAGCGCCTTACAGCATTTTCCTGTCACTCCAGGCCTTTTACCTTTCACGGTCTGTTAGATATAGATGTTTGCTTGCAAGAAATTATTAAAATCTACTGTTAAATAACTCTCTCTAAGCACTAACGAGCCTTATGTGCAATGCTTGACTGACTTCAGTGTTAGAGGTGCATGTACAGTATGACATAAATCTGCTTGTGAAAACACTCTCCTTTACAAGCTGAATGTCCTGGTGTTTTTTTCATCTGAAAAATACAGTCTTCGTTTACAGTGCACCTTCAACCTACTGACCATTTTTTTCCCCCAACATAGAAAGATATACACATGCATATACAAAACTTTAAAATATGAAGCTTTGCACAATGGAACAGATTGAAAATAATGCATAGCATTTTCATGGGATTTTGATTCCAGTTTGGAAGTAGTTACAGGAAATGCTTTGGTTTTCCAGACAAAGGTTCCTACACACCAAAGATTGTTAACTCTTTTATATCACTTTTCATGCATGCCCAAGACCAAGAGCCATCAACTTTGAACCAAAAAAAAATACAATTATGTTGTGGTTTAATATTTTTCATTCATATGCTGACCACATAAACTAGAAAATGATTTCAGTCCATACACATACCTCCTTTTGAGATGGAAATGAGGGACACCTACTAGCAAACGTATGTAGATATAGGGCACGCCCCTTGCCACACCCCCTTAAAGGATAATTAATCAAAAAGAAAGTTAATTCAACCCACAAGAGCTTTTTTTTTACCACTACTATTCCTTTATATTGGCTTTAAAAATTAGCAAATGAAGCAATTTAGAATTTGGATGAAAGGTTTAGCACTGGGAAACAATTTTTGAAAGATAAAGTGCATTTTATATCCAACTATGAGGATGAGACCAAAATGAGGGACAAATGAGGGGGAAAGAGGGACAGAGGGACGTTGCTCCAAATCAGGGACAGTCTCTCAAAATCAGGGTCAGTTGGGAGCTATGCATACAGACGCGATTGAAGATTTTGTCTAAAATGGTTAGGTGTAACTTAAAATCTTAAAGTGTAACTAAATCCAGAAACAAAAATATATTGCAGCTTACCATTTCTTAGTGATTACATTTTCAGCCATTTTGACTGTCAACTGTTGATCCTGCCAGTAACACACTTCCTGTCCTTGGGTGACAACACTTTCTCCTCCTTATACTCTATGGAGCAGCAGCATTGCCACTTTGGGACAGGAAGTATGTTAAGACTACAGAACCTTTCCCTTTCATCTCCAAAACATGGGAGGTGTTGTTCTGCAGTTCACAGAGAACTCCGGCAGGACTGATAACATTACCAGAATGAAAAAAGCATATCTTAATTATTCTTTTTTGTAATCTAGCACACCCACCTATCCCTCAGCCTGCATTTAACTCGGCTCCTCGCAGGGAGAGAAAGGCACACCACTCAGCCCGTACCCTCTTGTGCAAAAGGTTGAGCGGTGTTATTGTTGGGTCTTTTCTGCAGCCAGGGCCAGAATCCTCCTGAGAATGATTCTTGCCTCTACCGTGAGTAGAGGCAAGTCCTTAACTCCCCCAGTAACATGAATGTCCACACCAGCTGAAGCTCCAACTTAAGATTTATTCTCGCTTTACAATACAGTCTCTTGGATAGGAAAAAAAGGTTGGAGCAAAG
Source organism: Rana muscosa (assembly GCA_029206835.1). Lineage (NCBI taxonomy): Eukaryota > Metazoa > Chordata > Amphibia > Anura > Ranidae > Rana > Rana muscosa. Next base: position 132,289,062 of record CM055120.1, read on the forward strand.
GAACAGAACAGCTCAAGGTGTGGAGGAGGTCCAGGCACAAACGTAGCTCTTCACTGTACTACTCAGATTCTCAATCAGTATACTAGGCGCACAGTCTCTGCCACAGACCGTGAGTTTGGTCTCTGCCACAGACCCGGTGAATAAGGCCACTGCCACTAACCTGTTGAACGTGAACTTCCTTCTTAGAACATGGCCCCTATCAAGGAGAAGATGTCCCCCCAGAGAGTCAACAGACCTTTCCCTCACCGTAACTCCTACATCGGTCCTTCGGAATGATCCTCCCTTCTCTTAGAGTGCAGGTCCCCTCGCAAGGCAGCACCCTGGACTCCTCAATCCCCAGCGGACCCCAGCCGAAGGTGCTGGGCCCCGGGCCTTCTTCGCATCCCCTGGGTCTTCATACCCAGGCGAACAAGACATCAGGGTAGTACCTCATTCCAGGCTAAAGGTGCCTGATCTGAAGAGGAACACAGCCTCCGGGCCTAGGGCACCCGGAGATGAACCGCACTCACTCCCAGGCTGAAGGTGCCTGGGGGTGGACCCCGATCAGGAGATGTATGCCCCTTTTATATCCTCCCCCGGCATGCACAGCAGGTTCCCTGCTCCACCGTATGGCTGCCGAGAGGGGACACAAAAGGCACAGCACTACGCTCGTGGTTCAACCCCGGCTCAGAATGGCAACGCCACGCGCAGGCCACAGGGAACTCATCACCAGCATTATCCCCTGAAGACAAAAATGGTCCATAGCCACTAACAAATCAAGGTGTCTGAGCCTAATTACCACTCAGAAACTCCCCCTAAATTGACCACCCCGCTACAGTAACATAGCTGTGTTTACAACACTAAGTCCAAGTAAAATGCCCTCTGCCAGACCCTGCTCCTCCTCCTCATGTGCATTTCAGTCTAATGGGGCTTAATCATAGAGCTAAAAAACATTGAGATCTTAGTGCATAGTCAACTGACTACAGGAAGTTATGAGCTCACTGGATTTCTGGCAGGATCGGGAGTTTTTTTTTAAATTCTTTTTAATTAAACATACACAACAAAATGCTTTTAAATGGTATATTTAACTGACCGAAAAGGAGAAAAAGGGATAAGCTCGCTGTTCGAATCTGAATACCTAATGCATTGGAAAGTTAGGTTGTCCTGCAATTTGAAGCCTTATGAAAAATGCTTGAAATTACTTTTGAACACTCATTGTCTAGCCTACATTGCTTATAAGTTTTAACATGTTAATTGAGTTTCACATTTTTTTTCTTATTTTTTTTCTTATTAATGCAGCTTTCATTAAAATACCTGGTGAGCACTTTTTGTTATAAGGTGACAACTGTGCTCCTGCATTCAAACTGGAAGAGAAGGATCCCGATCGCCACACTCCAAACAAACCCGATTGTCATGCAGGTGGGGGGCATGGCCTGGATGGAGCTAGGCTGAGGATGATTTTACCTGCATGGCGTTATGGATTTGTTTGGAGTGCAGCGATCGGGATCTGTGTTTTCCAGTTTGAACACAGAGCTGGTATAGGCTCTTAAAGTGGAACTAAATGCTCTTATTTTCAACCAAGAAAGCTGCCATCTTGGCCTCAGTTTAAGCTGCAACTGCCATGATGCTGCACGTTATCCATTATGACACCAGCCATTGGGTGGTTTTATAGTTCGATTGAGAGCACAAGCAAATGTGACAGCTAGCATTTCCAGTATCCCGGGAATGTTAACTGTTTTTTGAAACTATCAAATCGATGGGTTTACTTCCGATTTAAGTCTGAGCCAGCACCCATAGTGCTAAAATCTACTGGATTTGGACACAGGGACCACAAGTCTTTATTTAGGTTCATTGTGCTTCTGCATCATCATTCTATTACATGCACCCCTACATGGTCCACTATTGTCAGCAGGAAGCCAGACCAGTGCAAAGATGTGCAGCTGATAATGTAGACAGCACAGAACCCAAAAAGAAGAAAACATTGTTTATGATATACATAGATTTAGCAAGCTTTGTGTCATCAAGGTATAGATATGCTATAAGGGGTTACACATACAGTATATACTATAGACACAGTGTAATTGGCCTGGTGGGTCGGGGCAGCCGAGATGCAGGTCAGGGGCAGACTGGGTGGGGGTCAAGGTGGAAATTGCACCCCAGGCAGTCCTGATGTTCCAAAAAAAGTTGCTGTTTCACTTACAGTACTAGTCCCGGCTGAGACCCGGTTCCGATTGGTCCACCGCTGGCTGCCACTGCCCACTCTCTGGTTGCTAGGACAGCCTGGTGTCTAGCAACCAGTGACGTCACATGTTGCAGAGAGGCTCCTGCATTTAGAACAGAGGAGGATGCAACTTCCTCCTCCTAGTGCTCAGCTTCACCCACTGCCTCTGCAGTGGCGGCCCCCTGTTTAGAAACGACCATGCAGTTTTTCCTCTCTGGGGATGAAGCTAATATGTCCAATTCTCCACTGTCTCCTATTCGGATGGCTAGATGGATCTCAAATCCCAACAGCATGCATGCAAGAAGAAAAAGCACACAGACAGTGTTCTCAGTATAAAACTCACATTTAATAAAGGAATAAAATATTGCACTTACAAAAATGGCACTATAGGCAGTGCTAACGGTGAATCGCTTGTTTCCTGTCCCAGGGCCCCTACTGTCCTGATGATTGAACGCAACGTACGCATAGGACCAGGAATCGTGTGTATGACGTCATCCCGCGGCCATCTCTGCATCTAGCTGTTCTGTGATTGTGTACGAGAGACAAACAATTCACGGTTGGCACTGCTTATCGTGCCATTTTTGTAAGTGCAATTATTTATTCCTTTATTAAATGTGAGCTTTAAACGGAGAGCACTAGGTCTGTGTGCTTTTTCTTCCTTTATGCATGCTGTTGGGATTTGAGATCCATTTACCCATCCATCCGAATAGGAGGCAGTGGAGAATTGGAGATATTGGCTGTTTTCTTCATCCCCAGAGAGGGAAAACTGCATGGTGAGACCTACTGGTAATGCAGGGGTCATGTCAGTGAGGTGAGAGGCTTATCTACATGGATGGTGGATTCACTTTGTGTATATACAGTACATGTCACAGTGGTGATTAAAGAGGATTCAAGTTGGATATCATTCATTGTTTTTCACAATATTCTACATGTAGCGCACTCGCCCCCTTCACCTGCCTTTGGCTCCTCGCAGGAAGAGAGGGCACACCACGCCACAAGCCGTACCCTCCTATGGGAAGAGGCCAAGCGGTGTTGGTGGGTCTCCACAGCCAGAAAACCAGAATCCTCCAGAGAATAATTCTCACCTCTATAGTCAATAAAGACAAGTCTCTATATTCCCCCAATAACTTCAAGGTCCACACCAGCTGTAACTCCAACGTAGAGTTTATTTTTCTTCTTAAAGCACAGTCTCTTATAGGAAAGGTTGGAGTAAGAACAGGACAGCATAAAGTGTGGGAGAGGTCCAGGCACAAACGTAAAACACTTCACTGCTCAGATTCTCGAGCAGACTCAGCCCATTTGGATAGTCTTCCCAGATAGGGACTAGCAGCCAGAAGGGTGCTCTGACCCAACCGCAGTCTCTGCCACAGACCTGGTGAACTTGGTCTCCGCCACAGACCTGGTGAACTTGGTCTCCGCCACAGACCTGGTGAACTTGGTCTCCGCCACAGACCTGGTGAACTTGGTCTCTGCCAAACAGTCCATTTAAACCCCTGGAATACTTCAGACCGGTGCTGTCTGATCTGCTGTTACCTGTGACCTTTTGCTCCTGATACCTGTCTGAACACTTGTCTCCTGATTACCCGGCTTGCCCATCGGATTACCCTTGTCTCCTGCCTGCACCTGACCTCGGCTAGTCTTGACCTTGAACCTGCCTGTTCCTCTGTACTTCGCTGCCTGCCTGTTGCCGATCCTGCCTGTGACCCGACCATCCCGCTCTGCTCCTGCTCAGCATCCTCTGCCTGTGCTCCTGTTTTCTGTTGCCTGTCCGGCCGGACACCTACTCCTCTGCACCTGGATCCAGAACCACATCCCCTGCAACTACCCGCCAGGCTCTCATACCACTCCGCACTCCCGTGCCTCCTGTTCATACTATCAGGGGCCGTGAGTCGGATACGTAAGGGAGACCTTCCTCTGCTCCATTGGGCTCACCAGTCTGGTACGTATAAGTCTGACAGTAGACAGTATCAGACAGCCATGCCCGAGCAAGGAACCACTCCCGTAGAGGAACTTTGTAGACACCTGGCGGGTCTAACGCAAGCTGTGAAGGATCTTCAACAAGGCTACACAAGATTGGAAGAACAGGTTCACGGCCTGTCTTCGCCCACCAGTCCACAAGGCACTGCCGCAGCTGCACCCTCTGTAGTGATGCTACCTCCCGAGCCCAGGGTACCCACACCCGACAGGTTTTCGGGTGAACGCAGTCAATTTCGGACTTTTCACAATGCCTGCAAACTCTACTTCGCTCTACAACCTCGCACCTTTTCTTTGGAAGTAACTAAAGTAGGCTTCGTAATCTCCCTCCTGTCTGGTGAACCTCAAACCTGGGCCCACCGTCTCTTGGAGCAAAAAGCAGAATCCCTGAATCATCTAACCACATTTTTTGCCGCTATGTCTCAGCTTTATGAGGACCCCCAGTGGACTGCCACTGCCGAGTCTGCACTATATGCTCTACAGCAAGGTCACCGAGCAGCGGAAGATTATGTGGCAGAGTTCAGACGGTGGAGTTCAGACACCAATTGGAACACCGCTGCCCTGCGTTATCAATTCCGGATGGGACTATCTGATGCACTTAAGGACGAACTGGCACGGGTCGGTACTCCTCCAACTTTGGATGGGTTTATTAATCTGTCTATCCAAATCGACCGACGCTTACGGGAGCGCCACTCTGAGAAGTCCACCAGCCAACTTCGACCCACCTGGATGCTTCCCAAGGTCCCCAGTTTTCCCAGCCAGGCCCCTTCGTCTCCAGCCGTCCTAGTCTCTGACGCTCCTGAGTCCAGGCAGCTGGGTCTACTTCGTCCTTCCCTTACCCCGGAAGAATGACAGCGCAGATGGATCCACAACCTTTGTATGTACTGCGGAGAACCAGGGCACTATGTGAGGTCTTGCCCTACCAAGATGCGTAAAATCCTCCCGACCTCTTCCTTGTGCACATCTGTTCTACCTAAACCAGCTTCTCACCTTGCTCTTCCCATCCTGTTGCAGCTACCAGGAAAAGATACTCCGATCACAGTCTCCGTCATAATTGACTCTGGGGCATGCAGTTGCTTCATTGACCTATCATTTGCTGCCAACCTCCACATTCCTCTTCAGCCTAAGACCCGGAGACTTGCTGAGCACCTTGCCGATGGGTCCACCATTAAATCCGGCCCTGTTACACAGGAAACTGTTCCATTGCTGGCCACCATGGCCACCCATCATCAGGAATTCCTACGCCTTGATGCTATCTCCTCACCCCTGTTCCCTATCATCTTGGGGATGCCCTGGCTGCAAGCCCATAACCCCAGTATTGATTGGGCCACGGGGGAGATCAAGTTCTTGTCCAGCTACTGCCAGCAGCACTGTTTGCAACAAACCTCAATTAACTCCCAACAACTGCTCTGCCTTGATACTGACTCTGAGCTATGGCAGTCAGTCCCTGCGCCCTATCATGACTTTCTGGACGTGTTCAGCAAGAAGGGGGCAGAGACTCTTCCTCCTCACAGGCCTTATGACTGCCCTATAGAGTTATTACCAGGAACTGAAGTCCCGTTTGGAAGAATCTTCCCTTTGACTGAGCAGGAGCTGGGCACTCTGAAGGTCTATATCGACGAAAACCTAAAGAAGGGGTTTATTCGCCCCTCTACCTCTCCGGGCGGTGCTGGCATATTTTTTGTCGAAAAAAAGGACCATTCATTACGACCCTGCATTGATTATCGGGAATTGAACAAAATTACAATTAAGAACCGTTACCCACTGCCTCTTGTGCCTGAACTTTTCCAAAGGTTGGGATCTGCGGTCATCTTTACTAAACTTGACCTCCGAGGAGCCTACAATTTAACCCGTATTCGAGAGGGGGACGAGTGGAAAACGGCTTTTCGTACCCGATTTGGGCACTTCGAGTACCTTGTTATGCCCTGCGGGCTGTGTAATGCACCAGCAACGTTCCAACATTTTGTCAACGACATCTTCCGTGACTATCTGGATTTGTACGTTATAGTTTACCTGGATGACATCCTGATCTTCTCTCCCTCAATAAGTGACCACCGCAGGCATGTGCGAAATGTTCTAACCCGGCTCAGGCAGCATGGACTTTATGCTAAACCAGAGAAATGCGCATTTGAACTGCAATGCATCCAGTTTTTGGGATTAATCATTTCTGTTGAGGGCATCAAAATGGATCCTCAGAAGGTTTCTGCCATCCTGGACTGGCCAGCTCCTACAGATAAAAAGGGGGTTCAGCGCTTTATCGGTTTTTCAAATTTTTACCGGAAGTTTATCAGGAACTTTTCTGTGATAATCGCTCCCCTTACTGAACTAACCAAGCAAGGAACCCGATTCTTCTGGTCGTCCAAGGCTCAAACCGCCTTTGAAAAGCTCAAGGAATTGTTCACCTCTGCCTCCATCTTGAAACACCCTGACCCTGCTTTACCGTTTGTCCTCGAAGTTGACGCTTCAGAAATCGCGGTAGGGGCTGTGCTATCCCAACGGCAAGGAGCCAAATCTCTCCTCTATCCAGTGGCCTTCTTCTCTCGTAAGCTCTCCACAGCGGAAAAGAATTATGACGTGGGAGATCGGGAGCTTCTGGCCATTAAGGCCGCATTAGAAGAGTAGCGTTACCTACTTGAGGGTGCTGCACATCCCATCTTGGTCTACACCGACCATAAAAACTTAGAGTATCTAAGAACGGCCAAGAGATTGAAACCACGGCAGGCAAGGTGGGCACTTTTTTTTTCAAGATTCCTGTTTCACATTACGTACAGACCTGGGTCAAAAAATACCAAGCCCGATGCTCTCTCCCGCATGTTTAACGATTCCGAGAAGTCTATATCTCCAGACACCATCCTCCCTTCGGGGAACTTTCTGTTGCTTCAAGGGGATCTCATTTCCCGAATTAAACAAGCCTCTGCCGGACTAACCTCTTTTCCTGACACCTGTGTAAGGGCACAAGATGGGCTGATGTGGCATAAAGACAAGATTGTGGTCCCAGAGAACTTAAGGGTAGCAGTGCTAGAACTTTGCCACGACCATAAATTGGCTGGACACTTTGGTGCGCTGAAGACAGCTGAATTGATACAGCGCACGTTTTGGTGGCCTCAACTTATGAGCGACTGTAAAAGCTATGTGGAGTCATGTAATACCTGTACCCGAAGTAAGAGTAGCCGGGCAAGAGCCTGGGGTCTATTAAAGCCTCTACCTGTCCCAGAAAGGCCTTGGCAGATGATCTCGATGGATTTCATTGTGGAACTTCCCCTGGCTGAGGGGTTTTCTACTATTTTTGTTGTAATGGACAGATTGTCCAAAATGGCCCACTTTCTGCCTATGAAAGGCACACCTTCGGCTATGGAAACGGCAAAGATCTTTATCAAAGAGATAGTGAGGTTGCACGGAGTTCCAGCCAGCATTGCGTCCGATCGAGGTGTTCAGTTCACCTCCAGGTTCTGGAAGGCTCTTTGTGGTTCTTTGGAGATCGAGTTGGCTTTTTCTTCTGCTTATCACCCCCAGTCAAACGGGCAAACGGAAAGGACCAACCAGACTTTAGAGCAGTACCTCCGTTGCTTCTCCTCTTTCTCACAGGATGACTGGGCCTCCTTACTGCCTATTGCCGAGTTTGCGTATAATAATTCTCTGCATTCTGCTATCAAGCAGATGCCATTTTTTGCTAACTACGGCTTCCACCCATCCTTCCTGCCCAGTACTATACCTGAATGTGCTATTCCTGCAGTTTCCGAAACAATGGACTTCTTCCTCACTAACAATAAACTTTTACAGGAAACCATGTCCAAGACTCAGGAATATAATAAAAAGATGTTCGACAGGAAGAAGCTTATTCTGGAACCTGGCAACCAAGTATGGTTGTCTATAGTTAACCTAAAGATGGCCTGCCCCTCCAGGAAACTGGGTCCCAGATTTATGGGGCCTTTTTCTGTTAAGAGAAAGATTAATGACGTGACCAATGAACTTGACTTACCTGACTCTCTGAAGGTCCACCCAGTCTTCCATGTGACGCTGCTGAAGCCTGTTGTTTCTAACCCCTTTTCTGGCCGAAGTACCGGTCCACCAGAAGCCATAATAGTCAACAATGAGGAAGAATTTGAGGTGGAGGCTATCTTGGATTGTAGGAGAAGATACAATCAGATGCAATATTTGATAAAATGGAAGGGCTATGGACCAGAGGATAATTCCTGGGAACCCGGAAGCAGCATACATGCTGAAGAACTTATGCAGGCCTTCAAAAGGTCCCATGCCACGAAAATTTCCCAATTGGGCATCCGGAGGCTGCCCTTAAGGGCGGGGCACTGTCAGAGAACTCACCTTGCTGGACGTGTTGTGCATACTCCTGTGCGCGCTGTTGCATGTGCGTGCGCGCCATTGCGTGCGCCGATGCGCGCCATTGCGTGCGCAGATGCGCGCCAAACAGTCCATTTAAACCCCTGGAATACTTCAGACCGGTGCTGTCTGATCTGCTGTTACCTGTGATCTTTTGCTCCTGATACCTGTCTGAACACTTGTCTCCTGATTACCCGGCTTGCCCATCGGATTACCCTTGTCTCCTGCCTGCACCTGACCTCGGCTAGTCTTGACCTTGAACCTGCCTGTTCCTCTGTACTTCGCTGCCTGCCTGTTGCCGATCCTGCCTGTGACCTGACCATCCCGCTCTGCTCCTGCTCAGCATCCTCTGCCTGTGCTCCTGTTTTCTAGAAAAAAGAAAGAAAAAAGGAGGGCGCACCGACCTAGTGTATTACCACTTAGACGTTTTATTTAAAATATAAAAAAGCAGTAATCTTACTCACAAACGGAGCTTAAATAAAAGCTTATCGGACAAATCAGCTGGAAATTCTTTGGCACTTGCCGACTGGACTCGATGACAGAGAGGGTCGGACAGTACAGCATCCTCTGCCTGTGCTCCTGTTTTCTGTTGCCTGTCCGGCCGGACACCTACTCCTCTGCACCTGGATCCAGAACCGCATCCCCTGCAACTACCCGCCAGGCTCTCATACCACTCCGCACTCCCGTGCCTCCTGTTCATACTATCAGGGGCCGTGAGTTGGATACGTAAGGGAGACCTTCCTCTGCTCCATTGGGCTCACCAGTCTGGTACGTATAAGTCTGACACTGCCACAGACCTGGTGAACTTGGTCTCTGCCACAGACCTGGTGAACTTGGTTCCTTTTTAAAACTTGACCTCTGTTAAGGAGAAGACATCCCTCCAGAGAGTCACAGGGCCCCCTCCCCCACTGCGACTCCCCACCAGTCCCCCGACACGGTTCCTCCCCCGGCCTTCTCGTCTAAGATGCGAGTCCCCTCGCAAGGCGGCACCCTGAGATTCCTCGATGGGCCCCAGCCGAAGGCGCCGGGTCCAAGGCCCCTGCCGCAGCCCCAGGGCCAAAAGGTGCCTGGGACTGACTCACCGACCTCCACCCCTGGGCCAAAGGTGCCCAGGGTGGACAGGAACACACTCCCTGGGGTAGGACCCCCGACCACGACAGACCCCAAACAGGCAGCGTCTGCCCCTTTTATATCCTCTCCCAGCATGCACAGCAGGCCTGCCACACCCACCGTATGGCTGCTGAGAGGGGACACACACGGCACAGCACTGTATCAGCGGTTCAACCCTGGCCTGCCATGGCAGCGCCACCTACAGGCCACAGGGAACTATACACCGATACTCTCCCTACGGACAAAAGTGGTTGACAGAATCCTGACAATTTGAGTGGTAGTTATGCTCAAACACCCCAACACTTCCCCTAAATTTAGCACCCTGCTACATACATATTTGGATATTCATTGGACTTTATTTGCATAAGTTAGAGATATTTAAACATCATTTTTGTATGCACACTTCTTTATGCATATTGTTTTTCTTCACATTTTTTGTACTTTTTTTGGCAAGAGGTATATACATATATTTTTTTTCTTTCTATATTGTAAGCTCTAATGAGAAGGGCCCTCTGACTGATCCCTCCTGTATTGAATTGTATTGTAACTGTACTGTCTTCCCTGATGTTGTAAAGCGCTGCGCCAACTGTTGGCGCTGTATAAATCCTGTATAATAATAATAATAATAATAATATATATATATTTATGAGAGTTGCCCTACATCATTTTTGGGTAATAGTTAAATTCACAGATAACTTAACACTGCAAAGGAACAAAATCTATACTTTTTAAAAACAACCGTCTCAGGTAAACTTGCAGGGAAGTGCTAAATAGCTTGGCTCTTGTGAATCACAATAGCCTTATTAACAACACATGCCATTTCAGCTTCACAGCCATGTACTGAACAATGACAGAAGGCAAAAGTTGGTATAGGCCTGTGAAAAGCACCGACATGTGTAAAAGGCAGAATTGGATCCACATTCTGTTGTTCTATTTGCGTAATTTGTTCTGATATAGGAAACGTTTGCCAAATTCCTGTTTTAGAGCAACAAGACATTGTACGCTATATGCCTTTTGTGTATGTGAAACAAAAACCACAAAAGGCATTCCCAGCTAACTAAACATGTGATTTAATTGCGATCTTGTCAAACACAAGAACTTCAAATACAGTGCAAGACCTCCACCAGGCTCGTAGTGTAGTTTGCCTGGAGATAGGAAGCTGAATAGGTTTGTAAATCTCTCTGGATCTTTCGAGAGAAAATCATCATATGTGTAAAATGAAAGAAAGAAAAAATAAATAAAAATACTGATCATTGTGTGGATTCACAGCCGTTCACAAGTATTCATTAAGGGTGTCCTTTTTGGGATATGCCCAGCAGTTTGCCTCAATTTTTTAGTTCCCTTTCTTATTAAAAAACGCCTCATGTCCCCTCCTCCTTTAAACCATGGGCAGCTTAGGAGCATCTTTGTGAGGTTCAGCACAAGATGCTTTGAAGCAACGTCCAGGTTTTAGAATAGCTGGCAGAGTTGCCTTTTTGTGTACAACATTGCTGCAGTCCAACCACATGGTGACAACAGACGCCTAAGAAAGGCTCATCACAGTTCTATGAAAAACAACAGGCCGAAAAAAACGAGTACAGGTTGCTTCAAATGCAAATGACTTGAGCAAGTTGGAACTGGCTACTGTTCTTCGAAAGAACAAACAAATTATTTTTAGGCATATTATTTCTTTAGGGAGAATTATACATCTACAGAAAATATTTTGTGTTTTTAAACGCAAAATTTGGGGAAATACAATTATATGAAAAATCTTACTTACAAGTTCATACATTACAGAAGGGAATTTCATTAACCACTAGAGCTGTTAAACTGTACTAAAATCTGCATTTATATTTTTAATTTTTTTATTTTTTTTAACCTCTTAACGACTGCCTCCAGTAGATATACGTCGGCAGAATGGCACGGACAGGCACATCAACGTACCTGTACGTCCCCTTTAACTGCTCGACGTTGGGGGGTGCGCACGACGCCGGCGGCGTGCTTGCGACCCCGCTACCTTCCCCGCGAGTCGGACCGCAGGTCCCGTGGGCTCGATCGCCGCGGGGTTCCCTGCGATCGTCTCATGGAGGGATGGAGCGGGGAGATGTTAGTGTAAACATAACATCTCCCCGCTTGCCTACTGACACCGTCACCGATCTCCGCTCTGTGTAATCAGAGCGGTGATCGGTGACGTGTCACTCGTAGCCACGCACCCCAACAGTAGTAATCACTCCTTTAGGCACACTTAACCCCTTCAGCGCCCCTAGTGGTTAACCCCTTTACTGCCAGTGTCATTTTTACAGTAACCAGTGCATTTTTATAGCACTGATCGCTGTAAAAATGACAATGGTCCCAAAAATGTGTCAAAAGTGTCCGATGTGTCCGCCATAATGTCGCAGTCACGAAAAAAAATTGCTGATCACCGCCATTACTAGTAAAAAAAAAATTTTTTTATAAAAATGCCATAAAACTATCCCCTATTTTGTAAACGCTATAACTTTTGTGCAAACCAATCAATAAGCGCCAACTGCAATTTGTTTTTGTAAAAATATGTAGAAGAATACGTATCGGCCTAAACTGAGGATATTTTTGAGGATATTTATTATAGCAAAATGTAAAAAATATTGTATTTTTTTCTAAATTGTCGCTCTATTTTTGTTTATAGCGCAAAAAATAAAAACTGCAGAGGTGATCAAATACCACCAAAATAAAGCTCTATTTGTGGGAAAAAAAGGACGTCAATTTTATTTGGGAGCTACATCGCACGACCGCGCAATTGTCAGTTAAAGCGGCAGTGCCGAATCGTAAAAAGGGGCCTGGTGTTTATGCTGCATATTGGTCCGGGGCTTAAGAGGTTAAAAAGCAAACAATGTCCGTAATACCAGTTTTACTCGATTTTTTGCACCTACAGGTAAGCCTTATTATTTGCTCACCTGTGGGTATAAACAGGGCGTACCTAGAGCATTTGGCACCCGGGGCGGATCCTATATCTGGCACCCCCCCACATTAAAATGTAAAAACACCCCACTGTGCCCCCGGCATACCTCTGCATCCTTCAATATCTCTTTGTCACTACTGTGTACCCCCTCTCCACAACTGCACCTCTGGACCCCTTTACATTACACAGCACCCTGCATCTCTGGACCCCTTTACAATACACAGCACCCTGCATCTCTGGACCCCTTTACAATACACAGCACCCTGCATCTCTGGGCCCCTTTACAATACACAGCACCCTGCATCTCTGGGCCCCTTTACAATACACAACACCCTGCATCTCTAGGCCCCTTTACACTACACAGTCCCCTGCGCCTCTGGGCCCCTTTGCATTACACAGCACCCTGCATCTCTGGGCCCCTTTACATTACACAGTCCCCTGTACATTACACAGCCCCCTGCACCTCTGGGCCCCTTTACATTACAAAGCCCCCTGCACCCCTTTACATTACACAGCACCCTGCATCTCTGGACCCCTTTACATTACACAGCCCCCTGCACTCCTGGGCCCTTTACATTACACAGCCCCCTGCACCTCTGGGACCCTTTACATTACACAGTCCCCTGCACCTCTGGGACCCTTTACATTACACAGTCCCCTGCCCCTCTGGGCCCCTTTACATTGCACAGCCCCCTGCACCTCTGGGACCCTTTACATTACACAGTCCCCTGCACCTCTGGGCCCCTTTACATTACACAGCCCCCTGCCCCTCTGGGCCCCTTTACATTGCACAGCCCCCTGCACCTCTGGACCCCTTTACATTACACAGCCCCCTGCACCTCTGGGACCCTTTACATAACACAGCCCCCTGCACCTCTGGGACCCTTTACATTACACAGTCATCTGCACCTCTGGGCCCCTTTACATTACACATCCCCCTGCACCTCTGAGCCCCTTTACATTACACAGCACCCTGCCCTTCTGGACCCCTTTACATTACACAGCCCCCTGCACCTCTGGGACTCTTTACATAACACAGCCCCCTGCACCTCTGGGACCCTTTACATTACACAGTCCCCTGCACCTCTGGGCCCCTTTACATTACACAGCCCCCTGCCCTTCTGGGCCCCTTTACATAACACAGCCCCCTGCACCTCTGGGCCCCTTTACATTACACAGCCCCCTGCACCTCTGGGCCCCTTTACATTACACATCCCCCTGCACCTCTGGGCCCCTTTACATTACACAGCCCCCCTGCCCTTCTGGGCCCCTTTACATTGTACAGCCCCCTGCCCTTCTGGGCCCCTTTACATTACACAGGACCCCCTGTATGTTACACAGACCCCCCTTCAGTGCGGACGCCCCCCGTTCAGTGCAGCCGCCCCCTCGTTCAGTGCAGCCGCCCCCTCGTTCAGTGCAGACACCCCCTCGTTCAGTGTAGCCCCCCCCGTTCAGTGTAGCCCCCCCGTTCAGTGTAGCCCCCCCGTTCAGTGTAGGCCCCCCTCAGTACCTCAGATCAGCGCAGCAGCACATGCATGCAGGTCTCCTCCCCCTGTTTATACATAAACAGAGAGGAGGGGGAGGCGGCTTCACTCTGCTGCTCGGCTGTGCCTGTGTGACATCCGGGATCACACATACAGGCAGCCCACGGCTGCGAGAGGAGAGGAGGGGGTGGTAGGTGCAGCGGTGTCACCCTGCACCCCCCCCCGCACACCCCCTCCCCCTCGCCACTGTAGCTAGCTCGCCTCTCCCTGCCTGTCACAGTGTGCCGCAGCGGCGCTGCCTAAACCCACGGTGCTGCCATCGCGGGTGTAGTACAATCACGCAGGGGGTGCCGGTCTGACACCCCCCCAGTGTGTGGTACCCGGTGGCGCCCCGCCCCCCCTCGCCCCCCCCTTAGTACGCCTCTGGGTATAAATAAAAAATCCGACTATAAGGAAAGTTTAATAGCTACTATAGCAGGCATGTTTAATTGTACTAAAAATTGCATTTACTATATATTTCAGTTTTAATTGTAATTCCAGTTTTAAACCGATTACGTAAAAATCCTTTTGAAAGTCATATATCTGTAACTTTTTCCCTCATTATCAATAAAATGTAATGGCACCAGAGAATTCAGTAATTTTCCATAATCAAATAATTTAATTCCAATAATGGTGTGAAAAAACATTTTATCCACTAGTTATCTTCCGATTGTATAAGAAGATGTAGCTAGAATGACTTGCAGAGCGGTTTAAGACCCGTTTAAATTCCTAAACCTACTCCGTTGTGAGCCCTAGTCATCATGGACATGCTCTTTGGTTTGCAGTGCTTACATATTCATTGTGTTTTCCCAGATAGCAAGGATAACTTGCCACAAACTTGTGGCATTGTTGAATTGTAAGTCTTGTTAACTTGCTGCACATTTTCACTGGCAAGTTATACACTTGCAGAGCAATTGAAACAAGTTCTAGTTGACACTTTTCCAATTTGCAGCAAATTTGCATGGCAAGTCTTTAGCAAGAGCAAAGTTGCAGCAGTGAGTTTACAGCAAGAGCTCTGCAAGTCTACAACATGTATATTCAGTCACAGTGACCCCTGTGGTGGGATGACTATTGCACAACATTACTGAACCAAAACTTGCAGTAGACTTGCAGAATGTTTACAAAGAAAGTTGATCTGGAGTCATGGAATGAGGACTTGCTGCAATTGTGCAACCAACTTGTGAAGCCTGGCATGTCTAGCAATGGTTTAGCAAGTAATTTTCAAGCTTGTAGCACAATTGCTTGCTACTTTTTGTAGCTGCTGACTTTTATATGGGTGGAACTCCGCTTTGAGCTGGCCGTACATGATAGAAACTTGACCTGTTCAGCAGGGACTGGCTGATTTTCAAATCAATGTATGGGCAGCCAGGATGGCTGTACACAAGATGATCTATTGATCGACTTGTGTACAACCAGCCCATCGGGTCTTTCCCAAACGATCAGTGCCGCTGGCTATAACTGGCAACGCTAATCATTGTATTCTGAAGGGGAAGCCTCCCCACTGTCAGAATACAATACCACAGTGGGAGGGATTCCACAATCCATCTCAAATGCGTGGATGGGAGAATCAAGGCATTTTTTTTTTTCGTTCAAACAGCTGATTGAATGAAACAAAAAGGCATAATGTGTGTGCTGCCCTAGGCTCTACCAAAACATCTCTGTTGAATCGCTGCTATGGGAAAATCATTAGTAGGTTATCCAATGGGTGTACAGTGTTTTAGTATGTGTAACTTAAAGTTGCATTCAAGCCAAAAACAAAAATGTATTAAAAATTGCAGCTCGCTAATTTTTAAATGTGATGGCTGCATTCGTTTTCTTATTTATTTATTTTTTAGGCCTTTTTGACCTTTTTTCACTTGGTTATCCTGCCGGTAATCCTGTTATTTTCCAACTTACTTTGATAACCAAAGCTGTCCAGACAAAGTAGCAGGGGGTTGCGACAAAACATTTACCATTGACAGGGGTGCTTAACCACTTAACGACCGCTCACTGTATATATACGTCGGCAAAATGGCACGGACAGGCACAATCACGTACCTGTACGTGACTGCCTTCGTATGGGTGCGGGGTCCCATCGGACCCCCCTCCGGTACAGTGAGTGGTGGTTATCCGTTCGGGAGAAATCCGTGATGAGGGAGCGGCCATTCGTTTCTGGCCACCCCCTCGCGATCGCTCCCAGCGAATGATATGCTTCCTCTGCTGTGTAAATGTAAACACAGGCAGAGGAAGTGATGTCATCTCTCCTCGTGGCGGTCTTTTCGTTCGCCAGCTCCGAGGAGAGAAGACACAGGTTAGTGCACCAACAGCCCACTGATACGTAGGCACACATAGGCACACATTTCACCCCCCAGTCACCCCCAGATCACCCCCCAGCCCCCAGTCACAGTGTCACTGATTGCAGTGATCATTTATTTACTGATCGCTGCATTTAGTGTCATCTGTGACAGTAAAAAGTTTCAGGGCAGTTAGGTTTAGGCCCCTTTAGGTCCAGGGTAGCCCCTAACCCCCCCAATAAAGGTTTAACCCCTTGATTGCCCCGCAGGTAACCCTTTCATCCCCTATCGCCAGCGTCACTAAGCGATCGTTTTTCCGATCGCTGTATTAGTGTCGATGGTGCCCCTAGGTAGCAAGTTTTTTTTTTTGAGGTTCGCTGCAGGTTTTTATAGCATCAGGTACCCCCATATATTATATAATAAAGGTTTAACCCCTTTATCGCCCCTAGCGTTAACCCTTTCACCAGTGATCACTGTAATAAGTGTCACTGGTGACACTGGTTAGCCAGTTAGTTATTTAGGTCACCCGTCAGGTTTTTATATAGCGCCAGGTACCCCCAAATATTACCTAATAAAAGTGTTACGGGTGACGCTGGTTGGTTAGTTTGCTTTTTATAGCATCAGGGCACCCGCCATATATAACCCAATAAAGGTTTAACCCCCTGATCGCCCGGCGGGTGATATCAATTAGGTTTTAGCGCCAGAGAGGGTCTGAGTCGCCCCAGGCAGCGTTAGGTTAGTGCCAGTAACGCTAACACCCACGCGCAAAGCATACACCTCCCTTAGTGGTATAGTATCTGAACAGATCAATATCTGATCTGATCAGATCTATACTAGCGTCCCCAGTGGTTTAGGGTTCCCAAAAACGCAGCGTTAGCGGGATCAGCCCAGATACCTGCTAGCACCTGCGTTTAGCCCCTCCGCCCAGCCCAGCCCACCCAAGTGCAGTATCGATCGATCACTCTAACTTGCCAAACACAACACACATAACTGCAGCTTTCGCAGAGTCAGGCCTGATCCCTGCGTTCGCTAACAGTTTTTTTTTTGTAGCGTTTGATATATTTGCTGACGACAGTCAGGTGCTTTTTTTCCTGTGAATCTTACTAGTGTACCCCTAAATTTAGAGCCTAAAATGGCAAATCGAAGGTACACTAGTAAAGAGGCCTACGAGATTCTGAGCATGACAGATAGTGAAGAGGAGGTCACGGATCTGTCAGATTCAGGCTCAGAATACCTTCCCGTAGAAGACAGCGGCTCCATGTCAGATAGCCCGGGCGACGAAGATCAGGTCCCTGCTAAGGTCAGGCGTACCCAATCCCGATCTTCTGAGGTTGTTGAGGAGCAAGAACCGCAGCTCTCTCGTATCATGGAGCAGAGTAGTACTAGCGCCGCTATTCCTTCTGGTGAACTGGCAAGCACTAGCGGCCTAGTACAGCCTGGGCGTACATCCAGCACTGCAGTATCACGTGGTGACGTGGCGAGTCCCATAATTGCAGTTCAAGCTGGCGAGGTGGCAAGCACAAGTAGTGTCCCGCTGCCACCAAGAAGAAGAAGACAAAGGCAGGCCCGTCGTTCTCATAGTGCCCTTCCTGCAGAATTTGCCTATCCTGATTGGGTCCCCACCACTTCTGCAGAGCCCGTACTTCCCCCATTCACTGCCCAACCCGGTATTCAGGTGGAAACAGCTGATTTTATGCCACTTGATTTTTATTCGCTGTTTTTCATGGAAGATCTCTATAGATCTATTGTGGACCAGAGTAATTTATATGCTGGTCAATTCATCGCCGCTAATCCCCAGTTGCCTTCCATTGCCAGAGATTGGAAACCAATTACGGTTTCCGAATTTAAGACCTTTCTGGGCCTTTCCCTCAACATGGGCACACATAAATTTTCGCCAATACGTGCTTATTGGTCCATGCACCCAATTGACCACATGCCGGTGTTCTCTGCCTCCATGCTCAGGAAACGATACGAGCAGATTTTGCGGTTCATGCACTTCAACGACAATGAACTTTGTCGTCCACGTGGAGACCCTGAATACGACCGGCTCTACAAAATTCGGCCCCTCATAAACCACTTCAACAAACGTTTTGCAGCCTTGTTTATTCCCGATCAAGTTGTCTGCATTGATGAGTCCCTGATTAAATTTTTGGGCCGCTTGTCTTTCAAGCAGTACCTTCCCAGCAAGCGTGCCAGATACGGGGTCAAGCTCTATAAGTGCTGTGACATGGCAACAGGCTATGTATGGAGCTTTACGCTTTATGAGGGAAAAGATAGTCAGGTTGAGCCGGTCAACTGCCCGGATTACATAGGGAGTGCTGGCAAGATAGTGTGGAACTTGGGGTCACCCTTATTCGGAAAGGGGTACCACTTGTATGTGGACAATTATTACACGAGCGTGCCACTTTTTAGTCACTTGTTTGATCATCAGATTGGAGCATGTGGCACCGTGCGACCTAATAGCCGGGGCTTTCCCCAGGGGCTTGTAGATTCCCGTCTTAGGCTGGGGGAGAGAGCCTGCTTAAAGTGTAATAATTTGCTCGCTGTGAAGTGGAGGGATAATAAGAATGTTTTCCTTCTTACCTCCCTTCATGCAGACACGACAGTCCAAATTCGTACGGCGACTGGTGTTGTGGAGAAACCCCTCTGTGTCCACGAATAAAACCAAAATATGGGAGGGGTGGACCTCAATGACCAGAAGTTGGCGCTGTATCACATTGCCCGTAAGGCGAGACGCTGGTACAAAAAAGTGTCTCTATCCTTATTCCAATTGGCTTTGCTGAACGCTCATGTGCTATACAGAGCTCAGGCGGGACTTTATCTCTCCTAAAATTCCAGGATGAGATAGTCACAGAACTCCTGTATCCAGGCGGTTCTGCACCTCACCATCCCCAACCAAATGCAGTAAGCCGGCTGCATGAGAGGCATTATCCGTATGTCCTCGAGAGTACTCCTACCCAACGAGCCCCCCAAAAAAGATGTGGTGTCTGTAGCAAGCGGATTTAGGCGTGACACCCGTTATTTTTGTCAAATCTGTGCTGACAATCCTGGTCTGTGCATTGGTAAATGTTTTGAACGCTACCACACAAAAGTGAAGTTTTAGCGTAGGGTACAACATTTCACAGACTAGGACACACTTACACAGGGTCTCCCAAGATGCCATCACATTTTGAGAGACCCGAACCATTACAGTTGAGTAAAAAAACAAACAAAAAAAACGTAAAAAATAAAACAAAAAAATTATAAAATAAAAAAAAATAAAAAATAGTTGTCGTTTTATTGTTCTCTCTCGCTCTCTCTCTCTATTTTCTCTCTATTGTTCTGCTCTTTTTTACTGTATTCTATTCTGCAATGTTTTATCATGCTTGCTTTTCAGGTATGTAACTTTTTCTTTTCAGGTACGCCATTCAGTTGCAGCATGGATTTATTTATCTTGACAGCAACAGCGTTGCTGTAGGAGGTGATTTCACCACCACAGTAAAAAAAAAAAGAGCATATATGCCGAAGCATGTGGGCAGCAGGGGCGGAGGAGCGATTTTGCTCCTAATGCCGGTCGAAATTCCGACGGAGGCTTGCCTGTGGAAAAGTCTGACCGTATGTACGCGGCATAACCATTTATGCCGCGTACATACGGTCGAAATTCCGACGAGGCTTGCCCGTCGAAAAGTCAGACCGTGTGTACGCGGCATAACTTTTTTGCGGGAGGATGCCCCCATGCTTCGGCATATATAAATGGTGCATGTATGTCCATCATTAGAAGTGGGTGGATGAAGGGGGTATTCTAATGGTGGGCATACCCACCGATCAATCTCTTTTTTTCATTCAGCCAACAGGCTGCATGAAAAAAAAGATTACAATACATGTTCAACAAGGACCAGCAACGTACTGGTATGTTGCTGGACTTTGAATGGTTATACCAGAATGATGCCTTTTCAGCCAGTGGTCGGCTTTCATGTAAAAGCAATTATAGCGGCTAATTAGCCTCTAGACTGCTTTTACAAGCAGTGGGAGGGAATGGTCCCCCCCCCCCTGATATAAACAGCGCCATTGGGAAATTGGGAAAGCATTTTATCACACCGATCTTGGTGTGGTCAGATTCTTTGAGGGCAGAGGAAAGATCTAGGGTCTAACCCCCTAATTTTTTTCAAAAAGAGAGTACCTGTCACTACCTTTTGCTATCATAGAGGATATTTACATTCCCTGAGATAACAATAAAAATGGTAAAAAAATAATAAAAATGGAAGGAACAGTTTAAAAATAAAATAAAAAAAGAAAAATAAATAATAAAAAAATAAAATAAAAAAATAGCACCCCTGTCCCCCCCTGCTCTTGCGCAAAGGCGAACGCAAGCGTCGGACTAGCGTCATATGTAAACAGCAATTGCACCATGCATGTGAGGTATCACCGCGAAGGTCAGATCGAGGGCAGGCATTTTAGCAGTAGACCTCCTCTGTAAATCTAATGTGGTAACCTGTAAAGGCTTTTAAAGGCTTTTAAAAATGTATGTAGTTTGTCGCCGCTGCGCGTTTGTGCGTAATTTTAAAGCATGTCGTGTTTGGTATCCATGTACTTGGCCTAAGATCCTCTTTTTTATTTCATCAAACATTTGGGCAATATAGTGTGTTTTAGTGCATTAAAATAAAAAAAGTGTATTTTTTCCCCAAAAAATGCGTTTGAAAAATCGCTGCGCAAATACTGTGTGGAAAAAAAAATGCAACACCCACTATTTTAATCTGTAGGGCCTTTGCTTTAAAAAAATATATAATGTTTGGGGGTTCAACGTAATTTTTTTGCAAAAAAAAGATGTTTTCATGTAAACAAAAAGTGTCAGAAAGGGCTTTGTCTTCAAGTGGTTAGAAGAGTGGATGATGTGTGACATAAGCTTCCTAATGTGCATAAAATGCCAGGAAAGTTCAACCCCCCCCCCCCCAAATGACCCCATTTTGGAAAGTAGACACCCCAAGCTATTTGCTGAGAGGCATCTTGATCCCATTGAATATTTTTTTTTTTGTCCCAAGTGATTGAATAATGACAAAAAAAAAAAAAAAAATGTACAAAAAGTTGTCACTAAATGATATATTGCTCAAACATGCCATGGTTATATGTGGAATTGCACCCCAAAATACATTCTGTTGCTTCTCCTGAGTACGGGGATACCACATGTGTGGGACTTTTTGGGAGCCTAGCCGCGTACAGGACCATGAAAACCAAGCACCGCCTTCAGGCTTTCTAAGGGTGTAAATTTTTGATTTCACTCCTCACTGCTTCGGAGGCCATGGAATGCCCAGATGGCACAAACCCCCCCAAATGACCCCATTTTGGAAAGTAGACACCCCAAGCTATTTGCTGAGAGGTATGGTGAGTATTTTGCAGATCTCGCTTTTTGTCACAAAGTTTTGAAAAAAAAAAAAAAATGTCTTTCTTCATTTTCAAAAACAAATGAGAGCTGTAAAATACTCACCATGCCTCTCAGCAAATAGCTTGGGGTGTCTACTTTCCAAAATGGGGTCATTTGGGGGGGTTTTGTGCTATCTTGGCATTTTATGGCCTTCAAAACTGTGATGGGTAGTGGAGTGAAATCAAAAATTTACGCCCTTAGAAATCCTGAAGGCGGTGCTTGGTTTTCGGGGTCCTGTACGTGGCTAGGCTCCCAAAAAATCCCACACATGTGGTATCCCCGTACTCAGGAGAAGCAGCAAAATGTATTTTGGGGTGCAATTCCACATATAACCATGGCATGTGTGAGCAATATATCATTTAGTGACAACTTTTTGTAAAATGTTTTTATTTATTTTTTGTCATTATTCAATCACTTGGGAAAAAAAAAAATATTCAATGGGCCCAACATGCCTCTCAGCAATTTCCTTGGGGTGTCTACTTTCCAAAATGGGGTCATTTGGGGGGGGGGGTTTGTACTGCCCTGCCATTTTAGCACCTCAAGAAATTAGATAGGCAGTCATAAATTAAAAGCTGTGTAAATTCCAGAAAATGTACCCTAGTTTGTAGACGCTATAACTTTTTGCGCAAACCAATAAATATACGCTTATTGACATTTTTTTTACTAAAGACATGTGGCTGAATACATTTTGGCCTAAATGTATGACTAAAATTTACCGTATTTATCGGCGTATAACACGCACCGGCGTATAACACGCACCCCATGTTTAGGAGGGAATTTTAAGGAAAAAAACTTTTAGGAGGGAAATTCAAGGAAAAAAAACTTACATTTAAATGCAGCATGCAGCCTTGCCCAGTGTCCATCTGCAGCCTTGCCCAGTGTCCATCTGTCCATCTGCAGCCTTGCCCAGTGTCCATCTGTCCATCTGCAGCCTTGCCCAGTGTCCATCTGTCCATCTGCAGCCTTGCCCAGTGTCCATCTGTCCATCTGCAGCCTTGCCCAGTGTCCATCTGCAGCCTTGCCCAGTGTCCATCTGTCCATCTGCAGCCTTGCCCAGTGTCCATCTGTCCATCTGCAGCCTTGCCCAGTGTCCATCTGTCCATCTGCAGCCTTGCCCAGTGCCTTTGCGATCGTGTCAGTCTCTGCGTTTTTTTAAATTTGGCGCCGATTTCTGTGGAGAGGAGCGAGCGGGGCCGAGTGTACTTCGGCTAGACTCGGCTCCTCTCGCAGTCCCGCCCATCTCCACTGACTGCGCCACTGACGGAGAAAGCCGAGTGTACTTCGGCTAGACTCGGCTCTGCTCACAGTCACAGGCAGGACTGCGAGAGGAGCCGAGACTAGCCGAAGTACACTCGGCTTTCTCTATGTCAGCGGTGCAGTCAGAGATGGGCGGGACTGCGAGAGGAGCCGAGTAAAGCCGATTGTACTTCGGCTTCGGCTCCGCTCGCTCCTCTCGCTCGTTTTCAGCAGGGGAATTCGACGGAGTATCGGCGTTTAACACGCACCCACGATTTTCCCCTGATTTTAAGGGGAAAAAAGTGCGTGTTATACGCCGATAAATACGGTAGTTTATTCGATTTTTCTTATAACAAAAAGTAGAAAATATGTTGTTTTTTTCAAAATTTTTGGTCTTTTTCCGTTTACATCACAAAAAATAAAAATTGCAGAGGCAATCAAATACCATAAAAAAAAAAGCTCTATTTGTGGGAAGAAAAGGACGCAAATTTCGTTTGGGTACAACATTGCATGTCCGCACAATTTCCAGTTAAAGCAGCGCAGTGCCAAATTGTGAAATCACCTCTGGTCATTATGGTCCGTATTGGCCCGGTCCTTAAGTGGTTAAAATGGTTTTAATAATCTATGTAAAATCTTTATCCCAAAAGGAAAAAAAAGTGGTTTGCCATAACTGCTTAAAATGTAAAGTCCATCTAAATCTGCTAGTCAAATGCCCTGTACACACGCACGATGGAATTTTCCGTCGGAATTACGATGAAGCTGACTTCCATCAGTCTTGCATACACACCATCAGACAAAATTCCGACCGTCCAAAACGCGGTGACGTAAAACACTCCGACGAAAAATTAAGTTCAATGCTTCTGAGCATGCGTGGGTTTTTTCTCCGTTGGAGTTCCACACAGACGATCAGAATTTCCCATCGTTTTTTTTTCCCATCGGAAAAATTAAAAACATGTTCTATTTTTTTACACCGATGGAAAAAAGTCCGATGGGGCCCACACACGATTGTTTTTTCCGATGAAAAAAGTCCATCGAACTTTTTTCATCGGGAAAACCGATCGTGTGTACAGGGCATTACACTACCCTCTACCCAGACTGATAATGCTGATGTCTAACGTGTCTGTTTTAAACCCCCTTCACACTGAGGCACTTTTCAGGTATTTTAGTGCTACAAACAGCGCCTGTAAAGAGCCTAAAAAACGCCTCTAATGCCTCCCCAGTGTGAAAGCCTGAGTGCTTTCACGCTGGGGTGGTTTGGGAGCGGTGTATACACCGCTCCCAAAATGCCCTGCCTATTGAAATGAATGGTCAGCTTTGGCAGCGCCGCAACACGGGCACTTTTAACCCTTTCTTCGGCCGATAGCGGGGGTTAAATGCGCCCTGTTTGCAGCCAAAAAGCGCCGCTAAAGCGCCGCTAAAACTAGTGGCGCATTACCGCTAACGCAGAGCGCTTTCAGTGTGAAAGTAGCCTACTTCATCCAGAATGCAGACACTCTAAAACAGAAAAGCCCCGTACACACGATTGGATAACCTATGGATTTTCGTCCGATGGATTTATCCATCGGAAATCCGATTAAACTGTTTTTCATCAGTCTTGGCCACACACCATCAGTCAAAAAACCGACCGTTCCAAACGCGGTGACGTAAAACACTCCGATGAGCCGAGAAAAATGAAGTTTAATGCTTCTGAGCATGTGTCGACTTGATTCTAAGCATGCGTGGGTTTTTTAACCGATGGACTTGCCCATAGACGATCGGAAATTTCCATCGGTTTTTTATCCATCGGAAAATTTTAAAACAAGTTCTATTTTTTACAACCGATGGAAAAAAGACCGATGGGTACCATACACGATCGGTTGGTCTGATGAAAACCATCCATCGGACGGTTTTCTTCAGTCAAACACATCGTGTGTACGGGGCTTAAGTGTGTTACTGGCCAGATTACCAGTTTAAATAAAGGGAAAACAAAAATAATGCAGCCATCATGTCTAAGGATTGGTAAGCTTCGAAAAAAGCTGTAGAACATTTAACAATGTATGCAACAGCGAAGCAGAAAGATTACATATAGACCTCTCACTATGCAAACGTTAAACCATTAAATTGCACAAATTGTACACCACCCCTACATGAACTAGAAACCCTCCTTAGATTGGGAAATGTGATATTTGCATGAATTTTGGAATAGAAAGAGGAACAAGGGGTAACAGGACTAAAAAGACACAGCAATAAAAACCCAACTGAAGTTACAACCTTTCTACACTGTACTAAAGCAAAATATGTTGTTGTTTCAGCTTCTGTTCCCATTGCATGTATACGTATAAAATATACGGGACAGAAGAAGTGAGAGGAGAGTTCAACAACCCAGGAAACTTTCCCGTTCCTACCTTATCCAAAACAAAGTAAATGGTTGGCTACAGTTGCGGTTCAATATTGACTTTAAATTCAACAGAACCGGATTTGCCACAAATCATATACTGTATAATAAAATGTATCAAGTGGGACTGCAGCTGTCCTCCACAAGGCCTGATTGAAGGTAAACATTACATTTTAACTTGAAAATGCTTTTAGGGTTGCATGTTTGTTACCCCAACACTTCATATTCCCGATATGTGCCTGCTGTACCATGTACTTGCATGAAGAAGTCTCCTGTTCTCTTTGTATTGCTTCCCTTGTGTGAAATCCCTGGTGTTCCTGCCAGTACCTTTGCTTTTCTATTAAAAACTGACCACACTAAGCAGGAGAACACACCATGGTCAGTTCTCCAGCTATACTGGGAAATCTGTGAGCTCTCCTCCAATGGTCAGACTTGTCCTGACACGCCCCTGCTGCACAGCCATTAACTGGGAAGCTCAGTGTGCTGCTTCTTCTCCTCCCCCCAGCTCTTATGCAGCCGAGAACAGAGGGAATGTGATCACTTATAAAAAAGGGGGAAAAAAAGGTATTTCATTTATAAATGTATTTTTATATCCATACAAAAATGTTTTGCCTTTAATTTCTATTTAAACTGAAGAGTTGTCATACAAGGTGATTGTTTACAATCACTTTAATTTTTGATTGCAGTCTATGTTATAGTTGGGGAGATTTCTTCTTACTTCCTGTTCAGGTGATAAATGTAAGAACAGGAATTGAAGGGAAATCTCAATAATACAATGCATTTAAAATTTGACAGTTCTAAACCTTCCTTTCTAAATATAAAAAGGTAGGTTTCTGCTGGAATTGAAAAATATTGTTCTGATTTCCAAACATAGCAAGGCTTTTCATTCTGTCACCCAACAGGTGACACCATGCCACACAAATAGCCTGCCTAGTGCTACACAGATAAAAAAACAGATGTAATAATAAAAAAAACAACAGATTTTTCAATACTATTGTTCTATGTAAATGCTAAAGTCTCTGACCATTTTCATTACGGTTTAATAGCGCTCTCCCTGAAGATGGCACTTATCTGAATGGTGTATTTCTTGCTAATATTCAGAAGATGATTATGGGGACATGGGACTAGACTGCATTAAATGTAAACTAAGACCACATCATTTAGAATGAAAGCAGATTCCCATTTCAATTACTCTTTACACTGGTTTCTGTGCACAATACGGTTGTGCCTCTGCAGTATATCAATATCACCCTACCGCAATCCTTTCTCATGTACACATCAATTGATCTCGCAGTTCACCTCCTCCCTGTGCACCAGATAATTGACAATGGCAGGCAGATGGCAGTCTATGAAATGGGATGGTCCTAAGAGAGGACCACAAAATGTTATGGGAATTTTGTAGTTTTCTGCAGATTTCCACAGGGTACAGTAGGAATTGTAGCCTATTATGCACCTGTTAACGCTCCCTAGGGTTACAACGAGGTTCTGTTCTAAACTAGCACTAGCAAATAGTCCTTTAAAGGGCAAGTAAACACTTTTATTGCAACTCAGTTTTCGTAAACAGAGAATGAACATAGGTGTACTGTATAAGTTGCAGGCGCTTAGGAGACACACTTACATTTTAAAGGCTACTGTACGATGATTGATAAAGAATATGTACTGTAAATTTATTTCTGAAAGAAGAACTGTCTTAACTGAGCTTACATATTGAACTATGCAGGCTTACTTATGCTTGGGGTGATTGTATCCATATTGGTGCACTTGCAATAGAAAGTTAAAATATTTGTGTAATAAAATGTTTTAAATATTTGTGAAAATATTAAAATATCATAGATAGTAGTAAGTGCACACTCGGGGAAGTGACCACCCCTTATCTGCACTTGTCCATCTTTTCCATTTTCTTCCCCACCTCTTCCTACTTTTAGATTATTGATATTCCCCTTTCTATTCCTAGATGGTTACCACGGTTTACTCCTGATGAGGGGCATAAAAGCCCTGAAACGCGTAGAGTTTACAACTGCCGCAAAGTGTACCTACCTATTCAGATGTTACGAACGTTCCTATTATCAATTCATACCTAGCAATATTTCTCTAATGTTTTTTTTTTTTATGGCTATTTATCTATATATACATCATATGAATTGTATTTTAATATGGTTATTATCGCATGTATCTGTATATATATGGAGTCCTTGTTGGAACAACTAATCAATTACTACTATATGCTATTAGGTTCTACCTCTCTGTCCAAAGTAATTTTGATTTATAGCAAAATGCATAATATTCAAAAATGCAACTATGACAATTTGAACCAATTAAAGTTTGTGTTTATCCAACATGTCTATCCTGCTTCCGTGTGCTTCATGCAAAGTCCCGCCCCATGCTTCTCTTTTTTAATTACTACTTAGGAATTGAGGAGGGGACTGAACGGCCCAGTTTATCCTCATTTAAAGTTCCAAAACTGCCAAATATATTTTTTTCTAGAACTATAGGGATGGAGGCACACGGTCGCACTAACATTTCTATCATTCCATAATATTAATCTTATGCTTTATCTCTGCAATACACTCCTAATTAGTCCCCCTTTTTTATTCATCATTTGGCCATTTCCCCAATCTGACTGGTTCACCTTGTTGTTCCTCATCCAACGATGTCCCTTTAATGCTTGCTGACACATGCGCACTGGCGGTTATGGCCGTGTTTGTTCAATGGGCCTTACCTGACTTGCCGCGTTCGGGAGCTGTGACGCGCGCTGTTGACCTCTGTCCCGCCCTGATCTGACGCAGGGCGGGCGGGGAGTCACCACCGTGCATCAACGGGTTTGCTTACCGCGCCTGAGTGCGGCGTCCATGCTGGACGCCTCACCCGGCGGAGTGATATACATCAGCTGGCGCACTGGGAGGAGTGTGGTTGGCGCCTCTCATAGGGATGATTCGCCTCCTGGCCGGCGGTGTCGGCCCCTCCCCTCCTCCCCCATTGGCGCCACGGCATCTCGTAGGGGGTGTGTACATGGGGGTAGCGGCTTTATAATGACTTCCTCCCTCGATGGGTCGTTCATATCACTTCCCAACTAGGAACAACACACATCACGCATTTGCTCTCATCTATCTTTAACAGGTAATTTCCTCGCTCCCACTTCCTCATTTCTTGTTATCATGGGTTATCGCTCCTCTCTTGTTCCACCTGCATCTTTTCTACACTTAAGCTCTCACTCCACTTAATCATCTCAATCCCTTTTCCTTCTTCTTTCCTTCCATTTCTTTAAGCACATTTCTACATCGCCTCACTCTCATTACCACAGTTTAAAATACCCTTTTTTTCTCTTTTCCCCCTTTCTACACTAGTTACTTATTGTGGTTTTTATTTTTCCTTTTGTGTGTTTTTTACACTAGGTTCCCCTCGGTGGGGTTCCCTCCATCACATTCCGATTTGGCAATTCATACACCTTGACCCCTCTTGAGGTTGGTCGTCTGCGTTGGCCGCTGCCGCCCTATCATGCCCCCTCAGCTCCCGTCTGCGACTTTGTTGTTGGGCCTGACACTTTCATGGCCGTACCGCCACGGCGCGTCTGAATATGTAAGTCCTTGGGCTAAGTGCACACTCGGGGAAGTGACCACCCCTTATCTGCACATGTCCATCTTTTCCATTTTCTTCCCCACCTCTTCCTACTTTTAGATTAATGATATTCCCCTTTCTATTCCTAGATGGTTACCACGTTTTACTCCTGATGAGGGGCATAAAAGCCCTGAAACGCGTAGAGTTTACAACTGCCGCAAAGTGTACCTACCTATTCAGATGTTACGAACGTTCCTATTATCAATTTATACCTAGCAATATTTCTGTAATGTTTTTTTTTTATGGCTATTTATCTATATATACATCATATGAATTGTATTTCAATATGGTTATTATCGCATGTATCTGTATATATATGGAGTCCTTGTTGGAACAAATAATCAATTACTACTATATGCTATTAGGTTCTACCTCTCTGTCCAAAGTAATTTTGATTTATAGCAAAATGCATAATATTCAAAAATGCAACTATGACAATTTGAACCAATTAAAGTTTGTGTTTATCCAACATGTCTATCCTGCTTCCGTGTGCTTCATGCAAAGTCCCGCCCCATGCTTCTCTTTTTTAATTACTACTTAGGAATAGAGGAGGGGACTGAACGGCCCCGTTTATCCTCATTTAAAGTTCCAAAACTGCCAAATATATATTTTTTATAGATAGTAGTAGTTATTTATGGAGACCTACTTATGAAAGTATTATTTTCCCTTTATTTACCACAGCTCATAGAAATGTAGGCCGCACCTCTCCCTCCCCGAATACCAACATTTTGTATTCTAAAGCCCCATACACACGGTCGGACTTCCATCTGACTTTTCTGTGTTTTTTTGTCCGAACGGAGTTGGTCGGGAACACCCATAGCCTACACACCACAGGACTTTTCTGCAAACTTTCCCAAAACTTTTTGCAACATCACGTGGTTTTTCTGCTCTTTTCTGCTCTCTACCACCACCCTTTGGTCAACTTCTGCTATTGTTGGTTGATTTTAACATTAGTTGTTTTGTCCATCGGACAAAAGTCCGATGGTTTTCTGTACACACGGTCAGACTTTGCTCCATCGGACTTTTGTTGGGCAAAAGTTTGTCCGTTTGCAGACCCAACTTTTGTCAGATGAAAACAAGAAAAAAGCAAAAAAAGTTTGTCCGATGGAGCGTATACACGGTCGGATTGTTGGTCCAACTTGCTCAAAATGAAGTTTGTTGGCCAAAAGTCCGACCGTGTGTACGGGGCTTAATAAATAAAGACACTCAACGATGTGACTTGGTGTATAATTGGCAGCGGCACGTATATTGGTGTAAAGTTTAAATAACTTAAATCCATTCAATCATTTTATTAATACATAAAATTCTTCCTTGTATATAATAAATATAAACAGCTCAGACTTCAGGACTCGAGCAATACCACATATCAATAAAACAAGTCCCCCCTCTAAATGTAAAGGGTGACCAACCACAAAGTGCCTGTGACAAGGGTGGGGTGGGGGAGTGGGGAGCTTGTTGTCGACTGACAACTGTGAGGTATTTCCCGTGGGGGGGCATCTTATATAGATGAGCCCCCCTTTCCAGAATGTTCCCGCTGGTCATGTGAACCTCTGGAACATTCCACTGCGGTCATGTGACATTTCCGATTATTCTCCATTGTCACATGACCCTGATTATCCCTCCTGGCATTTAATTTGTTTTCCTAAAGTGACCATGACTTTTTTTATTTTATTTAAACAGCAGGTGGGGGGCGGCCACATGTCCATGGTGTTCGGGCTCAAATACTTAAGCCCTCTCAGTCCATTCTGACACTTTAGCTTCAGACCCTTTTCACACAGTTTTAGCGCTAGAAATAGCTCCTGTAAAATGCCTGAAAACTGTCTCCCATGCCGTCCGAATGTGAAAGCCTGCGTGCCTTCACACTGGGGCGGTGCGTTTGCGGGGTGTTAGAAAAAGTCCTGCAAGTAGCATCTTTGGGGTGGATTGGGAACGCTGTATTCTGCCCCTGCCCACTTCCGAAGCGCCTGAAAAACGCTTTAGAAAAGTCGAAACACAGGCGTGTTTAACCCCCTTCTTTGGCTGCTAGTGGGGGTTAAAAGCACCTGCTAGCAGCCGAAAAGTGCCGCTTAAACAGAGGTAAAGCGCCGCTAAAACGAGTGCCACTTTACCACTAACGCACGGGTGGTTCCAGTGTAAAAGGGGCCTTCGTGCTAAAAGATCAGATAGAAGAGCTTACATGAATTCGGACCATTGACTGAACTGCTTAAGCTCTTAAGCTGCATTTACAAAAAAAATAAAAAAAAACACGACAGGAGCCAATTGGGTCAGACACTTAAAGCGGAGGTCCATCCTGAAAAAAATTTAACATTAAAAATCCTAAAAAAAAAAAAAATGTATAGAATTTTATTTTATTTTTTTATACTCACCCTAAATGCCTGTTGCTATGCGGAAGTCCCCTAATCTGCCTCTAGTGTTCCTCTTCTCGTCCACGTCCGCTTCCTCTTCTTGTGAATGGGGCGCGCTGCCTTCTGGGAACTGTGTGTATCCCAGGAGGCAAGCCACCCATTCACAAAGCGCCGTGCGAGTGGCGCATGCGCAGTAGGAAACGTGCAGTGAAGCCGTAAGTCTTCACTGCCTGTTTCCCTTACTCAGGATTGAGGAGCCAGGACCTGCCAGCAGCGATCGATCGCATCGGCGGGACCGACATCGCGGGCGAGTAGGACAGGTAAGTGTCCTTATTAAAAGTCAGTAGATACACTGTTAGTAGCTGCTGACTTTTTTTTTTTTTCGGCTGCACCTCCGCTTTAATAGAGCAGTGACTTTAGGACATATTGGTGTACTTGCAATAGAAAATTTAAATATTTGTGTAATAGAAAATGTAAATATATGTGAAAATATAAACAAATCATGGATAGCAGTGGTAATTTATGTAATGTCATGTAATTTATGTACTCATTTACTACAGCTCATTCTGAAATTTACCCTCCCTTCTACATTTTAAGCTCTAACGAACAGGGCCCTCTGATCCCTCCTGTAGTGAATTGTATTGTAACTGTATTGTCTTCCCTGATGTTGTAAAGTGCTGCGCAAACTGTTGGCGCTATATAAATCCTGTATAATAATAATAATTTTAGATTTAATGCTAAAAAGGTCAGAGCTTACCTGAATTCTGACCATTGACTGAACTGCCTGACATCTCTGCATTTGCAAAAAAAAAACAAAAAAAAAAACAAAGCCAATTGTGTCAGACACTTGGTAGAGCAGTAACTATAAAACTTAAAGCGGATCTTCAGTTATTTTTTCAACTTTCCATCTAATCTTCTGCCCTTGTTGCTTTAACTTTGGATAGTAAAACATTTTTTTTTCTGCCAATAAATGCCTTACACAGCCCACTTCCTGTTTCTTGTCTGGTCATTAGCCTAGGCTTATGACATCATGCACAGCTCTCTCTCTCATGAGAGTTTGCCAAGAAGGGAGGGGGTGAGTCATAAGAGGGCCAATGAGAGCTTCGGGGCTTCAGAGCTGGAGGTGTGCCTCTGTGTGTCTGTGTCAATTAAGGAAGTGAACAGGCATCAGCTTCAGCTGCCCACAGTTAAAATGGCTGCAACCAGACTTGGTGGAGGGAGATTTCTGCAGCATATTTGGAGGGAGATTTCTGCAGCATATTTGGCAAGTACAGAATCACAGTATATATAAATTAATATTCAAAGTGGTTGGAGGGAAGCTTCAGAAAGTCAAAGATGTTTTTGTTACAAATTATGTGAGCAGACTGCAGTTCCTCTTTAAAGTGGTATGCAACCCCAGATTGTCTCAGCGATGACAGCTACCTTATGTCTAATGACAAGTTCCTTAAAAGTTTGAAAAGAGATACAGAAATCTTTTCATATATTTACATAAAGCAATCAATATAGTCAATATCAGCAACTATTACATACCTTCCATTTATTTACAATGAACGTTTAGAATATTTACAGCCTGCCTTGGTTTGCTCATCCTCTTCCCCCCCTAGCCCTTTAATCAATATGGAGGAAATCAAGCCCACTTTGAGTTACAACTCTTTAAAGAGGAAAGAAAACAAGGAAAAAGGTTAAAGCGGAAAAAGGTTAAAGCGGAGCTCCACCCTAAAGTGTAACTTCCACTCATCGGAGCCCTCCCCCCCTCCGGTGTCATATTTGGTACCTGTCTAAGTACGTCACTTCCCGCAGAGTACCCGTTGTGTTCTAGGACCAGTGAGAACGGCGCAGCGTGACTCGCGCATGCGCCGTAGGGAACCGGGCAGTGAAGCCGCAAGGCTTCACTTCCTGGTTCCCTCACCGAGGATGGCGGTGGGGGCAGCAGAGTGACGAGCGATTGCTCGTATTCTGCTGCCGATGTTGCTGGACTCCAGGACAGGTAAGTGTCCATATATTAATAGTCAGCAGCTGCAGTATTTGTAGCTGCTGGCTTTTAATATTTTTTGTTTCAGGGGAGCTCCGCTTTAAGATGGTCTTGATCTCCAGCTAGGCCGAGATGCATGGGAGTTCCATTAGCTTTGGCATTGCCAAATTTGTGCAGGGAGTTGTGCTTACACAGCTTACTGTACAGGGGCGGACAGGCAGGCAAGTATTAATGTAGAAGAGACACAACAGCTCTCTTCCGAGTTAAAAATCCTGCCTGTCCGCCCATTTTCAGTTTTCCAGCCTAAAGTTTCAATTTAAAGTGGTTGTAAACTCTCACATATACCCAATGAAGTGAACACCAGGAGATACACAGAGATGAAACAAATCTTCCTACAAAAGTTTTGCATTTATCTGCAGCCCTCTCTTCCCTACGTCCCTTCAAATAGACAGAAAAGTGTTAAAATCCTTCATCTGTTAGTAACACAGAGGAGGGGGCAGAGAGGATGCAGTTTTGGTGGTCAGAGCTGATTGGAGGAAAGGAACATACCCCCTCCACAGAACAGAAGAACTCTTGTGAATAGACAAGCTGCATGCTGAGCTCCCCCCTCCCCCCAACACAAATGTTATCTCATGTGTCGGAAAAACCTGTCAGAAGTGACTCATGCTGATAACAGAAGGAAGCACCAGAGAGAAACCATACTTAGAACTTTAGAGAGATAAGTAAACACTACAGATATAGGTGCTTTGCTCAGATTTCATGACCAAGGTTTACAACCACTTTAAGTTGGATGATTTCTTGGGTAAAAATCTGGCTGGTTATATATTACTAACCAAAGGTTCAGAATCCAGGGTTGGATCAAACACAATTTAATAAAGACCAATAAGATTTTCACTTTGCAAGGGATTGTTCCCTTAGCTTAGTGTGGTGAAAATTCATTTTGCAAAGAATACCCAATCACTTGCAAGAAAAAGAAAACTGTATTTTTGCTTGCACACCATTCAATGACAGATGTCAGAAGAGCTTCACTTCATTCACTACCTAGGGAAAATTCACTTGCAAAGTGAATAGTCTGACTTGTAAATCAATCCTGTAGCGATACCTTCACTTAAGAAGGCCGCAGATTTAGTTTGGGCCCTGAAGACAGCTCCGCCAACCCCCGGCAATATACTCGACCCCCTACTGGCACAGCTAGTTCTGACAGCAATACGTATGTCTTATACTGTATGAGTAATTAAACATCCAGACAATAATAGTATAAAACGGGTAAAAGATTTACTTAAGATTTTGATAATAATCAGGGGTTAACATTTATCACAGTTCACAAAATATATATATAATGCAGAGCCCTGCAACACTAACACACTATGAATATGAAGTTAACAGCAACAAGTGCGCCACATGGGCGACCGTTAGCTAGGCGTCCTGTGGCGCAGTAATCAAACAAACTAGAAAGCTGATCAGGCCTGGCTCTAATATCTACAAACTAGTCTATAGGGGATGATGTTCTTTTCTTCACCGGCAGGTCTTTAACGGTGGTGCACATTAACAGAGTATGATTTGTAATCCAATGGGAAAGATAAAGATGGGGTAAACACTTTGCTAAGCGAACTGAGTTCAGCTCTGATAAGATTCTTCAGTGGAAGTATCAGGAACAACTTGTGGGCCACGGCAGTCTATAGGCCTATTAGCAGTAACAGTATATGGTTTGGGCATCCGCCCTCTCACCCGCCCGGACTGCGGTCCCAGTCCGGGAACTTCCACCAACTGTGTCACACACACACACACAGTGTCTCTAGCGATCGGGTCCCCGATCCGGTCAAGGCTGTAGACAAGCGAAGTCAGGCGCCACCAAGGCTCGCAGTGGGGTGGAAGGCTCTTTGGTGCTGCACAAGGTCTCCGGCTTCAGGCCTTGCACTCTGACACATCCGCACAGGAGGATCAGTCTCTGAAGTCTCGTGTCCCAAAGAGACCGAGCCCAGCCTCGACTCCTCCTCTTATAACCCCTCCCATGAGTCTCTGCGGTGGAAACATCCCCGAACAGGGTTCTGGGTAGTGTAGTCTCTCTGCGTTAAAGGGGAACACCCCGCTACAATCCTAATGTGTTAGGTCTGATGTGCCATATTTTAAAAAGGCCTTCAACAAGTACCTAATGAAAACACGGCAACACGGGACAGATTTACCTAATATAATGAGGTCGCATCTATCTTCTGTGTCTGGTCTTTGTTATGAATGCAATTTTAACTGCTAAGCAAAATCCTGGGACACAGAGAGACTGATCTCTAAATTGAAGTCAAGTCTAAGCCTTTTGGAATTCTAAATGCTAATTTCAACATGTAGGAATTCCATGTTTGACAGTCTGCCAAAACTTTTCCTCCTGACAGCTTTTTGACAAGAAAAAAAGTTGTGACAGTGCCTAATCACCTTGGGAAAAAAAATATATAGTTACATGTGAGCTCTGCATGGCTATGGTTGATAAAAAGAGGATTGAAAGGCAACAAAAAATGACTTATGCCACAGGTGACGGTTTCAAAGCAGGAAGCCAAAGTTTTAGATATGGGGGTGAAGGGTTATTATTTGTGTGTTCCCACTGGGGAGATCCATCATCACTATTTGTGATTGTGATTGTCACCAGTAGTGATGAACCAAGCTAGCCTGAGTTTGGTTAGGCAGGGGTTCGGCAAAGCAGGGGGGGGGGGATCAGAATCTGGAAGATTCCTTTAACAATAAGCAGGCACCCAGATATCATTCGGAAATATTTGACAAGTCCTTTA
Source organism: Rana muscosa (assembly GCA_029206835.1). NCBI lineage: Eukaryota > Metazoa > Chordata > Amphibia > Anura > Ranidae > Rana > Rana muscosa. The sequence continues at coordinate 132,325,111 of CM055120.1, forward strand.
AAAAAAAAAAAAAATCCCTTGTTGTAAATCCATGGTCGGTCATGTTATCCAATGATGTGGATCCCTGCCAATCCCGGATAGCAAGCAATTTAGCTGCAAGTTTGTAAGTGACTTGCTAAGCTCTTGCTAGACTTGCCAAGCTTCACAAGTTTGTTGCACAATTGCAGCAAGTCCGCATTACAGGACTCCAGATCAACTTTCTTTGCAAACATTCTGCAAATCTGCTGCAAGTTCTGGTTCAGTTAAGTTGTGCAATAACTTCCCACCACCACATCCCACCACAGGGGTCACTGTGACTTGCAGAGCTCTTGCTGTAGACTCATCACTGCAACTTTCCTCTTACTAGAGACTTGCCACACAAATTTTCTATAAATTTGTGTCAATTAGAACTTGTGCTTCAAGTGCTCTGCAAGTGTCAACTTGCTGCACATTTTTACTGGCAAGAATGACAATTCAACACCATCACAGATTTGTGGCAAGTTATCCGTGCTATTTGGGGTCATGATGCCCGATGACCCGCCAGAAATAAAATGCTGCTACCAAGTCACATCTTACCCGTATGCTTGTCACCCGCTGAATAGAAAGTCTGGTGGATGACAGCTGTTTTATACAAGGGGCAGGGTCTCCCGGTGATGTCATTGACCATATATGGGGATTCCTGGCCATGTAAGTGAATGGGGCCAGTTAAGGACTCAGCAGTGCTGCACCCACTGACATCCTTTACAGTCATTGACAGCAGGAAACTGTCATGTATAATAGCAGCAGTAATATGGCAGCAGTAATACGTCAATTATATGTTAAATTTGGTCATGTATAATAGTTGTAAACATTAGGGTATTCATTCTAGACACCAAAACAGGAGTAGAGACAGATGTTCTAACCATTCCCATTCACCCTACCCCAGCACCCACAAACACATATATTTATAAAAAATAAAAAAAAAGAGGGAATGGAAATTGGGATTATAACGGTGCCTGAACAATAGAAATTACAGATGGTATTTAAAAATGTATATTTTATTATTACACAGATATTTATGACATAAAATACAATCATGGGTGCATAAAATCAATAGAGCAATAATATATTATTTAATACTGGCCAAGGTATTGACGGCCTACTATGGTTACAAGTCAGTAGTCCCTACACATGTTTTGCCAAAACGTTGGCTTCTTCAGGGGAAATAGTGAAAACCAATTATATATTTAGTAAATACCATACATTGTAGTTTTGATCGTTTACATATTTGAATACCTTAAACTGACAATGCAGCATGGCTCATAGTGTCTCCCAAACAGGAAAAACCCAATCCGCCAACAGACCACCACCTACATAGGAACCTCCAAATGGCCGATTCGGCACAGAGACCACCCCAAGGTCGCAGTCCGGCACCGCAAAAGTGTGGCTGCAGGGGGCAAACGGGGACCTGGCCTATTAAAAAATTATAAAAGACAGCTTTAGAGGAAAGGACAAGTAATGTCCCAAAATTAGGGGGAACATAGCCTCAATACTTACACTTATAGCGTTAAAAAAATGTTCAGATACTGGGGTGCCGATAATGGCCGCATATAACAAGACTGGCAAAAATTATTATGATAAGAACAAGTCAAGATGGAATAAACTAGAATATTATAAAGACAAAGAAAAGAAAATCTGTCTACATAATTTAAAAATTAAAACATTTGTTAAGCCTAATAAACCATAGCGTGGTGAATCATAACACTCACCTATGGTGTCTTCAGTGCAAATTCCTGTGTCAAAGTGTTTAACCTGACTGTCGGAATGCGGATGTTATAACAAATCACCATAGAGTGATAGGCCAGGTGTAGATGGCCAGATAGTGATGTTAGCAAGGTGAACTTATTATAATAATTTTGAAAAAAGGGGGAGAAAAGGAACAATCAGTACCTGCTTACAGCAGAGAAAATGCATCAAAGATTAATGGTAGTGATGACACTTACCCAGTGTATCAGGAAATGGGATAAGGGCGCCCCAGAGGTCCAGCAATGGAGAGGCTGGACACGCCGGCCTTATAAGCCCCCCACCCGATCGGCGTCTGACGTCAACGATCGGGAGCGGACATTGAAAGGCCCGTGCGCATGCGCCCGCCCTATCTCACCTGGCCTACAATACCTATAATGCAGGGCAGGAAGTCCGGAGCGTCATGTGACGTGCAACGTCACACGGTGCTAGTGAGATGGTAATACAGGGGGAGCGTAGACGGCGGCCAATCGGTGTAGGTCACGGAATACAGCCCGCCCACACAGGGGGCAGATGTATCCATTGAAGTAGGCAAACTAGGAAGAACAGTGGCAAAAAATGGGCAGAGGCCAAAGTGCGGGCTAGGGATCGAAGGAGAGCCATAGCCCTTGGGTGTCCATACAGCCACTAGCAGTGCACAAATCGCGGCCACATGGGACAGCCCACGTATGCAAGACAAGGCCCATAAGAGGTCCAATGCATCGCGGAGGGGAAGGGAGTGGACCACCCCGGGGAGGGAGAATGAGAGTGCAGGGCGACCGCGCCACCTATGCACCACAGGACGTGGTCGGCCACACCCTCAAGAGCCATAGCATACGGCCAATAATGAGATCAATTACAATGTATATAGCAAATAAAGGTTGAGTTATAAACATAAAATACATTGAAACACATCATAACAATGAAAAAATTTGTAACATGGTTTAGACAAAGTATGGTCCATTATACATATAGCAACATCTATCATAGGAATAATAAAACCTGGACAGATTCAGCAGATCCAGAGACAAATTAATGGATTAATGGCAATGAATATCAGGGGAGATAAGGGAGAGAAGAAAGGGGTCCAGATAGACAAAACAGGACCATGACAAAGCATAGATCACACCCTATAATCACAATAATAGTATATACGGTACATGTTAATATAGAGGTTACATATATTTATACTTTTTTTCAAAGTGTCTTCAGTCTAGTCTGATGTCATATTCCTCTTCATCCTGGTCTTCCTCTGGCTGTGGACAGATATTAAATGCTGCAGAAAATAGTGTCGCGTAATGATTTGGCACTGCTCTCTAGAATTTTCTTGTAAGCGGAGGGTGGGGTCAGAGCCTTGAAATCCAGGGCTCACAGGAAGTGGGTTAAATCATTCAAATTTAAAAATTATAGCAGGATCAGTGACCAGGTGAGTTTGCAAGGGGACATCACCAGATAGGTGAGTATAGCATCTGGAGCTGCTTTTTTAGGTTTAGGGTAAACTGAAATTGGGCTTTAAAATATTCAGTAAGTGCAGTTTTATAAAGCAATTTAGTGGGACAGTAGGATAATATGCCGACGACACACAAATCTATCTCTCTACCCTTCACCTCACTCCTTCATTCTCCTCTCGAATTACTAACTAACTGACTTTCTAAAACCAAGCTCATCATTTTTCATCCAGCCCGTGCCCCCAACTTCTCCAAGATCAATAATACAACCATCAGTCCCTACTCTCATGCCAAGGTGTAATCCTAGACTCTGACCTGTTCTTTCAGCCCCAAATCCAATCACTATCCAAATCATCCAGACTTCACCTCCGAAACATCTCCAAAATATGCCCCTTTCTAACTGTTGACACCACTAAGCAACTTATTCCCTCCCTTATCTCTCGCCTTGATTATTGTAAAGCCGTGTACACACGATCAAATATCCTATGGATTCTGATCCGATGGTTTTGTCCATCGGAAATCCGATGAAGCTGACTTCCATCAGTCTTGTCTACACACCATCAGTCAAAAAACCGACCGTTCCAAACGCGGTGACGTAAAACACTCAGATGAGCCGAGAAAAATGAAGTTCAATGCTTCTGAGCATGCGTCGACTTGATTCTGAGCATGCATGGGTTTTTTATCCGATGGACTTGCCCATAGACGATTGGAATTTGCTATCGGTTTTTGATCCATCGGAAAATCTTAAAACATGTTCTATTTTTTAAAACCGATGGAAAAAAGACCTATGGGTCCCATACACGATTGGTTTGTCCAATGAAAAAAGTCCATCGGACTGTTTTCATCTGTAAAACCGATCGTGTGTACAGGGCTTAACTCCCTCCTCATTGGCCTACCTCTTTGCAAGCTATCCTATCTTCAGTCTATCACGAATGCCGCTGCCAGACTTATCCACCTTACCAACTGTTCAGTGTCTGCCACTCCTCTGCCAATACCTTCACTGGCTTCCCATTGCCCAACTAATAAAATTCAAAACACTAGTAATAATGTACAAAGCCATTCACAATTCTCCCCGAGCTACATCACCAATCTTATCTCTAAATATAACCCAAACCGTCCTCTCCGCTCCTCCCAAGACCTTTTGCTCTTTAGCTCCCTTATCTCCTCCTCCCATGCTCGTCTCCAGGACTTCTCCAGAGCCTCTCCCATCCTCGGGAAGTCACTACCCCCAATCTGTCCGATTATCTCCTACTCTGTCCACTTTTAGGCTAGCTCTAAAAACTCATCTCTTCAGGGAGACCTATCCTGCCTCCAGCTAACAACTGGATCTTCTACTTTCCTCATCAGTTCATCCTTCACAGTTACTACCTTTAGTTTTACCAGCCCTTCCCTATTAGAGTGTAAGCTGGCAGGAGCAGGGCCCTTCTAACCCTCTTGTTTTGAATTGTACGGTTGGTGTAGTGTCTTCCTTTACATTGTAAAGCGCTTCACAAACTGTTGGTGCTATATAAATCCTGTATAATAATAATAATAAAAACACATAGAAGACTAAAAAGGTACAACTAGAAATAGGTATAGTAAAGAATATTAGTAAGGCTGCAAAAACATAAATTGACTGCAACACAGAAATGTAGTTCTGTATCATTTGGAGCGCTAGAATTGGCTCATCTGGGGTTTAGAAGTTATTTAAAGAAAAAAGTCATGCTTTTAAAGTTTCCAGTGTAAAGTAAAACATTTTACTCAAGTGTTAGAGCAATTTATTTCAGTCTAAACAAAAGAAATATGCTTGGCTTAAATTCAAAACATTTTTAAAAGCACATTAGTGTTCCTAACAATCTGCCGCTATTGAATCAGTCACCAGACTCACTGACTTCCTCTTATTTATTCTAGGCTTTATTTAAGTACAAAGTGCTGATTGCTGGTCCTGGAGAAACGCAAAATGTGGTGGTGATATATCTCTAAAGAGAAAAGCTACTCCAGTTTTAAACAAGGATTATTTCTGATCTCTTTCAATAAAGGTTCAGTAAAGCATATAGCCAGAGGGTAATCTAATATTTATATAATAGCTAGGCATGCATTCATTAAAAAGATGGAAATCTATATATCTGTAGTGATAAAAAATAAATCTCTAGCTGGTCATAGCACCACCCAGTGGTCAATGCCCTTGGACGAATGCTTTCCACATGCCAAAATGACTCGAGTATGCCCAACATAACAAAAGCTAATAAATGAAAGATGACTAAATAAAGCTGGCTAATTTATTGTCGCCATGCTGTTAGCATTTGAGTTCTATAATCAACAATGATCAACGCTTTGTCACTGGCGTGAGGTCATACCATAGCTTATAGATCCAATCCTGAATCATGGCCTATAAGGAAATGTACCAACCTATTTATGGAAGGTGTGCGCTATACTGGTATGTACGCAAGCACCTGTGTATATCCCGTTTAGCTGCGCAGAGTCATTTATGTCTACAGGCAGCTGTAAGCAGTACCAGGGCTTTTTGGGTGCTGGGATATGCTGTTTTTTTACATTGCATGAGCTCAGATGCCCCTGTTCAAGAGGCCCAAGATGAGCATGAATCAACAGCAAATCCTGACTTTCACCAGTGTCTTTGTACTCCCCAAGTTGGCAGAAATATTAGCATACTCCATGATATGCAATTACAATTAGGTTTATACTTAGGATTTAGTTATCTTCCTAATTATTTCTTTGTAAGCATTCACTGAGCAAAGGTCAAGTGGGACCCATCTAGAAAAGTTACCTTAGCAGTCTTAAAGCTGAAAACGGACTCATAGCTAGATACGTTATCAGGGTGATTTGTAGAGCCTGTCTACTAGGATACACTCAAGATGAGCTATTGCTATCAACATTTCGTTAACGCTACACTTCAAACACACTAAAATGTGGACCTTTGTGATGTGGGAGTCTGAATTTATTAATGGCTCGAAGAACTTTCTTTTTGATGTATTTACTTTTTTACCTTGTGCAATGTGCATGAGGTACAGGTATGCAATACCCAAACTGTTAATGATTTTCAAAAGAGAAAATGTATAAAAATAAATAAACTAGATAACTCTTTCCTATAAATCAATAATAGGTGTGTATTGTGACAGATCTTTCAAACCCTCACAACAAGGAAGGAAAGACACAACATTTACGCAGTTCTCTAGCTGACAAATATATGCTCAGACACTTACTGAAATTTGGAATAGATGCAAGAGCACCCCATTTTTTATTTTTTTTAACTGAAGGTAACAGAGGTGAAGATCCCAAAGACTTCCCTCATCAGGCTTACTTAAGAAATCAGTACAAGAATGTGCAAGGCGCAGCAAACCCTGACAGGCAATTAGAAATCTGTTCAAAGCACAGTAAACTGAAATTGGTTCATGCAGACTAAAACAAAAGAATATTTAGAAAGTTCCCCTGCTGGAGCTTAAAAACAAGAAGAACAGTTCTGGCCACAATAAGCAATCACATATCAACACTGCCCCCCGTAGAATTTCCTTTCCACCACTAGATGTCCTCAGTCATCTGGGTTTAAGACTGAGGGCATCCTGTAAGTGTAGGGTATCATTGACCCCCACCCCCCAAGGGTGCATTTCTATGTCACCCCACAAATGATGCAGAGTGCGGCGCTGATGTCATGTTGAAAAAGAGAAGGTTATGTTATACGATTAGTATGGATGAAACAGCTGCTTGTTGGAAAATCACTTTTAAATTCAAAAGAACATTTGTTTACAATCTTAGGAATCTATCACAACAGAAGAAACACAGGGCCATGCCAGATTCTACATAAGCAGAGTGCTTTACCTTCTGAGGCCCCACTTAACCTGAGCATACAGGGACTTGTGGAACAGACCAGGAAAGATAGGACGTTACTGACCAATCATTTGATGAACGTGGACAGCCCAATTCATTAGGGACATGAACATAGATAAATAACCACTAAGACACACATGACTGCATGCAAAAATACAACATTAAAAGAAGAAACCTAAACCGGGTAGAGAAGGTTGGGGGCACCATGGATTCACAGTACCACCGTTTACAGTACCAATGCTTAAATTGAAAGAGTATGCCCTTAAAATATGTATGTTTGAGGCATTTTTATATTTGCTGTAAGGGTTCAACAGTTGAACATTTGTGCCTATTGGTCCAAGGGAGTTTTCATCTGAGTAGATTTTAAAGTGTTGTAAACCTCTAACATAAAAATAAACAAAGCATAGAGAGTGATTTTTCGCTGCTGCTCGCTTAGTCTGCTATCTGCACTTGTCATTTCTGACAGCTAATGCTGACTCCAAGGAATGGAGGGGGACAGGGGAGGAGAGCTCCAGCACACAGCCTGTGACTGACAGACTCAGCTGTGCATGTTTGTTTCCCTATGATCTCCTGGGGAGAGGTGTGTGTGTCCATTCCCTTCATTCAGGATTCAGGTTACAGTCACCTCCCTGCTATGTGTGCTGCACTGTGTGACATCAGATCCTAGCCCCCTGCCAGCTAGAGCTCAGAGATGCTGTGTAAAATGTGTGATTTTAAAGAAGAGATGACTGCAGATAAACAGGTACAACAACCACTTGCTGCCCCACCACAGTACATTTACTGCAGCAGGGTGGCAGCTGCAGGCTCAGCGCTATATATATATATATATATATATATATATATATATACACACATACACACACACACACACATATATACACACACACACACACACACATTACTCTGCCTCTTCCGGGTTAGGAGCGCACAACACGTTTCTCCTGTGACTGCCGTGTCCACCAAATGCAGCGGATTACTGTTACCGGTAACTAGGTATCATGTGACCGGTATGATTGGTCATAGCGATCACATGAGAACAATGTAAACAACCTGTCATGAATGGTTTTCTATTCATCAACAGCTTGCTTATGGTTGCGATTGGCCCACAACAATCACATGGTACATGGAAACCCATTCATGACAGGTAAAACTATTACTTATACAGTGATCATCGCTATATAAGCAAAAACAGTGTTAAAAAAAAAAAAACCTGATCACCGCTCCAGCGTTATAGTGTCACTATGGCGACAGGATGTAAAAAATAAAACAGTAATAAAAAAGAAATAGAAACGTTAAAAGAAAATGTTTAAATAAATTATACAAAATATAACTTATTTGTATTTTTAAATATATTTTACATACCGTCACCAGTCAGTATCCCTAATCACTGCCACACCAGTCATATGATGATGACTCTGTACTGTACCGGTGACAGTATGTAAAAAAAAACCAAAAAAAACAACATTTTATTTAATTTTCCAAAACATTTGACAAAAAATTACAACTTTAAAAAAACTCTCAATGCCTCTTACTAAATACCTTTGACTGTCTACTTTACAAAAAAAGTAATCTGGAGGGTATCTGTGCTGTTCTGGCATATTGGGCCTCAAGAAATTATAGGCCGTCAGTACCTCAGGATTGATCAATTGTCAAATATACACTCTATACCATAGTTTGCAGACGCTATAACTTTCAATATACACTTTTTTTTTTACCACAGACATGTAGCAGATAATTTTGGCCTAAATTTATGAGAAAATTCGATTTTATTGGATATGTTTTATAACAGAAATTAGAAAATATAATTTTTTTTTTTCCCAATTTTTGTTTTTTGTTTATATACACATACATACAATATATATATATATATATATATATATATATATATATATATATATATATATATGATATACATACACACACATATATATATATATATATATATATATATATATATATACGATCAGGAAATAAACTCTAAATCCTAAACTTCCCAGCCTAATAACATTTAAGTCCTTAGGTGCCAGTAGGGCACGTTATTAGGCTTTTGGCGGATAGGAATCCTTCCCTCTGACAGGTAGCCAGGCCTCTCCCGAGACAGCGAACCCTCTACTACTCTCCTTGGGACCGATCCTCCCCTGGCTTCCTCTCCTTCAGAGCGGGTCACCCCTCACTTGGGTACCCTGGGACTCCTCTTCGGGTGTAGGCCTCAGCTAAAGGTGCTGGGCTTAATTACAGTGATGCAGCCTCAGGCTAAAGGTGCCTGGGGCTGGTACACACACACACACCCCTGGGCTGGAGGGCCGGGAGGCGCGGACTGCTTCCCGAATAATGGCGTCTGCCCCTTTTGTACCCTCCCCCAGCATGCACAGCGGGTAGACCACGCCCACTGCACAGCTGCCGAGAGAGGACACCCAATGGTGCTATAACGCTACTTGTGGTTCAACCTGGGTCTGAGGTGACAGTGCCACCCACAGGCCACAGGGAACTGTACTGCCAGGCAGCATCACACCAGAGCAGAAGCAAATTTGTATATAATCAACAGGTCTGAGCTAAACTACTAGCTCAGACCACCCCTAAATTTCTGTACATAGTGCCCCAAAATTGGGGTGAGCGCTACATATTTATATATATATATATATAACACACACAATATATATATATATACACATACACATACACACACACACACACACACACACACACACCGGACGTCTGGCTTCTGTTGGACCGACTGCAGTACACACAGGCCGAATGTCAGACAGTTTCTATTGAACCAGCCGATGCCACCCTACATTCGGCCCCTGTGTACTAGGCTTAAGTGCTGTCACATGGAAAGTGCATAGCTCTGAGTAAGTGTCACACAAAGGACTTTTCCTTCACTCGCAGCAGCTGAACAGAGCATCAGGTTGCACAAGTAAGATAAGTTAACCTGTATGTGTCGCTGGAGGTTTTCATTAAGGTGAACCTGTTAATTAGTCCTGCAAGGACAAAGCAGAGGTTTACTTTTAACATAGAAGCCAAGTTGCTCTCTAATTCACAAAACGATTTGCCTTTCATTAGTTCAAAAGTGTTTTTTGTGTCTTCCATTATTGGGGTTTAAATTTTGCAAACAAACATACATTTTAGATGAAAAAACATCCAAACACTTTTTTTGAAAGATTTTTTTTTTTATAAGTTACATCAATTCTGGAATGGTTGAAACCTTCATTTTTTGATAAGTCAGACACTCAGGAACTAATGTGACCCTGTAGAATTATCCTGTGCAATTTGCAAATCTATCACTCAAGTCCAAACTGCATGATCTAAATTGCCGCTTTCCAAGTTCAACTTGCCTGGTGACATCAGAACGAAATAGCAAGATGTGAACTACCTAATGCAAACCAGGTTTATGTCTCCTTGCCACTTCTATTATTCTACATTGTTATTAATTGTAAGATGGTTTCTAGCTGATTGGTACCAGACCTACTTTTTACACTTTATGTACACAGGCAACGTCTATCCACAAGCCTCAGCCCCCTAGGATCCACCATGTGTTTTGACGTAAACACTATAGAAAATGATGCATATCAAATGTGTTAACACTTGAAGGCATCTACATTTTTCTTCAAGTGTTAAGTGATTTGCAGTGTGATTTGTGTGAGATCATCGGTTTAAACTATAATGCATATGGAATTATGCAGTCCATATTGAGCAGTGAAACTTATTTGGTTTGTAGAACTCAAATTCAGAATAAGAATAATTAATAAATAATTTTTAAAAATAATTAGGACAAATCAGAGAAAAATGCCACAATACTTTTAGTCCTCTGACTATGCATGTTTACAGTACATTAGGATGCAATAATGAATTAAGTCACTTGATATAGTATGTGATTGAAAAGTTGACCAATAGTACAGTGTCGTAAAGCTAACAAATGCAACCAAAAATGTCTGGTTATTCATCATTATGTAAAATGGCAGGTTGGTGGTCATTATTAAAAAAAGTAAAGTTATAACTTGCAGGAGTATAGCCAAGTGTATGTCAAACCAAATAAATCTTGAAATAGGGAAGGATTAGAACCCAGGTTTTTAATGATATCTGGATCTCCATTGGAGAGATTTCACTTTAATTACCATCATATTGACAAGGGTTTTATCAGACAGGCCAGGAGGTGCATTTGAGATCAGTTTGAGATGCTTCTGAGATCATTCAGCGTTCATTCACAGGTGCATTTCTCCTGCAGATGACCTTCTTCAGACCTACATTTGCCTTCCTAAGTAGTGATGAGCCGAACACCCCCGGGTTCGGTTCGCACCAGAACCCGCGAACGGACCGGAAGTTCGAACGAACATTAGAACCCTATTAAATACAATGGATGCGAACGTTCGAATTCTAAAGTGCTAATTATAACAACTATTATGCATGTTATTGTCCTAAAAAGGGTTTGGGAACCCGGGTTCTGCACCAGGGGACATGTATCAATGCAAAAAGAAGTTTTAAAAACGGTCGTTTTTCGGGAGCAGTCATTTTAATGATGCATAAAGTGAAAAAAAAAAAGTCAAATATTCCTTTAAATATCGTACCTGGGGGGTGTCTAAAGTATGCCTGTGAAGTGCCACGTGTTTCCCGTGTTTAGAACTGTCCCTGCACAAAATGACACTTCTAAAGGAAAAAAAAGCCATTTAAAACTGCTTGCGGCTTTAATGTAATGTCTGGTCCCGGTAATATGGATGAAATTCTTTAAGAAAAATGGCATAGCTACCCCATGACCCCCCCCCCCCTACCCCAGCCCATTACCAGCCCCTTTGGGTCTTGTATGGATATTAAGGGGAACCCCGCACATAAAATAAAAAAGGCCCTATATACTCTGAACAGCCGTATACAGGCGGTGCATACAAGACAGGGACTGTAGGTTTGTTCTTATGTAGAATCTGTTTGTAATTTTGAACAGGTACATTGTTGAAGTGTAGCTCCAGCCCAAAAATCTATTTTTAAACTTTTTGGAAAACATAGGTAAGGGTTATCACCCCTGTAACATTTGTTTTGCTGTCTGTGCCCCTGTTCAGAACATTTCACCTCACTTTCCGTCCCAATGACAACTGTTTTTGAAATGTGGTGTTTTTCTTGAAACAAGGATTGCTGATAAAGCATCAGTACAGAGGAGACACCTTTCTCCCATATTTATTCTTACAGGAGAGAATTTTCCTTCCTAGTGGTAGATTTCCTCTCACTTCCTGTTGTCTTCTTGCGTTTGCAAGTAGGAGTCGTTTGTAAGTTGGATGTTTGAAAGTAGGGACCTGCCGTATATACTCTGCAGAAATAGGCCCCTTAGTTGTTGGTGTTGGCACAACACTGTAAGCACTCACAGTTACTCTTGGTTGGTGCTGGAACGCCCTGCTGTCAACTATTATATCAGGAATTTTAATTACATATAATTGTTGAACAGTGGTAGTAAAAATTGGGCCTTTGATGGTGGTGCTGGTGCCACAACACTGTAAGCCCTGACAGTTACTCTTGGTGGGTGCAGCAATGGGCCCTGCTGTGAATTATTAGATCAAGAATTGTAATTACATGCCCCTGTTGAACAGGGGCTGAAAAATTGGGCCTTAGGCACTGGTGGCACAACACTGCAACCCCTCACAGATACTGTACTTGGAGCACAGCAATGAGCCCTGTTGCAAAGTATTGCTTCAAAAATTGTAATGACACGCCCCTGTTAAACAGGGGCTGAAAAATTGGGCCTTAGGCACTGGTGGCACAACACTGCAACTCCTCACAGATACTGTACTTGGAGCACAGCAATGAGCCCTGTTGCAAAGTATTGCTTCAAAAATTGTAATTACACGCCCCTGTTAAACAGGGGCTGAAAAATTGGGCGTTAGGCACTGGTGGCGGCACCCATAAACAAAAATGATCTTCCAAGCTATCATCATCAATCGTATCATTGAGGACTCGGAGGAGGAGGATAGGCAGTCAACATAACAGCACAGGCACTCAGCATCAGCATCAGTCTTGAAGGGATGTGACATTTTAAAATCAATTAGTCTGTTATATCAGCATCAGGTGTGTGGTAGCTGGTGGTGATCCAAGACTGGTTCATCTTGATGAAAGTCAGTCGATCAACCGAGTCGGTGGACAGGCGCACCCTGTGATCCGTGACAAATCCTCCAGCAGCACTGAATGTGCGTTCCGAAAGAACGCTGGATGCAGGACAGGCCAGTAGCTCAATTGCATACTGTGCAAGCTCTGGCCAGTGATCCATCCTCAAGACCCAGTAAGCCAGAGGATTTTCGGTGGGGAAGGTGTCCAAGTCTGACCTTGCCCCTAGATATTCCTGCACCATGTTTATCAGACGCTGGCGATGGTTGCTGGAACCAATCATACTTTGGGGCTGCGGACTAAAGAATTGTCTGAACGCATCGGTCAGACGGCCACCTTCCCCACCGCTCCTTCTTTGACTGGCCGAAGCCTCAGCAACTCGTTGTCCAGGACCAGGAGTTTGCAACCTCCCAGTCTCTGGGAACGCGTTGCACAGACCTTTCTGCAAGGCCTCCCGGAGTTGTCTCATCCTCTGCTCCCTCTGCGACGGTAACATAAGGTCCGCAACCTTACCCTTGTACCGTGGATCAAGGAGAGTGGCCAGCCAGTAATGGTCCCTCTCCTTGATCCGAAGAATACGAGGATCCTTCCGCAGACTTTGCAGGATCAGGGAGGCCATGCAGCGTAGGTTTGCTGAGGCATTCGCTCCGGAGTCCTCTGGGTCACTAAGGACGACATGATCCGCAGCCACCTCCTCCCAGCCACGTACAAGTCCACTGGTTTCTTGGGACTGTAAATCATCCCTAAAAGACTGCTGCTGATGATGCTGAGTGCCAGCCTCCACCTCCATGCTGACACAATCCTCCTCCTCCTCCTCCTCCTCCTCCTCTTCCTGTGCGATGGGTGGGACAGAAGGAACACTGTCTGGGTAAAGGGGGCCTTGAGAGGCAAGGAAGTCCTCCTCTTCCTGCCTCTGTTCTGCCTCAAGTGCCCTGTCCATTATTCCACGCAGCGTGTGCTCCAACAGGTGGACAAGAGGTACAGTGTCACTGATGCATGCACTGTCACTGCTCACCATCCTCGTGGCCTCCTCAAATGGTGCCAGGACAGTGCATGCATCCCTGATCATGCCCCACTGGCGTGGAGAAAAAAAACCAAGCTCCCCTGACCCTGTCCTGGTGCCGTAGTCGCACAGGTACTCATTGATGGCCCTCTGCTGCGTGTGCAGCCGCTGCAGCATGGCCAACGTTGAGTTCCACCTGGTGGGCATGTCACATATAAGGCGGTTCTTGGGCAGGTTCAACTCCTTTTGCAGCTCAGCCAGGCGAGCACTGGCATTATAAGATCTGCGGAAATGCACACAGACTTTCCTGGCCTGCCTCAGGACATCCTGTAAGCCCGGGTACCTGCCCAAGAACCGCTGCACCACCAGGTTAAGGACGTGAGCCACACAGGGCACATGGGTCAGTTGTCCCTGTCGGAGGGCGGAGAGGAGGTTGGTGCCATTGTCGCAAACCACCATTCCTGGCTTAAGCTGGCGTGGCGTCAACCACCTCTCGGCCTGGCCCTGCAGAGCAGACAGGACCTCTGCCCCAGTGTGGCTTCTGTCCCCCAAACACACCAGCGCAAGCACGGCATGGCATCTTTTTGCCTGCGTACTTGCGTAGCCCCGTGAACGGCTACGGAGCACCGCTGGTTCATAGGACAAACCACAGGAAGAGGCCATGGAGGAAGAAGAAGAGGAGGGGGTGGAGGAGAGAGGTGTGTCACAACCAGTAGTAGCATTTTGGAGGCGTGGCGGTGGGACAACCTCCAACACTACTGCACCTTGTCCTGAATCCTTCCCAGCTGCCAAAAGAGTGACCCAATGGGCCGTGAAAGAAAGGTAACGTCCCTGTCCATGCCTGCTGGACCATGAGTCAGCGGTAATATGCACCTTACCGCTGACCGCCCTGTCCAGCGAGGCCAAGACATTGCCTTCCACATGCCGGTAGAGAGCCGGAATAGCCTTCCGTGAGAAAAAGTGGCGTTTGGGAACCTGCCACTGAGGAACCGCACATTGCACAAACTCACGGAAGGGGGCCGAGTCTACCAACTGAAAAGGCAGCAGTTGAAGCGCTAGCAATTTAGCCAAGCTAGCATTCAACCGCTGGGCATGTGGATGGCTGGGAGTGAACTTCTTTCGACGGTCCAGCAGCTGGGGCAGGGAAATTTGCCTGCTAGAATCGGACGTCGGTGTACTGCTAGCAGAGTGGGCGCAAGTACTTGGCTGTGACACACCTAATTCTACACCTTCATTCCTCTCAGTGCATGTTTCAGAGAGGACTGAAGTTATAGTGGGGTTGGAGATCCCAGCTGATGCGGTGCAAGGAGAGGTCCGCTTTGTTCTTTGGTGTGGGTCTTTGAGGTAGGCTTGCCAACGAGCTGCATGGCAGGTCAACATATGTCTGGTCAGGCATGTGGTACCCAAGCGGCTGATGTTTTGGCCACGCGATATACGCTTGAGACATATGTTGCAAACAGCAGCTGTGCGATCTGATGCACTAGCCTCAAAAAAGGCCCACACCAAAGAACTTTTTGAATGACGGGCAGAGGCAGCGCCCTGCACAGGCGGAGCTCTGCGGTGTGATTCCGTCGGTGTACTGCCCTTACGCTGGCCACCAAAGGGCATCCTGCCTCGTTGGAGATGTGCCTCCTCCTCATCCTCCTCCTCCTCCTCTCTCCTATTAGGCACCCACGTGGAGTCATTGACCTCATCATCCCCTCCCTCCTCATCACTGGAGCCAATCTGGCAGTATGCTGCAGCTGCTGGAACATGACTGCCAGATTGGTGTCCTTCTTGAGCATCCCCTCTGTCTGCTCTCACGCTACTGCCTTCCTCTAGCTGGGTTTCATCATCAGACCCTTCGAAACGCTGGGCATCCTCCTGGAGCATGTACCCAACACTGTGCTGAAACAGTTCGGGGGACTCCTCAGGAGGAGGACATGGTGGGTCTAGGGAAGGAGTGACTGATGATTTGTCTGACATTGATACCAGGGAAGACGACGCTTTGGCAGCTGCTTTTCCAGTACCCTGAGCCTGGGTGAGAGAGGATGAGGAGGAGGAGGAGGGCTTGGTCATCCACTCTACCAAGTCTTCGGCATGATGTGGCTCAACATGTCCAGCTGCCGAAAAGAAGGACAAGCGTGTCCCATGGCCATGTGCTGATGACAATGCACCGCGTCCACGACCAGCACTGTTGCCCCCAGACACAGAGCCTGCTTGCCCTCTTTTATTGCCTCCTGACTGTCTGCCTCTCCTTGTTTGCCTTCCAGACATTCTAATAGATGGCCTGCAGGGAGATGGGAAAAAAGCAATAAGGGCTACCTTCAGGTGTCCTTCTCTGTCCCTGGAAACAAGGACTTGCAGAGTGAAAGAAAAAAAACACTCTCCCTACCTACAGTTTTCTGTCCCTAGAAAAAATGTTTTTTTTAATCACAATATAGCACAAGGAAAATTAACTCACTGTCCTTACAGGTCCCTGGAAACAAGGACTTGCAGAGTGAAAGAAAAAAAACACTCTCCCTACCTACAGTTTTCTGTCCCTAGAAAAAAATGTTTTTTTTAATCACAATATAGCAAAAGGACAATTCACTCACTGTCCTTCCAGGTCCCTGGAAACAAGGACTTGCAGAGTGAAAGAAACTGACACTGTCCCTACCTAGAGTTTTCTGTCCCTGGAATAAATGTTTTTTTCAGCACAATATAGCACAAGGACAATTAACTCACTGTCCTTACAGGTCCCTGGAAACAAGGACTTGCAGAGTGAAAGAAAAAAAATACTCTCCCTACCTACAGTTTTCTGTCCCTAGAAAAAAAATGTTTTTTTTAATCACAATATAGCAAAAGGACAATTCACTCACTGTCCTTCCAGGTCCCTGGAAACAAGGACTTGCAGAGTGAAAGAAACTGACACTGTCCCTACCTAGAGTTTTCTGTCCCTAGAATAAATGTTTTTTTTAATCACAATATAGCAAAAGGACAATTCACTCACTGTCCTTCCAGGTCCCTGGAAACAAGGACTTGCAGAGTGAAAGAAACTGACACTGTCCCTACCTAGAGTTTTCTGTCCCTAGAATAAATGTTTTTTTTAATCACAATATAGCACAAGGAAAATTAACTCACTGTCCTTACAGGTCCCTGGAAACAAGGACTTGCAGAGTGAAAGAAAAAAAACACTCTCCCTACCTACAGTTTTCTGTCCCTAGAAAAAAATGTTTTTTTTAATCACAATATAGCAAAAGGACAATTCACTCACTGTCCTTCCAGGTCCCTGGAAACAAGGACTTGCAGAGTGAAAGAAACTGACACTGTCCCTACCTAGAGTTTTCTGTCCCTGGAATAAATGTTTTTTTCAGCACAATATAGCACAAGGACAATTAACTCACTGTCCTTACAGGTCCCTGGAAACAAGGACTTGCAGAGTGAAAGAAAAAAAATACTCTCCCTACCTACAGTTTTCTGTCCCTAGAAAAAAATGTTTTTTTTAATCACAATATAGCAAAAGGACAATTCACTCACTGTCCTTCCAGGTCCCTGGAAACAAGGACTTGCAGAGTGAAAGAAACTGACACTGTCCCTACCTAGAGTTTTCTGTCCCTAGAATAAATGTTTTTTTTAATCACAATATAGCAAAAGGACAATTCACTCACTGTCCTTCCAGGTCCCTGGAAACAAGGACTTGCAGAGTGAAAGAAACTGACACTGTCCCTACCTAGAGTTTTCTGTCCCTGGAATAAATGTTTTTTTTAATCACAATATAGCACAAGGAAAATTAACTCACTGTCCTTACAGGTCCCTGGAAACAAGGACTTGCAGAGTGAAAGAAAAAAAACACTCTCCCTACCTACAGTTTTCTGTCCCTAGAAAAAAATGTTTTTTTTAATCACAATATAGCAAAAGGACAATTCACTCACTGTCCTTCCAGGTCCCTGGAAACAAGGACTTGCAGAGTGAAAGAAACTGACACTGTCCCTACCTAGAGTTTTCTGTCCCTAGAATAAATGTTTTTTTTAATCACAATATAGCAAAAGGACAATTCACTCACTGTCCTTCCAGGTCCCTGGAAACAAGGACTTGCAGAGTGAAAGAAACTGACACTGTCCCTACCTAGAGTTTTCTGTCCCTAGAATAAATGTTTTTTTTAATCACAATATAGCACAAGGAAAATTAACTCACTGTCCTTACAGGTCCCTGGAAACAAGGACTTGCAGAGTGAAAGAAAAAAAACACTCTCCCTACCTACAGTTTTCTGTCCCTAGAAAAAAAATTTTTTTTTAATCACAATATAGCAAAAGGACAATTCACTCACTGTCCTTCCAGGTCCCTGGAAACAAGGACTTGCAGAGTGAAAGAAACTGACACTGTCCCTACCTAGAGTTTTCTGTCCCTGGAATAAATGTTTTTTTCAGCACAATATAGCACAAGGACAATTAACTCACTGTCCTTACAGGTCCCTGGAAACAAGGACTTGCAGAGTGAAAGAAAAAAAATACTCTCCCTACCTACAGTTTTCTGTCCCTAGAAAAAAATGTTTTTTTTAATCACAATATAGCAAAAGGACAATTCACTCACTGTCCTTCCAGGTCCCTGGAAACAAGGACTTGCAGAGTGAAAGAAACTGACACTGTCCCTACCTAGAGTTTTCTGTCCCTAGAATAAATGTTTTTTTTAATCACAATATAGCAAAAGGACAATTCACTCACTGTCCTTCCAGGTCCCTGGAAACAAGGACTTGCAGAGTGAAAGAAACTGACACTGTCCCTACCTAGAGTTTTCTGTCCCTGGAATAAATGTTTTTTTTAATCACAATATAGCACAAGGAAAATTAACTCACTGTCCTTACAGGTCCCTGGAAACAAGGACTTGCAGAGTGAAAGAAAAAAAACACTCTCCCTACCTACAGTTTTCTGTCCCTAGAAAAAAATGTTTTTTTTAATCACAATATAGCAAAAGGACAATTCACTCACTGTCCTTCCAGGTCCCTGGAAACAAGGACTTGCAGAGTGAAAGAAACTGACACTGTCCCTACCTAGAGTTTTCTGTCCCTAGAATAAATGTTTTTTTTAATCACAATATAGCAAAAGGACAATTCACTCACTGTCCTTCCAGGTCCCTGGAAACAAGGACTTGCAGAGTGAAAGAAACTGACACTGTCCCTACCTAGAGTTTTCTGTCCCTAGAATAAATGTTTTTTTTAATCACAATATAGCACAAGGAAAATTAACTCACTGTCCTTACAGGTCCCTGGAAACAAGGACTTGCAGAGTGAAAGAAAAAAAACACTCTCCCTACCTACAGTTTTCTGTCCCTAGAAAAAAATGTTTTTTTTAATCACAATATAGCAAAAGGACAATTCACTCACTGTCCTTCCAGGTCCCTGGAAACAAGGACTTGCAGAGTGAAAGAAACTGACACTGTCCCTACCTAGAGTTTTCTGTCCCTGGAATAAATGTTTTTTTCAGCACAATATAGCACAAGGACAATTAACTCACTGTCCTTACAGGTCCCTGGAAACAAGGACTTGCAGAGTGAAAGAAAAAAAATACTCTCCCTACCTACAGTTTTCTGTCCCTAGAAAAAAATGTTTTTTTTAATCACAATATAGCAAAAGGACAATTCACTCACTGTCCTTCCAGGTCCCTGGAAACAAGGACTTGCAGAGTGAAAGAAACTGACACTGTCCCTACCTAGAGTTTTCTGTCCCTAGAATAAATGTTTTTTTTAATCACAATATAGCAAAAGGACAATTCACTCACTGTCCTTCCAGGTCCCTGGAAACAAGGACTTGCAGAGTGAAAGAAACTGACACTGTCCCTACCTAGAGTTTTCTGTCCCTAGAATAAATGTTTTTTTTAATCACAATATAGCACAAGGAAAATTAACTCACTGTCCTTACAGGTCCCTGGAAACAAGGACTTGCAGAGTGAAAGAAAAAAAACACTCTCCCTACCTACAGTTTTCTGTCCCTAGAAAAAAATGTTTTTTTTAATCACAATATAGCAAAAGGACAATTCACTCACTGTCCTTCCAGGTCCCTGGAAACAAGGACTTGCAGAGTGAAAGAAACTGACACTGTCCCTACCTAGAGTTTTCTGTCCCTGGAATAAATGTTTTTTTCAGCACAATATAGCACAAGGACAATTAACTCACTGTCCTTACAGGTCCCTGGAAACAAGGACTTGCAGAGTGAAAGAAAAAAAATACTCTCCCTACCTACAGTTTTCTGTCCCTAGAAAAAAATGTTTTTTTTAATCACAATATAGCAAAAGGACAATTCACTCACTGTCCTTCCAGGTCCCTGGAAACAAGGACTTGCAGAGTGAAAGAAACTGACACTGTCCCTACCTAGAGTTTTCTGTCCCTAGAATAAATGTTTTTTTTAATCACAATATAGCAAAAGGACAATTCACTCACTGTCCTTCCAGGTCCCTGGAAACAAGGACTTGCAGAGTGAAAGAAACTGACACTGTCCCTACCTAGAGTTTTCTGTCCCTGGAATAAATGTTTTTTTCAGCACAATATAGCACAAGGACAATTAACTCACTGTCCTTACAGGTCCCTGGAAACAAGGACTTGCAGAGTGAAAGAAAAAAAATACTCTCCCTACCTACAGTTTTCTGTCCCTAGAAAAAAATGTTTTTTTTAATCACAATATAGCAAAAGGACAATTCACTCACTGTCCTTCCAGGTCCCTGGAAACAAGGACTTGCAGAGTGAAAGAAAAAAAATACTCTCCCTACCTACAGTTTTCTGTCCCTAGAAAAAAATGTTTTTTTTAATCACAATATAGCAAAAGGACAATTCACTCACTGTCCTTCCAGGTCCCTGGAAACAAGGACTTGCAGAGTGAAAGAAACTGACACTGTCCCTACCTAGAGTTTTCTGTCCCTAGAATAAATGTTTTTTTTAATCACAATATAGCAAAAGGACAATTCACTCACTGTCCTTCCAGGTCCCTGGAAACAAGGACTTGCAGAGTGAAAGAAAAAAAACACTCTCCCTACCTACAGTTTTCTGTCCCTAGAAAAAAATGTTTTTTTTTATCACAATATAGCAAAAGGACAATTCACTCACTGTCCTTCCAGGTCCCTGGAAACAAGGACTTGCAGAGTGAAAGAAACTGACACTGTCCCTACCTAGAGTTTTCTGTCCCTAGAATAAATGTTTTTTTTAATCACAATATAGCAAAAGGACAATTCACTCACTGTCCTTCCAGGTCCCTGGAAACAAGGACTTGCAGAGTGAAAGAAACTGACACTGTCCCTACCTAGAGTTTTCTGTCCCTAGAATAAATGTTTTTTTTAATCACAATATAGCAAAAGGACAATTCACTCACTGTCCTTCCAGGTCCCTGGAAACAAGGACTTGCAGAGTGAAAGAAACTGACACTGTCCCTACCTAGAGTTTTCTGTCCCTAGAATAAATGTTTTTTTTTAAGCACACTATAGCAGAAGCACAAAACACACTGACACTCTCCCTACCTATCCTTCTCTTTCCCTAAACTAAAGGAATCCAGGTTAAGCAAGAAAGAAATAACAGTCACTGTCCCTGCCTATGCTACTCTATCCCTGCTCCGGAACACACTACACTAGGCCGCCGTGCTGGCGGCCTTTTATAGTGTGGGGCGTGTACTAAACACCCTCAGCAATAATTGGCCACAGGCATCCTGCCTGTGGCCAATCATTGCTCTCCTCGCTGCCGGCGCTGTGATTGGCCAAGCATGCGGGGTCACAGTGCATGCTTGGCCAATCACAGCGCCTGGATGACACTGCGATGGCGTAGTGCATTGTGGGCCGTTCGCGTCACTCGAATTTGGCGCGAACGGCCCAAATCGTTCGATCTTCGTCGAACGATCGAACAGCCAATGTTCGAGTCGAACGTATGTTCGACTCGAACACGAAGCTCATCCCTATTCCTAAGCTGCATCAACCTAACTCAAGCCTATTTAGCATTCCCATTGACTTGTTTCGGGAGATAAACAGTCCTTAAAAAAATTAAAGCCTCTGCACTTATGCAAACTCGCAGAGCCATTTCTGTGCTTGCAGGGCTTGTTTTGCAGGGCTTGTTCTGGAAAGCTAGAAGATGGCAGTATTGGTGGCAGTGTTAAGTAAGGCCCGCCCATACATGGTTCAAATCTCAGCTGGTTCAGCAGGAACCGTTAATGGGCAGGCTGAATGTACCTAGTTGACCAAGTTTGATAATCACCGTCTTCTCCTGGCAGGGATGGCTTCCCCACCACCAGGAGAAGATAATTGCTGATTCCTGTCAGCATTGTCTGTTGATGGGCAAAACCATGCAAATTTATTTTTCTGCAATTTGCACCGTGTATGTCCAGCCTTGAAGATGGGTAGGGTGCAAAGGACAACATCCCAAAGAAATGTCAAGGTTAAATTGTAAACCAGTAACCACTGTCAAGGCCCAAGGAAAGCTGCTTAGGTGAAGTAACCTGCAGCAAGCTCAAGCTTCGTTATCAAGTATTGTCTACTTAAGATAAGAGTCACTAAAGTTTTGTAAACGTAGAAAGTCTTTTACCTTAATGCATTTTATGCATTAAGGTGAAAAAACTGTCTGTGTGCTGCTACCCCTTCCTCCCCCAATCCTTACCTGAGCTCCCTTCAATCCAGCAATGTTTATAATGTCAATCACAGCCAGTGAGCCAATGAGGAGAGCATGGAGGTGGGGCCGAGCTACGGCCCTATGTGTCCTATGGACACATAGCCCCAGCCACCCTTTATCATTACCTGAGCCCATTCTTGATCCAGCGCTGTGCTCTAGAGCAGCTGCTTTCTCCGCTCTCTCTTCACAGAGTAGATTGATAGCAGTTGGAGACATTGGTTCCTGCTGCTGTTAATCAAATCCTGTGATGAGGGATTGGGGTTGGGGCCCAAGCCCCACTGTCTGTGCCAATTTACGCAGACATCATGGCTTTAAATCAATCCCACAGGGTATGCCACCATAAGAAGCAGCTTCCAATGGTAGCAAACTGAGAAGAGGGGGAGCTAGGAGCACCGCCAGGGGACCTGAGAAGAGGAGGATTGGGGCTGCTGTGTGCAAAACCATTGCACAGAGCAGTTAAGTATAACATGTCTTTTTTTTTTTTTTTTAAAGCATTTACATTCACTTTAAGAGTAGCCCATCTGTACCCATAATAGTAAGCTCTTGCTGTCACCAAAATAATATTGCGGTTTTCCTTTTAGTGGTAAAAGTTGTCTACACCACCAACTTGAGTGTGTACAGCTCGTTGTAGCTGTACAAAACACAAGAACTTTTATTTTTATAACTGAGACTGAGCTGCCCCCAATTCTACAACACCAATAGTATCTATCTTTTTATCTTTGGTGGCTGTTTTGCCATGCTTTGGATTTCATGGGTATGCAGAGCTGCAGCTCTGGGCTAAGAGATAATGGGGTTACACGGTCATTATATAATACTGCATGTTGCAAAAATAATCTAAAAAAATACCATTAAATTCAGTACGATTTTATCTTGCAACTGATACAGTGGCTGAGAAAATCATATTCAAATCATATTGGGTAATAAAGCAGAAAAACCTATAGACATGATTATTAAATATGTTTAAAATGGGGTATGGAAAAAATATTGAGGGGTATCATTTCTACACATGTATTGCTTAGATATAAATATTTCTATGTACATCTCTGAATATTGTTCAGTTACCCATCAATACAGACTAAAATGACAGATGCTAAGGTTTACATTCAGCAAGCAAAACATAATGGCACTACTGATACTGACAAGGCTTCTGTGAGTCAGATTCACATGAGGTAGCTATTTGTCCTTGGTAATAGGTTTGCGCTTTGATGTCCCCATCAGGGGTGTATTTAAGATTTATGCTGCTGAAGGCAAACATGAATGATTATAGCTTTTTGTCACTTCTGTTACACCGTCTTGAACACTGTTAGAGGTAGCATGCTCTCTGCTTTATATACAGAATTACAATTGGACAATTCAATAACCAATAAAGAGCATCTACAGAAAAAGTAGATGGCTTTGTGTTATATAAGCCTAAGAGGTATTTGACCTCTTAGCAGCCACATCAACCCTCTCCCATTTAATTCAGTTTCTTTATCTACACACAGTTGTCCAGGCAAGGTAACAGAATGGTGGGTTTTGCTTTTGACCTCTGCCAATCTACTGCCCTTGGCATTCCCCCTAAGAGTTTTGTGGCAAGTATGACCCTAGTCCTTATATTTCTATTTTCTAAATTGTGCTGTGAGAGAGTGGAAAACAGATCAGATGCAAAGATGCTATTTGCCAAAATTCAACAATGCTTCTCTCCTCTCCAAGCTTACTAATAATGCATTGGAATAAGTTCACGTGTTAAAACTTACGTTCCGAGTTTGCAAATCCACAATTACTGTAGGGGTTTTTCTAACACTACAAAAAGCATTTTATTTCTGCTTTACAAGCGTACATGTTTGTTGTGAGCCAAAATATAAGCATGTTTAAGATCTAATATTAAAGAAAAATTCACCCACAAGGGGGACGTTCCACTAGTCTGCCTCCTCCCCTTTAAAGTGGATGTAAACCCCTCATACACCCAGTGAAGTGAACAGCCTCAGATGATACACAGGGGTGAACCAAATCTCCCTACATAGGTTTAACATGTATATCTGCTGTCTTCACATTTATATACCGTTTAGAAAGTTCAGATCGTGTTAGGAGATTTTCTCTTCCTGTTTAACACTGAGTGTGATGTTTGGGCATACAGCCAAGATAGCCAACATTGCTGATTGGAGGAAAGGCACACACCCCCTCATTGTAAGCAGAGACTTTCAGAGGTGTTTTGTAATAGGGCCAGCTCCCTGCTAATCTATTTTAGCAACCTCCCCTGACATAAGATTCAGGCTGCTTTTGTCTAAAGTGTCAGAGAATTTGTCAGGAGTTATCAGGCTGATAACAGAGGTTCAGGAGAGAGCTACGGGACTTAGCTCATTGAAGAGAGATAACAAAATATTGCAGATATATGTGCCCAGCTCAAATTTCATGAATCGGGTTTACATCCACTTTAAGTTTTCTCACTTCGTTTTTTTTTGGGTGGGAGCAGGTACCTGTTTGACAGGTACCAGCTCCCACTTCTGGTTGGATCACGCACCCATCTGAGTGGAAGTTTGGCCCCTCTTTCCCCCCGCAACCTTCTGGGACATGATCGCATCTGCAGTGGGAAGCCAGCTGTAAAGCTGCAAGCAGTCACAGTAGTTGGCTTCGCAAAGTAAACATGCCAGTGCCTGGACCCGAAGACGACTAAATCGCTGGCGAATGTGAGGACAGCACTGGATCCCTGGACAGGTGACTGTCCTATTAAAAGTCAGCAGCTACAGTTTGTGTTTTCACAAGAAAACCTTCTTTAATATTATTATGTATTTATCTTACATATATGGGTATCTTTGGACCTCAGTGAACCATAGACCTGCAGGTTAGGGTGAGGGAGGGAAATTCTTGGCGTAAGGGATTTTTTGGGCTGATAGACCTTTGTTGTT
The DNA here is from genome assembly GCA_029206835.1 of Rana muscosa. Lineage (NCBI taxonomy): Eukaryota > Metazoa > Chordata > Amphibia > Anura > Ranidae > Rana > Rana muscosa. Next base: position 132,350,685 of record CM055120.1, read on the forward strand.
CCCCATCACCAATACAACAAAAGCTTTTCCCCACTATAGTTGGATAATCTTTGTTTATCCAGTTACCACATCAGCTTTTCCTTTCTCATCCTGATGAAGCAGTAATGGAAAACGCGTTGACTGAGGAGGATTGTTCTCCACAGATTATTATGCTGTAATCAATGTAATAAATAATGCATTCTTTTGGATTAGATATGATGGCTGTGGGGAATTAAGTTAGGGCACTTTCACACTGAGGCAGCGAGGGCATTGGCGGTAAAGCGTCGCTAAAAAGCGGTGATTTGCCATCGTTTTAGTGGTGCTTTTCGGCCACTGGCGGGATGATTTTAACCTCCACTAGCGGCCAATGAAGGGGTTAATAGCGCCCATGGTTTCAAGGGGGGGGGACTTTAGGAGCAGTGTATACACTGCTCTTAAAGTGCCCCGAAGATGTTAAAGTAGCCTAAGGCTACTTTCACACTGAGGCGCTTTACAGGCATTTTAGCGCTAAAAATAGCGCCTGCAAAGCGCCTCTCCTGTCACTCCAGTGTGAAAGCCACAGTGCTTTTTTTTTTACGTACCACAAGTGCACCGCTCCAGTGTGAAAGCCAGAGTGCTTTCACACTGGAGCAGTGCGCTTGTGGGACATTAAAAAAAAGTCCTGCAGGCAGCATCTTTGGCACGCTTTAGGAGCAGTGTATACACTGCTCCTAAAGCGCCCCTGCCCATTGAAATCAATAGGCAGTGCCTCCAAAGCACCTGCAAACGGGCACTATTAACCCCTTCATCGGCCGCTAGCGGGGGTTAAAAATGCCCCGCTAGTGGCCGAAAATCGCAGACAGGACGACGGTAAAGCACTGCCAACGCCCCCACCGCCTCAGTGTGAAAGTGCCCCAACAGTTCACATATTGATGTAATGCTATGAATTGTATGACTTTTAATAGGTCGGACTGAAATTTTTCATGTAAAAAAAAAATGTATTAAGATTTGTTATATGTCTAACTATTTGTGTGCCCCATTAATGTGCCAGTAAAGTCTGACAAGTTGTGGCTCTTGGGCTGTAGATGTATTACCCACTATAGCAATATAACCCCAACATTCACCCCAATCCTATTAAAAGTGACATGATCTGGTGATGATCTAAATCCTTTGTGAATTTGTTTCTTTAGGGTCTGTAAAAATAGGTGACCCATCTTCTCTTCAATATAAGGCACAGAAGTGCAGGAGGAATTGGTCAGCTGTTCTATCACTATAGCCTACGGGCAGAAACTGATATGTAAGAAGTAATAGTAACAAACACACACCTAAAAGCAAAACAGACCTTCAGGTACAAATAATTAGTAAAGACATTGTGGTGAATTTGAAAAATATATAAGGGCTATAGAAATCAAATCCTGGAGGCTAAATGTGGAACCTTCAAAATGTGTTTCACCACAAATCCCAAAATAAGTATTGTGCTTACAGGCATTTTATAATGCACAACTTTTTCTTGAAACTTGTACTTGCTTGCCCTAAACCTCAGGTTCCTTCTTTCATACGTCTTTCCACTTGCAATAAAAAAATTTGAATTTATTTTTTAACCTGTCAATTATTTAATAACCTTCTCTCAAAAGATCCAGGCGATCTCTTGGCATTACAGAAAGGTGACCAAGCCCTGCTGTGGAGCAACATTCCCCTGTATGTAAAAGGGAGTCCAAATTCCATTACCATCTCAAATACTGACTATGTGCTTTATTAACTTTTAACAGTTATATTTTTGAATACACTAACAAGGTCAGTATTGCATCTGGTTTTCAAAATTCTTCTTGGCAGATTCAAGAGTTCACGCCTTAAAGCCTTTTCATAACACCCAAGGGAGAAGTGTTTGAACAAACTACCTTTTGTATTCTGAAAGTTAACGTTTTAAATTAATGTTTCTTCCCAAATTATGGAGTCAGCAACATGCTGCCCTTTCTAGTCCATTACGTTTTTACTAGAATTTGAAAATAATTAACACGGCATTCTTTAGTCTGGACTCTGCATAAAACAGGGCAGAATGATGAACTGTAACCCAGGTATATCATTGCCTACTTCTTTAAAAAATAAAAATGCATTTATGAAAAATACAGCAAAAATTTTAAATGTAATTTTTAGCAGATTAAAATATTTGCTTATCTGTATTTAGCTTTTTTCAGCATATTTAATGCTATAATTCTTATGATTCTTAGGATATAGGATACTAATTGTCATGTCTACATTACTATCCTCCAGGATGAACCATTATTATATTATATTGTCTTATGATTTACTTTGTTTTCTGAAAAAAATATTTTGAAAGTAAAATAGGTCTTAATGTTCATGTCATAATTATTTGAACAGTTTATAGGTGCCAGGTGCCATATAGTGTCCTGAAACATGACCAATCCCATCAACATAATGCATGTGGCAGATCTGGATCTTCTACACAATATTCCCCTACTAGGTTTACTGTTACCCATGTTGTAAGTTGGATCACCCATGACCTAGACACCAAATGAAACATTAGATTTTTTTATGTAGGAATTTTTTCCAAAATCTGTTTTTGTATTATCTAGTAAAGAGTTTGAATCAACTTTGCTGTGCAATTGTGTTCTCTAAGCATGGAGTGCATTATCTAAGTCAGCTGCTGTAACAAGGTGCGTTAAATACGTTAATCTAATTATTTTGTTTAATTAAATTCAGTTGATTCGTTCAATTCATATTTTTTCTAATTTTCTTTAAAATTTAAAGATTTTTTTTTATATATAAAACGTTCGATTCGGCCGATTCAAAATTTATCGATTCAAAAACTCTTTTTTTTTATTCGATTGTGGCAAAGTGAAGAAAATAACAATCTTCATTAAATGATTACAATGAGTCTTTAAATAACCATTGGCTTAACTAAAACAGCATTATTTCAGTACTCTAATAACACACACAGTCTTTGATCTCAGCAATATGTGTACAGTAGGAATTCAACAGGAGTTTGATGTAAAATTTCGAATTGAATATCAGTCCGAATTTCTGAAATTCGGATGAATTTAATTTTGTTATTTGGAGCATTCAGTAAAATTTGTGGATATTGTAATTCGGGTATTCGGATATATTTGAATCTCCGAATAACGTAAAATGTGTCCAAATATTAATAAGGAATGAAACAAACCACACATGTCTACTGATAAGCAGGCTTAAGAGGGCCCACTGGTGCATGCTTGGAGAAGTATTAAATATCTCAGGCACTTTTGGCTCATGGTCCTCTTGCTCTGGCAGGACGTTTAAAGATACTGGCTATCATGGAGTGCTATTTGGGCCTAGAGAAAGCAGACTGGAAATGTCACTTACATGGAAGGTAGTGAATGAGTTGGAAAGCTCCAAAGGAACACTTCCATTGCTGTCCTGCCCTGAATTGTATAACTAAGATACCACTAGAACTTCAGTTGTCAATAAATGACAAAATAATAGTAGTGAGGGATCCTCATTAGCAAGTGTTTTTGACACAGAAAAATTGTTCCTTTGAAACGCATTACTGCCCCTCTGTATAGCCCCCTCCTTTCAGTATCACGTAAGAGTTACCACGAGGCAGTGGATAGTGCCATAGGACACTGGGCATTGGCAGCTTTTTGACAGCCATCAAATCTGGTTCCCTATGTTGCCTTGGGAAGCAAAAGCTACCAATGCACAGTGTCCACATCCAATCCGTATGCTTAATGTCAAGAATCCTCACTATGCTAATGCAATTTCTCATTATGCCAATGAGGATCCCGTGCTACTACTCTTTTGTTGTTTGAGCCTTCTGGATCTTTCAGGATCTCCATTGAAAGCTGCAGGATCCCTGTTGAATGACTATTGATTTCCATTTGAATCTTGCCAAAATTCCTGATGGACATTTCTGAAAGCTGGAACCTTTAGTGCGCTGAACTGAACTGAATCTTTGTGATCCATTGTGTGGAAATTGTGGGTGCAATTTGTCATTTCCATTTTGGTGGTCCTGTCCCTAGCACTGCAATTTTATATATTGCACGTTTAGTTTCTGTCTTTGAAGTTCTACAGCAGGGATCTCAAAACTACGGCCCTTTAGCTGTCCCATAAGGCATTATAAAACTCTGACATTCACAGACATGACTAGGCATGATGGGAATTGTAGTTCCTGAACAACTGGAGGGCCATAATTTGGATACCCATGTTCTACAGGACAGTTATGCTTTACTGCACTCTCATAATGTGAACCTACGAGTCAGGAGATACATTGGAAATAATGCACTCCAGATGTGTCCAATTTTTTATCTATTGTTGTTACAACAGAGGGTAATGACATTGGGCAACTGAAAGTTCCCTCTAGTGGCTAATTTATAAGTATCTACAAGTTTATTTAACACAATAACAAAAATATGCAAGTGTAAGCTCATAATATAATGAAGGTCCAATCAAAACGTTCTTTAAAAAGACAGATATTCATAAAAATTCATCATCTTGTTTTCTCTTTAGCATTTCAGTAGTAATCAGCATCTGCCAAATGCAGTAACAAATTTGATTGTACAGCTAAGTGCTCCAATTTTAAAAAATCAACATCACTGCCCAAAACCCAGAACGCCAAAGCAATGCTTCATTATAGCTAGCTTGGGCATGAACACTAGAATGCATGCTTTACAGACTAATACATTCATAAAAACTGATTCAATTAAAGCATGGTGATGTGACCTATTCGGCACCTATTAATTGTATACAATACTTAACGGAAAGCAAATTGACCTTTGCCACATAAGTTGCCAGGTATGATATGGCTACACAAAGCTACCCTGTGTTCACATGTAAACTATTGTGGGAAAAATGTGTTTATATGTAAAACTTCAACACGACCCGTGAAGCAATAATGTCTGTTTGCAAACTTGTAATGACTATATCTTGGTACACAGTAATAGTGAACCTAAGAAGTAGATATAAGCTTTTATGGTCTGCTCATTGTGTAACTTAGTTTCGGCTGCATGTGGAGTCAGAAAAACTTTTAGTAGACATATAGTTTTTGGTATAAGAGGCTTTATTTCTCTTTTGTGCCAAAAAAGAGCTTTTAGTAGCGATATTGTTGAATGAACGCTGTCTGCTGCCCAGATGTTGCAGGGTGCCTATGTGTGTATGTGCAGCATATGCACCATCACCGGTGCATATGCTGGCCGAAGGAGAAAGGTGCTGGCAGCAGAAGACTCTGCCATGATGGAATTAGCAACTCTGGGGAAAGTTTAGAGCTGTCATTGCTGTAGTCGGAAAGACCCTGAAGTTCATTTGTCATATGGTTGTCAGCGATGGCTATCCACATATTTGTCTCCGAACAGGTTTTCTTTTGGGTCCATTAAGACTATGCATTGCGAGAACACGATAATGCATAGCATCAAGCCACGTGTGTTAAGGCAGCCTCAATATGGAATGAGCCAGCCAACAGTGTACCTTAATGTACAAAAATTATACATTTACCCTTTTATAATATGGTATACCGCATTGCATTTGCATTGTGGCACACTGCAGTACAAGTGCATTGCCCACTACTAAAACATCAATAGGGGTGCCATTTAAAAAATAAACTATGGTGTGCTCATTCTTGTGCATTTTAACATGCTTTTGTGCCACCAATGTGACTGGATATTAGGGGATAAAATTATTTTAGAAAATTGTGCAGTGTTCCTCTAGATACAGACTGATCAGCATTTATTTTTTTTTCACATGGACAGTGTTTGCATGTTTGTTGCTGCAGCTGTTCAATGTCCTAGCTTGTAATATTGAATTGTTAATAATTAATATGAAAAATAAGCTTTCATAAGACAACACCTATGGGAAGGGAGGACAGTGCACATAGGGCTCCACACCTCCAGGCTGAAAGCAACCAAATTCTCAGGAGGTTGAGAAAAGATGACTTCATTTCCCCCAAATCATAATGCATCTTTAAAACTACAATATGTCATCTTATAACATTAGTAATATTGTTATGTGAGCAAAAAAACTGCACCTCCCAAAAAATATACAATGCTACAAACATTTGCTCAGCTAGTTGGGAAAACTTTTTATTTTTTTTTGGAAATGGTTGTAAAGGACACAGGTCAAGAGAAAATTTCAGAGTGAAGAATTGAGATGGTTACCTGTTCCCGGCTAGAAATGAAAGTTATTGTAAAGTCTGTTTTTTTTTTCTATAAAAATAACAAACATGTTATACTTTCCTGCTCTGTGTGGTGGATTTGCACAGGGCAACCCAGACCCGCCTCTTCTTGGGTCCCTCTTCAGTGCTCCTGGCCCCTCCCTCCTGTTGAGTGCTCCCACAGCAAGCAGCTTGCTATGGAGGCACCCTAGCCAAGCCGCAGCTCCGTGTATTCATTTAGACACGTGGTTCGGTCCCGCCCCCTCTCTCTCCCCATTGGCTAACTGAGTTTGATTGACAGCAACAAGATGATGAGGATTGAGGGAATGCTGATGAGGTCACTGATGAGACTTGGGTGCCGGATAGAGCAGAGGAGGAAAGTGAGGGGGAGAAACAACCCAGCTAAGGCAGGATGTCCTCCAGAGGCAGGCATTATGGAACAGTAGAGGGCAGCCCCCCTATGCCACCCGATTGTGGAGCTGTTATCTCCTGGCCCACTTCCCACAGCTCAGCTGTGTAGGCGTTCAGCACATGTGCAGACATTTTTCAATCCCTGCTGCAAGCAGATCAAGCGTGGCAAAAAAAGACATTTGGGTACCACATGCTGACAAGGCATTTAACCTCCAACCACTCAGCCCATTGGCAAGAGCACCTGAAAGCCACACAGAAGGGACCAACTTTCTTCTCCTCACATCTCATTTGTAATATCTCTCATGACCTCTCAGCAGCCTCCACTGAAGGGAATGATGGTATAGCAAAAGGGTGTCACAGGTCCTTGCAGCACATCTGCCAGCAGCACAGCACCAGCTGTGGAGTATAGCAGGCAAATTTCTCTGCCCCCGCTGCTGCAGCGCAAAAAAAAAAATACACTCCCTGCCACCCACAGGTCCAATGTCTAAATTCCAGCTTGTCAAAATTGCTAGCCTTACAACTCCTTCCTTTCCATTTGGTGGATTCTGCCCCCTTCCGTGAATTTGCAGAATGTGCTGTAGAACAATGGCAGGTTGCCAGTGGCCATTTCTTTTCATGTAAGGCCATTCCAGCTCTTTTACTGCAAGGCCAATTCCTGCTTTCATCAAGACTACCTCTAGAAGGTTAAGGGGTAAAGGCACCAACACCACCCAAAGACCTATTTTTCCATACCTGTTACTTCTGTCCAAAGTCTGCCGAAGACGCACCAGAATTTATCCTAAAAATCTGTAATCTTGTTCCGAGTGTGGCCCCAAGCCATAGATTACTAAATAAAGAAAGCTTGCAGGGAAAATCAATTTAAATGTAAATGTTTTTCTTGATAAATGGCAGTTTTGCTGCAGCAGGTTCTATACGTGGTACAGATGCACCACTTTACAGACAGACCAAGGGGACCCCCAGGCACTATAAAGGAATTTTTCATTTTTATTGTTTCACTATAAGCATCATAAAAATCACTGCTCCTTTAAAAATTATCGTTTTTTTTTTGGACTTCAATAGGGTTTGTCATTCGTGTCTGAACTTTTGCGATGTTCAAGAGTTCTGGAACAAACCGAACAGGGGGGTCTCTCGGCCCATCTCTACACACAAGCGTGAACCTAGCCTAAGGTACCAATATCAGCATGTAACAGTACTGTTAATACTGTACAGAAGACATTGAGTGGTATTATAAAGGATGTGTGACTAATCTGAACAGCACGGTCAGTGCCCAGCTTGTCCACAATCTGATTAAGTAAAAAAATGGTGATAATACAACTGTTCTTTTTAGGACTACTGAAAATAAAAAAATACAGCTTCTAAATTTCATTTGATTGTGTGGCAACAAGGACAGAAGGAATCCAAAAGCTATGGGCTACATAATCACTATCCTTTAAATGTAGAGCTTTGCGTTAACGACACTATTGCAAAGTGGAAAGTAGAATGATGATATGGACATTTATCATTTCACATGACAAATTTAGTTTCAGCAACCTCCTTTCTACACATACGCACCCTCAATGGGACAATCTTTCACATTTTCTCACTATTCCATCCCTTGGACATTATTTAATTACATCACTTAATGAATTTCTATAGTTTAATACACCAATTTTCACACCACTGTGATATGGCTCCACCTACATTTGTGTTGGTGGCTCTGGTAACTTTACACAGATATACACATTACGGTGTCTCTATAGTTCACTTATTTATATATATATATATTTCGTTTTTAATATATGTTGGTTTTAACACACATTATGTATACACACCTACATCTCTATACACACGAATATATACACACACATATTTGAAATATTCTTCAATATATATACACAGGGGGTAAATTTGTTCAGAGGTATCTCTTGAAGACACATCTATTTTTGTATTCAGGTGGTTCTAATCACCAACTAATTATGGTCTAATCGTCATTCAGTTTATTCATTGATTGGTCTATACACACCAGCGGTCATTGTTGATCACATGGTTTTCTGGATTGTACTATATATTAGAAGTGTTTTTTATACATGCTAGCTATGAGTAAGCACTAGACTATAGTGTGAAACGCGTCGGCTGTTATCCCTGTTTTGCTGTGATTTGTAGTGCATTTATCCGTTTTTACAATAAAGGCAACCGTCAAGTTTTTTTTGAAGTGCGGCTATCCATACCATCATTCTACTTTCTGCTTGTCTCGTGCATTGCCAGCACCCAAGGTTTCCTGAGGGTACATTGATTGCTATAGCACACTCACCTGGAGCGGTAACTCCCTTCCCTCACTATTGAAAAGTGAACTGAACTCTAAAGTGATAAATATTTTATAAAGAAAACGTAGAAACGTTAATTGTATCTGAAAATTTTTATTTTTTGTCTTCAATTCTTGCTGAAAAATAGCAATGTAGTTCCTGGTATAGGAGGTGCCTAGGCCTGCTTTGTTTTCTTCAGCCTCTTAGCTGTATACTGTACGTCAGGGAAATGGCCGTGGAAGTACTGGCAATCTTGCCAGTAGAAGAAATGGCCGCAATAGGCACATCATGTGACAGGTGGATCCCCCTGCTGGCCTATAAAAGGCTGACACTGTCTGACCCAAATTGCTGGATTGTCGTCAGCTTCCTGTGTTCCTGTGTCTGTTTACCTTGAAACCCTTGGCTTGACCTCTGCTTCTGGCTTGACCTGTGATCCTGATTATCTCCTCGGTCTGACCTTGGCTTGGCTGACTATTCTTCGATCCACTGCCCAATGTTTATGACCTGGCTTGCTCCTGTTTGCTCTTGGTGTGTTTCCCGGTATATGACCTCTGGCCTGGCTGCGAACCCTGCTCCTAGTTTATCCTGCAACCGCCTACTCAGGACTTCTTCTTGCACGGCTACTGACATCGCTACCCAGCGCACCCCAGCCACGTTCTGCTTACCAGCCTGCTGCAGCATTACTGGCAACCCGTGCACCTTTGGGCACCGTATCCCCTGTATCACTCCCAGAGGAGCGCTGCACTTAGCCGCAAGGGGCGCCCTCTCTGCCACTCGGCCTCACATCAGAGACTTGACACTGTATCTGTAATATAAAGCTGGTCACACATGGGTTGAAATTCAACCGGTTCAGCAGGGACTAGCCGATTTTCAGTCCATGTACAGTGCCTTGAAAAAGTAATCATACCCCTTGAAATTTTGCATATTTTGTCTGGCTGTGCAGGAGGGACTGTAGCTTCATGTCTAGGACTCCCACCGGGTGGGTGAGACCTGCAGGAGAGCGCCTCCGTCCGCCTCGAGCGGGTCTGTCAGGTCATCCTGCATACTCAAGGCCGGGGATTCAGACCTAAGTGGGAAGCGGTCCAGGGTCTGGGAAGGCCACGGCTTTGTGGCAGGAGAAGGGGCTGCTTTCTTGGGCCCAACTTTCACCATGGGGTGCCTGTGGGTAGCGGTAGCATGTGAAGAGGACTCCTGTGGCAGAACGAGCTCAGGATCGCTCTGCGGGAGTTGTAGAAAGGTGGCAGGGACCAGAGCAGACGGAACATGTGTCTATCATCAGAAGCCACGCACGCGCCCCCTACTTAATTCATTTTTAATATTCAAAGCAAATGCCCCCATCGATCCATGTCTCAATGCTTCATTTTGGTGAGAAATCTCTTTGAAAAACACCCCTTAGCATTTCTGGCTGTGGCCATCTTGAGTAAGGGCAAATAATTCATGTAGAATTTACTTCCTGCTCTTAGCTCAAGTAGGCATGCAAGAGTGTGCTTGGCTGAGAAAACCCTTCCTCCCCTCCTGAAGACTCATGAGATGGATGACATGATTTGCTTAGGCATGGAAACCAGGAAGTAACTGAAGAAATGTAAAAAATAAAAAGTTTAAACACAAGAAAATTAAATATACTTTCCCATCTATTTTTCGAATGCTAGCAGTAGGAGAATTAAAAATAATCAATGTTGATTGGGATAGTGAAGTTCCACTCTAAGATTAAAAGTGTTCATTTCTTTTTCATAGCTAAATAGAAACTATTGCATATTTCACATCCACCACCACAAGCAGGCAGTCAGAACTCTAACATCCGCTGACTTTCAAGTTTCCTGCAGTTCTTTACTGATATACTGTAAACAATAATTGGATGCCTTGCTGTTCATCTATATCCTGAATTCACACAGCTGAATGAGTCAAAGGAGAGGCACGCTCCCGCTACTCCCCTCTACTCTCTCTAGTACACACTGTTCTGTATGAGGTCTCAGAAAGATGCCATCTAAAAGCAAGCAGCTACTACTGGGCCAGCTTGTTAGAAATTCCTAAGGCCTCATGTACACTGAGCATTAAAATGTCTGCTTTCAAGTGCATATAGCATTTTATTTTTTTGCCTCCAAATGCCTCTCCATGTGCAGCAGCGTTTTGGTAGAAAAAAATGTTTGACGTGTGTAAACATGTCTAAACACGTGTGAACGCTAGCCACTTCAAGCATTGAGCCTTATTTCATTTCACTGGCTAGAATAAATTATTAATCTGGCCAATGAAGTGAATTAATGCTCAAGTGCTTGACACAAGTGGAGAAAAGAACATGCAGGCTCTGGTGCAGAATTATTTTTTTATTAAATAAATAAAAGCAGTACACTCACAGACATGAATAGATACAAGCATATCATCTGCTCAAATCCCTCCTCAGCCATGCATGTCTTCTTAGACAGAGCTAAAAGGGGGATAAGATCTCCAGATTCGAGTGCAGCTGACGCCACACTGCACATCAAACAATCTCGCTCATAGCAGAATCGCTGGCTGCAGGACAAGCCAATGTCACCCTCACTACCACATGACTCCGAGGGCTGGCAGCTGATAGGGCATGCAGGTTGTTGCCACGACAACGCGTTTCAGAGGGCATGGCCTCCATTTTCAAGTCCTTGACACACCAAGTGTTAATATGCATTTAGATGCAGCAAGCGTTTTTTTCTGCTAAAATGCTCCTGCTAGGAGGAAAAGCATTTGGGAGATCTGGGCAAATGCCCTATGTGCAATGGGGCCTAAATATTCTTCCAGCACAGTATCCAGTATTAAATGCTGGTCACATGAAAAAGTAGTTTATGATCTAAAAAAAAACTAAATATATGTTCTAATGTAATTGATAAAAGAAAAATATAATTTCTCTGTAAGTATGCAGATAATGAAAGGTAACATAAGACTCAGGTAGTACTATTTCGGTCCAGCAGGAGATGAAATTCTCACCTTGATCCTTGCATGGTTAGATCCCCATCTACATAGCATGGCTCTTACATTGAGGGTTGAGGCTTAGTGCCATGGATAGGGCATCTGAAGTGCTGGTTCAGGTATCACATGGGATAAAAACAGTACAGTAACTGATGCCCACAAGTACATATTTTAATCCATCACAGAGCCACAATGGATTGGGGTTACTTTTCTGTCCAGCTTTATATTCTTCAGAGATTATATATATATATATATATATATATATATTTTTTTTTTATTTTTTTATTTATTTATATATTTTTTCCAGTCAATAAAGCTTTGCAGAAACCACAGCCTTCCTGCTTCCAACACACACACGCTCTTACTATGCCTCAGGAAGCAGAACAAATGAATCAGCTTGCTCCACCTAGGCAATTAAACCTAAAATTATTCACAAAGTACATCTGAGAGAGCCATATAATGAGATAAAGTTACTTTATGTAATTACAATCATTTCCCTTAAAAACAATCATTACGTGTAGAGGAGGGACGCATTGCATTAAAATCCTTTGATGGAATGTGGTGTCCAAACAATTGTCCTTCCCTCATCTTCTGAATCATAGGGTCAAGTGGTACTTTGCAGCAATGCAAGATTAGCAAAAGTATGTCATTGCAAGCAGACAGCTGGGTGCCGATTCCTCTGTGGCGCTGCAGGTATACGCTTGTCTTTGATTATAAGCACTGACCTTGTGTTTTTATACCCCCGATAATAGTTTCCAATTTGAAATGGAAGTGGACAAGCTTCAAATAGATTGGTCTGGTCTCCTGTTTTCATTCAGATGTGTACAAATTACCCCTACATGCCCTTTTTCTGGAAACAGTAAGGTCTGAAAGAAACTCTTGTTATATTGTTGCCACTTAGGTTTCACCGAGCCGGCATTATCTGCTCACAGCTTTTAATGACTTCCTGCTGCGAGAGAGGCTCTGTAGAAGTCTTGGCAGCCGGGCTAAGAATAGCATTAAATGCAAGGTTATCTAGGCATTACACTCACTGTAACATGCAATTAACTCTCCTCTTCCATTTTCATTACACAATTATTCATTAATGTCAATTTAATTTTATGCATTGTTCTACATGACCGAAGGCTGATTATGGGCCTTTTCACTCCAATATCCCAAGTTAACTGGTGCCAGCCTCACTCAGGGCTGCCTAATTGCAATTTAGCCCAGACAATTCCTCCCATTTGTGCCCTCCGGTAATGGAACAACAGATCACGGCCAGGTAAAAAATTAAAGGTGGAAATAAAAGTCAAAGAAAGGAAAAAGCTCAGCAAAATGATTTTGTGATTTAAAAGAAAAGAAAAAAAAATCTAGATGTGAATATGAAAATGCACCCTGAGCACTCACTGCTGGTTTTCTAAATTGTCCTTCTTATCCCACAGGGATTTGATGAATTATGTAATACCATTACTGCATATCCCAAATATCCTACACAGTAGTGTCGGAGTTAATTTGTGTGACAATACTCAGCACACTTCTAACATGATATGCAATGCTGGCATGCTTCCCACAGCAATCCAAGTCTATGCCTACTTACTATCAGCACTACTTTATAAACTATTAATACAAATTTATGATGCTACAGATACAGCAATGCTCCTTAAAATAGAAGTGAGCGGCAAGCTATTTTGTGCAAATGCGAGTATAAAAAAAATAAAATGAATAAAAAGATCACATAATCATCGGAATAAAGCAGGTGTTTGCTTAACAGCTGACATGAATTAGGATGTTGTGCATGTAAAAAAGATGTAAAATAACTTTGCTATGACGGTCTTCTATTACTTCTGGCTGCCTCTGGTTTGACTACTTTGGGAGTTACTGTCCTGGAACAAGTATGCAGGTTAGAAAATGACTTTAAAACTCCTGATCTGCTTACTTATTCTGAATCAGTAACACATCACTTCAACATGATAGCCAGGCAATGAGCATTTTCAAACAGGTAGGCATAGAGAGCCTACTTTTTGCTCTCAGCAGTTTTTACTTAAATGGCAACTAAGCAGCGATTGGTGGCGCTATGCTAAGAGTACTTAAATTGCTTGCCCCAGTACCAGAAGTCAGATTATAGCGGATGAGTGCAGCTTCACATACAGCAGCCCCCCCCCTTCACTTAAGACAAGCAGGCATACTTGTACTTAGTGGATTCCAGGGCTCAATACACAAAGTCTTGGGCCAAAGGACTGAACAAACGTATAAGTAAGAGAACTTCTCTGAAGCGATTAAAGACCAAAAAGTCTCAAGGAGTATGATGCATGGACTCTTGCTTAGCATGTGTGAAGCCAGTAAGAAAATCCAGAGGTGTAAAAAAGAAGGGGGTGGAGGAGCCAAATAAATTAATCCTACTGTAATCATTAATGTAAGTATAGTATATATACTTACAGGTTCACTTGAAAATGATATCCATCGAGGATGGGGGTGTTCTGAGGTCTGTTGGTGCCGCTCTGCTGGCTCTGGCAAAGTTCCCCTCGGCCGTGAGGTGTAGGAGATGTCGATTTTCGTTTGCACAGGCTTCTCTGCGGTGTCGCATGACAGGAAGCTCCATGCTAACCAGTCTGGAACGTGGAAGTGATGTCAAACAGCAGGGCAGTCCTCCAAACATAGAGTGGGACGTTTCACAGGCTACGCGCTCGAAGCTCACAGCTCCTTCTACTGGCCTGTTTGCTCTCTGGAGGAGAGCAGTTTAAATACATTGACAGAAAGTACAGTAGGAAGTCCGTGGCTGTGGAACCATAACAGTAATTTGTAATTAAAAACGATTGTTTTAATGGGAATATAAAGATTAAAAACGTGGATCAAAAAATCATTGCAATAAGAATAAAAAATGACAATGAAATAGTAAAAAAAAAAAAAAACGCACTGTACAAAAAAAGTGGTAAGGAAATAAAAAAATTATAATAAGCAATGGGACACTTTGTATATGGATAACATTTTTTTGAATCAGATCTACGTAATACAACAAGAATGGGGGGGGGGTTGCTGAAGTGGGAGAGGGAAAGGGGCTTTATATATGTATAAAGAAGCGGTGGATGAGGGCAAAATTGGTAAACTATAAAATTGTTTTTAGAAGATGAGTAATGAGTAGAAAATACAACTAAAAAATAAAAAGGAAATGAAAATATATTATATGCAAAAGATTTTATAGAAAAAAATTGAGAGGGAAAATTTTATTATATTGGGTGGTGTTTGTATATTTTGGACAGATAGTCACTTACTGTACATGTGACAGAGTACCATCCCCAGACAGCAAGTGACCTGATGTCCATAGTTGGTCAATACAAAATCCTTCGCTGCAAAAAACACCAAAAAGAGAAAACATGGGAATCATAAAGAAAGGAATATGTAAAGAGGGGGGACTACAATAAGGAATGGGTCTCTATTTCCTCGTTGAGCTCCCCCGGCGAGAGAGTGTTTAATGAATATATCCAGTAGGTCTCCTGCTGACATAAGCGTTTGAAGCGTTCTGCAGCAGGAAGATCTCTGGGAATGGCCTCAATGACCCAGACTCTGAGGCCCAAGTGGATTTGCGATGTGTTTTCAAAAAATGAAGAGGGACACTGTTTGTCACAGCCCTTCTCAATGAAACGTCTATGTTCGCCAAAGCGTTGGTGCAGGGTGTGTATGGTCCTGCCCACATAAAAGAGGCTGCAAGGACATGTCAGACAGTACACCACGTACTCACTTGAACAATTGTAAAATTCCTTTATGGTGTATGCTTTACCCTGGATAGTGAAGTTTTTTTGCCCATGCTCAACAAATTTACAGGTGAGACATATTTTTTTCTTACACTGATACATTCCCACTAATGGGATTAAGGAAATGTATGGGACAGAGGTGGGTGAAAAATTTCGGATTTTACTACGTGCTATTTTACTCTTTATATTTTTTGCTTTACGGTAGGAAACCTTGGGTTGTTGGGTAAGGGAAGAGCCCAAAAAGGGATCTCTGAGCAGGATGGACCAATGTTTAGCCATGATGTTCTCCATTTTTTTATGACAGTCATGAAATTGGGTGGTGAATCGTGTAGGTTGTAATTCATGTGTTGTTTTGGGTTTCGAGGGTGGTTTTGAGGCCTGTTGGAGGAAGGCTTCTTGAACCAAGGCAGGTGGGTATCCTTTGTCATGAAATTTTTCTAAAAGGAGTTTGCCTTGTGTATGGTAGTCTTCATCTTTGGTGCAATTATGTCGAATCCTACGGAATCGACTCCTGGGTATATTTTGGATGATGACAGCTTTGGTAGTGGATATAGGAATTCCCGGTGGTGGGTTTGACAAAGTTGGTTGCATGTATTTGGGATTCACTATGGAAGAGTTTGAGGTCTAAAAAGGCTAGTTTGTCAGGGTCCTTAACATGTGTGAAAGAAAGCCCTAGGGAATTGTGAGGCTGGTGGCTGTCAGGACAGGCAGCAGACAATGAGTGTAATCCAGAGACATGCTATATTCAGGACAGGCAGCAGACAATAAGTGTAATCCAGAGACATGCTAAATTCAGGACAGGCAGCAGACAATGAGTGTAATCCAGAGACATGCTAAATTCAGGACAGGCAGCAGACAATGAGTGTAACCCAGAGACGGGCTTAAATTAGAGCAGGCAGTAGACTATAATGTAATCCAGAGACAGACAGAGTTCAGGGCAGGCAGCAGATGAGAGTAATCCAGGAAGAGGCTAAAGTCAAGGCAGGTAATTCACAGTCGGGATCAATAATCAAGATTCAGAGGGCAGCACTGAGCCTGTATAGAAATAACCATCACAAGCCCAGAGCTCTGGGCTTCTGATGCTCAAATGAGGCACACAGGTCAAAAAGGTCAACGAGAGCCAAGAATGCCAACTGGGGGACATGGTCTTTGGCCAATAGGGGCTGAGCGATTGAGCCCCCTTCCAAACTCACTAATACAACGCTCTCAAGCAAAGCCACACCACTCCTTCCCTTGCTGCAGTTGCTTTATAAATCCTGTGTCAGCTGACATCTGAGCCAAGAAGGCGCAATAATGTCATCCCCTGCAACATGTGAACTTGCACCATGGTCAAGATCTAGACTTGAGCACTGCATCATGGGAAGAGGTATTTTGGTGGTAGCAGGAGGGGGTGCAGGAGAGCAGGATGGGCTTTACACAGATACTGTTGCTTTGTCCTTAATGGGCAAAATGTGACAAGGTACCTAGACGCAAGAAATGTTTTTTTGGTATCCCCGTTGAAGCAATTCCGTTTTCTTCCCAGATAGCAAGTAATTGTGCTGCAAGTTTAAAACTGATTTGCCAAGCTATTCCTAGACTTGCCAGGATTCACAAGTTTGTTGCACTATTGCAGCAAGTCCGCATTGCATGACTACAGATCAACTTTCTTTGTAAACATTCTGCAACTCTACTGTAAGTTCTTGTTCAGCTTTGTAGTGCAGTAGTCATCACACCACAGGGGTCACTGTGGCCGAATTTTCATGTTGTAGACTTGCAGAGCTCTTGCTGTAAACTCACTGCTGCAATTTTGCTCTTGCTAGAAACTTGTCATGCAAATTTGCTACAAATTGGAAAAGTGTCCACTAGAACTTGTGGTTCTAATGCTCTGCAAGTGTACAACTTGCCTGTGAAAATGTGCAGCAAGTTAACAAGACTTACAATTTAACACTGCCACAAACTTGTGGCAAGCTATCTTTCCTATCTGGGTTCCTGTCACAGTCGACAGCAAAGAAATGAAATCACAGACAAAATTCTGACACTTATTTTAACACTTCCCACTCTCTTGGAAAAAAAAAAAAGTTTTGTGCAGAGTTGACAAACACTTTGTATAACCTTACTTAGATTAAATTAAAGTGGTATTAAAGGATAAGTTCACCTTTACAAAAAAATTAAATAAATGCACATCTTTTTGCAGGTAAAAAAAAGTGTATTTGGAATTTTAGTTGGGAGCCTGGAAAGCATTGCACCCACGATCAGCAGACCGTGGGCGCTTTGCAGGGCTCTTGCTCATATTTACTCATTGCATGTATGTTATGCTGTGATGCTTTTTGCCAATAAAGGTATCCTTTTGTAAACCAACTTATCATTTAGCCACTCTCATCCACCTCATTCAAAGTCCTGAAATCCCCCCTCTTTGCCAATTAGTAAATAGAGTCCACCTGCGTGTAATTTAATCTCAGTATAAATACAGCTGTTATGTGAAGCCCTTACAGGTTTGTTAGAGAACCTTAGTGAACAAACAGCATCATGAAGGCCAAGGAACACACCAGACAGGTCAGGGATAAAATTGGAGAAGTTTAAAGCAGGGTTAGGTTATAAAAATATATCCCAAGCTTTGAACATCTCGCAGAGCACTGTTCAATTCATCATCTGAAAATAGAAAGAGTATGGCACAACTGCAAAACTACTAAGACATGGCCGTCCACCTAAACTCACAGGCCGGGCAAGGAGAGCATTAATCAGAGAAGCAGCCAAAAGGCCCAAGATAACTTTGGAGAAGCTGCAGAGATCCACAGCTCAGTTGGGAGAATCTGTCCACAGGACAACTATTAGTTGTGCACTCCACAAATCTGGCCTTTATGGAAGAGTGACAAGAAGAAAGCCATAAGAAGTCCTGTTTGCAGTTTGCGAGAAGCCATGTGGAGAAACAGCAAACATGTGGAAAAAGGTGGTCTGGTCAGATGAGACCAAAATTTAACTTTTTGTCCTAAAAGCAAAACGCTATGTGTGGCAGAAAACTGATACTGCACATCACCCTGACCACATCATCCCCACTGTGAAACATGGTGGTGGCATCATCATGTTGTAGGGATTCTTTTCTTCAGAAGGGACAAGGGAAGCTGGTCAGAGTTGATGGGAAGATGGCTGGAGTCGAATACAGGGCAATCTTATGCCCCCATACACACGAGCAGAATTTCCGCCAGCAAAAGTCTGATGTGAGCTTTTCATCAGAAAATCAGACCGTGTGTATACTACATCAGACTCTTGCTGTCAGAATTTCCACCAGCAAAAGTTTGAGAGCAGGTTCTCAAACGGAAAATTTGTTTGTCTGTATGCAATTCCAACTGGAAAAAAAACACGCATGCTCAGAAACAATTCGACGCATGCTCAGAAGCATTGAACTTCTTTTTCTCGCCTCGTCGTAGTGTTGTACATCACCGCGTTCTTAACGCTCGACAGTTCAGAGAACTTTTGTGTGACCGTGTGTATGCATTTCAAGCTTGAGCTTCCGTCAGAAAAAACATCCAACTTTTTTCAGACGAAAATTCTGCTCGTGTGTACAGGGCATTAGAAGAAAACCTGTTAGAGTCTGCAAAAGACTTGAGACTGGGTCAGAGGTTCACCTTCCAGCAGGACAATGACCCTAAACATACAGCCAGAGCTACAATGGAATGGATTCGATCAGGCATCACCTAAAAAGGTGTATCGTGGTCCGAAGAGGGCATGCAGGGCAATCTTACACGCACCACGGCTCCGCCACTAGGGATGAGCTGAACACCCCCCGTTCGGTTCGCACCAGAACCTTTGAATGGACCGAAAGTTCGCACGAACGTTAGAACCCTATTAAATACAATGGACGCGAAAGTTTGAAATCTAAAGTGCTAATTATAACAGCTAATATGCATGTTATTGTCCTAAAAAGGGTTTGGGGACCCAGGTTCTGCCCCAGGGGACATGTATCAATGCAAAAAGAAGTTTTAAAAACTGCCGTTTTTTCGGGAGCAGTCATTTTAATGATGCATAAAGTGAAAAAATAAAAGTGAAATATTCCTTTAAATATCGTACCTGGGGGGTGTCTAAAGTATGCCTGTGAAGTGGCACGTGTTTCCCGTGTTTAGAACTGTCCCTGCACGAAATGACATTTCTAAAAGGAAAAAAAAGCCATTTAAAACTGCTTGCGGCTTTAATGTAATGTCTTGTCCTGGCAATATGGATGAAAATCTTTGAGAAAAATAGCATTGCTACCCCATCACCACCCCCCACCCCAGCCCATTACCAGCCCCTTTGGGTCTTGTATGGATATTAAGGGGAACCGCACACAAAATAAAAAAGGCCCTATATACTCTGAACAGCAGTATACAGGCGGTGCAAACAAGACAGGGACTGTAGGTTTGTTCTTAAGTAGAATCTGTTCATAATTTTGAACAGGTACATAGTTTAAGCTCCAGCCAAAAAATAAATACATTTTTAAGCTTTTTGGAAAACATAGGGAAGGGTTATCACCTCTGTAACATTTGTTTTGCTGTCTGTGCCCCTGTTCAGAACATTTCACCTCACTTTCCATCCCAATGACAAATGTTTTTGAAAAGTGGGATTTTTATTGAAACAAGGATTGGTGATAAAGCATCAGTAGAGAGGAGACACCTTTTCCCATATTAACTCTTACAGAAGAGAATTTCCCTTCCTAGGGGTAGATTTCCTCTCACTTCCTGTTCTCTCCTTTCGTTTGCAAGTAGGAGTCGTTTGTAAGTTGGATGTTTGAAAGTAGGGGCCTGCCGTATATACTCTGCTGAAATTTGCCCCTTACATGTTGGTGTTGGTGAGCCCTCACTATTATATCAGGAATTGTATTTACATGCCATTATTGAACAGTGGTAGGAAAAATTGGGCCTTTGGTGGTGGTGCTGGTGCCACAACACTGTAAGCCCTCACAGTTACTCTTGGTGGGCGCATGAATGGGCTCTGCTGTGAATTATTAGATCAAGAATTGTAATTACATGCCCCTGTTGAACAGGGGCTGAAAAATTGGGCCTTTGGTGGTGGTGGTGGTGGTGTTGCCACAACACTGTAAGGCCTCA
Source organism: Rana muscosa (assembly GCA_029206835.1). NCBI lineage: Eukaryota > Metazoa > Chordata > Amphibia > Anura > Ranidae > Rana > Rana muscosa. Next base: position 132,371,194 of record CM055120.1, read on the forward strand.
CAGTTACTCTTGGTGGGCGCAGGAATGGGCCTTGCTGTGAATTATTAGATCAAGAATTTTAATTACATGCCCCTGTCAAACAGGGGCAGAAAAATTGGGCCTTAGGCACTGGTGCCACAGCACTGCAACCCCTCACAGATACTGTACTTGGAGCACAGCAATGAGCCCTGTTGCAAAGTACTGCATCAAAAATTGTAATTACACTCCCCTGTTAAACAGGGGCTGAAAAATTGGGCCTTAGGCACTGGTGTTGGTGCCACGACACTGCAACCTCTCCCAGATACTCTAGTTGGAGTGCAGGAATGAGCTCTGCTGCAAAGCATTGCATCAAAAATTGTAATTACATGCCCCTGTTAAACAGGGGCTGAAAAATTGGGCCTTAGCCACTGGTGGCGGCACCCAGAAACAAAAAAGTTCTTCCAAGCTATCATCAAGAATCGGATCATTGAGGAGGAGGAGGATAGTCAGTCAACATAACAGGACAGTCTCTCAGCATCAGCATCAGTCTTGAAGGGATGTGACATTTGAAAATACATTTTTCTGTTATATCAGCTTCAGGTGCTTGGTAGCTGGTGGTGATCCAAGACTGGTTCATCTTTATGAAGGTCAGTCAATCAACCGAGTCGGTGGACAGGCGCACCCTGTGATCCGTGACAAAGCCTCCAGCAGCACTGAATGTGCATTCCGAAAGAACGCTGGATGCAGGACAGGCCAGTAACTCAATTGCATACTGTGCAAGCTCTGGCCAGTGATCCATCCTCAACACCCAGTAAGCCAGAGGATTTTCGGTGGGAAAGGTGTCTAAGTCTGACCTTGCCCCTAGGTATTCCTGCACCATGTATATCAGACGCTGGTGATGGTTGCTGGAACCAATCATACCTTGGGGCTGCGGACTAAAAAATTGTCTGAACGCATCGGTCAGACAGCCCCCCTCTCCACCGCTCCTTCTGCTACTGACCGAAGCCTCAGCAACTCGTTGTCCAGGACCAGGAGTTTGTAACCTCCCAGTCTCTGGGAACGCGTTGCACAGACCTTTCTGCAAGGCCTCCCGGAGATGTCTCATTCTCTGCTCCCTCTGCGATGGTAAGATAAGGTCCGCAACCTTACCCTTGTACCGTGGATCAAGGAGAGTGGCCAGCCAGTAATGGTCCTTGATCCGAAGAATACGAGGATCCTTCCGCAGACTTTGCAGGATCAGGGAGGCCATGCAGCGTAGGTTATGGCCTCCCTGATCCTGAGGAGTCCTCTGGGTCACTAAGGACGACATGATCCGCAGCCACCTTCTCCCAGCCACGTACAAGTCCACGGGTTTGTTGGGACTGTAAATCATCCCTAAAAGACTGCTGCTGTTGATGCTGAGTGCCATGCTCCACCTCCATGCTGACACAATCCTCCTCCTCCTCGCCGTCCTCCTGTGTGATGGGTGGGACAGAAGGAACACTGTCTGGGTAAAGGGGGCCTTGAGAGGCAAGGAAGTCCTCCTCTTCCTGCCTCTGTTCTGCCTCAAGTGCCATGTCCATTATTCCACGAAGCGTATGCTCCAACAGGTGGACAAGAGGTACAGTATCACTGATGCATGCACTGTCACTGCTCACCATCCTTGTGGCCTCCTCAAATGGTGCCAGGACAGTGCATGCATCCCTGATCATGCCCCACTGGCGTGGTGAAAAAAACCCGAGCTCCCCTGACCCTGTCCTGCCTGTCATGTTAACAAGCCAACGATTTAGTGCTGGAATGCGGGGCAGTCCTAGCAACCAATCACTTGCCTGTAAACATTAAAAGCATGTCTCCCCCTCTATCCAGACATGCCGCTCCTTCCACCTGCTATGTAAGGTAGGATTAGAAAGAATGGAGGAGGATTGCAAGGAAGGAAGGGAGGCTGTGATAGGGACCAATATATAAAAAAAAAAAAAGGAGGGGGGGGTTGATACAAGGAAGTGGGAGGCTGTGAAGGGGACTGAGATGAAAGTAAGGGGCTGTAAAGAGGACTAGGGTCCAAGGAAGGAGGCTGTGAAGTGGACTGGGGTGCCAGGAAGAAGGGTTGTGAAGGGGACTGGGGTTCAAGTAAGGGGGGCCTGCAATGCAAATAAAGGGGGACTATAAAGGGATACCGGGGTCCTAGGAAAAGGGCCTGTGAAGGGGACTGAGATACAAGGAGGGGGGCTGTGAAAGGGACTGAGATGCAAGTAGGGGGGCTGTGATGGGGACTGAGGTGCTAGGAAGGGGGCTGTAAAGGAAATTGAGATTTCAGTAAAGAGTGGCTGTGGGGGGGAGCTGTGAAGGGGGCTGCAATGCGAGTAAGGAGAGGCTGTAAAAGGTGACTGAGGTGCAAGGAATGAGGCCTGTAAAGGGGACTAGGATTCAAGTAAAGGGGGCTGTGAACAGACTGGGGTGCAAGGAAGGGGGCTGTGAAGAGAACTAGGAACCAAGGATGGGTGCTGTGAAGGGGACTAAGATGCAAGTAAGGGGGGCTGATGTAAAGGGTGGCGGTCTCTGATGTAAGATGGGGGTGCTGGATGTGAAGGGGGGATGTGATGTAAAATGGGGGGACTTGGATGCAAAGGGGGGGCTGTGATGTAAAGCAGGCACTGTAATGTAAAGGGGCTGTATTGTAAAATTGGGGTGTTGTGAAGTAATGGGGAGTTCTGCAATGTAAAAAGGGCTGCTGTGGTGTAAAGGGGCTGCTGTGGTGTAAAGGTAAGGACGGATGAGACTCATGTAAAAAGGGGAAACGGTAATATAAGGGGGAAGGGCTGTGATGTGAAGAAACTGAGTCATAGTTCAAACATGAGCCTCGGACCTCAAATGAATGAAAATTTTAATGGCCAGACCTCCATGAATTTTAATTCAATACCCCTGGTTTAGATCAAAGGATATTCATGTGTTAGAATGGCCCAGTCAAAGTCCAGACCTAAATCCAATTGAGAATCTGTGGCAAGACTTGAAAATTGCTGTTTACAGACGCTCTCCATCCAATCTGACAGAGCTTGAGCTATTTTGCAAAGAATGGGCAAAAATTTCACTCTAGATGTGCAAAGCTGGTAGAGACATCCCAAAAAAAAGACTTGCAGCTGTAATTGCAGTGAAAGGCAATTCTACAAAGTATTGACTCAGGGGGCTGAATACAAATGCACGCCACACTTTTCACATATTTGTAGCGGGTATATATTTTAAAACTGGTGAAGACACCGGTGATGCATAGTTCCCTGTGGCCCAGCAGGTGGCGCTGTCACTTTGGGCCGGGGTTGAACCATCGCTGCAGTGCCGTACCCTTTGTGACCTCTCGCAGCGGTTGTACGGCGGGGCGGGTAACCCGCCGTGCTTGCTGGGAGAGGGTATAAAGGGGGCGGACATCTTCGCCACGAGGTTCGAGTCCCAGGCACCTTCAGCCTGAGGGCTGCTGTTCGCGGTTGGTGTCCAGGTGGCCTAGGCCTAGGCCTGGACACCTGGGCCTAGGCCTGGACACCTGGAGTTCGTGTTCCATCCCAAACACCTTCAGTCTGGGGTGAGGTGCTCAACCGGAGGCCTGGGGCCCAGTACCTTCCGCTGGGTCCCGCGAGGGAGGGATTGTCCTAGGGGGTCCCGGGAGTGGGGCACCCGAATCCAGAGGCGTAAGGGACCGGAGGAGGGACTCATCCGAAGACCTGGTGCAGCAGATTGCCAGTGCCGGGTGAACCTCTGGAGACCGCCCGGAGGGATATCTTTCCCGAACAGGGGCCAAGTTCAGAGAGGAAGGTGGTTCATGTTCAATGACCGGTGGCAGCGGTCCAACTATTCACCTCAGGTCAGTGGCAGAGACCTGCTATTAGGCCTGTGGCAGGGGCCTCAACGGTTCATCCGGTCGGTGGCAGCGACCAAAACTCACGGTCGGTGGCAGAGACCGTGCGCCAGGCCTATTCGCTAGCAAAGGAATAGGAGAGTTCAGTTGTGCCTGGGCCTACTCGTACCCACACCCCTGTCTGTCTGTTCCTGAAAGTTCAACTGATTGTGTTCACCCTGAAAGTAGAGAAATAAAGGAGTGTTGGACTTTCGATTGGTGTGGGGCTCTATGTTATTGGCAGACACATCTCCACGGAACAGCTGGAGGCTTCGTATGCAGTGAACAGACCCGGAGGTAATTCAAGTAACTCTGCTCAACCCTCATACACATACGAGGGGAGAGCTTGGCGTAGTGTTCCTGCACTCTCCTCTCCCAGGTACCCCTAGACACAAGCCAATCAAACGAGAAAACCCGAGAGGGAGAGTGAGGCTCCGCTACATATTTATTTGTAAAAACAATTAAAGAACCATTTATCATTTTCCTTCCACTTCACAATTATGTGCCACTTTGTGTTGGTCTATCACATAAAATCCCAATAAAATGCATTTACGTTTTTAGTTGTAATATGACAAAATGTGGAAAATGTCAAGGGGTATGAAAACTTTTTCAAGGCACTGTACCTAATTGCAGCTCAGCTATTCAAATGGACAAATCATGTGGTGGCACGCAATAATATCCACAGAAAACAAGAATCGGTGCATTGAAATAGAGAGCTATTTTTGCCAACCATGAGAGTGGGAGGCATATAGTTTTGGCAAGTTCTTTTCTGTTGGGGAGAGGGATCACCTTTGCATGCGAGGAGGTGTTTTAAAAGACATCCATGTTGGAGAACATTGAATCACTGTGATTTAAATATCAGAAAGCCATTTGATGAACTATAACGTTTTTCTAAATAAAAAAAAAACCTGCAAGACAATAGGCATAATGAGCTAGTATGCATTGCATACTAGCTCATTATGAAATACTTACCTTAGATCAAAGCTGCGGCCCGCACACCGTTGTGACCGGAAACATGTCTCCCAGGACATGTCTCCCGGGAGCCGCTGGTCAAGGCACAGCTACTGAAGAAACGGCATGAGCAGGCTGTTTCTTCAGTGAGCATGTGCCGATGACAATGCCACATGAGGATACAGTGAATAACTCCTAAACGGTGCAAGTTTAGGAGATATTCACGGTACCTACAGGTAAGCCTTATTATAGGCTTACCTGTAGGTAATTGTGATGTAACAGGGTTTACAACCACTTTAAAAGCACAATCACTGGGTGGATGTTTATTGTGGACTTGCTTTTGAACTGTTTTATGGGGTGACACCAATCCTCTTGTATTATTATTATTTGTTTAAGTACACACACATATATATACATACATACATACATACAGTATACACACATACACATACACACACCACAGTGCTACTTTTAAATGAATCAGTAACACTGAGGAATTTTGCAAACATTTAAAGTATTGCAACTTACCAATTCTTAGAAGTGATGGCTGCAGTAATTTTCTTTTTTAGGCTTGCTTTCTTCCATTTTCATCTGGTGATCCAGCCATTAAGTCTATGTTTTTTAAAAAGAGCAAGTTCTACAGATATTTCAGTTTACAGGTGTAGCGGACCCCCACTCTCTCTCTGTCTGTCTTTAACGACTGCTCCGGCTCTGGTCTAGGGGTACCTCGGAGGAGAGAGAGGGGCGGGCACTACGCCAAGCCTTCACCACAAATGTAGTAGGTGTATGCAAAGTTCTGTTACCTTTCGGGCCGGTGTCCTGCAGTAAGAGCTCCTTCTCTGGAACAGTGTCTGTATTAAAAGAGCCCCACACTACTAAAGTCCAACACTCCTTTATTTCCACGGCATAGAATGTCACACAATCAGTTGGACTTCCTTTAAACAAACAGGGGGGGTGTGGATACAAATAAGCCCAGGCACAGTGAACTCTCCTATTCCTGTAATGAGTCGAATAGGCATGGCGCACGGTCTCTGCCACCGACTGTGAAGTGGTAGCTGCCACCTACCGGGTGAACTGTCGCAGCCCCTGCCACAGGCCTATAGATAACGGTCCCTGCTTGCGACCTTTAGGAAGAATGTCTCTGCCAGACTTTTCCTCAATAGAACCACCTTCCGTGTGTATCAGCACCTGTTTGAGAGGGCATCCCTCCAGATGGTCTCCGGAGGCCCTCGCCCGTCACCGGCAGTCTGCTGCACCAGGTCTTCGGAGAGGCCAACCTCCAGTCCATTGCGTCTTAGATTCGGGTATCCATCCCCCGGATACCCTAGGACGATCCCTCCCAGGCGGAACCTAGTGGAAGAGGCTGGGCCCCAGGCTAGGACAAGTACCTCACCCCAGACCGAAGGTGTCTGGGGTGGCTCCCGAACTCCCGGTGTCCAGGCCTAGGCCACCTGGACACCTCCCACGGACAGCAGCCCTCAGGCTAAAGGTGCCTGGGACTCGAAGACCTTGTGGCCAAGATGTCCGCCCCCCCTTATGTCCTCTCCTGGCATGCACAGCGGGTTCCTCGCCCCGCCGTACAGGTGCCGCGAGAGGCCACAAAAGGACACGGCCCTCCAGTAATGGTTCAACCCCGGCCCAGGGCGACAGCGCCACCCTCTGGGCTGCAGGGAACTGAGCATCACTGATATTCTGACCCGAACAACAAATTCAAAACCACATGCCCTCTACACAGGGATGAGACAAACCATTTAACACTGGCAGGGGGTGTTTACAACAGTCAGCTTTAATTTATGTAAAACCTTTATCCCAAAAGAAAAATAAGCGTATAAAGTGTGAGCTGGGGTTTGTCTTCAATTTGTTATTGTATTTAAATCTGCTAGTACATTTTAAAACACCAGCCCCATCCCCAGACAGACAATGCTGCTGTGCCCCCTGTTTTCTTTTATACAGAGTGGAGACAGGAATACAGGTGTGTTACTAGACAGTTTACCAGGTAAAAAGAAAAAAAAAACATAGCAGCCACCGCATCTAATGATTGGTAAGGTGCAATATATAACATTTGGGGTTTTGGGTTTAACAAGGCTTTACGTTCCTTAATATTTTTGATTCTTAAAAGGTAATTGGATTTTGGCAGACCATAGCCGTTTATGGACAATAGAGAAAACATTTCTTTTATTTTTCTCCAGTTTAAGCCAGAGGTGGAAGCCCATTAAAAAGGTTTAGGAAATAACTAGGCATCCTGCCTTAATGAGTTACCATTTTCATTTCAAAAGAGGGTCTGTGTTGGTTCGAGACACACACCTGGTAATAGAAATACGAGTCAGGCTCAGGCTTTTAAACAGTGTCCAATGCCCCAGGCTGAGCACAAACTCTTCTTTTCAAGTATAGATTCACAAACTAATGGCCATGTTTTCAAGCAAACGAGCTCAGCAAATGTGTTCAAGTCTGCTGCAGTGTACACAGATTGCACGAGCTAGATTTAAGCGACATTTAGGGTTTAGTCTTTAATTTATATGATTCTAATAGTTTACGGCTTTCTAAAGTCTTCTTGATTCATGCTCTATTTGCTTTCCCTCTATGAGGTTTATGGCCATGGGACCTAATTTGCTGGTTTCATTATGTATGTTAGACAAAATCTGTATTGCTAACAGGGCTCATTTTCAGTCTGAAAACTTTATGCATCAAATTAGGTCATTGCTGTAAAACAAATGGTCACTCAGGAGTAGGGATGAGCTTCGTGTTCGAGTCGAACATACGTTCGACTCGAACATTGGCTGTTCGATCGTTCGACGAAGATCGAACGATTTGGGCCGTTCGCGCCAAATTCGAGTGACGCGAACGGCCCACAATGCACTACGCCATCGCAGTGTCATCCAGGCGCTGTGATTGGCCAAGCATGCACTGTGACCCCGCATGCTTGGCCAATCACAGCGCCGGCAGCGAGGAGAGCAATGATTGGCCACAGGCAGGATGCCTGTGGCCAATTATTGCTGAGGGTGTTTAGTACACGCCCCACACTATAAAAGGCCGCCAGCACGGCGGCCTAGTGTAGTGTGTTCCGGAGCAGGGATAGAGTAGCATAGGCAGGGACAGTGACTGTTATTTCTTTCTTGCTTAACCTGGATTCCTTTAGTTTAGGGAAAGAGAAGGATAGGTAGGGAGAGTGTCAGTGTGTTTTGTGCTTCTGCTATAGTGTGCTTAAAAAAAAACATTTATTCTAGGGACAGAAAACTCTAGGTAGGGACAGTGTCAGTTTCTTTCACTCTGCAAGTCCTTGTTTCCAGGGACCTGGAAGGACAGTGAGTGAATTGTCCTTTTGCTATATTGTGATTAAAAAAAACATTTATTCTAGGGACAGAAAACTCTAGGTAGGGACAGTGTCAGTTTCTTTCACTCTGCAAGTCCTTGTTTCCAGGGACCTGGAAGGACAGTGAGTGAATTGTCCTTTTGCTATATTGTGATTAAAAAAAACATTTATTCTAGGGACAGAAAACTCTAGGTAGGGACAGTGTCAGTTTCTTTCACTCTGCAAGTCCTTGTTTCCAGGGACCTGGAAGGACAGTGAGTGAATTGTCCTTTTGCTATATTGTGATTAAAAAAAACATTTATTCTAGGGACAGAAAACTCTAGGTAGGGACAGTGTCAGTTTCTTTCACTCTGCAAGTCCTTGTTTCCAGGGACCTGGAAGGACAGTGAGTGAATTGTCCTTTTGCTATATTGTGATTAAAAAAAACATTTTTTTCTAGGGACAGAAAACTGTAGGTAGGGAGAGTATTTTTTTTCTTTCACTCTGCAAGTCCTTGTTTCCAGGGACCTGTAAGGACAGTGAGTTAATTGTCCTTGTGCTATATTGTGCTGAAAAAAACATTTATTCCAGGGACAGAAAACTCTAGGTAGGGACAGTGTCAGTTTCTTTCACTCTGCAAGTCCTTGTTTCCAGGGACCTGGAAGGACAGTGAGTGAATTGTCCTTTTGCTATATTGTGATTAAAAAAAACATTTTTTTCTAGGGACAGAAAACTGTAGGTAGGGAGAGTGTTTTTTTTCTTTCACTCTGCAAGTCCTTGTTTCCAGGGACCTGTAAGGACAGTGAGTTAATTTTCCTTGTGCTATATTGTGATTAAAAAAAACATTTATTCTAGGGACAGAAAACTCTAGGTAGGGACAGTGTCAGTTTCTTTCACTCTGCAAGTCCTTGTTTCCAGGGACCTGGAAGGACAGTGAGTGAATTGTCCTTTTGCTATATTGTGATTAAAAAAAACATTTATTCTAGGGACAGAAAACTCTAGGTAGGGACAGTGTCAGTTTCTTTCACTCTGCAAGTCCTTGTTTCCAGGGACCTGGAAGGACAGTGAGTGAATTGTCCTTTTGCTATATTGTGATTAAAAAAAACATTTTTTTCTAGGGACAGAAAACTGTAGGTAGGGAGAGTATTTTTTTTCTTTCACTCTGCAAGTCCTTGTTTCCAGGGACCTGTAAGGACAGTGAGTTAATTGTCCTTGTGCTATATTGTGCTGAAAAAAACATTTATTCCAGGGACAGAAAACTCTAGGTAGGGACAGTGTCAGTTTCTTTCACTCTGCAAGTCCTTGTTTCCAGGGACCTGGAAGGACAGTGAGTGAATTGTCCTTTTGCTATATTGTGATTAAAAAAAACATTTTTTTCTAGGGACAGAAAACTGTAGGTAGGGAGAGTATTTTTTTTCTTTCACTCTGCAAGTCCTTGTTTCCAGGGACCTGTAAGGACAGTGAGTTAATTTTCCTTGTGCTATATTGTGATTAAAAAAAACATTTATTCTAGGGACAGAAAACTCTAGGTAGGGACAGTGTCAGTTTCTTTCACTCTGCAAGTCCTTGTTTCCAGGGACCTGGAAGGACAGTGAGTGAATTGTCCTTTTGCTATATTGTGATTAAAAAAAACATTTTTTTCTAGGGACAGAAAACTGTAGGTAGGGAGAGTATTTTTTTTCTTTCACTCTGCAAGTCCTTGTTTCCAGGGACCTGTAAGGACAGTGAGTTAATTGTCCTTGTGCTATATTGTGCTGAAAAAAACATTTATTCCAGGGACAGAAAACTCTAGGTAGGGACAGTGTCAGTTTCTTTCACTCTGCAAGTCCTTGTTTCCAGGGACCTGGAAGGACAGTGAGTGAATTGTCCTTTTGCTATATTGTGATTAAAAAAAACATTTATTCTAGGGACAGAAAACTCTAGGTAGGGACAGTGTCAGTTTCTTTCACTCTGCAAGTCCTTGTTTCCAGGGACCTGGAAGGACAGTGAGTGAATTGTCCTTTTGCTATATTGTGATTAAAAAAAACATTTTTTTCTAGGGACAGAAAACTGCAGGTAGGGAGAGTATTTTTTTTCTTTCACTCTGCAAGTCCTTGTTTCCAGGGACCTGTAAGGACAGTGAGTTAATTGTCCTTGTGCTATATTGTGCTGAAAAAAACATTTATTCCAGGGACAGAAAACTCTAGGTAGGGACAGTGTCAGTTTCTTTCACTCTGCAAGTCCTTGTTTCCAGGGACCTGGAAGGACAGTGAGTGAATTGTCCTTTTGCTATATTGTGATAAAAAAAAACATTTTTTTCTAGGGACAGAAAACTGTAGGTAGGGAGAGTGTTTTTTTTCTTTCACTCTGCAAGTCCTTGTTTCCAGGGACCTGTAAGGACAGTGAGTTAATTTTCCTTGTGCTATATTGTGATTAAAAAAAACATTTATTCTAGGGACAGAAAACTCTAGGTAGGGACAGTGTCAGTTTCTTTCACTCTGCAAGTCCTTGTTTCCAGGGACCTGGAAGGACAGTGAGTGAATTGTCCTTTTGCTATATTGTGATTAAAAAAAACATTTTTTTCTAGGGACAGAAAACTGTAGGTAGGGAGAGTATTTTTTTTCTTTCACTCTGCAAGTCCTTGTTTCCAGGGACCTGTAAGGACAGTGAGTTAATTTTCCTTGTGCTATATTGTGATTAAAAAAAACATTTATTCTAGGGACAGAAAACTCTAGGTAGGGACAGTGTCAGTTTCTTTCACTCTGCAAGTCCTTGTTTCCAGGGACCTGGAAGGACAGTGAGTGAATTGTCCTTTTGCTATATTGTGATTAAAAAAAACATTTTTTTCTAGGGACAGAAAACTGTAGGTAGGGAGAGTGTTTTTTTTCTTTCACTCTGCAAGTCCTTGTTTCCAGGGACCTGTAAGGACAGTGAGTTAATTTTCCTTGTGCTATATTGTGATTAAAAAAAACATTTATTCTAGGGACAGAAAACTCTAGGTAGGGACAGTGTCAGTTTCTTTCACTCTGCAAGTCCTTGTTTCCAGGGACCTGGAAGGACAGTGAGTGAATTGTCCTTTTGCTATATTGTGATTAAAAAAAACATTTATTCTAGGGACAGAAAACTCTAGGTAGGGACAGTGTCAGTTTCTTTCACTCTGCAAGTCCTTGTTTCCAGGGACCTGGAAGGACAGTGAGTGAATTGTCCTTTTGCTATATTGTGATTAAAAAAAACATTTTTTTCTAGGGACAGAAAACTGTAGGTAGGGAGAGTATTTTTTTTCTTTCACTCTGCAAGTCCTTGTTTCCAGGGACCTGTAAGGACAGTGAGTTAATTGTCCTTGTGCTATATTGTGCTGAAAAAAACATTTATTCCAGGGACAGAAAACTCTAGGTAGGGACAGTGTCAGTTTCTTTCACTCTGCAAGTCCTTGTTTCCAGGGACCTGGAAGGACAGTGAGTGAATTGTCCTTTTGCTATATTGTGATTAAAAAAAACATTTTTTTCTAGGGACAGAAAACTGTAGGTAGGGAGAGTATTTTTTTTCTTTCACTCTGCAAGTCCTTGTTTCCAGGGACCTGTAAGGACAGTGAGTTAATTGTCCTTGTGCTATATTGTGCTGAAAAAAACATTTATTCCAGGGACAGAAAACTCTAGGTAGGGACAGTGTCAGTTTCTTTCACTCTGCAAGTCCTTGTTTCCAGGGACCTGGAAGGACAGTGAGTGAATTGTCCTTTTGCTATATTGTGATTAAAAAAAACATTTTTTTCTAGGGACAGAAAACTGTAGGTAGGGAGAGTGTTTTTTTTCTTTCACTCTGCAAGTCCTTGTTTCCAGGGACCTGTAAGGACAGTGAGTTAATTTTCCTTGTGCTATATTGTGATTAAAAAAAACATTTATTCTAGGGACAGAAAACTCTAGGTAGGGACAGTGTCAGTTTCTTTCACTCTGCAAGTCCTTGTTTCCAGGGACCTGGAAGGACAGTGAGTGAATTGTCCTTTTGCTATATTGTGATTAAAAAAAACATTTATTCTAGGGACAGAAAACTCTAGGTAGGGACAGTGTCAGTTTCTTTCACTCTGCAAGTCCTTGTTTCCAGGGACCTGGAAGGACAGTGAGTGAATTGTCCTTTTGCTATATTGTGATTAAAAAAAACATTTTTTTCTAGGGACAGAAAACTGTAGGTAGGGAGAGTATTTTTTTTCTTTCACTCTGCAAGTCCTTGTTTCCAGGGACCTGTAAGGACAGTGAGTTAATTGTCCTTGTGCTATATTGTGCTGAAAAAAACATTTATTCCAGGGACAGAAAACTCTAGGTAGGGACAGTGTCAGTTTCTTTCACTCTGCAAGTCCTTGTTTCCAGGGACCTGGAAGGACAGTGAGTGAATTGTCCTTTTGCTATATTGTGATTAAAAAAAACATTTTTTTCTAGGGACAGAAAACTGTAGGTAGGGAGAGTATTTTTTTTCTTTCACTCTGCAAGTCCTTGTTTCCAGGGACCTGTAAGGACAGTGAGTTAATTGTCCTTGTGCTATATTGTGCTGAAAAAAACATTTATTCCAGGGACAGAAAACTCTAGGTAGGGACAGTGTCAGTTTCTTTCACTCTGCAAGTCCTTGTTTCCAGGGACCTGGAAGGACAGTGAGTGAATTGTCCTTTTGCTATATTGTGATTAAAAAAAACATTTTTTTCTAGGGACAGAAAACTGTAGGTAGGGAGAGTATTTTTTTTCTTTCACTCTGCAAGTCCTTGTTTCCAGGGACCTGTAAGGACAGTGAGTTAATTTTCCTTGTGCTATATTGTGATTAAAAAAAACATTTTTTCTAGGGACAGAAAACTGTAGGTAGGGAGAGTGTTTTTTTTCTTTCACTCTGCAAGTCCTTGTTTCCAGGGACAGAGAAGGACACCTGAAGGTAGCCCTTATTGCTTTTTTCCCATCTCCCTGCAGGCCATCTATTAGAATGTCTGGAAGGCAAACAAGGAGAGGCAGACAGTCAGGAGGCAATAAAAGAGGGCAAGCAGGCTCTGTGTCTGGGGGCAACAGTGCTGGTCGTGGACGCGGTGCATTGTCATCAGCACATGGCCATGGGACACGCTTGTCCTTCTTTTCGGCAGCTGGACATGTTGAGCCACATCATGCCGAAGACTTGGTAGAGTGGATGACCAAGCCCTCCTCCTCCTCCTCATCCTCTCTCACCCAGGCTCAGGGTACTGGAAAAGCAGCTGCCAAAGCGTCGTCTTCCCTGGTATCAATGTCAGACAAATCATCAGTCACTCCTTCCCTAGACCCACCATGTCCTCCTCCTGAGGAGTCCCCCGAACTGTTTCAGCACAGTGTTGGGTACATGCTCCAGGAGGATGCCCAGCGTTTCGAAGGGTCTGATGATGAAACCCAGCTAGAGGAAGGCAGTAGCGTGAGAGCAGACAGAGGGGATGCTCAAGAAGGACACCAATCTGGCAGTCATGTTCCAGCAGCTGCAGCATACTGCCAGATTGGCTCCAGTGATGAGGAGGGAGGGGATGATGAGGTCAATGACTCCACGTGGGTGCCTAATAGGAGAGAGGAGGAGGAGGAGGATGAGGAGGAGGCACATCTCCAACGAGGCAGGATGCCCTTTGGTGGCCAGCGTAAGGGCAGTACACCGACGGAATCACACCGCAGAGCTCCGCCTGTGCAGGGCGCTGCCTCTGCCCGTCATTCAAAAAGTTCTTTGGTGTGGGCCTTTTTTGAGGCTAGTGCATCAGATCGCACAGCTGCTGTTTGCAACATATGTCTCAAGCGTATATCGCGTGGCCAAAACATCAGCCGCTTGGGTACCACATGCCTGACCAGACATATGTTGACCTGCCATGCAGCTCGTTGGCAAGCCTACCTCAAAGACCCACACCAAAGAACAAAGCGGACCTCTCCTTGCACCGCATCAGCTGGGATCTCCAACCCCACTATAACTTCAGTCCTCTCTGAAACATGCACTGAGAGGAATGAAGGTGTAGAATTAGGTGTGTCACAGCCAAGTACTTGCGCCCACTCTGCTAGCAGTACACCGACGTCCGATTCTAGCAGGCAAATTTCCCTGCCCCAGCTGCTGGACCGTCGAAAGAAGTTCACTCCCAGCCATCCACATGCCCAGCGGTTGAATGCTAGCTTGGCTAAATTGCTAGCGCTTCAACTGCTGCCTTTTCAGTTGGTAGACTCGGCCCCCTTCCGTGAGTTTGTGCAATGTGCGGTTCCTCAGTGGCAGGTTCCCAAACGCCACTTTTTCTCACGGAAGGCTATTCCGGCTCTCTACCGGCATGTGGAAGGCAATGTCTTGGCCTCGCTGGACAGGGCGGTCAGCGGTAAGGTGCATATTACCGCTGACTCATGGTCCAGCAGGCATGGACAGGGACGTTACCTTTCTTTCACGGCCCATTGGGTCACTCTTTTGGCAGCTGGGAAGGATTCAGGACAAGGTGCAGTAGTGTTGGAGGTTGTCCCACCGCCACGCCTCCAAAATGCTACTACTGGTTGTGACACACCTCTCTCCTCCACCCCCTCCTCTTCTTCTTCCTCCATGGCCTCTTCCTGTGGTTTGTCCTATGAACCAGCGGTGCTCCGTAGCCGTTCACGGGGCTACGCAAGTACGCAGGCAAAAAGATGCCATGCCGTGCTTGCGCTGGTGTGTTTGGGGGACAGAAGCCACACTGGGGCAGAGGTCCTGTCTGCTCTGCAGGGCCAGGCCGAGAGGTGGTTGACGCCACGCCAGCTTAAGCCAGGAATGGTGGTTTGCGACAATGGCACCAACCTCCTCTCCGCCCTCCGACAGGGACAACTGACCCATGTGCCCTGTGTGGCTCACGTCCTTAACCTGGTGGTGCAGCGGTTCTTGGGCAGGTACCCGGGCTTACAGGATGTCCTGAGGCAGGCCAGGAAAGTCTGTGTGCATTTCCGCAGATCTTATAATGCCAGTGCTCGCCTGGCTGAGCTGCAAAAGGAGTTGAACCTGCCCAAGAACCGCCTTATATGTGACATGCCCACCAGGTGGAACTCAACGTTGGCCATGCTGCAGCGGCTGCACACGCAGCAGAGGGCCATCAATGAGTACCTGTGCGACTACGGCACCAGGACAGGGTCAGGGGAGCTTGGTTTTTTTTCTCCACGCCAGTGGGGCATGATCAGGGATGCATGCACTGTCCTGGCACCATTTGAGGAGGCCACGAGGATGGTGAGCAGTGACAGTGCATGCATCAGTGACACTGTACCTCTTGTCCACCTGTTGGAGCACACGCTGCGTGGAATAATGGACAGGGCACTTGAGGCAGAACAGAGGCAGGAAGAGGAGGACTTCCTTGCCTCTCAAGGCCCCCTTTACCCAGACAGTGTTCCTTCTGTCCCACCCATCGCACAGGAAGAGGAGGAGGAGGAGGAGGAGGAGGAGGATTGTGTCAGCATGGAGGTGGAGGCTGGCACTCAGCATCATCAGCAGCAGTCTTTTAGGGATGATTTACAGTCCCAAGAAACCAGTGGACTTGTACGTGGCTGGGAGGAGGTGGCTGCGGATCATGTCGTCCTTAGTGACCCAGAGGACTCCGGAGCGAATGCCTCAGCAAACCTACGCTGCATGGCCTCCCTGATCCTGCAAAGTCTGCGGAAGGATCCTCGTATTCTTCGGATCAAGGAGAGGGACCATTACTGGCTGGCCACTCTCCTTGATCCACGGTACAAGGGTAAGGTTGCGGACCTTATGTTACCGTCGCAGAGGGAGCAGAGGATGAGACAACTCCGGGAGGCCTTGCAGAAAGGTCTGTGCAACGCGTTCCCAGAGACTGGGAGGTTGCAAACTCCTGGTCCTGGACAACGAGTTGCTGAGGCTTCGGCCAGTCAAAGAAGGAGCGGTGGGGAAGGTGGCCGTCTGACCGATGCGTTCAGACAATTCTTTAGTCCGCAGCCCCAAAGTATGATTGGTTCCAGCAACCATCGCCAGCGTCTGATAAACATGGTGCAGGAATATCTAGGGGCAAGGTCAGACTTGGACACCTTCCCCACCGAAAATCCTCTGGCTTACTGGGTCTTGAGGATGGATCACTGGCCAGAGCTTGCACAGTATGCAATTGAGCTACTGGCCTGTCCTGCATCCAGCGTTCTTTCGGAACGCACATTCAGTGCTGCTGGAGGATTTGTCACGGATCACAGGGTGCGCCTGTCCACCGACTCGGTTGATCGACTGACTTTCATCAAGATGAACCAGTCTTGGATCACCACCAGCTACCACACACCTGATGCTGATATAACAGACTAATTGATTTTAAAATGTCACATCCCTTCAAGACTGATGCTGATGCTGAGTGCCTGTGCTGTTATGTTGACTGCCTATCCTCCTCCTCCGAGTCCTCAATGATACGATTGATGATGATAGCTTGGAAGATCATTTTTGTTTATGGGTGCCGCCACCAGTGCCTAACGCCCAATTTTTCAGCCCCTGTTTAACAGGGGCGTGTAATTACAATTTTTGAAGCAATACTTTGCAACAGGGCTCATTGCTGTGCTCCAAGTACAGTATCTGTGAGGAGTTGCAGTGTTGTGCCACCAGTGCCTAAGGCCCAATTTTTCAGCCCCTGTTTAACAGGGGCGTGTCATTACAATTTTTGAAGCAATACTTTGCAACAGGGCTCATTGCTGTGCTCCAAGTACAGTATCTGTGAGGGGTTGCAGTGTTGTGCCACCAGTGCCTAAGGCCCAATTTTTCAGCCCCTGTTCAACAGGGGCATGTAATTACAATTCTTGATCTAATAATTCACAGCAGGGCCCATTGCTGCACCCACCAAGAGTAACTGTCAGGGCTTACAGTGTTGTGGCACCAGCACCACCATCAAAGGCCCAATTTTTACTACCACTGTTCAACAATTATATGTAATTAAAATTCCTGATATAATAGTTGACAGCAGGGCGTTCCAGCACCAACCAAGAGTAACTGTGAGTGCTTACAGTGTTGTGCCAACACCAACAACTAAGGGGCCTATTTCTGCAGAGTATATACGGCAGGTCCCTACTTTCAAACATCCAACTTACAAACGACTCCTACTTGCAAACGCAAGAAGACAACAGGAAGTGAGAGGAAATCTACCACTAGGAAGGAAAATTCTCTCCTGTAAGAATAAATATGGGAGAAAGGTGTCTCCTCTGTACTGATGCTTTATCAGCAATCCTTGTTTCAAGAAAAACACCACATTTCAAAAACAGTTGTCATTGGGACGGAAAGTGAGGTGAAATGTTCTGAACAGGGGCACAGACAGCAAAACAAATGTTACAGGGGTGATAACCCTTACCTATGTTTTCCAAAAAGTTTAAAAATAGATTTTTGGGCTGGAGCTACACTTCAACAATGTACCTGTTCAAAATTACAAACAGATTCTACATAAGAACAAACCTACAGTCCCTGTCTTGTATGCACCGCCTGTATACGGCTGTTCAGAGTATATAGGGCCTTTTTTATTTTATGTGCGGGGTTCCCCTTAATATCCATACAAGACCCAAAGGGGCTGGTAATGGGCTGGGGTAGGGGGGGGGGGTCATGGGGTAGCTATGCCATTTTTCTTAAAGAATTTCATCCATATTACCGGGACCAGACATTACATTAAAGCCGCAAGCAGTTTTAAATGGCTTTTTTTTCCTTTAGAAGTGTCATTTTGTGCAGGGACAGTTCTAAACACGGGAAACACGTGGCACTTCACAGGCATACTTTAGACACCCCCCAGGTACGATATTTAAAGGAATATTTGACTTTTTTTTTTTCACTTTATGCATCATTAAAATGACTGCTCCCGAAAAACGACCGTTTTTAAAACTTCTTTTTGCATTGATACATGTCCCCTGGTGCAGAACCCGGGTTCCCAAACCCTTTTTAGGACAATAACATGCATAATAGTTGTTATAATTAGCACTTTAGAATTCGAACGTTCGCATCCATTGTATTTAATAGGGTTCTAATGTTCGTTCGAACTTCCGGTCCGTTCGCGGGTTCTGGTGCGAACCGAACCCGGGGGTGTTCGGCTCATCACTACTCAGGAGACTGAAGTAGTCAAATTAAAAACAAAATATAGAAAAAAAGAAAAGAAAAATCCTGTAGATATGCGTGTATATACCATTTTATATATTCTGCCAATAAAACGCAAATGTTTGATTCTAGTTTACATGTGGCTTACATAACAATCATGTAATATATCCTTGGAATACAGATAACAGTGAGAACTGGAGCAAACATTGCAGTGGATCTACACAATAAAATGGTTTCACAGCAAAGTCCAACATTTCTAATCGTGGTTAATAGCCCAACCTGCCACAAATTAAAGGAGTTGTAAAAGCAGGTTTTTTATCTTAATGCATTCTATGCATTAAGATAAAAAACCTGTGTGTAGCAGCCACCCCAGCACCCCTTAATACTTACCTGAGCCCTATCTCTCTCCAACAATGTCCACGAGTATCTTAGCCATCTAGGACTCTGCTCCTGATTGGCACAGCAGCGGCACCATTGGCTCCCATGGCTGTCAATCCAAGTCAGTTAGCCAATCAGAAGAGAGAGGGGGCAGGGCCGGGTCGGGCTCCATGTCTGAATGGCCACACGGAGCTGTGACAGGACTCGGGTGCCCCCATAGCAAGTTACTTTCTGTGGGGGCACTCGACAGGAGGGAGGGACCAGGAGCAGTGAAGAGGGACCTGAGAAGAGGAGGATCCAGCTGCGCTGTGCAAAACCAACTGCACATAGGAGGCAAGCATAACTTTACAATTACTTTAAGCTGGCTGTTGAATCTTTGTTTTTGTTTTTTCTAGGGCTGTGGAAATTAACTATTAATTCCTCGATTAATCGATGAATGTTTTTGATCGATACTCACCTCTCCGCCGGCTTCCGGGTCTTCAGGGAGTTCCGTTGGAGATCCAGTGACGTCACGGACACCGGCGGGGCTTGCCGTGTCCATTTGAAGGGCTCCTTTGCTGTGCCTTCATATCTGCATGCTGGCGGGACCTTACTATCTGCCACACGCAAGGGCTGTTACACTTCCCTCTATCAACCTGGGATTCTACGGCCATCCACTGGGATTTGTGATAGTTCCCTTCATGGGACATCTACATGCTGATGTTAACCCCTCCTCATCTGGATTCAGCAGTGGTATCATTGTACACATTTTTATACCAGTATCATACTTGGCTACATGTTTATGACTGCTTTTGCTACCGTTAGGTAGGGATGAGCTTCGTGTTCGAGTCGAACATACGTTCGACTCGAACATTGGCTGTTCGATCGTTCGACGAAGATCGAACTATTTGGGCCGTTCGCGCCAAATTCGAGTGACGCGAACGGCCCACAATGCACTACGCCATCGCAGTGTCATCCAGGCGCTGTGATTGGCCAAGCATGCACTGTGACCCCGCATGCTTGGCCAATCACAGCGCCGGCAGCGAGGAGAGCAATGATTGGCCACAGGCAGGATGCCTGTGGCCAATTATTGCTGAGGGTGTTTAGTACACGCCCCACACTATAAAAGGCCGCCAGCACGGCGGCCTAGTGTAGTGTGTTCCGGAGCAGGGATAGAGTAGCATAGGCAGGGACAGTGACTGTTATTTCTTTCTTGCTTAACCTGGATTCCTTTAGTTTAGGGAAAGAGAAGGATAGGTAGGGAGAGTGTCAGTGTGTTTTGTGCTTCTGCTATAGTGTGCTTAAAAAAAACATTTATTCTAGGGACAGAAAACTCTAGGTAGGGACAGTGTCAGTTTCTTTCACTCTGCAAGTCCTTGTTTCCAGGGACCTGTAAGGACAGTGAGTTAATTGTCCTTGTGCTATATTGTGCTTAAAAAAAACATTTATTCTAGGGACAGAAAACTCTAGGTAGGGACAGTGTCAGTTTCTTTCACTCTGCAAGTCCTTGTTTCCAGGGACCTGTAAGGACAGTGAGTTAATTGTCCTTGTGCTATATTGTGATTAAAAAAAACATTTATTCTAGGGACAGAAAACTCTAGGTAGGGACAGTGTCAGTTTCTTTCACTCTGCAAGTCCTTGTTTCCAGGGACCTGTAAGGACAGTGAGTTAATTTTCCTTGTGCTATATTGTGATTAAAAAAAACATTTATTCTAGGGACAGAAAACTCTAGGTAGGGACAGTGTCAGTTTCTTTCACTCTGCAAGTCCTTGTTTCCAGGGACCTGTAAGGACAGTGAGTTAATTGTCCTTGTGCTATATTGTGCTTAAAAAAAACATTTATTCTAGGGACAGAAAACTCTAGGTAGGGACAGTGTCAGTTTCTTTCACTCTGCAAGTCCTTGTTTCCAGGGACCTGTAAGGACAGTGAGTTAATTGTCCTTGTGCTATATTGTGCTTAAAAAAAACATTTATTCTAGGGACAGAAAACTCTAGGTAGGGACAGTGTCAGTTTCTTTCACTCTGCAAGTCCTTGTTTCCAGGGACCTGTAAGGACAGTGAGTTAATTGTCCTTGTGCTATATTGTGATTAAAAAAAACATTTATTCTAGGGACAGAAAACTCTAGGTAGGGACAGTGTCAGTTTCTTTCACTCTGCAAGTCCTTGTTTCCAGGGACCTGTAAGGACAGTGAGTTAATTTTCCTTGTGCTATATTGTGATTAAAAAAAACATTTATTCTAGGGACAGAAAACTCTAGGTAGGGACAGTGTCAGTTTCTTTCACTCTGCAAGTCCTTGTTTCCAGGGACCTGTAAGGACAGTGAGTTAATTGTCCTTGTGCTATATTGTGCTTAAAAAAAACATTTATTCTAGGGACAGAAAACTCTAGGTAGGGACAGTGTCAGTTTCTTTCACTCTGCAAGTCCTTGTTTCCAGGGACCTGTAAGGACAGTGAGTTAATTTTCCTTGTGCTATATTGTGATTAAAAAAAACATTTATTCTAGGGACAGAAAACTCTAGGTAGGGACAGTGTCAGTTTCTTTCACTCTGCAAGTCCTTGTTTCCAGGGACCTGTAAGGACAGTGAGTTAATTTTCCTTGTGCTATATTGTGATTAAAAAAAACATTTTTTCTAGGGACAGAAAACTGTAGGTAGGGAGAGTGTTTTTTTTCTTTCACTCTGCAAGTCCTTGTTTCCAGGGACCTGTAAGGACAGTGAGTTAATTGTCCTTGTGCTATATTGTGCTTAAAAAAAACATTTATTCTAGGGACAGAAAACTCTAGGTAGGGACAGTGTCAGTTTCTTTCACTCTGCAAGTCCTTGTTTCCAGGGACCTGTAAGGACAGTGAGTTAATTTTCCTTGTGCTATATTGTGATTAAAAAAAACATTTATTCTAGGGACAGAAAACTCTAGGTAGGGACAGTGTCAGTTTCTTTCACTCTGCAAGTCCTTGTTTCCAGGGACCTGTAAGGACAGTGAGTTAATTTTCCTTGTGCTATATTGTGATTAAAAAAAACATTTTTTCTAGGGACAGAAAACTGTAGGTAGGGAGAGTGTTTTTTTTCTTTCACTCTGCAAGTCCTTGTTTCCAGGGACCTGTAAGGACAGTGAGTTAATTGTCCTTGTGCTATATTGTGCTTAAAAAAAACATTTATTCTAGGGACAGAAAACTCTAGGTAGGGACAGTGTCAGTTTCTTTCACTCTGCAAGTCCTTGTTTCCAGGGACCTGTAAGGACAGTGAGTTAATTTTCCTTGTGCTATATTGTGATTAAAAAAAACATTTATTCTAGGGACAGAAAACTCTAGGTAGGGACAGTGTCAGTTTCTTTCACTCTGCAAGTCCTTGTTTCCAGGGACCTGTAAGGACAGTGAGTTAATTTTCCTTGTGCTATATTGTGATTAAAAAAAACATTTTTTCTAGGGACAGAAAACTGTAGGTAGGGAGAGTGTTTTTTTTCTTTCACTCTGCAAGTCCTTGTTTCCAGGGACCTGTAAGGACAGTGAGTTAATTGTCCTTGTGCTATATTGTGCTTAAAAAAAACATTTATTCTAGGGACAGAAAACTCTAGGTAGGGACAGTGTCAGTTTCTTTCACTCTGCAAGTCCTTGTTTCCAGGGACCTGTAAGGACAGTGAGTTAATTTTCCTTGTGCTATATTGTGATTAAAAAAAACATTTATTCTAGGGACAGAAAACTCTAGGTAGGGACAGTGTCAGTTTCTTTCACTCTGCAA
The DNA here is from genome assembly GCA_029206835.1 of Rana muscosa. Classification (NCBI taxonomy): domain Eukaryota; kingdom Metazoa; phylum Chordata; class Amphibia; order Anura; family Ranidae; genus Rana; species Rana muscosa. Next base: position 132,393,352 of record CM055120.1, read on the forward strand.
GTCCTTGTTTCCAGGGACCTGTAAGGACAGTGAGTTAATTTTCCTTGTGCTATATTGTGATTAAAAAAAACATTTTTTCTAGGGACAGAAAACTGTAGGTAGGGAGAGTGTTTTTTTTCTTTCACTCTGCAAGTCCTTGTTTCCAGGGACCTGTAAGGACAGTGAGTTAATTGTCCTTGTGCTATATTGTGCTTAAAAAAAACATTTATTCTAGGGACAGAAAACTCTAGGTAGGGACAGTGTCAGTTTCTTTCACTCTGCAAGTCCTTGTTTCCAGGGACCTGGAGAGACATTGAGTGAATTGTCCTTGTGCTATATTGTGATTAAAAAAAACATTTATTCTAGGGACAGAAAACTCTAGGTAGGGACAGTGTCAGTTTCTTTCACTCTGCAAGTCCTTGTTTCCAGGGACCTGTAAGGACAGTGAGTTAATTTTCCTTGTGCTATATTGTGATTAAAAAAAACATTTTTTCTAGGGACAGAAAACTCTAGGTAGGGAGAGTGTTTTTTTTCTTTCACTCTGCAAGTCCTTGTTTCCAGGGACCTGTAAGGACAGTGAGTTAATTTTCCTTGTGCTATATTGTGATTAAAAAAAACATTTATTCTAGGGACAGAAAACTCTAGGTAGGGACAGTGTCAGTTTCTTTCACTCTGCAAGTCCTTGTTTCCAGGGACCTGGAGAGACATTGAGTGAATTGTCCTTGTGCTATATTGTGATTAAAAAAAACATTTATTCTAGGGACAGAAAACTCTAGGTAGGGACAGTGTCAGTTTCTTTCACTCTGCAAGTCCTTGTTTCCAGGGACCTGTAAGGACAGTGAGTTAATTTTCCTTGTGCTATATTGTGATTAAAAAAAACATTTTTTCTAGGGACAGAAAACTGTAGGTAGGGAGAGTGTTTTTTTTCTTTCACTCTGCAAGTCCTTGTTTCCAGGGACCTGTAAGGACAGTGAGTTAATTTTCCTTGTGCTATATTGTGATTAAAAAAAACATTTTTTCTAGGGACAGAAAACTGTAGGTAGGGAGAGTGTTTTTTTTCTTTCACTCTGCAAGTCCTTGTTTCCAGGGACCTGTAAGGACAGTGAGTTAATTGTCCTTGTGCTATATTGTGCTTAAAAAAAACATTTTTTCTAGGGACAGAAAACTCTAGGTAGGGAGAGTGTTTTTTTTTTTTCACTCTGCAAGTCCTTGTTTCCAGGGACCTGTAAGGACAGTGAGTTAATTGTCCTTGTGCTATATTGTGCTTAAAAAAAACATTTATTCTAGGGACAGAAAACTCTAGGTAGGGACAGTGTCAGTTTCTTTCACTCTGCAAGTCCTTGTTTCCAGGGACCTGTAAGGACAGTGAGTTAATTTTCCTTGTGCTATATTGTGCTTAAAAAAAACATTTATTCTAGGGACAGAAAACTCTAGGTAGGGACAGTGTCAGTTTCTTTCACTCTGCAAGTCCTTGTTTCCAGGGACCTGGAGAGACATTGAGTGAATTGTCCTTGTGCTATATTGTGATTAAAAAAAACATTTATTCTAGGGATAGAAAACTCTAGGTAGGGACAGTGTCAGTTTCTTTCACTGTGAAAGTCCTTGTTTCAAGGGACAGAGAAGGACACCTGAAGGTAGCCCTTATTGCTTTTTTCCCATCTCCCTGCAGGCCATCTATTAGAATGTCTGGAAGGCAAACAAGGAGAGGCAGACAGTCAGGAGGCAATAAAAGAGGGCAAGCAGGCTCTGTGTCTGGGGGCAACAGTGCTGGTCGTGGACGCGGTGCATTGTCATCAGCACATGGCCATGGGACACGCTTGTCCTTCTTTTCGGCAGCTGGACATGTTGAGCCACATCATGCCGAAGACTTGGTAGAGTGGATGACCAAGCCCTCCTCCTCCTCCTCATCCTCTCTCACCCAGGCTCAGGGTACTGGAAAAGCAGCTGCCAAAGCGTCGTCTTCCCTGGTATCAATGTCAGACAAATCATCAGTCACTCCTTCCCTAGACCCACCATGTCCTCCTCCTGAGGAGTCCCCCGAACTGTTTCAGCACAGTGTTGGGTACATGCTCCAGGAGGATGCCCAGCGTTTCGAAGGGTCTGATGATGAAACCCAGCTAGAGGAAGGCAGTAGCGTGAGAGCAGACAGAGGGGATGCTCAAGAAGGACACCAATCTGGCAGTCATGTTCCAGCAGCTGCAGCATACTGCCAGATTGGCTCCAGTGATGAGGAGGGAGGGGATGATGAGGTCAATGACTCCACGTGGGTGCCTAATAGGAGAGAGGAGGAGGAGGAGGATGAGGAGGAGGCACATCTCCAACGAGGCAGGATGCCCTTTGGTGGCCAGCGTAAGGGCAGTACACCGACGGAATCACACCGCAGAGCTCCGCCTGTGCAGGGCGCTGCCTCTGCCCGTCATTCAAAAAGTTCTTTGGTGTGGGCCTTTTTTGAGGCTAGTGCATCAGATCGCACAGCTGCTGTTTGCAACATATGTCTCAAGCGTATATCGCGTGGCCAAAACATCAGCCGCTTGGGTACCACATGCCTGACCAGACATATGTTGACCTGCCATGCAGCTCGTTGGCAAGCCTACCTCAAAGACCCACACCAAAGAACAAAGCGGACCTCTCCTTGCACCGCATCAGCTGGGATCTCCAACCCCACTATAACTTCAGTCCTCTCTGAAACATGCACTGAGAGGAATGAAGGTGTAGAATTAGGTGTGTCACAGCCAAGTACTTGCGCCCACTCTGCTAGCAGTACACCGACGTCCGATTCTAGCAGGCAAATTTCCCTGCCCCAGCTGCTGGACCGTCGAAAGAAGTTCACTCCCAGCCATCCACATGCCCAGCGGTTGAATGCTAGCTTGGCTAAATTGCTAGCGCTTCAACTGCTGCCTTTTCAGTTGGTAGACTCGGCCCCCTTCCGTGAGTTTGTGCAATGTGCGGTTCCTCAGTGGCAGGTTCCCAAACGCCACTTTTTCTCACGGAAGGCTATTCCGGCTCTCTACCGGCATGTGGAAGGCAATGTCTTGGCCTCGCTGGACAGGGCGGTCAGCGGTAAGGTGCATATTACCGCTGACTCATGGTCCAGCAGGCATGGACAGGGACGTTACCTTTCTTTCACGGCCCATTGGGTCACTCTTTTGGCAGCTGGGAAGGATTCAGGACAAGGTGCAGTAGTGTTGGAGGTTGTCCCACCGCCACGCCTCCAAAATGCTACTACTGGTTGTGACACACCTCTCTCCTCCACCCCCTCCTCTTCTTCTTCCTCCATGGCCTCTTCCTGTGGTTTGTCCTATGAACCAGCGGTGCTCCGTAGCCGTTCACGGGGCTACGCAAGTACGCAGGCAAAAAGATGCCATGCCGTGCTTGCGCTGGTGTGTTTGGGGGACAGAAGCCACACTGGGGCAGAGGTCCTGTCTGCTCTGCAGGGCCAGGCCGAGAGGTGGTTGACGCCACGCCAGCTTAAGCCAGGAATGGTGGTTTGCGACAATGGCACCAACCTCCTCTCCGCCCTCCGACAGGGACAACTGACCCATGTGCCCTGTGTGGCTCACGTCCTTAACCTGGTGGTGCAGCGGTTCTTGGGCAGGTACCCGGGCTTACAGGATGTCCTGAGGCAGGCCAGGAAAGTCTGTGTGCATTTCCGCAGATCTTATAATGCCAGTGCTCGCCTGGCTGAGCTGCAAAAGGAGTTGAACCTGCCCAAGAACCGCCTTATATGTGACATGCCCACCAGGTGGAACTCAACGTTGGCCATGCTGCAGCGGCTGCACACGCAGCAGAGGGCCATCAATGAGTACCTGTGCGACTACGGCACCAGGACAGGGTCAGGGGAGCTTGGTTTTTTTTCTCCACGCCAGTGGGGCATGATCAGGGATGCATGCACTGTCCTGGCACCATTTGAGGAGGCCACGAGGATGGTGAGCAGTGACAGTGCATGCATCAGTGACACTGTACCTCTTGTCCACCTGTTGGAGCACACGCTGCGTGGAATAATGGACAGGGCACTTGAGGCAGAACAGAGGCAGGAAGAGGAGGACTTCCTTGCCTCTCAAGGCCCCCTTTACCCAGACAGTGTTCCTTCTGTCCCACCCATCGCACAGGAAGAGGAGGAGGAGGAGGAGGAGGAGGAGGAGGAGGATTGTGTCAGCATGGAGGTGGAGGCTGGCACTCAGCATCATCAGCAGCAGTCTTTTAGGGATGATTTACAGTCCCAAGAAACCAGTGGACTTGTACGTGGCTGGGAGGAGGTGGCTGCGGATCATGTCGTCCTTAGTGACCCAGAGGACTCCGGAGCGAATGCCTCAGCAAACCTACGCTGCATGGCCTCCCTGATCCTGCAAAGTCTGCGGAAGGATCCTCGTATTCTTCGGATCAAGGAGAGGGACCATTACTGGCTGGCCACTCTCCTTGATCCACGGTACAAGGGTAAGGTTGCGGACCTTATGTTACCGTCGCAGAGGGAGCAGAGGATGAGACAACTCCGGGAGGCCTTGCAGAAAGGTCTGTGCAACGCGTTCCCAGAGACTGGGAGGTTGCAAACTCCTGGTCCTGGACAACGAGTTGCTGAGGCTTCGGCCAGTCAAAGAAGGAGCGGTGGGGAAGGTGGCCGTCTGACCGATGCGTTCAGACAATTCTTTAGTCCGCAGCCCCAAAGTATGATCGGTTCCAGCAACCATCGCCAGCGTCTGATAAACATGGTGCAGGAATATCTAGGGGCAAGGTCAGACTTGGACACCTTCCCCACCGAAAATCCTCTGGCTTACTGGGTCTTGAGGATGGATCACTGGCCAGAGCTTGCACAGTATGCAATTGAGCTACTGGCCTGTCCTGCATCCAGCGTTCTTTCGGAACGCACATTCAGTGCTGCTGGAGGATTTGTCACGGATCACAGGGTGCGCCTGTCCACCGACTCGGTTGATCGACTGACTTTCATCAAGATGAACCAGTCTTGGATCACCACCAGCTACCACACACCTGATGCTGATATAACAGACTAATTGATTTTAAAATGTCACATCCCTTCAAGACTGATGCTGATGCTGAGTGCCTGTGCTGTTATGTTGACTGCCTATCCTCCTCCTCCGAGTCCTCAATGATACGATTGATGATGATAGCTTGGAAGATCATTTTTGTTTATGGGTGCCGCCACCAGTGCCTAACGCCCAATTTTTCAGCCCCTGTTTAACAGGGGCGTGTAATTACAATTTTTGAAGCAATACTTTGCAACAGGGCTCATTGCTGTGCTCCAAGTACAGTATCTGTGAGGAGTTGCAGTGTTGTGCCACCAGTGCCTAAGGCCCAATTTTTCAGCCCCTGTTTAACAGGGGCGTGTCATTACAATTTTTGAAGCAATACTTTGCAACAGGGCTCATTGCTGTGCTCCAAGTACAGTATCTGTGAAGGGTTGCAGTGTTGTGCCACCAGTGCCTAAGGCCCAATTTTTCAGCCCCTGTTCAACAGGGGCATGTAATTACAATTCTTGATCTAATAATTCACAGCAGGGCCCATTGCTGCACCCACCAAGAGTAACTGTCAGGGCTTACAGTGTTGTGGCACCAGCACCACCATCAAAGGCCCAATTTTTACTACCACTGTTCAACAATTATATGTAATTAAAATTCCTGATATAATAGTTGACAGCAGGGCGTTCCAGCACCAACCAAGAGTAACTGTGAGTGCTTACAGTGTTGTGCCAACACCAACAACTAAGGGGCCTATTTCTGCAGAGTATATACGGCAGGTCCCTACTTTCAAACATCCAACTTACAAACGACTCCTACTTGCAAACGCAAGAAGACAACAGGAAGTGAGAGGAAATCTACCACTAGGAAGGAAAATTCTCTCCTGTAAGAATAAATATGGGAGAAAGGTGTCTCCTCTGTACTGATGCTTTATCAGCAATCCTTGTTTCAAGAAAAACACCACATTTCAAAAACAGTTGTCATTAGGACGGAAAGTGAGGTGAAATGTTCTGAACAGGGGCACAGACAGCAAAACAAATGTTACAGGGGTGATAACCCTTACCTATGTTTTCCAAAAAGTTTAAAAATAGATTTTTGGTCTGGAGCTACACTTCAACAATGTACCTGTTCAAAATTACAAACAGATTCTACATAAGAACAAACCTACAGTCCCTGTCTTGTATGCACCGCCTGTATACGGCTGTTCAGAGTATATAGGGCCTTTTTTATTTTATGTGCGGGGTTCCCCTTAATATCCATACAAGACCCAAAGGGGCTGGTAATGGGCTGGGGTAGGGGGGGGGGTCATGGGGTAGCTATGCCATTTTTCTTAAAGATTTTCATCCATATTACCGGGACCAGACATTACATTAAAGCCGCAAGCAGTTTTAAATGGCTTTTTTTTCCTTTAGAAGTGTCATTTTGTGCAGGGACAGTTCTAAACACGGGAAACACGTGGCACTTCACAGGCATACTTTAGACACCCCCCAGGTACGATATTTAAAGGAATATTTGACTTTTTTTTTTTCACTTTATGCATCATTAAAATGACTGCTCCCGGAAAACGACCGTTTTTAAAACTTATTTTTGCATTGATACATGTCCCCTGGTGCAGAACCCGGGTTCCCAAACCCTTTTTAGGACAATAACATGCATAATAGTTGTTATAATTAGCACTTTAGAATTCGAACGTTCGCATCCATTGTATTTAATAGGGTTCTAATGTTCGTTCGAACTTTCGGTCCGTTCGCGGGTTCTGGTGCGAACCGAACCCGGGGGTGTTCGGCTCATCACTACCGTTAGGTATTCCTCGCTTTTTTAGATTTTATCTCCATTGCAATATTTATTTTGTTACCTACTTGAAGGCTATAAAAGTTTTAATGCTATTCCCATTGAGCGCTGCCTTTGTGTGTTTTTTGTATCCTGCTATCCATTTTTCCAGTGGTTGGTAGCTGCACTGGGAATCAGCCTGCAAGGAGATCAGCTAAAAGTAGTTGGATCTGTATGTGCGTTATAATTAATCAAAATTAGTCGATTAATCAATTTAAAAAAAAACGATGAATCAAACACGAAATTTTTAATCAGTAACAGCCCTAGTTTTTTCAGAAAAAAACAACAATTACAAAACAAAACGGAATGGAGGGATCTCCCTACAGGGACATTGTATTCTGACAGCAGGACCCACAGCAGAATACACCAATTAGTAACTGCAGCAGATTGGTTAGACCCATTGAATTGAGAAAAGCTTTCCGGCATGTCCCTTAAAACGATTCCAAATGATCACCAAAGGCAAAACATTTGTGTATAGATCTAAAAAAAAACACTAAAAAATAACAAATACTGTATATACTCAAGTATAAGACGACCCGAATATAAGCCGAGGCACCTAATTTTACCACAAAAAACTGGGAAGACTTATTGACTCGAGTATAAGTCTAGGGAGTCCATCTGCATGCCTCACTGTGTCCATGTGCATGCCTCACTGTGTCCATGCGTCACTATGCCTTACTGTGCCCATGCCTCACTGTGCCCAATCTCCCTACCTGATCTCCGGCGCTGTGTGACTAGACTGACGTTTAACATGGGAGTCTATGGAAGCTTTGAAAAATCGGAGCTCCCCGGCCGTAGGTCCCCTGGACATCAAACTTGGCACACATGTAGCCCCACTTTTCCTCTACATGTGTGCAAAGATGGACACAGACTCAAGTATAAGCCGAGGGGGGCATTTTCAGCACAAAAAAATGTGCTGAAAAACTCGGCTTATACTCGAGTATATACGGTACCTTTTTTTCCCCTTTTTTAGGCTCTATGTACATTAGCGTTTTTTTAAGCTCCTGGCATTTTTTCTGCTCCTAGAAGCTAAATAGTGTTATCCTACCCTCTTTTTTCGCAGTACCGCCATTTTCGTTTGGAAGCTTATGCTTGGAGTGCACTTTTGGCCTGCATTTCTTTGACCATGACAGACTTTGACATTGGATGTGTTGGCCATTGATGACCCGGCTGCATTTTAGTTTATGTTGGGTCCCTCCCAAGGATGGGTTGGAAGGCTGTAACTACCCTCTTTTGTCCTCCTTTGTTTTTCATTCATTTGATGGCTGGTATTCGAGAGCAACTAGCTTGATTCATATGTGATATACACAACATGATGGTTTTGTGGATCTGACCACATTTTAGCCCAGGTTCACACTGGGCTGCGGGAGTGAAGCCATGCGAGTTCAGCTGAATTGGATTTCACTCCCGCTGGCAGCCCCGATTTCAGCCGCGATTACAGGGACATCTCTGCAGGTTTCTGCACAGATGTCAATGTAAATCGCTGTCCCAAATCGCAAAAAGTAGTACAGAAACTACTTTTTGAAATCGGTGCAGCGCCGCAGATGCCCATCAATTCCGCCTATTGGTGCCCATCAGTGCTGCATATCAGTGCCACCTTATCAGTGCTGCCTCATCAGTGCCCATCAGTGAAGGAGAAAACTAAATTTTATAAGCTGAACATTGTCCTGAGCAGGAAGGGGAAGGGAGTGCCTGGTATTGAAGTGGTTAAATATGAACAAAGCATATCCCTGTATAGTGTGCAATTGTCTCAATCCAGAGCACCGTGTCATTTCTATCTGCATCTTCATTCCTCTATCAGCATGAATCACTTCTGACAAGATTTCATGACACCAAGAGAAAAAAGGTGACAGGGGAGGGACCTCCAGCTGATTGACAGCCTCAGCTCTGTACCTGTGTGCTATGTGGATGGAGGTTGTACCTTCCCTCCAATCAGCTCTCAGAGGTCTCCTCACTGAGCTCTGCAGAGTGTAGCTTCAGCTCTCCGCCCCCTTTTTTCTGACCTCTCAGACAAGCTTTAAAATTTCTGAACTTTGAACGGACATAGAGAAGAGAAGACTGCAGATAAACATGAAGGAGGATTTATATACTATCTAGTATGGGTAGGAGACCATCTAGATCCGGACCACACCCCATTAATCTGTATAGTCTCTATTCAATGTAGGGGGGATTTGTTTAATCTCTGTTTTACCTGAGGCCACTCACTTCACTGGGTATATGTAAGAGTTCACAACCACTTGCCGACCGCCTTCCACATATATACTGCGGCAAGGCGGCTCAGCTGCGCAAACCAACGTACCTGTACGTCGGTCTGTGCATGTGGTACTGCGGTCACACACTATGGGAGCTCGCCCATAGGTCCGGTGGACTTGATGTCTTGCTGGCCACTTGCGATCACCGTAAAGAGATGCAGAACCAGGATCTGCCTATGTAAAGAAGGCAGATCCCCGTTCTGACAGGGGAGGAGAGGGAGATCAGCTGTTCCTAGTGATCAGGAAAAGCGATCTCTCTCTACTCCCAGTCAGTCCGTCCCCCTTCCAGGGCTGAAGTGATTAAGACTGGTCACATTGATGGAGAAATAAGACACATATGGGTGTTCAATGCAAGTATCTTATACCAATATTGTGTGGGGGTCAGAAACAAAATCGCATGAGAACTACACACAGGTCGGGATAGACTATATGGGTAAAGGTTTGTGGACACCTTACCACCACAACCCCATACAGTATATGGCCAAAAATATGTGGGCAGCTCTCTCAATTGTTATGCTCAGGTGTTCAAATTTTGTGGTAACAGTTAGGAAAATGTTCTTTCTTTTGTAGCAGGACTGTGGCCCTCAACAGACAGACATCTGCATAAATACATTGATGAGTTTAGAATGGAGAAAATCATGTGGCCTGCACAAAGCCCTGACCTCAGATCTATTGAACACCTTTGGAATGAATTGGATTAGAGCCTGCAAGCCAGGTGCTCACATCTGAGGCCTCGTACACACGACCGATTTTCTCGTCGTAAAAAACACGTCGTTTTTTTCGACGAGATTCTTGTTAAGCTTGTCGATTTTCTCGTCAAGCTTTCTATGCGTACACACTGTCATTTTCCAATTTCCTCGTGGTTCTCTGCGCTCACGTCCAGCACGTACGACGGCACTATAAAGGGGAAGATCTTTTTTCTTGGCGCCACCCCTTGGGCTGCTTTTGCTGATCTCGTGTTACCGCGTGTGAAGTAAAAGTTTGGGAAGAGACGATTCGCGCTTTTCAGTCTTCGTGCTTTCAGTTCGTTTTAGCGTGACGAATGTGCTATTTCCATTACGAAGGCTTGTTTTACCAGAAGATGCGCTCCCGTCTCATACTTGATTCTGAGCATGCGCGCTTTTTGAAGAGTCGTAAAAGCATACACACAAACCATTTTCTCGTCACAAAACAGGCCGACGAGAAACACGACGAGGAAATCTGGAATCCTGACGAGAAAATAGAGAGCAGGTTCTCTATTTTCTCGTCGAGATTCTCGTCAAGTTTCTCGTCGTAAAACCATACACACGAACGTTTTTCTAGACAAAAAAACTCTCGCGGCACTTTTCTTGACTGTTTTGGACGAGAAAATCGGTCGTGTGTACGAGGCCTGACATCAGGCTTGTTTAGATGAATAGGCATAAATTCTCAGAATCTGAGATCTTGCAAAAAGCCCTGACAGAAGGGTGGAGACTCTTATAGTTGCAAAGGGAAAGGGGAAGGGAGGTGGGGGGTTAAGGGGTCTCCCTGCATCCTAGGCTTACTATCTTGTGCCAACCCTTTTTATACTCCAATTGACTGGCTAGCCCTAGTAGAGCACAGAAAAGATCGGACCTCATAGCCACATAAGGCATGCTGAGGTTGGGGGAAAAAAGAGGCTGATGCCTCGTACACACGACTGGTTTTCCTGTCAGGAAAACTGCCATGAGAGCTTTTGGCCGGGAAAACCGGCCGTGTGTATTCTCCATCGCAGTTTTCCCGACGAGAAAACTGACGGAAAAAAAAAAAAAGAAGGAGAACCAGCTTTCTTTTTTCCCATCTGGATTCCCGGCTGATTTTTTCCCGTCAGGAAAACCGGTCGTTTGTATGCTTTTCTGAGGGGAAAAAAATGTGCATGCTCAGAATCAAGTATTAGATGGGAGCGCTCGTTCTGGTCAAACTAGCATTTGTAATGGAGATAGCACATTCGTCACGCTGTAACAAACTGAAAAGCACGAAGCTGAAAAACGTGAATCGTCTCTAACCAAACTTTTACTAACACGAGATCAGCAAAAGGAGCCCAAAGGGTGGCGCCGTTTGAATGGAACTTCCCCTTTATAGTCCCGCCGTACGTCACCGCGCTTTGGACGGGCGGTATTTGGCCTGAACCTGTGTATGCAAGGCAGGCTTGAGAGGAATCCCGTCCGGAAAAACATTGTTGTTTTTCATGCCGAGAAAACTGGTCGTGTGTACGAGGCATGAGAAGATTTTCTCACTCTGGGTCTGCACACCTAGAATTCGATGTACTGTGCAGTAAACGGTACACAATTTCACCAGAAAAAATGCATAAACTCCAAAACAGCAACAAGGACCTAACGCCGATTACATTGGCAAGCAGGACTGGAGTCCATAACCTTTTTCATTATATGCAAATATGTTTTTAGTGACAGTCAACAACATGATGTATGGATGGATGTGTACCATCTTTGACAACCCTGCTGCCCTAGGTCATAGCTTTTGTTGGCTTTGCAGAAATCTGGCCCTTATTACATACAAGCAGCACTGCTGCCCTCATAACTACATTTTTCCTCTCATACATACAATAGTTCAACAGATCCAAAAGCCAGCGGCAGCTTATATATTGTCTATTAAATGTCTAAAGCAGGCCATATATGGATCACAATTCAGTCAGTTCAGCAGGGACCAGACGAATTTTGATCCATGCGTGTTCACTATGGTTGAACAGAAGTCGATCTATTGATTGACTTCTGTTCAACCGCCCTGTCAGTATTTCTTCACTCAATCAGTGCTGCAGGCTATAGACTGCAGTGGTTATCTGTGTATTCTGAAGGTGGGGAAGTCTGCCTGGTGTCAGAATTAGAGTTGAGTGGACACCTGGATGTTCGGGTTCGGCCGAACTTCGGAAAAAAGTTAGAGCTCAGGACCGAACTTGACCCAAACCCAAACCTCATTCAAGTCAATGGGGACCCGAACTTCTGATGACTATTTGCGCTTTTTCCGTGCTTAGAACTGTCCCTGCACAAAGTGTAATTTCTGAAGGAAAAAAGTCATTTAAAACTCACTCGCGGCTATAATGAATTGTCGGCTCCTGGCAATACATAGAAAAGTCATTGATAAAAAAAAAAAGAAGAGCGTGGGGGTTTCCCCAAATTCAATTACCAGGCCCTTCAGTTCTGGTATGGATATTAAGGGGAACCCTGCCGCCCTTGTCCCCGTCAACATGGGGACATCCTCACCATGTTGAGGGCATGTGGCCTGGTACGGTTCAGGAGGGGGGGCGCTCTCTAACCCCCCCTCTTTTCCTGCGGCCTGCCAGGTTGCGTGCTTAATTTGGGGTGGAGTTCCCCTTAAAATCCATACCAGACCTGAAGGGCCTGGTATGGATATTTGGGGGAACCGCACGCATTTTTTTTTTACATTTGCGGCAGGGTTCCCCTTAATATCCATACCAGACCTGGTAATTGAATTTGGGGGAACCCCCACGCTTTTTTATTTTTTTTATTTTATCAATGACTTTTCTATGTATTGCCGGGAGCCGACAATTCAAGTTTTAAATTACTTTTTTTTTCCTTCAGAAATGACACTTTGTGCAGGGACAGTTCTAAGCATGGAAAACAAGCGCGACTTTACATGCATATTGCCGAACACCGGACCCGAACCAGAACATACAGTCAATTGTTCGGGTTCGGGTCCGGGACTCAAAAACCCAAAAGTTTGCTACGGACCCGAACTTTACAGTTCGGGTCCGCTCAACCCTAGTCAGAATACAATAGCTTAGTGGGGAGGATTCCCTCACCCACATTCAGTGTGTGGATGGTGGAAAGCTGACTCATTGTTTGTTACCCCAAAACTTCAAATTCATAATATGTGCCTGCTGTACCATGTACTTTTTATAAGAAAGTCTCCTGTTCTCTTTGTATTGCTTCCTTTGTGTGAAATTTCTGGTGTTCCTGCCAGTCCCTCTGCTTTCCTATTAAAACTGACCATTCTAAGCAGGAGAGCACACCATGTTCAGTTCTCTAGCTATGCTGGGAGCTCAGCGTAGCTCTCCTCCAATGATCAGACTTGTCCTGACACACCCCGCTGCACAGCCATTCACTGGGAAGCTCAGTGTACTGCTGCTTCTCCCCCCCCCCCAGCTCTTATGCAGCTGAGAACAGAGGGAATATTATCACTTATAAATAAAAAAAAGAGGAAAAAAGGCATGTACAATTTTTTTTAAAATCTATACAAAAATGTTTTGCCTTTCATTTCTATTTTAAACGGAATGGGTTGTTTTACAAGGTGAATGTTTACAATCACTAAGTGCACTTACTTTGGTTGATAGCTTGTATTTGGGCACTGCAAGGGCTAAGCAAAACAGGAGGGGGGGGGGGAGCAGTAGCACACTGAGCTTCCCAAGTTTGTAACAAAATGGCAAAGTATGGGGTCAACTATACAATAACAGATACTGTGCCAAAAAAAACTGCATGATTGTAACATTGCGCTTGAAGCGATACTAAAGTCTTGTTTTGTTTTTCTTTAAAAACAACAAACAACATGTTATACTTACCTGCTCTGTGAAGTCATTTTACACAGAGCAGCCTGGAACCTCTTCTTCTTGGGTCCCTCATTTAGCTCTCCTTGCCCCTTCTTCCTGTTAATTACCCCCCCCCCCCCAGCAGGCAGCTTGCTATGGGGGCACCCGAGCCAAACTGCAGCTTTGTGTGTCCATTCAGACACGGAGCCGTGGTTCAGCCCCATCCCCTCTCTCTCCTGATTGGCTAACGGACTTTGATTGACAGCAGCGGGAGCCAATGGTGCCGCTGCTGTGTCTCAGCCAATCAGGAGGGGGAGTCCCAGACGGCCGAGGCACTCGTGGACATCGCTGGATCGAGAGGGGGCTCAGGTAAGTATTAGGGGGGCTGCTACACATAGAAGGCTTTTTTATCTTAATGCGTAGAATGCATTAAGATAAAAAACCTTCTGACTTTACAACCACTTTAAGTATGCCCAGCAACCACATTTGTAGGGAAGACCTTCTCTAATGTCAGATAAATATGACTACACATTAGATGGAATGACAAGGTCACTAGGGACACCTAATCTTCCCTGTTCAATCAATGCTAATATTATACAGCATGCACCACAGGCAATTCTTTGCCATGCAGTTTAAAAAGGCCGATTTGTAATAACTGGATACATGTTACAATTGTTTGATACAATTAATTAGGTTTCAGATTTCATTCTTTCAACTGCACTTGATAAATGTAACCTGAAACCCCAAAGCTACCCTAATACACGGTCTACAGCTCCATTTTCCAGGCCCAATATATGCTTAGCAATTGCATAGAAAGAAAAAATAAACTTTGAACATCACATGGTTTTTGATCTAGCCAGACATGTATAAATAATTCTCATGTATTGCATTGTATACGTATTGTATTTTTATTTCGGATGACAACTGTACTGATTAACCACTTCCTGACCGTATAACTTAGATATGCGGCTGCAAGGCTATGGTGACCAGACATCCCCGGTTTCAGGGGACAGTCCCTGGATTGAGGACACTGTCCCCGGACCAAGTCTGTCCCCTGTTTTGTCCCCGGATTGGATTTGAACAGGGGCTGGGGCACTTTCAAAGACAGTCAGTGCAGGATTAAAGAAAAATAATTCAGAATTACACCCCCCCGCTCCGCCGCTCCTACTAGCTTAGGGGGGTGTATTTTTTTTTCATTATCTGTGCCCCTTTCTGATGATCATGTGCTGGTCGGAGCGGAGGGAATATTTCTTCAGTTTCGGGCACATGACCATTCAGCTCCGCTCGCATGTTCTTCTGCCTTGGCTCAAGTCCCGGCCAGCCGCCTGCCTGCTTATCTCCTTGCCTTCCCTGGTGGAGTGATCTTCCTCCGCTTCCCACCCAGTAGTAGCCGGGGCCTGGAAAGTAAGACTTGACCGGCTATGAGGGAGGCGGCAGAGTCGCTGATTGCCACCATTACTAGTAAAGAAAAAAATATGTCCCCGGATTTCATTTTAAAAATCTGGTCAACTTAGGCAAGGCGGCACTTCCGGGTAGGGGGCGCACGCGTGCCACTGGCGACTCGACCATGCTGTGATTAAACAACAATTTTGATCAGCGTGTGCCAGCCAATAGATCACCGCCAGCACCCACCGATCATCTGAAAAACACACAGGACAGGGCTCTGCCTATGTAAATGTAGTGGGGTGCCGATTTGTCGTGTGTTATAAAGACTATTGTTATCTTTAGAATAACCCCAGCTCCCTCTGGGATCCCCTTATAATATTACAGTGACTAAGGTTTAATAACATGGAGCGATGCATTGTGGAACTTATGGTACGGGGAGAAAGGGACTCCATTGCCATGTATATCTACCCACAGTGCAGCAGTACTCCCAAAGTGCATTGCATTCTCGCACAGCTTTCTGGGGGAGGTTATTTAAAGGAAGGGAGGGGCTACGTTCGGTCTCTTTGGACGTTGCCCTCAACCAAGCAGGAAGTCTGAGTGAGGCCTGCTGCCGGAGTATCTAGGCCCTAGGTCGGGGCCTACAGCTAGTGCGGGGGATCCCTCTGTTAAGAAGACCGTTCTCCTTCAGCGTGATCAGCTCTCGCCTCCAGAGACCGGAACCATCGGCGAACCGACATCCAGTGCGGTGGTGAGAGGAACCGGAGACTGCGAGGAGCAGAGAGAGAATCAGGAAATTACCAGCGGAGCATCCAGAGAGCGGAGGCCTGTTTGGTGAGAGGGCACCTGCCCAGAATTCATAACTGTTTATTAGGCCCGTGGCTCTTGAAGGCCCATCATCATCAGAGTAGTGTGCCACACACACCAGGACATAGCGCAACGTGTGGTAGCTGCATAGTTAAAGTTTGGCGTTGCACTGACTGAGAATTACACTCCCAAAAGCATTGTGGGAGTTCAGTTAGTTCTGTGACCTCCTTTTGGATTACAAATATAACGTGCACCAACAATTGCTAGCGAAGACTCTTTCTCCTGAGGAAGCAGTACACTGATCTTAGTCAGGTTTGACTAGGACAGCTAGTGACGGGACTAGGGGGTGATATCACCCACCAGGGGGAGCTCGCGAGCATAGGTCTTTATCTGCATAAAAGTTAAATACATAGACTTTACATTATTGTTGTTCTTAGCCATATTATTGACTTTGTAGGGCCCTGCAGAGTCAACTGTGTGTGTGTGTGTGTGTGTATATATATATATATATATATATATATATATATATATATATATATATATATCTTGCCTTTGTCTTTTATCTCATACCAAGTAAAGTGTATCCTTGGTTAAGTGCAAAACCTTGTGAAGTATCTTTGTTAGCCTGAAGGTCTTCAAGCCAAAGAAAGGTGACAATATATGTGCAATTTACTGCGGTGATATATGCAGAATTGTGTTTCCCAGAAGTCAGTGGGTCTCACAATTCCTATCCATACCAGTTGTGTCAAGGGAGGGTTCGAGTCAGTTAAGTGGTTGAGAACCAGAGTACAGACCCAAACAAAACCAGCAGCTCCTTCGGGGGTAGTGCTACACAGTGGCGGAATTTTCATGGTCGCAGCAGTCGCAGTTGCGACTGGGCCCTGTAGTTCTGCCAAGTCCCGGGGGCCCGCCACCCGCCCGTCACGGCGTTACTGGCAGGGGAGGACTGACCATTCGGTCAGATTATAGCTGTCCCGCCTCTTCACTGCCCCCTCAGCCAATAGGAACATGCTGTACACGCCCCCTTCCACAGCGCGGCTTTTTTGACCCAAGAGCAGGAGATGAGGAGAGGAGATGGAGGCGGGGACACAGCCTGCAGTGTGGGACGGACTGCTGCCTGATAAGGTAAGCTGGCTGAGCTTTACTTAATGGATTCTTGTTGATGGATTAGCCTGGTGAGCAGTGAGGGAGAGGGTGTGTTATCTCCAGCATGGCTCCTCCTGTCTCTGAGGCTGTTAGATTGATTTTGTGTGTGAGAAGAGCACTGCTGCTGGAGGAAGAACATGTCCTGAATGTCTCCCCAATCTCTACTAACTACATCTCCTACTCATTATCTGCCCACCACTAAACAAGCACAGTCCCCTCCTCTCCTGTATTACCAACTAATGTGTCTGTGAGCTGCTGGGGCACTACAAGTCCCAGCATGCCAGGAGATGGGGGCAGCAGTGTGTTCAATCAGGCAGATTTTTGGGTAAAAAATGCTGGTGTGTGACTGTGTCTATGTGTATATACTGTGTGTGTATGTATAGTGTGTGTGTGTGTATATACTGTATGTATAGGGGTCTGTACTAAGTGGGCTGTGTAATACACCGTGGGTCTGCACTAAGGGGGTGTGTATATACTGCGGGGGTCTGCACCAAGTGGGGTGTCTATACTGCGGGGTTCTGTACTAAGGGGGGCTGTGTAATACACTGTGGGTCTGCACTAAGGGGGTGTCAATACTGCGGGGGTCTGCACTAAGAGGGTGTCTATACTGCGGGGGTCTGCACTAAGGGGGTGTCAATACTGCGGGGGTCTGCACTAAGAGGGTGTCTATACTGCGGGGGTCTGCACTAAGGGGGGTGTCTATACTGCGGGGGTCTGCACTAAGGGGGGTGTCTATACTGCGGGGGTCTGCACTAAGGGGGGTGTCTATACTGCGGGGGTCTGCACTAAGAGGGTGTCTATACTGCGGGGGTCTGCACCAAGTGGGGTGTCTATACTGCAGGGTTCTGTACTAAGGGGGGCTGTGTAATACACTGTGGGTCTGCACTAAGGGGGTGTCAATACTGCGGGGGTCTGCACTAAGAGGGTGTCTATACTGCGGGGGTCTGCACTAAGGGGGTGTCAATACTGCGGGGGTCTGCACTAAGAGGGTGTCTATACTGCGGGGGTCTGCACTAAGGGGGGTGTCTATACTGCAGGGGTCTGCACTAAGGGGGGTGTCTATACTGCGGGGGTCTGCACTAAGGGGGGTGTCTATACTGCGGGGGTCTGCACTAAGAGGGTGTCTATACTGCGGGGGTCTGCACCAAGTGGGGTGTCTATACTGCAGGGTTCTGTACTAAGGGGGGCTGTGTAATACACTGTGGGTCTGCACTAAGGGGGTGTCAATACTGCGGGGGTCTGCACTAAGAGGGTGTCTATACTGCGGGGGTCTGCACTAAGGGGGTGTCAATACTGCGGGGGTCTGCACTAAGAGGGTGTCTATACTGCGGGGGTCTGCACTAAGGGGGGTGTCTATACTGCGGGGGTCTGCACTAAGGGGGGTGTCTATACTGCGGGGGTCTGCACTAAGGGGGTGTCTATACTGCGGGGGTCTGCACTAAGGGGGGTGTCTATACTGTGGGGGTCTGCACTAAGAGGGTGTCTATACTGCGGGGGTCTGCACTAAGGGGGGTGTCTATACTGCGGGGGTCTGCACAAAGGGGGTGTCTATACTGCGGGGGTCTGCACTAAGGGGGTGCCTATACTGCGGGGGTCTGCACTGAGAGGGTGTCTATACTGCGGGGGTCTGCACTAAGGGGGTGTCTATACTGCGGGGGTCTGCCATAAGAGGGTGTCTATACTGCGGGGGTCTGCCATAAGAGGGTGTCTATACTGCGGGGGTCTGCACTAAGGGGGGTGTCTATACTGTGGGGGTCTGTACTAAGAGGGTGTCTATACTGCGGGGGTCTGCACTAAGAGGGTATCTATACTGCGGGGGTCTGCACTAAGGGGGTGTCTATACTGCGGGGGTCTGCCATAAGAGGGTGTCTATACTGCGGGGGTCTGCACTAAGGGGGGTGTCTATACTGTGGGGGTCTGTACTAAGAGGGTGTCTATACTGCGGGGGTCTGCACTAAGAGGGTGTCTACCCGCAGTAAAGTATAGACAAAGAGAAAGTATCAAAATCATGCTTTTCGGGGGGGGGGGCCTTCATGATTTCTTGCACCGGGGCCCTGAAGTTTCTAGTTACGCCTCTGGTGCTACATAAACAAGAGAGCCCTGTCCTGTCAGCTGGGGAAGTAATGGATTTTTTTTCCTCCGCAAAGCAGGGAATGAAATCTACTATTACTTCTCTTAGCACCACACAGTGTACACAAACACTGGCTAGGCACACATTTACCCCTTGATCACCCCTGATGTTTAACCCCTTCACAGCCAGTGTCATTAGTACAGCGACAGTGCATATTTTTAGCACTGATCACTGTATTAGTGGGGCTTCAAGCAAGCTTTGCCATAGACTTCTATTGAGGCTTTGAAGATGCTTTGAAGCACCACTGAAGCTACATGGGGTATAATTTTTGAATCAAAGCCAAAGCAAAGCAAAAGCAGGTGTAAACAGGACTGTAAGCTAAGCATTTTATTTAGTGACCGGAGCTTTGACTGGCATTCAGAGAGCTTTAACAAAGCTTGGCTGAAGCCTTGTTGAAGCCGAAGCGTGTGTAAATGAGCCCTAAGTGTTACCGGTTTCCGCAAAGTGTCAGTGTCAGAATGTCGGAGGCAATATCGCAGGCCCGCTATAAGTAGCTGATCTTCGTCATTACTAGTATAAAAAATACATAAAAATTCCAATATATATATATATATATATATATATATATATATATATACAGGTCCTTCTCAAAAAATTAGCATATTGTGATAAAGTTCATTATTTTCTGTAATGTACTGATAAACATTAGACTTTCATATATTTTAGATTCATTACACACAACTGAAGTAGTTCAAGCCTTTTCTTGTTTTAATATTGATGATTTTGGCATACAGCTCATGACAACCCAAAATTCCTATCTCAAAAAATTAGCATATCATGAAAGGGTTCTCTAAACGAGCTATTAACCTAATCATCTGAATCAACTAATTAACTCTAAACACCTGCAAAAGATTCCTGAGGCTTTTAAAAACTCCCAGCCTGGTTCATTACTCAAAACCGCAATCATGGGTAAGACTGCCGACCTGACTGCTGTCCAGAAGGCCATCATTGACACCCTCAAGCAAGAGGGTAAGACACAGAAAGAAATTTCTGAACGAATAGGCTGTTCCCAGAGTGCTGTATCAAGGCACCTCAGTGGGAAGTCTGTGGGAAGGAAAAAGTGTGGCAGAAAACGCTGCACAACGAGAAGAGGTGACCGGACCCTGAAGAAGATTGTGGAGAAGGACCGATTCCAGACCTTGGAGGACCTGCGGAAGCAGTGGACTGAGTCTGGAGTAGAAACATCCAGAGCCACCGTGAACAGGCGTGTGCAGGAAATGGGCTACAGGTGCCGCATTCCCCAGGTCAAGCCACTTTTGAACCAGAAACAGCGGCAGAAGCGCCTGACCTGGGCTACAGAGAAGCAGCACTGGACTGTTGCTCAGTGGTCCAAAGTACATTCAGAAATCAAGGTGCCAGAGTCTGGAGGAAGACTGGGGAGAGGGAAATGCCAAAATGCCTGAAGTCCAGTGTCAAGTACCCACAGTCAGTGATGGTCTGGGGTGCCATGTCAGCTGCTGGTGTTGGTCCACTGTGTTTTATCAAGGGCAGGGTCAATGCAGCTAGCTATCAGGAGATTTTGGAGCACTTCATGCTTCCATCTGCTGAAAAGCTTTATGGAGATGAAGATTTCATTTTTCAGCACGACCTGGCACCTGCTCACAGTGCCAAAACCACTGGTAAATGGTTTACTGACCATGGTATTACTGTGCTCAATTGGCCTGACAACTCTCCTGACCTGAACCCCATAGAGAATCTGTGGGATATTGGGAAGAGAAAGTTGAGAGACGCAAGACCCAACACTCTGGATGAGCTTAAGGCCGCTATCGAAGCATCCTGGGCCTCCATAACACCTCAGCAGTGCCACAGGCTGGTTGCCTCCATGCCACGCCGCATTGAAGCAGTCATTTCTGCAAAAGGATTCCCGACCAAGTATTGAGTGCATAACTGAACATAATTATTTGAAGGTTGACTTTTTTTGTATTAAAAACACTTTTCTTTTATTGGTCGGATGAAATATGCTAATTTTTTGAGATGGGATTTTTGGGTTTTCATGAGCTGTATGCCAAAATCATCAATATTAAAACAAGAAAAGGCTTGAACTACTTCAGTTGTGTGTAATGAATCTAAAATATATGAAAGTCTAATGTTTATCAGTACATTACAGAAAATAATGAACTTTATCACAATATGCTAATTTTTTGAGAAGGACCTGTATATACACACACTATAGTTTGTAGACCCTATAACTTTTGCGCAAACCAATATACGCTTATTGGATTTTTTTTTTACCAAAAATTTGTAGCAGAATACATATTGTCCTAAATTGATGAAGAAAATACATTTTTTCAATTATTTTTTATTGATAATGTTTTATAGCAGAATGTAATTTTTTTTATGTTTTTCAAAATTGTCAGTCTTTTTTTGTTTATAGCGCAATTTTTTTTAAAACACAGTGGTGATCAAATACCAACAAAAGAAAGCTCTATTTGTGGGGAAAAAAGGACACATTTAATTTATTTACAGCGTTGCATGACCGCGCAATTGTCAGTTAAACAAACGCAGTGCCGTATTGCAAAAAATGACCTAGCCATGAAGCGGGGTAAATCTTCCTGAAGTCAAGTGGTTAAATGAAAATCATAAAATCTGGTAGACATGTGCAATTCGTTTCCTTCCGAATTCGTTTTTTAACGAATTTCGACAAATTCGTTAATTCGGAAATATCCGAATTAACGAAAACTCATTTAACGAATTTTAACGAATATTCGTAAATTCAAATTTACGAATGTACGAATTTACGAATATACTAATTTACCAATGCACGAATTTACGAATGTACAACTATCCGGAAATTCGTAAATTTGAATTTACGAATTTCCGAATATTCGTACATTCGTAAATTTGTACATTCGTACAATCGTAAATTAGTAAATTCGGAAATCTGAAATAATAATTAACTAATAACTTAACTATTACTAACTATTCAATTATAGGTATTGTAATTTCCTTTCAAATTTGGCTGTTAGTGAACTTAACGAAGTTACGAATTGTTTTCCGACATAATGAATGCCGTATCTAAACGAATGGAACGTAATGAATTAATAATAATAATAAATAACAATAATAATAATAAAAACGTTTTATTATTATTATTATTAATTTGTTCCGTTCCATTTGTTTAGATGCAGCATTTGTTATTTCAGGTTATGCGTAACTTCGGATAAATTTGTATTCGTTACGTTCGCTAACAGCCAAATTTGAAAGGAAATTACAATACCTATAATTTAATAGTTATTTTTTCAGATTTTCAAATTTTCGGGTTTTCGAAAATATCGAATTTCCAAATTTCCGAAATTACGAATGTATAAATTTACGAATGTATAAATTTACGAATGTACAAATTTACGAATGTACAAATTTACGAATGTATAAATTTCCGAATGTACAAATTTACGAATTTACGAATTGCGATCATAACGAATGACCCGAAAAACGAAAAAAAAAAAAAAACGAATGAAACGAAAACGAAAACTAACAAATTTTTTGGCAGTGCACATGTCTAAAATCTGGTATCGTATGAGAAAAATTTTCGTGCTTCTCCCAGATAATTTTGCATGAAAAGTCGTGATCGGCTCTCGAAAGCTGTGTACGAACGTTCAGATTATTGTATGAGCGTTTCGAAAGCGGTATTTTCGATACTATTTTCTGATCGTGTGTACAGGCCTTAAAGAACCGTGCATCACTAGCAGCTGCTATATTCAATTCTTACTAAAATATTTGTTTTTAAATTTTTTCCCTCTTTTATTGTATCACATTGCTGCTAATTTTCTGCAGCATCTTTGCAACCACTTCCTGTCTATGTGTTCTGTAAACAGACATCTCCAAGCATGCCTATGAATTGTATGTGTAGCACACAGACCCTCCTGCTTTATCCATTCTTGCAGTAAGGCACACCTGCTACTTGCCCGTTGTCCAACTCCAGTTATGGAGAGGCAAGCGGTGTTAGATTTTTTTTGGGCCTTGCGGCGAGTTACCACTCCAGAGTGGATCCTTCAGCTCCGTGTGTCTAGGCGAAAGTCCCTCTTGAATAAAATCAATGTCCACACAAGTGTAAAACCTAAGCAGCAAGGTTTTATTCCTTTTTATATCTTACAACAACTTCGGTAGAGAGAGGGAGAGTAGAAACGACAAAGTAGGGGAAGGTTCAGGCACGCAACACTTGGAGAACACTTTCGTCGCCACTCAAGCCTGAGTGGGTATTTGATCACCCGGATAGTCCCTATGAGAGCGGTCCTAGCAGCCGGAGTGGAGCACGGATTGAATTTCACTCTAGATGAAGGGATACGATTAGGAATCCTCTGCCAGAGGATTATTCAGTCCTAAACCTCCCGGCTAAACAATGTGGATCCCTCTTTAGGCGAGTTTCCAGGCCTCTTCCTGATATAGCAGTAACTTTGCTGATCTCCCGAAACTGATTCTCCCCTGGTCTCCTTTCCTCAAGTTAGGCCCCCTGCGAGTGGGCAGCCTGGGATCCCCTTTTCTTGATGTAGGACCTAGCCAGCCAGCTAGGCCCACCAAGAAGTGATGCAGCCTCGGGCTGAAGGTGCACGAGACCAATTACACGCGTCCCGTGAGGGCCACGAGACACACTCACTGGACCAGAGATCCCCTGAACTCCTTGGGGTCCCCCCGTAAATCACCTCACGCCTAATGGCGTCTGCCCCTTTTGTACCCTCTCCCAGCATGCACAGCGGGTTGACCACGCCCACTGAACGACTGCCAAGAGAGAACACACAAAGCGCTGCGATACCCCCTGTGGTTCAACCTGAGCCCGAAGTGACAGCGCCACCCCCAGGCAACAGGGAACTGTACTGCCATGCAGCATCGCACCCAGAGCAGAAGCACAATTTGATCTATAAACAGGTCTGAGCCAAACTATTAGCTCAGACCACCACTAAATTTGCATATATAGCGTCCCATAAATTGGGATGGGCGCTACACACCCACTCCTGAAAAAAGACACTGTCCCCAGTGGCTAAAGAAACCAAAACCCTTCAATCCTGAAGGTCGTTGATTTCTTTGTAACTATAATACAAAAATGAAATGGTGCCTGAACCAAGCATATTGGAAGGTGGGAAGGGAGAAAGGAAATGATAGAAGAGCAAACATATAAATTACATCTCATTCTCAAATGTCACATTTCAATTACACATTCCACCCCTTCGCTAACTACCTATCCCACCCCATTCTCCGGTGGTTTTGACAGCAGCTCCCGGGACCTGGAAAACAAACATAAGCTATATGCATAATAAAATATATTTACATCCTATCCACTACTCACAATCTATTATATAGATGAAGAATACTATTCCCTCGAGAGGGAACAGTTTCCTTCTAAGGGTTCCCTATGCCAAGCCTAGCATGGAGGAAAGAAAAAAAAAACATTCTAAACATTTCTATTTCTATTGGTAACAGTTTACCTACCAGACCACCGCCACCTAGCGTCGGCGGGACCTCAATGTTCTGCACAAGTTGCGCATAGGACTGCACATCACTCCTAACACTGCAGTCTTGACCACAGCGTCTTTTCACATGAACTCCTTTCTGACTACCCCAAGTTTAATTTAAGAGGAAAAAATAGTCACTTTCTTATGGAGAAAAAAAGAACAAACACAAGCTCTCCAGTCTCTTTCCTCCGTGAAGCAGATGTCCTCCATAACAGCGGCAAAGTCACCTGGATCTGGGCATGGGTTACCCATGAACGGACAGGATGAAGAACCAAAAAGAAGACACACGTTCCTGTCTTAGAGGTAATAGTGGGGATCCGGAAGAATAAGAGTCTTCCACTGTTTGTCCAGAGTCTCTATAAAGTAGACAGTGTCCTCTCTCCCTGGGCAACAGATCACCACCCTATCAGCATGTATGTGCCGGCCATAGTTCCATTCCCGGTGGCAACATTTGAAACGCTCAGCCATGGCGGCTGAACAAGCGAAGTACCTGCGGGACTTGGGCACTTCAAGGTAGTCCCATATAGCTTTGGAGTACCACCTCTCTCCATAAGCTTCTATCTCGAACAACAGTTCCTTAGGCTCATAGGGGTATTCCCAACCATACTCACTGGCCACTCTTGTTTAGGATTCGCTGCAAGCGGGCGAGATGGGGAAGAGTTTTGCGATTCCCACTTCCAGTGAGTACAATGGCGTCTGGTGATCTCCGGACTGTGGCCGTATCAGGCCCTGGTAGGGATTCTCCACTTGGGGCAGATACAGTCATTCCTTCTATGGCCCGGACCTCCACACGGGGTGCAGTACTCCCCCAACCCATGGGCGATCCCAATTCCAAACTGCGGGCCGGGGCAACAGGATTCATCTTGTCCCATCCCTTTTTGATGAAAATGTCATCTATATCTGCATCGTCACCCACATCGGATGATGAGTCCAAGTCTGAGGTGTAATATTCCTCAGCGGGCAAGTAGTTTCGGGTAGACACAGACACATTTTCCCCAGACGGCAATAGTTCCTGAGGGTCGGCTGTCCACACATCCCCAGTAGTATGGGGCATACGCTTCTCTCCCTTCCCCGGCAAACTTAACATCACAGTCCCAGCCTCCTTACCGTCATCTGACGTGGACTTCTCGGGCTTGCTTCCGCTCTCGAGGTCCGGTTCTGGTAGGCGCTGGGGCAGGCTTCGCCCGCGGCCGTGGGAGGCCTAAACATATCCCACCTTCCGTTTTGTGGGCGGGATATGTACTTCGGAGCTGGCGGATGCAGCGTCCACTGCGGTATCCGCCGATGGCCCCGCAGCAGCTGAGACATCGTTGTTGGCCACATCCGTGGCAGTCGATGCGGTGCGCATGAGCTTGGCTGGGGGAGTACAGATTTCTTCCTCGGAAGTGGCGGTACCTGTAAGGCAGTTGACCCGGTAGACCCGGGGTTTCTCGGTGGGCTGGTCCACTTCAAAGAGGAACTCTCCACAGAATGCACACCTTCCGAATGGCCGTAATTCCACAGCCAGTCCTTGGCATTTAGGGCAGAGCATGCCCAGGGCCTCCGCATCTCTGCAGGTGTACAAAGCAAAGTGGCCCCTGGGTTTGAGCCAGATCCCCGTATCCATAAATGGGGTGGTGATCGGAGCAATGTCCATTGAAGAAAGCATCGGGGACATCCAGGGTCCCGACAAAATTGAGGCACTGGGAAAAGCGGACATGTTGCTGCTCACTTGATCCAACTCTGTCTCTTGGCGCCAAAGCACCCACGTGCAACACACAGGTGGCGGGAACTCCTCCCCTTTTCTTCTTCCTGCACATAGCTCCCAGGCTTTTCTTTTTCTAGACACGCCCACAAACTACGCAGTTGGAAAAACCACAGTTCTGTGCCCCTTAACCCCTTTTTCTCTCTAAGGCCTCGTACACACGAACGAGTTTCTCGGCAAAAACCAGCAAGAAACTTGCTGGCAGAGATTTTTTGCCGAGAAACTCGTTCGTGTGTATGGTTTCTCGTCAAGAAAATCGACAAGTATCTCGACGAGAAAATAGAGAACCTGCTCTCTATTTTCTCGTCGAGATTCTCATCGGCATGTTTCTCGACGAGAAAAGTGAGTGTGTGTACACTTACCTGTCCTCCCGGAAGCCCGCGCATGTTCGAAATGAATTTGACGCATGCGCGGTAGCTTCCTAGGCATACGTAGGGTATACCAAGATGGCGGCGACGGCATCGAATGTGACGAGCGCATGCTCGTCGTAGTCGATGACGTCACCGTGTACGCTCCATTCAAAGAACCGTGGGTTCTTTGAATCGAGCGTGTGTACACTCGGCCGGGACAATTTTCTTGTCCAAGAATCTCGTCGAAAAAAAACGACATGTTTTTTTCGATGAGAATCTCGGCCGTGTGTACGTGGCCTCAGAATACAGTAACACAGTTCAATTTCTTCCATGGCCGACTTTCCAAGCACATACAAAATAGTCCACTCATGCGGGAGATAGCCACAAATCCCGGACTCAAGCCCCCACGTGTAGCACACAGACCCTTCCACTTTATCCATTCTTGCAGTAAGGCACACCTGCTACTTGCCCGTTGTCCAACTCCAGGTATGGAGAGGCGAGCGGTGTTAGATTTTTTTGGGTCTTGCGCGAGTTACCTCTCCAGAGTGGATCCTTCAGCTCCGTGTGTCTAGGCGAAAGTCCCTCTTGAATAAAATCAATGTCCAAACAGGTGTAAAACCTAAGCAGCAAGGTTTTATTCCTTTTTATATCTTACAACAACTTTGTGAGAGAGAGGGAGAGTAGAAACGACAAAGTAGGGGAAGGTTCAGGCGCGCAACACTTAGAGAACACTTTCGTCGCTACTCTAGCCTGAGTGGGTATTTGCTCACCCAGATAGTCCCTATGAGAGCGGTCCTAGCAGCTGGAGTGAAGCACAGATTGAATTTCACTCTAGATGAAGGGATATGATTAGGAATCCTCTACCACAGGATTATTCAGTCCTAAACCTCCCGGCTAAGCAACGTGGATCCCTCTTTAGGCGAGTTTCTAGGCCTCCAGGTTTCCAGGCCTCTTCCTGAGATAGCAGTAACTTCGCTGATCTCCCGGAACCGATCCTCCCCTGTTCTCCTTTCCTCAAGTTAGGCCCCCTGCGAGTGGGCAGCCTGAAATCCCCTTTCCTTGATGTAGGACCTAGCCAGCCAGCTAGGCCCACCAAGAAGTGATGCAGCCTCGGCCTGAAGGTGCCTGAGACCAATTACACGCGTCCCGTGCCATGAGGGCCACGAGACACACTCACTGGACCAGAGGTCCCCTGAACTCCTTGGGGTCCCCCCGTAATCACCTCACGTCTAATGGCGTCTGCCCCTTTTGTACCCTCTCCCAGCATGTACAGCGGGTTGACCACGCCCACTGAACGGCTGCCGAGAGAGAACACACAAAGCGCTGCGATACCCCCCGTGGTTCAACATGAGCCCGAAGTGACAGCGCCACCCCCAGGCAACTGTACTGCCAGGCAGCATCGCACCCAGAGCAGAAGCACAATTTGATCTATAAACAGCCCTGAGCCAAACTATTAGCTCAGACCACCCCTAAATTTGCATATATAGCGTCCCATAAAATTGGGATGGGCGCTACATACGTAAAAGAAAAAATGGAATTAAAACAAGTGCTAAAAAGTCTGTCAGGAATCTGCAGCAGAGTTGGCCAGATCTGTGTGGATAAACTTAGAAACTGAGACTAGACTATATATAGTAAAGTAAGTACTACAAGTAAAACAAAAAAGACATCCACACCAGTGTTGCCAACTAGTGATGAGCCGAACACCCCCGGGTTCGGTTCGCACCAGAACCCGCGAACGGACCGAAAGTTCGAACGAACATTAGAACCCTATTAAATACAATGGATGCGAACGTTCGAATTCTAAAGTGCTAATTATAACAACTATTATGCATGTTATTGTCATAAATAGGGTTTGGGAACCCGGGTTCTGCACCAGGGGACATGTATCAATGCAAAAAGAAGTTTTAAAAACGGTCGTTTTTCGGGAGCAGTCATTTTAATGATGCATAAAGTGAAAAAAAAAAAGTCAAATATTCCTTTAAATATCGTACCTGGGGGTGTCTAAAGTATGCCTGTGAAGTGCCACGTGTTTCCCGTGTTTAGAACTGTCCCTGCACAAAATGACACTTCTAAAGGAAAAAAAAGCCATTTAAAACTGCTTGCGGCTTTAATGTAATGTCTGGTCCCGGTAATATGGATGAAATTCTTTAAGAAAAATGGCATAGCTACCCCATGACCCCCCCCCCCCCCCCCCTACCCCAGCCCATTACCAGCCCCTTTGGGTCTTGTATGGATATTAAGGGGAACCCCGCACATAAAATAAAAAAGGCCCTATATACTCTGAACAGCCGTATACAGGCGGTGCATACAAGACAGGGACTGTAGGTTTGTTCTTATGTAGAATCTGTTTGTAATTTTGAACAGGTACATTGTTGAAGTGTAGCTCCAGCCCAAAAATCTATTTTTAAACTTTTTGGGAAACTTAGGTAAGGGTTATCACCCCTGTAACATTTGTTTTGCTGTCTGTGCCCCTGTTCAGAACATTTCACCTCACTTTCCGTCCCAATGACAACTGTTTTTGAAATGTGGTGTTTTTCTTGAAACAAGGATTGCTGATAAAGCATCAGTACAGATGAGACCCCTTTCTCCCATATTTATTCTTACAGGAGAGAATTTTCCTTTCTAGGGGTAGATTTCCTCTCACTTCCTGTTGTCTTCTTTCGTTTGCAAGTAGGAGTCGTTTGTAAGTTGGATGTTTGAAAGTAGGGACCTGCCGTATATACTCTGCAGAAATAGGCCCCTTAGTTGTTGGTGTTGGCACAACACTGTAAGCACTCAGTTACTCTTGGTTGGTGCTGGAACGCCCTGCTGTCAACTATTATATCAGGAATTTTAATTACATATAATTGTTGAACAGTGGTAGTAAAAATTGGGGCTTTGATGGTGGTGCTGGTGCCACAACACTGTAAGCCCTGACAGTTACTCTTGGTGGGTGCAGCAATGGGCCCTGCTGTGAATTATTAGATCAAGAATTGTAATTACATGCCCCTTTTGAACAGGGGCTGAAAAATTGGGCCTTTCGTGGTGGTGGTGGTGGTGGCGTTGCCACAAGACTGTAAGCCCTCAGAGTTACTCTTGGTGGGTGCAGCAATGGACCCTGCTGTGAATTATTAGATCAAGAATTGTAATTGCATGCCCCTGTTGAACAGGGGCTGAAAAATTGGGCCTTAGGCACTGGTGGCACAACACTACAACCCCTCACAGATACTGTACTTGGAGCACAGCAATGAGCCCTGTTGCAAAGTATTGCTTCAAAAATTGTAATGACACGCCCCTGTTAAACAGGGGCTGAAAAATTGGGCCTTAGGCACTGGTGCCACAACACTCCAACCCCTCACAGATACTGTACTTGGAGCACAGCAATGAGCCCTATGGCAAATTATTGCTAAAAAAATTGTCATTACACGCCCCTGTAAAACAGGGGCTGAAAAATTGGGCCTTAGCCACTGGTGGCGGCACCCATAAACAAAAATGATCTTCCAAGCTATCATCATCAATCGTATCATTGAGGACTCGGAGGAGGAGGATAGCCAGTCAACATAACAGCACAGGCACTCAGCATCAGCATCAGTCTTGAAGGGATGTGACATGTTAAAATCAATTAGTCTGTTATATCAGCATCAGGTGTGTGGTAGCTGGTGGTGATCCAAGACTGGTTCATCTTGATGAAAGTCAGTCGATCAACCGAGTCGGTGGACAGGCGCACCCTGTGATCCGTGACAAATCCTCCAGCAGCACTGAATGTGCGTTCCGAAAGAACGCTGGATGCAGGACAGGCCAGTAGCTCAATTGCATACTGTGCAAGCTCTGGCCAGTGATCCATCCTCAAGACCCAGTAAGCCAGAGGATTTTCGGTGGGGAAGGTGTCCAAGTCTGACCTTGCCCCTAGATATTCCTGCACCATGTTTATCAGACGCTGGCGATGGTTGCTGGAACCGATCATACTTTGGGGCTGCGGACTAAAGAATTGTCTGAACGCATCGGTCAGACGGCCACCTTCCCCACCGCTCCTTCTTTGACTGGCCGAAGCCTCAGCAACTCGTTGTCCAGGACCAGGAGTTTGTAACCTCCCAGTCTCTGGGAACGCGTTGCACAGACCTTTCTGCAAGGCCTCCCGGAGTTGTCTCATCCTCTGCTCCCTCTGCGACGGTAACATAAGGTCCGCAACCTTACCCTTGTACCGTGGATCAAGGAGAGTGGCCAGCCAGTAATGGTCCCTCTCCTTGATCCGAAGAATACGAGGATCCTTCCGCAGACTTTGCAGGATCAGGGAGGCCATGCAGCGTAGGTTTGCTGAGGCATTCGCTCCGGAGTCCTCTGGGTCACTAAGGACGACATGATCCGCAGCCACCTCCTCCCAGCCACGTACAAGTCCACTGGTTTCTTGGGACTGTAAATCATCCCTAAAAGACTGCTGCTGATGATGCTGAGTGCCAGCCTCCACCTCCATGCTGACACAATCCTCCTCCTCCTCCTCCTCCTCCTCCTCCTCCTCTTCCTGTGCGATGGGTGGGACAGAAGGAACACTGTCTGGGTAAAGGGGGCCTTGAGAGGCAAGGAAGTCCTCCTCTTCCTGCCTCTGTTCTGCCTCAAGTGCCCTGTCCATTATTCCACGCAGCGTGTGCTCCAACAGGTGGACAAGAGGTACAGTGTCACTGATGCATGCACTGTCACTGCTCACCATCCTCGTGGCCTCCTCAAATGGTGCCAGGACAGTGCATGCATCCCTGATCATGCCCCACTGGCGTGGAGAAAAAAAACCAAGCTCCCCTGACCCTGTCCTGGTGCCGTAGTCGCACAGGTACTCATTGATGGCCCTCTGCTGCGTGTGCAGCCGCTGCAGCATGGCCAACGTTGAGTTCCACCTGGTGGGCATGTCACATATAAGGCGGTTCTTGGGCAGGTTCAACTCCTTTTGCAGCTCAGCCAGGCGAGCACTGGCATTATAAGATCTGCGGAAATGCACACAGACTTTCCTGGCCTGCCTCAGGACATCCTGTAAGCCCGGGTACCTGCCCAAGAACCGCTGCACCACCAGGTTAAGGACGTGAGCCACACAGGGCACATGGGTCAGTTGTCCCTGTCGGAGGGCGGAGAGGAGGTTGGTGCCATTGTCGCAAACCACCATTCCTGGCTTAAGCTGGCGTGGCGTCAACCACCTCTCGGCCTGGCCCTGCAGAGCAGACAGGACCTCTGCCCCAGTGTGGCTTCTGTCCCCCAAACACACCAGCGCAAGCACGGCATGGCATCTTTTTGCCTGCGTACTTGCGTAGCCCCGTGAACGGCTACGGAGCACCGCTGGTTCATAGGACAAACCACAGGAAGAGGCCATGGAGGAAGAAGAAGAGGAGGGGGTGGAGGAGAGAGGTGTGTCACAACCAGTAGTAGCATTTTGGAGGCGTGGCGGTGGGACAACCTCCAACACTACTGCACCTTGTCCTGCATCCTTCCCAGCTGCCAAAAGAGTGACCCAATGGGCCGTGAAAGAAAGGTAACGTCCCTGTCCATGCCTGCTGGACCATGAGTCAGCGGTAATATGCACCTTACCGCTGACCGCCCTGTCCAGCGAGGCCAAGACATTGCCTTCCACATGCCGGTAGAGAGCCGGAATAGCCTTCCGTGAGAAAAAGTGGCGTTTGGGAACCTGCCACTGAGGAACCGCACATTGCACAAACTCACGGAAGGGGGCCGAGTCTACCAACTGAAAAGGCAGCAGTTGAAGCGCTAGCAATTTAGCCAAGCTAGCATTCAACCGCTGGGCATGTGGATGGCTGGGAGTGAACTTCTTTCGATGGTCCAGAAGCTGGGGCAGGGAAATTTGCCTGCTAGAATCGGACGTCGGTGTACTGCTAGCAGAGTGGCCGCAAGTACTTGGCTGTGACACACCTAATTCTACACCTTCATTCCTCTCAGTGCATGTTTCAGAGAGGACTGAAGTTATAGTGGGGTTGGAGATCCCAGCTGATGCGGTGCAAGGAGAGGTCCGCTTTGTTCTTTGGTGTGGGTCTTTGAGGTAGGCTTGCCAACGAGCTGCATGGCAGGTCAACATATGTCTGGTCAGGCATGTGGTACCCAAGCGGCTGATGTTTTGGCCACGCGATATACGCTTGAGACATATGTTGCAAACAGCAGCTGTGCGATCTGATGCACTAGCCTCAAAAAAGGCCCACACCAAAGAACTTTTTGAATGACGGGCAGAGGCAGCGCCCTGCACAGGCGGAGCTCTGCGGTGTGATTCCGTCGGTGTACTGCCCTTACGCTGGCCACCAAAGGGCATCCTGCCTCGTTGGAGATGTGCCTCCTCCTCATCCTCCTCCTCCTCCTCTCTCCTATTAGGCACCCACGTGGAGTCAGTGACCTCATCATCACCTCCCTCCTCATCACTGGAGCCAATCTGGCAGTATGCTGCAGCTGCTGGAACATGACTGCCAGATTGGTGTCCTTCTTGAGCATCCCCTCTGTCTGCTCTCACGCTACTGCCTTCCTCTAGCTGGGTTTCATCATCAGACCCTTCGAAACGCTGGGCATCCTCCTGGAGCATGTACCCAACACTGTGCTGAAACAGTTCGGGGGACTCCTCAGGAGGAGGACATGGTGGGTCTAGGGAAGGAGTGACTGATGATGAGTCTGACATTGATACCAGGGAAGAGGACGCTTTGGCAGCTGCTTTTCCAGTACCCTGAGCCTGGGTGAGAGAGGATGAGGAGGAGGAGGAGGGCTTGGTCATCCACTCTACCAAGTCTTCGGCATGATGTGGCTCAACATGTCCAGCTGCCGAAAAGAAGGACAAGCGTGTCCCATGGCCATGTGCTGATGACAATGCACCGCGTCCACGACCAGCACTGTTGCCCCCAGACACAGAGCCTGCTTGCCCTCTTTTATTGCCTCCTGACTGTCTGCCTCTCCTTGTTTGCCTTCCAGACATTCTAATAGATGGCCTGCAGGGAGATGGGAAAAAAGCAATAAGGGCTACCTTCAGGTGTCCTTCTCTGTCCCTTGAAACAAGGACTTTGACAGTGAAAGAAACTGACACACTCTCCCTACCTACAGTTTTCTGTCCCTAGAAAAAATGTTTTTTTTAAGCACAATTTAGCACAAGGAGAATTCACTCACTGTCCTTCCAGGTCCCTGGAAACAAGGACTTTGACAGTGAAAGAAACTGACACACTCTCCCTACCTACAGTTTTCTGTCCCTAGAAAAAATGTTTTTTTTAAGCACAATTTAGCACAAGGAGAATTCACTCACTGTCCTTCCAGGTCCCTGGAAACAAGGACTTTGACAGTGAAAGAAACTGACACACTCTCCCTACCTACAGTTTTCTGTCCCTAGAAAAAATGTTTTTTTTAAGCACAATTTAGCACAAGGAGAATTCACTCACTGTCCTTCCAGGTCCCTGGAAACAAGGACTTTGACAGTGAAAGAAACTGACACACTCTCCCTACCTACAGTTTTCTGTCCCTAGAAAAAATGTTTTTTTTAAGCACAATTTAGCACAAGGAGAATTCACTCACTGTCCTTCCAGGTCCCTGGAAACAAGGACTTTGACAGTGAAAGAAACTGACACACTCTCCCTACCTACAGTTTTCTGTCCCTAGAAAAAATGTTTTTTTTAAGCACAATTTAGCACAAGGAGAATTCACTCACTGTCCTTCCAGGTCCCTGGAAACAAGGACTTTGACAGTGAAAGAAACTGACACACTCTCCCTACCTACAGTTTTCTGTCCCTAGAAAAAATGTTTTTTTTAAGCACAATTTAGCACAAGGAGAATTCACTCACTGTCCTTCCAGGTCCCTGGAAACAAGGACTTTGACAGTGAAAGAAACTGACACACTCTCCCTACCTACAGTTTTCTGTCCCTAGAAAAAATTTTTTTTTAAGCACAATTTAGCACAAGGAGAATTCACTCACTGTCCTTCCAGGTCCCTGGAAACAAGGACTTTGACAGTGAAAGAAACTGACACACTCTCCCTACCTACAGTTTTCTGTCCCTAGAAAAAATTTTTTTTTTAAGCACAATTTAGCACAAGGAGAATTCACTCACTGTCCTTCCAGGTCCCTGGAAACAAGGACTTTGACAGTGAAAGAAACTGACACACTCTCCCTACCTACAGTTTTCTGTCCCTAGAAAAAATGTTTTTTTTAAGCACAATTTAGCACAAGGAGAATTCACTCACTGTCCTTCCAGGTCCCTGGAAACAAGGACTTTGACAGTGAAAGAAACTGACACACTCTCCCTACCTACAGTTTTCTGTCCCTAGAAAAAATGTTTTTTTTAAGCACAATTTAGCACAAGGAGAATTCACTCACTGTCCTTCCAGGTCCCTGGAAACAAGGACTTTGACAGTGAAAGAAACTGACACACTCTCCCTACCTACAGTTTTCTGTCCCTAGAAAAAATGTTTTTTTTAAGCACAATTTAGCACAAGGAGAATTCACTCACTGTCCTTCCAGGTCCCTGGAAACAAGGACTTTGACAGTGAAAGAAACTGACACACTCTCCCTACCTACAGTTTTCTGTCCCTAGAAAAAATGTTTTTTTTAAGCACAATTTAGCACAAGGAGAATTCACTCACTGTCCTTCCAGGTCCCTGGAAACAAGGACTTTGACAGTGAAAGAAACTGACACACTCTCCCTACCTACAGTTTTCTGTCCCTAGAAAAAATGTTTTTTTTAAGCACAATTTAGCACAAGGAGAATTCACTCACTGTCCTTCCAGGTCCCTGGAAACAAGGACTTTGACAGTGAAAGAAACTGACACACTCTCCCTACCTACAGTTTTCTGTCCCTAGAAAAAATGTTTTTTTTAAGCACAATTTAGCACAAGGAGAATTCACTCACTGTCCTTCCAGGTCCCTGGAAACAAGGACTTTGACAGTGAAAGAAACTGACACACTCTCCCTACCTACAGTTTTCTGTCCCTAGAAAAAATGTTTTTTTTAAGCACAATTTAGCACAAGGAGAATTCACTCACTGTCCTTCCAGGTCCCTGGAAACAAGGACTTTGACAGTGAAAGAAACTGACACACTCTCCCTACCTACAGTTTTCTGTCCCTAGAAAAAATGTTTTTTTTAAGCACAATTTAGCACAAGGAGAATTCACTCACTGTCCTTCCAGGTCCCTGGAAACAAGGACTTTGACAGTGAAAGAAACTGACACACTCTCCCTACCTACAGTTTTCTGTCCCTAGAAAAAATGTTTTTTTTAAGCACAATTTAGCACAAGGAGAATTCACTCACTGTCCTTCCAGGTCCCTGGAAACAAGGACTTTGACAGTGAAAGAAACTGACACACTCTCCCTACCTACAGTTTTCTGTCCCTAGAAAAAATGTTTTTTTTAAGCACAATTTAGCACAAGGAGAATTCACTCACTGTCCTTCCAGGTCCCTGGAAACAAGGACTTTGACAGTGAAAGAAACTGACACACTCTCCCTACCTACAGTTTTCTGTCCCTAGAAAAAATGTTTTTTTTAAGCACAATTTAGCACAAGGAGAATTCACTCACTGTCCTTCCAGGTCCCTGGAAACAAGGACTTTGACAGTGAAAGAAACTGACACACTCTCCCTACCTACAGTTTTCTGTCCCTAGAAAAAATGTTTTTTTTAAGCACAATTTAGCACAAGGAGAATTCACTCACTGTCCTTCCAGGTCCCTGGAAACAAGGACTTTGACAGTGAAAGAAACTGACACACTCTCCCTACCTACAGTTTTCTGTCCCTAGAAAAAATGTTTTTTTTAAGCACAATTTAGCACAAGGAGAATTCACTCACTGTCCTTCCAGGTCCCTGGAAACAAGGACTTTGACAGTGAAAGAAACTGACACACTCTCCCTACCTACAGTTTTCTGTCCCTAGAAAAAATGTTTTTTTTAAGCACAATTTAGCACAAGGAGAATTCACTCACTGTCCTTCCAGGTCCCTGGAAACAAGGACTTTGACAGTGAAAGAAACTGACACACTCTCCCTACCTACAGTTTTCTGTCCCTAGAAAAAATGTTTTTTTTAAGCACAATTTAGCACAAGGAGAATTCACTCACTGTCCTTCCAGGTCCCTGGAAACAAGGACTTTGACAGTGAAAGAAACTGACACACTCTCCCTACCTACAGTTTTCTGTCCCTAGAAAAAATGTTTTTTTTAAGCACAATTTAGCACAAGGAGAATTCACTCACTGTCCTTCCAGGTCCCTGGAAACAAGGACTTTGACAGTGAAAGAAACTGACACACTCTCCCTACCTACAGTTTTCTGTCCCTAGAAAAAATGTTTTTTTTAAGCACAATATAGCACAAGCACAAAACACACTGACACTCTCCCTACCTATCCTTCTCTTTCCCTAAACTAAAGGAATCCAGGTTAAGCAAGAAAGAAATAAAAGTCACTGTCCCTGCCTATGCTGCTCTATCCCTGCTCCGGAACACACTACACTAGGCCGCCGTGCTGGCGGCCTTTTATAGTGTGGGGCGTGTACTAAACACCCTCAGCAATAATTGGCCACAGGCATCCTGCCTGTGGCCAATCATTGCTCTCCTCGCTGCCGGCGCTGTGATTGGCCAAGCATGCGGGGTCACAGTGCATGCTTGGCCAATCACAGCGCCTGGATGACACTGCGATGGCGTAGTGCATTGTGGGCCGTTCGCGTCACTCGAATTTGGCGCGAACGGCCCAAATCGTTCGATCTTCGTCGAACGATCGAACAGCCGATGTTCGAGTCGAACGTATGTTCGACTCGAACACGAAGCTCATCCCTATTGCCAACCTACCAGATTGAAATTTACTGACACAACGCCCAAAATTTACTGGCACAGCCAAGTTTTTATTGGCATTTCCAAAACGTACAAAATTACAGTTTTAAGTGAAAATTTGAGTATTTAGGCGATGAACAAATGCAATTTGCAATTAGCAATTTGATTTAAGGGAGATAAGAAATATGTTTTTTGCCTTCATATTTTATTTTCAATATAGTAGGTAAGTGGCTTAGGGAAAGGAGGGGAAGAAATTAGAATGGGCAGCACACACATGAAACGGACTCTCACAGTGACACTGAGGGCAGTGTGCAGCAGCACAGGTATTGATGACACCTCAACAACACGACATGTCCCCTTCTGAGTCACAGTGACAGTCTCTCTCCATGCCAGGAGGTCCCTTTAGTCCAAACAGCACTGACAGTCCCACTCCAAGCTTGCCTTGCTCCCGTCCCCCAGACCCACACACAAAGCTCTGCTCGGCTCCCTTGCGCCATGAACTTGCAGCACTTGGATGGTCTTGTCTGGCTCCGGACCGGAACTACAGCCATTTTTTTACTGACAACCTTTTTCTGTCACTGGCATTTACTGGCAACACTGATCCACACACTAGCAAACAGCGAACATAAAAATACAAGTGAACCACAACCATAAAACCAAAAATCCCAACAGGACACCTAATAAACTAATTATATATAATATGTATAATATATACACAAGATGAGGAACACAGGTAACAGGGAATACTGGAGATGCATGGAAGGGCCAGAAAACCAGAACTGGGATCAAGAACAAGGAGAGCAGATATAAAGGCAGCAGGATATAGGATGCAGGACAAGAGTAAGAACAGGATAAATGGCAGCAGCATCTGACTTGGCACAGCTTATAGTAATGCAATGCAAACAATTGGTTGGTTTAAGAAAGGAACCAATAGGAGTGCAAAAATGTGTCATCATAGCAACCAGCCCATCTCAGGTGTGACATCACATTCTGCCTGGTGTCCCACAGTGGCTCTCCTCACCTCCTGGAACATTGGACTTGGTTTCCTCACTGATTACACGCTGTTTGCTTAAACAAACGGCTCTTCGGGTGGACGGCTTCCATCCAATATGGCATGGCTGCAGATTAGCTCTTTCATTTTATATTTCTGCGAGTTTGCATTTGGCTTTTTAATCTTAATAAACCCATTGATGCTGGCAACCCCTTGTGCTCCAGCGTTGCTCTCTGAAGAGTGATCTGCATTCAGATCATTCCTCAGAGCATTTGACAGGCGGTGAGTAGGTGTTATCACCTCTCCACTGCCTATTTTAACCCAGAAACCACACTAACTCGCAAAAAATCGAGTGCATTTGCATTTACATTCATGATAAGTGGGCGGTACCTGTAGTTTTTTATAAATAAAGTATATTCAGCCCTCTTTTGGGAGGGTTAAGACAAATGGCCATCTCCAAATAGATTACGCTAAACCTGTAGGTAAATGAGAACCAGAACCTTCGCCAAGTGGAAGAGTTGGTTTGATAATAAAGTTGGCAGTGTCTCCACCAAGGACAGGACCTCTAAACAGTGTTTTCCCTTCCTGGGAAACTAATTAGTAATCTAAACAAAGTTATTGGAATATATTAATGTATAAACAGGTGTTATTAGCAAGGGGCTTGGTTGGAGTCCTGGTTTAATTGTGCACATATACCCAGGAATATATATTTATCAATAGAGATGCTTCCAGGCAAATTTTGCAGCAAAGTTAATTTGCAGGGGCCCCTGAGGATGATCACGCTGCGGCAGTTATCTTGGTGTCGAGTTCTGACGACAAGATCTGTGGTTGGAGAATCCTCCAGCCATTGCCCAACCAGCCTGGAATGCAGCTTCTGACACACAAACTGATGTGGCACTGGAATGCAATCTACTTTGCATTTTAATACCTAGTAGTTTCAAATTAGTCATACAAATGGAGCGCCAACTATCAAAAGTGGCTGACTGATGCCTAATCTGGCTTTAGTCTATGCCGGCTATTGAGCCACAACCCAAAACTAGCTATGAAATCCCAGACTAAAAGGTACAGGGTAAACCAAAATAACAGCAGCTGCATATAAACGCTATTGCACTAAACATGCTCACCTAATAAAAATGACAGGGATAAGTCTGTCACAAGCATACAAATACACACTCAAGAAGATATGGGTAGCTACAGTTAAACTAGAACATAAGAAACAAAAACAACCGCAGCAACTGTGTGTGTGAGGTCATGTGGCTAAGTTCCTCTCTCTCTCTTTTCACTTCCTTCTGGGATTTTTAACCCAGCCCCCACAGAGACAGGATGTGATTTACACAAAAAACTTACAGCACAGACACTTACAAATACAGAAAGTACAGGGCAACAGATCCCTATTCATATATAAAAAATAAAGCATGTATAAACAGTTTATTCGTTTTGGATAAAGCGGGATTGGATTTAAACCCCTATAATGTTCTAACTGGCAGATTTCCTGTCCTAGCGATGACTGTCCACAAGAAGATGGTAAATCAACATTTTAAATTTTTAAAAAATTGTAACACCCACCATTTTATTCTCTATGGCCTCTGCTTAAAAAAATATATGATGTTTTGGGGTTCTAAGTAATTTTCCAGCAAAAGAATGCAGATTTTTAAATGTATGAGAGAAATGTAAGAAACGGCCTGGGGGTCAAGTGGTAAAGAGTTTTTTCCTGCGATTCAAATTCTTAAATTGTCAAAGTAAACTATTACTGAAAAGACACAATAAAATTGGAATTTACTGGCTACGTGCAGGCATCTCAGTGCAAGGCCGTGTTTATTATTTTGTTCCACCTTTGCCTTAAAATGCAAAAAGGAAACTTCCATGGGTAACTAATTGCTCTGTAACGTGCCCCGAGACGACGTGAATTTTCACGAAACGCGTAGGGCAGGATACGAGCTTTGTGCTGACGTCACCCTCCACTGCTCGACTTCCACGGACGTATGTGTGTGACTAGCGCCTTTGACCGGTCGGCGCTGTCACACTTCTAAGGCTGTTTTTAAACTGCATTTTTGTAAGTATGTTTTCTTCTTTTAAATAAACATCCACCAAGGATTTTACACTATGTAGTGTCCTCCCTTCCTTTCATGTTCCGCATCGAGTACTGCATGATGGTATATGAGCGTTTTGGCTACCAAATTAATTGAGGCTCAACATATACTGAAGCTTGGAGTCCTATTGATTACCATTTGAGGCTGTTTGGGGTCCTCCGTCATAGGGGACCATCGCTTTTTGGTAAGCAGGAATTTTTACTGGTGGTGGTGAAAGTCACGAATACAAGAAGATTTGGAATCGTTTTTGTTTTGTTTTCTTTCTTTTTTCCTTTTTTCTTTTTTATCTAGTATGGACACTTGATCACGGGTGTGTTTTTTTGTATGGACTTTAGACTTGATCATTTAAGGGTCCTATACAAGCATGTAATAATATTATTAATTAAGTTTGTATTATTATTAATTTATATGCTTTGTTTACATTGTTTAGTTATTGTTCTTCACTGAGCACTCACATAATTTATCACTGTGGTGATTTGGAAACAATTTTTTCAATTACTCAGTGGTGGGCTTATGTTTATATTCATAAGTTAGCGCGACTATATATTTTTTCTTATCTGTAACTTAGCACTTACTGAACATGTGTAGGTTAAAAGAAAACTTGGCTTTCAGGGATAATGCAGTGATGAACTAGTTTTGATTCTTGCAAACCTGAATGTTCTAACTCACAGGTTATTGTTTTTTATAAAAGCATAACAGAGAGATCAAACTACACAATGGCAATAATTGTGTGTGAAGGGTTTGTAAACCTAAAACAATAAAAACAAAACAATAAAAACAAAACAAAACAAAAAAAAAACACATGGTGCTGGCTCTTTATGTAGTTTATATGGATTTCTCCAGTCAGTAATACATTTCTCTCTGCCGATATTCTATTTTACCTGGTTGATCCTGCCTGTGCCCCTGCTCCTGACAGTAAACTGACCATGCTAGTGTGGTCAGTTTATGTCATCCCACTGAAGATAGACATGCTTTGCAAAAGCACAGCGCTTGTATCTTCTATAGTCAGTCACATCAGCACCCCCTTCCTCGTCCACTGCAGCCAGCTGGGGAAAGGAGGAGATGAATCTACGATGCCGGGTCTGATATGCACTCCACGGCAGGTCCGAGCATCGCTGTGTAAGCTGCAAGGATCAAGTGACCTGACCAATTGAAGCAGGATAATGCTATATTATATATATATGTAGCGGGTATTTAAATTTGGGGGGGAGCATCTGGGTTAGTTAACCCAGATGTACTAATTGTTAGGGAATCTGAGAATCCCTTTTGTGGTTCTTGAAGGACTCTGGTGGTGCAAGGTTCCCTGTGGCCTGCAGGTGGCGTTGTCGCACTGGGCCAGAGTTGAACCTGCACCGCAAGACTGTACCTTTTTTGTCCTTTCCTGGCGCCGGTACAGCGGGGCGGGGAACCCGCTGTGACGCAAAGGGAGAGGAGATAAAGGGGGCGGACGCCCTGACCTCGGGGTTCAGAGTTGGAGGACGCGGCCGCACCCAGGCACCTTCGGCCTGGGTGCCGACGTTCCGGAGATCCGGGCCCAGGTGCCCTTGACCTGGCCGGAGCGAGGGATGGAGTCCATCCCAGGCACCTTAAGCCTGGGGTGAGGTACTATGGCCAAGGCCTGGAGCCCAGTAACTTCGACTGTGTTCCGCAAGGGTGGAGGAGTCCGAGGGGCCCTAAGGTGTTGGGACCCGTATCTGAGGCGGGGAGGCCGGGGAGTGTAACCCTTCCGGATAGCCCGGTACAGCATTAATCCGGTGACGGCGGGGCCTCTGGTAACTCCCTTGGAGGGATGTCTTCCCCCTGACAGGGGCTGCAATGTAGCGAAGGTAACTCCAGTTCCTGTTCACTAGAGTCGCTGGAAGAGACTCTGTACCAAAAAAGTTCATTTAACAGCCACTGTGCTTAGCAACCGTTGGTGAAACCTCAACGGTTTAGTTTCTTTGAGGATTGTGCCTTGACCTACTCCCCACCATAACTGAACTGTTCTATGGGTCTCAAACTGTCTGCTCGCAATGGACTATTTGTTTGCCGTCATGGAATAAATACGAGTTGGACCTTTTTCAGTGTGTGGTACTCCAATTACTGGGAGCAAAGGGGGTTATCAGCAGAACAGACTTGGCTCTGAGTGTATACACAGCCCGGGTATAATCTGATTCTGGCCTTCACCTCTACACGCAGTAATCTAGAGGACATGGGCCATGGTGCATCTCATTCCTCTCTCCCAGGTACCCCTAGACAACAGCCGTATAACCGATAAAGCTAGAGGGAGGGGTGAGGTCGCTACACACATTATATATATATATATATAAAAACATTTTTTTATTTAAAAGCAGCACACAGTGACTACAGGCTTACATTTTTATACAGAAAAATGATTTTGTAATGAATAAAGGTTACAACTACTTTAACCACTTCCCATCCGCACTATAGCTGAATGACGGCTACAGCGTGGACTCCAATTGCTGGGAGACCGTCAATAGACGTCCTCCCCTTTTCGGGCGCGCGCGGCACGCGCTGTGATCACCGAGTCACTGAGACTCGGGCGATTACAGATCCGTGTAAGGGGCTGGTCCCGGCCCCTTACCACGTGATCAGCTGTCAGCCAATGACAGCTGATCACATGATGTAAACAAAGGATCGGCAATCGTTCTTTTTTTCTCCTCATGCTGTCAGCGCGAGGAGAAAAAAAAATCCGACATCGGTCCCGAAGAGGAAGGAGGCACATCAGACTCATCAGTGCCCATAAATACTGCCTGCCAGTGCCACCTGCCATTGCTACCTGCCAATGCCCACAGTGCCACCTGCCAATGTCCACAGTGCCATCTATCAATGCCCACCAGTGATGCCAATCAGTGCCTCATCAGTGCCAC
This sequence comes from Rana muscosa, assembly GCA_029206835.1. NCBI lineage: Eukaryota > Metazoa > Chordata > Amphibia > Anura > Ranidae > Rana > Rana muscosa. Next base: position 132,436,582 of record CM055120.1, read on the forward strand.
CCATCAATGCCGCTTATCACTGCCACCCATCAGTGCCCATCACTGCCACCCATCAATGCCACCTATTAGTGCCACTTCTCGGTGCCCACCAGTGCCACCTATAAATGTCCTTCAGTGCCACCCACCAGTGCAGCCCACCAGTGCAGCCTCATCAGTGTACATCAATGAAGAGAAAATTAACCTGTTTGCAAAATTTTATAACAAACCATGAAAAAAAAATCGGTCTTTTTAAAAAAATTTAACAAAAAAAAAACGCAGAGGTGATCAAATACCACCAAAAGAAAGCTCTATTTGTGGGGAAAACATTATAAAAATGTCATTTGGGTACAGTGTTGTATGACCGCGCAATTGTCATTCAAAGTGCATCAGCGCTGAAAGCTGAAAATTGGTCTGGGCAGGAGTGGGGTTTAAGTGCCCAGTAAGCAAGTGGTTAAAGTTCTGTACTTTTGCTGTATACACACACACACACACACACACCAACCACACTGCACAGCCAGGATGATTATTGCTTATTGGTTGAGTTTTTCTTCCTGGATTATCTTCCTACTAATTGGACAGAGGTATGGTCAACTTCCACCAGTCTGGCTTCGTAAAGCAGATGTGTGTAAATCACAAGAATGACTAAACAGAATTAATAATTATCTGGTGGGCAAAACATACATATTGCAACGGTGTATTTAGCAGTTTGGCTGTGTAAATGTGTAGGTTACCTATATTGTAACTGGCATTGTTGTACGTTTGTTTAAAATAACACTGGAGACAAGGGACATAGCCGATTATGAAAAGGGGTCCATTTTCAAATCGGAAGAAAACCTGCTTGCCCCCAAATGAGGGGGCACAGCCCAAACCCTCCATTTCAGAGCCTTTTAGTTATAAGCGGTCCTTTAATAAAAACCATATAGGTTTTAAAGGTGTAGAGGAGTGGGATTGAGAACTGGGCCATCTAGAGATGGGCCCCTCCTGTTCTGTCTCAAGGACATTCAGCTAAACCATTCTTATCCCATAAACATGATACCATATTTCTTCGATCGCAGTTTATTGGAACAAGCTAGGTGAAACTACAAATAACAAGAATAAACCTTGATAAGTACAATATCCCATACATTTAGCATACATTGCAGAGACAAAGATACACTGTACAATATGAGACAGTAAAAACATACTTTTTAAGTTCTCTAAGGGTTGATGGTAAGAGATTGAAATAAGACATATCCTGCCTCCTGCAGTGTCTTGAAAAAAGCATGGTGAATCTGTCTCTTCCTGTAGAGATTTACCCAGAATACTTTGCTTTCTAATCACTTCCTAGGTTACACATTAATGCATTTAATAATGATTCTATTGAAACAATACCAAAAAAGGACGCTAGATGGCGCCTACGCTCTGCAAATGATTTCTATAGAAATTACAACCTTAAATGTCATTTTAATCAACACAAATGCAGATAATCAGAATATAGACATCTGATGGATAGAACACTCCCCGCCTGACGTCAAGTAACGTCACTAACAGAGTCCTCTGTAGAAAGTAACAGAACAAGTTCAGTCACTGGTCTTAAGAACACTTTGACTTCATTCTGTTGGAAGGTCTTGACCTCGACCTTACGGGCAAGATTATCTTTGCTTGGTAGTACTTTGGTGACTAGACTCAAAGGCCACATATTCCTTAGTGTCTTGCAATCTTTCATGAGCACAACATCACCAAGTTTAAGATTAGGTTTTTCGGTGTGCCACTTCCTCCTTAGTTTTAGAGTAGATGTGTATTGCTCCTTCCACCGACTCCAGAAGGTATTGGCAAGGGTTTGAACTTGTCTCCATTGACGTTTGTAAAGGTCTTTCTCACAAAACTCTCCAGCTGGAGCACCGGCTAGACCAGTCTTTTGCGTGAGCAACATGGCAGGTGTGAGAACCATTGGATCTTCAGAGTCACTTGAAATTGAAGTCAAGGGTCTGGCGTTAATGATAGCTGTAACCTCTGCCATAAATGTCACTAAACATTCGTGAGTAAGCCTTGCAGTTCCTACTTGTAGGAAGATAGAGTCAAGAATTCTGCAGGCTATGCCTATCATCCTCTCCCAAACACCTCCCATGTGAGAAGAGTGAGGTGGGTTGAAGATCAATGTGCAGTCTTGCTTACTCAAATATCTTTTTACACTGAGGATGTCCAAGTTGGAAGGAATTTGCAGTTCTTTTACTGCTCCTACAAAGTTAGACCCTCTGTCAGAGCGAATGAGTTTCACTGGGCCTCGGATGTCAATGAAGCGTCTAAGAGCATTAATGAAACTTGAAGTGTCCATTGACTCAATCACTTCAATGTGAACAGCTCGTATGGACATGCAGACGAATATGACTGCCCAGCGTTTACTGTTTAAGTGTCCCCCTTTTGTGTACCGGGTGGCGACAGACCAGGGACCAAAAACATCAATCCAACATTAGTGAAAGGTGGATCCATGCTAATTCTGTCAGATGGTAGATTGGCCATCTTTTGTGTCTAACAACATTCCACAAAGCTTTCGACAGATAACCACACTTGAAGAGGAACTTACTCACACATCTTTTGGCTCTGACTATCCATAGTCCAGCAGCTCGTAAAGCTCCTTCAGTAAACAGTCGGCCCTGGTGTTTAGTTTGGTCATGGTAATGTTGAATGAGTAAATAGGCAATATGATGGTGACCAGGGATCACTAAAGGATGTTTCTCTGAGAACTCTAACTTGCCTTCTTTTAAACGGCCTCCTACTCTCAACATGCCATTTTCATCAAGGATTGGATCAAGTTTCTTTAAAACACTGTCTTTAGGAACAGGTTTGTGGTTGAGAATACAATCGATCTCTTTGGCAAAGACTTCTCTCTGTACAACAGATATTAACCAATTTTTAGATTGTTCTAGATCAGTTGCTGAGTAGACTTTCCTACAGTGGTGCCAACCTCTGCAATCGTCATGAGTTGGTGGTTGTTTTTTGTAAGACTGAGCGTTGTGGATTAAGCAAGTGATAGCTCTAACTAGTGACCTCCAGGTGGAGAACCTGCTGAAATGGTGGGTTTTAAACTGATTGAGAGAAGTTGTTGTGACTGCAGTAGAAACCTGAGGGCGAATTTCCTGATCCTTGTCTGCATCTATTAGGTCAAACGTGGTGAGGTCATTAGTGTTACAGTCATGACTGCGTAGAAAGGTGGGACCTGTGAATTACAAAGTACTTTCGAGGCGACTGGCCGCTACAGATCTGGTCACTAGGTCTGCAGGATTATAGTTTGTAGGCACAAATTGCCATTGTTCTGGGCGGGTGAACCTCCTTATTCTCAGCACTCTGTTATTGACATAGACATAGAAACGCCTAGTTTCTTTATGGATGTAACCCAGAACTACTTTACTGTCTGTGTAGAACTCAGCTTCCTGTATTTCTAAGTTTGTCTCTGTTGCTATTAGTTCAGCTAGCTCTGTAGCCAATACTGCAGCACAAAGTTCCAGCCTGGGTATGGTGTGTTCAGTCAGTGGTGAAAGTTTTGCTTTTCCCATTACAAACCCTATGTGGCATTGTCCTTCAATGTCTATGGTTTTCAGGTACGCTACAGCAGCAATTGCTTTAACAGAAGCATCCGCAAACACACAAAGTCTTTGCATCTGAACGTCTGCAGATGACAGAGGAGCATATGGGCGTGGAATCTTAAGGTTGGATAGAGCTGTTAGTGAGTCCTTCCACTCTAGCCATAGGTTCTTCCTGTCGGTGGGGAGAGGGTGGTCCCAATCTAGCGACTCACAGGTTAAGTCTCTGAGTAGTGCCTTACCCTGGATGGTGACAGGTGCTGCAAAGCCTAAAGGATCGTACAGGCTGTTTATGATAGACAGGACACCTCTACGGGTAAAGGGTTTTTCTTCTGTGCTTACTTGGAAAGTAAAGGTGTCAGATCTGAAGTCCCAAAGCAAACCAAGGCTGCGTTGCATGGGAAGTGAGTCTGTGCCTAAATCTAGGTCCTTTAACTCGTTGGAATGATCTTGGACAGGAAAGGCTTCTAAAACTTTGCTACTGTTGGAAGCAATCTTGTGGAGCCTTAAGTTGGAACACGCAAGCATTGCCTGAGTTCTTTTGAGGAGGCTGATTGCGGCTTCATTTGTGGGTAGTGATTTCAAGCAATCGTCCACATAGAAATCCTTGTCCACAAATTGTCTGACATCTGACCCATACTCTGACTCTCCCACTCTAGCAGAGTGTCTGAGGCCATATATAGCAACTGCAGGGGAAGGGCTGTTGCCAAATATGTGCACCCTCATGCGGTATTCTGTGATGTCTCCAGAGGGGTTGTTGTCCCTGAACCAGAGAAACCTCAGAAAGTTTCGGTGTTCTTCTTTAACAAGAAAACAATAGAACATTTGTTGTATGTCTGCCATGAATGCGACCGAATCCTTGCGGAAGCAGAGAAGTACTCCTAATGCGGCGTACACACGTACGTTTTTAATGCCATTTTTTTAACCGACGTTTTTCTCTTCGTTTTTTTTCATGTTTCCTCTCAAGCCTGTCTTGCATCCACACGATCATTAAAAAAAACGCTAGAGCAAAACGCAGTGACGTACAACACGTACAACGGCACTATAAAGGGGAAGTTCCATTCGGATGGCGCCACCCTTCATGTTAGTAAAGTTTGTTGAGCGACGATTCGCGCTTTTCAGCCTCGTGCTTTTCAATCCGTTACAGCGTGACGAATGTGCTATCTCCATTACGAACGCTAGTTTTACCAGAACGAGCGCTCCCGTCTCATACTTGATTCTGAGCATGCGCGTTTTTTTCCCCTCGTAAAAGCATACACACTATCGTTTTTCACGTCGTTAAAAAAAACGACGTGAAAAAATAGAGTATGTTCGAAATTTTTAATGGCCGTTTTTCACGCCGTTAAAAATGCTCTGGAGCATACACACGATCGGTTTTAATGGCCATTTTTAAAAATGGAATTTTTAACGGCATGAAAAACGATCGTGTGTATGCCGCATTATAGTCTGTTGTTGAGGTCAGGACCAGAAAGAAGGACATCATTTAGAGAGACACCCTCATGCTTGGCGCTGGAATCAAACACCACTCTAACCTGCCCTGGCTTCTTAGGGTGATGGACCCCAAATATGGGTAAGTACCAACATTCTTCTGAGTCTTTGAGGTTTGGGGCTATCTCAGCATGACCATTCTGGAATATTTTATCCATGAAGGAAAAGAAACGCTCTCTCATCTCTGGTTTCCTTTGAAGATTGTGTCTTAAGGAAGTGAGGCGTTTATATGCTAGTTCTCTGTTAGGCAAACGTTGTCTTTGTGGCCTAAAGGGAAGAGGTGCTACCCAGCTATTAGTCACGTCTTTCTCCATACTGCTTTCCATAACCTCTAGGAAGATCCTATCCTCAATGGACATTGCTACCTGGTTGTCCCCCTTTGTTCTCCTGAACACTGAGCATCCTAAGTCGCTTTGGTCATCGTCATAGGTATTGCTGTCACAGAGGGGACTTAGGAAAGGAAGAGTACAGGGTTGTTGTGAGGTAGCTCCGTTATTAGTGATGAGCCGAACACCCCCGGGTTCGGTTCGCACCAGAACCCGCGAACCGACCGAAAGTTCGTACAAACATTAGAACCCTATTAAATACAATGGATGCGAACGTTCGAATTCTAAAGTGCTAATTATAACGACTATTATGCATGTTATTGTCCTAAAAAGGGTTTGGGAACCCGGGTTCTGCACCAGGGGACATGTATCAATGCAAAAAGAAGTTTTAAAAACGGTCGTTTTTCGGGAGCAGTCATTTTAATGATGCATAAAGTGAAAAAAAAAAGTCAAATATTCCTTTAAATATCGTACCTGGGGGGTGTCTAAAGTATGCCTGTGAAGTGCCACGTGTTTCCCGTGTTTAGAACTGTCCCTGCACAAAATGACACTTCTAAAGGAAAAAAAAGCCATTTAAAACTGCTTGCGGCTTTAATATAATGTCTGGTCCCGGTAATATGGATGAAAATCTTTAAGAAAAATGGCATAGCTACCCCATGACCCCCCCCCCCCCCCACCCCAGCCCATTACCAGCCTCTTTGGGTCTTGTATGGATATTAAGGGGAACCCCGCACATAAAATAAAAAAGGCCCTATATACTCTGAACAGCCGTATACAGGCGGTGCATACAAGACAGGGACTGTAGGTTTGTTCTTATGTAGAATCTGTTTGTAATTTTGAACAGGTACATTGTTGAAGTGTAGCTCCAGCCCAAAAATCTATTTTTAAACTTTTTGGAAAACATAGGTAAGGGTTATCACCCCTGTAACATTTGTTTTGCTGTCTGTGCCCCTGTTCAGAACATTTCACCTCACTTTCCGTCCCAATGACAACTGTTTTTGAAATGTGGTGTTTTTCTTGAAACAAGGATTGCTGATAAAGCATCAGTACAGAGGAGACACCTTTCTCCCATATTAATTCTTACAGGAGAGAATTTTCCTTCCAAGGGGTAGATTTCCTCTCACTTCCTGTTGTCTTCTTGCGTTTGCAAGTAGGAGTCGTTTGTAAGTTGGATGTTTGAAAGTAGGGACCTGCCGTATATACTCTGCAGAAATAGGCCCCTTAGTTGTTGGTGTTGGCACAACACTGTAAGCACTCACAGTTACTCTTGGTTGGTGCTGGAACGCCCTGCTGTCAACTATTATATCAGGAATTTTAATTACATATAATTGTTGAACAGTGGTAGTAAAAATTGGGCCTTTGATGGTGGTGCTGGTGCCACAACACTGTAAGCCCTGACAGTTACTCTTGGTGGGTGCAGCAATGGGCCCTGCTGTGAATTATTAGATCAAGAATTGTAATTGCATGCCCCTGTTGAACAGGGGCTGAAAAATTGGGCCTTTCGTGGTGGTGGTGGTGGTGGTGTTGCCACAACACTGTAAGCCCTCAGAGTTACTCTTGGTGGGTGCAGGAATGGGCCCTGCTGTGAATTATTAGATCAAGAATTGTAATTACATGCCCCTTTTGAACAGGGGCTGAAAAATTGGGCCTTTCGTGGTGGTGGTGGTGGTGGCGTTGCCACAACACTGTAAGCCCTCAGAGTTACTCTTGGTGGGTGCAGCAATGGGCCCTGCTGTGAATTATTAGATCAAGAATTGTAATTACATGCCCCTGTTGAACAGGGGCTGAAAAATTGGGCCTTAGGCACTGGTGGCACAACACTACAACCCCTCACAGATACTGTACTTGGAGCACAGCAATGAGCCCTATGGCAAATTATTGCTAAAAAAATTGTAATTACACGCCCCTGTAAAACAGGGGCTGAAAAATTGGGCCTTAGCCACTGGTGGCGGCACCCATAAACAAAAATGATCTTCCAAGCTATCATTATCAATCGTATCATTGAGGACTCGGAGGAGGAGAATAGCCAGTCAACATAACAGCACAGGCACTCAGCATCAGCATCAGTCTTGAAGGGATGTGACATGTTAAAATCAATTAGTCTGTTATATCAGCATCAGGTGTGTGGTAGCTGGTGGTGATCCAAGACTGGTTCATCTTGATGAAAGTCAGTCGATCAACCGAGTCGGTGGACAGGCGCACCCTGTGATCCGTGACAAATCCTCCAGCAGCACTGAATGTGCGTTCCGAAAGAACGCTGGATGCAGGACAGGCCAGTAGCTCAATTGCATACTGTGCAAGCTCTGGCCAGTGATCCATCCTCAAGACCCAGTAAGCCAGAGGATTTTCGGTGGGGAAGGTGTCCAAGTCTGACCTTGCCCCTAGATATTCCTGCACCATGTTTATCAGACGCTGGCGATGGTTGCTGGAACCAATCATACTTTGGGGCTGCGGACTAAAGAATTGTCTGAACGCATCGGTCAGACGGCCACCTTCCCCACCGCTCCTTCTTTGACTGGCCGAAGCCTCAGCAACTCGTTGTCCAGGACCAGGAGTTTGTAACCTCCCAGTCTCTGGGAACGCGTTGCACAGACCTTTCTGCAAGGCCTCCCGGAGTTGTCTCATCCTCTGCTCCCTCTGCGACGGTAACATAAGGTCCGCAACCTTACCCTTGTACCGTGGATCAAGGAGAGTGGCCAGCCAGTAATGGTCCCTCTCCTTGATCCGAAGAATACGAGGATCCTTCCGCAGACTTTGCAGGATCAGGGAGGCCATGCAGCGTAGGTTTGCTGAGGCATTCGGTCCGGAGTCCTCTGGGTCACTAAGGACGACATGATCCGCAGCCACCTCCTCCCAGCCACGTACAAGTCCACTGGTTTCTTGGGACTGTAAATCATCCCTAAAAGACTGCTGCTGATGATGCTGAGTGCCAGCCTCCACCTCCATGCTGACACAATCCTCCTCCTCCTCCTCCTCCTCTTCCTGTGCGATGGGTGGGACAGAAGGAACACTGTCTGGGTAAAGGGGGCCTTGAGAGGCAAGGAAGTCCTCCTCTTCCTGCCTCTGTTCTGCCTCAAGTGCCCTGTCCATTATTCCACGCAGCGTGTGCTCCAACAGGTGGACAAGAGGTACAGTGTCACTGATGCATGCACTGTCACTGCTCACCATCCTCGTGGCCTCCTCAAATGGTGCCAGGACAGTGCATGCATCCCTGATCATGCCCCACTGGTGTGGAGAAAAAAAACCAAGCTCCCCTGACCCTGTCCTGGTGCCGTAGTCGCACAGGTACTCATTGATGGCCCTCTGCTGCGTGTGCAGCCGCTGCAGCATGGCCAACGTTGAGTTCCACCTGGTGGGCATGTCACATATAAGGCGGTTCTTGGGCAGGTTCAACTCCTTTTGCAGCTCAGCCAGGCGAGCACTGGCATTATAAGATCTGCGGAAATGCACACAGACTTTCCTGGCCTGCCTCAGGACATCCTGTAAGCCCGGGTACCTGCCCAAGAACCGCTGCACCACCAGGTTAAGGACGTGAGCCACACAGGGCACATGGGTCAGTTGTCCCTGTCGGAGGGCGGAGAGGAGGTTGGTGCCATTGTCGCAAACCACCATTCCTGGCTTAAGCTGGCATGGCGTCAACCACCTCTCGGCCTGGCCCTGCAGAGCAGACAGGACCTCTGCCCCAGTGTGGCTTCTGTCCCCCAAACACACCAGCGCAAGCACGGCATGGCATCTTTTTGCCTGCGTACTTGCGTAGCCCCTTGAACGGCTACGGAGCACCGCTGGTTCAGAGGACAAACCACAGGAAGAGGCCATGGAGGAAGAAGAAGAGGAGGGGGTGGAGGAGAGAGGTGTGTCACAACCAGTAGTAGCATTTTGGAGGCGTGGCGGTGGAACAACCTCCAACACTACTGCACCTTGTCCTGCATCCTTCCCAGCTGCCAAAAGAGTGACCCAATTGGCCGTGAAAGAAAGGTAACGTCCCTGTCCATGCCTGCTGGACCATGAGTCAGCGGTAATATGCACCTTACCGCTGACCGCCCTGTCCAGCGAGGCCAAGACATTGCCTTCCACATGCCGGTAGAGAGCCGGAATAGCCTTCCGTGAGAAAAAGTGGCGTTTGGGAACCTGCCACTGAGGAACCGCACATTGCACAAACTCACGGAAGGGGGCCGAGTCTACCAACTGAAAAGGCAGCAGTTGAAGCGCTAGCAATTTAGCCAAGCTAGCATTCAACCGCTGGGCATGTGGATGGCTGGGAGTGAACTTCTTTCGACGGTCCAGCAGCTGGGGCAGGGAAATTTGCCTGCTAGAATCGGACATCGGTGTACTGCTAGCAGAGTGGCCGCAACTACTTGGCTGTGACACACCTAATTCTACACCTTCATTCCTCTCAGTGCATGTTTCAGACAGGACTGAAGTTATAGTGGGGTTGGAGATCCCAGCTGATGCGGTGCAAGGAGAGGTCCGCTTTGTTCTTTGGTGTGGGTCTTTGAGGTAGGCTTGCCAACGAGCTGCATGGCAGGTCAACATATGTCTGGTCAGGCATGTGGTACCCAAGCGGCTGATGTTTTGGCCACGCGATATACGCTTGAGACATATGTTGCAAACAGCAGCTGTGCGATCTGATGCACTAGCCTCAAAAAAGGCCCACACCAAAGAACTTTTTGAATGACGGGCAGAGGCAGCGCCCTGCACAGGCGGAGCTCTGCGGTGTGATTCCGTCGGTGTACTGCCCTTACGCTGGCCACCAAAGGGCATCCTGCCTCGTTGGAGATGTGCCTCCTCCTCATCCTCCTCCTCCTCCTCTCTCCTATTAGGCACCCACGTGGAGTCAGTGACCTCATCATCCCCTCCCTCCTCATCACTGGAGCCAATCTGGCAGTATGCTGCAGCTGCTGGAACATGACTGCCAGATTGGTGTCCTTCTTGAGCATCCCCTCTGTCTGCTCTCACGCTACTGCCTTCCTGTAGCTGGGTTTCATCATCAGACCCTTCGAAACGCTGGGCATCCTCCTGGAGCATGTACCCAACACTGTGCTCAAACAGTTCGGGGGACTCCTCAGGAGGAGGACATGGTGGGTCTAGGGAAGGAGTGACTGATGATGAGTCTGACATTGATACCAGGGAAGAGGACGCTTTGGCAGCTGCTTTGCCAGTACCCTGAGCCTGGGTGAGAGAGGATGAGGAGGAGGAGGAGGGCTTGGTCATCCACTCTACCAAGTCTTCGGCATGATGTGGCTCAACATGTCCAGCTGCCGAAAAGAAGGACAAGCGTGTCCCATGGCCATGTGCTGATGACAATGCACCGCGTCCACGACCAGCACTGTTGCCCCCAGACACAGAGCCTGCTTGCCCTCTTTTATTGCCTCCTGACTGTCTGCCTCTCCTTGTTTGCCTTCCAGACATTCTAATAGATGGCCTGCAGGGAGATGGGAAAAAAGCAATAAGGGCTACCTTCAGGTGTCCTTCTCTGTCCCTTTACTTAAGGATTTCTAAATATGGTTGAGGATGATTGCTTTCGCACAGAATAGCACAACGACAATTTCCCTGACTGTCCAAAAAACAAGGATTTCAAAGATGGTTGATGAGGAATGCTTTAGCACAGTATAGCACAAGGAGAATTTCCCTCACTGTCCTTCCCTGTCCCTAGAAACAAGGATTATCACAGTGAAAGAAACTGACACTCTTCCTACCTATAGTTTTCTGTCCCTAGAAAAAATGTTTTTTTAAAGATGGTTGATGATCAATGCTTTAGCACACTATAGCACAAGGAGAATTTCCCTCACTGTCCTTCCCTGTTCCTAGAAACAAGGATTATCACAGTGAAAGAAACTGACACTCTTCCTACCTATAGTTTTCTGTCCCTAGAAAAAATGTTTTTTTAAAGCTGATTGATGATCAATGCTTTAGCACACTATAGCACAAGGAGAATTTCCCTCACTGTCCTTCCCTGTCCCTAGAAACAAGGATTATCACAGTGAAAGAAACTGACACTCTTCCTACCTATAGTTTTCTGTCCCTAGAAAAAATGTTTTTTTAAAGATGGTTGATGATCAATGCTTTAGCACACTATAGCACAAGGAGAATTTCCCTCACTGTCCTTCCCTGTCCCTAGAAACAAGGATTATCACAGTGAAAGAAACTGACACTCTTCCTACCTATAGTTTTCTGTCCCTAGAAAAAATGTTTTTTTAAAGCTGATTGATGATCAATGCTTTAGCACACTATAGCACAAGTAGAATTTCCCTCACTGTCCTTCCCTGTCCCTAGAAACAAGGATTATCACAGTGAACGAAACTGACACTCTTCCTACCTATAGTTTTCTGTCCCTAGAAAAAATGTTTTTTTAAAGATGGTTGATGATCAATGCTTTAGCACACTATAGCACAAGGAGAATTTCCCTCACTGTCCTTCCCTGTCCCTAGAAACAAGGATTATCACAGTAAAACACACTGACACTCTCCCTACCTATAGTTTTCTGTCCCTAGAAAAAAATGATTTTTTAAAGATGGTTGATGATCAATGCTTTAGCACACTATAGCACAAGGAGAATTTCCCTCACTGTCCTTCCCTGTCCCTAGAAACAAGGATTATCACAGTGAAAGAAACTGACACTCTTCCTACCTATAGTTTTCTGTCCCTAGAAAAAATGTTTTTTTTAAAGATGGTTGATGATCAATGCTTTAGCACACTATAGCACAAGGAGAATTTCCCTCACTGTCCTTCCCTGTCCCTAGAAACAAGGATTATCACAGTAAAACACACTGACACTCTCCCTACCTATAGTTTTCTGTCCCTAGAAAAAAATGATTTTTTAAAGACGGTTGATGATCAATGCTTTAGCACACTATAGCACAAGGAGAATTTCCCTCACTGTCCTTCCCTGTCCCTAGAAACAAGGATTAACACAGTGAAAGAAACTGACACTCTTCCTACCTATAGTTTTCTGTCCCTAGAAAAAATGTTTTTTTAAAGCTGATTGATGATCAATGCTTTAGCACACTATAGCACAAGTAGAATTTCCCTCACTGTCCTTCCCTGTCCCTAGAAACAAGGATTATTACAGTGAAAGAAACTGACACTCTTCCTACCTATAGTTTTCTGTCCCTAGAAAAAATGTTTTTTTAAAGATGGTTGATGATCAATGCTTTAGCACACTATAGCACAAGGAGAATTTCCCTCACTGTCCTTCCCTGTCCCTAGAAACAAGGATTATCACAGTGAAAGAAACTGACACTCTTCCTACCTATAGTTTTCTGTCCCTAGAAAAAATGTTTTTTTAAAGACGGTTGATGATCAATGCTTTAGCACACTATAGCACAAGGAGAATTTCCCTCACTGTCCTTCCCTGTCCCTAGAAACAAGGATTATCACAGTGAAAGAAACTGACACTCTTCCTACCTATAGTTTTCTGTCCCTAGAAAAAATGTTTTTTTAAAGCTGATTGATGATCAATGCTTTAGCACACTATAGCACAAGTAGAATTTCCCTCACTGTCCTTCCCTGTCCCTAGAAACAAGGATTATCACAGTGAAAGAAACTGACACTCTTCCTACCTATAGTTTTCTGTCCCTAGAAAAAATGTTTTTTTAAAGATGGTTGATGATCAATGCTTTAGCACACTATAGCACAAGGAGAATTTCCCTCACTGTCCTTCCCTGTCCCTAGAAACAAGGATTATCACAGTGAAAGAAACTGACACTCTTCCTACCTATAGTTTTCTGTCCCTAGAAAAAATGTTTTTTTAAAGATGGTTGATGATCAATGCTTTAGCACACTATAGCACAAGGAGAATTTCCCTCACTGTCCTTCCCTGTCCCTAGAAACAAGGATTATCACAGTGAAAGAAACTGACACTCTTCCTACCTATAGTTTTCTGTCCCTAGAATTTTTTTTTTTTTAAAGCTGATTGATGATCAATGCTTTAGCACACTATAGCACAAGGAGAATTTCCCTCACTGTCCTTCCCTGTCCCTAGAAACAAGGATTAACACAGTGAAAGAAACTGACACTCTTCCTACCTATAGTTTTCTGTCCCTAGAAAAAATGTTTTTTTAAAGCTGATTGATGATCAATGCTTTAGCACACTATAGCACAAGTAGAATTTCCCTCACTGTCCTTCCCTGTCCCTAGAAACAAGGATTATTACAGTGAAAGAAACTGACACTCTTCCTACCTATAGTTTTCTGTCCCTAGAAAAAATGTTTTTTTAAAGATGGTTGATGATCAATGCTTTAGCACACTATAGCACAAGGAGAATTTCCCTCACTGTCCTTCCCTGTCCCTAGAAACAAGGATTATCACAGTGAAAGAAACTGACACTCTTCCTACCTATAGTTTTCTGTCCCTAGAAAAAATGTTTTTTTAAAGACGGTTGATGATCAATGCTTTAGCACACTATAGCACAAGGAGAATTTCCCTCACTGTCCTTCCCTGTCCCTAGAAACAAGGATTATCACAGTGAAAGAAACTGACACTCTTCCTACCTATAGTTTTCTGTCCCTAGAAAAAATGTTTTTTTAAAGCTGATTGATGATCAATGCTTTAGCACACTATAGCACAAGTAGAATTTCCCTCACTGTCCTTCCCTGTCCCTAGAAACAAGGATTATCACAGTGAAAGAAACTGACACTCTTCCTACCTATAGTTTTCTGTCCCTAGAAAAAATGTTTTTTTAAAGATGGTTGATGATCAATGCTTTAGCACACTATAGCACAAGGAGAATTTCCCTCACTGTCCTTCCCTGTCCCTAGAAACAAGGATTATCACAGTGAAAGAAACTGACACTCTTCCTACCTATAGTTTTCTGTCCCTAGAAAAAATGTTTTTTTAAAGATGGTTGATGATCAATGCTTTAGCACACTATAGCACAAGGAGAATTTCCCTCACTGTCCTTCCCTGTCCCTAGAAACAAGGATTATCACAGTGAAAGAAACTGACACTCTTCCTACCTATAGTTTTCTGTCCCTAGAAAATTTTTTTTTTTAAAGCTGATTGATGATCAATGCTTTAGCACACTATAGCACAAGTAGAATTTCCCTCACTGTCCTTCCCTGTCCCTAGAAACAAGGATTATCACAGTGAAAGAAACTGACACTCTTCCTACCTATAGTTTTCTGTCCCTAGAAAAAAAGTTTTTTTAAAGATGGTTGATGATCAATGCTTTAGCACACTATAGCACAAGGAGAATTTCCCTCACTGTCCTTCCCTGTCCCTAGAAACAAGGATTATCACAGTAAAACACACTGACCCTCTCCCTACCTATAGTTTTCTGTCCCTAGAAAAAAATGATTTTTTAAAGATGGTTGATGATCAATGCTTTAGCACACTATAGCACAAGGAGAATTTCCCTCACTGTCCTTCCCTGTCCCTAGAAACAAGGATTATCACAGTGAAAGAAACTGACACTCTTCCTACCTATAGTTTTCTGTCCCTAGAAAAAATGTTTTTTTTAAAGATGGTTGATGATCAATGCTTTAGCACACTATAGCACAAGGAGAATTTCCCTCACTGTCCTTCCCTGTCCCTAGAAACAAGGATTATCACAGTAAAACACACTGACACTCTCCCTACCTATAGTTTTCTGTCCCTAGAAAAAAAAGATTTTTTAAAGACGGTTGATGATCAATGCTTTAGCACACTATAGCACAAGGAGAATTTCCCTCACTGTCCTTCCCTGTCCCTAGAAACAAGGATTATCACAGTGAAAGAAACTGACACTCTTCCTACCTATAGTTTTCTGTCCCTAGAAAAAATGTTTTTTTAAAGCTGATTGATGATCAATGCTTTAGCACACTATAGCACAAGTAGAATTTCCCTCACTGTCCTTCCCTGTCCCTAGAAACAAGGATTATCACAGTGAAAGAAACTGACACTCTTCCTACCTATAGTTTTCTGTCCCTAGAAAAAATGTTTTTTTAAAGCTGATTGATGATCAATGCTTTAGCACACTATAGCACAAGTAGAATTTCCCTCACTGTCCTTCCCTGTCCCTAGAAACAAGGATTATCACAGTGAAAGAAACTGACACTCTTCCTACCTATAGTTTTCTGTCCCTAGAAAAAATGTTTTTTTAAAGATGGTTGATGATCAATGCTTTAGCACACTATAGCACAAGGAGAATTTCCCTCACTGTCCTTCCCTGTCCCTAGAAACAAGGATTATTACAGTGAAAGAAACTGACACTCTTCCTACCTATAGTTTTCTGTCCCTAGAAAAAATGTTTTTTTAAAGATGGTTGATGATCAATGCTTTAGCACACTATAGCACAAGGAGAATTTCCCTCACTGTCCTTCCCTGTCCCTAGAAACAAGGATTATCACAGTGAAAGAAACTGACACTCTTCCTACCTATAGTTTTTTGTCCCTAGAAAAAAATGTTTTTTTAAAGCTGATTGATGATCAATGCTTTAGCACACTATAGCACAAGTAGAATTTCCCTCACTGTCCTTCCCTGTCCCTAGAAACAAGGATTATCACAGTGAAAGAAACTGACACTCTTCCTACCTATAGTTTTCTGTCCCTAGAAAAAATGTTTTTTTAAAGCTGATTGATGATCAATGCTTTAGCACACTATAGCACAAGGAGAATTTCCCTCACTGTCCTTCCCTGTCCCTAGAAACAAGGATTATCACAGTGAAAGAAACTGACACTCTTCCTACCTATAGTTTTCTGTCCCTAGAAAAAATGTTTTTTTAAAGATGGTTGATGATCAATGCTTTAGCACACTATAGCACAAGGAGAATTTCCCTCACTGTCCTTCCCTGTCCCTAGAAACAAGGATTATCACAGTAAAACACACTGACACTCTCCCTACCTATAGTTTTCTGTCCCTAGAAAAAAATGATTTTTTAAAGATGGTTGATGATCAATGCTTTAGCACACTATAGCACAAGGAGAATTTCCCTCACTGTCCTTCCCTGTCCCTAGAAACAAGGATTTACACAGTAAAACACACTGACACTCTCCCTACCTATCCTTCTCTTTCCCTAAACTAAAGGAATCCAGGTTAAGCAAGAAAAAAAAAATGTCACTGTCCTTGCCTATGCTTCTCTTTCCCTGCTCCGGAACACACTACACTAGGCCGCCGTGCTGGCGGCCTTTTATAGTGTGGGGCGTGTACTAAACACCCTCAGCAATAATTGGCCACAGGCATCCTGCCTGTGGCCAATCATTGCTCTCCTCGCTGTTGGCGCTGTGATTGGCCAAGCATGCGGGGTCACAGTGCATGCTTGGCCAATCACAGCGCCTGGATGACACTGCGATGGCGTAGTGCATTGTGGGCCGTTCGCGTCACTCGAATTAGGCGCGAACGGCCCAAATCGTTCGATCTTCGTCGAACGATCGAACAGCCGATGTTCGAGTCGAACGTATGTTCGACTCGAACACCGAGCTCATCCCTATCCGTTATGAAGATGTGATTTTGACAGGGTTGGAAAAGAGAAGGACGACCATTCTCGAGGGTACTAGTGAGCAGGTTGTTAACAGATGCCAGTTTGTGTGCTCCTCCCAGGCAAACATCACCTATAATGACCCACCCAAGATCCAGTTTTTGGGCATATGGAGCATTGTTAGGACCGTTAATCAGTTTCCTTACTTTGTGGGCTTGCAAGATATCCCTCCCTAGGAGTAAGATTATCTGAGCCTGATCATCAAGTTCTGGTATGAGATGTGCTATGTGCTTCAAGTGGGTCTGGTGAGCTGCTGCGTCTGGTGTGGGAATCTCTGTTCTGTTATATGGCATCTGGTTGCACTCTATTATGGTCGGTAAGGGTAGACATGTCTTACCATCCATAGATTCAATTTGTAGGCCGTCAGCTCTTCTCCCCGCCAATTCCACTGTACCTGCACAAGTCCTAAGGGAGTAAGGGCTGCTGGGGCCTTTAAGGTTTAGAATGTCAAAAAACACAGGTCTAGCTAGTGACTTATTACTCTGATCATCCAAGATGACGTAGAGCTTAACTGCTTTGTCTTTGCATCCTTTTGGGTAAACTTTCACTAGACAGATTTTAGAGCAGGATCTGCCACCTGTACTTCCTTTGCAGACTTCAGTGCACTGTGAAGTGATTGCTGTGGCATCTGTACTAGAGTCTTTGGTCTCCCTGCCTTGCTCCTTGTCACCATGGACAGGTGGGAAGGTTCTTGGAGTAGGCCTTGGGTGTAAAGCTGTGTTGTGTTCTGTGCTGTCATACTCTGTACATTTGACACTGACCTTACAGTCCTTGGCGAAGTTTGTGGATGAAGAGCAGCACTTGTAACAGATGTTGTTCTCTATGAGGAAAATTTTGCGATCCTGGATGGTCTTTGTCCTGATTCCTGAAGGCTCTGCATTTCAGAAGAGGATGTGGCATCTTATGTAGAGGGCAGAACTTAGTAGGGTCATTGTCTTGATCCTCTGACTGAGACTCTGCGAATCTGTGAGAAGAAATGTTAGTTTTGTGCACTGCTACTGGAGCTCTGAGTTGCTTAGGGCCAGAAGAAGTGGTGTAAGACACTGGAAAAATGAAGCTGGGGTCATCTTTCGTTCCTGCTTGTCTGTCTACAAAGGCCACAAACTCACTAAAGGGTGGAAAGGGCACATTGTCTTTCCGTTTGTAGTTACAGCCATGAGCAATCCATCTTTTGTGTAACTCATAAGGAAGTTTTTGTGCTATGGAGTTAATACCTCTAGCAGAGTCAAGATAAGAAAGGCCAGGTAAGTCCCCTTCTGCTTTAGCAACTTTTAACTCCATACACAGGTCACGGAATTCTCTGAGTCTCTGGTAACCCCTGCTAGGTATTTTTGGGAAGTCTTCTATCCTTTTAAACAGTGTAATCTCTATAGCCTCTGGTGAGCCATAACATCTATCCAGTCTGTTCCAGATGTTTGTAAGTCCTATCTCAGGGTGATTTATATTAATGTCTCTGATCCTTTTGGCGTGTTCAGCAGAATCATTGCCAAGCCACTTTACGAGGAGTTCTATCTGTTGCCTGCAGGATAGATCTAGACCTTGACTGACACCCTGGAAAGAGAATCTCCACGCCCTATAGTGTTGAGGGTGATCACTAAATTTGGCAAGTCCTTGGGTAACGAACTCACGTTTGGCCAGGAACTAGGCAAAGTCTACAGTAGCCCGATTGGCATTGGGGTAGGCTGCTGGTGTATTGCGGTGTGGTGTATAGGCATACCTGATAGAGGTCTCTTCTTTAGGCTCTCTGGGTTCAAATTTACATAAGGTTGGCAGTTCGTACCGGCTCGTTGCATACACTTTTGGAGTGAAGACAGGTGTTTGATGTTTGTATGAAGGCTGGGTACCTTGTGGGAGTAGAAAGTTTGGTTGGGACTGGAACGTCTGGAACTCTGTCAGATTTTTCTTGCTTGTAGCACTGGGGTCCAAGGTCGGCTTGTTGATGCTTTACTTGATGTGACTCACTGACATCCTGCTTAATTTCTTGTTGTGGGATGCTGCTTGGGTGACAGTGTTGGTAGACATAATCTGATGTGCATTGCGAGGAATCTTGTTGGTCCTCTTCTAGGCCTGGTATGCTGCTACTTGCTCTTGGCTCATCGTAGACGGCTGCTTCTAAAGCTTCTGCAATGGCGGCGGCAGCGTCTCGGTCTACTGCCAGCTTCTCCATGTTCGCTTCTAAGATAGCTTGCTGCAATTTCAGAGATGCTTCCTGCTGGGCTAGCTCGTCTTCCAGGTGTATTCTTTGTTTCTCTCTCTCTTGTTCCATGAGTACTCTTTCCTTCTCTCTCTCTTGTTCCAGGCGCACCCTTTCTTTCTCTCTCTCTTGTTCCTGTCGCACCCTTTCTGCTTCAAGGTGGGCCTTTTCTTTTTTCATCTGCAGCTCTTGGTCTGCGAATGCGGCCCTGGCTCTTGCTGCTTCAGCTTTTGAACGGGCGATAGCTGCTGCATTTGCGACAGATGACCTAGATGAGCTTGCTCGTGACCGTGTTTTGTAAGAAGATGTTCCACTGTGAGACATGGCTGCGGGGAAGAAGCTGTCTTGCTGTATAGAGACCGTTAGTGTCGGTGCTGCTTGACAGAGCGCGTCTCTGTGTAGCGTGGCTGCTTGCTTTGCCTCCCACAGGCCTGTTTCTTTAAGGCTTTTGACTGTATGGTAACTGCGTAGCCCCAGGCTGTACAGACTTCCGAAGTCAGCTTATCTCCCCTTCAGAGGTCAGCTTAAAAATGTCACTGTTCTGTCTCAAGGACATTCAGCTAAACCATTCTTATCCCATAAACATGATACCATATTTCTTCGATCGCAGTTTATTGGAACAAGCTAGGTGAAACTACAAATAACAAGAATAAACCTTAATAAGTACAATATCCCATACATTTAGCATACATTGCAGAGACAAAGATACACCGTACAATATGAGACAGTAAAAACATACTTTTTAAGTTCTTGAAGGGTTGATGGTAAGAGATTGAAATAAGACATATCCTGCCTCCTGCAGTGTCTTGAAAAAAGCATGGTGAATGTGTTGCCTTCTAATCACTTCCTAGGTTACACATTAATGCATTTAATAATGATTCTATTGAAACAATACCAAAAAGGGATGCTAGATGGCGCCTACGCTCTGCAAATGATTTCTATAGAAATTACAACCTTAAATGTCATTTTAATCAACACAAATGCAGATAATCAGAATATAGACATCTGATGGACAGAACACCTCCACCTGGTATCTCACCAAAGGTATCCATATTCACAGTCTCAAGAGTCCACACCACAATCCCTCCAGTATAAGTCCAGGACACTGGCCTATGGAGTTTGAGGGAAAGCCAGGTTCCACTGTGGCCCCACATCAGAGGAAATTCTACAGAGCAGTCCTACTCGGGGTCCCTCCACAGCTTCTACCCACCCAGCTGTAGGAGGCTTACGTGGAGTTTGCTATTCTGGTCTCCAATTCCTTCAGTGTTTTAGGAGAGTCTGCTGTGCTCTCAGAAGCGACTTCAGGAGTACCCAGCTATCGGAATCCCACATTGGCAGTCAGGTTACTCCAACTAATGTCAGTCGAATAGAGTACACATAATTACATAGTAACATAATTACATAGTTACATAGTTAGTCAGGTTGAAAAAAGACACAAGTCCATCCAGTTCAACCATAAAAAAAATTGTATCTAGTGATGTTAAAAATATGGATAATAGTAATTTTTCAGTCCGTCCTCCTCCTCCCATAGAAAAAAGAAAAACAGAAGACCCAGAGGGGTCAGAGGAGGAAAGTGGACCAATGTGAGGAAGAAAGGAGAATTGAATTCCACCATTAAGATATTCAATTTGCCATCACACATGTTAGAGAATGAGATTAGTCTCCTCCAGAGGGGGCTGCATTTTGCCCCAAGTTGTAACTCCAATTTGTTTGAATTAGAGATTTACACAAGTACAATCGTGATATAACGATCAAGTGGTATTACAGTTTGAAACCCGGTAATAACCCCAACTGTGGCCTGCAGACTAAGAGTGTGCTCTAGCAGTAGTCAGCCTGGGGGAGGGGGGTGACGAGTTGACTGTGCCCGAGAAAGATTCAGAAATCATGGCCATATCGGAGGAGTTACTACTGGAGGGAGGCACCGACCATATAGTCAGTATTTTATCCTCACTATGTTCAGAATAAATTATATATTAAAAAAAATATATATTATGCTATGGTATATGCAGATTTAAAAAAAATTGTGTGTTCATCCACAAGACAAAGTTACCAATCATGATGTGGTTGTCCACATGACTGACAAAGGGGAGGTATAGTTGTTCAAAACAAATATGACTATTAGAAGGAAGCACACAGGCCTTCTATCAGATTGTGGCACCTATGAGATATGGGGTGGAGATTCCTACATACAAGTTGGAGTTACAGGAGTTGGCCAACAATGCATATGATAGAGGAGTCATAAATGAATCCAAAAAACAGTTTTGTTAACTTTTAGAAAACCCCTTATTTATACCATATACCCAAGGTCCATAAGGACCCAGGTTACCCACTGGGGAGCCGATAATAGCTAGTATGGACAGTGTTACCAGTAGATTGTCACAGTATGTGGACATATTCCTTCAACCCTTAGTCATGTCCCTCCTGGCTTACATTAGGGACGCCTCATGTATTAGACAACTTGCAACACTATAGATGGAAGTCAAGCTACCTATGACCATCTCTAGATGTTTGTTCGCTTTACACCTCAAATGAGGCTGGATTACGGGCTGTTGAACACTTCTTATTGGAAGCCGACTACATGCATCCATCTCAGTCTGTTTTTATTTTTTTGTTGATGTACCAAATTTGCCCTTAGAATTACTTCCAATTCAATGGGTCATTTTATAGGCAGATATCCGTCACAGCTATGGGTGTTCCTTTCTGCACCCTGTTATGGCAAGCTCTTCATGGGTTTTAGGGAGAAGTGCAACCAAAGTACAACATTTGGACCCTGAACCCATTTACTAGGCACTATATTGATATGCTCATCATCTGGGATGGGCCACTTGAGACGGTTGCTAGTTTTGTCTGATTGCAACTCCAATGCATATGGAATTAGATTTACACACATAGTGGATGCCCATTATCTTGTCTTTTTGGGATCAGGAGGGTAGGATAATCTCTAAGACCCAGTTCAAAAAAACTGCAGGCATCTCCCATCTACACAGGAATAGCTGCCACCATCCCAGGAGGAAAGATAACAGTCTGTAGCCAATTTTTTTTTCGGCTACATAGGAATCGCTTCAACACCTCAACTATTATAAGCTGAGGCGCTGACCAAAAAGTTTGTGGAATAAGGTTAATAAAGATCACATCCAGAAAGCGGTTGACTGATATAAAAATGGCCTGGGTACAAGTAGACAGGAGCAACAATCAAAACTGTCCAAGGACATATTGTTCTTTACCAGATTCAGTGATCAACATTGGGCCATCCAAAAACATTGGCCTATTCTGGGGCAGGGAGCAGATTGCTCCCAGATGGGCACAAAGTGGTGTTCATGTGGGCTAATAATGTTAAGCGGATGATTTCCCCCACCACATAAGATATGACCAATGTAGAATAAAGATATACCCATGTTTCTTAACATGACAGGAGCTTTCAAAGAGAGAGAGAGCAGGTTTTTGTGCACTTTCTTAAAAGCTGAAATGGAAAAATGCTGGGAGGGAGAGGGAGGGAGAGAGAGGGAGGGAGAGAGAGGGAGGGAGAGGGGGGAGAGGGGGGGAGAGAGGGGAGAGAGAGGGAGAGAGGGGGGAAGAGGGGGAGAGGGGGAGAGAGGGAGAGGGGGGGGAGAGAGGGAGGGGGGAGAGAGGGAGGGGGGAGAGAGGGAGGGGGGGAAGAGGGGGAGAGGGGGAGAGGGAGGGGGGGGGGAGAGAGAGAGAGAGGGAGAGGGGGAGAGGGGGAGAGAGGGAGAGAGGGAGAGAGGGAGAGAGGGAGATTACCTCTCCAAGCAGGTTTTTGTGCACTTTCTTAAAAGCTGAAATGGAAAAATGCTACATATAAGCTTTTCTTTTTACAGATGAGATTTAATTGCAGGTCCCTTTAACTCTTGGCAAGATACTTAAAACAAACTTTGCAACAATGGAGTAATATGAGCCACTCTTCGAAGGCAGAAGATATAGTATTACAGCGTTGGCACTTAAGTCAATTATTCTGTGTGGTTTTGTGTGTTAAGAGTAGGAAGTTATCCTTTTAAAGCTGTACTACCAGTAGATTAGATAAGTATGTAAGCAAGTACCACTTTTATTGTCCATTAAGAAAATGACACTGTGAACTTTGAAAGTTACATGATGTTCAAGAAGCGGCTCCAAAACAGATGTTCTATGACTGCTATAAAAAGGTGACCTATAACCAATTATAGGACTAGGTGATGAGAGAAGGTAACAATACCCTGAACACATACTGGGAATAAAGCTGCATTTACCCTTTATAGACTGTATATAGAAAGGATGTAATCATCATGATAAATGGTTCATAGGTAGCTAGACATATTTGCTTTATACAAGAACAGATTGCAGAGCGGCTTCAGGATTTGACAGTCCGTAAAGTACATTTGTGCTCAAAAGTTTACATGCCCTGGCAGAATTTATGATTTCTTGACCATTTTTTAGAGAATATGAATAAAAGAAAAAAAAAACTTTTTTTACTCATGGTTAGTGTACGGCTGAAGCCATTTATTATCAATCAACCGTGTTTACTCTAAATAAATCATAATGACAACAGAAACTAACCAAATGACTCTGATCAAAAGTTTACATACCCTGGTGATTTTGGCCTGATAACATGCACACAAGTTGACACAATGGCTATTAAAGGTAACCATCCTCCCCTGTGATCTGTTTGCTTGCTAATTAGTGTGTGTGTGTGTA
This sequence comes from Rana muscosa, assembly GCA_029206835.1. Classification (NCBI taxonomy): domain Eukaryota; kingdom Metazoa; phylum Chordata; class Amphibia; order Anura; family Ranidae; genus Rana; species Rana muscosa. The sequence goes on from CM055120.1 coordinate 132,460,267, forward strand.
TAAAAGGTCAATGAGCTTCTGGACTCCTGACAGACTCTTGCATCTTTCACCCAGTGCTGCACTGACGTTTCTGGATTCTGAGTCATGGGGAAAGCAAAATAATTGTCAAAGGATCTGTGGGAAAAGGTAGTTAAACTGTATAAAACAGGAAAGGGATATAAAATGATATCAAAGGAATTGAGAATGCCAATCATGCCGATCAAAACTCTAATCAAGAAGTGGAAAATGAGGGGTTCTGTTGAAACCAAACCACAGTCAGGTAGACCAACTAAAATTTCATGCCACGGGGGCGTGACCGGATGTTGAGGTGAGAATCCGTAGCAGCCCAGACCTCACACCCGGTCCCATGATACACGCCGACTGAGGAGTATGGTCGGAGAAAGCAGGGACGAGGAGAGATGAGGAGAGGCACAAGCGGGAGTGATTAGCTGACTTTCACAGCTTGGTCCGTGTGACTCCAATACAGCCCGCTGATTTTGGCCATTTGTGGAGCCACCCGAATACATACTGCCAATGCCACGGCTTGGTCCGCATGATCCTCGCTCCGGTGCACAGCCCGCTGATCCCGGCCGTTTGTGGAGCCGCCCGAACGCATTCCTGCCTATGCTGCCTGTATGCCGAATGAGGCTAGGAGGGTGGATGTCACTGGGTCACGCTGGGATCCACGTTACTGGTGCCTGCTGTGATCGGGCTGACCCGGTCGTCTGCCTGTCTGCTGGAGGAGGCTGGGGAGATGGACGCTGCTGAACCCTGCTGGGATCCATCCAGCTGTTGGAGCTCGCCGGGGACTGACCCCAGGCTGATCCTTGGAGGGCAGTAATAACAGAAGCTGGAGGGAAGAACGGAACGATATAATACTTTCTCTACCAGGGCAGGCTGGGAAGCCCAGGAAGCCCAAGCATATCAGCGTAGGTGTGAACCTGACTGTGGAGGTGACCGGAGGGGAACGGACAGATTGTGCACACTCGCTGACAATGCCAGGCACACTGTCCATGATGAAAGGAAGCAAGGGGAGGAAAATGCCTCCCAGGAGGGGACCAGTATGGGCACCGGAGCACAGATACAACCTCCGTTACTGACGCAGTCAGCGCGTGGGACAAAAGCAAGCCAGGCTGCAGCGGTGGGCAAACTGGAAAAATTTGCTTATGCTCCGGTGCACACAGCAGGTCATACACCTACAAAGGGACCAGGGGTGCAACAGCCGAACCCCCAGCGAAAGAGCCGGGGCCAGGCATCGGCAATAGCGACACCAGCAACCGTGGCACGTAATCAGGGGTCCAAGAAAAAGGCACCGAAAGAAGCGATGGAGACAACCATAGGAACAGCGGAGGAGGGTGAGCCATCTATGAAGAGATTTTCCATGCAATTAATAAAGGACTTTTTCAAGGTGTTTGTGTGTTTTTTTAAACATTTTTTTACGCTTTCTTCGTGAAATGGTAGGGGTACAATGTACCCCTTACCAATTCACATAGGGGGGGGCCGGGATCTGGGGGTCCCCTTTGTTAAAGGGGTCTTCCAGATTCCGATAAGCCCCCCGCCCGCAGACCCCCACAACCACCGGGCAAGGGTTGTGGGGATGAGGCCCTTGTCCCCATCAACATGGGGACATCCTCCCCATGTTGAGGGCATGTGGCCTGGTACGGTTCAGGAGGGAGGGGGGGCCGCTCTCTCGTCCCCCCCTTTTCCCCTGCGGCCGGCCAGGTTGCGTGCTCGGATAAGGGGTCTGGTATGGATTTTTAGGGGGACTCCACGCCATTTTTTTTTTAAACTTGGGGTGGAGTTCCCCTTAAAATCCATGCCAGATCTGAAGGGCCTGGTAATTGAATTCTGGGGAACCCCCACGCTTTTTTTTTTTTTTTTTTATCACTGACTTTTGTATGTATTGCCGGGAGCCGACAATTCATTAATAGCCGCGAGTCAGTTTTAAATGCATTTTTTTTCTTTCAAAAATGACATTTTTTGCAGGGACAGTTCTAAGCACGGGAAACATGCGCCACTTCACATGCATATCATACACACCCCCCAGGTACGAAATTTAAAGGAATATTTCACTTTTATTTTTTCATTTTAAGCATTATTAAAATCACTGCTCCCGAAAAAACGTCCGTTTTTAAAACTTCTTTTTGCATTGATACATGTCCCCTGGGACAGGACCCGGGTCCCCAAACACTTTTTAGGACAATAACTTGCATATTAGCCTTTATAATTAACACTTTAGATTTCGAACGTTCGAATCCATTGTATTTAATAGGGTTCTAAAGTTTACACGAACATTTTGTCTGTTCGCAGGTTCTGGTGCGAACCGAACAGGGGGGTGTTCGGCTCATCCCTGTTCCTCGCGTAAGAGTACTCTCGTATCTGCCAGCTCGGTCATTACTCCAAGCGCCCGTGCCCCTTTGTGTTGCGCTTCCAATCTGGAGATCTTTTCCGCTAGGGTCTGAATAAGAGCTATGTGCTCCCTCTTTCTCTTAGCTGCCAAGGATAGCAAGTGTCCCCTCACCACACACTTATGTGCCTCCCATTGAGTCATGGGGGACACATCTGGTGTATTGTTATGCTGAAAGTATTCACTAATGGCCTGTTTAAGAGTGACTATGTCCGCAAGATCTGTGAGAAGGGAAGCATCCAACCTCCAAATCTTAGTGGACGTCTCCCTCTGCGGGAATCGCAGGGTCAGGGTAACCGGGTGGTGGTCTGATAAGACCATATTTTCAATTGTCGCCTCATGTAGATAACACAGATCTCTCTGGGAAATGAAGATGTAATCCAGCCTCGAGTAGCGCTGGTGTGGGGATGAGAAAAAGGTATAGTCTCTTCCTCGAGGGTTTAAGGTACGCCATGTATCGTGTAGAGCCAGAGATGCTAGCCCCAATTTCGCTTGCCTTAAGGCAGAGAAGGGAAGGGACGAGGTCCCCGTGGATGTGTCAAGAATCGGGTCCATGGCCATGTTAAAGTCTCCACCCAAAATAAGGAGACCGGACTGAAAAGATGTGAGTTTCAGCAGCGTATCTTTCAAGAAAGGGACTTGCTTGGAGTTTGGGCAATATATATTTGCGAGTGTCACTGGTCTGTCCTTCCAGTGCCCTTTCAGAAAGATAAATCTACCTTCTGGGTCTACTATCTGGTCCGTTAGATGAAATGCGAGCGACTTTGCGAGCAGAATCGCCACCCCTTGTGTCTTAGAGCCAGCACAGGTCGCATGATAAGCATCTGGGTATGTTTTGTTAGTGAGACGTTGGATGGCGCTCGATTTAAAGTGAGTTTCCTGGAAAAATATGATTTGAGCCCTGTGTCTGTGGGCCTCTGCCATAAGGCTACTACGCTTCTCAGGAACATTGAGGCCTTTGGCATTGACAGAAAAAATCTTGAGCGACAGAGGAGCTGAAGACTGCATAAAAGAGGCCATATGGGCGAACCAGATATGGTGTCACCCACTGCTTCCAACTACAGACGGAGAGAGTAATCGGGAGAGGGAAAGGGGAAGAAAGAGAAAGGGGGGGCGGGAAAGAGAAGAGAAAGAGAAAAAAAAAAAAGGGGGACAGACAGAAAGTAAGTACAATGTTTGTCTTTAAACCGTATTAATGGTATCCGGGGTCAAACCGGAACGCCCTCCCCAGTAGAGAAGGCGCCCCCAGTAAGGGGTTGTGAACAAAGTACCGGAGGTAGTCAAAGTCCCGCTGAACTACCTATAGAGAATAGTGGGTAAACTGATGATAGGATAAACTTATGCTATGCCGGCAAGTACAAGAGGGGAGCCTGCCTCTCTTGAGGTAGGGACAAAAACTAGCACCCGAACGTTCCCACCTACTCCACCATCCAGATACTACAGACTTAATATGTATCTAGTTCAACGTTAAATGAAAAACGAACTATGAACAAGTAAAGACTAAAGAAAAACTCCCCTCGGGTAAAGGGTAGGGTAAGGGGCTACATTGCCAAAGCCCGTGCATGAAACGATGACGGGTCTTCCACGACAGCACCCTTCACTCTCAGAGCCATTTCCCAGAAATACAGTCTGGGAATAACCTAAGTGTCATAATGCTTCTTCTCCTCATATTTCCATTAACTTTAATAGATATTTCGACCTACCACAGTGGCCTTAACACCTCCGGACACCCAATCTAGTCGGGTGTCCCAGGTGCGGGGCCCCTGCGATCTACTCCCCACTCGAATAGACCCCCTAAAGAGGCAATCAGGGCCCAGGAGCACCAGAGTTTAGCTATAGTGCAAAATGTTGGTAAACAATAATAACTTCAAAAAGGTATAAATAAAAGGGAAGATCACTGTGTGAAAATCCTTATACCTCCACGCTAACCTGGAGAGGGCCATTCTAAAGAAAGGATCCCCATTCTCTAGATCTGCAATCAAACTTCATTAGAGGGAGACTCAGTCCCTGAATCCCAGTGTGATTGACCACGCGTCCATTGGCCATAAGGTAGTGTGCTGGCATGGTTATCAGAGGGCATATCTCCCAAGGCCCCCCGGCTCCGCCCAAGTCAGAAACTCGGAACCGCGCCCTGAGGGCCTCGGGAGGCACAGCCCAGTAACATCAGGAGACCAAGCATGGCGTACAGCAGTCATGAACCAATCCTCACCCACATCTCTATCAATATTGAGCTTAGAATCAAAAGGCACAGTCGCATTAAGGTTGCATGGTCGCATCAAAACAAAACAAAAACCAAAGAAAGAAAAAAAAAAAGGGGGGGGGGGGCGGAAGGAATATGGTAGGGGGAGTGGAGAAGGGGGGAAGGGGCAGGAAGGGAAGGGGAGTGCAGGTGGGGAGGTTAAGGGATGAGGGGCAAGGGGAAGTCTGCAGGGAGGGGGATGGAAACATCACATATATCATCCCTCATAGATCAAAGAACCTGTTATAACAGTAAAAGCAGTTAAGATATGTATCTCACGTGGTTACATTAGTGACAGGTACGTAAAGTCAAACCAAATTTGTGACATCCGAACGGCATACCAGAACCATAAAGTCTAACAGTATAAGATCCAAGCTGTGACCCCCCCAGGAGCAAGTGCCTAGCCCATGAAGATAGTCATACGTAACAGCAGGAAGAGAGTGTAAGTCTGGGAGGTAAAAGCTCACCTCCCCCTCTTAGTGCTCCAAGGCCTGGGGTTGTGGAAGTCAGATCTGTCACAGTGTAATCATAGTCTGGTATTGCCATCATGTAGTCCCAAGTGTGGGACAAGCTTGCAATGAAACCACCGGGGATAATGTCATATAGCACAGACTGACGCCCATGCCACTACTGGGGTCTAGTCAGGGCAAAGGGAGTATAGGACCTGTTATGGATCAGGGTAAGATTGACCATGCACACCATAGGGACCAGTCGTGTGCGTATGGAAGTATGGGAGCGTGAGTGCGGTGAAGAGATAGGGATCAGCTTACCGGGCCATGCTTAGTGTTATCAAATATGTTCCGTCCGTCGTCAAACAGATGACGGTGAAGCCCTCGGGCTCTCTTCTGTCTCCATGTCTCCTTGAAGTCTTGGTGGGGTGACATTAGAAGGTCTGCGACGTCTTTGCTGATTCCTCCGAGATCGTGGGGTGTCATCCGACTGGGTGGGGATCCAGGGCTCAGGTTGGAAAAATGCACCATACCAATCGGGAACGTCGACCGCAGGGATGCCAAGGGTGTCGCAGAACTGCTGCAGGTCTGTCGGAATCCTCAGCGAAGCCGTTCGGTTACCAGCTGTTGCTTGGAGACAAAAGGGGAACTTCCAGCGGTAAAGGATACGTCTGTCTCTCAAGACTTGTAGAAGCGGCCGTAAGTCTCGCCTGTGCTGTAAAGTAATGGCCGACAGGTCCTGGAATAGTTGTATGCGCGCCCCCTCATATTCCAGATTAGCGTGATTGCGTGCTAGCCTCAGTACCTCTTCCTTCTGCAGGAAATTAACAAGGCAGCAAACGGTGTCTCTAGGTGGGTCTGTTTCTCTGCCCCTGGGCCACAGCGCTCTGTGGCATCTCTCCATCTCCACTGGGGCATCTGGCGGTCTGCCAAGTAGCGTATTAAAGATTGCCCATACAGCCTGTTGTAGTTGGGGTCCCTCCACCGACTCCGGTATCCCCCTCACACGTAGATTGCGCCTGCGCCCCCTATTGTCCAGGTCTTCCATGTGCCTGTGCATGTCTACAAGGTGCTGTGCATGGGAGGTGGAGGCCCTTTGTACTTGTTGGATGGCTGCCCCATGTGTCATGGCAGCCGACTCCACACGCTCCATCCGGGTGGCAACTGCTCTGATCTCTCCCTTCAAATCAGAGATCGCAGCAAACATGGCATTTTTAATATCCAGGGCAACCTGCTGCAGGACCGCCATACACAGAGGGGGTGAGGGGTATCCTGCATTCGCTCCCTGCGGGAGTACCGAGGAGGTAGTGGAGGAGGCCGTGGGCAGTGCTGAACTCGAGTCCGAGGCCTGGGATGCGGCCTGCATGTCCGCCGGCAATGTGCGGAACATCGCCGGGATAGTTTTGTTGGGCTGCGTGGAGGAGTCCAGCTGTGACCGGGCAGTAGGCTGACTTCTCCCGGTCATCTGAAAGGCTTAAACCCGAGGGGTTTCGCTAATGGGATGCTTGTCTGCAGTTCCGGACAGCGGAGCGCTCCTTCTAAGCTGCCATCTCGCTCCGGTGCCAGGCCACGCCCTGTCGAACACCTTCTCAGCATCAAGGGAGAGGAGAAATCCCCTAGTCTCTGAAGAGGAGAACCAGTGATGTATATTCAGAGTGCGTATGGTGTTGTCCCTCGCCTCCCTACCCGGGATAAAGCCTACTTGATCAGATATTATGAGACCGGGAATCAGGGGTACCAGTCTATTGGCCAACATTTTTGCATAAAGTTTAATATCCACATTGAGAAGGGATATCGGCCTGTAGTTGGAGACTAATGAGGGATCTTTATCTGCTTTAGGGATAACAGCTATGTGTGCTTCCAAGAGCCTGCCAAGGGAGGTGTGGGGGCTCGAAAGTGAGTTAAAAGTTTGGAGCATCTTAGGTGCCAGTTCATCTTGAAAGCATTTATAGTACACTAACGGGAGGCCGTCGGGACTTGGGCTTTTACCAACTTTCATTTGTTTAATCGCCAAGCGAAGTTCAGCCGAGGCGAGAGGACTCTCCAGTGCTTCAGCCTGCTGAAAAGTGACAGGTTTAGGGCAATATTCGGCTAAAAATGCTGCCATTTGGGAGGAACGGTTGGCCGAGGCCATCGGTCCGCCCACCTCAGGCGAAAGATTATAAAGTTTCGTATAGAATTTTTCAAATTGTTTGGCTATGTCTTCATTCCTAGTGAAGAGTGTACCTTGGCTGTCTCTAATGTGGTGGATTATGGAAGAGGTCTTGGCTGCTTGTATCGTCCGTGCTAATAGTCTCCCGCTCTTGTTGCCATGTTTATAGAACACCTTCTGCCTGAGGACATAACGTCTCCTAGTGCGTTTTCCTAGTTCCTCCTTTAGGGCGGAACGAGCGTGTAAGAGGTCCTGCAACGTTGATTGCATGGCCGAGCGTTTATGGGCTAACTCCAGTTTACTAATTGTCTCAATAAGGGATTTGATGAGTTCTTGTTGTCGTTTCTTGGCAATCGTTGCTAAGGAAATCAGCTTCCCCCTTACTACACATTTTTGTGCTTCCCAGAGCGTGACGGGTGACACGTCAGGGGTAGAGTTTTCCTGAAAGTACAGCTTAATTTGTGTACTTATCTGTCTAAGGTTCTCTGAGTCTTTCAGTAAGGAGGGGTTTAGTCTCCAGGATTTTGTCAGCTTGTTAGAGTCTGGGAACGTGAGGGTGATTGTTATGGGGTGTTGGTCAGAGAGAAACATTGGTTCAATAGTGGCGTGGGAGAGAAGGGACAGGTCAGGTTGTGAAAGAAATAGATAGTCTATCCTGGAATATTTGTTATGTGGGGAAGAGAAAAAGGTGTAGTCTCTGTCGGTGGGGAACATAGTGCGCCAAGTGTCGTGGAGTGTTAGGTTTTGCAATTCCATTTTAATCTGGCGTAGGGCACGATATGGGAGAGCGGATGCCCCTGTGGAGGAGTCAAGAAGCGGGTTCAACGGGACATTGAAGTCTCCTCCTAAAATTACTATGCCTTCTAGAAAAGATGCTAGCGCAGCACAGGTAGACCTCGAGAAGGAAAGTTGGTGTTCATTGGGGCAATATACATTTGCCAATGTAATCGGTTTGGTCGCACATGTGCCCTTAAGAAAGATGTATCTGCCTTTGGGGTCGATCAGTGAGTCTGATATATGAAAGTCTGCATGCTTAGAGATAAGTATGGAGACCCCTTTGGTTTTGGAGTCTGGGTTTGTGGAGTGTACTACCTTTTTGTATACATGATTCCCTAGTTTGGGGATTGTGTCCGATCGAAAATGTGTTTCTTGCAGCATAAGGAAGTGGGCTTTGTGCTTAGTTAGTGCCGAGAGCACCTGTGCTCTCTTCTCCGGCAGGTTCAAACCCTTAACATTCAGCGAGAGACATTTCAAGGACAGCCGTTTCCTGATCGTAGGTTCCTTCTGCATCGTACAGGCAGGTGGAAATCTAAAAATAAGTGTAGAAGTTACGTGTGGGAGAACTAGACTACAGTATGGAATCTAGAGATACCCTGATAGGTTCCCCAAAATATAGAGGAGGAGTGGCCCCCACTAGAAAAGAAAAAAGAAGAAAAGAAAAAAAAAGAAAAAAAGGGGGGGTGGGAAGAAGGAGGAGGGGGAAAGAGCAGAAGGGTGGGAGGGGGTAGAGGGGGGTATATAAAGTCAGAAAGGTTTGGGAGGGGGGTTAGGGACACAGTGATCCAATCCCAGGAGGAGGGAAGGGGTATAAATGGGATATGTAGGTTTTGTACGTACGTGGGGCCCAGTAACCACGTGTACAAGAAGTTTACCGGAGGTGGTTGAATACACACCCAACCACCTAAAGGGGAAAACCGGGGGGTCAGCGAAACCGGGGGGTCAGCTGATGGGGGACGATAAACTAGGACTGTATTTCGAGAATACGCAACTAGGACGACGAGAAAGGATAAACAGAAACCTAAAGGGTATTGGTCAGCATTTATCATAGTGAAAAACCAGGGAGCAGCAATCGTAGAAGAGAGTAACAGGTGCAATCGTAAAAACAGTAATGGGTGCAAAAACAAATAACAAATAAGGGCCCATTGGGCTCTTGGATTTTGTCTAGGTCAGCATATGTGCAGAACATTTGATAAGAGGCTGTATATGAGGTTACAATAAATCAAGGTCTATCTAAAACTAAAACATAACCAGTACTGTCAATCAGTTGCATTGAGAGATATAACAGCCAACTAAATAAACCGTCTGATCTAACACTCAATGAAGTAAAGTAAAGTTACCAGAGACTAGGCAGGTAAGCACATCCAAGAGCCTTAAACCTCCCAACCCCCCTCTCTTCTACCAGATAAGTCATGGTAGATTCATGGATTCTGGTGGTCTGCTCCTACCCAAATCTATACTTAGCATGAACGTTTCAGGATGTGGAACAGCTAAGGCATATACTGCCGTAGGGCATATTGAGTTATAGGTTCGCAGATATTAGAGTATGGGTGTGATATTGAAGGGAGACTCCCCAACATGAACTAGAGGGTCTCCTATCCCTCCCCCCCTCTCCCAAGCCTGACCGCCAAGCGCCCTAGATAAACACGTGAATATCCAGCATTTAGACCCCTATATAAGGTATGGTCATAGTGCAAAAAGGGAAATGCGATCATGTGTCTCAGCCTCAGTGGGGGCCTACAGTGAAAATCGTGAGGGCACCCCTGCCCACGCTAGAAGAGTGTGACCCCCCCAATCAAAAGCCCGACCTTACGGGGCGGTAGAGCTTATTGTAGTTAGACCAGTATATCTAGCATGACTTGCATGATTAAACATATTATCACATATTAAACATATTATCATATTATCATTGTATGCGGTACAAAGTATGGACATTGGGGGAGAGTCCGGGGGTCAGGGGAAGGGGGATAGCTCAGTGCTTAGAGTCTCTTGGACCTCTCTATGGAGGAGTGTCAGCAAGAGGGATTCAACAGGGAAGCAGCAGTACCTGGGTCGGATGTATCATTGTTCCTTATAGATCTCCGGGAATGATTTTCGGCCAAGTCCCTCGAGACGTGGAATCAGCAGTCCAGGAATCACTGTTGGAGCAAGATAGGAGAGGGAGGCAGGGCATAGGTGAACAAAAAATAAAAATAAAAAAACAAAACAGGGGTGAGAACCAAAAACGTCTCTCTCAGCTACTGTTGAGCAGTGGAGTGAAATAAGGAGCTACTAGTCATCCTGGCAATTCCTGCGGGGGGTATCCACTCTCTCCCGTTCATATGAGGGATGATCTCGTCTCATGTTGCGGTCATTCAGCGAGGTGGGGTCTAGTCTGCGGCGTCTGGATCGCTGTCGCTGGGCCTTTGGAGACGAGGTGAGAGAGACCGGCTTCCACGGTTCCGCAGGGAAGTAGAAAGAGTATCAGTCAGGTAGATCGATCTGTGGGATGTCCATCTGCTCACAGAATGTAGGCAAGTCTTCAGGTGTTTGGAGGAGGGCTGTGCGACCTCTATAGGTGGCTGATAAACAAAATGGGAACTTCCAGCGATAATGGATGTTGCGGGAACGTAAGGCATCCAGCAGGGGGCGCAGAGAGCAAGGTTATCTGCAAGGTTATCTGCGAGAGATCTTGAAACAGTTTATTGTCCGCCCCATTGACCACAATACGTCCTCTGTCCCTGGCTTTTCTAAGGATCTCTTCTTTAAGGGGATAGTTAACAATGCAGCACACAATGTCTCTGGGGGGGTTCAGAATCCCGGGGAAGGGGTCTCAGAGCTCGGTGGATTCTCTCCATTTCGATGGGGGTATCCGCCGGTCGGCCGAGCAGGTCGTTAAAAATGGTGCATATCGTCTGTGGCAGGGTGGCCTGTTCTATGCTTTCAGGGACCCCCCTCACCCTAATGTTATGTCTGTGACCCCTGTTATCTAAATCTTCCACATGTCTGTGGAGTTCAAACATGTGCGGTAGTTGCATGTCATAGGTTTTCTGAACTTGCCTTATTGCTGCTGCTTGCATGTGGGACGTGTCCTCCACTTCACCCATGCCGCGGTTCATCACCAAAAGTTAAGATTTGAGCTCAGATATGGAAGTCATCATAGTGGTTTTAATGTCCACTAATTGAGGCCGGGGATGAGGCCTGTGAGGCCTGCGAGTCCACGTGCTGTCCCTGCGGCCGGGTCCGGAACATCTCCGGTATATTGTTATTTAGCTGGGACCCGGTATCCTGCACACGGGGTGTCGACGAGCTCCTGGTCGATTTACCCATGCTTCGGGGTCAAATATACCCATATTACAGCGTATTCTCGTCCTCGTTGTGCGGGAGCTCTTTCCTCAAGCTGCCATCTCGGGTCCCGTCCAAGCCACGCCCCCCCTGTATGGTTTTTATTATGTGGAAAAAAGAAAATAAAGAATATTTGATAAAAAAAATGTATGCCCTAAAAGTATCCCGCTTACAAGACACCAAACAGCACAGAGACAAGCCTCAAACCTTCTGGCACAAAGTCATTTGGAGTGATGAGACCAAAATGTAGCTTTTTGGCAACAACCATAAAACGCTTCATTTGGAGAGGAGTCAACAAGGCCTATGATAAAAAGGTACACCCCATTCCTACTGTGAAACACGGAGGTGGATCACTGATGTTTTGGGGATGTGTGAGCTACAAAGGCACAGGAAATTTGGTTAAAATGGATGGCAAGATGAATGCAGTATGTCATCAAAAAATACTGGAGGAACATTTGCATTCAATAGCCAGGAAGCTGCGCATGGGACGTATATGACAATGATCCAAAACACAAAGGCCAAGTCGACCTGTCATTGGCTAAAGCAGAATAAAAGTGAAGGCTCTGGAGTGGCCAGCTCAGTCTCCTCACCTCAATGTCATTGAACCACTCTGGGGAGATCTCAAACATGCAGTTCATGCAAGACAGCCCAAGATTTTTCAGAAACTGGAGGCTTTTTGCCAAGATGAATAGACAGCTTTACCTTCTGAGAAGATAAAGAGCCTCATCCACAAATACCACAAAAGTTTTCAAGCTGTCATTGATGTTAAAGGGGGCAATACATGGTATTAAGAACTGGGGTATGTAAACTTTTGATCATTTGGCTAGTTTCTGTTGTCATTATGATTTAAAAAGAGTAAACACAGTTTATTGATGATAAATGGCTTGAGCCAAACACTAACCATGGAGTGAAAGAAATGTTTTTGTGTTATTCATATTCTCTAAAAAATGGCCAAGAAATAATAAATTATACCAGGGTATGTAAACTTATGAGCACAACTGTATATCTCTAGTCAAAACTTTTTTTTTTAGTTTGTGATGTAAGGAATAGTTAAACCCCTGTTGGGGAATTTTCTCTTCACTTCCTGTGAACATGTACAAGGGATACCACAGGTAGGAGGAAGTCTATTGCAAGAAATGCCCTCTATCCTTTTCCAGTGGCAACTGTGAAGTTTTGGATTTCCTATCACTTTCTGTCCTTGTTAAATGATCATCATGGCAAATAGGGAGGGGGGTCTCCCTTACAGACAGAGATAACAAGCTGAGTCTCTAACTCTTCCCTACTCTACCAAAGCTGGAAGTTTGGACTTAGGGGGGTACTTTTTATTGGGCAAGTAAAAAAATTTAGGCACTCAAGTAAATAATACAAATAGATAAAACAGGTTTGGCTAGAGATACAGTGCACCTTGGTCAGACAGAAGCCAGGTAGAAAGTCCACCTCTTTCCTTACATTATATTGACTTATCAACCAGACACATTAGCTGTGTGTCCACCTACAAATCCTAAAAGGATTGTCATTATAAAGCCATGGTTTCTAATTTTTAGGGACTCGTTAATGACTGGAATGGTACCACTGGATTGGCGTAGGGCCAATGTGGTTCCCATATTTAAAAAGGTATCAAAGTCTTTACCAAGTAACTATAGACTAGGGATGAGCTTCGTGTTCGAGTCGAACATACGTTCGACTCGAACATTGGCTGTTCGATCGTTCGACGAAGATCGAACGATTTGGGCCGTTCGCGCCAAATTCGAGTGACGCGAACGGCCCACAATGCACTACGCCATCGCAGTGTCATCCAGGCGCTGTGATTGGCCAAGCATGCACTGTGACCCCGCATGCTTGGCCAATCACAGCGCCGGCAGCGAGGAGAGCAATGATTGGCCACAGGCAGGATGCCTGTGGCCAATTATTGCTGAGGGTGTTTAGTACACGCCCCACACTATAAAAGGCCGCCAGCACGGCGGCCTAGTGTAGTGTGTTCCGGAGCAGGGATAGAGTAGCATAGGCAGGGACAGTGACTGTTATTTCTTTCTTGCTTAACCTGGATTCCTTTAGTTTAGGGAAAGAGAAGGATAGGTAGGGAGAGTGTCAGTGTGTTTTGTGCTTCTGCTATAGTGTGCTTAAAAAAAACATTTATTCTAGGGACAGAAAACTCTAGGTAGGGACAGTGTCAGTTTCTTTCACTCTGCAAGTCCTTGTTTCCAGGGACCTGTAAGGACAGTGAGTTAATTGTCCTTGTGCTATATTGTGCTTAAAAAAAACATTTATTCTAGGGACAGAAAACTCTAGGTAGGGACAGTGTCAGTTTCTTTCACTCTGCAAGTCCTTGTTTCCAGGGACCTGTAAGGACAGTGAGTTAATTGTCCTTGTGCTATATTGTGCTTAAAAAAAACATTTATTCTAGGGACAGAAAACTCTAGGTAGGGACAGTGTCAGTTTCTTTCACTCTGCAAGTCCTTGTTTCCAGGGACCTGTAAGGACAGTGAGTTAATTGTCCTTGTGCTATATTGTGCTTAAAAAAAACATTTATTCTAGGGACAGAAAACTCTAGGTAGGGACAGTGTCAGTTTCTTTCACTCTGCAAGTCCTTGTTTCCAGGGACCTGTAAGGACAGTGAGTTAATTGTCCTTGTGCTATATTGTGATTAAAAAAAACATTTATTCTAGGGACAGAAAACTCTAGGTAGGGACAGTGTCAGTTTCTTTCACTCTGCAAGTCCTTGTTTCCAGGGACCTGTAAGGACAGTGAGTTAATTTTCCTTGTGCTATATTGTGATTAAAAAAAACATTTATTCTAGGGACAGAAAACTCTAGGTAGGGACAGTGTCAGTTTCTTTCACTCTGCAAGTCCTTGTTTCCAGGGACCTGTAAGGACAGTGAGTTAATTGTCCTTGTGCTATATTGTGCTTAAAAAAAACATTTATTCTAGGGACAGAAAACTCTAGGTAGGGACAGTGTCAGTTTCTTTCACTCTGCAAGTCCTTGTTTCCAGGGACCTGTAAGGACAGTGAGTTAATTTTCCTTGTGCTATATTGTGATTAAAAAAAACATTTATTCTAGGGACAGAAAACTCTAGGTAGGGACAGTGTCAGTTTCTTTCACTCTGCAAGTCCTTGTTTCCAGGGACCTGTAAGGACAGTGAGTTAATTGTCCTTGTGCTATATTGTGATTAAAAAAAACATTTATTCTAGGGACAGAAAACTCTAGGTAGGGACAGTGTCAGTTTCTTTCACTCTGCAAGTCCTTGTTTCCAGGGACCTGTAAGGACAGTGAGTTAATTTTCCTTGTGCTATATTGTGATTAAAAAAAACATTTATTCTAGGGACAGAAAACTCTAGGTAGGGACAGTGTCAGTTTCTTTCACTCTGCAAGTCCTTGTTTCCAGGGACCTGTAAGGACAGTGAGTTAATTGTCCTTGTGCTATATTGTGCTTAAAAAAAACATTTATTCTAGGGACAGAAAACTCTAGGTAGGGACAGTGTCAGTTTCTTTCACTCTGCAAGTCCTTGTTTCCAGGGACCTGTAAGGACAGTGAGTTAATTGTCCTTGTGCTATATTGTGATTAAAAAAAACATTTATTCTAGGGACAGAAAACTCTAGGTAGGGACAGTGTCAGTTTCTTTCACTCTGCAAGTCCTTGTTTCCAGGGACCTGTAAGGACAGTGAGTTAATTTTCCTTGTGCTATATTGTGATTAAAAAAAACATTTATTCTAGGGACAGAAAACTCTAGGTAGGGACAGTGTCAGTTTCTTTCACTCTGCAAGTCCTTGTTTCCAGGGACCTGTAAGGACAGTGAGTTAATTGTCCTTGTGCTATATTGTGCTTAAAAAAAACATTTATTCTAGGGACAGAAAACTCTAGGTAGGGACAGTGTCAGTTTCTTTCACTCTGCAAGTCCTTGTTTCCAGGGACCTGTAAGGACAGTGAGTTAATTGTCCTTGTGCTATATTGTGATTAAAAAAAACATTTATTCTAGGGACAGAAAACTCTAGGTAGGGACAGTGTCAGTTTCTTTCACTCTGCAAGTCCTTGTTTCCAGGGACCTGTAAGGACAGTGAGTTAATTTTCCTTGTGCTATATTGTGATTAAAAAAAACATTTATTCTAGGGACAGAAAACTGTAGGTAGGGAGAGTGTTTTTTTTCTTTCACTCTGCAAGTCCTTGTTTCCAGGGACCTGTAAGGACAGTGAGTTAATTTTCCTTGTGCTATATTGTGATTAAAAAAAACATTTATTCTAGGGACAGAAAACTCTAGGTAGGGACAGTGTCAGTTTCTTTCACTCTGCAAGTCCTTGTTTCCAGGGACCTGTAAGGACAGTGAGTTAATTGTCCTTGTGCTATATTGTGCTTAAAAAAAACATTTATTCTAGGGACAGAAAACTCTAGGTAGGGACAGTGTCAGTTTCTTTCACTCTGCAAGTCCTTGTTTCCAGGGACCTGTAAGGACAGTGAGTTAATTGTCCTTGTGCTATATTGTGCTTAAAAAAAACATTTATTCTAGGGACAGAAAACTCTAGGTAGGGACAGTGTCAGTTTCTTTCACTCTGCAAGTCCTTGTTTCCAGGGACCTGTAAGGACAGTGAGTTAATTTTCCTTGTGCTATATTGTGATTAAAAAAAACATTTATTCTAGGGACAGAAAACTCTAGGTAGGGACAGTGTCAGTTTCTTTCACTCTGCAAGTCCTTGTTTCCAGGGACCTGTAAGGACAGTGAGTTAATTGTCCTTGTGCTATATTGTGATTAAAAAAAACATTTATTCTAGGGACAGAAAACTCTAGGTAGGGACAGTGTCAGTTTCTTTCACTCTGCAAGTCCTTGTTTCCAGGGACCTGTAAGGACAGTGAGTTAATTTTCCTTGTGCTATATTGTGATTAAAAAAAACATTTATTCTAGGGACAGAAAACTCTAGGTAGGGACAGTGTCAGTTTCTTTCACTCTGCAAGTCCTTGTTTCCAGGGACCTGTAAGGACAGTGAGTTAATTGTCCTTGTGCTATATTGTGCTTAAAAAAAACATTTATTCTAGGGACAGAAAACTCTAGGTAGGGACAGTGTCAGTTTCTTTCACTCTGCAAGTCCTTGTTTCCAGGGACCTGTAAGGACAGTGAGTTAATTGTCCTTGTGCTATATTGTGCTTAAAAAAAACATTTATTCTAGGGACAGAAAACTCTAGGTAGGGACAGTGTCAGTTTCTTTCACTCTGCAAGTCCTTGTTTCCAGGGACCTGTAAGGACAGTGAGTTAATTTTCCTTGTGCTATATTGTGATTAAAAAAAACATTTATTCTAGGGACAGAAAACTCTAGGTAGGGACAGTGTCAGTTTCTTTCACTCTGCAAGTCCTTGTTTCCAGGGACCTGTAAGGACAGTGAGTTAATTGTCCTTGTGCTATATTGTGCTTAAAAAAAACATTTATTCTAGGGACAGAAAACTCTAGGTAGGGACAGTGTCAGTTTCTTTCACTCTGCAAGTCCTTGTTTCCAGGGACCTGTAAGGACAGTGAGTTAATTGTCCTTGTGCTATATTGTGATTAAAAAAAACATTTTTTCTAGGGACAGAAAACTGTAGGTAGGGAGAGTGTTTTTTTTCTTACACTCTGCAAGTCCTTGTTTCCAGGGACCTGTAAGGACAGTGAGTTAATTTTCCTTGTGCTATATTGTGATTAAAAAAAACATTTATTCTAGGGACAGAAAACTCTAGGTAGGGACAGTGTCAGTTTCTTTCACTCTGCAAGTCCTTGTTTCCAGGGACCTGTAAGGACAGTGAGTTAATTGTCCTTGTGCTATATTGTGCTTAAAAAAAACATTTATTCTAGGGACAGAAAACTCTAGGTAGGGACAGTGTCAGTTTCTTTCACTCTGCAAGTCCTTGTTTCCAGGGACCTGTAAGGACAGTGAGTTAATTTTCCTTGTGCTATATTGTGATTAAAAAAAACATTTATTCTAGGGACAGAAAACTCTAGGTAGGGACAGTGTCAGTTTCTTTCACTCTGCAAGTCCTTGTTTCCAGGGACCTGTAAGGACAGTGAGTTAATTGTCCTTGTGCTATATTGTGCTTAAAAAAAACATTTATTCTAGGGACAGAAAACTCTAGGTAGGGACAGTGTCAGTTTCTTTCACTCTGCAAGTCCTTGTTTCCAGGGACCTGTAAGGACAGTGAGTTAATTTTCCTTGTGCTATATTGTGATTAAAAAAAACATTTATTCTAGGGACAGAAAACTCTAGGTAGGGACAGTGTCAGTTTCTTTCACTCTGCAAGTCCTTGTTTCCAGGGACCTGTAAGGACAGTGAGTTAATTTTCCTTGTGCTATATTGTGATTAAAAAAAACATTTATTCTAGGGACAGAAAACTCTAGGTAGGGACAGTGTCAGTTTCTTTCACTCTGCAAGTCCTTGTTTCCAGGGACCTGTAAGGACAGTGAGTTAATTTTCCTTGTGCTATATTGTGATTAAAAAAAACATTTTTTCTAGGGACAGAAAACTGTAGGTAGGGAGAGTGTTTTTTTTCTTTCACTCTGCAAGTCCTTGTTTCCAGGGACCTGTAAGGACAGTGAGTTAATTGTCCTTGTGCTATATTGTGCTTAAAAAAAACATTTATTCTAGGGACAGAAAACTCTAGGTAGGGACAGTGTCAGTTTCTTTCACTCTGCAAGTCCTTGTTTCCAGGGACCTGTAAGGACAGTGAGTTAATTTTCCTTGTGCTATATTGTGATTAAAAAAAACATTTTTTCTAGGGACAGAAAACTGTAGGTAGGGAGAGTGTTTTTTTTCTTTCACTCTGCAAGTCCTTGTTTCCAGGGACCTGTAAGGACAGTGAGTTAATTTTCCTTGTGCTATATTGTGATTAAAAAAAACATTTTTTCTAGGGACAGAAAACTGTAGGTAGGGAGAGTGTTTTTTTTCTTTCACTCTGCAAGTCCTTGTTTCCAGGGACCTGTAAGGACAGTGAGTTAATTGTCCTTGTGCTATATTGTGATTAAAAAAAACATTTATTCTAGGGACAGAAAACTCTAGGTAGGGACAGTGTCAGTTTCTTTCACTCTGCAAGTCCTTGTTTCCAGGGACCTGTAAGGACAGTGAGTTAATTGTCCTTGTGCTATATTGTGCTTAAAAAAAACATTTATTCTAGGGACAGAAAACTCTAGGTAGGGACAGTGTCAGTTTCTTTCACTCTGCAAGTCCTTGTTTCCAGGGACCTGTAAGGACAGTGAGTTAATTGTCCTTGTGCTATATTGTGCTTAAAAAAAACATTTATTCTAGGGACAGAAAACTCTAGGTAGGGACAGTGTCAGTTTCTTTCACTCTGCAAGTCCTTGTTTCCAGGGACCTGTAAGGACAGTGAGTTAATTTTCCTTGTGCTATATTGTGATTAAAAAAAACATTTATTCTAGGGACAGAAAACTCTAGGTAGGGACAGTGTCAGTTTCTTTCACTCTGCAAGTCCTTGTTTCCAGGGACCTGTAAGGACAGTGAGTTAATTGTCCTTGTGCTATATTGTGCTTAAAAAAAACATTTATTCTAGGGACAGAAAACTCTAGGTAGGGACAGTGTCAGTTTCTTTCACTCTGCAAGTCCTTGTTTCCAGGGACCTGTAAGGACAGTGAGTTAATTGTCCTTGTGCTATATTGTGATTAAAAAAAACATTTATTCTAGGGACAGAAAACTCTAGGTAGGGACAGTGTCAGTTTCTTTCACTCTGCAAGTCCTTGTTTCCAGGGACCTGTAAGGACAGTGAGTTAATTTT
Organism: Rana muscosa; assembly: GCA_029206835.1. NCBI lineage: Eukaryota > Metazoa > Chordata > Amphibia > Anura > Ranidae > Rana > Rana muscosa. Next base: position 132,479,334 of record CM055120.1, read on the forward strand.
CCTTGTGCTATATTGTGATTAAAAAAAACATTTATTCTAGGGACAGAAAACTCTAGGTAGGGACAGTGTCAGTTTCTTTCACTCTGCAAGTCCTTGTTTCCAGGGACCTGTAAGGACAGTGAGTTAATTGTCCTTGTGCTATATTGTGCTTAAAAAAAACATTTATTCTAGGGACAGAAAACTCTAGGTAGGGACAGTGTCAGTTTCTTTCACTCTGCAAGTCCTTGTTTCCAGGGACCTGTAAGGACAGTGAGTTAATTTTCCTTGTGCTATATTGTGATTAAAAAAAACATTTTTTCTAGGGACAGAAAACTGTAGGTAGGGAGAGTGTTTTTTTTCTTACACTCTGCAAGTCCTTGTTTCCAGGGACCTGTAAGGACAGTGAGTTAATTTTCCTTGTGCTATATTGTGATTAAAAAAAACATTTATTCTAGGGACAGAAAACTCTAGGTAGGGACAGTGTCAGTTTCTTTCACTCTGCAAGTCCTTGTTTCCAGGGACCTGTAAGGACAGTGAGTTAATTGTCCTTGTGCTATATTGTGCTTAAAAAAAACATTTATTCTAGGGACAGAAAACTCTAGGTAGGGACAGTGTCAGTTTCTTTCACTCTGCAAGTCCTTGTTTCCAGGGACCTGTAAGGACAGTGAGTTAATTTTCCTTGTGCTATATTGTGATTAAAAAAAACATTTATTCTAGGGACAGAAAACTCTAGGTAGGGACAGTGTCAGTTTCTTTCACTCTGCAAGTCCTTGTTTCCAGGGACCTGTAAGGACAGTGAGTTAATTTTCCTTGTGCTATATTGTGATTAAAAAAAACATTTATTCTAGGGACAGAAAACTCTAGGTAGGGACAGTGTCAGTTTCTTTCACTCTGCAAGTCCTTGTTTCCAGGGACCTGTAAGGACAGTGAGTTAATTTTCCTTGTGCTATATTGTGATTAAAAAAAACATTTTTTCTAGGGACAGAAAACTGTAGGTAGGGAGAGTGTTTTTTTTCTTTCACTCTGCAAGTCCTTGTTTCCAGGGACCTGTAAGGACAGTGAGTTAATTGTCCTTGTGCTATATTGTGCTTAAAAAAAACATTTATTCTAGGGACAGAAAACTCTAGGTAGGGACAGTGTCAGTTTCTTTCACTCTGCAAGTCCTTGTTTCCAGGGACCTGTAAGGACAGTGAGTTAATTTTCCTTGTGCTATATTGTGATTAAAAAAAACATTTTTTCTAGGGACAGAAAACTGTAGGTAGGGAGAGTGTTTTTTTTCTTTCACTCTGCAAGTCCTTGTTTCCAGGGACCTGTAAGGACAGTGAGTTAATTTTCCTTGTGCTATATTGTGATTAAAAAAAACATTTTTTCTAGGGACAGAAAACTGTAGGTAGGGAGAGTGTTTTTTTTCTTTCACTCTGCAAGTCCTTGTTTCCAGGGACCTGTAAGGACAGTGAGTTAATTGTCCTTGTGCTATATTGTGCTTAAAAAAAACATTTATTCTAGGGACAGAAAACTCTAGGTAGGGACAGTGTCAGTTTCTTTCACTCTGCAAGTCCTTGTTTCCAGGGACCTGTAAGGACAGTGAGTTAATTGTCCTTGTGCTATATTGTGCTTAAAAAAAACATTTATTCTAGGGACAGAAAACTCTAGGTAGGGACAGTGTCAGTTTCTTTCACTCTGCAAGTCCTTGTTTCCAGGGACCTGTAAGGACAGTGAGTTAATTGTCCTTGTGCTATATTGTGCTTAAAAAAAACATTTATTCTAGGGACAGAAAACTCTAGGTAGGGACAGTGTCAGTTTCTTTCACTCTGCAAGTCCTTGTTTCCAGGGACCTGTAAGGACAGTGAGTTAATTTTCCTTGTGCTATATTGTGATTAAAAAAAACATTTATTCTAGGGACAGAAAACTCTAGGTAGGGACAGTGTCAGTTTCTTTCACTCTGCAAGTCCTTGTTTCCAGGGACCTGTAAGGACAGTGAGTTAATTGTCCTTGTGCTATATTGTGATTAAAAAAAACATTTATTCTAGGGACAGAAAACTCTAGGTAGGGACAGTGTCAGTTTCTTTCACTCTGCAAGTCCTTGTTTCCAGGGACCTGTAAGGACAGTGAGTTAATTTTCCTTGTGCTATATTGTGATTAAAAAAAACATTTATTCTAGGGACAGAAAACTCTAGGTAGGGACAGTGTCAGTTTCTTTCACTCTGCAAGTCCTTGTTTCCAGGGACCTGTAAGGACAGTGAGTTAATTGTCCTTGTGCTATATTGTGCTTAAAAAAAACATTTATTCTAGGGACAGAAAACTCTAGGTAGGGACAGTGTCAGTTTCTTTCACTCTGCAAGTCCTTGTTTCCAGGGACCTGTAAGGACAGTGAGTTAATTGTCCTTGTGCTATATTGTGCTTAAAAAAAACATTTATTCTAGGGACAGAAAACTCTAGGTAGGGACAGTGTCAGTTTCTTTCACTCTGCAAGTCCTTGTTTCCAGGGACCTGTAAGGACAGTGAGTTAATTTTCCTTGTGCTATATTGTGATTAAAAAAAACATTTATTCTAGGGACAGAAAACTCTAGGTAGGGACAGTGTCAGTTTCTTTCACTCTGCAAGTCCTTGTTTCCAGGGACCTGTAAGGACAGTGAGTTAATTGTCCTTGTGCTATATTGTGCTTAAAAAAAACATTTATTCTAGGGACAGAAAACTCTAGGTAGGGACAGTGTCAGTTTCTTTCACTCTGCAAGTCCTTGTTTCCAGGGACCTGTAAGGACAGTGAGTTAATTGTCCTTGTGCTATATTGTGATTAAAAAAAACATTTATTCTAGGGACAGAAAACTCTAGGTAGGGACAGTGTCAGTTTCTTTCACTCTGCAAGTCCTTGTTTCCAGGGACCTGTAAGGACAGTGAGTTAATTTTCCTTGTGCTATATTGTGATTAAAAAAAACATTTATTCTAGGGACAGAAAACTCTAGGTAGGGACAGTGTCAGTTTCTTTCACTCTGCAAGTCCTTGTTTCCAGGGACCTGTAAGGACAGTGAGTTAATTGTCCTTGTGCTATATTGTGCTTAAAAAAAACATTTATTCTAGGGACAGAAAACTCTAGGTAGGGACAGTGTCAGTTTCTTTCACTCTGCAAGTCCTTGTTTCCAGGGACCTGTAAGGACAGTGAGTTAATTTTCCTTGTGCTATATTGTGATTAAAAAAAACATTTTTTCTAGGGACAGAAAACTGTAGGTAGGGAGAGTGTTTTTTTTCTTACACTCTGCAAGTCCTTGTTTCCAGGGACCTGTAAGGACAGTGAGTTAATTTTCCTTGTGCTATATTGTGATTAAAAAAAACATTTATTCTAGGGACAGAAAACTCTAGGTAGGGACAGTGTCAGTTTCTTTCACTCTGCAAGTCCTTGTTTCCAGGGACCTGTAAGGACAGTGAGTTAATTGTCCTTGTGCTATATTGTGCTTAAAAAAAACATTTATTCTAGGGACAGAAAACTCTAGGTAGGGACAGTGTCAGTTTCTTTCACTCTGCAAGTCCTTGTTTCCAGGGACCTGTAAGGACAGTGAGTTAATTTTCCTTGTGCTATATTGTGATTAAAAAAAACATTTATTCTAGGGACAGAAAACTCTAGGTAGGGACAGTGTCAGTTTCTTTCACTCTGCAAGTCCTTGTTTCCAGGGACCTGTAAGGACAGTGAGTTAATTTTCCTTGTGCTATATTGTGATTAAAAAAAACATTTATTCTAGGGACAGAAAACTCTAGGTAGGGACAGTGTCAGTTTCTTTCACTCTGCAAGTCCTTGTTTCCAGGGACCTGTAAGGACAGTGAGTTAATTTTCCTTGTGCTATATTGTGATTAAAAAAAACATTTTTTCTAGGGACAGAAAACTGTAGGTAGGGAGAGTGTTTTTTTTCTTTCACTCTGCAAGTCCTTGTTTCCAGGGACCTGTAAGGACAGTGAGTTAATTGTCCTTGTGCTATATTGTGCTTAAAAAAAACATTTATTCTAGGGACAGAAAACTCTAGGTAGGGACAGTGTCAGTTTCTTTCACTCTGCAAGTCCTTGTTTCCAGGGACCTGTAAGGACAGTGAGTTAATTTTCCTTGTGCTATATTGTGATTAAAAAAAACATTTTTTCTAGGGACAGAAAACTGTAGGTAGGGAGAGTGTTTTTTTTCTTTCACTCTGCAAGTCCTTGTTTCCAGGGACCTGTAAGGACAGTGAGTTAATTTTCCTTGTGCTATATTGTGATTAAAAAAAACATTTTTTCTAGGGACAGAAAACTGTAGGTAGGGAGAGTGTTTTTTTTCTTTCACTCTGCAAGTCCTTGTTTCCAGGGACCTGTAAGGACAGTGAGTTAATTGTCCTTGTGCTATATTGTGCTTAAAAAAAACATTTATTCTAGGGACAGAAAACTCTAGGTAGGGACAGTGTCAGTTTCTTTCACTCTGCAAGTCCTTGTTTCCAGGGACCTGTAAGGACAGTGAGTTAATTGTCCTTGTGCTATATTGTGCTTAAAAAAAACATTTATTCTAGGGACAGAAAACTCTAGGTAGGGACAGTATCAGTTTCTTTCACTCTGCAAGTCCTTGTTTCCAGGGACCTGTAAGGACAGTGAGTTAATTGTCCTTGTGCTATATTGTGCTTAAAAAAAACATTTATTCTAGGGACAGAAAACTCTAGGTAGGGACAGTGTCAGTTTCTTTCACTCTGCAAGTCCTTGTTTCCAGGGACCTGTAAGGACAGTGAGTTAATTTTCCTTGTGCTATATTGTGCTTAAAAAAAACATTTATTCTAGGGACAGAAAACTCTAGGTAGGGACAGTGTCAGTTTCTTTCACTCTGCAAGTCCTTGTTTCCAGGGACCTGGAGAGACATTGAGTGAATTGTCCTTGTGCTATATTGTGATTAAAAAAAACATTTATTCTAGGGACAGAAAACTCTAGGTAGGGACAGTGTCAGTTTCTTTCACTGTGAAAGTCCTTGTTTCAAGGGACAGAGAAGGACACCTGAAGGTAGCCCTTATTGCTTTTTTCCCATCTCCCTGCAGGCCATCTATTAGAATGTCTGGAAGGCAAACAAGGAGAGGCAGACAGTCAGGAGGCAATAAAAGAGGGCAAGCAGGCTCTGTGTCTGGGGGCAACAGTGCTGGTCGTGGACGCGGTGCATTGTCATCAGCACATGGCCATGGGACACGCTTGTCCTTCTTTTCGGCAGCTGGACATGTTGAGCCACATCATGCCGAAGACTTGGTAGAGTGGATGACCAAGCCCTCCTCCTCCTCCTCATCCTCTCTCACCCAGGCTCAGGGTACTGGAAAAGCAGCTGCCAAAGCGTCGTCTTCCCTGGTATCAATGTCAGACAAATCATCAGTCACTCCTTCCCTAGACCCACCATGTCCTCCTCCTGAGGAGTCCCCCGAACTGTTTCAGCACAGTGTTGGGTACATGCTCCAGGAGGATGCCCAGCGTTTCGAAGGGTCTGATGATGAAACCCAGCTAGAGGAAGGCAGTAGCGTGAGAGCAGACAGAGGGGATGCTCAAGAAGGACACCAATCTGGCAGTCATGTTCCAGCAGCTGCAGCATACTGCCAGATTGGCTCCAGTGATGAGGAGGGAGGGGATGATGAGGTCAATGACTCCACGTGGGTGCCTAATAGGAGAGAGGAGGAGGAGGAGGATGAGGAGGAGGCACATCTCCAACGAGGCAGGATGCCCTTTGGTGGCCAGCGTAAGGGCAGTACACCGACGGAATCACACCGCAGAGCTCCGCCTGTGCAGGGCGCTGCCTCTGCCCGTCATTCAAAAAGTTCTTTGGTGTGGGCCTTTTTTGAGGCTAGTGCATCAGATCGCACAGCTGCTGTTTGCAACATATGTCTCAAGCGTATATCGCGTGGCCAAAACATCAGCCGCTTGGGTACCACATGCCTGACCAGACATATGTTGACCTGCCATGCAGCTCGTTGGCAAGCCTACCTCAAAGACCCACACCAAAGAACAAAGCGGACCTCTCCTTGCACCGCATCAGCTGGGATCTCCAACCCCACTATAACTTCAGTCCTCTCTGAAACATGCACTGAGAGGAATGAAGGTGTAGAATTAGGTGTGTCACAGCCAAGTACTTGCGCCCACTCTGCTAGCAGTACACCGACGTCCGATTCTAGCAGGCAAATTTCCCTGCCCCAGCTGCTGGACCGTCGAAAGAAGTTCACTCCCAGCCATCCACATGCCCAGCGGTTGAATGCTAGCTTGGCTAAATTGCTAGCGCTTCAACTGCTGCCTTTTCAGTTGGTAGACTCGGCCCCCTTCCGTGAGTTTGTGCAATGTGCGGTTCCTCAGTGGCAGGTTCCCAAACGCCACTTTTTCTCACGGAAGGCTATTCCGGCTCTCTACCGGCATGTGGAAGGCAATGTCTTGGCCTCGCTGGACAGGGCGGTCAGCGGTAAGGTGCATATTACCGCTGACTCATGGTCCAGCAGGCATGGACAGGGACGTTACCTTTCTTTCACGGCCCATTGGGTCACTCTTTTGGCAGCTGGGAAGGATTCAGGACAAGGTGCAGTAGTGTTGGAGGTTGTCCCACCGCCACGCCTCCAAAATGCTACTACTGTTTGTGACACACCTCTCTCCTCCACCCCCTCCTCTTCTTCTTCCTCCATGGCCTCTTCCTGTGGTTTGTCCTATGAACCAGCGGTGCTCCGTAGCCGTTCACGGGGCTACGCAAGTACGCAGGCAAAAAGATGCCATGCCGTGCTTGCGCTGGTGTGTTTGGGGGACAGAAGCCACACTGGGGCAGAGGTCCTGTCTGCTCTGCAGGGCCAGGCCGAGAGGTGGTTGACGCCACGCCAGCTTAAGCCAGGAATGGTGGTTTGCGACAATGGCACCAACCTCCTCTCCGCCCTCCGACAGGGACAACTGACCCATGTGCCCTGTGTGGCTCACGTCCTTAACCTGGTGGTGCAGCGGTTCTTGGGCAGGTACCCGGGCTTACAGGATGTCCTGAGGCAGGCCAGGAAAGTCTGTGTGCATTTCCGCAGATCTTATAATGCCAGTGCTCGCCTGGCTGAGCTGCAAAAGGAGTTGAACCTGCCCAAGAACCGCCTTATATGTGACATGCCCACCAGGTGGAACTCAACGTTGGCCATGCTGCAGCGGCTGCACACGCAGCAGAGGGCCATCAATGAGTACCTGTGCGACTACGGCACCAGGACAGGGTCAGGGGAGCTTGGTTTTTTTTCTCCACGCCAGTGGGGCATGATCAGGGATGCATGCACTGTCCTGGCACCATTTGAGGAGGCCACGAGGATGGTGAGCAGTGACAGTGCATGCATCAGTGACACTGTACCTCTTGTCCACCTGTTGGAGCACACGCTGCGTGGAATAATGGACAGGGCACTTGAGGCAGAACAGAGGCAGGAAGAGGAGGACTTCCTTGCCTCTCAAGGCCCCCTTTACCCAGACAGTGTTCCTTCTGTCCCACCCATCGCACAGGAAGAGGAGGAGGAGGAGGAGGAGGAGGAGGAGGATTGTGTCAGCATGGAGGTGGAGGCTGGCACTCAGCATCATCAGCAGCAGTCTTTTAGGGATGATTTACAGTCCCAAGAAACCAGTGGACTTGTACGTGGCTGGGAGGAGGTGGCTGCGGATCATGTCGTCCTTAGTGACCCAGAGGACTCCGGAGCGAATGCCTCAGCAAACCTACGCTGCATGGCCTCCCTGATCCTGCAAAGTCTGCGGAAGGATCCTCGTATTCTTCGGATCAAGGAGAGGGACCATTACTGGCTGGCCACTCTCCTTGATCCACGGTACAAGGGTAAGGTTGCGGACCTTATGTTACCGTCGCAGAGGGAGCAGAGGATGAGACAACTCCGGGAGGCCTTGCAGAAAGGTCTGTGCAACGCGTTCCCAGAGACTGGGAGGTTGCAAACTCCTGGTCCTGGACAACGAGTTGCTGAGGCTTCGGCCAGTCAAAGAAGGAGCGGTGGGGAAGGTGGCCGTCTGACCGATGCGTTCAGACAATTCTTTAGTCCGCAGCCCCAAAGTATGATCGGTTCCAGCAACCATCGCCAGCGTCTGATAAACATGGTGCAGGAATATCTAGGGGCAAGGTCAGACTTGGACACCTTCCCCACCGAAAATCCTCTGGCTTACTGGGTCTTGAGGATGGATCACTGGCCAGAGCTTGCACAGTATGCAATTGAGCTACTGGCCTGTCCTGCATCCAGCGTTCTTTCGGAACGCACATTCAGTGCTGCTGGAGGATTTGTCACGGATCACAGGGTGCGCCTGTCCACCGACTCGGTTGATCGACTGACTTTCATCAAGATGAACCAGTCTTGGATCACCACCAGCTACCACACACCTGATGCTGATATAACAGACTAATTGATTTTAAAATGTCACATCCCTTCAAGACTGATGCTGATGCTGAGTGCCTGTGCTGTTATGTTGACTGGCTATCCTCCTCCTCCGAGTCCTCAATGATACGATTGATGATGATAGCTTGGAAGATCATTTTTGTTTATGGGTGCCGCCACCAGTGCCTAACGCCCAATTTTTCAGCCCCTGTTTAACAGTGGCGTGTAATTACAATTTTTGAAGCAATACTTTGCAACAGGGCTCATTGCTGTGCTCCAAGTACAGTATCTGTGAGGAGTTGCAGTGTTGTGCCACCAGTGCCTAAGGCCCAATTTTTCAGCCCCTGTTTAACAGGGGCGTGTCATTACAATTTTTGAAGCAATACTTTGCAACAGGGCTCATTGCTGTGCTCCAAGTACAGTATCTGTGAAGGGTTGCAGTGTTGTGCCACCAGTGCCTAAGGCCCAATTTTTCAGCCCCTGTTCAACAGGGGCATGTAATTACAATTCTTGATCTAATAATTCACAGCAGGGCCCATTGCTGCACCCACCAAGAGTAACTGTCAGGGCTTACAGTGTTGTGGCACCAGCACCACCATCAAAGGCCCAATTTTTACTACCACTGTTCAACAATTATATGTAATTAAAATTCCTGATATAATAGTTGACAGCAGGGCGTTCCAGCACCAACCAAGAGTAACTGTGAGTGCTTACAGTGTTGTGCCAACACCAACAACTAAGGGGCCTATTTCTGCAGAGTATATACGGCAGGTCCCTACTTTCAAACATCCAACTTACAAACGACTCCTACTTGCAAACGCAAGAAGACAACAGGAAGTGAGAGGAAATCTACCCCTAGGAAGGAAAATTCTCTCCTGTAAGAATAAATATGGGAGAAAGGTGTCTCCTCTGTACTGATGCTTTATCAGCAATCCTTGTTTCAAGAAAAACACCACATTTCAAAAACAGTTGTCATTAGGACGGAAAGTGAGGTGAAATGTTCTGAACAGGGGCACAGACAGCAAAACAAATGTTACAGGGGTGATAACCCTTACCTATGTTTTCCAAAAAGTTTAAAAATAGATTTTTGGTCTGGAGCTACACTTCAACAATGTACCTGTTCAAAATTACAAACACATTCTACATAAGAACAAACCTACAGTCCCTGTCTTGTATGCACCGCCTGTATACGGCTGTTCAGAGTATATAGGGCCTTTTTTATTTTATGTGCGGGGTTCCCCTTAATATCCATACAAGACCCAAAGGGGCTGGTAATGGGCTGGGGTAGGGGGGGGGGGGTCATGGGGTAGCTATGCCATTTTTCTTAAAGATTTTCATCCATATTACCGGGACCAGACATTACATTAAAGCCGCAAGCAGTTTTAAATGGCTTTTTTTTCCTTTAGAAGTGTCATTTTGTGCAGGGACAGTTCTAAACACGGGAAACACGTGGCACTTCACAGGCATACTTTAGACACCCCCCAGGTACGATATTTAAAGGAATATTTGACTTTTTTTTTTCACTTTATGCATCATTAAAATGACTGCTCCCGGAAAACGACCGTTTTTAAAACTTATTTTTGCATTGATACATGTCCCCTGGTGCAGAACCCGGGTTCCCAAACCCTTTTTAGGACAATAACATGCATAATAGTTGTTATAATTAGCACTTTAGAATTCGAACGTTCGCATCCATTGTATTTAATAGGGTTCTAATGTTCGTTCGAACTTTCGGTCCGTTCGCGGGTTCTGGTGCGAACCGAACCCGGGGGTGTTCGGCTCATCACTACTATAGACCTGTTAGTTGAACTTTTATAGTCAGGGAGATACTGGAGCGTTTAATAAAAGACCACATAGACGAGTTCTTGCTGGAAAAAAATATTTTAAGCAACAGACAGCATGGATTCATGAAAGACAGAAGTTGTCAGACAAATCTGATTTCTTTTTATGACATGGTAACCAAAACCTTGGACAGAGGGGTGGCTGTGGACGTAGTATATTAGGATTTTGCAAAAGCGTTTGACACAGTTCCCCACACACGACTAATGTGTAAGGTAAAGTCTACAGACTTGGAAAGAACAATTTGTAAATAGATAGAAAACTGCCTAAAAAAACGAATTCAGAGTGTAGTGGTTAATGATTCTTACTCTGAATGGTCTAAGGTTATCCAGTGGTGTACCCCAAGATTCAGTGCTGGGACCCTTACTTTTTATTATCTTTATAAATGACATAGGGTCTGGGATTAAAAGTAACATTTCTGTCTTTGCAGATGACACCAAGCTATGCAGTGGAATAACGTCCTTACAGGATGTCTCCAATTTACAAGCCGACCTTAATGCACGTCTAATTGGGAAACTAAGTGGCAAATGAGGTTTAATGTTGATAAATGTAAAGTTATGCATAATTCATATTAGGGTGAGTACAACTGGGGGAATCCATACTGGAGAAGGATCTGGGGGATTTGGTAGATAATAAGCCCAATAATAGCATGTAATGCCAAGCTGCGTTTTCCAAAGCGAGCAAAGTCCTTTCTTGTATTAAGAGAGGTATGGACTCCAGAGAGAGAGAGATATCATTTTGCCCCTTTTCAAATCATTAGTGAGACCTCATCTGGAATATGCAGTTCAGTTTTGGGCGCCAGTTTTCAAAAAGGATATCAGGGAACTGAAGAAAGTGCAGAGAAGGGCAACCAAACTGATAAGAGGCATGGAGGAAAGATTAGAGGAACTGAATTTATTCTCTCTTGAGAAGGAGATTAAGGGGGGATATGATCAACATGTACAAATACATAAGTGGTCCATATAGTAAACTTGGTGTTGAGTTTTTCACTTTAAGGTCATTCCAGAGGACAAGGGGGCACTCTACGTCTAGAGGAAAAACATTTTTTTTTTTATTCACAATCAAAAGTTTTATTGAAAGATAATTAAAACATATGTAGCGGGTATATACTTTTCTATCATGTTTAAAACTGGCAGAGACACCAGTGATGTATAGTTCCCTGCGGCCCAGCAGGTGGCGCTGTCCCTGTGGGCTGGGGTTGAACTATCACTGCAGTGCCGTACCCTTTTTGGCCTCTCGCAGCACCTGTATAGCGGGGCGGGGAACCCGCTGTGCTTGCTGGGAGAGGGTATAAAGGGGGCGGACATCTTTGTCATGGGGTCTTCGAATCCCAGGCACCTTTAGCCTGAGGGCTGCTGTCCGTGGTCGATGTCCAGGCGGCCTAGGCCTGGACACCAGGAGTTCGGTAGCCACCCCAGACACCCTTAGTCTGGGGTGAGGTACTTTGTTCCAGGCCTGGGGCCCAGCTACTTCCACTGGGTTCCGCCCAGTAGGGATTGTCCTAAGGTGCCCGACGGACTGGGTACCTGAATCTAAGACGTAATGGACCTCGCAGGTGACCTTCCTGTAGATCTGGTGCAGCAGATTGCCAGTGCCGGGACAGGGCCTCCGGAGACCGTCTGGATGGATGCCTTCACCAAATAGGGGTCTTATTCACACGGAAGGTGGTTCATGTTCCATGGCCGGTGGCAGCGGTTTAGTTGGTCGGCTCGGGTCAGTGGCAGAGGCCTCAACAGTTCACCCGGTAGGTGGCAGCTACCAATTCACGGTCGGTGGCAGAGACCATGCGCCAAGCCTATTCGCACGCAAAAAAGGAATAGGAGAGTTCATTGTGCCTGGGCCTACTCGTATCCACACCCCCTGTCTGTTCGTTGAGGGAGTCTAACTGATTGTGTTTCATCCTGACATTGGAAAATAAAGGAGGGTTGGACTTTTATTGGTGTGGGGCTCATTTACTGGCAGACACTGTTCCACAGAAGAAGCGGAGGCTCCAAACACCGAACACCGACCCGAAGGTAAAAAAAACTTTGCTTACACCACTCAAACATCTGCGGTGAAAGCTTGGCGTGGTGACCTCGCACTCTCTCCTCCAAGGTACCCCTAGACTGCAGCCAAACATAACCGATAAACAAGAGAGAGAGAGTGGAGGGCGCTACACATACAATTGACAATGTTGTAAAAAATTGACAAGGAACATGAACTGAGAGACAATGTCTGTTGACAATATAACAATTTAATCTCCAAATGCGGAAGGTTGCTTCACAGTAAGAGCTGTGAAAATGTGGAATAGTCTCCCTCCAGAGGTGGTTCTGGCTAGCTCAGTAGATTGCTTTAATAAAGGCCTGGACTCTTTCTTAAATGTACACAATATAAGTGGGTACTGACATTTCTAGGTAAAGTTGATCCAGGGAAAGTCCGATTGACTCTCGGGGATCAGGAAGGAATTTTTTGCCCTGCTGTAGCAAATTGGAGCATGCTTTGCTGGGGGGTTTTTTTCGCATTCCTCTGGATCAACTTTGGGTGAAGGATTGTGTATATGGGATTGTACAATTTATTTTTTATTTTTTATTTTGGTTGAACTAGATGGACTTGTGTCTTTTTTTTTTGGTTCAATATTATTTATTAAGTATAGTAAGAATATAACAAACATACATTCATTACACACAGTGCGCATTTGTTGTTCAGGTATATCAAGTACATATACAACATGTTTAAGAAAGCTAAGTTGTCCACTATAAGCTGTATATAGCAAGAAACATTTAGACGCTATGAGCTGAATATAGCAAGAAACAATTAATAGATTTTGTATTTATCAGTCCACAATCTCCAGTTAAGCCCCATACACACTATCAGTTTTCTTGCAGGTTTTTCTCTTCAGGTTTACCAAAACCATCTAATATGAGGTCAAACCTTAAGAGTTTCAATTCGTATGCAATCAGGCAGGCCCTTGCACTACATGGTTTTGGTAAACCTGAAGAGAAAAACCTGCAAGAAAACTGATAGTGTGTATGGGGCTTTAGAGTCAAAATTTTTACACTTCAGGGATTTAATAGCCAGTAGGCGCTCAAATGTGTGGTTTCTGTTAACTAGTTTGATCACTTCCGAGAGGTTGATGGCCAATGAGTTTTTCCAGTTTCTAAGAATAAGGGTACGTGAGGCTGACAGTATATGGGTGACGATTGGTCTAAGTTCCTGGGGATATTGATCTGCACCAATGTGAAGAATTGCTAATGCAGGGTTTGGGGTCGTTAGTATTCCAGTGATTGATGAAATCAACTTGAACACTTTGTTCCACAGACCTGTTATACTAGGACATGTCCATAAGGTGTGCAATAGGTTGCCTATGTGACCGCATTTCCTCCAGCATAGAGGCGATGAAGCCGGATAAAAGGTTGCTAACCTATAGGGCGTGTAGTGCCATCTGTTAGTTCGTTTAAGCGTCATTTCCCAATGTGATACACAGTGGGAATGTTTGTGTATTTCCCTGAAGGCGCGTGTCCATTGTTCCTCAGAGAAAGTTTTGTTGAGGTCTATTTCCCACTTCCTAAGTGCAGCTGATTTCTTGAAAGTTTGTTTATCATGGATGAGGTTATAAAATATTGATATGCCTTTAGCAGATTGAGGAGCTTTTGTATAAAAACGCCATGCTATAGCAGATAGTTTTATTTTTGGTATAGAATGTGCCCTTAGGAAGTGGGAGATGCGTATGCAGGAGAATAACATATTGCTGGGTAAGTGGTGGTCGGTCACCATTTGCTTTATTGATTTTGGTGTTTGTCCAGTATATAAATCTTGTATATGTTGAATTCCTAGTGTGTGGAGTCTCGTGGTTGGAAGCATAGGTATTTTTGCCCCTAAGAGTGCAATAGGGAAGTCGTACTGTATTTCCCGCAGATCATCACTGTCTAATGTCTGGAGGAATCGCCATGCCTGTAAAGACACTTGTACGGAGGGTGATAGACCCTTAGTTGCCCATGGTTCCCATATGTCGCCCATGAGGAAAGTGGTCGTATTCCTGGTCGGGATAGCCGAACGTTCTATTTCCACCCATAGGGGACTGTCAGTGGTGTGAAACCAGTGTTTAAGTTGGTCAAGTCTCGTAGCCCACAGGTAGTCTTGGATATCTGTGAATCCCGCCCCCCCCCCCCCACTTTCCTATGTGGAAGAAGGTTGTTCCGTGGACACCTAGCTTTTTTGCCTCCCCATGTGAATTTCCATACAATTTTTGATAACGTGCTTAGGTAGCGGGATGGTATGGGAATTAATAGGGAGCGGAAAATATAGAGAATTTGTGGTAGTATGGACATTTTAAATGCCGCTATTTTACCTAACCAGGATATCTCCCTCTTGGATATGTCCATTAGTTGTAGTTCAATTTTGCCTATTAGCGGTTTAAAGTTGGCCTCTGCTAAGGATGCAGTATTGTCGGTTAGGGTGATGCCTAGGTATGAAATGCCCTTTGCGCTCCATGAGTAGGGTAGGGAGTTTTGCAGATATTTTTTTGAAGTGTGTGAAACTCCTAAGTTAAGAATCTGGGACTTCGTAAAGTTGACCTTATAATAAGATACTGCGCCAAAGTCGGACAGAACTTGGTGGGCCTGCGGGAGGGAGGAGTTCGGGTGCGTCAGTAGGAGGATAACGTCGTCAGCGAATAAGTTTATGACGTGTTTGTCAGATCCGAAAGTGAAGCCTGTGATGCCAGTGTGTGCTCTAATGGATTCGGCCAGGGGTTCTATCATAAGATTGAATATTGTGGGGGAGAGAGGGCAACCCTGGCGTGTGCCATTTGATATGCGGAACGGTTTGGATAGGAGACCTGAGGTATAAAATTGTGCCGATGGGCAGGAATATAGAGCCAGTATTGCCTTGAGGATCGGGCCTGTAAAGCCGAATTTAGCCAACACCATTTCCATGTATGTCCAGTGGACCCTATCGAACGCCTTCTCTGCGTCTATAGATAGCAGCAGAGAAGGCGTTCTCATTTGGACAGCGTGATGAATAATATTAATGATACGTCTAGTAGCGTCTGAGGTCTGTCTCCCCCTCACAAATCCCATCTGATCACGTTTTATGAGTAGAGGAATAATATCCGACAATCTCTTGGCTAGCAATTTTGAGTACATTTTTATGTCGGTATTAAGAAGAGATATCGGCCTAAAGTTTGCTGGTGTAGTAGGATCTTTCCCCGGTTAGGGTAATGTGACAATGTGGGCTCTCAGCATCTCTTGTGGGAAAGCAGAAGTTTCTTCCGCCTTTGTGAATACCCGTTGTAAGTGAGGAGCAATGATTTCTTTAAATGTTTTAAAATACTCGTTTGCGAAACCATCCGGTCCCGGTGACTTGCCATTAGGCAATGTCGATGTAATCTGTTCGATTTCTTGAGGGGAGAAAGGTGTGTTCAACTTCCTAAGTTGGTCCTCTGTCAGTGACGGGAGTTGTATTTTCTGTAAGAAGCGTTGTATGGTGTCTGTGGTTGGTTGTGGTGTGGCCCTATTATCACGTAAGTTGTACAGTGCCCCATAATAGTCTGCAAATTGATTTGCTATGTCTCGTGGGTTAGTGATTTTGTGGTGTAAGGTGTCATGAAGGAGGTATGCTATTCTCGATTTTGTGCGAGCAGCCTTAATTCTATTAGCCAGGTACTTTCCTGCTCTATTTGCATTAGCGTAGGAATTCACTTGTAAGCGTCTGAGGTGCTTGTCATATTGTTGTGTGAGAGTCTCCCTCAGACTTTCTCTAAGCGTAGAAAGTGTATTTGCCACTGCCGTTGTTGGAGACTTTTTGTTATGGGTTTCTAATCTGTTAATGTCAGACAGTACTTGATTGAGTTTGGCAGCATGTCGTTTATTTTCCCTAGCCCCTAACTGTATTAATATGCCTCTCATGTATGCCTTATGAGCGTTCCATAACGTGAAGGGATCTATCATTGGTGTGCAATTGTGTTGGAAAAAATCTTGGAGATGCTGAGAGATCACAGGGAGAATTCGGGGTTCTTGTAAGAGCCTAACATTACAACGCCAGACATGGGATGAGGGGGAGACACCCTTTTCAGCAATAGTCATAGATACTGCGGCGTGGTCTGACCACGTAATATCCCATATTTGTGTGGCCTGAACACGTTGTAAAAGCCACTGGTCAGTGATAAACATATCTATTCGTGAATACGAACAGTGTCTAGCAGAAAAAAAAGTATAATCTCTTTCGTTGGCATGGAGGCACCTCCATGCATCGAACAGTTCCTGTGTATGTAGAAGATTGTGGAGGTGAGCAGATCTCTTCGGTTTATCCGTAGTAGTGTCCAAATTGGGATCTGTTATTAGGTTAAAGTCGCCTCCTATAATGATATTACCGTATTGCATGGACTTAGTCCTTTTGATCACTTTCCTTAGGAAGCGGATTTGGTGGGTGTTCGGGGCGTATAAAGTAACCAATGTGTACGGATTAGAGTTGATGTCTCCAGTTACTATAATATACCTGTCCCCTTCATCAATATAAGAGTCTTTGAGTTGGAAAGATAGAGAGTTCCTTAAGGCTAGCATCACTCCTCCTTTTTTACTATCCGGTGTGCATGCCAAAAACACGTGGGGATATTCCCTGTGAGTGCATTTAGGGGTTTTTTGTTTCTGAAAGTGGGTCTCCTGTATGCATAGAATATCAGCCCGGTGCTTACAGGCCTCCTTCCATACAGAGAATCTCTTGGCCGGGTGATTCAGGCCTTTTGCGTTAATTGATAGACAGGTGATAGTCATTTGTGGTGTTGTAGAGTGTGGTGACTGGTATCGTGGTGCAAGTACTCACTGTGTCCCTGGGCGTGATTCGCAACATCTTTTCCATTTAGGCCTGAGGCTGTAGGAGACTCATCTTCTGTACGTAGTGGAAGTTCCTTGCTATGAAGATTGCTGTGTGCAATAAACTGGTAACGTAGAAAACAAAAAAGAAAAAGAAAAAACAAGAAAGACCAAAAAACGTAAGAAAGCAACTTTGAATGTGTAAAAAGGGATCTTACAACGGATCCGCGTGCAGACATAACTGCTGAACTCGTTAACGGGGGTTATAGGAGGATATTTCTAAACTCCTTTTTACCGGAGAGATAAAAGAGTAATTTTGCGGTTCTGTTATGAACCTCCGCTGGCTTGTTTCTTATTGGTGCGTTTGTGTGACACCACCTGCCATTCGTTTTGGAGCATCTGCGGTTGTGGAGTAGGGTTTAATTGTGAGGCCTGGTCTGGGAGTATTCCCCATTGGCGCAGGATTGTAAGACCTTCCTCCAATGTGTTTACGGAAGTTGTGGTCCCATTGTGAGTGATGGAAAGAGTGGCAGGATACTTCCATTTGTGCAGGATTTTGTGGTTCCTCAGGGCCTTGGTTATGGTCGCCAAGTTGCGACGCCTCTGTAGTGTGTGCCTGGATAGGTCTGGCAACAATTGGAGGGTAGCGTACTGCGGAGGGACAGTGTCAGGCCTGCGGGCTGCTTGTAGGATTTGTTCCTTTACATGGAAGAAGTGGACCCTCATTAGTATGTCCCTTGGAGTGCCTTCTGGCAGGAAGGATGGTTTAGGAATCCTGTGGATTCTGTCTATTATGAGGTCCTGCGCATTCAGTGCTGGGACCAGGGTGGAGAACAAAGCATGGACATACTGTAGGAGTTGAGTGGCTGGAACAGATTCTGGTACTCCTCGCAGCTTTAGATTGTTCCTCCTTGACCTGTCCTCAAGGTCAGCGACCTTGTCCTTTAGCCACGCTATGTCCTCTCTCTGGGCCGCATGTGCGTCCACCATATTATTGTATGTAGCAGTGTACTCGTCCATCCTCTGTTCTACTCTATCCACTCTGACCCCAATAGCCTGCACCTCCTTGTGACACTGGTTAATCCCTCTGACTAAGTCTGTTTGGAGGGAGGATCTGAGCGATAGCAGCATCTCCTTCAGCACAGTGTCTGAGATAGGCCTGTCGGCAGTAGGAAAGTCCGCTATGGGGTCAGCTGTGTGTTGGGCCTGAGCAGCGGTGGTGCCTGGTGTCCCGCTTACCTCCATGTCCTGTGTGCAGAACCGCCTGACAGGGGAGTCCATCCTCGGCTTTGACTTAGCTGGGCTCCGAGTGGATGGGCTGGATGAGCCTGAGGACGATCCGCTGTGCAGTGGGTCACGAGAGGACTGTATACGGGGCCCTCCGTGTCCGTTGCCGTGGATCGCGGCCTTTGCCTGTTGTTGTTCAGACGAGCCGCCGCCATTTTGTTGGAGCCCGCGGGGCTGCATCGCAAAGATGCTTGTCAGTTTCTGTGGCATTGGCGGGTTCTTTCTGCGCCTCGTCATTCCCCTGTCCTCTGGCAGTCCGGCTGTGTTGTTTTTAGCCGCGGATGTGCCTGGGAGGCTCTGATGTGTCTGGATCTCTCCGGCGGCCGAGCAGAGCTCTCAGCTAGGCTTCCATCTTGGAGCTCGGTCCGACTTGTGTCTTTTTTCAACCTGACCAACTATGTAACTATGACAATACAATGCTAGCTACTTAGCTGGTCAATCATCCCTTCTACTATGCAAACTGAAGTTGCAAGTCCCATCCTGTCTACTAGTCAGATGCACACAGACCAGGGTATACTGAGCACTCACTGCTTCAGTTTAATTTTTCCGTACAGAGATGGAGTGCTCATTGGATCCATAGACAGGAATGAGCACTGCAATGTGCTTAGGATTAAAGGGGGAAAATAAGGGGACATCGGCTAAGTATTTTACTTAAAGGCTGGGTTCACACTGGTTCGATGCGGGAAACCCTGCAAATCCTGTGCTGGTTTCCGCATCGCACCTGAATCGCAGACAGCTGCAGGTGTCAATGTAAAGTTAATGACAACCCCAGATCACTTCAAAGTGTGAACTGTGAAATAGTGCAGGAATCGGATCGCATAGGTGTGAACACCCATACGATCCAATTCCAGTGCTAACCGAAAAAAAGGGTCCTGTACCATTTGGGTCTGAATGCGATGCAAATTCAGCCATACAAACTGTATGGCTGAATTTGCATCGCACAGACATCGTATGCGTTTTGCACAGCAATGCGGTGCGAATCACATGCAATGTCTGTGTTCGCACCAGTGTGAACCCAGCCTAAAAGGTATTTCACTGATTTTTTTCTTTACACTTTTGGACAGAGTGACAAAAAGGTAAAGTCCTCTATCATTTTTTATTGTGCCTACTTCCCTACCCAGGAGATTTTCCTATCTTTGTGATCCCCATCGGAGAGATTTTCCCTCACTTCCTGTTTTTGTGATAAATTGTTACAGGGACAGTAGATGATGGAAAAGCTTTCAAATGTAACATTATAATTAGTGTAGCACACAAACCCCTTTTTCTCCTGCCGCGGGGCACACCTGCTACTTGCCCGGTATCCCCTCCCTGTGTATAGAGAGGAGCGAGCGGCGTTATTGTTTGGGTCTTGCAGCAATTACCTCTCTTGAGTGGATCTTTTCTCTCTGTCTAGGTAGAAGTTCCTCAGAATAAGGCCAATGTCCACACAGGAGTAAAACCCAAGCAGCAAGGTTTTATTCTTTTATCTTTGCAGTGAACTTGAATAGGGAGTAAGAAGATGAAAGAAGTAAGGGGAAAAAAGGTTCAGGCACGCAACACCTAGAGCACAGTGTTAATCTTTCGTCGCCACTCAAGCCTGAGTAGGTATTGCTCATCTGGATAGTCCCTATGAGAGCGGTCCTAGCAGCCGGGATGGAGCACGGATAATAAAGACAGTGAATCACTCTTTAGGCGAGTTTCCAGGCCTCTTCCCGAGACAGCAGTACCGTCGCTAATCTCCTCTGGGACTGATCCTCCCCTGGTCTCCTTTCCTAAAGGTGGGTTCCCTACAGATGGGCAGCCTGGGATCCTTCTTTGAGGTGTAGGCCCCTGCCAGCAGAGCTGGGCATACCATGCAGCAACGCAGCCTCGGGCTGAAGGTGCCCGAGGCCCAAACACACTCTCGCACCTCGTGCCATATGGGCCACACCTACAGGACCAAAAAGTCCCCTGGAACGCATCCCACCTAATGGCGTCTGCCCCTTATGTACCCTCTCCCAGCCTGCACAGCGGGCTGACCATGCCCACTGCACGGCTGCCGAGAGAACACCCAAGGTACTGTGATACCCCTCTTGGTTCACCTATGCCGGTGGTGACAGTGCCACCTACAGGCAACAGGGAACACTACTGCCAGGCAGTATCACACCCAGAGCAGAAGCAATCCAGAACAATAAATTGGACTGAGCCCAATTACTGGCTCAGATTACCCCTAAATAGACACATAGCGCCCCCAAATATTGGGGGGCGCTACATTAGGAAGGTGTCTCTATCAGGTAATGGGTCAGAATTGTATCCGTCTTCCTGTCTCCTAGTAGTATGCCTTCAATGTATTTCCTTATGTCAAACGAGCAGAATAAAAAAAAATAAAAAAAAACTCTTCTCAGTGGGGACAGCAAAAACTGTAAAATGCATGAAAGCTCCAACCTAGTCCCAATTTGGGAAAAAGTAAAATAAAAAAAATAAACAACGTTCGGCCTTAATGAGTATTTCAGTTCTTTTTGCATCCATACTAACCATGCAACATAACTCAAAGGGTGTGAACCTTCGAGAGAGGTAATAGAGATATGTTAGTGGAGTTGGAAAAAGATTCACAGTTGAGAAAAACATCATCTAAAAGCAAAGTAGTCTCCTTTGGGCCACATAGACACCAAGATAACAGGGTATTCTAATCCCTGTTACATACTATAGCAGATTGTATTTGTACTTTTTATTATCAATCACTGATATCAAGAGACCGAATGCGTTTAAACAGCCATCACAAAGAGGATGCATTGTCCTGAAAACATGTTGGGCGACGACAAAAACTTGATTCCAAACTATGATTCCACCTACACAAGCGTCTTATACAAGGTCACAAGATTTATCTAAAAGGCCTTGTTCAGATGGATGATGATGCCTTTAGCCGGTGAATGAGCATCTTGTTTACACAACTTGTGTCACCATATGCTGTAAACGGGCAATCCATTTATATCCGTTAGGCATACCTCCCAACATTTTGAGATGGGAATGAGGGACACCTACTAGCAAACTTGTGTAGGCATAGGACACGCCCCCTGCCACACCCCCTTAAAGGAGAATTGACCAAAAATTTATATTAGAGCTGCACAATTCTTGCCAAAATGAGGCTCACAATTTTTTGCTTAGAATAAATATAACAATTCTCGCAGCATAAAATTTTTCACATTATACAAAAAATAGGGCTTTTAATTCATCAAAGTGTATTTTTTTCCCAAAAAAATGCAATTGAAAGACTGTTGCGCAAATACAGTGTGACATAAAATATTGCAACAACCTCCATTTTATTCTCTAGGGTCTCTGCTTAATTATTTATATATATATATATATATATATATATATATATATATATATATATAAATAAATATGTTTGGGGTTCTATAGTAAGTAATTTTTTAGCAAAATTTTTTTTTTTACTTGAAACCAACAAATGTCAGAAAAAGGTTTAGTGTTTAAACTTCCCTCATTTACACACAAGTATATTCCTTTGATCTAAAGGACAAATCGTTACACTGCTAAAGAATGTTGTGATACTTGGCAGACTGCCTGTTTTTTTTTTTCTTTTCTTTTGACGGCTGAGGGCTTCAGTAGAGCAGAGAGGATTCTCCGCATAGAAAGAATCTGGAAAATACGTTGTCAAGATCGAAAGGGGGAAAAAAAAAATTGCGATAACTATTCCTAACGATTAATCATGCAGCTCTACTTTATATTGGCTTTTAAAAATTACAAATGTAGACATTTTGAAATTGGATGAAAGGTTTAGCACTGGGAAACACTTTTTGATAGATAAATAGTGCATTTTATATTCAACTATATAGATCAGAGCAAAATGAGGGACAAATGAGGAAATCGGGACAGAAGTACATTGCTCCAAATCAGGGACAGTCCCTCGAAATTAGGGACAGTTGGGAGCCATGCTGTTAGGATGCAGTGGCTGCACAGACACAGCTACTGGTCCCAGTTTGACAGCCGATCAGGTGTGGATGAGTGGCCCTGAACACAGGCTGTCTGCACTCGGGCCACTTACCTTACCATGGCTATCAATGTGGGACAAGAGGCTGTGTCCATGCAGTCACTGCATCTTAATAGACACAAATGGCTTGCCTGTACACCGCACCTGAAGCCACAAACCAGAAGCTCATTCTTAGGCCTAAAAAGGATTTATGTGCTTCTTTCTCAAGTCCTAATAAATAGGTTATGTATAGACATCTAAATGGCTCAGAAACTAAAATAATAGAGATGTTTTTAGACTTGAGCTTTTCTTTAATATCTATGACATTTATTTTGACCTGTACACAACAGACACTTTACATGTGTGTCATCAACCCATTTCTTACCATGCACTACACATTCACATATTCAGCTTCACTCCATGACTTCTACAGAAATCCTACTGCAGAGAACGTGTAATCTCTTAATACAGCACATTCGGCTTGATTGATGCCATTAATTCTTTAATTGGCAACAGGTGCAGCTGTTTTTTCTTTCAACTAACATCTCTGAAATTAAACATAAGGCTATGATGAATGACTAACTGTTGTATTCTAAACAGGCTTGACTGTGGCAGGATAATACATTTCTGGGGTAATGCTTTGGGTTAACTCTAGTTTTGCACATACTGCTCCTGAACGGGGTTTCAGACTGTTTAAATTCATGCATGTGCCGTTATCCACCTTTTACTAAATGCTTTCATACCCAAAGACTGCTGTAAACTGATATGTTCACAATACTAGTGAGAGCTGCAAACAAGATTAGTTGATTGGAAGATTTATTGTTCCTCAGGAAATACTATTTTATACTGCATGTCTGAGTGAAAAAGGGTCATGCACCCCATATTGCAATTGCAGTCATGGAATCCTGATGGCTACCTAGACCACAGTATACATGAGCTTTGCTGCGATCAGTGAAATCAAATGATACACAACAGGGATGTCTCTCATTCCAAGACTGGCAGTAAGAAGGGGTGAGCAAACTCAGCTGGATAGAGAACAGTGGCGGCTGGTGGTATATTTTTTGGGGGGTGGCAAACAATCCAACCTGCCGTCACCAACCCCGCACTTACACCATTCTAGGTCACAGGCAGAGCTTCCTCCAGGCTCTGCGCCCCTAGCCCACCCTTTTTTGAAGCCAATTAGAGTCTCTGACTCTAATCACGTGCTTCTAAAAAAAAAAAAAAAAAAAAAAATCCATTGGAATCCATGCGTTCGGCGCCCTGTATGTGGATTAGGGGACCAGACGCAAGGAATAGCCCCTGCATCCTGCATTATGGGCTGCCACTGATAGAGAGTAAGAAAGTTTCCAAACTCTAGTGTGTACCTTGTAATAATTGCTTACCAGCTTTCAAATTTGAATTTCTGGGGGAAGGATCTATTCATGGCAAAATTAGCATTGGGGAAAAATTTGGAGGTATTCTGAAGTTCAGCTTTAGGATTTAAATTCACGGAGTCACAGAAAGACTTGGAATTGAAAAAATAACACATGCACACTACTCTATTGATATCATTAGGTAATTGCACATTTCTTGTCTGAGGACTTCCAAAACATAATGAGATAAAAAATTGTGCACACTGTGGTATCAGTTCCATGCATTGCATTGTATTCAGCATGCAGCAGCACAATTGAATACAATGTTAACAAAATTGTTACAGTGTATCAAGGGTCACTGTAGCAAGCAGTCAGAATGTATGCATGTCTTTTAAAGTTGGTTAAAAGCCCTGTCAGGTTATTTATGTGTTTATTTTGCTATATTTGTACCATTGGGGAAATTTGCCCCAACTTCCTGTTTCACAGACGCAACAGGAAGTTAGTAGAAATCCATCAAAGTGATCACAATAAAAACTTAAAACAAGTAGAAATGAGGCAGCGGATGCAAAATTATCAGAATGATCAAAATGATAAGATTAGTTAACTCATTATAAGGCACAATAGTTCTGGTGAGGTTACTTTCATTAAAACATGGTTCCCAGATTTAAAGTATAACTAAAAAGGCAAAACTTTTTTTTAGTTTTGAATAGAGTGCAGAGGGAGAACCTGGATAACAGGAACAGGCTTAATAACCTAAGAGTGCGTGCGAGACGGAGACGGTGACCGACCTGCTCCCTGCTATGCAAAAGCTATTTCAGTCACTTCTCCCTGATTCCCTCATCTCTGCCTTCACCTGTGATAGGATTCACAAAGCTCTGCACCCTAAACCTCCTCCTGAAAAACCCTTGAGGAATATTGTGATGTGCCTTAAAGATTTCCTGATCAAAGAATAGATCCCCCATGCATCACGCAATACCCCACATATCCAGCTAGATGGCGCTCCTGTTCAAATATACCCAGATATTTCACCTACTACCCTGGATAAACATAGGAAGATGAAAGAAATAACCACCGTGCTCCAGTTGGCTAGGATCCGTTACCGCTGGGGATTCCCCTTTAAATTGCAAGCCCCCACTATGGTACCACTTACACGGTTACCATGGTTCCCGGAGGGCAAAGAGCTCTTGGTAAAGCTGGGTCTCCTTAACGCTGCAGATCATCCAAGGATACCATCCACTCCATGTCCTTCTTCCATATGGGCAATACCTTCCCCCAGGAGAGATCGCCGTGGTCAGCGCTAAGAAGGGTCTCCTGTCATATTTCAAGTAACAACCAAGTCTGTCACCGGTTTATCACTGCCGACATGCTCAGTAGTCATTGGATTTTCTCCATGATGAGCTGAAGTTCTGTGGCACCCGTTTGACTGCCCCCTTACAATAATTTTGTTTGTACCTGGCATTTTGAAGCCCTGGAGTCGGATTAGCTACGGCCAACTCCCTCGCTGACTGTTCCACTTTATTCGAGTATTGGACCTTTTGGTCCGCGTTAAGATGGTTTCTTTGGTCAGGAGGATGACCTCTTTAGATGGTTTGCTGCCACAATCTGGCATATTCTACAAAAATTTTCATATTTTTTTTCATTTTATACTGTTCTATTTCTTGCTCTGCATGAAAAATTAACCGATCTTTATACTGAAATATTTGGGATGCAAGGTAGATGGCACTGTGCTTCCTTTCAACACCCAGTTACACTGCTTTATTTTTGGGATTTGTGTAGTGGGAGGGACCTTACGTGCACCCCAACGGCCTGGAGTCCTTTTTATCCTTTTATCTCCTTCATTTAAAATGGGTCTCAAGGTGATCTCCCACAACCTTTAGGCTCTGTTCACACCTATGCAAATTGAATGTGGCCTACACCGCATCCAACCAATTTGCATGACATTTTAAAATACCTTCATTTGAACGAGGCTGGTTCACATATCTGCAGGGCATTCGCACTGCGCATTGCCGAAAAAACGTGTGCGTTTTCTAGGCGTTGCGTTCCAGCTCAGGTGCGAATTCACACCCATTATCTTCTATGGACACGCATCTGATTCTCAGGTGCATTCCATTGTGAACAGGCATTCTCTCCCCCTGCTCACTACACCTCCCCCTCTCCCTGCTCATCTGATCCGCAGCTACAACGCAGAGGAAGCGCTGAACAGCTGCTTCTTCTCTTCGCACAGAGAATGGAGCTGGAATTCGCACTGGACTGGTATGAACCCAGCCTAAAGGTTTTAACTCTTTTGACCCTATAAAATTACTAGGAGCCGATATCCTACTACAGGAGACGCATTTCTCCTCACAAACCTACCTGTCTTATTTTGATAAAGCTTTTAGACAATATTATTACACTACTTATGAGTCCAAGTCACGGGGTGTAGTCATACTCATTAGAAACTCTTATGTTTGATGTTCAGCCAGGGCGGTTCTACCACTAGGCAGCCACCTAGGGCGCAGCCACGACCACTGGGTTTCCCTACTCTCCGCCAGGAGGGGGTGCCAGGAGCTTGTCAGTGCCAGGAGCTTTTCCATAGTCCGGGGTGCAGGAGGAAGGTGTCGGTCTCCTTTTATCCTTGGTCCTCTTCTCCTCCTCTTCGGGACATTGCGCCAGCTCTCCCCCATCACCAGCTCCTTTTTCACCAGGGTCAGAGAGATCCAGTATACCATCTTCCTCTGGGTGGTCCCCCGCGGGGTGTGCAGCGTTCAGCAGACACATGTCTGGGCGAGTGGGAAGGGGGCGTAGCGCAGGTCTTGGTGCAGAAGGAAGGAGGGGTACTGTGCGGGGGGATTCACCCCCTCTCTGCACCTCTCAGCACTCTTAGCTGTCGGCTGTACTATGAGAACCGAGCCAGGGACGGCTCCAATGGGAACAGCATGAGGAGCCGGGAGAGCAGTGAGCAGAACCCGCAGGAGACTGACACTGAAGAGAGGCAGACACCCGGAGACTGGAAAGGGGAAGAGACACAGAGGAGGCAAGGCCTTAACGCACGGTCAGGGGCCCATGGTGCATGGAGAGCCCCTGAAGTTTTGCCCCTGCAGTTCCCGGCAGACTGTGAACATGTGGAAGCTGCCTGTCAGTAATAATGACAGCTCCGCCGGGCGCCGGCAAATTCAAACTGTACATGCACAGTTTAACAGCCTTACAGCTTTGAATGGGGCATGCTTAGAGTGCCGTCTGATGACACTCGGGGCGGACCCTGTGTGTAAACATCTCAGGTGTCTGGCATTTTCCCACTGCCGCATGCAGTTTGAAGTGCAGTGCACGCAGAGAGACAGATCCGAATATGCAGGGTGTGTGTTATCTCTCCCCCTTCACTGAGAAGCATGAGAGCAGTCAGATCAACTGGAGCTGCACACAGGAGTCCTGGATGGTTTTGCTCTTCAGATGGTCATGGTAAGCCTGACTCTTTACTGCCGGATACAATGCCCTTTCCAGGTCACAGAGCTCTGCGCCCCCCGTACTGTGCCCCTCTCCCCCCCTGCACACTGCCCCCCCCCCTGTACTCTGCCCTCCTGTCTTCTTTGTGGGCAAATTAAATGTGATTTGACTTGTTATTTTCTTTAGAAATTTCAGTTTTGCTGCAGCAGCTTCTATACACTGCATAGATGTGTCACTTTACAGGCAGAATAGGGGGACCCCCCAGACCCTAAATTTTAAAGGTATGTTTTATTTTTTGAATTTTTTTGTTTACAAAACATTTTTTTTTTAGATGTAGCACACAGACCCTTCCGCTACATCCATCTTTAGCAGTAAGGCACAACTGCTACTTGCCCGTTGTCCAACTCCAGATATGGAGAGGCGAGTGGTGTTAGATTTTTTTGGGCCTTGCGGCAAATTACCCCTCACAAATGGATCCTCGGCCTCCGTTCTCTAAGGTAGTAAGTCTTTCACTTGAATAAAGCCAATGTCCACACATGAGTAAAAACCTAAGCAGTTAGGTTTTATTCTTTGCTTGGGGTGAAACTTGGAAGAAGAGAGAGTAGAAGGAATAGAGTAGGGGAAGGTTCAGGCATGCAACACCCTGAAGAACACTCTCGTCGCAACTCAGGCCTGAGTGGGTTTTTGCTCACCCGGATAGTCCCATTATGAATGGTCCTAGCAGCCGGTGTGGAGCACAAAACAGTTACTTGTGATTTCCCTGGGATACGATCAGGAGACCCTCTGCCACACACACTGCGCTATGTCCTGACTCTCCTGAGATATATGTGGCTCACTGCTGAGGGTAGCGTGGGCCTTCTAAAGTGACAGGCCTAACAGAAGTTTGTAGATTCTGGGCAGGTGCCCGCTCACCCAGACAGGCCTAGTCCGCCTGACACGCTCTGCTGTCGGTACCTCGATCCCCGACCTTTCCGTGATACACGATCTCTGGTTCCTCTCATAGCAGCTGTAGATGCCGGTTTGACAGAACAACCCGAAGATAGCGTGGACTGGTCACACTGGAAGAGGTCCCTCTCTGGCTTGATGATCCTCTGCAAGGTTGTAGGCCCAGGCTTTGGGCCTAGTCACTCTGGCAGCAGGCCTCACACACTTCTCGCTTGGTTGAGCGCGGAGTCCAGAGAGAGCGAGCGTGGCCCCGCCTCTCCTTTAAGTAGCCTCCCCCAACAGGCAGTGCGGGGATTGTGATGCATTGTGGGAGTACAGCTGCACTGTGGGTACCATAGTCCACAAAGCATCCACGGCAACAGAGTCTCTCTCTCCCTGTACTCCAAGTTCCACCCGCATTATTCAATATCAAGCCAATAGTCTGTAAAGTAGTAACCGGAACTCCGGAGGAGGGTTTTGGAGTATATACATATTACAACAGTTCATAACAGTAGAACCCCGCTACATATATATTATTCTACATATACAACATCCATGAGGTGTATAGTGTAGTGTTAAAATTAAATACCATCTCTGAAATGAGCAAAAAATATATACACATACATCATATAATCAAACTGTAGTTGCTTTCCCATCTCTGCATTACTATATTAATGAAATTATGTGTTCAAATATTAATTTATCACATAAATATAAATATGGGAGTGGATAATGGCTGCTTAGTTTTGGCATATTGTAATATATTAATCAAGTTCCATGTTGCTAAAGAACACTTCAACTAAGATTGTATATTTGAGTTAAATAAAATTAATGCCTTTTTTTGTAAACATCTGTTTAATAGAACTTTTTTTTTTTTATTCTGGATACCCTTTTTTTGACCATTAACCTGAATGATCAAAATTAAACATTACATTTTAGCCTTTATCTTAAGCCCACACTATTGCTAGATTTGAATAGCATACAGACGGGACTTGTCAGTTTTTTATTGCACTCTATATCTCAATCTGGGGAGATTCAATCTCTCCTATTGACCTTCTGACCATTGTAACTGTAAATCTCCCAAAGAGGACACTTATTGCAGTAACAACTGTCTAGGGGGATTTCCATTCATTTGTAGAGATCTCTTCTTTTTTTTTTGTGCCTGTGGGTCAGGAAGTGAAGGAAAATCTCCCTTTCAAAAAAGGATTTTAACCTTTTCCTTTTAATAAAAAACAGTAAATAGTACAGCACTCCAAATACTACATTTTAATTGTAGCACCCTCTAGTGCAGGTGTATTCAAACTAGTTGTTGAATACAAATTCAGCCCCCTTTACTCTGATACCCCTAAGTAAAATCTAGTGGAACCAACTGACTTCATAAGTCACCTAATAAGTCAATAGAGTCCACCTGTGTGCAATTTAATCTCAGTATGAATACAGCTGTTCTGTGAAGCCCTCAGAGGTTTGTTAGAGAACCTTAGTGAACAAACAGCATCATGAAGGCCAAGGAACATACCAGACAGCTCAGGGATAAAGCTGTGGAAAATTTAAAAGCAGGGTTAGGTTATAAAAAAATATCACAAGCTTTGAACATCTCATGGAGCACTGTTCAATCCATCATCCGAAACTGCAAACCTACCAAGACATGGCCGTCTACCTAAACTGACAGGCCGGACAAGGAGAGCATTTAGAGAAGCAGCCAAGGAGGCCCATGGTAGCTCTGGAGGAGCTGCAGAGATCCACAGCTCAGGTGGGAGAATCTATCCACAGGACAACTATTAGTCGTGAACTCCACAAATCTGGCCTTATGGAAGAGTGGCAAGAAGAAAGCCATTGTTCAAAGAAAGCCATACGAAGTCCTGTTGGAAGGTTGCAAGAAGCCATGTGTGGGACACAGCAAACATGTGGAAGAAGGTGCTCTGGTCGGATGATACCAAACGTGAACTTTTTGTCCTATAATCAAAAAACTGTGTGTGGTGGAAAACCAACACTGCACATTAGGGATGAGCCGAATACCCCCAATTCGGTTTGCATCAGAACATGCGAACAGGCAATAAATTTGTTTGAACATCCGAACACAGTTAAAGTCTATGGGACTCGAACATGAAAAATCTAAAGTGCTAATTTTAAAGGCTTATATGCAGTTTATTGTCATATAAAGTGTTTGGGGACCCGAGTCCTGCCCCAGGGGACATGTATCAATACAAAAAAGTTTTAAAAAACTGCTGTTTTTTCGGG
Organism: Rana muscosa; assembly: GCA_029206835.1. Taxonomy (NCBI): domain Eukaryota; kingdom Metazoa; phylum Chordata; class Amphibia; order Anura; family Ranidae; genus Rana; species Rana muscosa. Next base: position 132,509,449 of record CM055120.1, read on the forward strand.
AGCAGTAATTTTAATAATGCTTAAAGTGAAACAATAAAAGTGAAATATTCCTTTAAATTTCGTACCTAAGGGGTGTGTATAGTATGCCTGTAAAGTAACGCGTGTTTCCCATGCTTAGAACTGTCCCTGCACAAAGTGTAATTTCTGAAGGAAAAAAAGTTATTTAAAATTACTCGCGGCTGTAATGAATTGTCGGCTCCCGGCAATACAGAGAAAAGTCATTGATAAAAAAAAAAAAAAAAATGCGTGGGGGTCCCCCCAAATTCAATTACCAGGCCCTTCAGGTCTGGTATGGATATTAAGGGGAACTCGGTCTCCACTCCAATGCTGTCGGTATCCTGCGATGGATGATCTCCTCTCCAGGTCCAGGCTCCAGCGATGAGATGTCCAGCGCAGCGAGGAACAGCATCCTGTCTCCACCGGAGACACCCCGTGAATAACGTTGCGGCAGCCTGACAGGTCTCGTATGTAGCGGAGGACGAGGACACCCATCACGTTACCATGTCCCCCTCTGACGCAAGGGGAAACCCGGGCTTACCCAGTGATGTGCGGGTGACCCCGCCCCCCTCTGATATAAACGTGAAACCTGCGATGCTGTTCCTCATTGCGCTAGACATCTCATCGATGGAGTCTGGACTTGGAGAGGAAATCATCCATCGCAGGATACCGACAGCGTTGGAGTGGAGACCGAGAGTGGATAACCACCGCTGGATCTTTTTTTTATTTTAATTTTTTTTATTCTAATAAAGGACTTATCCCAACGGTGTGTGTGTGTATGTGTGTGTGTGTGTATGTGTGTGTGTGTGTGTGTGTGTGTGTGTGTGTTTGTGTGTTTTTTTTTATTTTTTACTCTTTCTTTGTGAAATGGTAGGGGTACAATGTACCACTTACCAATTCACATGGGGGGGCCGGGATCTGGGGGTCCCCTTTGTTAAAGGTGTCTTCCAGATTCTGATAAGCCGCCCACAGACCCCCACAACCACTGGGCAAGGGTTGTGGGGATGAGGCCCTTGTCCCCATCAACATGGGGACATGGTGCTTTGAGGGGTCACAGACCCCCAAAGCATCCTCCCCATGTTGAGGGCATGTGGCCTGGTACGGTTCAGGGGGGGGCACTCTCTCGTTCCCCTCTTTTCCTGTGGCCTGCCAGGTTGCGTGCTCGGATAAAGGGTCTGGTATGATTTTTTGGGGGGAACTCCACCCCATTTTTTTTATTTGGGGTGGAGTTCCCATTAAAATCCATACCAGACCTGAAGAGTCTGGTATGGATATTTGGGGGGAACCCCACGTCATTTTTTTTTAATTTGATGCAGGGTTCCCCTTAATATCCATACCAGACCTGAAGGGCCTGGTAATTGAATTTGGGGGGACCCCCAAGCATTTTTTTTGTTATCAATTACTTTTCTCTGTATTGCCGGAAGCCAACAATTCATTATAGCCGCGAGTGCTTTTAAATTACTTTTTTTCCTTCAGAAATTACACTTTGTGCAGGGACAGTTCTAAGCACGGTGTCAGGGTCACCTGTGGCCAGGTGACAGATGCACACCGTAGGGGGACAGGAGTGCACCGCGAGGTAGTGAACCCTATGGCTGGCTTCTGTGGATAGGAAACTGGGTGGTTGTGGAAAGCGGGACCAGAGGAGCACAACCGGGATCCCAACGGAAGCGAGAGCCAAGATTCCCCAGGGCGCGGAGTCTAAGACCCAGCTGGTCTTCTCCAGGGCCTCTAGTGGTGAGGATGTTACGCTGCAGGCTGGGACCAGGTCGCGGCCCCTGGAGTTTCCTAGCTCACGCCCCGTAGGATAAGGGGAAGCAGCAGCACACGATAGAGAGAACCGAATAACAAGCCGAAGGTCAGGGGCCACAAGCAGACAAGGATAACGAAGAACGAGCCGAAGGTCAAGGGTCACGAGCAGACAGGGATGGTCGGGGACAAGCCAATAACGTAACAGAGAGACAGACGTAGCACACGGCAGGCAGGAACCCAAACACACAATGCCTAACAAACACGTTGATCAGCCAAGCAAGCTTGCAGTGCACAGGTTAATATAGTGTTCAGTGATAGGGCCTGGGGTGGAGTCAGGCTGGGAGGAGATTATAAAGGAAGCCAGGTGAAGGAGGTCTGGTCTCTAGATGAACACATGGGAAGGAAGGTAAGCTGACAGACAAACACTACTGCATATCCATGACAGTACCCTCCCTCTTATGGGCCCTCCCCCGCCTGGACCCAGGCTTAAAGGGAAATCTCTGATGAAACCTTCTCAACAGATGAGGTGCAGCGACATCAGATGCAGCGATCCAAGACGCCTCCTCAGGACCAAAACCTCTCCAATGCACAAGGTACTGAAGAATGCCTCTGCAGAGCCGAGAATCCAGAACTTGTCTAACCTCGTACTTAAAATTATCCTCAGAGACCGAAAACGAGGTAGGGAGATGACAAGAAGATCTATTGAGGACCAAAGGCTCTCTAGGAATAAGCAAGGGCATGAGAGGATCAACAGGAATCTGAGGAGGGTCCCCTAGACCCTTAAAGGGGAACTGGTCATCTTGCACAGGACCATCAGACTGGGCAGATGTCAGTGGAACCCTGAAGTCAGGTTGGTTAGAAGGTGACATGTCGCCGGAGTCAAGCTGAATAGCTGAAGGACAAGCAGAATGTCCCGAACAAGAAAAAGTAAGAGGCTCACTGGGCATGGGCTGGACTGGCATAACTAGTACAGAGGCAGAGTGAATAGCTGAGTCAGGTGTAGCGACTACCTGAATCGCATCGCAAGACGTAGCGACTGCAGGACTTGTAGACAAGCTAGCCTGGCTGTGCGTCCAAGAGTGGTTAGGGACAGAGAAATGTAAATGGTTATGCAACCTGGAATGAATGACCGGCTCAGATTCACAGGGGGCAACCTTGGGTAGGCAGGACGAGGAACAGGAGGGACCCCAAGCCAGGATCTGTCCAGTAGTCCAGTCCACATGAGGAGAATGGAGCTGTAACCATGGGAGACCCAAAATTATAGGCGTTGAGGCCTTGGGTAAGATAAGGAAGGATATCCACTCCTGGTGGAGTGTCCCTACCGACATCTTAACAGGGAGGGTCTGGAAGCGGATAGGTCCCCCTGGGAGAACAGTACCATCAATCGCCAAGACCACCAATGGCGTGGTGAGGGGCAAAAGAGTAAGTCTCATGGACGATGCGATTTCCCAGTCCATGAAATTACCAGCGGCTCCGGAATCCAGATATGCTGAGACCGAATGAGAAGAAGCACCAACATGAAGGAACACAGAAAGCAGAAGACGAGAAGGGGAAGGTGATATTTCTGGGTCCAATACTCCACTTTCCAGATGAAGTGGACCCGAACGTTTTTCTGGACAAAGAGAGCAAGTGTCACGAAAATGACCTTTGCCCCCACAGTAAAGACACAGACCAAGAGTTCTGCACCTAGCACGTTCCTCGGGGGATAGCCTGGTCCGACCCAGCTGCATGGGTTCCTCAGCTGGTAGGAGATGCTCTACGGGTCGAAGAGAGGGGAGCTCAGGCTGACTAAGAACCAAGGAGTGCTGGCGTTGCTTTTCTAAGGTCCTCTCCTGAAAGCGAATATCGATCTGGTTACACAAGGAGATAATGCCGGCCAGATCAGTGGGGATGGTTCTTCCAGCTAATTCATCCTTCACTCTATCAGACAGGCCATGCAAAAAGGTTGCGACTAAGGCCTCATTGTTCCAGCTCAACTCAGCCGACAGTATGCGGAAATGAAGGGCATACTGTCCCACAGAAGCAGACTCTTGGCGGAGACGTAAAAGGGCGCTGGCCGCTGAAGAGACACGAGCCGGTTCTTCGAAGATATTCCGAAAAAGTTTCAAGAAGCCAGACAGGCTAGAAACCACTGGATCATTCAGTTCCCACAGAGGGGCTGCCCAGGCTAAAGCTTCACCAGAGAGGAGGGAAATGATATAGGCTACCTTAGCCCGATCAGACAGGAAGTTTTGGGGCTGGAGCTCAAAATGAATCGTGCATTGGCTAAGGAACCCCCTGCAAGCCTTGGAGTCCCCAGAGAAACGGGACGGAGCTGGCAGTTGTAGCGAGTGTGTGGCTGCGACTGGTGCAATAGGTGCAGCCGCTGATTGTATTTGAGGTTGCGGATTCAGGGTTCCCAAGGAGGCCTGAAGCTGCTCGAAGCGAGAAGCCAGATCCTGGAGGAATCGCATCACCTGAGTCTGATTCGATTCCTGGGTTTCAAGTCTGCAAACTATGCCCTGCAATGGATCATCCGCGGGTAGCGGGATGTCAGCCGGGTTCATGGCTGATCAAACTGTCAGGGTCACCTGTGGCCAGGTGACAGATGCACACCGTAGGGGGACAGGAGTGCACCGCGAGGTAGTGAACCCTATGGCTGGCTTCTGTGGATAGGAAACTGGGTGGTTGTGGAAAGCGGGACCAGAGGAGCACAACCGGGATCCCAACGGAAGCGAGAGCCAAGATTCCCCAGGGCGCGGAGTCTAAGACCCAGCTGGTCTTCTCCAGGGCCTCTAGTGGTGAGGATGTTACGCTGCAGGCTGGGACCAGGTCGCGGCCCCTGGAGTTTCCTAGCTCACGCCCCGTAGGATAAGGGGAAGCAGCAGCACACGATAGAGAGAACCGAATAACAAGCCGAAGGTCAGGGGCCACAAGCAGACAAGGATAACGAAGAACGAGCCGAAGGTCAAGGGTCACGAGCAGACAGGGATGGTCGGGGACAAGCCAATAACGTAACAGAGAGACAGACGTAGCACACGGCAGGCAGGAACCCAAACACACAATGCCTAACAAACACGTTGATCAGCCAAGCAAGCTTGCAGTGCACAGGTTAATATAGTGTTCAGTGATAGGGCCTGGGGTGGAGTCAGGCTGGGAGGAGATTATAAAGGAAGCCAGGTGAAGGAGGTCTGGTCTCTAGATGAACACATGGGAAGGAAGGTAAGCTGACAGACAAACACTACTGCATATCCATGACACACGGGAAACAAGCGCTACTTTACAGGCATACTATACACACCCCCTAGGTACGAAATCTAAAGGAATATTTCACTTTTATTGTTTCACTTTAAGCATTATTAAAATCACTGCTCTCGAAAAAACGGCCTTTAAAACTTTTTTTTGCATTGATACATGTCCCCTGGGGCAGGACCCGAGTCCCCAAACACTTTTTATGACAATAACTTGCATATAAACCTTTAAAATTAGCACTTTAGATTTTTCATGTTCGAGTCCCATAGACTTTAACGGTGTTCGGATGTTCGAACAAATTTATTGCCTGTTCACATGTTCTGATGCGAACCGAACTGGGGGGTGTTCGGCTCATCCATACTCTAAACATACAGACAGAGCTTCAATACATTTGTTTAGATGAAAACATATTCATGTGTTAGAATGGCCCAGTCAAAGTCCAGACCTAAATCCAATTGAGAATCTGTGGCAAGACTTGAAAATTGCTGTTCACAGACACTCTCCATCCAATCTGACAGAGCTTGAGCTATTTTGCAAAAAAGAATGGGTAAAAATGTCACTCTTGATGTGCAGAGCTCGTACGCTCCATTCAAAGAACCGCGGGTTCTTTGAATCGAGCGTGTGTACACTCGGCCGGGACAAGTTTCTTGTCCAAGAATCTCGTCGAAAAAAACGACATGTTTTTTCCGACGAGAATCTCGGCCGTGTGTACGAGGCTTCAGATTCTCGGTCAGTAAAGAATACTCATGTTGCTCAAGTACATATGGATCATTACCGAGAATCGACTTGGCTCTGGAAAATGGTCATTTTTTTCCCATTGGTTAAAACAATACAGTATGAAGCAAGGGGAATCTCTGATCACTCCCCATTAACTTTGCTGATGGAGTGGTCGGAGCAGCTGACCCGTCCACTGTGGAAAGTTAATCCACAGTGGTTGTCCCTGATCTCAGAGAAGAGCCAATTGGAACCACTATTAAAGGGCTTTTTTGGAGATAAGGGTTCAACCTCAGCAATGACTGTGTGGGATGCAATGAAGGCATATCTAATGCGGCGTACACACGATCGTTTTTCATGCCGTTAAAAATGCCATTTTTTAAAATGGCCATTAAAACCGATCGTGTGTATGCTCCAGAGCATTTTTAACGGCGTGAAAAACGGCCATTAAAAATTTCGAACATGCTCTATTTTTTCACGTCGTTTTTCATGACGTTTTTTTTTAACGACGTGAAAAACGATAGTGTGTATATTTTTACGAGGGGAAAAAAAACACGCATGCTCAGAATCAAGTATGAGACGGGAGCGCTCGTTCTGGTAAAACTAGCGTTCGTAATGGAGATAGCACATTCGTCACGCTGTAACGGACTGAAAAGCACGAGGCTGAAAAGCGCGAATCGCCACTCAAAGTTTACTAACATGAAGGGTGGCGCCATTCGAATGGAACTTCCCCTTTATAGTGCCGTCGTACGTGTTGTATGTCACTGCGCTTTGCTCGAGCGTTTTTTTTAATGATCGTGTGGATGCAAGACAGGCTTAAGAGGAAACATGAAAAAAAAAACGACTAGAAAAATGTTGGTTAAAAAAATGGCATGAAAAACGATCGTGTGTACGCCGCATTAGAGGCCTAATAATCAATGAAATATCTAAAATTAAACTGGCCACAAGACAACTAGAGGAGGAGGTAATCCAAAGAGTTTAACAAACAGAACAAGAATATATATTATGCTCCAATAAGGAGAAACATGGAGCATGGCAGCAAGCGCAGAAGCTATATAAAAATTTGGTCATAATCAAGGCAGAAAAAAGTAGATTTATGCAGAGCCAGAAGCACTATGAAATGGGGGAACAGGTGAGTCATATGTTGGCAATGATCGCACGAAATCAGGAAGGTCCCTCTGGTATAGTTGCCATCGAAGACAGCAAGGGGATAGTGAAGTATGATACAGAGAGTATTCAAAAGATATTTGAAAGATTTCTATTCACGGTTGTATGAATCTGAAATCTCAAATATAAGGGAACAGACTGAACAATTTTTGGATAAGTTAACTATACCCAAACTAACTTCAATAGAAAGTGAGTCCCTGGATACTCCTATAACTCTGGCGGAGCTGGAAAAAGCAGTGGAGCAAATTCAAAATAACAAAATCACCAGGAACGGATGGACTTCCTGTTGAGATATATAAATTATATGGTCAGATATTGATCCCAGAACTTCTCGAAGTACTGAACGAAGCATATATCTCACAGGAACTCCCTAAATCAATGATGGAAACAATAATAATTTTAATTTTAAAACCAGATAAGGACCCATTAAAGCCAGGCTCATATCGCCCAATCTCCCTCCTTACATCTGATGTCAAGATATCAGCTAAGGTTTTTGCTAAACAGATTATCCAGACACATTGACATCTTGATCCATAGGGACCAAACAGGTTTTATCCCCGCTAGATCAGCAGCAGCAAACATCTGCAGACTCTTTTTGAATCTGCAACTGCCAATGGATAACGGGGGAGCTGGGGCCATCTTGTCATTGGGTGCCCAGAAGGCATTTGACATGGTAGAATGGGAGTACCTATGGACTGTTTTGATTGCCTTTGGTATAGGTCCAGGCTTTATATCCTGGCTAAAATTATTATATAAAGATCCAAGGGCAAGATTGAGGATCAATGACACTGCCACCAGCTTTCCCGTTATCCCGGGGAACTAGACAGGGCTGCCCTCTGTCCTTGCTGCTGTTTGCATTGGCAGTGGAACCACTGGCCGCTGCGATCAGACAGTCCGCAGGGATAGAGGGATTCCAACGTGCAGGTAGAGAAGACAAAATAGCCTTGTATGCAGATGATGCCTTAATTTTCCTGAGTGACCCCACAAAATCCTTAGATGAACTCATGGGTCTTGTCTCTGCATTTGGACAGCTTTCAGGGTTTCGCATTAATTGGGAGAAGCCGGTACTGATGCCGCTACATAAAGCAAATATCCTATTACCAGACTGTGCAAAACAAATTCAAATAAAATATAAAATTAAGTATCTAGGGATTAAAGTAACGCAAAAAGTGGGGGATTATGTGGACCTTAATCTTAGAACATTACTGAATAGGTTTAACGATAAATGTATGACCTGGTGCAAACTCCCATTGACTATGATTTGCAGAGCCAATCTTTTAAAGATGATTTGGGCCCCACAACTATTGTACATTTTTCATAATAGTCCGATGTGGATAGCTACATTTTGGTTCAGAAGGATAGAATCTCTTTCGTGAACTAATTTGGAAGAAAAAATATGCAGGTATTAAATTAACAACTTCTAGCTAAGGATGAGGGGGGATTGGCTATCCCACATCCAAAAAACGATTTAGCTTCACAAACTCAGCAATTTTATGGCTGGACAGAGACAGATGAGAATGATCCCATACAGAGACCATTACTCCCGTTTGGTAAGGGATACCCATTGCTGTACTTATTATAAGTTTTTGTCTCTCATAAAAGATAAGAAATTCACGACGGGCAAATTAACTAGCAAGGTATGGCTAGAAATAAAAAAGATTACTAACATTACAGGCTACACTTCCTACACACCAATATGGAACAACTCAAACTATGAGGAGTTGCAGAGATTAGAGGGATTTGAACCTTGGCGAATTCAGGGGCTGAGATATGTGGAACAACTGTTCCGGAATGATAACATAAAATCATTTGCGCAAATGACACAGGAATTTAGCATTCCGAGACAGAGGTTCTTTCAGTATCTCCAGCTTAGACATGCCCTTCATGCCCAGGCCCAGATATCTGTATTTAAGCTCAATACCTCTAAAATAATAACACTGCTGAAGAAAGGGGATCAAAAGAAAGGACTCATCTCTAAAGTATATGAGATATTGCAGAACAAACATAAGGAATCAGTAACAGTACAGGCTAGGGCACAGTGGGAACGAGACCTGGGAGCACTGACTGATGCTCAGTGGTTAGAGGTCTTAACCGCGATTCCAAAGGTATCACTGTCAACCACTCAAAAGTTAACACAACTTTTTATTACACATAGATCATATTATACCCCAGAAAAATTGTTCAAATGGAAAGGTAGGGAATTCTTTTTATGCCCACGTTGTAATGGTGCACCGGCTAATCTGTTACACATGCTGTAGAGATGCCCCAAACTTCATCGGTATTGGCAGGCTATAACTAAAAATATAAACAGCGTGTTATGTATAGAAATGCCACTAGACCTGAAAATATGCCTATTAAACATAATGGAACTAAATATTTAAAAAAATACCTATATCGCAATGACGAGAGGCCTGTTTCAGGCTCGAAAAATTAATAGCCCAGAAATAGATATCTAAATACCCCCCGATGGTTGAAGAATACAAATTAAAGAAACTATAATAAAGGAGGAATTTATACACAGAGGGAGTAGAGATAAATTTGATGCCATTTGGAAAGGATGGGTAGAGGCTTGGGACCATGAAAATTCAAGATGATCCAACATGGGAGATGGTTGGGTGTCTGTGGGGTTGAGGAGGAGGGGAGGCGTATGGCAGGTGTTATTTTTTTCTCTCGCTTTTGGGTGAGTGAATGTAAGAAGTAAGACAATGTATCTGGATAAATGTATGTATAACCTGTATTGCTATGAACTTAATAAAAAAAGTACTGAATCAAAAAAAAAATGGCTCTTCTTAGATGGGGGGTCCTTAATAATGGTCCTAAATGAGCAGAGAGCTAGTGACTGTTAGTCATTGGCTCTTTGTCTGCCCCTCTAGCACTTACTGGAGCACCAGGCTGTGTATGGGGCAAAGGCAGCTGGCTCAGGCTCTCGGCAGCTCACTAAGAGGCTGAGTCAACTGCCGATCAAGGCATCTGAAAATATCCTGATATTAAAGCAAAGCATTTGTATTTTCTTTTATTTTAACCTTTTCCTGTAGTTGCAGACTTGCTTACCAGAGAGCCTGGTCCCACTGTTATCTTACTTTGTAAGCCACTGACCTAAACAGGAATGTGTAGGTGTCTGGACCTTAAAGTGGTGTTAAAGTCAGATTTGTTTCCTAAATCAGATAGAAATAACTCACAAACAACCTCACAGAAAATGTAATTGTCCCCTGACCGTGCTGCTACATTCCCTGTCACGGGGAATGCCATACACAGACAGCCAATACAGGTGATCAGATCATTGGGCTGCACTTAAGGAATCAGGAACAGAGTAAGTGAAAATATATATATTTATTGAAGATAAAGACACACGTGAAATCAAACAACAGCAAACCATGAACAAGAAATTAATACAAGAGAACACAACAAACCCCAAAACAACCTAATCTAACTATCTAACTAATATATACAAGTAAAGGGAACACACATACATAAACAGGGCAAGGACGAGAGACAAGGGGAGCAGAAGGCCAGGTACTGGGAGCAGTCAGCAAGGGGGAGCTGGAAGCTGGTATCAGGGGACAGGTCTCGGGGGACAGGATACAAGGAACAGAGTCCAGGACAAGGCAGGAAACGGATCAGGTTCAGGCAATGGATCAGGCTTACAGAAGGAATCCTGGAGCATTGAGCCTTGGTTAAGGGCGGGCTTATATAGTCCAGCAGACCCAGATCAGGTGTGTTTGATGGCTGGTGGAAAGTCTTGGTGGGGAGACACCCGCTGGTGGCCACCAGAACTACACCCACTGGTGCCGAATGCAACAGTGCCACAAGCAGGTGAGCCCAGTAATGACACCATTCCTGACATTCCCATTCCCTCTGTACCCCCTGGACCTTTGGAGTTCTGTGCGACTATCCACTTGCCAACTACCCTATAGCACATTTAGTGCTACAGGGCGGCCTCGCTGCACAGGATCACATACATATATGTAGTGGCATCCCCGACCTTCAAAAGGCCTAATGGTGACCTCCAGAGTTAGGGAGAGCTGACATCCTTCTTCACAGTATGGGTTACTAGGCATGGTGGGTGTAATGCAAGTTGAAAACATGGGCGCCAGTCACTTTTTGGATGTGAACAAAAGAGATTTATTGTCTCTTAACATGAACAGAGGGAGAGAGGGTTTAGGGCCAGGACACCCTTAGGCAGATGCAACAACAATTGACAGACAGCTATACAGGTAGAGGGTCTTTTAGCTGGATGCAGCAACTGTATTTGTAGAACTGCTGTCTCCTATGGCAACTGAACTTTGAACAGTCAATAGAGATCCATACACAACTCACAGTAACCAGTTCTAGATCTTTTCTCACCTCGCACAGTATCCTACTGTAGATCTTCACTCACTTAGCTCCCGGTCTCTCACTGGTCTTCTAGATGACAGTCATCACTGGATCCCCTGAGCTCTTCCACAGCTAACTCGCTGTATTCTCCTCAATCGTCACCCATGCTAACCCACTGGGTCCCTGGCTTGGCACTCTGCTAAAGCTTTCCCACTTGTTCACCATCCCCGACTAGTGAATAAGGCTGCTGTGGTACTTCTTCAGACTTCCATAACTGTCCTCCGATAACCGGAGTGGTTGTCCCTTAATAGCAACTGTGTCTCCTTTATCTCTGACCTTGATCCTCACTTGCCTCTGTTAACAGGAGTGGTCATCCCATGTGGCAACTGCTTCTCGCTCACCGCTGGCAACAATGCGGTTCCCCATCTGGTGGAACCTCTGCAACTTGGTTGGGATTCCAGCCAAAAGCCCCAACCCCGCACTGCTTCTCCCAAACCTTGATAGGCCTCAGACAGCCTAGCAGCCAGGTGCTCCTGGGATAGGCCTCAGGCTTCTGGCCTAGCAACCCAGAGCCTTGTGACACACGTCCAACCAGACAGCCGTCTGGGTGACACAGAACCATGACCACCCGACTCCTCCCGAATAAATAGGCTCTCCCAGCAGGCCAATGGACTAAAGAAACCCCTGCCAATTGGCTGAGACAACCCATCCACTCCTAGTCTGAATTCACTATGCCCTAGGCATTCTAATGCCACAGGTAAAAATGCCACCTAGTAACAGAAGAAAGAGGTCCATCCAATCCAGAGTTAGGGAAAAGCCAGTGAATTCCCTATCAGCCAGGCTAGTTACCACCCAGTAAGCTAAATTTGTTAGCAACCCTGCCTACTACCAGGGTGCTACATATACGTGATCCTGCACTTCTGGGTTTCCGGCGCAAAACCGACGGCTTGCTCCTGCTGTGATTTTACACAGCGGGAGCTGATCAGCAGGCCCCGTGGACCCGATGTCTGCTGGCACCCACTGATAGTTTGGTACACTGACAAAATGACAGTCTGCCTATGTAAACAAGGCAGATTGCTTTTCTGTCAGTACAGAAGGCATGGATCCTGTGTTTCTGTAAAGCAGGAACACCAATCTGTGCCTTCCACTAGTAAAAGCACCTCCCCCACTACACAAAATCACCAGCTAGGCACACATTTAACCCTTTGATTGCCCCTGATGTTAACCTCTTCCCTGCCAGTAGTACAGCGAGTGCATATTTTTAGCACTGATCACTGTATTAGTGTCACTTGTGGCCCAAAAAAAGTGTCAAAAGTGTCCAATTTGTCCGCCGCAATATCACAGTCCCACTATAAGTCGCTGATTGCCATTACTAGTAAAAAATAAATAAAAAAAATACATAAATATATCCCATAGTTAGTAGACGCTATAACTTTTGCACAGACAGACCAAGCAATATTATTGAGATTTGGGGATTTTACCCAAAAATATGTAGCAGAGTACATATTGGCCTAAATTGAGGAGAAAATTTGATGTTTTACATTTTTTTTTTATATTGGATGCGTTTTACAGCAGAAAGTAAAAAAAATATTTTTATTTAAAAAAAATTGTCGGTTGCTTTTTGTTTATATCTCAACAATCAAAAACCGCAGCGGTGATCAAATAACACCAAAAGAAAAAAACTATACCAAAAGAAAAAAATACCTACATTTTATTTGGGTACAGCGTCGCACCAACACACGGTTTTCAGTTAAAGTAACGCAGTGCCGCATCGCAAAAAAATGGCCTAGTCAGGAAGAGGGAGTAAATCTTTCGGAGGTATAGTGGCTATACAATGTGTACACTCCCACTCTGTACTACAATTATACGTGCAGCCATTCAGAATGTCATGCACACAGAGCAAATACCATGCCTCTAATCCTCCACAGTGGAGATTAAGGGCAGCTTTGCTTCCTTCTCCTACTGGCTGTGTGTAAGGCACGATGAACGCCTGTATGTAGAGCTGTGGTACAGAGCAGGAGCACGCATGTTTCAGAGACTCACACAGGACTCCATAGGTCCCAATGGCACAATGGGCACAGAAAGAACAGGAATATAAGGGCATTGCCAGGGGATAATTAAAAAAAGAGCTCAGTCGAGAAAATTTTTCAAATAATTGTATATATTTTTTTCTTCTTTACCCGATTTGGAAAAACAAAAATTTGATTTTAATATTACTTTAAAAAGCTATGCATTTTCCAAGTCAGTGACTCACTAAGTAATGAAAGTTAGTCTAATAAAAAAAAAAGGTGACCTTCAGTAAAAAATAAATAAATTGAATTATCCATTTCACCATCTGCCAATGGATAGGAGTCAAAATGGGTAATGCAAATTGATGTCTAACCTCACAGTTATTCCTCACACCTAATGCCCCGTACACACGATCCGAAAATTGGACGACAGATCGTCCGAATTTTTTCGTTTACTAGTCGCAAGTAGAAATGGAATAGGTTACTAAAGTCACGAAAATTCTCGTACGACAGAAAAAAATAAAAATAAATCGGAAGTGATGTCATGTGTTGTAATGTATTTGTGTTGTATTTTTGGACGACAACTATACTGACTAAACGAAAATCGTCCGATTAGGTATCGTACGAGGAAAATTTTCGTGCATGTCTGATAAAATAATATCGGATGAACTGCCATGATCGGCTCACGGAAGCCCTGTACTAACGATCCGATTATCGTACGATTCTTCCTTGGATGACATTTTTCATACGATATTCGGATCGTGTGTATGGGCCATAATGCAAAAAAAAATCCTGGCTGGAGATCTCCTTTACTAGTAGATGTGGAACCCCCCCCAACCATCTAGAAATATTTCCTTCACAGAAATATTTTTAGTACAATATGCAGATATTATTCATAATTGTTAATCGACATTCTCGGAACCCTGCATATCAAGCTACTGTTATACTTCCTTCGCTCTAATTAGCTCTTGTTAATGAAAGACGCAAAATGAAAAATAATTTTTAATAATCAGAATAATAAATGTTAGCCATCTGACAATTCAATTTAAACATCAGTCAATGTGTAAGTGCTATTCCAGGTGATCCAATGGCGGTTTGATTACTTGGAAATATTTTTCTTTAGATGTACCTGATTACTGCTGACAAAGTACTTGACTTGTTATTTCCACGGTGACATTTACACGTTTTAAATCACATCAAATTAAACAGGTCGAAAGACAAGTGTGAGCTAAAATGTAAAAATATCTGTCAGATTTGTATTTTTTCCTTGTTTGCCTCGGAAAGTGGTTCTTTGATTGTCCATTAGAGACTTGTTTACATTACTCCAAAAGCTCCATTTAGTTTTCTTGACAAGGTGGAATAAGTGACTAGCTGTGATGGATAGAGGCACCTGTCCTAATGGCTGCTCACACTGTGCCCACTAGTGCACGTTACAGTGATAAATTGACAACAGTTGGGACATGCTCTGCTAGCAGCAAGAATGAGGCTAGTAGGACAAACACAGGCGGTTAGTAAGTCTGTTTTAATATTCCTAGAAAAACGTACATAAGCTTTTGGTCTTGTAATGAAAATTAAAGAAAAGTATTTGTTAAAAGCACATCAACAACATATTATCTTAGCTTTGTTTTCTGCAAATTATGTACGCTGCCTCTACAGGTTGTATACAAATGCAAGGAAATGATGGCAAATGCATTGTGTTCTACTATACTCCAGCTTTTTATATGTATAGCTTTTAGGCCAGCTTTGCAAGGTTCTAACCACGAGTGATGTCACACTTCTAACCATAGTGATGTCACCGTCCATAAGGGGCGCAGGGACATGCCCCCCCAAAGTTCAGCGCCACCCCCAAAGTTCATATTCATAGAACTATTTATTTTTAAATAAATGATAATATAACTAACATTTTTTAACATCTTAATGTTAAAAACGTTTAGTCATATTATAATTTATTTAAAAATAAATTGTTCCACTGTACGGGGCACCGGACTAATAGCCGTTTATTAGCACCGTCATTTTTTTTTATCAAGCACAGGATTAGAGCCTGAGGCTCTAATTGGCTTGTTTAATGTTTTCCTCGAGGCGCAAAGCACTTTTAACTTTAGCAAATGAAAATTCGCCATCACGTCACTTCTGGTTTCTCGTCTCGGAAGATTTGGGACATGGAAGATGCTGCCTGCCAGGTATCATGGGAGCAGTGACAGGCCAGACTGGAGGCTGCAGGTAAGGACCTGGACTATCCACTTAAGCCCCGGACCATTTGGTAGCTAAAGGACCAGAGGTGAATTCAGAATTTTGCACTGCGCTGCTTTAACTGTAAATTGTGCGGACATGCAATGTTGTACCCAAACAAAATTTGCGTCCTTTTCTTCCCACAAATAGAGATTTCTTTTAATGGTATTTGATTGCCTCTGCGATTTTTATTTTTTGCGATATAAATGGAAAAAGACCGAAAATTTGGAAAAAAAATTATATTTTCTACTTTTTGTTATAAGAAAAATCGAATAAACTCAATTGTAGTCATACATTTAGGCCAAAATGTATTCAGTCACATGTTTTTAGTAAAAAAAATGTCAATAAGCGTATATTTATTGGTTTGCGCAAAAGTTATAGAGTTTACAAACTAGGGTACATTTTCTGAAATTTACACAGCTTTAAATTTATGACTGCCTATCTCATTTCTTGAGGTGCTAAAATGACAGGGCAGTACAAAACCCCCCCAAATGACCACATTTTGGAAAGTAGACACCCCAAGGAAATTGCTGAGAGGCATGTTGAGCCCATTGAATTTTTTTTTTGTCCCAAGTGATTGAATAATGACAAAAAAAAAAATTACAAAAAGTTGTCACTAAATGATATATTGCTCACACATGCCATGGTTATATGTGGAATTACACCCCAAAATACATTTTTCTGCTTCTCCTGAGTACGGGGATACCACATGTGTGGGACTTTTTAGGAGCCTAGCCGCGTACGGGACCCCGAAAACCAAGCACCGCCTTCAGGATTTCTAGGCACAAATTTTTGATTTCACTCCTCACTACCTATCACAGTTTCGAAGGCCATAAAATGCCAAAATCGCACAAAACCCCCCCAAATGACCCCATTTTGGAATATAGACACCCCAAGCTATTTGCTGAGAGGAATGGCGAGTATTTTACAGCTCTCATTTGTTTTTGAAAATGAAGAAAGAAAATATATATATATATATATATATTTTTTTTTTTCAATTTTCAAAACTTTGTGACAAAAAGCGAGATCTGCAAAATACTCACAATACCTCTCAGCAAATAGCTTGGGGTGTCTACTTTCCAAAATGGGGTCATTTGGGGGGGTTTTGTGCTATCTGGGCATTCCATGGCCTCCGAAACTGTGATAGGCAGTGAGAAGTGAAATCAAAAATTTACACCCTTAGAAAGCCTGAAGGTGGTGCTTGGTTTTTGGGGTCCCGTACGTGGCTAGGCTCCCAAAAAGTCTCACACATGTGGTATCCCCGTACTCAGGAGAAGCAACAGAATGTATTTTGGGGTGTAATTCCACATATGCCCATGGCATGTTTGAGCAATATATCATTTAGTGACAACTTTGTGCAAAAAAAAAAAATTGTTGTTTTTCCGCAACTTGTTTTAACATATAAAATATTCCATGGACTCGACATGCCTCTCAGTATATAGCTTGGGGTGTCTACTTTCCAAAATGGGGTCATTTGGGGGGGTTTTGAACTGTTCTGGCATTTTATACACAACATTAGGAAGCTTACATCCACTCTTCTAACCACTTGAAGACAAAGCCCTTTTTGACACTTTTTGTTTACATGAAAACATTTTTTTTTGCAAGAAAATTATGTTGAACCCCCAAACATTATATATATTTTTAAAGCAAAGGCCCTACAGAGTAAAATGGTGGGTGTTGCATTTTTTTTTCTACACAGTATTTGCGCAGCGATTTTTCAAACGCATTTTTTGGGTTAAAAAATACACTTTTTTAATTTTAATGCACTAAAACACACTATATTGCCCAAATGTTTGATGAAATAAAAAAGATGATCTTAGGCCGAGTACATAGATACCAAACACGACATGCTTTAAAATTTCGCACAAACGCGCATTGGCGACAAACTACATACATTTTTAAAAGCCTTTAAAAGCCTTTACAGGTTACCCCAGTAGATTTACAGAGGAGGTCTACTGCTAAAATGATTGCCCTCGATCTGACCTTCGCGGTGATATCTCACATGCATGGTGCAATTGCTGTTTACATATGACGCCAGACCGACGCTTGCGTTCGCCATTGGGCAAGAGCAGGGCAGGACAGGGGTGCTTTTTTTTTTCCTTTTTTTTTTATTATTAATTTTGCTTTTTTATTTTATTTTTAAATTGTTCCTTCCAAGTATTTTTTTTTTTATCATTTTTATTGTTATCTCAGGGAATGTAAATATCCCCTATGATAGCAATAGGTAGTGACAGGTACTCTTTTTTTGAAAAAACTGGGGTCTTCTAGACCCTAGATTTTTCCTCTGCCCTCAAAGCATCTGACCACACCAAGATCGGTGTGATAAAATGCATTCCCAATTTCCCAATGGCGCTTTTTATATCCGGGGGGGGGCATTCCCTCCCACTGCTTGTAAAAGCAGTCCAGAGGCTAATTAGCCGCTAGGATTGCTTTTACATGAAAGCCGGCCGCAGGCTGAAAAGAATGATACCAAGATGATACCTAAACCCACAGGCATCATTCTGGTATAAACATTCAAAGTCCAGCAACATACCAGTACGTTGCTGGTCCTTGTTGGACATGTATTGTAATCTTTTTTTTTCATGCAGCCAGTTGGCTGAACGAAAAAAGAGATTGATCGGTGGGTATGCCCACCATTAGAATACCGCCCTTCATCCACCCACTTCCAATGATGGGCATTCACGCACCATTTATATATGCCAAAGCATGGGGGCATCCTCCCGCAAAAAAGTTATGCCGCACACACATGGTCGGACTTTTCCACGGGCAAGCCTCAGTCGGAATTTCGACCGTATGTACGCGGCATTAGGAGCAAAATCGCTCCTCCGCCCCTGCTGCCCCAATGCTTCGGCATATTTGCTTTTTTTTTTTAACCGTGGTGGTGAAATCACCTCCTACAGCACTGGAGTCGCAGGGATCAGGCCTGTCTCTGCGAACGCTGCAGTTATGTGTGTTTTTGTTTTGTAAGTGACAGTGATCGATCGATACTGCACTTGGGTGGCCTGGGCTGGACGGAGGGGCAAAACGCAGGTGCCAGCAGGTATCTGGGCTGATCCCGCTAACACTGCGTTTTTGGGAACCCTAAACTGCTGGGGACGCTAGTATAGATCTGATCAGATCAGATATTGATCTGTTCAGATACTATACCACTAAGGGGGGTGTATGCTTCACGCGTGGGTGTTAGCGTTACTGGCACTAACCTGACGCTGCCTGGGGTGTGACTCAGACCCTCTCTGACGCTAAAACCTAATTGATATCACCCGCCGGGCGATCAGGGGGTTAAACCTTTATTGGGTTATATACACAGCGGGTGCCCTGACACTATAAAAAGCAAACTAACTAACCAGCGTCACCCGTAACACTTATATGGTGATCACTGGTGAAAGGGTTAACTAGGGGCAATCAGGGGGTTAAAACCTTTATTAGATAATATATGGGGGTACCTGACGCTATAAAAACCTGCGGCGAACCTAAAAAAAATTACCAGCTACCGATCTGCATCACCGACACTAAGACAGCGTTTAGAAAAACGATCGCTTAGCGACAGTGGTGATGGGGGTGAAAGGGTTACCTGGGGGGCGATCAAGGGGGTTAAACCTTTATTAGATAATATATTGGGGTACCTGACGCTATAAAAACATGCGGCGAACCTAAAAAAAATTACTGGCTACCGATCTGCATCACCGACACTAAGACAGCGTTTAGAAAAACGATCGCTTAGCGACAGTGGTGATAGGGGGTGAAAGGGTTACCTGGGGGGCGATCAAGGGGGTTAAACCTTTATTAGATAATATATTGGGGTACCTGACGCTATAAAAACCTGCGGCGAACCTAAAAAAAATTACTGGCTACCGATCTGCATCACCGACACTAAGACAGCGTTTAGAAAAACGATCGCTTAGCGACAGTGGTGTTGGGGGTGAAAGGGTTACCTGGGGGGCGATCAAGGGGGTTAAACCCTTATTAGATAATATATTGGGGTACCTGACGCTATAAAAACATGCGGCGAACCTAAAAAAAATTACTGGCTACCGATCTGTATCACCGACACTAAGACAGCGTTTAGAAAAACGATCGCTTAGCGACAGTGGTGATAGGGGGTGAAAGGGTTACCTGGGGGGCGATCAAGGGGGTTAAACCTTTATTAGATAATATATTGGGGTACCTGACGCTATAAAAACCTGCGGCGAACCTAAAAAAAATTACCAGCTACTGATCTGCATCACTGACACTAAGACAGCGTTTAGAAAAACGATCGCTTAGCGACAGTGGTGATGGGGGTGAAAGGGTTACCTGGGGGGTGATCAAGGGGGTTAAACCTTTATTAGATAATTTATTGGGGTACCTGACGCTGTAAAAACATGCGGCGAACCTAAAAAAAATTACTGGCTACCGATCTGCATCACCGACACTAAGACAGCGTTTAGAAAAACGATCGCTTAGCGACAGTGGTGATAGGGGGTGAAAGGGTTACCTGGGGGGCGATCAAGGGGGTTAAACCTTTATTAGATAATATATTGGGGTACCTGACGCTATAAAAACCTGCGGCGAACCTAAAAAAAATTACTGGCTACCGATCTGCATCACCGACACTAAGACAGCGTTTAGAAAAACGATCGCTTAGCGACAGTGGTGATAGGGGTGAAAGGGTTACCTGGGGGGCGATCAAGGGGGTTAAACCTTTATTAGATAATATATTGGGGTACCTGACGCTATAAAAACCTGCGGCGAACCTAAAAAAAATTACCAGCTACCGATCTGCATCACCGACACTAAGACAGCGTTTAGAAAAACGATCGCTTAGCGACAGTGGTGATGGGGGTGAAAGGGTTACCTGGGGGGCGATCAAGGGGGTTAAACCTTTATTAGATAATATATTGGGGTACCTGACGCTATAAAAACCTGCGGCGAACCTAAAAAAAATTACTGGCTACCGATCTGCATCACCGACACTAAGACAGCGTTTAGAAAAACGATCGCTTAGCGACAGTGGTGTTGGGGTGAAAGGGTTACCTGGGGGGCGATCAAGGGGGTTAAACACTTATTAGATAATATATTGGGGTACCTGACGCTATAAAAACATGCGGCGAACCTAAAAAAAATTACTGGCTACCGATCTGTATCACCGACACTAAGACAGCGTTTAGAAAAACGATCGCTTAGCGACAGTGGTGATAGGGGGTGAAAGGGTTACCTGGGGGGCGATCAAGGGGGTTAAACCTTTATTAGATAATATATTGGGGTACCTGACGCTATAAAAACCTGTGGCGAACCTAAAAAAAATTACCAGCTACCGATCTGCATCACTGACACTAAGACAGCGTTTAGAAAAACGATCGCTTAGCGACAGTGGTGATGGGGGTGAAAGGGTTACCTGGGGGGTGATCAAGGGGGTTAAACCTTTATTAGATAATTTATTGGGGTACCTGACGCTATAAAAACATGCGGCGAACCTAAAAAAAATTACTGGCTACCGATCTGCATCACCGACACTAAGACAGCGTTTAGAAAAACGATCGCTTAGCGACAGTGGTGATAGGGGGTGAAAGGGTTACCTGGGGGGCGATCAAGGGGGTTAAACCTTTATTAGATAATATATTGGGGTACCTGACGCTATAAAAACCTGCGGCGAACCTAAAAAAAATTACTGGCTACCGATCTGCATCACCGACACTAAGACAGCGTTTAGAAAAACGATCGCTTAGCGACAGTGGTGATAGGGGGTGAAAGGGTTACCTGGGGGGCGATCAAGGGGGTTAAACCTTTATTAGATAATATATTGGGGTACCTGACGCTATAAAAACCTGCGGCGAACCTAAAAAAAGTTACCAGCTACCGATCTGCATCACCGACACTAAGACAGCGTTTAGAAAAACGATCGCTTAGCGACAGTGGTGATGGGGGTGAAAGGGTTACCTGGGGGGCGATCAAGGGGGTTAAACCTTTATTAGATAATATATTGGGGTACCTGACGCTATAAAAACATGCGGCGAACCTAAAAAAAATTACTGGCTACCGATCTGCATCACCGACATTAAGACAGCGTTTAGAAAAATGATCGCTTAGCGACAGTGGTGATAGGGGGTGAAAGGGTTACCTGGGGGGCGATCAAGGGGGTTAAACCTTTATTAGATAATATATTGGGGTACCTGACGCTATAAAAACCTGCGGCGAACCAAAAAAAAAATTACTGGCTACCGATCTGCATCACCGACACTAAGACAGCGTTTAGAAAAACGATCACTTAGTGACAGTGGTGATAGGGGGTGAAAGGGTTACCTGGGGGGCGATCAAGGGGGTTAAACCTTTATTAGATAATATATTGGGGTACCTGACGCTATAAAAACATGCGGCGAACCTAAAAAAAATTACTGGCTGCCGATCGGCATCACTGACGCTAAGACAGCGATCAGAAAAATGATTGCTTAGCGACAGTGGTGATAGGGGGTGAAAGGGTTATCTGGGGGGTGATCAGGGGGTTAAACCTTTATTAGGGGGGGTTAGGGGGCTACACTGGACCTAAGACTAAACTTTGGTGACACTTTTACAGTCACAAATGTCACTGATTGCAGTGATCACTAAATAAATGGTCACTGCAATCAGTGACACTGTGACTGGGGGCTGGGGGGTGATCTGGGGGGTGATTTGGGGTGTCTGGGGGGGCGATTTTTGTCCCTATGTGTCCTGGTGTCAGTGTAGTGTTGTGTGCACTGACCTGATGTCTTCTCTTGTATGGCGCTCGGTATATGTGAGCGCCGCACCAGAGATGACATCACTTCCTCCTGCTCCCTCTGTCTGACACAGACAGAGGGGGCATTTCCATTCGCCGGGAGCGATCGCGAGGGGGTGGCCAGAAACGAATGGCTGCCCCCTCATCCCGGAACGCTACCGGACACTTAGCCACCGCTCACTGTATAGGAGGGGGGTCCGATTGGACCCCCCAACTATACAAAGGCAATCACGTACACTCTACGTGATTGTGCCTGTCGGTGCCATTCTGCCGACGTATATATACAGTGAGCGGTCGTTAAGTGGCTATAGGGGCTTGTTTGCACCCCCCCCCAAAAAAAAAAAGAAGTATCACAAGGCACCACTGCTTAAAGTGTTTCCAAACCCAGGACCCTGCATTCACTATATCTGGTACACAGGACATGGAAATGCAATTATTTTAGTTAATATAAACTCCTAAATACCATTTCTCATCAGCAGTATATGGCAGTCTTGTGACTTCTATCAGTGTCTGGTTAAAGCTTGTAGGAGGAGTTTTCATTCTATTCTGACTGTCCTATGAGGCGGTATAGGACCCCTGGCCCTCTGTCTGGACAGTGCTGATTTGCCCTGTGCTGATCACATGCACACTCCCATGAAAAAAAAAAAAAAACCTCTAGCAATACTCACAAAACTGAGCATGCGAAGAGAGACTCCAAAGGTTCTCTATTAGGAGATAGATTGGGGACAGTGTAGGAAGGGGGGAATCAGAGAAGACCGGATCAAACAGACATTTTACACAATGCGTAGGATTAACCCCTTAGGTACCACAGTGAGTATAACAAGCATGCTTTACTGCATATACAGACTGATTTTATGGTTGTGGATTTAGTAACACTTTAGGTGGTGTGTTAAAAAGAGAAGAGAAGTAGGCTGCTTGTTCTTACTGGAATGCATAGGGCAACATGGGTTGTGGCAAGTGCACTGCCATGCATTGCAATAAATTCTTTAAGGGACTGTAAGCTTCATGCAGTCTATAAGAATGCAAATCTCACTTGAAGCAGGTTAAATGCACCTGATAGTGAAAAGCTGTTAAAGATCCCACTCAGTCATTTTAAGTAAACAAAACAGGGCAATGTATATTGAAAAAAAAAAAAACACTGAAGAAGTTTTTAGTATGACTCAGTGTTGCCTGGAAAGGGTTCACAGCGATGAAATGCCAATTCATCCAGTGAGAATGTTCCTTTAAACTACAATACATAGCTTCACAGTATGTCTAAAAGCGGGCTTGTTCCAGCCAAGATTACCTAGGTATTGCATGCAAAAAGAAAAACTTTGCTCTCCTCATGCATATGCAGAGACTGTCAGGATTCAGCAGCAGAAATGACCAGGTCTGCGTGGCTACACTCAGAAACCGAGACCAGATTATATATGCTTAACCACTTCAATACCGGGCCAATTCTGACACTTCTCACACAAACATTACTTAGATCTCCCCCCCCCCCCCTCCCCATACACAGTATCTCACAAAAGTGAGTAGATCCCTCACATTTTTGTAAATATTTTATTATATCTTTTCATGTAAAAAAAAGATGTGCTAAAGAAGCTGAAGGTAAAGGTGATGGACTGGCCAAGTCCAGACCTAAACCCTATTGAGCATCTGTGGGGCACCCTCAAACAGAAGATGGAGGAGCACAAGGTCTCCAAAATCCACCAGCTCCGTGATGTCGTCATGGAGGAGTGGAACAGGACTCCAGTGGCAAACTGTGAAGCTCTGTGAACTCCATGCCCAAGAGGGTTAAGGCAGTGCTGGAATATAATGGTGGCCACACAAAATATTAACACTTTGGGCCCAATTTGGACATTTTTACTTAGGGGTGTACTCACTTTTGTTGCCAGCGGTTTAGCCATTAATGGCTGTGTGTTGAGTTATTTTGAGGGGACAGCAAATTTACACCATTATACAAGCTGTACACACACACTACTTTACATTGTAGCAAAGTGTCATTTCTTCAGTGTTGTCACATGAAAACATATAATAAAATATTTACAAAAAAGTGAGGGGTGTACTTACTTAAAAAAAATAATTTAAAAAAATAACTTTTTTTACACCGTTCCTTTATTTACATTTTATAAACTTTATTGCTGCCACAAGGGATGAACAACATCCCTTGTGACCACTTGGGCCCTGACCGGTCCTCTTTATGGAGAGATTTGGGCAGATCTCTCCTGTGGCCTCTAATGCAGCCGCTCAGACATAGATCAGTCTGATTGACTGCTTTCCTGGCAGATAATGGACAGGTAAAGAAAGAACCAAAATCAGAAGTGACAAAATCCCTGTCACTTCCAGTCTCTGGGGTCATAGATAGGGAGGGAACAACGCCAGTTCCTCTCTCCGTTCACTGCTGCAGATTCCGCTGGTCATATTGTTCCCAGGCTCCCCGATCAGACGGCGGTGGAAGAGGAGGGGGTTACTCCTTTCTGCCGCCTGCAGAAGTGATTGAGTGGCTGTTCAAAAACCCCAGTGACAGAATAATTGACTTATAAACCAAACAAAAAGAAGACCTAACCAACAGCTAACTATATACAATATATACAACATAGGAAACACAGAAAAGCAGGGGAAAACTGGGAGGTGCAGGGAGAGCATGTACAGAACAGCAGGATACAGGGTATAGTGAACAGGGCAAGAACAGAATACATGGCAACAGGCTCTGGCAGCAGCAAAACACTGAAGCAAGAGGCACCTAATAGAGGAGGCCTCAAATACCCTTCCCAGCAATCAGCCCAAGATAGAGACTGATTACTAGGATCTGCTGGCTGCTGAGAGACCCCCGCTGGTGGACACTGAAACTACAATCCTCTGCCCAGAGAACCACAGTGCCACCAGCAGGTGAACCAGGTCCTGACAGAGACTACACTTGGAAGAAGTTTTTTTGTACGCCTTTCACTAGGAGGCACTTGGGATATGTTAGTGCTCCCTTTTTGCTCTCCTATAAATGAGACCTAAAAGGTACCAATATAGATAAAAAAAACACATTATATCTCCTAACCATTTCACTAATATTGAGTAGAGTATTTGTTAAAAGGGCTTTCCCACTATCAGCACTACATTGAACAATAGGGGTTCTCTGCTGCCGAGTTAGTAGTTCCAATGTTTCTATAGCACTCGGATGGCAGGCTTTAAACTGGCTAGACACAGAATTTTCTTTTGACCAGTTCCAAATAAACCTGCTGAAACTTGTGCAATGGGTGGCCCTGCCAGCATCCTCTGGCTCAGGCCTTCAATCTTTAATAAAGAAGCCAGATGGAAAATTGTCAGCTGAACAGCAGCTGCATTCAATCAGATGCAACCACTGTTCAGCATTCTGACAGCTGTGGGTGTTGGCTGTCAGAATGTCACAATAGCCAACAAACGTGGGTGGGTGAATCAAGTGATTTTTGGTTGTTCAGTCTGCTGGATTGAACAAGAGAAATCTCACTTTGTTGGTCAGCTTTAATCCGTTTATTGAAGCTCAAGCCTGTTGGAACTTCAGCAGATTTATTGTGTTAGAGCTGGTCAACAATAAATGTGGCACTACAACTATAGGCTCCAGCAACCTTGAAGCTGTTTTTTGTAGTGTTTGAGAACAGCTTATAAGTGGGGCCTTGAGTTAGATAAACCTTGATGATGCTCATTAGATCGGGAGTGGAGGGATTTTCTATTTTACTGCAGCAGTAGAAAACCTTTTTAACAAAAAAGACGTACTCAGCTGAATTGAAAAGGAGGCGCAGGACATACAAGACAGGGTGGAAGTAGCTTACAGAAAAGGAATAGGTTAAGGAAAAGGGGGGTGTTTAAGGAAAGAACTTGTTCTTACCGGATTGGAGAGCAGGATGAGACGGGGAGGAGTTGTATGTATAGTCCAGGATAGAGGTGGAACAGAGGTCAGTAGTCTGGGAAAGAATCGTGGTGGAACGTCCCTCCCGCCCTAATGGAAGCGTTTCCTTTTTTTTTTTGGAGTGGACTGCTGAAGAGGGTCGTTGCAGTTGGGTCCTTGACGATGGGTATGAAAACATGAGGTATGTTAGGAAATGGTGGGACCCATCTCAGGTATGGAGTCTTCCCGGTTGGTCTGGTTTCAGTCTAGACTACCGGTTAATAAGTTGGTGGGGGTCTGTGGTCAGTTAGTGAATCCTCGAGGCGATTTTGGCGGTTGAGGACAGATGCTAACTGAAAGGTACCACAGACTCAAAAGTTGAAGATGGGGTCGTCAGGGACCGGCAACCAAGTATTTGGATTGGAGCTAGAATATTTAAATAATGGTTATAGTTTATTTGTTTTTTGTTAATAAATGGTCGAACAGGCCATTTAAATCCAGTAAGGTGTCAGTGTCATTATTCAATAGCAATGGTAAGGTTGCATGCATGTGTGGTTTGGGGTAGTAAGTTATCTGACTGCCCTAGTCATGACTTTGGCACAATGAGGTTTGAATAAAGCCAGGCTGGATATGTTTACAATTTTCTATTTCAATTTGGTTTAACGATGGGAACTTGTGCCTTAGGCCCCTAATGCTCTCTGAACTTACACACACTGAAGTTGACCATGTACTAGCTCAAAAGTACATGCAGCTTTATACCTTCATAAAACCCTAATAGTTTTTAGAAAAAAAGTTTAAAGCTCGACTCCAAGATTGTAACAAATTTGAACCACAACTTCCTGCTACTCATGACATTACATGTGTGTGTTTTTAAAACTCACAGAATTTTACCCTATTTATATTGGTGACATCATCCATGCAACAGGCATCATTTCCACTCACTTTGCAGTACCACTTGAAAACACTACAATTCCCATCATGCAATGGGCATGGCAATTCTCAATAGACATGATTATTGTTTAGCCAGTCAGTCAAGGATGGTGGTGCAGGTCAGACCAGAAGTCTCCTGGACTGTCAAAGGAAGAAAAGTAAGTGGGTGGGTCAGACTGGGAGTCTAAAACTCCTGGGTTATCCCATGGCAGCAGCGGCAACGCAATTACATTGCCACTCACTTGTAAATATATATATATATATATATATAAATTATATGATAGAGGTGTTACAAAACTGGAGTATGTTGAGAGAGTAAGAGAGTAAGCCACTGGTTCTATCAAATGGCAACGGCGAATTACCCCTTTTATGAGTCAAGATGTGATATTTTCTAAATGGGTGAATGGCTGCACTGAAAAGACAACAAATTGTTTAAATGGGAAGAAATTACCTATATAAATAAGTAAAAATAATTCTGCCCAGAGTTTAGCTTAAGCACCTATCACAAGATGAATAGGACTGCCAACGGAGTGGCCATTACAACATGCATTGCATAGGCATGGCCACTGTTCTTCAGAAAATCCACCATGAGAAATGTCATGTGGCCATAGCTGGAGCAAGATCTAGCTCTAAATTGGCTGCAAGAGAACAGCAGCACTGTGATGAAACAAAGGATAAAAAAACAACAACAAAAAAAAAAGTTAAAAACAAAACAAAAAAAAAAAACGAAAACATTTTATAAAACAAAAAAAAAATGCACAGTGCTTTATAAAACTAAATGTAATTTCAGTTATCTTTTTAACCTGCATTAAAAGAGACCTTCAGCCAAAAGCAACAAAATAAAAATAAGTAGCTCAGAAAAAATAAACAAACAAGCTTTTCCTTCAATATTCAGCTTCAATCAAGTATCCTCAATAGGGATGAGCTTCGTGTTCGAGTCGAACATACGTTCGACTCGAACATTGGCTGTTCGATCGTTCGACGAAGATCGAACGATTTGGGCCGTTCGCGCCAAATTCGAGTGACGCGAACGGCCCACAATGCACTACGCCATCGCAGTGTCATCCAGGCGCTGTGATTGGCCAAGCATGCACTGTGACCCCCGCATGCTTGGCCAATCACAGCGCCGGCAGCGAGGAGAGCAATGATTGGCCACAGGCAGGATGCCTGTGGCCAATTATTGCTGAGGGTGTTTAGTACACGCCCCACACTATAAAAGGCCGCCAGCACGGCGGCCTAGTGTAGTGTGTTCCGGAGCAGGGATAGAGTAGCATAGGCAGGGACAGTGACTGTTATTTCTTTCTTGCTTAACCTGGATTCCTTTAGTTTAGGGAAAGAGAAGGATAGGTAGGGAGAGTGTCAGTGTGTTTTGTGCTTCTGCTATAGTGTGCTTAAAAAAAACATTTATTCTAGGGACAGAAAACTCTAGGTAGGGACAGTGTCAGTTTCTTTCACTCTGCAAGTCCTTGTTTCCAGGGACCTGGAAGGACAGTGAGTGAATTGTCCTTTTGCTATATTGTGATTAAAAAAAACATTTATTCTAGGGACAGAAAACTCTAGGTAGGGACAGTGTCAGTTTTCTTTCACTCTGCAAGTCCTTGTTTCCAGGGACCTGGAAGGACAGTGAGTGAATTGTCCTTTTGCTATATTGTGATTAAAAAAAACATTTATTCTAGGGACAGAAAACTCTAGGTAGGGACAGTGTCAGTTTCTTTCACTCTGCAAGTCCTTGTTTCCAGGGACCTGGAAGGACAGTGAGTGAATTGTCCTTTTGCTATATTGTGATTTAAAAAAACATTTATTCTAGGGACAGAAAACTCTAGGTAGGGACAGTGTCAGTTTCTTTCACTCTGCAAGTCCTTGTTTCCAGGGACCTGGAAGGACAGTGAGTGAATTGTCCTTTTGCTATATTGTGATTAAAAAAAACATTTTTTTTCTAGGGACAGAAAACTGTAGGTAGGGAGAGTATTTTTTTTCTTTCACTCTGCAAGTCCTTGTTTCCAGGGACCTGTAAGGACAGTGAGTTAATTGTCCTTGTGCTATATTGTGCTGAAAAAAACATTTATTCCAGGGACAGAAAACTCTAGGTAGGGACAGTGTCAGTTTCTTTCACTCTGCAAGTCCTTGTTTCCAGGGACCTGGAAGGACAGTGAGTGAATTGTCCTTTTGCTATATTGTGATTAAAAAAAACATTTTTTTCTAGGGACAGAAAACTGTAGGTAGGGAGAGTGTTTTTTTTCTTTCACTCTGCAAGTCCTTGTTTCCAGGGACCTGTAAGGACAGTGAGTTAATTTTCCTTGTGCTATATTGTGATTAAAAAAAACATTTATTCTAGGGACAGAAAACTCTAGGTAGGGACAGTGTCAGTTTCTTTCACTCTGCAAGTCCTTGTTTCCAGGGACCTGGAAGGACAGTGAGTGAATTGTCCTTTTGCTATATTGTGATTAAAAAAAACATTTATTCTAGGGACAGAAAACTCTAGGTAGGGACAGTGTCAGTTTCTTTCACTCTGCAAGTCCTTGTTTCCAGGGACCTGGAAGGACAGTGAGTGAATTGTCCTTTTGCTATATTGTGATTAAAAAAAACATTTATTCTAGGGACAGAAAACTCTAGGTAGGGACAGTGTCAGTTTCTTTCACTCTGCAAGTCCTTGTTTCCAGGGACCTGGAAGGACAGTGAGTGAATTGTCCTTTTGCTATATTGTGATTAAAAAAAAACATTTATTCTAGGGACAGAAAACTCTAGGTAGGGACAGTGTCAGTTTCTTTCACTCTGCAAGTCCTTGTTTCCAGGGACCTGGAAGGACAGTGAGTGAATTGTCCTTTTGCTATATTGTGATTAAAAAAAACATTTATTCTAGGGACAGAAAACTCTAGGTAGGGACAGTGTCAGTTTCTTTCACTCTGCAAGTCCTTGTTTCCAGGGACCTGGAAGGACAGTGAGTGAATTGTCCTTTTGCTATATTGTGATTAAAAAAAACATTTATTCTAGGGACAGAAAACTCTAGGTAGGGACAGTGTCAGTTTCTTTCACTCTGCAAGTCCTTGTTTCCAGGGACCTGGAAGGACAGTGAGTGAATTGTCCTTTTGCTATATTGTGATTAAAAAAAAACATTTTTTTCTAGGGACAGAAAACTGTAGGTAGGGAGAGTATTTTTTTTCTTTCACTCTGCAAGTCCTTGTTTCCAGGGACCTGTAAGGACAGTGAGTTAATTGTCCTTGTGCTATATTGTGCTGAAAAAAACATTTATTCCAGGGACAGAAAACTCTAGGTAGGGACAGTGTCAGTTTCTTTCACTCTGCAAGTCCTTGTTTCCAGGGACCTGGAAGGACAGTGAGTGAATTGTCCTTTTGCTATATTGTGATTAAAAAAAACATTTATTCTAGGGACAGAAAACTCTAGGTAGGGACAGTGTCAGTTTCTTTCACTCTGCAAGTCCTTGTTTCCAGGGACCTGGAAGGACAGTGAGTGAATTGTCCTTTTGCTATATTGTGATTAAAAAAAACATTTATTCTAGGGACAGAAAACTCTAGGTAGGGACAGTGTCAGTTTCTTTCACTCTGCAAGTCCTTGTTTCCAGGGACCTGGAAGGACAGTGAGTGAATTGTCCTTTTGCTATATTGTGATTAAAAAAAACATTTATTCTAGGGACAGAAAACTCTAGGTAGGGACAGTGTCAGTTTCTTTCACTCTGCAAGTCCTTGTTTCCAGGGACCTGGAAGGACAGTGAGTGAATTGTCCTTTTGCTATATTGTGATTAAAAAAAACATTTATTCTAGGGACAGAAAACTCTAGGTAGGGACAGTGTCAGTTTCTTTCACTCTGCAAGTCCTTGTTTCCAGGGACCTGGAAGGACAGTGAGTGAATTGTCCTTTTGCTATATTGTGATTAAAAAAAACATTTTTTTCTAGGGACAGAAAACTGTAGGTAGGGAGAGTATTTTTTTTCTTTCACTCTGCAAGTCCTTGTTTCCAGGGACCTGTAAGGACAGTGAGTTAATTGTCCTTGTGCTATATTGTGCTGAAAAAAACATTTATTCCAGGGACAGAAAACTCTAGGTAGGGACAGTGTCAGTTTCTTTCACTCTGCAAGTCCTTGTTTCCAGGGACCTGGAAGGACAGTGAGTGAATTGTCCTTTTGCTATATTGTGATTAAAAAAAACATTTATTCTAGGGACAGAAAACTCTAGGTAGGGACAGTGTCAGTTTCTTTCACTCTGCAAGTCCTTGTTTCCAGGGACCTGGAAGGACAGTGAGTGAATTGTCCTTTTGCTATATTGTGATTAAAAAAAACATTTATTCTAGGGACAGAAAACTCTAGGTAGGGACAGTGTCAGTTTCTTTCACTCTGCAAGTCCTTGTTTCCAGGGACCTGGAAGGACAGTGAGTGAATTGTCCTTTTGCTATATTGTGATTAAAAAAAACATTTTTTTCTAGGGACAGAAAACTGTAGGTAGGGAGAGTATTTTTTTTCTTTCACTCTGCAAGTCCTTGTTTCCAGGGACCTGTAAGGACAGTGAGTTAATTGTCCTTGTGCTATATTGTGCTGAAAAAAACATTTATTCCAGGGACAGAAAACTCTAGGTAGGGACAGTGTCAGTTTCTTTCACTCTGCAAGTCCTTGTTTCCAGGGACCTGGAAGGACAGTGAGTGAATTGTCCTTTTGCTATATTGTGATTAAAAAAAACATTTTTTTCTAGGGACAGAAAACTGTAGGTAGGGAGAGTATTTTTTTTCTTTCACTCTGCAAGTCCTTGTTTCCAGGGACCTGTAAGGACAGTGAGTTAATTGTCCTTGTGCTATATTGTGCTGAAAAAAACATTTATTCCAGGGACAGAAAACTCTAGGTAGGGACAGTGTCAGTTTCTTTCACTCTGCAAGTCCTTGTTTCCAGGGACCTGGAAGGACAGTGAGTGAATTGTCCTTTTGCTATATTGTGATTAAAAAAAACATTTTTTTCTAGGGACAGAAAACTGTAGGTAGGGAGAGTGTTTTTTTTCTTTCACTCTGCAAGTCCTTGTTTCCAGGGACCTGTAAGGACAGTGAGTTAATTTTCCTTGTGCTATATTGTGATTAAAAAAAACATTTATTCTAGGGACAGAAAACACTAGGTAGGGACAGTGTCAGTTTCTTTCACTCTGCAAGTCCTTGTTTCCAGGGACCTGGAAGGACAGTGAGTGAATTGTCCTTTTGCTATATTGTGATTAAAAAAAACATTTTTTTCTAGGGACAGAAAACTGTAGGTAGGGAGAGTATTTTTTTTCTTTCACTCTGCAAGTCCTTGTTTCCAGGGACCTGTAAGGACAGTGAGTTAATTGTCCTTGTGCTATATTGTGCTGAAAAAAACATTTATTCCAGGGACAGAAAACTCTAGGTAGGGACAGTGTCAGTTTCTTTCACTCTGCAAGTCCT
Organism: Rana muscosa; assembly: GCA_029206835.1. Classification (NCBI taxonomy): domain Eukaryota; kingdom Metazoa; phylum Chordata; class Amphibia; order Anura; family Ranidae; genus Rana; species Rana muscosa. The sequence goes on from CM055120.1 coordinate 132,541,768, forward strand.
TGTTTCCAGGGACCTGGAAGGACAGTGAGTGAATTGTCCTTTTGCTATATTGTGATTAAAAAAAACATTTTTTTCTAGGGACAGAAAACTGTAGGTAGGGAGAGTGTTTTTTTTCTTTCACTCTGCAAGTCCTTGTTTCCAGGGACCTGTAAGGACAGTGAGTTAATTTTCCTTGTGCTATATTGTGATTAAAAAAAACATTTATTCTAGGGACAGAAAACACTAGGTAGGGACAGTGTCAGTTTCTTTCACTCTGCAAGTCCTTGTTTCCAGGGACCTGGAAGGACAGTGAGTGAATTGTCCTTTTGCTATATTGTGATTAAAAAAAACATTTTTTTCTAGGGACAGAAAACTGTAGGTAGGGAGAGTATTTTTTTTTCTTTCACTCTGCAAGTCCTTGTTTCCAGGGACCTGTAAGGACAGTGAGTTAATTGTCCTTGTGCTATATTGTGCTGAAAAAAACATTTATTCCAGGGACAGAAAACTCTAGGTAGGGACAGTGTCAGTTTCTTTCACTCTGCAAGTCCTTGTTTCCAGGGACCTGGAAGGACAGTGAGTGAATTGTCCTTTTGCTATATTGTGATTAAAAAAAACATTTTTTTCTAGGGACAGAAAACTGTAGGTAGGGAGAGTGTTTTTTTTCTTTCACTCTGCAAGTCCTTGTTTCCAGGGACCTGTAAGGACAGTGAGTTAATTTTCCTTGTGCTATATTGTGATTAAAAAAAACATTTATTCTAGGGACAGAAAACACTAGGTAGGGACAGTGTCAGTTTCTTTCACTCTGCAAGTCCTTGTTTCCAGGGACCTGGAAGGACAGTGAGTGAATTGTCCTTTTGCTATATTGTGATTAAAAAAAACATTTATTCTAGGGACAGAAAACTCTAGGTAGGGACAGTGTCAGTTTCTTTCACTCTGCAAGTCCTTGTTTCCAGGGACCAGGACAGTGAGTGAATTGTCCTTTTGCTATATTGTGATTAAAAAAAACATTTATTCTAGGGACAGAAAACTCTAGGTAGGGACAGTGTCAGTTTCTTTCACTCTGCAAGTCCTTGTTTCCAGGGACCTGGAAGGACAGTGAGTGAATTGTCCTTTTGCTATATTGTGATTAAAAAAAACATTTATTCTAGGGACAGAAAACTCTAGGTAGGGACAGTGTCAGTTTCTTTCACTCTGCAAGTCCTTGTTTCCAGGGACCTGGAAGGACAGTGAGTGAATTGTCCTTTTGCTATATTGTGATTAAAAAAAACATTTATTCTAGGGACAGAAAACTCTAGGTAGGGACAGTGTCAGTTTCTTTCACTCTGCAAGTCCTTGTTTCCAGGGACCTGGAAGGACAGTGAGTGAATTGTCCTTTTGCTATATTGTGATTAAAAAAAACATTTTTTTCTAGGGACAGAAAACTGTAGGTAGGGAGAGTATTTTTTTTCTTTCACTCTGCAAGTCCTTGTTTCCAGGGACCTGTAAGGACAGTGAGTTAATTGTCCTTGTGCTATATTGTGCTGAAAAAAACATTTATTCCAGGGACAGAAAACTCTAGGTAGGGACAGTGTCAGTTTCTTTCACTCTGCAAGTCCTTGTTTCCAGGGACCTGGAAGGACAGTGAGTGAATTGTCCTTTTGCTATATTGTGATTAAAAAAAAACATTTTTTTCTAGGGACAGAAAACTGTAGGTAGGGAGAGTGTTTTTTTTCTTTCACTCTGCAAGTCCTTGTTTCCAGGGACCTGTAAGGACAGTGAGTTAATTTTCCTTGTGCTATATTGTGATTAAAAAAAACATTTTTTCTAGGGACAGAAAACTGTAGGTAGGGAGAGTGTTTTTTTTCTTTCACTCTGCAAGTCCTTGTTTCCAGGGACAGAGAAGGACACCTGAAGGTAGCCCTTATTGCTTTTTTCCCATCTCCCTGCAGGCCATCTATTAGAATGTCTGGAAGGCAAACAAGGAGAGGCAGACAGTCAGGAGGCAATAAAAGAGGGCAAGCAGGCTCTGTGTCTGGGGGGCAACAGTGCTGGTCGTGGACGCGGTGCATTGTCATCAGCACATGGCCATGGGACACGCTTGTCCTTCTTTTCGGCAGCTGGACATGTTGAGCCACATCATGCCGAAGACTTGGTAGAGTGGATGACCAAGCCCTCCTCCTCCTCCTCATCCTCTCTCACCCAGGCTCAGGGTACTGGAAAAGCAGCTGCCAAAGCGTCGTCTTCCCTGGTATCAATGTCAGACAAATCATCAGTCACTCCTTCCCTAGACCCACCATGTCCTCCTCCTGAGGAGTCCCCCGAACTGTTTCAGCACAGTGTTGGGTACATGCTCCAGGAGGATGCCCAGCGTTTCGAAGGGTCTGATGATGAAACCCAGCTAGAGGAAGGCAGTAGCGTGAGAGCAGGACAGAGGGGATGCTCAAGAAGGACACCAATCTGGCAGTCATGTTCCAGCAGCTGCAGCATACTGCCAGATTGGCTCCAGTGATGAGGAGGGAGGGGATGATGAGGTCAATGACTCCACGTGGGTGCCTAATAGGAGAGAGGAGGAGGAGGAGGATGAGGAGGAGGCACATCTCCAACGAGGCAGGATGCCCTTTGGTGGCCAGCGTAAGGGCAGTACACCGACGGAATCACACCGCAGAGCTCCGCCTGTGCAGGGCGCTGCCCTCTGCCCGTCATTCAAAAAGTTCTTTGGTGTGGGCCTTTTTTGAGGCTAGTGCATCAGATCGCACAGCTGCTGTTTGCAACATATGTCTCAAGCGTATATCGCGTGGCCAAAACATCAGCCGCTTGGGTACCACATGCCTGACCAGACATATGTTGACCTGCCATGCAGCTCGTTGGCAAGCCTACCTCAAAGACCCACACCAAAGAACAAAGCGGACCTCTCCTTGCACCGCATCAGCTGGGATCTCCAACCCCACTATAACTTCAGTCCTCTCTGAAACATGCACTGAGAGGAATGAAGGTGTAGAATTAGGTGTGTCACAGCCAAGTACTTGCGCCCACTCTGCTAGCAGTACACCGACGTCCGATTCTAGCAGGCAAATTTCCCTGCCCCAGCTGCTGGGACCGTCGAAAGAAGTTCACTCCCAGCCATCCACATGCCCAGCGGTTGAATGCTAGCTTGGCTAAATTGCTAGCGCTTCAACTGCTGCCTTTTCAGTTGGTAGACTCGGCCCCCTTCCGTGAGTTTGTGCAATGTGCGGTTCCTCAGTGGCAGGGTTCCCAAACGCCACTTTTTCTCACGGAAGGCTATTCCGCTCTCTACCGGCATGTGGAAGGCAATGTCTTGGCCTCGCTGGACAGGGCGGTCAGCGGTAAGGTGCATATTACCGCTGACTCATGGTCCAGCAGGCATGGACAGGGACGTTACCTTTCTTTCACGGCCCATTGGGTCACTCTTTTGGCAGCTGGGAAGGATTCAGGACAAGGTGCAGTAGTGTTGGAGGTTGTCCCACCGCCACGCCTCCAAAATGCTACTACTGGTTGTGACACACCTCTCTCCTCCACCCCCTCCTCTTCTTCTTCCTCCATGGCCTCTTCCTGTGGTTTGTCCTATGAACCAGCGGTGCTCCGTAGCCGTTCACGGGGGCTACGCAAGTACGCAGGCAAAAAGATGCCATGCCGTGCTTGCGCTGGTGTGTTTGGGGGACAGAAGCCACACTGGGGCAGAGGGTCCTGTCTGCTCTGCAGGGCCAGCCGAGAGGTGGTTGACGCCACGCCAGCTTAAGCCAGGAATGGTGGTTTGCGACAATGGCACCAACCTCCTCTCCGCCCTCCGACAGGGACAACTGACCCATGTGCCCTGTGTGGCTCACGTCCTTAACCTGGTGGTGCAGCGGTTCTTGGGCAGGTACCCGGGCTTACAGGATGTCCTGAGGCAGGCCAGGAAAGTCTGTGTGCATTTCCGCAGATCTTATAATGCCAGTGCTCGCCTGGCTGAGCTGCAAAAGGAGTTGAACCTGCCCAAGAACCGCCTTATATGTGACATGCCCACCAGGTGGAACTCAACGTTGGCCATGCTGCAGCGGCTGCACACGCAGCAGAGGGCCATCAATGAGTACCTGTGCGACTACGGCACCAGGACAGGGTCAGGGGAGCTTGGTTTTTTTTTCTCCACGCCAGTGGGGCATGATCAGGGATGCATGCACTGTCCTGGCACCATTTGAGGAGGCCACGAGGATGGTGAGCAGTGACAGTGCATGCATCAGTGACACTGTACCTCTTGTCCACCTGTTGGAGCACACGCTGCGTGGAATAATGGACAGGGCACTTGAGGCAGAACAGAGGCAGGAAGAGGAGGACTTCCTTGCCTCTCAAGGCCCCCTTTACCCAGACAGTGTTCCTTCTGTCCCACCCATCGCACAGGAAGAGGAGGAGGAGGAGGAGGAGGAGGAGGATTGTGTCAGCATGGAGGTGGAGGCTGGCACTCAGCATCATCAGCAGCAGTCTTTTAGGGATGATTTACAGTCCCAAGAAACCAGTGGACTTGTACGTGGCTGGGAGGAGGTGGCTGCGGATCATGTCGTCCTTAGTGACCCAGAGGACTCCGGAGCGAATGCCTCAGCAAACCTACGCTGCATGGCCTCCCTGATCCTGCAAAGTCTGCGGAAGGATCCTCGTATTCTTCGGATCAAGGAGAGGGACCATTACTGGCTGGCCACTCTCCTTGATCCACGGTACAAGGGTAAGGTTGCGGACCTTATGTTACCGTCGCAGAGGGAGCAGAGGATGAGACAACTCCGGGAGGCCTTGCAGAAAGGTCTGTGCAACGCGTTCCCAGAGACTGGGAGGTTGCAAACTCCTGGTCCTGGACAACGAGTTGCTGAGGCTTCGGCCAGTCAAAGAAGGAGCGGTGGGGAAGGTGGCCGTCTGACCGATGCGTTCAGACAATTCTTTAGTCCGCAGCCCCAAAGTATGATTGGTTCCAGCAACCATCGCCAGCGTCTGATAAACATGGTGCAGGAATATCTAGGGGCAAGGTCAGACTTGGACACCTTCCCCACCGAAAATCCTCTGGCTTACTGGGTCTTGAGGATGGATCACTGGCCAGAGCTTGCACAGTATGCAATTGAGCTACTGGCCTGTCCTGCATCCAGCGTTCTTTCGGAACGCACATTCAGTGCTGCTGGAGGATTTGTCACGGATCACAGGGTGCGCCTGTCCACCGACTCGGTTGATCGACTGACTTTCATCAAGATGAACCAGTCTTGGATCACCACCAGCTACCACACACCTGATGCTGATATAACAGACTAATTGATTTTAAAATGTCACATCCCTTCAAGACTGATGCTGATGCTGAGTGCCTGTGCTGTTATGTTGACTGGCTATCCTCCTCCTCCGAGTCCTCAATGATACGATTGATGATGATAGCTTGGAAGATCATTTTTGTTTATGGGTGCCGCCACCAGTGCCTAACGCCCAATTTTTCAGCCCCTGTTTAACAGGGGCGTGTAATTACAATTTTTGAAGCAATACTTTGCAACAGGGCTCATTGCTGTGCTCCAAGTACAGTATCTGTGAGGAGTTGCAGTGTTGTGCCACCAGTGCCTAAGGCCCAATTTTTCAGCCCCTGTTTAACAGGGGCGTGTCATTACAATTTTTGAAGCAATACTTTGCAACAGGGCTCATTGCTGTGCTCCAAGTACAGTATCTGTGAGGGGTTGCAGTGTTGTGCCACCAGTGCCTAAGGCCCAATTTTTCAGCCCCTGTTCAACAGGGGCATGTAATTACAATTCTTGATCTAATAATTCACAGCAGGGCCCATTGCTGCACCCACCAAGAGTAACTGTCAGGGCTTACAGTGTTGTGGCACCAGCACCACCATCAAAGGCCCAATTTTTACTACCACTGTTCAACAATTATATGTAATTAAAATTCCTGATATAATAGTTGACAGCAGGGCGTTCCAGCACCAACCAAGAGTAACTGTGAGTGCTTACAGTGTTGTGCCAACACCAACAACTAAGGGGCCTATTTCTGCAGAGTATATACGGCAGGTCCCTACTTTCAAACATCCAACTTACAAACGACTCCTACTTGCAAACGCAAGAAGACAACAGGAAGTGAGAGGAAATCTACCACTAGGAAGGAAAATTCTCTCCTGTAAGAATAAATATGGGAGAAAGGTGTCTCCTCTGTACTGATGCTTTATCAGCAATCCTTGTTTCAAGAAAAACACCACATTTCAAAAACAGTTGTCATTGGGACGGAAAGTGAGGTGAAATGTTCTGAACAGGGGCACAGACAGCAAAACAAATGTTACAGGGGTGATAACCCTTACCTATGTTTTCCAAAAAGTTTAAAAATAGATTTTTGGGCTGGAGCTACACTTCAACAATGTACCTGTTCAAAATTACAAACAGATTCTACATAAGAACAAACCTACAGTCCCTGTCTTGTATGCACCGCCTGTATACGGCTGTTCAGAGTATATAGGGCCTTTTTTATTTTATGTGCGGGGTTCCCCTTAATATCCATACAAGACCCAAAGGGGCTGGTAATGGGCTGGGGTAGGGGGGGGGGGGGTCATGGGGTAGCTATGCCATTTTTCTTAAAGAATTTCATCCATATTACCGGGACCAGACATTACATTAAAGCCGCAAGCAGTTTTAAATGGCTTTTTTTTCCTTTAGAAGTGTCATTTTGTGCAGGGACAGTTCTAAACACGGGAAACACGTGGCACTTCACAGGCATACTTTAGACACCCCCCAGGTACGATATTTAAAGGAATATTTGACTTTTTTTTTTCACTTTATGCATCATTAAAATGACTGCTCCCGAAAAACGACCGTTTTTAAAACTTCTTTTTGCATTGATACATGTCCCCTGGTGCAGAACCCGGGTTCCCAAACCCTTTTTAGGACAATAACATGCATAATAGTTGTTATAATTAGCACTTTAGAATTCGAACGTTCGCATCCATTGTATTTAATAGGGTTCTAATGTTCGTTCGAACTTCCGGTCCGTTCGCGGGTTCTGGTGCGAACCGAACCCGGGGGTGTTCGGCTCATCACTAATCCTCAATCATTATTCAATCTACTAGCTCAGAGCGCAGGTCATGCCGAAGCATGTGACTGTACATTAAAAAAAGAAGCAGCACTTCGATGAGCTTGTCCACTCTATTTTATCTTCCCATCAGCATGCTTCTTAGCACCTGAACTGATTGGCTCCGTGTGCCGCTTCTTCCTCTACAACTCCAGCTATACTGTACAGCATGGATATGCAATTAGCGGACCTCCAGCTGTTGCCAAACTACAAGTCCCATCATGCCTCTGCCTCTGGGTGTCATGCTTGTGGCTGTCAGAGTCTTGCTATGCCTCATGGGACTTGTAGTTCTGCAACAGCTGGAGGTCCGCTAATTGCATATCCCTGCTGTACAGGGACTGCAAGAGGACCAGGTTCACAATTCCTTTATATACACTTCTTGAAAAAAAAGACATTTAATGATATATAAATGATTACAGAGCTGCATTAATTAGTGTCCTTTATTTGCCTATAGCTCAGTTCAAGTAAAATATTAAGTCTAATAAAAAAACAAACACAAAAACCCTCAATTTTTGGCTAGAATATCATAGGGCAGAACATCTTATGCATTTTGGGTTACCCAAGCCAGCTTCTTAAAAATACATCACCCCCTCCCCCCCCCCCCCAAAAAAAAAGTTTTCTGTTGCAACTGCTTCTGGTGATATTTCTATGATTGAAATGCCACAATTAGTTATATACAATAATAATTAGCTTTTTTAATTTCTGCCTTTCCAACTATTCCCATCTTAGTTTTCTCTCTTCAGGGTTACAAAAGCAAAAAACCCCAACTCTCTTCTAGATGAATTAACACTGGAATGCAAGATCAAGATTTATGATGAATGTGCCAATTATACTAATTGTGAGTTTTAAACAAGATTTTAACTTCATCAGTTGTGCGTTGCTTTGATCAGATAAAAGATGTGTGTTGAGATTTGATTTCCAGTAACTTGATGGCTCCCTCCTTCCCCCCCCACCATTACTAATTTATTGCAATTTTTCTAATTAAGGTTTTAGACACAGATAGCTTAGATCTCAAAACTGATCATGTGGTCCTCTTTTCTGCTACAATTCTGTCAGATTAAAAGGTAACATATTGCTCCAACATAAATATAGCTTATTATTAATAAAGTTAAGGGTCTGCACAGACCAAAGAGTATTTTTCAAGTCGTAACCAATAAAATGGTTTGTAGATTTTTTTTCTTGACTATTTTTACATATACTGTAATGCTCCCTCTTAGCATTTCATCTATATATACTGTATATCTCACCCCCCCCGGCCCCCTCATACTGACCACTGATTAATTCCACAACCTCCTGCATCAGCTGCAGAATACACCTGTACACACACACAATCACCCCTCACATTTTTGTAAATATTTTATTATATCTTTTCATGTGACAACTTTGAAGAAATTACACTTTGCTACAATGTAAATTAGTGAGTGTACAGTTTGTATAACAGTGTAAATTTGCTGTCCACTCAAAATAACTCAACACATCCATTAATGTCTAAACCACTGGCAAAAAACACCACTACACCCCTAAGTGAAAATGTCCAAATTGGGCCCAATTAGCCATTTTCCCTCCCCGATGTAATGTGACTTGTTAGTGTTACAAGGTCTCAGGTGTGAATGCGGAGTTGGTGTGTTAATTTTGGGGTCATCTCTCTCACTCTTTCATACTGGTCACTGGAAGTTCAACATGGCACCTCATGGCAAAGAACTCTGAGGATATGAAAAAAAAATTAAAATTGTTGCTCTACATGAAGATGGCCTAGGCTATGAGAAGATTGCCAAGACTCTGAAACTGAGCTGCAGCACGGTGACCAAGACTATACAGCGGTTTAACAGGACAGGTTCCACACAGAACAGGCCTCGCCATGGTCGACCAAAGTAGTTGAGTGCACATGTTCAGTGTCATATTCAGAGGTTGTCTTTGGGAAATAGATGTATCAGTGCTGCCAGCATTGCTGCAGAGGTTGAAGGGGTCGGGGGGTCAGCCTGTCAGTGCTCAGACCATACGCCGCACACTGCATCAAATTGGTCTGCATGGCTGTCGTCCCAGAAGGAATCCTCTTCTAAAGATGATGCACAAAAAAGCACGCAAACAGTTTGCTGAAGACAAGCAGACTAAGGACATGGATTACTGAAACCTCCTCCAAGACGGCCACTGCCTTGCTAAAAAAGCTGAGTGTAAAGGTGATGGGCTGGCCAAGCATGTCTCCAGACCTAAACCCTATTGAGCATCTGTGGGGCATCCTCAAAACAGAAGGTAGAGGAGAGCAAGGTCTCCAACATTCACCAGCTCCGTGATGTCATCATGGAGGAGTGGAAGAGGACTCTAGAGGCAACCTGTGAAGCTCTGGTGAACTCCATGCCCAAGAGGGTTAAGGCAGTGCTGAAAAAATAGGATTTTTTACACACCGTAAAATTATTTTCTCTGAGTTCATGGACGGACACAGCTTCATTCTTGACAAAGCGGGTATTAGCCTTCATTCAGGAGTGACTAGGCAGAATGTGTTAACATCAAAGCTGAACAGCCCCACCCAGGGGGCGGTCCTACTGGCTATATCCCCTCACCCTGCACTCAGCAGCTCAGTTCGTCAAAAAGCAGTACAAACTTAAAAAGGAGGGGTGGGTGCTGTGTCCGTCCATGAACTCAGAGAAAAGGATTTTACGGTGAGTAAAAAATCCTATTTTCTCTTTTGTTCATGGACGGACACAGCTTCATTCTTGACAAAGTGGGACGTCCCAAAGCAGTGTCAAAAAACGAGGGGTGGGAACAGCATTAAAACAAACTTCACCCCAAAACAAAACAGAGCTCCTCAACTGAGGTGTTGCAACTCTAAACAGCCGCCTGCAAAACCTTTTTGGCCGAAAAAAGAATCCGAAGATGCACTCACATCAACCTTGTAAAATTTAGTGAAAGTGTGAACAGACGACCAAGTCGCTGCCTTACACACCTGGGAAACAGACCCTTGATGTCGGAAGGCCCAGGAGGCACCTATTGCCCTGGTCGAATTCGCCAGGACAGGAATTGGGGGCGCCCGACCCTTTATGGCATAAGTCTGACTCACGATCTGTCGGATCCACCTAGAGATGGTGGCCGACGAGACCGCCAGGCCCTTCTTAGGGCCAGCCACCGAAACAAACAGTGAGTCTGTCCTCCGGAACAGAGCAGTAGCAGACAAGTATACTCTCAGAGCTCGGACAACGTCCAAGGAATGCAATGCCGCTTCCTTAGGATGCGACGGACGAGGACACAAGGATGGAAGTACAATGCCTTCATTGAGATGGAAGGCCAAAACAACCTTAGGCAGAAAAGAAGGCTGCGGACACAGCACCACCTTATCCTTGTGGAAGATCAGATAAGGAGCCTTGCATGACAAGGCTGCCAGCTCAGAAATCCGTCTAACCGACGTGACAGCCACCAAAAGGACCACTTTTTGAGAAAGTGTCAACAAGGGAATTTCCCTAATGTTTTCAAACAGTGGTTTCTAAAGCGCCGAGAGGACCAGATTCAAGTCCCACAGAGGTAGTGGAGGATGGACCGGAGGGGCCACATGCCAAACCCCCTGTACAGGACATTCTCACTAGAGAGTGAGCCGCCAGGGGTCATTGAAAAAAAGACAGCCAGGGCAGCTATCTGCCCCTTAAACCGTACTTAAAGCAAGCTTTTGGTCCACCCCACGCTGTAAGAACAGCAGGACTCTGGAAACCAAATAAGTATGCGGATGCCACCCCATTTCCTCACACATGGAATTGTAGGCCTTCCAAGTGCGATGGTAATCTTCCTAGAGGACGACTTCCAAGCACTCCTCATGGTAGAGATCACCGAATCTGACAGGCCCCGGTCTCTTAGCACCTGGCTCTCAATAGCCATGCCGTTAAAGCCAGCGACTGTAAAGCAGGATGGCGTATGGGACATTGCGACAGCAGGTCCTCTCGTAGCTGTAGACGCCAAGGGACGTCTGCTACTAAGCGCACTAGGTTGGCGTACCAGAGATGCCGAGGCCAATCTGGAGAAATTAGGATCATTGGAATAACCTCTGCCTCCACTCTGCGAGGCAGATGAGGAAGTAGCTTCAGAGGAGGGAAGGCAAAGATTAGCCGATACTGATTCCACGGTGCCACTAACGCATCTGTGTGCCCCTGGGTCTCTTGACCTGGCCACAAACCTCAATACCTTCCGATTGAGTCGAGAAGCCAGGAGTCCTACGTCCGGCTCGCCCCATCTTTGACAAAGGAGCTGAAACACATCCGGGTGTAGAGACCATTCTCCTTGGTTCAGCCTCTGGCGACCCAGGTAGTCTGCCTGCCAGTTTTCTATGCCCGGAATGTATACGGCCGACAGGGTCGGTACACTCCTTTCTGCCCACCTTAGGATGTGAGCGACCCCTGATGCTGCAGCCAAGCTTCTTGTTCCTCCCTGATGGTTTGAATTACGCCACCGCAGTGGCGTTGTCCGACTGGATCCTGACTGGACGCCCCTTTAGCCTCTGAGACCATGTGGAGAGGCACAGCCTGATCACCCGGAGTTCCAGGACATTGATCGACAGGCGGGATTCCTCCGGAGTCCAGCGACCCTGGGTCGACTGAACTCCCAGACTCCCCCCCAACCGGTAAGGCTGGCGTCCATCGTGACCACCATCCAGTGAAAAGGAAGAAAGGAATGACTTCCCGGACAGAAGTGCCAGTGATGTCAGCCACCAAACTAGGGAGGTCCTGACTAGTTGGCTCACCCGGATTTGACAATCCAGGGACGATGGGCACTTGTCCCATCTGGACAAAATTTCCTTCTGCAACACTCGAGTGTGGAATTGAGCATATGGTACCATGAGGCCCAAGACTCGCATGCAAAAGCAGAGTGACGACCATCTTTGGGATGTCAACTGCCACACTGCAGCCCGAAGGGTCTACATCTTTTCCACAGGGAGAAAAACTTTCGCCTCTGAGGAGTCCAAAATCAACCCCAGATATACTAGGCGTTAAGTCGGCCCCAATACTGACTTCTGAGTGTTCAGCACCCAACCAAGTCTCGGAGGGTCTGATAGGTTATAGACACAAAAGAGAGAATCATATCATCACAGAGTGGGACTGTGAATATGAAAATATAAAAGCAGTGCCACGTCCAGAAAGATCAGATTTGAAAAGAATACGTTGGCAGATGATGGACTTTATAGGCGTATGGAGTAAAAATGTATGTATATTTATTAAAGAAGATACATACAATCATTTAAAAAAAACACATAATTGACAATAATGACCATTAATGACCATTAATGAAAAGGCCTAAAATATAAAAAAACATTTTTCTTTGCTTTAATAAGATTCTGATCTACTGCACAAACCACCATAGCCCACCAGGGGGAACACACCCTTTGATATATGAATGTATTTGGGCAGCACTGGTAGTGTATTGAGGGGAATGGGGAAGGAAGAGGGAAGGGGAAAGGGAAGGGGAAAGGGGAGGGGAAAAAGGGGGGGGGTAAGGGGCACTAATGTGTGACTTGGCAGTAACTTACATTTCAAATGTAAAAAATAGGAAAACAGGCGGAGAATATACTTGTAATCATGGATTATCAGCAAAATCACAGGAATCAATCCTTTTGTTGCTCCAGGAAGAAGAACAATCTGCGTATGAAAGCCTCCTATTTAGCATGGTAGAAATGGACCAGAGAAGCCAGACAAAAGGACATAGAGGGAGGGAGATTTAGGGGTGTGTGTACCACGGATGTATAAAGCCAAAATAATGCTTACCAATAAATACAAAGTTCTTGATAGGGGTATTTTTGATACACTACCAGTGCTGCCCAAATGCATTCATATATCAAAGGGGTGGGTTCCCCTTGGTGGGCTATGGTGGTTTGTGCAGTAGTTTAGAATCTTATTAAAGCAAAGAAAAATGTTTTTTATGTTTATTTGTTGAGTGTTTTTTAAAATTAGTGATTAATTAGTAAGCTCCTGAAGAAGCGTTCATTCCAAATAACGCGCAACATGTTGAGCTGAGCTACACATGACACATCGCCTTCCACATATTATATGGTTTTTCACCTATAGGAAGTGACCTTGGTGTCCTCCTTTTCAATTTATTGTAGGCTTGTGCAATTAGTTTCGTAACGAATCGAAATTCGCCCGAATTTAGCAACTTTCAGACATTCGGAAGCATTTGAATTTCCGAACAAAGCAATTACGAATAAAACCGAATCCGAAATAAATTATATCGCAAATAGCGAATGCCCGAATGTCTTCGGCATAATTCGTTATGAAAAAAGTTACGAATGTACGAATCCATTCGAAGCACAATAACACTCTGCTCTGCTCCTCCCTCACCGTGCTGAACTCCCTCTCAAAATGGTGTACAGGGGCGGAGGCTATAGCCGCATGTAAAAAACGAAAGTAAAATACGAGATTTCGAATCGTTACAAATAACCGCTATTTAGAAAAGTACAAATCCATTCGAAGCACATTAGGCATAATAGGCAGCGTCGTTGTGAGAGAGACACAGAAAATTACGAATCAACAAACCCAAAAAAAGTTACGAAAGTAGGAGTAGAAAGTGTCCAGAATCAACGAAAAACAATGTACTCTACCGAAAGTACGAATTATAAAATTGACTAAAAGTAAGGCTTACATTAATACGAATCATTCCGATTCAACGAAAAATGTCGCTTGCGAAAATACGAATTAGTCCGAACACGAAAAATCCCGTCTAGCAAAATTACGAACGATTACGAATCAACAGGACCGAAAATAAACGAACTGAAACTAAACAAATTTTTCCGTTGTGCACAAGTCTCATTTATTGTACCTTTTAGGTCTAAGGTGGTGTGTTATGCAATTTGTGTTCTTAGGCCTTTACATTAAAGTGGTTGTAAACCCTTTTAAACTTTTTTTTTCTTCCTAACAACCTGTAAGAGAAAGGCATAATGAGCTAATATGACTAGCATAATAGCTCATTATGCATGACTTACCTTAGATTGGGGCCCCCGAAGCCGTCCTCGTCTCCCTCTTCAGCCGCAGCCATCTCTGCGGCGATAGCCGGAAGGTTACTTCCGGGTATCGCCGCTCCAGCCAATCACAGCGCCGCTCCGGCGCTGTGATTGGCCGGAGCGGCGGAGACGTCACTCTGCGCATGCGCGCGGGAGTCTTCACATTCGGCTACGCCCAGCGATTGCTGGGAAGTAGCCACATTTCTGAGTGGGATTAACCCCATGAATGCGCCGTTGTCTACGGTGCGCATGCGCCGTAGACAGCGGCGCCTGTCATTTAACTAAATATCTCCTAAACCGTGTAGGTTTAGGAGATATTTCTTGCACCTACAGGTAAGCCTTAATCTAGGCTTACCTGTAGGTGCAAGTTGAAAAAGTGGGTTTACAACCACTTTAATGGTCATTGTCAATTATGTGTTTTTTTTTTAATTATTGTATGCATCTTCTTTAATAAATATACATATATGTTTACTCCATACGCCTATAAAGTCCATCATCTGCCTACTTACTCTTTTCAAAAAAGGTTATAGACACGCTCAGCTCTAATTCTGAGCTTAAAGTAGCCCTCAGAAGAAGATTGTCCAAGTAGCCCACGATAGCGATGCCACGCTGTCTTAGTAGGGCCAGAATCGGGGCGAGCACCTTGGTGAACACCCTCGGTGCCGATGCCAGGCCAAAAAGGAGAGCCACAAATTGAAATTGGTCCTCCCTGACCGCAAAGTGCAGACATCTCCGATGCCTGATGCATATGGGGACATGCAAGTATGCGTTCTTGATGTCCAAGGATGCCAGAAAATCCCCCGGATGGAGGGCAGCGACAACAGAGCGAACCGACTCCATCCGAAATCTTTGTACCTTCACAAAGTAATTGAGGGCCCTGAGATCCAGGATTGGACGAACTCCCTCCTTCTTTGGTACTACGAACAGATTTGAGTAAAACCCCTCACACCGTTCCTGTACTGGGACAGGAATGATCACCTCGCGTATCAGTAGGTCTTGAACCGCTCTATAAAGGGCTTCCCGACGGTTCGGCTGAAGCTGGAGATTGGAGGGAAAAAAATCTGTTCAGCGGGCAAGAGAGAAACCATCTTGTACCCTGAGGGGAGGGGAAACTACTTCGTAAACCCACCGGTCGGAGATCTGAGATGTCCACCGGGTCTCGAATTTGCGAAGACGTCCCCCCACCCGAGAGATGGGTGGGGGCAGACCTTCATACGGACGTAGATTTGTTTGCAGGCTTGTTGGGCTTGCGAAACCAGGGACGCTTCTGTCCCTCAGCAGGCGCTTTATCGGCCTGGGATCGTTTACTTGCCGCACTATGCGGACGAAAAAAAACAATGGTGCGCGGTGAAGGAGGGTCCTTGCCTACGGCGTGGCTCCTTACCCTTTTTGGATTGTGGGAGCAGCGTGCTCTTACCTCCTGTGGCATATTTAATAATGTCATCCAGGGATGCTCAAAAAAGTCTGTCACCCTTAAAGGGCAAATCCATCAGGGCCTTCTTGGAAGATTGGTCCGCAGACCAACACTTTAGCCAGAGCAGACGGCGTAACACCACCACATAGCTTGAGGCTCTGGACAGCAAAAGGAATAGTATCCAAGGCTGACTACCAGACAAATTTTAGGCCCTGTACAAACTGGTCGGCCATAGCCACCTCGTCCGAGGGAGCCTTGCGTGCTTTTAACCCATGGTGCAGCATTTTTGCCCATTCAGTGAGTGTCTGAGACACCAGGGCCCCAACCACCGTTGGACACACAGTCGAGCCCCCCACCGTGTATAGGTAGCGGTGTGACCGCTTCAGCCTTCCTGCCTTGAAAGCAGGAGGCCCTTCCATCGGAATTGTGGTTACCCTCGGAGGGTCCACTATCGGGGGAGAGGTCCATTTTTTTTCAGGAAACTCTCCTCAAAAGGGTAACGCACCGCCTAACTTTTAGGGACCAAAAAAACCTTCTGTGGTTTGTCCCACTCCTTGTATAAAAGCTTGTCTAGATAAGACGCACAACGAAACATCTTAGCAGTGCGGGTCGGCTTACGGAACCCGAAAGGGACCGACGCCTCTGCCGTTTCTGCCGGCTCCTATATCTTTAGAGAATCCCGCACTGCAGTGATAAGGTCACCTACCAGAGCCTTATCGCGTGCTGACCCAGACCCGGAGTCATACTCACTGTCCGACCGGCCACAGTCCGCATCCTCTGACATGTCAGAACCAGGGCCATGAGCCGTAGCTGGGCCCGGCTCCGCATCAGAGTTGTCCCCAGAAGATGGCAGGGGGAGGGGGCGCTTTTTACCCCCCGTGTTCCCACGCGCCGGTTCCACCTTGGAAACAACAGCCTCCACGACGCCGACATGGCGTCTACTGACACAGCGGGGTCAGGGGCACCAGATGCCAATTCAGGTGTATCAGAGGGAGAAGCGTCTGCTTCTGATGCCATGCTGACCCACGCACCTGACACAAGGACTTCAGTCAAGGTACCAACAGCCCACCCTCCTAGCTGCCACAGAGACAAGGGGCTCCCCCCCCAGAGGACTCACCACCCTAGAGGGTAACGCACAGCTGCCATCCGCTTCCAACTTGTGATGCTCTCCTTGCAGCTGCCTGTGACAGTCTGACCCTCCGCAGCGTTGTCTGCAGACTCGCGACATTTAATGCATCTCTAGAGGCCAAAAGCCCCAGCAAAATGGCCGTCAAGCGACCGTACTGTAAAACGGCGTGGACCGCAAGAAAATGGTCGCTGACAACATGGAGGGAGAAACACACAGGTAAGCAAACTGACACTCTTAATGGCAGCTCACTAGCACCCCCTAAGCGGACGTACAGCGCAGTTACCTCCATAGATGGAGCCCCCCAGGTGAACCCCCGCCCCCCAGCAGCCAGCCTAGCTCACAGAGCCCAGGGAGGAGCGAAGGAAGGAAGGGAGGGAGGAAAGGAAGGATGGAACCCCCTACTCGATCTCCCCAGGAATGTCAAGCTATGTCCTCCTGCCGAAGCAGGGGATTACTACTTACCCTTCCTGCGTGGATTATGCTGGAAGCATAAGAAGCAGACCAAAAAATGGAAAAAGGAAGGTTTGGGACTTTATATGAGGTAAGGACCAGGATTAGGATTAGTCCATGCCTCCATCCCTATATATACTGGAAAAAAGGGGGAAGGTTGGGACTTTAAATGAAGCAACGCAGTCATTAGTGAGGGGTCAAAACATAGTAGGTTTATTAACCAAAATTAATACAAACAACCAATAAATAATCGCACAGTATAATTCCATATATGTACAAAAGGAACATGATTACATGACAGTGGAAGGGATCTGCCTACACAAACGGAGAACTTCCTATTGTATCAAAATTAAAACTGGTGATCATATAAAAAGATGCATGTAAAACATGTTGGTGACTTGATCAGTTTAGAACATTGCAATTACAAGGCTCTGCGCATTTCGTGAAGCATAGATATTCACTCATCAGGAGCAGCAATGTCAGTATCTAAAAAGAATACAAAAAAATGGTCATAACCTGGGAAATGGAACAAGCACCAAAAAAAAAGAAAAAAAGGCCCATAGGGAGAGAGCTGGAGACTCCCCATGAAGGGGACATCCTTTCCAGGAGCTATGGCAGTGTGAGGCGTAGAGGGGCCTCCACATGGCCGCACTAAGGCAGGAATAATTGATGGTCTCAAGTGTGTGATTATGGGTATTAACAGCATTGCCTTGAGAGACTTCTGAAAAGAGTATAAAATGATAACCATTACCATTTGAGCCATGTGATCTGTAGGTTGGCAGAGCAATGGGACTTAGCAATAAAAGCTGAGAATTACCTCGTAATAGAACATAAGAGTTCCCGTGGTGTGTCATCAAACTCCCGGAAGTGGATGTGGGTCAGAGCCCATAATACCAGATCAGGGTGCACTATCATCACACGAAGTGACGATTGTAAGTGAGGGTGGAAAATAAAAATATGCTGGACAAAATTGAAGTGAATGTCTAAATCCTAGGGTGACATAAAGATGAAAAGGTAAAAATAAAAAACTGATAAACGAAAATAACAATTGTACCCAAATGTGAATTGGATATGCCAATTGATGGTTTTGACCAAACACTAAGAAGACGTGCCTCCATCCCTGTGCAGAGCAAAAAATGGAAAAAGGAAGGTTTGGGACTTTATATGAGGCAAGGACCAGGATTAGTCCATGCCTCCATCCCTATATACTGGAAAAAAGGGGGAAGGTTGGGACTTTAAATGAAGCAACGCAGTCATTAGTGAGGGGTCAAAACATAGTAGGTTTATTAACCTTCCTTTTTCCATTTTTTGCTCTGCACAGGGATGGAGGCACGTTCTTCTTAGTGTTTGGTCAAAACCATCAATTGGCATATCAAATTCACATTTGGGTACAATTGTTATTTTCGTTTATCAGTTTTTGTTTTTTTTTTTCCTTTTCATCTTTAGGTCACCCTAGGATTTAGACATTCACTTCAATTTTGTCCAGCATATTTTTACTTTTCCACCCTCACTTACAATCGTCACTTCGTGTGATGATAGTGCACCCTGATCTGGTATTATGGGCTCTGACCCACATCCACTTCCGGGAGTTTTATGACACACCACGGGAACTCACCTCCCCTCCTTGGGGCGGATGGCTTCCTTCGTGCTGTGCATCGGCGTCACGCTACACACGGCGCGCGTATGACGTCATTTTACGCCGCAACGCCGCTTAGTGCTATCCATTTGCGGCCGGTGGGGATTATCCTTTGGCGCCAAACACTGGGCAGCTTATCGCCCTGATGTTTGCGCCTTCCCCACCATGGCCACGCTAACGTGATGGATGGCAGGTCATTGGCGCATGGGCCCTTATAGGTCGCACTGCGGTCAGCACATTTGGCATATTGGAACTCTGCACAGCAAGTCCAACCATCTCTACTATACCATGGTCCCTCTTATGTTCTATTACGAGGTAATTCTCAGCTTTTATTGCTAAGTCCCATTGCTCTGTCAACCTACAGATCACTGGGCTCAAATGGTAATGGTTATCATTTATACTCTTTTCAGAAGTCTCTCAAGACAATGCTGTTAATACCCATAATCACACACTTGAGACCATCAATTATTCCTGCCTTAGTGCGGCCATGTGGAGGCCCCTCTACGCCTCACGCTGCCATAGCTGCTGGAAAGGATGTCCCCTTCATGGGGAGTCTCCAGCTCTCTTTGCTGCATTTCCACATGTTGGATGTGAGTATTGCCCCTATGGGCCTTTTTTTCTTTTTTTTGGTGCTTGTTCCATTTCCCAGGTTATGACAGTTTTTTGTATTCTTTTTAGATACTGACATTGCTGCTCCTGATGAGTGAATATCTATGCTTCACGAAACGCGTAGAGCCTTGTAATTGCAATGTTCTAAACTAATCAAATCACCAACATGTTTTACATGCATCTTTTTATATGATCACCAGTTTTAATTTTGATACAATGGGAAGTTCTCAGTTTGTGTAGGCGGATCCCTTCCACTGTCATGTAATCATGTTCCTTTTGTACATATATGGAATTATACTGTGCGATTATTTATTGGTTGTTTGTATAAAATTTTGGTTAATAAACCTACTATGTTTTGACCCCTCACTAATGACTGTGTTGCTTCATTTAAAGTCCCAACCTTCCCCCTTTTTTCCATAAGAAGGAGACAGACCATCTTCCGCACGGTTAAGGAGGTGACTGTCGGCCCGGCACGCTGCGACTCGGCCGTATAGACTGTCATATGCGTGCCCCGGAACGTGTAGCTCACCGGCCACCCATAGAGCGATGGGCATGTCGTGGATGACCCAGCGGGTAGCTCGATGGTCAAAACTGGGGGGACTACAAGGATCTGGGATCCAGCCTGTCACCCAGTCGGCAGTTGATCGCAGATCAGAGGAACAAAAATTGAATTACAATTAGAAATAAACCTCCAGGCCTATGGGCCCGAAGGGAGCCATGTCTTTCTCCTTTGCTAGGCAAAAAAAAAAAAAAACGAGCTGCTGAGTGCAGGGTGAGGGGATATAGCCAGTAGGACCGCCCCCTAGGCGGGGCTGTTCAGCTTTGATGTTGTTAACACATTCTGCCTAGTCACTCCTGAATGAAGGCCAATACCCACTTTGTCAAGAATGAAGCAGTGTCCGTCCATGAACGAAAGAAATAATGGTGGCCACACAAAATATTGACACTTTGGGCCCAATTTGGATATTTTCACTTCAGGGTGTACTCACTTTTGTTGCTAGCGGTTTAGACATTAATGGCTGTTGTAATAGAATGTATAAATAATCAACTCCATTTTAAGTAGAAATGAACTTTGACATACTTAGCTTAACTGACAGTTTGCATAGAGTTACACCCTGCTACTGATATTCATGGATCAGCCTGATTGTATAAGCAAAGTCATCTTTTAGCTCTTGTAGACTGCTGAATCTAGTTTAATATAAGATAAGAATATACTGAGTTTGTATTATTTTTAGAAACGTATGTGTTAAGACATTGCCCCTCCTATCTTTATTTTACATAAAAAACACTCAAAATTCAATAAAGGCCAGAGATCTAATGAACACACTCAAATTCGTTTCCATGTGTCATTTTGATTTCTCACGGATCCGGGGGTCACTGAAAATGATCTTGCATTTACCTGAAGTACACCTGGGTGGCGATATCACCTGCTTCAGATGGTGGCAGTGGTGGAGATGAAAAAATCACCTTTGGTAAGAAGAATCTTTTTGTCTTTTAGACAGACTGTTTTCTCTTACCTTAGCTCTGATTTAAATTTCATCTAGAACTTAGAAGAGGGATACGAACCACACCTTGGTGTATAGGGGATTTTTTGGGAAGATCCGCCTTTGAAAGTACCTTTGAGAAGGTCCTAATTAATTAGAAGCGTTTTGGTAACGCTGTAAAGTACCTTTGAGAAGGTCCTAATTAATTAGAAGCGTTTTGGGAACGCTGGAAAGTACCTCTCAGAAGGTCCTAATGGAAGCGTTTTGGGAACGCTGTAGAAAAGTGTACACGACAGTCCTTTTGGCAAGGAGCTGAAATGGTAAATGAGGATTATATTTCGGTGACCCAACCTACTTTCGCTTTTCTATCTGTCGCATAGAAGTAATAAGATAATTTGTTGTGTAGATACACTGACTGTAAGGGGCGGTTTGCACCATAGAAATGCAGACCGTAAACTCACTGGACTGCATGTGGTGTGAACTGGCCCTAAGGTTAAACATTCAAAGTGGTCTACAGTATTAGAAATCTCCCTTGCTTATATCCAAATATCGTGAGAGTGGTAAGTACTTTTGTATGTATGATAAATGTTGTCGCTGTGGTGCAGATGGGACAAAGGTTTTTTTGCTATACTATACAAGCCAAGGTTTTAAGAAGGGAAAGTTGTTGTTAGTATAGGGAATTCTCTTCCATCTGCTCAGAGAAAAATGCTTACATTTTATGTGTTTGTTTGTTGTTGTCTTGGAATTCCAATTTAAAGTATAAGTTATTTTTTCTTCTGAATGCAAACGGATTGTTGAGTAATTGATATGTCCTTTGATCCCGCCAAGTAGGAGAGCGTTGCTAAAGTGGGCAGGTGAGAGGGACAGAGTAGGGTACTCATCTGTGTGTGGTGCTTTATTTGAGTGATTCCTCCTATCCAAAGTATTATTTAGCACAATACACAGAGGTATATGTCCGCTTGCATAAATCTGCTATTTCACTTCAAGTGAAAGAGGGGATCAAACAACCGACCATACCTTCGTCAACGCTTTTTGCGCAAAGCATACTGCTATATTTGCATTCCATATTCAGCGAGTCCGAGAGACTTGCTGAGGTGGAGAAAATGTTAAAGAAGGATTTGATTCAGAAAAGTTATCTATATAGATTAAAAAATACATGTTTATTGTTAAGATGTTGCAACTAATGTCAGTCTATTCATGAAATGTGTTGGGCACATACTCCCATGTCCAATGCATAGTTAATTGGAAACAGTAAAAGGGGAATGTGACGTCACTGATAAATTACATGTATGCGCTGGTACCAAATGTTTTTTTTTGAGGAATCTGATCAGATACAATTTTTTTTAGAGTAGCATTTCAACTTATACATGGGGTATTTTGATTATTTCAGTTAGGTTCTGTTTCCACTATTGCAACCCCAGATTTGCATGATTTGCAGTGCGACTTTGCAATGCGATTTTTGATGCAATGTCATGCAAAAGTGTGAGAAAAGGTCGCACCGAAGTAGGAACAAAATAGTGCAAGAACCTTTTTGCGTCGCTGGCGACTTGAGTCGCACAAATTAAAACAAGGACCATTGAATTACATGGGTTTTTGACTTGTCATGCGACTTCGCATGTGTCAAGTCGCACAGCAACTCACAGTAGTGGAAACAGAGCCTTAGAGCCTGACTTTGGGGACTGTTTTAATTGTGTAATTGCCTATCCTTACTTTATTGAAGTTAAAAGGTATTGTTTTCTTTTCAGTATCGACAAATGTGATATAATTGCCCTGGGCTCCGGTGTTCAGTGAATGGTATTATGGTTTTGTTGATGTTGAGAAAAAAAAAAAGGGAACTTTTGCATTGTATAAGGACATTGCCTGTTACAAGACAAGGGAATGGATATTTGTGCAAATGGTTTTAATTTGTGTTTAGGCTGTATGAACAATGATTGGGGATTTAAAAATGTTTGATTTTCTTTTTTTTGGTTAAATACAATTTTAGGGCTGGGTTCACACACATGCAGTGCGAGTTTGAGCTCTGCTTTCACAGCTAATTGACAAAGTAGTTGTTCAGCGCTTCATGTCAGTTTTTGATCAGGATCAGGTCAGGATTTTATACTGTTCACAACTGAATGACATGTGTGATTCAGAAGCGTTCCCATAGAAGTCAATGGCCCTGAATTTGCATGTAAGCCGGACCGCACTGCCTAGAAAACGCACACTTTTTTGGGTAGTGCGGAGTGCGAATGCACCGCAGATGTGTGAGCCAGCCTCATCCAAGGAAGTTATGTATTCCTGGCGCTACGCCAGAGGAATTGTGGTTGGTAAAGAAAAAGGAAGTAACTTAAGGTTTGTGTAATCCTATGCACTAGGGAAAAATATGAGAGATATAAAAAAAAAAAAGTAATGGTAAAAGGTGCTTAAAAGATGTTCAAAGGGCAAATATGGAAAACATTTCTAAATGAAGAATGAATGGAGTGGCCAAATGGATGTGAATAAAAGGAGAAAGTGGTTGTATCGTGTTTAATGAATGCACAAGGTATTATTTGATTCGTAAAATATCTTAAGTGTTTGTTTAAAATGTACACAAAGAGTCGTCTTATATTGTGTTTTCTTGTTCAGGGAGTAAAAATTATTAGGCCCATGTTCCTGATAATATATATTTCTCTAAAAGTTTGGGTTAAGTAACCAGGATACACGAAATACATTGCTGCATATATTGAGTCCATGAGGTACTGAAATATGATGGGAAAGTTTGTTTGAATAACAGTCAGAGTGACTATTCTGGATATATTTACCTTTTGAATTCCCAGAGTTTCAATCATGAAGATATGTTAATGATGTAATGAAGTTTATCCATCAATGTTTTGTTTGTTGCTGATGATCAGATATATTTGAAAAGTTAGGAGGCTGACTTCTGAGTCAGAATATGTGTTTAGGTAAAATGTTCAGTTCTGAGTTCCTCGGGTCCACTTGGGTCCCGGGGATAGAAGAAACTAAAGTTGTTTAAGTTTTATTGAAGTCCTGCTGTAATACTGGATTAGAAAAAATGTTTAGTTTAAACATATTGAATCTATATAATGAAGACTGTTGCTGAGAAACATTTTATATTTCTGCATGCTTTACTTATGTTTGAGTTAATAAGGAATATTATTTTTAATACCTCCAATGGTTAAGGCCTTAATTGATCAGGTAGATTCTGTGATTATTCATGTTGGATGAGGAATATCCGCCCCAGCCAGCCAGAAGAAATGCCCATCCCATTCCTACCCTATACCCCATTTATACCCTGCCTTATACATGAAGAGATGACTACAGCTTTTACATGGAAATCTTCATTGTTCATCTTTGTTGTTCAAATGCCATGGGAGATGCTGAGATGAGTAAAGGCGGACACCTGCTGGAAAATATTCCTGGAACGACACCTTGAGGGTTAGCCATGACGCACACCCAAGGTCTACGAAATTCCAGTGAGCATCACAAGGAAGTGATCCAGATATGCCAGCCCGGAGACCCAAGTCTAGCCCAATGCATCAGTTCCCGTCTGTCTGTGGATATCGAGTTCTATCCTTACAAAGAGGCAGGGTTTTGGGGTAGAAGGATCTCTGTAAAATATGTGTAAACACAGAATTGAACCAAAAGTTTTGGGAAAAGTTTAGGAGAATGAGAATTATAATGTGGACATCTTTTTCCTTCCCTTTCATGAATTTATTGGACATTCAGAAGCAATACAAGAGATTTTTTTGTGCTTTTCTTTGGGACAATTTTTTATTTGGCCTAAAGGCTTTCATGCCCCTCCCACTTGCTTTTAAGGACTGTCACGCCCCTCCCCCCTTTGTATTTCATGGACAATTGCTATGAAGCTGAGATTATCTGTTTATTGTTACATGCTTAGGATAATGATACATTTATGAGAAAGTAGTCCAGGTGAATGTCGGGGGCTTCAGGGTTTGTGATTATCACGTTCGTGATAAAAGAGGGGATTGTAATAGAATGTATAAATAATCAACTCCATTTTAAGTAGAAATGAACTTTGACATACTTAGCTTAACTGACAGTTTGCATAGATTTACACCCTGCTACTGATATTCATGGATCAGCCTGATTGTATAAGCAAAGTCATCTTTTAGCTCTTGTAGACTGCTGAATCTAGTTTAATACAAGATAAGAATATACTGAGTTTGTATTATTTTTAGAAACGTATGTGTTAAGACATTGCCCCTCCTATCTTTATTTTACATAAAAACCACTCAAAATTCAATAAAGGCCAGAGATCTAATGAACACACTCAAATTCGTTTCCATGTGTCATTTTGATTTCTCACGGATCCGGGGGTCACTGAAAATGATCTTGCATTTACCTGAAGTACACCTGGGTGGCGATATCACCTGCTTCAGCTGTGTGTTGGGTTATTTTGAGGGGACAGTTAATTTACACTGTTATACAAGCTGTACATTCACTACTTTACATTGTAGAAAAGTGTAATTTCTTCAGTTGTCACACACACACTATAAAAACACACACATTAAACTGTAACCCACTAGCTCACTAAAGAAGACTGTAAAACGGTCAATGTAGTCCACTAGCTGAATTGAAGTATCAGAAGGTATTAATTGGATACCATAAACTAGGTGAGGGGCAGGTGGTTCCAACTTGTTTAAAATGATTGCTCTCCTTGAATAAAGTCATTAGTTGTATTTTTCACATAAAACATAAGACATTTCCCATAGGGATCTTGGTATATTTAATGTACTGCATTATTTGGAATATCCAGTAGACAGAGTGACCACATGTTCTGCATGCCTTATTATTAATATACAGGATTTATGTAGCGCCAACAGTTTGCAAAGCACTTTACATTATAAAGGGAGACAATATAACTCATTACAAGAGCTTTAAGCATAATAAACACAGAAAGGTTTTTTTCGTTCAACCCAGCAGGCCGACATAAAAATAAAAACAACTGATGAGGTTTGCCATGATAACTATGCGATGTAGTACTGCGATCTCCCCCGCTCTGCTATTGTGTTCTGACAGGGTGACCACCTGCTCTTCCACCAGAAAATACCAGTCAGCGTATATGTACTGGCGTCGGTCGGCAAGTGGTTTAATGGAGTTGCTTGTTAAAGCAATTTCATTCATCAATGATATAAAGATTCACCTTGTATTTAATAAAAGTAATACAGTATAAGTAAAGTAATAAAACAGAGATAACCAAGTTTTTAGCACAAGCTGTCAGCATTACTGATACATTATGATGTCTTATATCCAAGGTAGTTGTTCAGGCAGCAGTCCTTCACTTGCCGGAGCATTGATGATACCATGTTGAACTTTTACCCCAGAGACAGCTGACATGCATTCTGGGCACTCACAAACCTTTAACAGCTGATTCAGGTATTTCATCTGTTCTGTCCTCACATGACCTTACACCTAGTCAAAAAGCTCTGTTTGTCAGGAGGAGAATGAGTTGTAGCTTAGCTGAACTTGCTTAGACAGAGAACTCAATATGATGAATCAGCCTTGGAATGACAGCAATACACAGGAAATATAGTAAAACCTGTAGCTTCCACCAACACTTAACATTTGTGCAAAAGATGAAATGATAATCTGTAATCCAGATCAGCCTGTCCCAGGATCCTCTGACCTGAGCTGTTGGGGCTTTTTTTTGTTTCTTTTAACATGTCTTATTTAGGGTTTTTAAATAAATCTCCATTGCCCCCTTCCACCCAAAAAAAAACAGACTTGGATTACGATGACCATCAATGTGAAAGGGGGGGGGGTAGCAACGACACACTACCCCCCCCCCCCCAACTTTCATATTTGTCTTCATTGCTTAAAAAATGTACACACTGGGCCTTTGGTATTGAAATTGCTAAAAGATTGGTTGCAGTATGTTTGTCTTATTCATGTGATTTAGATGTCCCATTGGGCATATCCATTTTGCACTGGGAAAATGCAATTTTTAATCTTCCCACATACACAATGGAAGCATGCCAAACCACCAATGTATGCTCACTGATGACCTAAGGGTCACAATACAATTACAATAAATTATTAGTTTGAGAAGAGGAACGGGAATAGTTTGCGTAAATGTTGCCCAACCTGCTGTCTGATGGCCACATGTGGCCCTTTGATACTTGTGTGGATCTTGGACCCCAGTAGTCTGTAGTGGGAATATTGGTTCATAAATTCCCATGTAACATGCCCCAATACTTTTAATGTCTTTTGTAGCATGTTTCCAGTATCCAACCCTATTAAATACTGTTAAAAGCGGTAGTAAAGTCCACTTTGTGATTTTTTACCTACAGGTAAGCCTATAATAAGGCTTACCTGTAGGTAAATGAATATGCCCTAAATGAGATATTCACGCTGGATGCGGTCGGTGATGTCATTGATGCATGCACTCTACAGAGCACCATGCTATAACCAAGGGCTCCCGTGTGCATGCGAGTGACATCATCGTGGCTCCAGCTACTCACACAGCCACATTCTGCAAACCCAGAAGGAAGACCGGGGGTGAAGAAAGTCCTCTTAGCAGTGATAGCGTGGTGCTGGAGGGCTTCGTTTTAAAGGTATCCATACTAGCACATTATACTATTATTTTGCGGGGGAAATTTTTTATTTTTTTTTCCATTGCAGCAGTTTACTACCGCTTTAATAAATGTTCTGGGTTGTGTATCCCTCTCTCTTTATGTGAAACAAATAAATTTTTTAGCATTCTAGCAGCGTTGTCATTGAATTCAGCTACCAATGGTAATCGCTCTTCCGCCATTTGTTGCTGCATAGACAAACTTTGTAACCAGCTACAGAGGAAAGAAAGATCTACAAACTGCCGCAAAAATCAATCAGTGATTTGAAATTTCCAAGCTAGAAATGTCCAATATGCTAGTGTGACAGACCTTTAATTCAAGTCCAGCTCCAGGTAAATATCTTCCCTGAAGCCTACCTCACCTAGTTATTCAAACCCATGTCTCTTGGATGGTGGGCTGAGGTCATGGGTCCTTCTCAGCAGTTGCAGTGGGTCATCCCTTCAGCTACATTGAATGACACTGACATATCATATGTCTTGTTCAGGGCAGCAGTACTGTTCGCACAAGCAGTGAAGAGGCATCTCCAGGTGGTGTGTCCATGGCTTTCATGGGATCATAGGATTTGGGTAGAAGGACACTTCTATTTTACTCAAAAGAGGAGCACTATCTAGCAGAGGACCTTCTGGTGGAGCATGTCAAATTGAAGGCGAGGATTGCAGCAAAAGTGTCTTATTTTTAATGGCCTATTACTTTTTACTGTTTTTTGTTGTAAATTTTATGTGAGTTTTACTTTAAAGTCACAAAGCAAACCACTTATACTGATAGGATCTAATAGAAATAGTAAATTGCTGACTATATGCCACTTAAATCAAGGATTTTGCATGCAATCCTTTAAAGTAGAATATAAAACATATATACATGAATATGAAACATAGTCCATATTAATGCTTTTTTAATTTTTCAATAGTTCTCTAATATGGTGGATGAGTGAGGCTAGGAGAAGTAATTAAAATTTACAAAATATCTTTATTTTCCATGTTGCATCAGTCTAATTTTACTGTGTTTTCTCTGGACAGTTATACAATTCAAAGTATTCATTTAGGACTATTGGTTTATATATCATGGCATCAACAAAGTTCTGTGCTATTGCTTATGATAATTTCCACGTCAGTTTCAAAATATGCTTTAACATTTTTAAAAGCGTATTGAAATACAAATGCCTCTCTGACAGTTTAGTTTACGTATAAAGGATGAAAACCTGTCAGCCACCCAGTAGCTACCTTGCAGTGTAAAATGTATCCTGTTTACTGTACAAGAATGTATTATGTAAAGACAAGGCAAGAGACATGATTCCATAATATTTCTATGCTAAATAACAAAAAAGTATGCATCAATAAATAAAGCCAGAGATGAGTGGAATGTTTAACTTACGACAATTTTATGTCCCTCATCTGCCCTCTTGAATGCTGTGGTGCTAGTGATTGACATTTGGCACCCACTGTATGTACGGGTCTTCCAATTCCGTATAGAGAGGAGAGACTTTACTATCAAAAGCTATATCAGGGTTTTTAATGGCCAGTTGAAGGATTAAGGACATAAAAGATGTGTAGGTCACTCACCTCCCTATACCAATAAGAATCCCCTTTATTTAAAAAAAACAGCAGCATACACAACTGACCAAGCTAAAAAAATGTGTAAATAGATCGTAATTGTTTTGTACATGTTGAGATCTTTCTGAACCCACGATATGCAAGTCTTTTACTTAGCAAACCAGACAGACAACCAGAAAAAGTTGTTGTCACCATATGAATCATCCAAACAAGTACAAACAAGGATTCAGATTTTCAATGGATAATGGAATTGAGAATTCACATTTATATACAGTCCAATGACAGCACTAAACAATCATGGAGATCTACATTTTATTGATAAAATTGGCAGAAAAAATCCGATGCATTTCAGGGTCCAGACTCCTCTTTATTGGGACTAAGCAATTTTGACCATGCTTACGTGGACCCATAAGTGGATACCTAAGCAATCTGTAGTGGGATTTTCTACTGGGGACAGTTTCAGAAGGCAGCTTATGCCTTATGCACAGCAAAGACTTGTCTGTTTTGCCCCTGGTGCTTCCATTGGACTGTAAATACCATATGAATCATGGCTGCTTTCTGTGTGAATGAAAAGATGTTAGCAGCCCCATCATCTTTAGTATGTGGTAATTTGTATTTATTCAGGTGTAAACACAGCAGTATCTAATAGCGGAGTGAGAAACTAAAGTTTATAGTGAACCAAATGATGCAGGTTTTCATCTCATTTTTTATACCTCAGGTCTCAATGCAGTGATGTGCAGAGGTCAAGTACCCATGCAAACATGCTGCATAGTTTTGTACATATCAGGGACAAAGAGCACCAAGAGGAGCCTTAAAAAAAAAAAAAATTGATGTTTTCACAGAGATGTACAACATGTACTTGGGCTTCCCAGACATTGCAGTGAGCTTTGTAAAATGACCAATCATAATGACGATGATGATGCTATATCATTTTTAAGTCGGTTTGTTCGTGTTCCCCACAATAAGGTCCGTCAAAGTCCAGTTTTGGCTGGTGACTATTCATATATGAAACAACCAGAGATAACAAAATTACCTTTGGAAGTTAGGGATGCAAGATTAAAATGGCTGTGTCTGTCTACCTACTCTACCATGCTGTTTTATACCACATCTTACACAGATTTATTTAGGGAAGTTCCTATTGCATTGTACAAATGTATTTTTTCCTACTTATGTAGACCCATTTAGGGGAAGGCGAAACTTGACCTAGTAGGAGGAGGTCAAACTTAGAGGGCACTAGGCGCAACAACATATGCTCATTACAGTATAGATCTAGTAATAAGTGGCAGGGGTTCTTTGAGACCAAGGCTATTTTAAGGCTACATTCACATGGATGTGCCTAACAGCAGGTAAATACCAGTAATCTGCACTTTAACAAGTTTAACAAGAAAGATTTCCTGCACATAGGTGATTGACAAATGCGATTACGTGCGTGTCGCCAAGTTTAGGGGAGTCTGCATTTTCAGTCTTTTTTCCTCAATACTCCATTTTTGGGGAGTGTTATACCACAGGCACCTCCTCTTCCACTTTGTGGGTAGTTTTTTGAGCACGGAGACAGGAGGTGTGTCAGGGCCTGCACTTAAACCTGGGACCTCTGCTGTGTCTGGCAACGACTGCTTGCTTAGCCTCCTGGGCAGTTCCCCGGACAATTTCTTAAATGATCCTGCCTTGAATCTTGTTTGTCTTGAACCTTGAACTTTTTTTTCCTCCCATGAACTTCCTGATTTAAGCCATGTCTCTGCACTTCCTGTTTGCCCGTTTATTGTGCTCCTTTCCAGCCAATATCTCACTTTTGTCTTCCCTGTTGCCATCCGTATCTTCAGTACAATTCGTTACCGACTTTTGGCTTGTTCCTCAGCTTAATCCCAACCTGCAACTACTCGTTCTGACGTTTTGGCGTGTTTTCCGACTACACTTCTTTCTGCTATATCTGCTACTAGACCCCGGCTTTCTCACCTCCAGGTAGTGCGATCCTGAGGATCATGACCTGGTACTAACATGCAACAAAACACATCTCCACCATCAGGAGCTCTGTTGTATACCTCAAACCCAAGCTGAACCTGTGTCATCAGCCAGGGTGACCTGTATGTATACTTGTCCCGTATGTCGGTGGGTGCTGCTCCACTGCTATAGCTACTGGCATCCAAGCCTCACTCCAAACTGTGACAAGGTGTGCAATTATAATGGAGTACAGAGCAAATTTGGTGTGCGTTTGCTTGAGAAGAGAAGGAAGATTCAGGCATAGAGAGAGGCAAATGAAGCAAAAAACTGGTACATCTCCAAACATCTAAGCATCTAACTGGGGGATATTTTGTCTTGATGTATGAGGAAATCAGAACCTATCCCAATACATTTTCCAACTCTATCAGAATGTCAGTGTCCACCTTTGACATCTAGTATGTCACGGTCTGGAGTCAGGCTCAGAGGCCAGTAGCTATAGCAGCAGAGCAGGTATTCACACAGGTCACCCTGGCTGATGACACGGGTTCACCTGAGGTACGGGGTCTAAGCACTGACCGGTATTCACCAGGGCTCCTAAAGGTGGAGATGGGCTTCGCTGCGTGTCAGTGCCAGGTCGCAGTCCTCAGATTAGCCCCACCAGGGGGTGAGCAAGCCGGGGTCCAGAAACAGATAATACAGGTAGGGATCAAGCAAAAGCGTAGTCGGGGATGAGCCAAAAGTCGGTAACAGATAGTTGCAGGTTGGGATTCAGCACAAGCGTAGTCGGGGACGAGCCAAAAGTCGGTAGTGAGTGGTAGCAAAGATGTGGTCGGCAGCAGTAGACAGGAGCAAGATATTGGCTGGTGAAGACACAATATTCTGGCAACCAGGAAGTGCAGGGACATGGCTTAAATCAGGAAGTTCCTGGGAGGAGCAAAGGGTTCAAGGTTCAAGGCAAACAAGATTCAAGACAAGAAAGATCATTCAAGGAGTTGTCTAATGAACTATCCAAGGAGCTGTCCAGCATTCCAGGTGGCTCAGCAAGTAGAGTCACCACCAGACACACCAGAGGTCCCAGGTTCAAGCCCAGGTTCTAACATTGTAACTATTGTTATACCACATCTGGAAAGAACGAACACCAACATACGAAAAAATGAGAACATGAGAATGAATACCAACATTTCAGGAGGTAAAGAGGAAGAGTGGCATTTTCTGCTCTCTGCAGCTAAACACAATGCACAGTCAGCTGCGGATAAGAAGGAAAAGTTGTCCTTGGAGGTAGTACTTTTCTTTTTTCCTAAATGTAGTTAAACTGTATGCAACTAAATGCTGCTAATCGTTATGTATGAATAACATGACTATTTTGCATCGTGAGTCCAACTGCTTTTAGAAAAGTCTTCTAAATGCGGCTAAACTCTGAAATTTAGACACTTGTGTAAATGTATCCTAAGGGTTCCTCCATGTTAAAAAAAATTGAGAAAGGCTATATTATACCTTGAAAATGCAAATGTTAAAATGGGCAATTTAAATATAAGCAATGCTTAACTTAGTACAGCTCTTTAAATTGGATGTAAATGAGAGAGCAGTTACATGTAAGAATGAAATTTAAGAGGAAAAGTTGTCTTGGTTGTTCAACAGCCACACAAATATGTACCCTCATACTGAATCTAAATTGATGTGTGAGAGGCTGAGCTATGCAGATACCCCTATTGACAATGCTGTCAATAGAGTCAACAAAATCCCAGAGTTTGAAGGTGGTAAAAGACAAACACAACTCTCTCTCCATTCTGAACAAGAATCAGCAGAATTACACAATTATTATTTAGGGACCACAGGTGCCTTTAGCCTTTTGGACCCTTGAAAAAGAATAGAGTAAAATTGTTTACACCGCATTGCATTGTCTTCATTGTTTGTAAAATTTAGTCATTTTCTGCATCGCTCCATTTTAAATGCAATCCCTTTCAAAACACGTTAAATATTAAAACTCATCTTCAACGAAGAAGAAAGGCATATATTTCCTTTTAATAACACATCAACCTGGAGCCAAATCACTTAAACAAAAATAAATAAAAAATAAAATAAGAGAAAAACATAAAAAAAAAAAAAAAAACAGGACTAGCTGGATGGTTATGTTCGGAGGGCAGTGATAAATATAATAAATATATACACTGATCTGTCTGACTGGGGGGGGGGGGAGGGATTAAAATCACTTGTGTGAAATCAAACTCGCACAATGGAGTATATTGACATTATTTATGCATTTAATTCCTTTATATGGAGAAAAGCTACTATGAAGTAACATCTAATTTGCACTAGCTGAGCAATCTGATCTTCAAAGGGCAATAATTTTACAAATGCAGTTTAATGTTTAGACTTGCCTTATCATAAACACAGAGCATACTGTGTGTGGACAGTCAGTCTGACTTATGGTTCCTTGACTCAGCCTGCACAAGATAACCAAGAGTAATGGTTTTTGATAATCACGCCGCAATATTAATATAACATGAACCACAAAAGGCTTTTGTGATGTAGGTTTAGTTAAGCTTGCAAACCTCATTGAAATATAAAACAAGCTATAGTTTTTAAGTGATCTCTGAAAATTTCATTCCTAAGCATAAACAACTCTATACATTATTGTCGCGAAAGAAAATTTGGAATTCCTGAGGAACAAAAGGCAGGCGCATGCTTATGTCTTTAAGACATCCATTATAATCATGGAAGCTATAAAAAAATGCTTACAAGATATTAAGAGGTTATTTGTGCTGGTCTTTCAATTTGCTGTCCGTTTCAATTACATTTTTTTTTTTACCAGTGCTTTTATTTAAATAAACTATTAACAATTATTTTAGGATTAATAAAAAACTCTGAATACATTTCATGTTTTTCTTTTTCATTGCATGGGGTGATTGATTTCACATAAAGATGGTAGGTTTTCACTCCTTGTGTCAAAGTGCAGTCAACATCCTTGCTAAATGACAGCTCAGAGAATGTCAATTGCAAAAAAAGCCCTTTTGTTGGTGTCTTTTTATGTGACAACTTTGACCATGGGCATACAGTAGATTGACATGGACTACCAAGCAACAGAGGCATAAAACACACACACTATATTGTCAAAAGTATTGGCAAATCTGCCTTTACATGCACATGAACTTTAATGGCATCCTAGTCTTAGTCCGTAGTGTTCAATATTGAGTTGGTCCACCCTCTGCAGCTATAACAGCTTCAACTCTTCTGGGAAGGCTGTCCACAAGGTTTAGGAGTGTGTCTATGGGAATGTTTGACCATTTTTTTTCAGAAGCCCATTTGTTAGCTCAGGCACTGCTGTTGGACAAGAAGGCCTGGTTTGCAGTCTCTGCTCTAATTCATCCATCAGGTTGAGGTCAGGACTCTGTTCAGGCCAGTCAAGTTCCTTTACCCCAAACTTGCTCATCCATGTCTTTATGGATCTTGCTTTGTGCACTGGACCAAATCATTTGATGGAGGGTGGGGTAGTTTTTCAGGGGTTACAATGAAGGGAACTCTTAAGGGTCAGCATTCCAAGACATTTTGGACAATTTCATGCTCCCAACTTTGTGGGGACAGTTTGGGGCTGGCCCCTTTCTGTTCCAACATGACCGCACACCAGTGCACAAAGCAAGGTCCATAAAAGGCATGGATGAGTGAGTTTTGGATGGAGAAACTTGACAGACCTGACCTCAACCCAATAGAACATCTTTGGGATGAATTAGAGCAGATTCATCCCAACAAGGGCCCCCCCCAGATCTTGGCCCCTCTTATGTGAATGAGAATGGCATACATAGTAGCCCTACTTATCAAAAAAGTGTAAAAAATAAATAAAACACCACAAGTTGACAAGATCCATCATAAATCACCCTGCCCGCTGCCACTGCCGACCTGAATGAAGGCTCCCGCCATCTGCCAGCTTCACCAACTAACAGCTCTGAAATAGCTAAGGGGGGTGGCACCCTGCAAACTTCACCTGGTGGCCTAGCCCCTTGTGAAGCCATTGTGGAGAAAGTAGAGCAGAGACTGCTACAGATCTTGAACACAAAGCTAATGGTTAGAAAACGAATATACAAAATAAAATGTGTTACCATTTCATTCAGAGATTTTCTATTCAAATTTATATTCAGACCAGAACAAATTGCACACATCTAAAAATTGGTTTGGCTCCACTACAATCAGTGGAGCCGTTGTTGATTGGTTAGTGCTGTTCAGGTCTTCACAGGCTACTGCTCTACTTCCCACTGTATTCTATAGATTTTTAGAACATGGGAAGAGAAGCAGAGGCTGGAGTCTGAATATTTATGGGACTTCACCTAATCCCTGGGGAGGTGTGCCCAGAAGGTGGAGGAAGAGGCCATAAATAACCTAAGTGGCAGGGGGAGATTGCAGCATGCTGGTGTAAGGCAGCAGTCCAGGGTCAAGCCTGGAAAAGACCCTTGTTGAGGGGCCTTGCCCCCCTGAGCATAAGTCAGTGTGAAGATGCCGGGGTCCCAGCTAGGCTTAGCTGGAAGGACCATTAACAGAGCAGGGATCTGAGGAGGAGAGGTGTTGGGTTTTACCAAGCAGCACTTGGCCATCACAACTATTCAAGTTTGTTGGGCATTCTATTCCATTTGTTAACCATTTGTTAACAGCCATGTGAAACTGAAACATAAGCACATTATATGCTGTCCAACAGATTTACTTTTAAAAAAACTTTGGCACTATACAAATAATATAATGAACATTAGGTGAGGGCAAAGGAATTTGAAACTATGGTTCCAATATGGAAATGCAAACATGGAGTTATAACCATGCTGCCCTTTTCATCATAGGTAAATATAAATACTGTAGATGTATAAGCAGAGTTGCAAACTTTTAGTAAATTTACAAACAGTTTGTAAAATCCATAATTGTTGCATTTGTCCATGAATGTCAGTTACGGACATACAGCCTACATGTCTGTAATGGACATTCAAGGACAGATGCAAAAAGTATGGATTTTAGAAACTGTTTATAGAATTACTGAAAGTTGGCAACCCTGTGTATAAGTAACTGAAAAATGACAGTAAATAAAGCCAAGCATTAAAAACACAACAATGGCAAACTCAGGACAATAAAATTACCTAAATCAAATTCTGGACAATAACAGCAAAAAAATAATTACCCAACAACATATATATTCCATACAGTACACACACACACACACACAAACCTTTCTTTTTCAATAATAATGTTCTCTACTACCAGAAAAGCTGGTGGATTAACTACAGGCGTAACAAGCTCTTCCCTATAGCCGGCAGTGTTTGTGTGAAAGCTCACATGCACCCTGCTTGTTACCACTAGCTCACAAGTATAAGGCCTCAGAATTAAAGCCACTTAATAAAACAGATGGAAAAAAAATAAAAAATCTGTGAAAATCCTAAAAATAATTTTACCAGCATAATTGATCTACATGATCTTGACACAGTTGTGCTACTGTGCAATACATTAATAATTGTACTGTTGAGGTAGGGTGCATGCACATTGCAGCTCAAAAAAAAGCTGCCTTTACAGGCATTTGAGCTTTTATTTTCACTTGTGGAAACTTGTGCTTTTTTTGGCTCTTTTGCACATTTTTATTGAGATTTTTTGACCATAAGCTTTTTGTTCACAAACTCTCCCCTCAGCAAATTTTTTCTATTTATTTTTATGTCAAGCTTCTTTGAGCTTTTTTGCATGCTTTTGGGCACTTAGGCTTTAGGTACACGGGGCATTGTTTAACCTCCCCTGAATGATTTAACTTGACAGCTAGAAACCTGTGTCTAAAAACGGCCGTTTAGCTGCGTTTACATTCCGCGTTGGTGTCTAGAAGCTTTTTTTTTTTTTTTTTTCTTTTTTATGAAAAACTATTGTAAACAAAACACTGCTAAATGTGAGTTACCGCATTTAGCAGCGTTTACAAGCTGTTACAGGAATTCGGCATTTCAAATGCCTCTGAACATTCGTCTGAACCCATTTTTTTGCGTTGCAAAAAAAGCTTCTAAACTCAACTGCCTAAAAACGATCCTGTGTACATGTACTGATAAGATATCAGATATCAGAGGAGAGTTCAGGGGAAAAAGGGAAAAAAAGAAAGAAGAAAAAAAAAAGACAAAACACTGGGTATATGGTGTCATTCTCAGACACTGAGTCAAGCAACGGTGGCAAAGTGAAATAAATAAAATATATATAGAAGAAGACAAATGTCCGTCGGTGATACAAGAAGTATATAGAATGTACCTTATGATATCTGCTGTTGCTTTCTGTTTATTTCAAAACAAAACATTAAAAAGTTAAATTGAAAAAATAAATAAATAAATAAATAAATAAAACTTCGGAGGGTACAAGCACCTTGAAGTATGCTGATAATGGATGAAGTCCGTTTATCGGGAAAGATTAAATATTGATTGATCGATTTGCCAAAACTTCTTAAAATAAAAAAGGTGCAACTATAGGGCAACTGTTTTCCTTTCACTCTTGTGGCACATACGTCCCCCATTGGTGGGTCTTGGGGAGTATCCGGAAAAGTGACCATTCAACGGGTGGTAATGTTTTAAAATAAAAGGTCCTACAAAAGCTCCAGAAGAAGCCACGTTTGTGGTGAAACATGTAGAGGCAACCATTCTTTTGTAATATACAATTAGGGCTATAGACAGCCCAATGGTCATAAGTAGTTTTATACTGTTTATGTATCACTACATTTTGTATTTTTTGTATGATTGATTCTTTTATTTTCTGCACCTTAAAATTCTGCTTACTGCCCCCTTGGGGCTTATACACTTTTCTGTTATACTTTATAGGAGGTGGTGCATTTATTGAAATCTCTGGGCTTCATGAATAATTTGATATACAGTTTTCGTCATTCTCACTAATGCCTTGTACACACGAGCGGAATTCCCATCGGAAAAAATTGGATGTTTTTTTCCGACGGATTTCCACTCAAGCCTGCCTTGCATACACACGGTCACACAAAAGTTAGGTGAACTTTTGACTGCCAAGAACGCAGTGACGTAAAAGACTACGACGAGCCGAGAAAATTAAGTTCTATGCTTCCGAGCATGCGTCGATTTGTTTCCGAGCATGCGGCGGAATTTAGCGCGACAGAATTTATACACATGACACGATAGGAAATTCCGACAGAAAAATAGAGAACCTGCTCTCTAAGTCCGTCGGAAGTTCCGGCGGGAAAAGTAAGATGGGGCATACACACGGTCAGAATATCCGAAGAAACGCTCCCATCTTACTTTTTCCATCGGAAATTCCAACTGTGTGTACGCGGCATTAGAATCTAAAAAGTTGACTGGAACTCCTTTGCTTATTGATGTGTACGAAAATAGGAGCTGAGAAGTTTGCAATTGGGTTCATTTTATGACACCCAGCAAGTCCTCAGCTAAAAACTTTTTATACTGAATATGAAGCCTGCTCTAACAAATGCTAAACTTCAGGCAAACCCCAAATGCATATATGAGAGCTATTTTACCTGCCAAAGGATTTTGTAGGTCTTTCCATGCATTCCTCAATTGTACAGAGCCAGCCCAGAAACACCATTTTTCTCTGCTCACTTAGAGGTCTGGTCACATCCCTGGAGTGTGACTTGGCAGTTGAAGAACAATGTACTAATGGCATTTTTTCTCTCCTTTTATCATTTCCTTTTTATCACTTGAGTATTGCAGTATAACTAATTGGCTCATTTTGCTGCTTTTTCCTCTCCCGGTCTGGCTCTTATACAGTGGGTACGGAAAGTATTCAGACCCCCTTAAATTTTTTCACTCTTTTTTATATTGCAGCCATTTGCTAAAAGTAAAATTTTATTCCTCATTAATGTACACACAGCACCCCATATTGACAGAAAAAAACTGAATTGTTGTCATTTTTGCAGATTTATTAAAAAATAAAACTGAAATATCACATGATCCTAAGTATTCAGACCCTTTGCTCAGTATTTAGTAGAAGCACCCTTTTGATCTAATACAGCCAGGAGTCTTTTTGGGAAAGATGCAATAAGTTATTCACACCTGGATTTGGGGATCCTCTGCCATTCCTCCTTGCAGATCCTCTCCAGTTCTGTCAGGTTGGATGGTAAACGTTAGTGGACAGCCATTTTTAGGTCTCTCCAGAGATGCTCATTTGGGTTTAAGTCAGAGCTCTGGCTGGGCCATTCAAGAACAGTCACGGAGTTGTTCTGAAGCCACTCCTTCGTTATTTTAGCTGTGCGCTTAGGGTCATTGTCTTGTTGGAAAGTAAACCTTCGGCCCAGTCTGAGGTCCTGAGCACTCTGGAGAAGGTTTTCGTCCAGGATATCCCTGTACTTGGCCGCATTCATCTTTCCCTCGATTGCAACCAGTCATCCTGTCCCTGCAGCTGAAAAACACCCCCACAGCATGCTGCCACTACCATGCTTCACTGTTGGGACTGCATTGGACAGGTGATGAGCAGTGCCTGGTTTTCTCCACACATACCGCTTAGAATTAAGGCCAAAAAGTTCTATCTAGGTCTCATCAGACAACATAATCTTATTTCTCACCATCTTGGAGTCCTTCAGGTGTTTTTTTAGCAAACTCCATGCGGGCTTTCATGTGTCTTGCACTGAGGAGAGGCTTCCGTCGGGCCACTCTGCCATAAAGCCCCGACTAGTGGAGGGCTGCAGTGATGGTTGACTTTCTACAACTTTCTCCCATCTCCCGACTGCATCTCTGGAGCTCAGCCACAGTGATCTTTGGGTTCTTTGGGTTCTTCTTTACCTCTCTCACCAAGGCTCTTCTCCCCCAATAGCTCAGTTTGGCCGGACGGCCAGCTCTAGGAAGGGTTCTGGTCTTCCCAAACGTCTTCCATTTAAGGATTATGGAGGCCACTGTGCTCTTGGGAACCTTAAGTGCAGTAGAAACTTTTTTGTAACCTTGGCCAGATCAGTCCGTTGCCACAATTCTGTCTCTGAGCTCTTCAGGCAGTTCCTTTGACCTTATGATTCTTATTTGCTCTGACATGCACTGCAATCAGTATAATCAAAAACAGCTGGACTCAAATGAAGGTGTAGAACAATCTCAAGGATGATCAGAAGAAATGGACAGCACCTGAGTTAAATATAGGAGTGTCACAGCAAAGGGTCTGAATACTTAGGACCATGTGATATTTCAGTTTTTCTTTTTTAATAAATCTGCAAAAATTTCAACAATTCTGTGTTTTTCTGTCAATATGGGGTGCTGTGTGTACATTAATGAGGAAAAAAATGAACTTAAATGATTTTAGCAAATGGCTGCAATATAACAGAGTGAAAAATTTAAGGGGGTCTGAATACTTTCTGTACCCACTGTATATTGGGATTGCAAAAAGGTGACTGCAAAGGGGTTGATTTACTAAAACTGGTGCAGCTCTGCATAGGAACCAATCATCTCCCAGTTTTTTTTACAAAGCTTAAAGTGTAACTACACTTTTGTTAAGAAAAAAAAATCCCCTCTGGGTGATCTATGTACATTGCAAGGATTATAATAACCTTTGTTGCAGATTCCTACCTTTTATTATTCTGAAAAAATCCCTGTTTGTTCCTCTGTGCCTCTTTGCTGAGTAGGTCTTAATTATCTATCAGTACTAAAGCAGATCAACCAGCGCAAATAAAATTAACACAGAAAGAATTGCAGCTGAACACTGAGGGTCAAAATATCAAATCCCCAAGTAAACTGGCATAAAAGCAGTGCAGCGCAGCAAAAAAATAAAATAAAACCCAAAATAAATCATAAAAAACAACAATACTGAGAACGGTAGTAAATAGTTAAAAACAATGTGTCCATAGAATTCCTCTTAGCAAGAATAGAAGCCCAAGACAGTGTCCATATAGGAAGTGACTCCTAAAGATTATCAAATGGTGACTTATGTGATATTCCTCCACCACCGAAATAGGTTTGCAGCTCACCTCAGAGCATGGACCCCTGAACCAGTCAGTCAGGTCATGCAAGCATGTTTCCCTTTTGGGACAAATATTCCAAGGTAGATAAACTCAGGAAGGCAATACGATAGGGGGAAATCCACAGGTCACTTGATCAGAGCTCCGGTCCGGGTATAATAATATGCAAGAGAATAATATAGAGATCTAATGCTCTCCGTATGGTACAACATATGTTTATTTTTAAAGAAGAAAAAATGCACTTACATACATAGCACTGTATAAACCCCAGTGCATGGGAATGCCGGCATGTAGTAAAACGAGTGTAGCGAGTGTCAGCATGGAAGAGAGGCGCGGGTGACGTCACATCTGCTCACGTATTCCGTACGCGTTGCGTCCTAGCACTGGGCGGGACTTCATCAGCGGTACGGAACAGCGTGAATCACCCGCTATAAATGTCAATGGAACGTGGAACCGGCCAATCACAGCACAATCAACAATCGATTGTCATGGAAACCCTGCCAGCAGGGAATAAGACGGAGGCCGGTAAGGACCAAAATAAAGAAAAAAGCAAAGATCCCTTTAAAAGGGAAAAACTTTACTGCACCACTTACGTGGAGTATATAATTTTGCTCAATTGATTATCAAATCAAGAAACAAATGAACAGTATGTGAATCGTAGCCCACGTCTCCTGCTGACACTGAAAATACAATATATACTATCCAGATATGTTAAGAAAAAGATCTAAAAGAAGGGAAAAATAGCTGGAATCAGGGAAATCAGTGACAGGTCATGCATATCTAAAATACACTGTTGACCCTATTGAAAAATTCCTAAACAAATAATTTAAGAAAATACATATAAATATATACATATATGTAAAATGAGCATAATAAAAATACCACAGAAATTCATTTTAAAATCAGGCAAAATAAAATAAAATATGGCAAAATTAAAAATTCAACGATCAGAGATAAAACAATTTAAATCAAATTCAACATTCAAGCCAGCAGGTACTAAAACTTGTGTCTCATGTATCCACTGAGATTCCCTGCGGCTTAACTGGCGTATAAATCTACCACCTCTCCAGTGTTTGATTACTCGTTCGATGCCCCAAAATTTCAAACCTCTAGGGTTTTGATTATGCATCAATTTAAAATGTCTAGACACATTGCGTGTTTTAACTCCTCTTTTAATGTTGTTCACATGCTCCCCTAGACGAACGTGAAGTGGTCTAGAGGTTCTACCAATATACTGAAGACCACATTCACATTCTAGCATGTAAACAACACCTATAGTGGTGCACGTAATCAACTGACCTATCTTATATGATTTTTTGGTAGCAGTGGCGAGAAAATCTTTCCTCTTTTTTATATTGCACTTAGAATGCTTGCAGGCTGTGCATCGCCCGCAAGCATAAAAACCAGCGAGGAAGGAGAAGAGTCTGTTTTCAGAGTGCACTGGAGGGTCAACAACTCCTGGTGCCAGACAATCACGCAAAGACGGAGCTTTCTTATAGATAAATGCTGGGCGTGATGGCAACAGCGGGCCCAAAACCTTGTCTTGCTTTAGTATTGACCAGTTATTTGAAACAAGTTTTTCAAATTTCTTATATTGTACGTTATAATTAAGTACCATTTTGAAATTCGAGATACTAATATTGGTTTCTCTGACTTTATCAGCTACCAATGGTCCCCTATCCAAGGAACGTACATTCTCTATCTCTTTATCTAAAGAGTCCCTATTATACCCTTTCTGTTGGAATCTGGATGACAAAATCTGTGCCTGTGTGAGAAAGTCCTCCTCCCTTGTGCAATTTCGCCTGAGCCTAATAAACTGACCTTTCGGTATATTGCATAGCCACGATTTATGGTGGCAACTATCAAGTGGTATGTATGCATTACGATCAGTAGGCTTAAGATAATTACACAGGCGGAATTGCTCACTATCCTTCCAGATTTCCAAATCTAGGAACACAATATTTTTCATACTAATATTCCAGGTTAATTTAATATTCTTGGTATTCTCATTCATTGTCCCGATAAAGTAATCAAGACTGGGACGATCCCCCTCCCAAATTAGAATGAGATCGTCTATGTACCTTTTGTAACAGACTAACTGGGGGGGACGATTCTTGAAAACCACGTCCTCCTCCCAGTGGGCCATAAAAAGGTTGGCCACACTGGGAGCCAAATGGGCTCCCATCGCAACCCCCCTTGTCTGCAAAAAGAACTGACGATTGTACCAAAAATAATTTCTAGATAAACAAAAACCCAGACTGGTCAAAAGAAAATCCTTATGTTTAGCCGGAAGATCTGAAGATGCTAAAGCCCACTGCACGGAAGACAAGGCATCCTCATGTCCTATTATAGTGTACAGTGAGCCTACATCCGCAGGATACTGGATGGTGAGCATGTGACAGCCTCCAATAATTGAATAATATGTTTGGTGTCCCTAAGGTAGGCTCTAGTTTCTGACACCAGGGGTTGCAGGAATGAATCTATATACTGCCCCACTCTCGAGCTAATGGAGTCAATGCCATTAACGATAGGCCTCCCCGGAGGGTTGGCACTATCCTTATGGATTTTTGGAAGGCAGTATATGATTGGTGTTCTACAGAACAAAGGATCTAAATAGAGGGCCTCCTTTTTATTAAGGACACCCATAGTTTGTCCTGATTCTACTAACAGATGAAGCTCATCCTTATATGTCAGCATAGGATCCCTATTCAAAATACGGTAAGTGTCATGATCACTCAATAACCGATCCATTTCTGCTGTATAAAAAGCTTTATCTAGAATAACCAATCCACCCCCTTTATCCGCCGGACGGATAATAATTTCTTTACGTTTTTCTAGAGATTCCATCCCCTTTTTAATGTACTGTGGGCCCATCACTTTCCTTATCCTCATTTTATCTAAGTCATTGAACATCATATGTTTAAACACCTCTAAGTATTTATTATCAACATTCAGAGGGTTAAAAGTGGACTTATTACGCAGGTTGGAGTGGACACCTTCAGCTACTCTAGTTGATTTTATGGGGTTAGTCAAAAAATATTTTTTCATATTGAGGTTTCTAACAAATTTTTGAATGTTGACATAAGTTTGGAATTTATTGAGATTTTTTGTTGGGGCAAACTTCAAACCCCTATCCAACACTCGTAACTCGTCATCATCCAAAGTGCAACTGCTCAAATTATAGATCCCTGTGCCTATTGGGGTTTTGGTCTTTTGTATTCTCCTTCCCCCTCTCCTTCCTCTCTGGCCTTTCTTTTTTGAGATTGACCATTTCCTTGTGGAATCTGTTGAGGTGGGTGCCTCCACCAATCGCCTGGGTTCGGTTGGTATGAGGGACCCCTCCCTGACCCTTGGTTCGATTGATTGTACGGAGGACCCCTCCCTGGCCCACTCTGGGCCCCTGAATAATCCCCTCCCTCCCTTATAGCCTGATTTTGGAGGGGGGTAAATCTATTTGTAATAGGTGCCTGACCACCTCGTGGGAATGTAGGTTTGCCTCTATTTTGATTATGAGAATAGGGGACTTGATCATATCCATGACTCTCCCAAACATGGGGGGATTCATATTGATATTGATGGTGGGGGTAATTTCTAGATGGAGATTGATAAGAGGATGAATTTCCTCTTTTACCTCTACCACCACCTCTCTTTCCCCTAAAGTTATTACCTCTATATGGCTGATCTCCGTGGATACATGAGACACAAGTTTTAGTACCTGCTGGCTTGAATGTTGAATTTGATTTAAATTGTTTTATCTCTGATCGTTGAATTTTTAATTTTGCCATATTTTATTTTATTTTGCCTGATTTTAAAATGAATTTCTGTGGTATTTTTATTATGCTCATTTTACATATATGTATATATT
Source organism: Rana muscosa (assembly GCA_029206835.1). Classification (NCBI taxonomy): domain Eukaryota; kingdom Metazoa; phylum Chordata; class Amphibia; order Anura; family Ranidae; genus Rana; species Rana muscosa. The sequence continues at coordinate 132,586,324 of CM055120.1, forward strand.
TATATGTATTTTCTTAAATTATTTGTTTAGGAATTTTTCAATAGGGTCAACAGTGTATTTTAGATATGCATGACCTGTCACTGATTTCCCTGATTCCAGCTATTTTTCCCTTCTTTTAGATCTTTTTCTTAACATATCTGGATAGTATATATTGTATTTTCAGTGTCAGCAGGAGACGTGGGCTACGATTCACATACTGTTCATTTGTTTCTTGATTTGATAATCAATTGAGCAAAATTATATACTCCACGTAAGTGGTGCAGTAAAGTTTTTCCCTTTTAAAGAGATCTTTGCTTTTTTCTTTATTTTGGTCCTTACCGGCCTCCGTCTTATTCCCTGCTGGCAGGGTTTCCATGACAATCGATTGTTGATTGTGCTGTGATTGGCCGGTTCCACGTTCCATTGACATTTATAGCGGGTGATTCACGCTGTTCCGTACCGCTGATGAAGTCCCGCCCAGTGCTAGGACGCAACGCGTACGGAATACGTGAGCAGATGTGACGTCACCCGCGCCTCTCTTCCATGCTGACACTCGCTACACTCGTTTTACTACATGCCGGCATTCCCATGCACTGGGGTTTATACAGTGCTATGTATGTAAGTGCATTTTTTCTTCTTTAAAAATAAACATATGTTGTACCATACGGAGAGCATTAGATCTCTATATTATTCTCTTGCATAATATTATACCCGGACCGGAGTTCTGATCAAGTGACCTGTGGATTTCCCCCTATCGTATTGCCTTCCTGAGTTTATCTACCTTGGAATATTTGTCCCAAAAGGGAAACATGCTTGCATGACCTGACTGACTGGTTCAGGGGTCCATGCTCTGAGGTGAGTTGCAAACCTATTTCGGTGGTGGAGGAATATCACTTAATTATCTATCAGCTGTGCACCTGCACAGCACTAAATGAGGAAATCTGCTGGGCCTGCATCCCTTTAGGATGTGTTCCTATTGAAAGTATCTCACCAAAAAATGTTTGTTGCAGGGGATGCCTGAAATCTGACTTGTATCTTAGGCAGACTTCTAGGAAAATTGGTGAGCCAATCACACAAGCAGAAAGTTATGTTTCTGGGGTGTATTCAGTAAACACTGTGTATAGAACAACTCTAGGTAGCCATTTATCACTGCATTTACAGAAAATTACAGTGGCTGCAGATTGAAAAGGAAAGGTAATTTTTAATAACATTCAATTACAATATGACTTGTGTCGCAATTGTATACACTATATTTTATTCTTTATTTACCATTTTTCCCCCCACGAAAGTGGAGTTAGCCTTTAACCACTTGCCGATCAGCCATTACACGTCATTATACAGCGGCAGGTCAGCTCATTCCCACAAATCGCTGTACCTGTACATTGGCTCCTTTAAGAGCCATAGCAGGCGCGCGCACGCCCGCTGCACGGCGGGGGACCCAATGCGCATGCCTGGCAGCCGCGATGTCCGATGGCCACCCATGATCACGGTCACGAGAGCCAGAATGGGGATTTGTGTATGGTACACACAGATCCCGTTCTGACAGGAGCGGAGAAACAGATCTGCTGTTCCTAGTAATTAGGAACAGCGATCTGTCTCCTTCTCTATTCAGTTCCATCCCCCCACAGTTATAAACACACAAGGGAACAAATGTAATCACTTGATTGCCCCCTAGTGTTAACCCCTTCCCTGCCAGTGACGTTTACACAGTAATCAGTGCATTTTTTTAGCACCGATAGTTGTAAATGTCAATGGTCCCAAAAAAGTGTCAAAAGTGTCCGATCTGTCTGCCGCAATGTCACAGTTCTGCTAAAAATCACAGATCGCCATTACTAGTAAAAAAAATAATAATTAAAATGCCATAAATCTATCCCCCATTTTGTAGATGCTATAAACCAATCAATATATGCTTATTGCAATTTTTTTTACCAAAAATATGTAGAAGAATACATATTGGCCTTGGGGGATATTTATCAATTACCACCAAAATGAATCTCTATTTGTGGAAAAAAAAAAAAAAAAGGACGTCAATTTTGATTGGGTACAGCACGCAATTGTCAATTAGAGTGACGCAGTGCTGCATCGCAAAAAATGGCCTGATCATTAAGGGGGAAAATCTTCCAGGGCTGAAGTGGTTAATTGAACAAGCTGAAGTGAGAAGCTGGTTGGCTACCATGCACAGCTGCACCAGATTTTACACTCTTTAGTTTTAGTAAATCAATCCCTAAGTATTTACAATTTGCTTTTAAAAAATACACTTTACGATTTTATTGACAGAAACCCGCATAATAATTTAACCACATACCTTGATATTATTATACAGGATTTATATAGCGCCAAAATAGTTTGCACAGCGCTTTACAACATGAGGGCAGACAGTACAGTTACAATACAATACAGGAGGAATCAGAGGGCCCTGCTTGTTAAGAGCTTACAATCTAGGAGATCTAGGAGGAAGTGTCAAGTGATACAAATGGTAATAACTGTGGGGATGATCTGATGGAGCAAGTAAAAAGGAGAAAGTAAAAAGTACAGTTGTTAAGTGGGGGTTGGATAGAATTTTCTGAATAGAAGGGTTTTCAGGGATTGTCTAAAAGCAGAAATGGGGATAGTCAGACAGATTGGGGTAGGGAGTTCCATAGGATAGGGTCAGAAAAAGTTCTGGAGGTGAGCATTGGAGGAGGCGACGAGGGAACTAGAGAGCAGAAGGTCGTGGGAAGAATGAAGGGAACGAGTAGGTTGGTATTTTGAGACTAGGTTAGTGATGTAGTTGTTGGCCTAGTTGTGGATGGCTTTGTAAGTTGATATTTATATGCGTGGAGTTTAATAGCTAAATAATCTTCATAGCAAAGGTAGTTCTAGAAATATAGTAGCTACAATTCTAACTTGGTAGAGGTGATAAACATGTGGAATATTTTATAGCTACAAACAGAAACATGTAACCGAGTGCCCTGACCATAGAGGCCTAGAGATGATCTTTGATAAGTGCAATTCTCATTTTTGTTAATCGCCATTCTTCTGAATGCTGTGAATTTTAATAGCTGTGATGGATAAAGATCACAAATATACAGGCTACATTTAGCCTAAAGAATAGCTTTGACAAAAACCACCTGATGGTTCTCCAGGTGAGTTGCCCACAGAGCCGATTTACAATAGACTTTGCACAGATGGTTTGCCTATGCATTCCTGGCAGTTAACTCATGCCTGGGAGGCAAGACAGCCATTGCAAATAGTGCTCAGTAACAGTTGACAAACTGATTTTAGACTCCAGTAGCAAATTAAATTTTCCTGCACAACACATAATTTTTCCCACTGACCTTTTTTCTAATGAACTCTAATCAGTGACAACTGCCCTAGAAAAGTGGTGCCTTTTCCCATATTTAGTAGATAGCCCACCACTAATTGCCTTTAACTGTGAGAACAAGATAAAATTAATTAAAAAGAAACTATTTAAAATATTCAGCTATCCTATGCTGAATACTTAGAAATTCATTCCTTTTAACACTGTGAAACAATTATAATATTCTGAATTTTCATGTGATTTTCTCTACCATTTAAAGACAGATCTCACACACACACAAAAAAAAAGACATATTTTATACATATACACAACATATTATTATCATTATTATGAAAAATTTAAAAAATAACAAACAACAACAAAAACAATACAGAAACATTGCTTGCTCAGTAGTTTAAGCCCATTTCCAGGCAAAACCTAAAACTCCTCTCCACCCCCCCCCCTTCACTCACGAACTTGTCTTTTCTTTGTTGTTTACATTCCTTGGGAAGGACTTGAGTCCGGGTTCACACATGCTGCTGCTGCAGCTCGTAGCAGGGGGTCCGGTGTGTCCCTGTTCTCCATTTCAAGGGTGGATCAGGCCCGAATTTTTGCCTGAATTCAGACCTGAAAACGTAGCCAAAGACGCACAGGACCCTTTTCCAGTGCGGACCACCGCATCCAATTTGCATAAGTGTGAACCCAGCCCTAAAGACCACTTCACATCCGAGTGATTTTTAATCGTGGGCAGAATGGGCGTGATTCTTAACACATTTCCAATCATGCTAAAATTCATAATAGCACCCCAACAATGTGATTGTTGTGCGACAAAAAGCCTGGTTCAGTGTCAAAATTTGGTACACAAGCTTCTTTGGTGCAACAAAAATAAATAAATAGGGTAGCCCGCTCAAGTAAATGGGCTCTCCTATGTGACACATGTAAAAATCGCCCAAAAAATATTGTGAGGGAGAATGCTCGTTCCCGCTATGCAGAAAGTGAAAAGAGCCTTATACTCACTTATATCAGCTGCCGGGGTTCCTCAGCTACTCCATTTCCTAGAGCAGGGGACCGGTAATTCATTGTAGATGTGCCCATGCCAGCCAGCTCCCTTTTGTGGAAATCACTACTTCTGGATCCTGAGAGGACCCCACAGACAGCCAATAGGAAGTGTGCACGCCATGCAGGTAGAATGTGGATGCACGAAGAAGGACCCTGCCTCCTGTAAATGGACTCTGGACCAGAATGGCATTTGACTACAGATTTAGGCAAGTAAAGGGGATATTTAGCTAGGTTTCCTTTTTATACAAGGGATTAGTTGAAAGTCAGTTTAGGCTTCTATTTTTGGTGTAAATAAGTTTAGCTTCACTTAGGCCCCTTTCACACTGAGGCGTATTTCAGGCGTTTTAGCGCTAAAAATAGCGCATAAATAACGCCTGAAATACTCCTGCCCCAGCATTCTCAATGTGAAAGCCCGAGGGCTTTCACACTGAGGCGATGCGCTGGCAGGAGAAAAAAAATCTCCTGCAAGTCGCATCTTTGGAGCAGTGAAGGAGCGGTGTGTATACCACCTCTTCCCATTGAAATCAATGGGACACCGCAGTAATACCGCCGGCAAACCACGGCTGTAGCAGTTAAACAGATTGTTTATCAAAGTCGAGCATGTGATGAAAATTTCACTGCAGCAGAGAACCAGAGTTCAGTCCAGGAAATGCACAAGACTTTCAGCTGGATATACCTGTGAAACTAAGGACACCAGGTGGTGCCAAACTAAGTGCAACATACTCAGCAGCTGTAGCGATCTAGATGTTGTAACCAGGGGCCTGCCAGGACAAAAGTAGTAGGGAGCTGGTGGAGGGCTCAGTTCAGAGCAGACTGGGTGTGACGTCACACATCGACGGGGCGTTGGGGGATGTGGCTTCCTGCATCCCAGCAGGCCCCTGGCTACAACATTTAGATTGCTGTGGCTGCTGAGTTTCTTGATGGGACTCCCCACGTCTCATGCTGAGTGGTGCCACAGACCAGAGCATTTGACATAAGCACCATTTTTTCATACCCCTTGTATATGCTGCACTTAGTTTGGTGTAATATATACAACTAACTTTGCTCAACCCTCCTATACAAACGAGGGGAGAGCTTGGCGTAGTGTTCCTGCACTCTCCTCTCCCATGTACCCCTAGACACAAGCCATGCACAATAGGAGAGAGAGGGAGTGAGGCTCCGCTACACTGGTAACACTGGAGAGTGCGGCCAGATGGGCTAGATGGGCGCAGGAGATAAACATGAGGCCCATAGGGCAGACATGGGGACGCGGTACACAGGATGCCACCAAGACCTGGCAGGGGCAGAACAATAAAACAAACAGCTCTGAAAATGGGTAAAGCCCAGCAGGGTCTTGTATCACAGTAAAATGAAGAGTGAAGGGTATCATATGCAAACTAATCCCCCCCAATTGATGAGAAATGTATACCTGGTATAATAATGTAGTGTAGCTATGTGGAGGAGTGTAAATAGTCTTCTCCAGGGGAAAATTCACAGAGGAATAAAGTGACTAGAAACTTTAAAACAGTGTACAGTAATACTCTGTGGCATAGAATTAGTCATGTTGATTATAATTAATTGGCAAGTGACCCATAATAACTCACCTATATGGTGGCAAAGGTTCCATATATATGAGGAAATACCTGGTAAGGCGTCACAAAAATAAATGGAAGTCCCAAAGAGGGGAGAGAAGGATCAAACCACATTTCATATCACCATCCAATCAAGGGAGAAAATATATACAAAGATTGTAATGAATGAGTGTCCCAAAAAAGACAGGGGACAAACTAATTCACCCAATGTTCAGTGCACCAAAGTGGAAAGATGGGGAGGAGGTATGTACCCTCATATAGTCCGCACAGGTTTGTGCCGCTCTGCCTTTCTGTGCCACCCTACATAAGCACCCCAAGAGTGGCGTGTGATGTCGTCGTCCCCCCCCCCCGGGTGGTTGCTACGCGTATGCGCCAACTGCACCTGTGCATGGCCACAATCCATCCTCACTGAAAAAGATTTTTCACTCTGCTGTTCCAGACAAATCACACCTTTATACTTTCCCTCATGTTAACTTGACATTATCACAAGGAAATTTAGTGGGGGAATCTCAATTGGGAATCAGATGGCAAGAAAAAAAAAAAAAACCTGAAAGGGGTTCTAACACTTTTCTACCTTAACCCCCCCCCCCCAAAAAAAAAAGGATAGGCACTTAAAAAGGTAGCGCTTTCTATCTGCACTGATGTTAGGGGGAGAAAAACTTAAAAAAATATCACCTCTAGAAATGTTAGAAATATGCTTGTTCCTTAAAATTGCAGCCTTCAAGCCACACTCCACTTGCAGTTTTAATTTAGAGATGAGCACATTTATGCTGTCTGTAGTTATGAGAAGCACTTGCATGTGAAATGACACTTATCTTTGTTGGAATGCATGATTATCGTCAAGTACCATATACAAAATTACACCAAAGTAGCTGCAAAATCTCTTCACCTGTGAAAACGTGAGGGAGTAACTCCCTGCAGGCATTTAATAAACACAGTGAGTCAAATGAAAGGGTGTAAAAGGCAAATCTAATTGTATTAAAGCAAATCTCATTTGTAAACTCTGTGTAATAAAATCTTAAAAGCAAATGATTCCACCCTTGAAGGATAACTGCAGCAATAGTAATTTTAGAAGAGAATTCCAAGTATAAAAAAAAAGTCACGCTTACAATACTCTATGGTTGGCTTGTCCTGTAGTAGACTATCCCACAGCAAATATAATTTTGATTGTTAATTAAATTCTTTAAATGCTACAGTTCATATTGAAACAGAACAAAAAACATGGCAGAGCAAGCATGAACATTTTACAAGAAAAATTTAGAAATAAGTCCTCTTAACCATTTTCCTCCACCAGCAGTGAGTGGATTCTGATATTGACATGGTGCCCCTAATGCAGCATTCTCCTGCAAGTCTTTTAGCCCACCTAGGAAATTAACTTTGGTGTTGTTTGCTAAAGCATGTTTTGGATAAAAGGTGGAAGACTTATGTAGCGGCCCCCAATATTTGGGGGCGCTATATGGAAATTTAGGGGCAGTCTGAGCCAGTAGTCTGACCAATTATAGTTCAAATTGTTTGCTCTGCTCTGGGTGTGATACTGCCCGGCAGTGTTATTCTCCTTTGCCTGCAGGTGGCACTGTCACCGCCAACACAGGCTGGATCACGGCGTTATCACAGCACCTTGGGTGTCCTCTCTCGGCAGCCTGCAGTGGGCGTGGTCAACCCGCTGTGCATGCTGGGAGAGGGTACAACAGGGGATGAAGCCATTTATTGTGAGGCGATTCCAGTGGGACCCCAAGGCGTTCAGGGGGGACCTCTGGTCCAGTGAGCGTGCCTCATGGCCAACATGGCACGAGGTGTGCGGGTGTGTTTAGGCCTCGGGCACCTTTAGCCTAAAGCTCTGTTGCTGCATCGTAGGCCCAGCTCTCCTAACAAGGGCCTACGCTTCGGAGAAGGACCCCAGGCTGCTCGTTTGTAAGGGGGCCCATCTTTAGGAAAGGAGTTCCATGGGAAGATCAGTCCCGGCGGAGATAGCGACGGTACTGCTGTCTCGGGGAGAGGCCTGGAGGCCTGCCTAAAGGGGGATCCATCATCTCTGACATCCGTGCTCCATCCCAGCTGCTAGGACTGCTCTTATAGGGACTATCCAGGTGAGCAATACCCACTCAGGCTTCAGTGGCGACAAGTGTATATATATTTGTGATCTAAGTGTTGCATGCCTGAACCTTCCCCTACATCTTCAACTTTCCTGCCTTCACTTTCTTCAAGTTGACTCAAAAGTAACAAAAAGAATAAAGCCTTGCTGATTAGGTTTTACTCGTGTGTGGACATTGGCCTTATTCCTGAATACACTGGTGTACCTAGACAACGGAGCTGAAGGATCCACTCATGGGAGGTAACTCGCTGCAGACCCAAAGGTAATTAAAATAGTGGATTTTCATACTTAAAGAGTGGATCCGGCATAGCCGCAGGGGAAGAGTAAAGAAGGAAGCGCAAACCCCCCCCCCCCCCCCCCCCTGGCTGGAGCTACACTTATTACTGTTGTCAGGTTTGTATGGGTGTCGGTTAATGGGAACACATGGGACTGCAAGCCACACTTGTCCCCAGATGCAACCAAATAAAAAAAGCATACAACCCTACTTGGCAAGAAATGGCCACAGCACTTTATTGGTTTTATAGATCAAATAATAATATCACAACTTACATTTCCATTACATTAAAAACAAGGCTTTGCCTATCCCAAAACCGCTGCCATTTCTATACTACTTTGCAGACCCAGATTGAAAATATTGAGACCCACATCCGAAAGGTGAACCATGTCCTGTCTGTACAGACCGGGGATCCCCCCTTCAAGATCCACGTGCTGATAATAAAAATGCCCTAGCAAGGGCAAGTACTTTTCAAGCGCCCAATTAATCCTTTCTTATTTTCTCCATAACTCTACGCTGAGGAGAGGACAGCCATGCAAAGTGAGGAATTAGCTCAGAAAAAACAAAACAATGGTTGTATCAGGGGAAGTGAAATGAAAACTGTAAAGATCTTGTTTAACCACTTAAGTCCCGGACCATTTGGTAGCTAGAGGACCAGAGGTGAATTCAGAATTTTGCACTGCGCTGCTTTAACTGTAAATTGTGCGGACATGCAATGTTGTACCCAAACGAAATTTGCGTCCTTTTCTTCCCACAAATAGAGCTTTCTTTTAATGGTATTTGATTGCCTCTGCGATTTTTATTTTTTGCGATATAAACGGAAAAAGACCGAAAATTTTGAAAAAAAATGATATTTTCTACTTTTTGTTATAAGAAAAATCGAATAAACTCAATTGTAGTCATACATTTAGGCCAAAATGTATTCAGCCACATGTTTTTAGTAAAAAAAAATGTCAATAAGTGTATATTTATTGGTTTGCGCAAAAGTTATAGAGTTTACAAACTAGGGTACATTTTCTGAAATTTACACAGCTTTAAATTTATGACTGCCTATCTCATTTCTTGAGGTGCTAAAATGACAGGGCAGTACAAAACCCCCCCAAATGACCCCATTTTGGAAAGTAGACACCCCAAGGAAATTGCTGAGAGGCATGTTGAGCCCATTGAATTTTTTATTTTTTTGTCCCAAGTGATTGAATAATGACTAAAAAAAAAAAAATTACAAAAAGTTGTCACTAAATGATATATTGCTCACACATGCCATGGTTATATGTGGAATTTCACCCCAAAATACATTTTGTTGCTTCTCCTGAGTACGGGGATACCACATGTGTGGGACTTTTTGGGAGCCTAGCCGTGTACGGGACCCCGGAAACCAAGCACCGCCTTCAGGATTTCTAAGGGCGCAAATTTTTGATTTCACTCCTCACTACCTATCACAGTTTCGAAGGCCATAAAATGCCAAAATAGCACAAAACCCCCCCAAATGACCCCATTTTAGAAAGTAGACACCTCAAGGAAATTGCTGAGAGGCCTGTTGAGCCCATTGAATATAATTTTATTGTCCCAAGTGATTGAATAATGACAAAAAAAAAATACAAAAAGTTGTCACTAAATGATATATTGCTCACACATGCCATGGTTATATGTGGAATTACACCCCAAAATACATTCTGCTGCTTCTCCTGAGTATGGGGATACCACATGTGTGGGACTTTTTAGGAGCCAAGCCGCTTACGGGACCCCGAAATCCAAGCACCGCCTTCAGGATTTCTAGGCACAAATTTTTGATTTCACTCCTCACTACCTATCACAGTTTCGAAGGCCATAAAATGCCAAAATCACACAAAACCCCCCCAAATGACCCCATTTTGGAATATAGACACCCCAAGCTATTTGCTGAGAGGAATGGCGAGTATTTTACAGCTCTCATTTGTTTTTGAAAATGAAGAAAGAAAATATATATATATATATATATATATTTTTTTTTTTTAAATTTTCAAAACTTTGTGACAAAAAGCGAGATCTGCAAAATACTCACAATACCTCTCAGCAAATAGCTTGGGGTGTCTACTTTCCAAAATGGGGTCATTTGGGGGGGTTTTGTGCTATCTGGGCATTCCATGGCCTCCGAAACTGTGATAGGCAGTGAGAAGTGAAATCAAAAATTTACACCCTTAGAAAGCCTGAAGGCGGTGCTTGGTTTTTGGGGTCCCGTACATGGCTAGGCTCCCAAAAAGTCTCACACATGTGGTATCCCCGTACTCAGGAGAAGCAACAGAATGTATTTTGGGGTGTAATTCCACATATGCCCATGGCATGTTTGAGCAATATATCATTTAGTGACAACTTTGTGCAAAAAAAAAAAAAATTGTCATTTTTCCGCAACTTGTGTCAACATATAAAATATTCCATGGACTCGACATGCCTCTCAGTATATAGCTTGGGGTGTCTACTTTCCAAAATGGGGTAATTTGGGGGGGTTTTGAACTGTTCTGGCATTTTATACACAACATTAGGAAGCTTACATCCACTCTTCTAACCACTTGAAGACAAAGCCCTTTTTGACACTTTTTGTTTACATGAAAACATTTTTTTTTTGCAAGAAAATTATGTTGAACCCCCAAACATTATATATATATTTTTAAAGCAAAGGCCCTACAGATTAAAATGGTGGGTGTTGCATTTTTTTTTTCTACACAGTATTTGCGCAGCGATTTTTCAAACGCATTTTTTGGGTTAAAAAATACACTTTTTTTAATTTTAATGCACTAAAACACACTATATTGCCCAAATGTTTGATGAAATAAAAAAGATGATCTTAGGCCGAGTACATAGATACCAAACACGACATGCTTTAAAATTTCGCACAAACGCGCATTGGCGACAAACTACATACATTTTTAAAAGCCTTTAAAAGCCTTTACAGGTTACCCCAGTAGATTTACAGAGGAGGTCTACTGCTAAAATGATTGCCCTCGATCTGACCTTCGCGGTGATACCTCACATGCATGGTGCAATTGCTGTTTACATATGACGCCAGACTGACGCTTGCGTTCGCCATTGGGCAAGAGCAGGGCAGGACAGGGGTGCTTTTTTTTTTTATTATTAATTTTGCTTTTTTATTTTATTTTTAAATTGTTCCTTCCAAGTATTTTTTTTTTTTATCATTTTTATTGTTATCTCAGGGAATGTAAATATCCCCTATGATAGCAATAGGTAGTGACAGGTACTCTTTTTTTGAAAAAACTGGGGTCTTCTAGACCCTAGATTTTTCCTCTGCCCTCAAAGCATCTGACCACACCAAGATCGGTGTGATAAAATGCTTTCCCAATTTCCCAATGGCGCTTTTTATATCGGGGGGGGGCATTCCCTCCCACTGCTTGTAAAAGCAGTCCAGAGGCTAATTAGCCGCTAGGATTGCTTTTACATGAAAGCCGGCCGCAGGCTGAAAAGAATGATACCAAGATGATACCTAAACCCGCAGGCATCATTCTGGTATAAACATTCAAAGTCCAGCAACATACCAGTACGTTGCTGGTCCTTGTTGGACATGTATTGTAATCTTTTTATTTCATGCAGCCAGTTGGCTGAACGAAAAAAGAGATTGATCGGTGGGTATGCCCACCATTAGAATACCGCCCTTCATCCACCCACTTCCAATGATGGGCATACACGCACCATTTATATATGCCGAAGCATGGGGGCATCCTCCCGCAAAAAAGTTATGCCGCACACACATGGTCGGACTTTTCCACGGGCAAGCCTCCGTCGGAATTTCGACCGTATGTACGCGGCATTAGGAGCAAAATCGCTCCTCCGCCCCTGCTGCCCCAATGCTTCGGCATATATGCTTCTTTTTTTTTAACTGTGGTGGTGAAATCACCTCCTACAGCACTGGAGTCGCAGGGATCAGGCCTGTCTCTGCGAACGCTGCAGTTATGTGTGTTTTTGTTTTGTAAGTGACAGTGATCGATCGATACTGCACTTGGGTGGCCTGGGCTGGACGGAGGGGCAAAACGCAGGTGCCAGCAGGTATCTGGGCTGATCCCGCTAACACTGCGTTTTTGGGAACCCTAAACTGCTGGGGACGCTAGTATAGATCTGATCAGATCAGATATTGATCTGTTCAGATACTATACCACTAAGGGGGGTGTATGCTTCACGCGTGGGTGTTAGCGTTACTGGCACTAACCTGACGCTGCCTGAGGTGTGACTCAGACCCTCTCTGACGCTAAAACCTAATTGATATCACCCGCCGGGCGATCAGGGGGTTAAACCTTTATTGGGTTATATACGGCGGGTGCCCTGACACTATAAAAAGCAAACTAACCAGCGTCACCCGTAACACTTATATGGTGATCACTGGTGAAAGGGTTAACTAGGGGCAATCAGGGGGTTAAAACCTTTATTAGATAATATATGGGGGTACCTGACGCTATAAAAACCTGCGGCGAACCTAAAAAAAATTACCAGCTACCGATCTGCATCACCGACACTAAGACAGCGTTTAGAAAAACGATTGCTTAGCGACAAGGGTGATGGGGGTGAAAGGGTTACCTGGTGGGCGATCAAGGGGGTTAAACCTTTATTAGATAATATATTGGGGTACCTGACGCTATAAAAACATGCGGCGAACCTAAAAAAAATTACTGGCTACGATCTGCATCACCGACACTAAGACAGCGTTTAGAAAAACAATTGCTTAGCGACAGTGGTGATAGGGGGTGAAAGGGTTACCTGGGGGGCAATCAAGGGGGTTAAACCTTTATTAGATAATATATTGGGGTACCTGACGCTATAAAAACCTGCGGCGAACCTAAAAAAAATTACCGGCTACCGATCTGCATCACAGACACTAAGACAGCGTTTAGAAAAACGATCGCTTAGTGATAGTGGTGATAGGGGGTGAGAGGGTTACCTGGGGGGCGATCAAGGGGGTTAAACCTTTATTAGATAGACAGAGGGGGCATTTCTATTCGCCGGGAGCGATCGCGAGGGGGTGGCCAGAAACGAATGGCTGCCCCCTCATCCCGGAACGCTCCCGGACACTTAGCCACCGCTCACTGTATAGAAGGGGGGTCCGATTGGACCCCCCAACTGTACAAAGGCAATCACGTACACTCTACGTGATTGTGCCTGTCGGTGCCATTCTGCCGACGTATATATACAGTGAGCGGTCGTTAAGTGGTTAATCATGAACAAAAGATTCAAAGTCCAAGTATTACCTACATTATTGGTACCACTGCAGACCTTGCACAACTTTACAGAACCATGAAGGATTCCGGATGCAAGGCCAAATTCAGCGGTGTGCAGTACCGCATGTAGCCTGAGGTGGGGGGGCGCCGGAGCCAAGCAGAGCCGAACGTCGCCGATCGCAGCCGATCGGCTCAGTTTGGAAATGCACGGCTGACCTCGGCAAATCTCGGGAATGAAGTCTTTCCGAGGTTTGCCGAGGTGTCCTCGGGGCTTTTCAGCCGTTTCCGAGGCTCTCCGGTGCCCCCCGCCTCTGGCCGCATGTTGTATTGCATGCCATTGAAGTCAATGCGGAACAAATTATTTTAGTTTCCATTGACTTCAATGGGGAAACTCACTTTGATATGCGAGTACTTTGGATTACGAGCATTCTCCTGGAACAAATTATGCTTGTAATCTGAGGTTCCACTGTGTGTGTGTGTGTGTATTATGTGTATATATATATATATATATATATATATATATATATATATATATATATGTAGCGGCCTCACCCTCTCTCCAACTTCTTCATCTGTTACACACCAACTCATGTCTAGGGGTTTCTGAGTTGTGAGAGTGAGATGCGCCACGGCCCATGTCCTCCCCATTACAATAGGGAGGTGAAGGCCACTTCCTGATGTTTCCTCGGGCCAATGTGTTCTGCGAATGCACTGAGTCTGTAATTGCAAGCTCACCAGCCTCCCCTCTGCTTCCAGTAACTGGAGTTCACACACCGGAGAAAGGTCCAACACTTGTTTATTTGGCACTCCAATAGCAAAGCACGATAAACAGTTCTTTTAACAGCAGACTGGTTGGGACCTATAACCTTGCCAACGGTGGGATGAGCAGATCAAGGCACTTCCTAACGTTTCAGTTCTATGCCACTGTACTATGACCAGCGGCGCCTAAGCCAATCCGGCTGTTACAGAACAGGAAGGATGGGGTCTCTTCCAGCAACCCCTATGAACAGCAATGGAGCCCTCTTCGATGCGCTGTGGCCCCTATCAGGGGGATGTGTCCTCCCAAGAGAGTTCCCAGAGGCCCACTGTCACCGGGTTGGTGCTGCTCCGGGCCTCCAGTGGGTAACCTCCCCGGCCTCCTCACCTCAGGTACGAGTCCCTCCGCTCAGGGACCCTCGGACAGTCCACCCTAGCGGGACCCAGTCGAAGGTACTGGGCCCCAGGCCTCCTCGATAGTACCTCACCCCAGGCTAAAGGTGCCTGGGATGGACGCCAACATGACTCCGGACCAGGCCATGGGCACCTGGACCAGACTCCTGGATCTCCCGCACCCAGGCCTAAGGGCCCTGGGTGCGGACCGCAACCCTCCTCCTCCGAGGACCTCCTTCTCCGCAAGACGACGACCTCGTGGTCAGGGCGTCTCCCCCTTTTATCTCCTCCCTTCAACGGCCCGGCGGGTTCCCCGCCCCAGCCATACCATCTCCGGGAAGAGACCAAACAGGGAGCACTGCAGGGGATGATTCTACCTGAAGCCTGTGGGTACTACGCCACCCACAGGCAAAGGAGAATATTACATCCTCCAATCCTCCACGAAACAAAAAGGGGTCTGAATCCTAACACAATTATACACCTGGGTTACACTATTGCCCAGGTGTATCCCATCAATTTGAGGACCCCGCTACACACTCCCCCCTGTAATTTGACGCTGGTCCCCAGCGTCAGGTGCACACCCATACCTCCCATAAAGTGGTGGCATGGAGTGAAACCCCTGAAGCAATTCCTCTAAATTTTTTTCCCAAGTGCCAAGACCTGCTCAGGGAATGGGGAACATATAAAACAACTTATGTCATAAAACATTTTTAACATCTGCATAATCACAACCCCTCTCCCACACTGTCTAAGAGCCACCCACTCTCAATGGTCTTGACTGACGATTCTCCTGCAGGGGAAAGAAAAACAACATCCTAACATAATTTCGTGTCATTTGGGATGAGTGGGCCCGTCAGCCGAGAGACCCACTCACTCCAACAAGCAAGGTGATGTGTGGGTGAAATATTTTCAAACATTTGTTGCGCAACACTGCCACCTGGTGACAACGCCGCGGTCATGACACTCAACGAATCTTCGTTCTTCCAGCTTTTCCCTACTCTGCCACTATTCCCAAATGTCCTTGCCTTTGGCACATGAAGAAAAGGGGAAACACGAAAACACAACAGTCCCCAAGTCTCCAACGAGAAAAAGAAAAGCCCAAACAAAAACAAAAACAGGGCACAGTCCTGCGTGTCTGGGAATGGCTCTTCCAGAAAGTTCAAGTGCACAAAAGAAATAAACAGGAGTTCTTTTCTCCTATAAGTAAAACTTTGGATCCGGCAGGTACAGGGGTTTCAGGTGTTTGTCAAATGCCTCTATCGAATACTCGACATCTTCTCCTTCTCTTCTGCAAATGACTATCTTGTCAGCATGGATATGGCGCCCCAATTTCCATTCAGCTTTGCAGTCCTCAAACCTCTTAGACACTGCCGGCACACATTCCAGGTACCTGCGAGCATGGGGCACCTTCAACTTGTCCCACACAAACTCGTCATACCATCTTGTTCTCCAGACTTCCACCTCATACAGCAAGTCCCGGGGTAGATACGGGTACTCCCACCCATATTCCCGAGCTACTTTATGGCAAAACAGTCTCTGCAAGCGGGCCAAAGGTGGCATAGTGGCTTTCTCTCCAGTTCCAGGCAGCACAATAGCTTCCGGATGCCGAGGTGCCTTTACCAGCTCCCTGGAACTGACTTTCGGCGCTCTCACAGAAGCGCGGGGTGTCCCCACAACCAAAGTAGGTGAGGTAACAGTAGATGAGGACACAGGTGGAGGGGTAGGTTCCCTCGTAAGCTGCGGGTCTTCCACCCTTAGGCGTGCTGTCTCCTGTGTACATAGGTGAATCCCGTACCGCACGGGAAGCAAGAAGTGGCACTCTATCCCAGCCCTTGCGGCTGAACAGTTCGTCTATCTCGCCATCATCTCCGCAATCAGACAGCGACTCTAGGTCGGAGGTGTCATACATCTCCGCAGGCAGATATCTACCCGTGGACACAGAATCATCTTCCCTGGGGGGTTCCACCTCCAATGGGCCCCCGACACCTCCAACCACCACCACAGTCCCAGCCCCTGGCTCACCTGACCCTTGTAGAAGACTGGGATGTCCGGGACTTCCATCTCGACCGGCGCCATCCAGGCCAGGCAAGCAGCGGGGTGAAGCTCGACCACGTCCATAGGATGCCTGTACTAGGCCAACTTTCCTCTTCGGTGGTGGAAGCAAAGAACTTGTGGCGACCGAAGCAGCATCTTCGGATTTTTCTCTGTTGGGCAGTCCATCGCCCTGGTCAGCGCGCACAGGAACCTCGACAAAGGCCTTGATCTCCCCTTCCGGAGTAGCAGTACCCGTGAGGTGATTGAGGCGAAGGGCCCGGGGCCTTGCTGTGGACGACTCGACCTCAAAAAGGAATTCTCTGCACTCCTCACATCGCCCGAATGGCTTCAGGGTGACCACCAGTCCCGAGCAGCCGGGACAGATCACACCGAGGGCCTCCGTGTCTCTGCAGGTCTACAGAGCCAACCGCCCTCGGGGCCTAAGTCTTATCCCCGTGTCTGTGATGGGGGCAGCAAAGGAAGTCATTCTCGTGGGGTGAGGAACCATAATCCACGGGGCACTTGAGGTCATCCCGACTGTTTGCTGCTCCATCATGCACTGACCCCGCGCCGGAGTCTCCACGTGTATCCCCACACTTGGCCAGACTCCTCCCATGAGCTGTACATTTTCGCGGGCTTCCTCTTGACTCCGCCCACGAACGATGTCGCCATGGGGTGCCTCGTGGCGCAGTGCGTTAACAGTCCCCACGTGCAGTACGTCACACGGCTGGACCTCTCCCTTTTTCCGCTCCTCCGCATGGGCCTTTCCCGTGTTAGGGTCATTTCCACAACTCCGAGCAGGGACGCACTTTGGCCAGTAATTTGGCCGATCTGCTCGGAACTCCTCTGGGCAGCAAAGTTCAAATGTAGACATTCTCAAGTCCATCTTTAGAACACACTCTATCCCGGACTCACGAGCCCCCACGTGTAGCGGCCTCACCCTCTCTCCAACTTCTTCATCTGTTACACACCAACTCATGTCTAGGGGTTTCTGAGTTGTGAGAGTGAGATGCGCCACGGCCCATGTCCTCCCCATTACAATAGGGAGGTGAAGGCCACTTCCTGATGTTTCCTCGGGCCAATGTGTTCTGCGAATGCACTGAGTCTGTAATTGCAAGCTCACCAGCCTCCCCTCTGCTTCCAGTAACTGGAGTTCACACACCGGAGAAAGGTCCAACACTTGTTTATTTGGCACTCCAATAGCAAAGCACGATAAACAGTTCTTTTAACAGCAGACTGGTTGGGACCTATAACCTTGCCAACGGTGGGATGAGCAGATCAAGGCACTTCCTAACGTTTCAGTTCTATGCCACTGTACTATGACCAGCGGCGCCTAAGCCAATCCGGCTGTTACAGAACAGGAAGGATGGGGTCTCTTCCAGCAACCCCTATGAACAGCAATGGAGCCCTCTTCGATGCGCTGTGGCCCCTATCAGGGGGATGTGTCCTCCCAAGAGAGTTCCCAGAGGCCCACTGTCACCGGGTTGGTGCTGCTCCGGGTCTCCAGTGGGTAACCTCCCCGGCCTCCTCACCTCAGGTACGAGTCCCTCCACTCAGGGACCCTCGGACAGTCCACCCTAGCGGGACCCAGTCGAAGGTACTGGGCCCCAGGCCTCCTCGATAGTACCTCACCCCAGGCTAAAGGTGCCTGGGATGGACGCCAACATGACTCCGGACCAGGCCATGGGCACCTGGACCAGACTCCTGGATCTCCCGCACCCAGGCCTAAGGGCCCTGGGTGCGGACCGCAACCCTCCTCCTCCGAGGACCTCCTTCTCCGCAAGACGACGACCTCGTGGTCAGGGCGTCTCCCCCTTTTATCTCCTCCCTTCAACGGCCCGGCGGGTTCCCCGCCCCAGCCATACCATCTCCGGGAAGAGACCAAACAGGGAGCACTGCAGGGGATGATTCTACCTGAAGCCTGTGGGTACTACGCCACCCACAGGCAAAGGAGAATATTACATCCTCCAATCCTCCACGAAACAAAAAGGGGTCTGAATCCTAACACAATTATACACCTGGGTTACACTATTGCCCAGGTGTATCCCATCAATTTGAGGACCCCGCTACATATATATACACATATACACACACATATACACACACACAGTATCTCACAAAAGTGAGTACACCCCTCACATTTTTGTAAATATATTAAATCTTTTCATGTGATAACACTGAAGAAATTACACTTTGCTACAATGTAAAGTAGTGAGCATACAGCTTGTATAATGATCGGACCTTATACTCGCTCCATTTCCAGTACATCCTTTCGGAGGACTGGTGCCCAGAACTGGACAGCATACTCCAGGTGCGGCCTGATCAGAGTCTTGTAGAGTGGGAGAATTATCGCTTTATCTCTTGCGTTAATCCTGCTTTTTTTTTTTATTTCAAATGTTTTTATTGTTTTTCAAAGAATAAACATGGCATACCAATGCATGAGATAAGACATACAGCAGTACAATGACATAGGAAGAAGATTTATAGAATTGTCTTGTAAGCAGGCTCTAGCTTTTCTACGGTCTGGGGTGCATGTATAATGACAACTCGTGAGCCGGAAACCTAGTGGGTCTTGGGGTAAAGATCGGTCTCCTCCTCTCCCTGCACCCCAAAAGGGATCTAACTGTGCAGGGGAGGAGTAAACGAACCCCCACCCACCGGTCCGCTTCCTAACGGAATTCCCCCAATCGGTGGCGGCATCTGTAAACTCTGCAAACATCTAGATTTGACCGTATAATGTCATACTGCATATGTTATTGCCTTGTATGAACGGGGTTATGCCCCTCATTATACTAGAACAGGGTGTGTGTCCGCTTGCAAGACATCATAACATGAGGACAAAGCCCAAACATAACAAGTGGGTGTGGGAAAGGTAAAGGGGGTTGGGTAGAACGAAGACAGTTGGAAATAAAGAGAAAGAGGATGTACCGTCAGTCAGTCATTCCGACCTAAAAGACAATCATTACAATTGAAACGAGCTTGGGGAGTTGCCCATTCCTATGAAGTTGGCTCAAGGTTCCCAAGTCTCCCAGAACTGGTATGAAGTGTCTAATATGGAACTCACCATCTTCTCTTGGAACATAATCCAAGATATTTTGCATTTGTCCGCTATGATTGAGATCTTGGGAAGCTTCCAGGCTTTGGCTATGGTGAGTTTAGCGCCCAGGAAGATCAAGAATATTCGTTTTTGAGAGAATTTCGGAATCTTGGGAATTAGCCGGTTGAGAAGGGCTGTTGAGGGAGACTTGGGGACCACTTTGGAAGCTATTTGGAAGATCTTGTTCCAGAAGCTTCTGATTTTGGGGCATTCCCACCATATGTGCATCATGGTTCCCCTCATTTGGCACCCTCGGAACCATAAAGGGGAGACAGAAGGAAACATGGTGGAGAGCCTGAGGGGGGTCATGTACAATCTGGTGATGACCTTTAGACTAGCTTCTACTAATGATATATTGAGGATACCCTTGAATGATCTGGAAAAGGCTTTATGCCAGTTGTCCAAGTCCCAAGTTTCCTGCGTATCTGCCTCCCACGCCAGCATATATGGGTATTTCCAGTTATTTAGAGCAAGTGACGAATACATTATGGAAATCC
Organism: Rana muscosa; assembly: GCA_029206835.1. Classification (NCBI taxonomy): domain Eukaryota; kingdom Metazoa; phylum Chordata; class Amphibia; order Anura; family Ranidae; genus Rana; species Rana muscosa. The sequence continues at coordinate 132,606,554 of CM055120.1, forward strand.
CTCCCCTCTGCTCCATTAGTTGTCCGCACCATTGTTCGTAGGGGGTGAATTGGGGAGGGTCAGGTTTCGTAGACCAGATAGAGTGCAGGTAGTGCGACAGTTGTTGAAATCTGAATCTCTCCGAATCGGGGAGATCCAGAGTTTTAATACAATGGGGAAGGGAAATGGGTCCTGCAGAATTGAAAAAGTGCCCGATCTGGTACATTTCCCTATCCAGCCACACCGAAATGCTCTGATGTCCATGCCCGGATGAAATTCTGGGATTATGGAAAACGTGTGCTAAGGGTTTGCATGGTGAAACTAAAGAAGGGGTGTTCCTGAGTTTATCCCAAATCGCTAAAGTATATGACAGGGAAGGTGAAAGGATGGGAGGCCTGGCTTTGGGAGAACACCATCGGAGAAAGTCCAGAGTGAAGGTTGGAACCGCCTGTCTCTCCATTTCTACCCAGTCTGGTCTAGCCATTCTAGAATAAACCGTGGAAAGCAGTGCTACTCTAGCTGCTTGGTAGTACCAGAACAGATTAGGGAGGCCCAATTCCCCCTTATTCCTGAGTCTAAATAGGGTTTGCCGCACAAGGCGATGGCCAGATTTACCCCAGATAATTATTATTATTTTTTTTTTTAACGTTTTTTATTATGCAAAAAAAAAAAAGAATTGTCATATACATGGACATAAGACAAACCAAATCAACCTGTATAAAATCAAGATGACAAATGGCAGACAATAGTTTCAGAGAATCAAAGCAGAACATTTAGAGGTACCCATGAGCTCATCCACTCATAACCATTAGGTGACATTATAAGCAAATCATGCAGGTAATCTATTAACAGAAGCAAATAAAAAGGAAATAATAAAATAAAAAAAATGTAAAAAAAAACACAACAAACATAAATTCGGTCAGTCTTGAAGTCTAAACAAGAACCAAGGGTTCCACTTACTGTAGCACCAAATAAGGGGATAGAGTCATGCAAGGAATGAAATATTTTTTCCGTTAACATCATTTGAGCCACACGTGTAATAACCTGAGCAAATGGAACCAAGGTCGTTTTCCAATGCAATGCAATGGCCCACTGCATGGCAATACAGATTGAATGGATCAATTTCATACGAGGTTTGGGGTTATCAGGCAGACATTGAAATAAGAGACAGTGCTTGTGTGTCAGAGCCATGGGGAGTTAATCCCCTTTTTAATGCATGCCAATATTCTGTTTGCTTTGTTAGCAGCAGCTTGGCATTGCATGCAATTGCTGAGCCTACTAGAACTCCCAGGTCCTTTTCCATCCTTGATTCCCCCAGAGATTCTCCCCCCAGTGAGTAGATTGCATTTCCTATTTTTGTCACCCAAATGCATTATTTTACACTTTTCCACATTAAACCTCATTTGCCATGTAGTTGCCCACCCCATTAATTTGTTCAGATCTTCTTGCAAGGTTTCCACATCTTGCAGAGAAGTTATTGCCCTGCTTAGCTTAGTATCGTCCGCAAATAGGGATTGAATTGTTTACCCTATCCTCCAGGTCGTTTGTGAACAAATTAAATAGGATTGGTCCCAGCACTGAACCCTGGGGGACCCCACTTTCCACCCCTGACCATTTCGAGTACTTCCCATCTATCACCAGCCTCTGAACTCGCCCTTGTAGCCAGTTTTCAATCTATGTACTTATCCTATGGGCCATGCCACTGGGCCTTACTTTGTACAGTAAACGTTTATGGGGAACTGTGTCAAATGCTTTTGCAAAATTCAGATACACCACGTCTACGGGCCTTCCTTTATCTAGATGGAAGCTCACCTCCTCAGAATGTTAAAAGATTGGTTTGGCAAGAACGATTCTTTATGAATCCTGATTACTGCTAATGATACCGTTTTCATTACTAAAATCTTGTATATAGTCCCTTATCTTCCCCTCCAAGAGCTTGCATACTATTGATGTTAGGCTAACTGGTCTGTAATTCCCAGGGATGTATTTTGGCCCTTTTTAAAATATTGGAGCTACATTGACTTTTCTACAATCAACTGGTACCATTCCAGTCAGTAGACTGTCAGTAAAAAATTAGGAAAAATGGTCTGGCAATTACTTGGCAGAGTTCCCCAAGGACCCTCGGGTGCAAGCCATCTGGTCCCGGCGACTTATTAATGTTCCAAGTCTATTTTTAGTTCTGTCCTCTGTTAGCCATGAGGGTGCTTCCTGTGATGTGTCATGAGGATAAACACTGCAGTTTTGGTTACTGAACCCCCCTAGTTCCCTCGTTAAGACTAAGGAGAAGAATAAATTCAATACATTCTCCATCTCCACATCCTTTGTAACCAGATTTCCTTCCTCATTCTTTATGGGGCCCAATATGGTCTGTCCTCCATTTTTTACTGTTTATATACTTAAAGAATTTCTTGGGATTTTTTTTGCTCTCCTCCGCTATATAAGTCGGTATTGTTGGTAATCAGTAGGTCTAGCAACGCTTTGTTTGTAGTTGGTGCATCTACCATCTGACCCATAAAATTGTCCTGCAAAACATTTTAGGAACTGGCGCGGTTTCTTCCACCCAGTCTATTTCAGGATAATTAAAATCCCCCATTATGATGACACTTACCATCCTTGCTGCTAATCCAAATTGTGATAGGTCTGTCTCCCCCTCCTCCCTCAGGTTAGGGGGCCTATAGCATACTCCCAGTATTATTTTCCCCTTAGTTTCATCCCTTTGGAGCTCTACCCATAAGGATGTCACCTCCTCCCTAGCTCCCTTAGTGAGGTCATCTCTCACATTCACATTAGTCTTGATATATAGGCATACCCCTCCCTTTTTTATGCTCTCTATCCCTGCGATAAAGGGAATACCCTTAAATGGTTGCCAGCCAATCATGAGAGCTGTTGAACCAAGTCTCTGAAATTCCCACAAAATCAAAATCCTCCTAGTACAACAGTATCTCTAGTTCTCCCATCTTGTCCACCAGGCTCCTGGCATTGGTGAACATGCCACTTAGTTTATGTCAGGGTCACCTGTGGCCAGGTGACAGATGCACACCGTAGGGGGACAGGAGTGCACCGCGAGGTAGTGAACCCTATGGCTGGCTTCTGCGGATAGGAAACTGGGTGGTTGTGGAAAGCGGGACCAGAGGAGCACAACCGGGATCCAAACGGAAGCTAGAGCCAAGATTCCCCAGGGCGCGGAGTCTAAGACCCAGCTGTCTTCTCCAGGGCCTCTAGTGGTGAGGATGTTAGCTGCAGGCTGGGACCAGGTCGCGGCCCCTGGAGTTTCCTAGCTCACGCCCCGTAGGATAAGGGGAAAAGAGGGGAAGCAGCAGCACACGATAAGAGAGAACCGAATAACAAGCTGAAGGTCAGGGGCCACAAGCAGACAAGGATAACGAAGAACGAGCCGAAGGTCAAGGGTCACGAGCAGACAGGGATAGTCGGGGACAAGACAATAACGTAACAGAGAGACAGACGTAGCACACGGCAGGCAGGAACCCAAACACACAATGCCTAACAAACACGTTGATCAGCAAAGCAGGCTTGCAGTGCACAGGTTAATATAGTGTTCAGTGATAGGGCCTGGGGTGGAGTCAGGCTGGAAGGAGATTATAAAGGAAGCCAGGTGAAAGGACTCAGGCCTCTAAGATGAACACATGGGAAGGAAGGTAAGCTGACAGACAAACACTACTGCATATCCATGACAGTACCCTCCCTCTTATGGGCCCTCCCCCGCCTGGACCCAGGCTTAAAGGGAAATCTCTGATGAAACCTTCTCAACAGATGAGGTGCAGCGACATCAGATGCAGCGATCCAAGACGCTTCCTCAGGACCAAAACCTCTCCAATGCACAAGGTACTGAAGAATGCCTCTGCAGAGCCGAGAATCCAGAACTTGTCTAACCTCGTACTTAAGATTATCCTCAGAGACCGAAAACGAGGTAGGGAGATGACAAGAAGATCTATTGAGGACCAAAGGCTCTCTAGGAATAAGCAAGGGCATGAGAGGATCAACAGGAATCTGAGGAGGGTCCCCTAGACCCTTAAAGGGGAACTGGTCATCTTGCACAGGACCATCAGACTGGGCAGATGTCAGTGGAACCCTGAAGTCAGGTTGGTTAGAAGGTGACATGTCGCCGGAGTCAAGCTGAATAGCTGAAGGACAAGCAGAATGTCCCAAACAAGAAAAAGTAGGAGGCTCACTGGGCATGGGCTGGACTGGCATAACTAGTACAGAGGCAGAGTGAATAGCTGAGTCAGGTGTAGCGACTACCTGAATCGCATCGCAAGACGTAGCGACTGCAGGACTTGTAGACAAGCTAGCCTGGCTGTGCGTCCAAGGGTGGTTAGGGACAGAGAAATGTAAATGGTTATGCAACCTGGAATGAATGACCGGCTCAGATTCACAGGGGGCAACCTTGGGTAGGCAGGACGAGGAACAGGAGGGACCCCAAGCCAGGATCTGTCCAGTAGTCCAGTCCACATGAGGAGAATGGAGCTGTAACCATGGGAGACCCAAAATTATAGGCGTTGAGGCCTTGGGTAAGATAAGGAAGGATATCCACTCCTGGTGGAGTGTCCCTACCGACATCTTAACAGGGAGGGTCTGGAAGCGGATAGGTCCCCCTGGGAGAACAGTACCATCAATCGCCAAGACCACCAATGGCGTGGTGAGGGGCAAAAGAGTAAGTCTCATGGACGATGCGATTTCCCAGTCCATGAAATTATCAGCGGCTCCGGAATCCAGATATGCTGAGACCGAATGAGAAGAAGCACCAACATGAAGGAACACAGAAAGCAGAAGACGAGAAGGGGAAGGTGATATTTCTGGGTCCAATACTCCACTTTCCAGATGAAGTGGACCCGAACGTTTTTCTGGACAAAGAGAGCAAGTGTCACGAAAATGACCTTTGCCCCCACAGTAAAGACACAGACCAAGAGTTCTGCGCCTAGCACGTTCCTCGGGGGATAGCCTGGTCTGACCCAGCTGCATGGGTTCCTCAGCTGGTAGGAGATGCTCTATGGGTCGAAGAGAGGGGAGCTCAGGCTGACTAAGAACCAAGGAGTGCTGGCGTTGCTTTTCTAAGGTCCTCTCCTGAAAGCGAATATCGATCTGGTTACACAAGGAGATAACGCCGGCCAGATCAGTGGGGATGGTTCTTCCTGCTAATTCATCCTTCACTCTATCAGACAGGCCATGCAAAAAGGTTGCGACTAAGGCCTCATTGTTCCAGCTCAACTCAGCCGACAGTATGCGGAAATGAAGGGCATACTGTCCCACAGAAGCAGACTCTTGGCGGAGACGTAAAAGGGCGCTGGCCGCTGAAGAGACACGAGCCGGTTCTTCGAAGATATTCCGAAAAAGTTTCAAGAAGCCAGACAGGCTAGAAACCACTGGATCATTCAGTTCCCACAGAGGGGCTGCCCAGGCTAAAGCTTCACCAGAGAGGAGGGAAATGATATAGGCTACCTTAGCCCGATCAGACAGGAAGTTTTGGGGCTGGAGCTCAAAATGAATCGTGCATTGGCTAAGGAACCCCCTGCAAGCCTTGGAGTCCCCAGAGAAACGGGACGGAGCTGGCAGTTGTAGCGAGTGTGTGGCTGCGACTGGTGCAATAGGTGCAGCCGCTGATTGTATTTGAGGTTGCGGATTCGGGGGTTCCCAAGGAGACCTGAAGCTGCTCGAAGCGAGAAGCCAGATCCTGGAGGAATCGCATCACCTGAGTCTGATTCGATTCCTGGGTTTCAAGTCTGCAAACTATGCCCTGCAATGGATCATCCGCGGGTAGCGGGATGTCAGCCGGGTTCATGGCTGATCAAACTGTCAGGGTCACCTGTGGCCAGGTGACAGATGCACACCGTAGGGGGACAGGAGTGCACCGCGAGGTAGTGAACCCTATGGCTGGCTTCTGCGGATAGGAAACTGGGTGGTTGTGGAAAGCGGGACCAGAGGAGCACAACCGGGATCCAAACGGAAGCTAGAGCCAAGATTCCCCAGGGCGCGGAGTCTAAGACCCAGCTGGTCTTCTCCAGGGCCTCTAGTGGTGAGGATGTTAGCTGCAGGCTGGGACCAGGTCGCGGCCCCTGGAGTTTCCTAGCTCACGCCCCGTAGGATAAGGGGAAAAGAGGGGAAGCAGCAGCACACGATAAGAGAGAACCGAATAACAAGCTGAAGGTCAGGGGCCACAAGCAGACAAGGATAACGAAGAACGAGCCGAAGGTCAAGGGTCACGAGCAGACAGGGATAGTCGGGGACAAGCCAATAACGTAACAGAGAGACAGACGTAGCACACGGCAGGCAGGAACCCAAACACACAATGCCTAACAAACACGTTGATCAGCAAAGCAGGCTTGCAGTGCACAGGTTAATATAGTGTTCAGTGATAGGGCCTGGGGTGGAGTCAGGCTGGGAGGAGATTATAAAGGAAGCCAGGTGAAAGGGCTCAGGCCTCTAAGATGAACACATGGGAAGGAAGGTAAGCTGACAGACAAACACTACTGCATATCCATGACAGTTTAGACTGGTCGCATACTGTCCTCTTATTGGGTGTTCCGAGATTGCAAATAGAACTTGTTACTAGACTTACCATGGGTTTATGTGCTTTAGTCAACCTACCACTAATACTACCCTCTGGAATATGTTTCGCGCTGACCATCTCTACCTCTGGACCCTCCCCCCGTCGCCTAGTTTTAAAAGTCCCTCTAACTTTTTGCCCATCTTCACTCCCAGCATATCTGCACCCTCCTCCTTTAGGTGCAGTCCATCCCTTCTATAGAACTGGTGACCGACTGAGAAGTTGGCTCAGTTCTCCAGGAACCCAAACCCCTCCTTACTACACCAGCTCCTCAGCCACTTGTTTACTTACTTAATCTCCCTCTGCCTTTCTTATGTAGCTCGAGGCACTGGTAGTATTTCTGAGAAGACTACCTTGGAGGGCCTTTTCCTCAATTTAGCTCCTAAGTCCCTAAAATCGTTCTTTAGGACATGCCATCTGCCTCTGATTCTGTCATTGGTGCCAACGTGCACCATGACAGCCGAACCCGAGCGCCCGGTACACAGCAAACTGTTCGGCGCTTCAGGTCTTTGTCACAGATTGCCCTCTCTGTCCTTTTTAGAATTGAGTCCCCTACCACCAGAATCTGCCTTTCCTTTCCGTTCGCTCCCCCCCCAATTGCACTGGGGGAGTTCTTCCCCTGGCATCTAGGGGAGTCCCTCAGATCCAGCAGTGCTGGTCCCTGACTGGTTTCACCAATGTCACTCAATGGAGTGTACTTATTGAGATGTTCCAGCCCAGGATCGGCCTCCCTGGCACTTTCCCCTCTAACCTTCCTGTCACCCATCTACTCTTCTAGTGCATGCACCTCTTTTTCTCCACCCGCCTCTGTGCTGGCCCCTGCCAGCACCTTCCGGGTACATTCCCGGCTCTCCTTTAGTATGGAGGGACTTCTCAGTAATGACAGTTGTTTCCCTAGATTTAGAACCTGGGCTTCCAGGGAAACAATGTGCTTACATTTTGCACAGCAGTATTTGCCCTCAATCAGATGATCAAGGAACGCATATATGCCGCAAGATGTACACCGAGTCGCATCTCCACCGAGTCGTACCTACTAATTTAAATGAGAATTGGGGATTATACCCTGTCCAAATGATCGAACAACTAGCTTCCTGACACTAACACAGGTACTCAACAATACAATTCACAGGTACTCGCAGCCCACGTGTGGTGTGGACTAGCCCTTATTCTTATAGTGGATCCATGAACAAACTTTGGCACATTCAAATATTTTCTGAGCTGTTGATTTTACTCTAGATTTTTCTTTTCACCTACTTTGCAAAAACCGGTCATGAAATTACTATTGGTGACCTGTCTGAAACTACCATTTCTCTGGCTGTTGTGTGGAAATTACCCTTACCCTTTAGGGCATGTGAGTTAGCATAAGTACCCTAATCCACCTCCCCTGACCTATCCTCATCACTAAACCTTTAAGCCTAGTACACACTATAATTTTTTGGGGGTTTAAAAAAAAAAAAAAGAAACTGATATCTCAGGTCGGAGCCACTGTACTAACAATCCAATGTTAGTACAAATATCTCCCCTGCTGAGCTATTGTCTTCAGACAGGGGGAAGCTCCCCCCCACCAGAACACTTCAGTTGGCTGCCGGTTTTCCAGCATGCTCGTCCGACAGAAGCTGGCAAAATGTCTGGCTTCTGTGGGACCAGCTGCCATGCACACAGGTCGAATGTCGGCTGTTTTTTTTTTTTTTTTTAACTGACCAATGTCGCCCGGCATTTGGCCTGTGTGTACCAGGCTTTACTGGTCTGAAGGTTGCCTGGTATTGAAGTGGTTAAAGAGAAAAATAAACAAGCTTTACAATCACTTTAATTGTATTCTGCATGCTTGACAGTTCGTCCACTGCACCTATAATATACATAGGCTTCAAAACTTTAAAATAAAAGCTCAACTATTAGTTAACAAAACATAATTGCTATACAAGCCATTGTGCATTGTGTTATGAGAATTCCCTTTATAATAAAAAAAATATAATTATATGCAACTGCTATGATTTTCTAAAGTGCTAAAAATTCAAATGCGACTTTCTTGCTATATAGCAAATTGGAGGCATTTAATATATCATTTATGTATAGAATATCCATAGAAATATTCCTGCTGTTTAACTGGCTTAATACATTTTCCAGAAGTTTGCACAGAACTGAAAGTTATATTCAAAGCATCATAATCATTAATAGGATTTTTGTTTTTTGCAGATACTACTTAGGGGTTGATTTACTAAATGTAAATCGGCTGTTCCCTTTGCAAGGGAAATTTCCCCAGCGTTTAGTGAATGAGGTGAAACTCTGCTGACTTCATCCAAATCATGTGCAAGCATAAAGGCTGTATTTTCCCTTGCACTCAATTGGGTACTCAACGCAGTGATATTTTTCTTTGAAAGCTCTGGGAAAAATTCCCCTTCAAAGGGTAACATCCCTTGCAAAGTGAAAAGACTATTTGCCTTTAATATATCAACACCTAAAACTAGGGTTGTCCCGATACCGATACTAGTATCGATATCGGTACCGATACAGAGCATTTGCCCAAGTACTTGTACTCGGGCAAATGCTCCCGATGCTTCACCCGATACCTGGACAGTCAGCGGTGATCAGTGCGTGGGAGATCACCGCTGTATAGATTTAAAAGTCTCTCCGCCTTTCCCCCCCTTTAAGCTGCTGTAGTGAAATCAGCGGTGATCGGTGCTTGTAACTCACACACGATCACCGCTGACTGTCCTCGCATCCTCCTCCAGCCCCCCTCCGTTCTGCGGTCTCGTGTCCCCTCCACTCTGGTGTCTCCCTCCGTCCGTGACTCCCTCCACTCTGGTGTCTCCCTCGGTCCGTGACCCCCTCCACTCTGGTGTCTCCCTCCGTCCGTGACCCCCTCCACTCTGGTGTCTCCCTCCGTCCGTGACCCCCTCCACTCTGGTGTCTCCCTCCGTCCGTGACCCCCTCCACTCTGATGTCTCCCTCCGTCCGTGACCCCCTCCACTCTGGTGTCTCCCTCCGTCCGTGACCCCCTCCACTCTGGTGTCTCCCTCCGTGCTGCCATCCCCTTCCGTTCTCCTCCTCCACCCCCTCTTACTGTCAGGATGGAGAGCGGAGGTAGGAGCCGGTAAACCCGGCTCCTTACTGTTCCGAATGAACAGAGTCAGTGATCACTGACTCTGTTCATTCACAAAACTGAAACATCGTAAACTGTGTTACAATGTTTCAGTTTATGAATGGAGAGGAGCCGCTGTCTTCTCTCCATTCATTTTCAGCGCAGCTGAGGCTGCTGAGAAAGGGACTGGGGAATCTGTCCCTAGTCCCTTTCTCTGTCTCAAAGGGGAGATGTCAGAGGTCTGTTAAGACCCCTGATATCTCACCAAAGCCCCCCAACAGGGCTGATAAAAAAATAAAAAATTAAATAAAAAAATAAATAATAAAGAAATGAATTGTAAAAAATAAATAAAATAAAATAGAAGAAAAAACACACTGACACTGTCCACCCCCCACCCCTTAAAAAAAGAAAACATTATAAAAAATTAATCAATAAATAAATAAAAAAATTGTAAAAAAAAAAAAAAAAATTGTAAAAAAAAAAATTTTTTTTTTTTAAAAGAGATAAAAAAAAAAGTATCGGTATTCGGTATCGGCGAGTACTTGGAAAAAAGTATCGGTACTTGTACTCGGTCTTAAAAAAGTGGTATCGGGACAACCCTACCTAAAACTGATGGCCAAGGGTGCACATAATGACCCTTTTATTATTATAACATTGACTGCTCAGGTGCTAATAAGGAGGTATTTTGCAGCAAGGACAGGCTAAGTTAAAACCAGTCTCCTGAACAGAGAAAGGTAAGATTTAGTTCACCAGCAGGACTTAAATTTAATCGCCAAAACTGGCATTTCATTTTAAATTGCTAATCAGGAAACCATTTCATAAAAACAAAATTATATAAATATATCCCACTATACCAAAATCTTGCTGTATTTGTTTTGTGTTAGCGTTATTTTTACATGAACCACACACCAAATTTCATGTGTTGTATAAAATGTCCCAACCTACATGTCTGAATACTTAAGCTTTGATTGGACTACAGAGAAAAGAGCAAGCTGTTGTGACATGTTCGTTTATACTTTAGCAAGATGGCTTCCTGCCAAAATACAGGCTCTTGACTAAATTGTTTGCTACGTATGTCCTAAAAAAAGTTTCACTAAGTGCATGTAATGGATTGTAAATGTGATTAGAGGAGAGGACTCACTTCACCCAAGTGTTTATATTGCATTCAAGTGCAGAAAGGTTCCAAATCTATTGTGACAATGAAAACTGTAAGAGATTCCAGGTGGGAATTGAAAACTTTATGCCATTTTATTTAGAACTAGAGTAATTGGCTGTAAAATAGGCCCTAAAATAAAGGGAAGATAATAGAACTTGGCAAAAAGTTATTGTTTAAAAAAATGCATTCTTACCAAATTCACTGGTTTGTGGACCAAACAAAACTTTTTGAAGCATACATTTAGTAGAAATATAGGTAGTATTCCTATAGGGTAAAAAAACCCACAACTGTATAGATCCTGAGAGTGTTGTGAAAAAGATGCCTATACCCAATTGAATGAGAGGAAGCGCTTCCAAAATTTACATGCCAAAAAAACACCAAAAAAGAAACACGCACCTACAAAGGCTATTGATTTTAATACAAAAAAAATTTGGACATACATGTAAAAAGCAACCATGGCAAAGATGGGAAACCCCTTCCCCACATATACTCCTCCCCTGCCCCCCCCATTCAACACAACCCACCCCACTCTGATCTCCCCAGATCCTGGCCCCCAAAATTGCTGCCATCCCTCTCTCACTCCAGTGACTATGCTCCCCCTTCTGATGGCGGCAGTATTCCCATAAGCCTTAAAATTTAGCTAAACCAAAAAGCACAAATGTAATATATTGCAGCTTACTAGTCCATAGATGCGATTATTATTATCATGAAGATTTATATAGCGCCAACAGCTTGTGCAGCACTTTACAAAATGAAGACAGTACAGTTAAAATACAATTCAATACAAGAGAAGTCAAAGGGCCTGGATCGTTACAGCATACAATCTAAAAATTTGATGGTTGCATTATTTTTTTTTAACCTTTTTTTTTTCTCCTGATAACCTTTCAATAATGCTTCATATCCATGGGTGGCTTTGTTCAATTCACTGCATCTATAGCGAGCCATGGGTGCCCCCCAGGCTGGACTTCAACACCTTTCTGCCATCTCTATTACCTGTGGACTAATGGGCTTGGTAGTTTACAAAGCTTGTGCTTTCTTTTCAGCTCCCAGAAAGTGACAAAATTACTGCATTTCTGGCAAGACCAGATAGTTTTCTTTACTTGCTGAAAATGTTCATAGTCTGAATAAGGGAAGCAATTCAGTCACCACATCTGTGGACTGGTAAACTGCAACATATTTTGTCCCTTGGGTTTACCGTATATACTCGAGTATAAGCCGAGTTTTTAAGCACAATATTTTGTGCTGAAAATGCCTCCCTCGGCTTATACTCGAGTCACCTTTTTGTGCCTGATCTCCCGGAATTTAGGGAGCCGCTACCGGCCGTCCGTAGGTCCCCTGGACCTCAAACTTGGTACACATATAGCCCCACTCTTCCTCTACAAGTGTACAAAGTTTCTTGTCTGGGGGACCTACGGCCGGGGAGTACCGATTTTTCAAAACCGGGCACCCCTTCCATAGACTCCCATGTTAAACGGTAATTTCTCTGGTGATTTTGGGGACCCAGTACCGACCGGTAGTAAGTCCTCTAGACCCCAACCTTGGCACACATGTAGCCTCACTCTTCCTCTACAAGTTTGCAAAGTTTCTTGTCCGGGGGACCTACAGCCGGGGAGCACCGATTTTTTAAAGCCGGGCACCCCTTCCATAGACTCCCATGTTAAACGTCAGTCTAGTCATGGACACAGTGAGGCATGGACACAGTGAGGCAAAGTGAGGCACACCCTAGGCTTATACTCGAGTCAATAAGTTTTCCCAGTTTTTGTGGTAAATTTAGGTGCCTCGGCTTATATTCGGGTCGGCTTATACTCGAGTATATACGGTAGTTCTCTTTTAATGTGGGAGTTAAACCCTCTTTTCAATCTATTCATTTTCCGACAATGGTTACGCATCCACCCTTATTCACATATAATCTGCACCGATGATTATAAATTGTTAATATTACAAAAAGTGTTCTTACATTTTGGAGTCTTAAAGAGATACATTTCATTGGTGCTAGTAGCATTCATTACAAAGTCTCCGAAGGAGGGAAACATCCAATCTCAAGGCCCCCCTCAGTAGAACACTTTTTGTAGCCATACCACCATATTCCCCATGCACACATTCAAGAAACTGGCTGTTCAGTAGTGCTGGGTGCTGTAATGACCTTAGGCTGGAACCCATGGATGATCAAAGTGAAGAAATGTCCAAGGATTCCTCGAAAGGATCTTTAACCAAGGGCTGATGAAGGGGTCCCTTTGGACCCTTTTGAGAATTCTTGGTGTGTCAATGACATTTCTTCACTTTTTGTAGCCATTGCACATCAAATTTTACTATAAAGGTTGGCTGTGATCCAAATACTGGTCTTCCTTTTAACCAAAATGTTTGTTCTCATATAGAACAATTCTTGCTTGCATATTGACCTCTATTGTGCATGACTCCTCCTCCTATTTCTTTGTACCACCCTCTCCCTTGTTCTCCTAGGGTCCCAAGCATAGTTAATTTTAATTGTTTTTTATGCCTACTATTCCAAGTTTAGGGGGGATGTTCAGAACACTTGAGGATATAATCTAGAAAATATGTGAAATATACTGCCATCATTTGATTAAAGATCACATTGTTTTAGGGCCCAGTGATCTGGAGGCATAATACTTTTTGCAGGTGATTGTTGCAAATATTAAAAATATATTGTATATTTTTGGACTTGGACATAAAAAACACACCAGACCAACCAGACTTTATTTTAGCTACATTTTAGCATTCAATGTCTGCACCTGCCTGCCCCTAACCCTTTGATAATTCCAAATAAATGCTTCTATTCCCTTTCGAATGACATTGCAACTGACTTTTGAATGCCGACCTGTTTGTAACACATTAACCACAGCCACTAAGAAAGGAACCGAGGGAGAGTCTTACTGAGGGGGCACAGACCGCAATAAAAAACAAAGGTTCTAGTCTTTCCCTCACTAGCCAAAAGTAAAAAAAAAAAAAGTAAAAAAAAAAAAAGAAGTTTTGCAGAAATTCTTACCCACCCATATACAAGGGAGCATGTGAGAGGGTTATGCAGTGTGAAAACATCTTGGAATGGGCTGCAGGCCCTCCCAAAAAGTACATACAAGTAGCTTGTTGAATATGGTTGCATAGGTACATATAAACTCAATTTGAAGTAAATGGATTGGACTTTAAGTGCCTTTGCAGTGCTTTCTGAACAGCATTAATACTTCAATAACCGTTACTTTATCTTGGAACTGTTAAGTAAACCACAGTTGGCATTTTTTCTTCACAATAGGCCTTAAAAGTCTTAAAGTTGCTGTATATAAAAGGTTTTATTTTTTTATTTTTTATGGGGCCTCATCATTTATACAGTGAACATACCCCTGGTAAATCACACACTATATACAGTATATAGAGGCAGATTGGTCTTGCAAAATGTTAACTCTGTAATGAATAGCAAGCCGCTGATGTATGTTTTCACTGATGAACCAAGCATTAAAACACAAAATGATTTGTTGGAATCTTAAGGAACGATAAGTATATGCACTACACTTAGCTATGCACGGCTGATGGTCTCTGTAGACTGTGACTAACAGTCTTGTAACAATGTTTATTTAAACAGTAAGTACTACCAAGTGGCTGGATAAGAGCACGGTGCATGTGTAATACCAGTCTTGCCAGAGTAAATGAAAAACACACAGTGATGATAAGCGACATATCTCCAACAATGTAGCCTCAGTATCGTGTCATTAGCACAATTATGTCAGCACAGTCAATCAGCACACGGTTTTTTGACTTAAAAGCCTGAATGCCTGCTTTTAAAGTTGGAGGGCAATTCATTGAATTTTAAACAGTAATAACTCCGCAGAGTTAGAGCTTTGAAAACAACAAGGTTATACCGTACATCCAATAACGCTTTTTGTTTACTGAAAATATTCCGCAACAACACATTTTTTCTGATACAACTGAACAGACTTGGAAACTGAAGTTAATTTTTAGGAGAGAAAATATGATAAATGCAGTTATAGAGCATCACATGGGTCCTGGAAAAAAAGAAAGAAATGACAACAGAATTAAGATGCATTACTCTTGTTACATTTTAAAACACACACCAACCATCTGCACAAGTATTAAAATCTTGGTATTCATGATATGACCCAATAAAACTGTGTACAAACTTCTTTTAATCTAAGAACTGTCTACCATGATCACCAGATTGCCTACTAACCAGCTCTGGTCTCTGGCTTGCTATGTGTTGACTGGAGTATTGATACATGCGCCGTAGACATTGGTGCAGTGTTTTCTGCAAATATCTCCTTAACCGTGTAGGTTAAGGAGATATTTCTTGCACCTACAGGTAAGCCTTAATCTAGGCTTACCTGTAGGTGCAAGTTGTCAAAGTGGGTTTTTCAACCACTTTAAGTTTGGAAACCACTGCTCAGAGAAAGATGCAGTAAGCCAGATAGGACGGAGGGGTCAGGGGATAGGGTTAGCTGGGTTGCCTGTACTAGCCAAGTGGGCTAAGCTTTGTGTGTATGTGTCTCTGGACAGCTTTGTTACATTTGGGACAGAAAAGGAATAGGTTGTTGGCACTAGTTCTAAGGTAGATTTGCTCTCAGAGTGGAGCAAAATATATGAAATGTTGTTCAGCATCTCTGGTTAGGCAGCTCTCATGCACAAAGTTCTTTGAGAGGTGATATGGGCAAAATCCAAGTGGTTAGGAATAAAAACGCACACCATTCTAAAAAGCCAAAAGTCCACATATTTATATTTTATTGTAGTATATTCAAAAGCAGCCAACAAATTTTAGGGGTCATCAAAAATGCCAACATGCACATAAAAGGAATAATTTTTGGAAAAGCATTGTATCCACCCATGAAATGATTGTTCACAAGTACCTTCACTTCTTGTCTATAATATTTCATTATTAAGGACAATAGATCCCTGTATGGTCACCCTTTCTTTTTTATTACTTTGCCAATGCTAGTTGGTAAAAGTGGAATGTTGAGCATTGTCTTATCTGAGTGTGCACTGCAATTCCAATACTATCTGGACAGCCCTTGTAGTCTGCAGAGGAGCAAAGCAAAAAAAGAGCCTAAAGCCTCAAACACATGATCGGATTTTCTGACAGGAATTGTGTGATGACAGGCTGTTGACAGAAAATCTGACCATTTGTATGCTCCATTAGACAATTGTCTCCGGATTTTCCGCGGACAAATGTTGGATGGCAGGCTTTAAAATTTTCCGCGGACAATGGTCTGTTGTCGGATTTTCCGATCGTGTGTACACAAGTCCGTCGGGCAAAAGTCCAAAGTACAAACACACATGCTCGGAATCAATACTCACCAAACACAACTGTAGCGGCCTCACCCCCTTTGATTTGTCTAGGGGTATTTCATATGTGAGGGTGAGATGCGCTACGGCCCATGTCCTCCCCATGGCAGTGGGTGAGGTGAAGGCCAGTACCAGATATTTTCCTCGGGCCTGTGCGTTTCAGTTAAGGACCAAGTCTTGCTGTGCTGACACCTCCCTCTGCTCCCATTAACCAGAGTCCCACACACCGATTAGGGTCCAACTCTTGTTTTATTGTCACACTCACAATCAAACAGTTCTTTGCCAGCCAACTGGTTGAGACCCAATAACAGTTCAATACGGTGGAGTGAGCAGGTCGAGGCACTATCCTGGTTGTACGCTAAACCACTGTGGTTTCACCAGCGGTTACTATAGCCATTGACTAGAGAGAGAACTTAGAACTTGTGAGTCTCTACCAGCGACTCAAGAGAATGTAGATAGGAGTACCTTCGCTGCGTTGTGGCCCCTGTCAGGGGGAGATGTCCCTCCAAGGGAGTTACCGGAGGCCCATCCGTCACTGGGTTGATGCTGCTCCAGACTCTCCGGACGGGTGACCTCTCCAGCCTCCAGCACCTCAGACATGGGCCCCATCCACCTCAGGGACCCTCAGACTCCTCCACCCTCGCGGGACCCAGTCGAAGTCACCGGGCCCCAGGCCTCCGGTTTAGTACCTCACCCCAGGCTGAAGGTGCCTGGGATGGACGCCAACTCCGCTCACTGCCAGGCCTAGGGCGCCTGGGCCAGAACTCCGGACCGCCCGCACCCAGGCCTAAGGTGCCTGGGCGCGTGATGAAGAAGATCCCCCAAAGACCTCGTGGCAAGGGCGTCTCCCCCTTTTATCTCCTCCATTGACGTCACGGCAGGTTCCCCGCCCTCGCCGTACCATCTCCGGAAAGGGACAAAAAGGACAGCACTGCGGCAGCAAATCTACCTTGAGCCTGTGGGTACCTCGCCACCCACAGGCCAAGGAGAATAATGCACCACCCAGTCCTCCACAAACACAAATGGTCCAAATCCTCTCATGATTTACACACCTGGGTCATACTATTACCCAGGTGTATCCCACCTAAATTTAGAGACCCCGCTACACAACATTAGTAGGTGGTGTCCAAAGGGTGGCGCTAAAGAGCTTAAAAACCACATAGTACGTAACTACGTTTGTGTTTGTTGGCCAATGATTGTGTGTCGTTTGTATTCAAGTCAAGTTTTTGGCAAACAGCCTTCGGACAAAAGTCTGACGCTTTGTCTGCGGAAAATCCGATCGTGTGTACGATGCTTTAAATGTTTAAGTTTTGTTCAGGGCTTCATTTAGCCTTTGTGATCTGTGTCATGAAGGTCCAAACAGTCCAGTCTACTCTCATACATTAAAAGCAACATGTCACAACATTTATAGGAACCTAAGTTACACTGTAGATAAAAAAAAAAAAAAAACGTTTACACACACACACACACACACACACACACATATATACAAAAATTTGAGCATTTGTGCTATCACTTTGATTTATTTTCAAACAAGCTTTGTCATTGAAACTGCCATGACACATTCAAGAAGCACCTGTCCTGTGTGCTCCAAAGCATTCCAGACTTTAAAGATTACAGGCTATTACGAATTTTAGTATGTACTGTCTCAGGCCTCAGGGAGAGTTAGTGTTTCATAATTTATGACTTTGTAATCAAGTACTAAACTAATAAGTAAAACATTCTTTTCTTAATAAATTTCCAGCATCTAGACAAGTGTCTGACAGGGCGCTGGTTGGGTCCTCACACAGCAACTCTGTTCAATGCAGCTATTGGAGGCAGTGCACTTGTAAGCATACAGTTAACAAGAGGCGTGTTCATTTTTACTGGAAAGTGTAGAATACATACTCTATCTTGAGTTAGGCAGGTAAAGGTTGAAGCGTCTCACAGTGTGCTTTAAAAGCTTCAGCAAGTAAGACAGAGCTGGACTAATTTCCTGGCTGGCAGACATCCCGCTACAACTCTAGCTCTTTCCTCCCTAGTCTAACTGTTGTTGGCCCACCCCTTTTATTCATTGGATTTCAGTTTTATCAAACACTAAGGCCTCGTACACATGACCGGTTTTCTGAGCAAGAAACCATCAAGAAAACTGCTGGCAGAGCTTTTTGCCGAGGAAACCGGTTGTGTGTAAGTTTTCTCGTCGAGAAAACTGCCGGGAATCTCGACGAGAAAAATAGAGAACCTGCTCTCTATTTTATCGTCGGGATTCTCGTCGGCCTGTTTCCCGACGAGAAAACTGTGTATGTGTGTGTGTGTGTGTGTGTGTATGCGGCTACAAGCTTACCTGTCCTCCGGTAAGCCCGCACATGCTCGATGAGACTTGACGCATGCACAGTAGCTTACAAGGGTAATGTAGGGTGAAGCAAGATGGCGGCGACTGCATCGAATGTGACGAGCGCATGCTCGTCGTACTCGATGACATCACTGCGTTCTTGCCATTCAAAAGAATGGCGGTTCTTTTGAATGGCCATCTGTATGCACGGTTTGGCAAGTAAAAGCTTGCCAGGAATCTCGTCAGAAAAAACAACGTTTTTTTCCTGACGGGATTCTCGGCTGTGTGTACAGGGCTTTAGGCTTAGCATCATATGCGGTCATTACCTAGGCCAGTCTTCCTTGTTCAAGAATGTTATTGAGTTTTCAGGAAACAGATCTTACATTGACAGTAGCCTTAAGGTTACTCGGTGTACAATAGTTACTTTAATAGACAAGGATTAAGTGCATTCTGATCTGTTACATGCGAAATATAAAAACAATAAAGCAAAACAAACGTCTAGGACGTTTTGAAGAACTTTGTTGAAGTGACATTAAGCACTTGTTGACTTAGCCCATACACTTGTTGTAATCATACAGTAAAGACTGAATTGACCGTAAATATTGACCATCTTCAGTGCAGAGGCCTAAACTTATCCATCATTACTACAAACTGCAAGAACAAAACATTAGAATGCTACCAGTTGAAGAAGGCTGCCTTAGTAAATATCTGGTGAGAGATTACCCCTGGTACTGGGCAACCTGCCCAACCATCAGAAGATTAATAAAAAAACACTAAAAACAGTAAGACCAGTGTCAAGGGGGAGAGAAAAGCATAGAGAATAGTGGAGAGGAAAAAGAGGATGACAAGAGAAAAGAGATTCCTCGAGGGGGATGCGGCTGCCAGTGGTATATCAGGTGGGACACCAGGACAGCTTCTATCTACCATGGCATAAGCACTGCCTCATCAAAGTCTGGCAGTAACCAATGTTTGATCCATGGCTGCCAATTTTTTTTGAACATCTGGGAACCAACTAATGAGCTACTCCATAGCTCTAATACTTTGACACTTTTTTGGTGAAATGGTAGGGGTACAATGTACCCCGTTACCAATTCACATAGGGGGGGCTGAATCTGGGGGTCCCCTTTGTTAAAGGGGGCTTCCATGTTCCGATAAGCCCCCCGCCCACAGACCCCCACAACTACGGGCAAGGGTTGTGGGGATGAGGCCCTTGTCCCCATCAACATGGGGACATCCTCCCCATGTTGAGAGCATGTGGCCTGGTACGGTTCAGGAGGGGGGGTGCTCTCTCGTCCCCCCCTCTTTTCCTGCGGCCTGCCAGGTTGCGTGCTCGGATAAGGGTCGGGTATGGATTTTTGGGGGGAACCCCACGCCATTTTTTTTATCTTGGTGCGGGGTTCCCCTTAAAATCCATACCAGACCTGCAGGGCCTGGTAATGGAATTTGGGGGACCCCTACGCATTTTTTTTTTAATTTTGGTTCGGGGTACCGCTTAATATTCATACCAGACCCAAAGGGCCTGGTAATGGACTGGGGGGGGGAACCCATGCCGTTTTTTTTTCCAATGACTTTTATCTGTATTGCCGGGACCCGACAATTCATTAATAGCCACGAGTAGTTTTAAATTACTTTTTTCCTTCAGAAATGACATTTTGTGCAGGGACAGTTCTAAACACAGGAAACATGCGCTACTTTACAGGCATACTATAGAGACCCCCCAGGTACAAAATTTAAAGGAATATTTCACTTTTATTGTTTCACTTTAAGCATTATTAAAATCACTGCTCCCAAAAAAACTGACGTTTTTAAACTATTTTTTGCATTGATACATGTCCCCTGGGGCAGGACCCGGGTCCCCAAACACTTTTTATGATAATAACTTGCATATTAATCTTTAAAATTAGCACTTTTGATTTTTCATGTTTGTGTCCCAATTTTTTGCCTGTTCGCATGTTCTGAATGCGAACCGAAGTGGGGGGTGTTCGGCTGATCCCTAATTTTTGACCAATAAAATACATTATATAATAAAATAAATATTAAAAAAATAATAAAAAAACAAATAGACATGTGCACTGCCAAAAAATTTGTTTTATCGTTGGTTTCATTCGTTTTTTTGCTTTTTTCGGAAATTCGGAAAATTAGAAAATTCGGAAATTCAACTTTCCAAATTTCCCCATTTTCAAATTTTAGAAATTTCCAATTTCCGAAATTCGGAAATTCAGAAATTGAAAAATTCGGAAATTTCGGGATTAACTAATTTGTCAAAATTCGTTAAAAACTAATTTGGAACTAAATGAATTGCACATGTCTACACTTGAATACTTTGCTATATATTATACAACATTTCACAATTAATCATATAAATTACAGTAGAAATAACAGTTAAAATTAGCCAGAAAGCAGTTTAGGTCAAACTCTTTGTTTAAACCCCTGGGTGCTAGTGACCCCAATTCATACACCCACCAGGATTCCCTTTGGCTGAGTGTTCTGAAACCATTTACTACCCCTCCAATGCCTTTTATATATTTTTACAATCCCCAGAATTTCATCCCTGGCACCTGCCTTTTATGATGTATCCTAAAGTGCCAATATAAATAGTGCTCTTTTTTAAGCTTGGTTATTTGGTATAAATGTTCCTTTAATTTTTTCATGCATTGCTCTTTTGGTTCTCCCTACATAGATCATGCCACAAGGGCATTCTAGAGCGTACACAACCCCCTAAGTATTTCTTTAAATTAATTTAGGTTATCGCTGCACTTATTTTGATACAAATTGTTTATTTACATATTTCAAGGAGGTGTGGGAAGTTTGGGCAGCTTTGATGGCTTAGCGAAAGGTAAAAAGGTAAGTAGGATAGTAAAATAAAAACAAAAAAAAAACAGAATATAGAAGATTCAAGGAAACAGAAGGTGTAGCTGACAGTAAAGAGTATGAAAATAGACAAAAATGATCAGTGCTGCCAAAGCACAAAAAGGAGAAGGAAATTGATAAATCTATTATGAAAGGAGATAAAGCCTTTTTTTTTTAATGTACATTAGTGATAGAAGGAAAAAATACAATGGGATCACTAAAATGAAAACTGGACACAAATCTTATGTTGAGGGAGACCTGGGTGCAGCAAACCATCTAAACAAATACTTCTGTTCAGTCTTCTCAGAAATAAAAATTGTACCTAACAATTAACACGTAGGTTCTCATGATGGTTCATTTTTAGGATTTCTGGGGATGAAGGCAGCAGCAGAACTGGCTCAGTTAAAGCTTAATAAAGCAATGGCCCTTATGGTAGTCATCTCAGAGTTCTAAGAAAACTTCAAGGTATAGTTGTTGGACCATTAATTATTGTTAATCAATCTCTTCTAACAGGGGAAATTCCACATGGCTGGTGGGCAGCTAATATTGTACTTATCCATAAGAAGGGCAGCAAGGTAGAAGCTGGCAACTAAAGGCCAGTGAGTTTAACATCAGTTGTAGTCAAGTTAATGAAATCACTCCTGAAAAGAAGGAACACTGATCACTTTTTGTTTATAATTCCCTTTATTTGTTATCAATAATATATACATCATATTAGAACAGAGGGCAAGATGTCCATCATATACAATATATTCATATCCCAGTAAAAAGGCAAGGATCATTGATCACTTAAAACACACAACTTTCTGGACCCAAAGCAGCATGGCTTTACTGAGAGAAGATCATGTCAGACTATCTGATTCCAAGTCTCTGTTTTTGGACCAGGATGGTGCTGTGGACATAGCATACCTTGATTTAAACAAGGCATTTGATGCAGTTACACATAATGATCTAATACAAAAGTTGCACAAGCTAGGACTTAACCCTTGGGCTGTTCAGTGAATATGCAGTTGGCTAAAGATAGATACCAGAATGTGGTTGTAAATGGGGTTCACTCAAAACAGAGACCAGTCACTAGTGGTGTACACAAGGTTCTGTACTAGGCCCTGTTCTATATAATCTATATGTAAGTGATTTAACTAAGGGTGTGTTAAGCAAGGTATGTGTCTTTGCTGATGATACAAAGGTGTGCAATAGGATGGAGATCCCTAGGAGGGGTCTAACATAGAACATGATTTGGCACAGGTGGAAGATTGGTTAAAGCAGTGGAAACTGCAGTTCAAGATTTCCAAATGTACCCAGAGAAAGATCCCTTGAGAGAGTACAACATTGGGGGTACAGTGTTAGCCAGCACTACAGAGGAAAAATATTTGGGGGTACTTATTTCAGATGATTGTAAAATTAGCAAACAGCGTGACCAGGCAATGGGAAAAGCAAATAGTATTCTAGGATGCATCATTAGTGGGATCACTAGCAGGATGAAGAAGGTTCCGATTCCCCTATATAGACCTTTAGTGGGACCTCATTTAGAATACTGTGTACTATTCTGGAGATCTTACTTACAAAGAGATATTGATCAGATAGAACAAGTCCAGAGACAAATAACAAAAATGGTGAAAGGTCTGGGGGATAAAACATATAGACAGTGACTTTAGGAACTTCATATGTACAGTCTGAAGGAAAGAAGGGGAGACATGATTAAAACCTTTAAATTCATCAAGGGGTGAATAAGTTTGAGGAGGGCAGTTTTTTCTGAATAAAACCAAAATCAAAATAAATGGGTTCATGATCTCAAACTGGAGTAAGGATCTAAAATTATTTTTGAAAGTATTTTACTGAAAGGGTAGTTGATGCTTAGAATAAACTTCCAGCAGAGGTAGTAAGACAGTCAACAGTAAATGGCTTCAAACCTGCTTGGGACAAACCTAGACAAAAAAGTTAACGAAAATTTTAAAACCAAACGGGCAGAATCAAAAGGCTTTTTCCTCGGCCATCACCTTTCTCTGTTTTGATTTAATATAGGAGGGGAGCTGGAGTGTGTTTATTTCCTGCTAGAGACTAAAGAGCTGCCAGCTAGGCATCAATATAGGTAGTGTCACCACTCCAGTCTAGGTTTCTAAACCAGATGGCCCAATTGTAGTGGCAATGTCAAGCTGTTGCTAACAAAGCAAACAAAATATTGGCATGCATTAAAAAGGGGATTAACTCCAGAGATAAAACAATAATTCTCCCATTCTACAAGACTTTGGTCCGGCTGCACCTTGAGTATGCTGTCCAGTTCTGGGCACCAGTCCTCAGGAAGGATGTACTGGAAATGGAGAGAGTGCAAAGAAGGGCAACAAAGCTAATAAAGGGTCTGGAGGATATTAGTTATGAGGAAAGGTTGCGAGCACTGAACTTATTCTCTCTGAAGAAGAGACACTTGAGAGGGGATATGATTTCAATTTACAAATACCATACTGGTGACCCCACAATGGGGATAAAACTTTTGCGGAAGGGAGTTTATCAAAACACGTGGCTGTGGCAGGCGCAGCACTATGAAGTGCCTTTATGCGCTGTGGCATTAGAAGAATTTTGATTTCTCTGATCTTTTAGTCCAAACAAGACTATCTGTTACTTTATAATTCCCCTAGTGCCGTTCTATGGAAGCTGTAGGTTTAAAGAGCACACCAAACGTTTAAGATAACTTCTTTATTCACTTCAGCTTTTCTTCATATATAACACTGACAATTTAACAGCAGGAAGTCCATGTACAAACACGTGTTGAATAAAGTATAACAAATGTCGGTTCAACTGTTCAATCTTGTAATTCTACATAAATTGAAGATATATTTCTCTCTTCAGTATCTGCACTTTCACTTTAAAATACTTTAGACACTTTATGATCTCTCTGGGACTTGCTCTATATTGCTGTTTGCTATTGCAGTTTGCTCTGATGTTTGGTTTGAAACCTGGTTTGTAACTTGGTTTGTTTGCTGGTTTGTTGGTTTGAAACCTGGTTTGGTGGAACTACAAGTGAACACATAACTAGTTTCAGTATACAGTTCTAATCACATTATTAACAATAGAAACTTATACAACTGTATTAAATACCTATTTTGGCCACTTGCTTCCATAAAACTGAACTCTGATGGATCATGAACTGTTCATCTTCACTCTCTGATGTAAAATGAATTCTAGCAATGTGCTAGGAGATTTCCTAGACAGAACATGAGTGTAATGCTGGCTGTGATTGGCCAAAGACTCTTGTTTAGTGAGATTGGTTGTGATTGGCTAAAGCTCCTGATGAGTCACAAAAGCTTAACTCTAATGCCCCGTACACACGATCGTTTTTAATGTCATTTTTTAAACCGACGTTTTTCTCCTCGTTTTTTTTCATGTTTCCTCTCAAGCCTGCCTTGCGTACACACTATCATTAAAAAAAACGATCAAGCAAAGCGCAGTGACGTTCAACACGTACGACGGCACTATAAAGGGGAAGTTCCGTTCGAATGGCGCTACCCTTCATGTTAGTAAAGTTTGTTGAGCGACGATTCGCGCTTTTCAGTCCGTTACTGTGTAATGAATGTGCTATCTCCATTACGAACGCTAGTTTTACCAGAACGAGCGCTCCCGTCTCATACTTGATTCTGAGCATGCGCGGTTTTTTTCACGTCGTGAAAGCATACACACTATCGTTTTTCACGTCGTTAAAAAAAACGACATGAAAAACGACGTGAAAAAAGAGAGCATGTCAGGAATTTTTAATGGCCGTTTTTCACGTCGTTAAAAATGCTCTGGAGCCTACACACGATCATTTTTAATGGCCATTTTTTAAAATGGCATTTTTAACGGCATGAAAAACGATCGTGTGTATGGGGCATAAGCTTTCTGGTTGCAATTCTGCTGTGTCATTAAGCTTACCTTTCTGTATGCCGTATATACTCGAGTATAAGCCGAGATTTTCAGCCCTTTTTTTTGGGCTGAAAGTCCCCCCCCCTCGGCTTATACTCGAGTCAGCGAAATTTTTTACATTGAAAATAGTACCTGTAAAGACGTTGCGGCTGCGGCGTCCATCGTTCGAATTCCGCGGTCTCTTCCTGTTCCTTCCGTGATAGGCGATTCTCATCAGACACTCTCCGCCTATCGCGATCATTCTCTCATCCTCAGTTTCCCAGCAGACGTCTGTGATTGGCGGAACACCCAACACAGTGTCTGCTGGGAAACTGAGGATGAGAGAATGATCGTGATAGGCGGAGGGTGTCTGATGAGAATCGCCTATCACGGAAGGAACAGGAAGAGACCGCGGAATTTGAACGATGGACGCCGCAGCCGCAACTTCTTTACAGGTACGATTTACAATGTAAAATAGCGAGCTAGGGAACAGTGAGGATAGGAGAACAGTGAGGATAGGAACAGTAAGGATGACCCTCGGCTTATACTCGAGTCAGTAAGTTTTCCCAGTTTTTTGAGGCAACATTAGGTACCTCGGCTTATACTCGAGTCGGCTTATACTCGAGTATATACGGTAAATTAAATCTTAAAGGCATATTTTTTATTTTTTATTCTGTGAACACAATATACAACTGTCATATGACATCCATATATAAAGTCACAGTAAATAACTCTGCTGTTATTTCTCACAAATGAGCATATGCACTGTATTAACATTATTAGCAGGTCTAGCTATATATGTGCATGTAAGCCACATTAGCAACCTAGGACAGGTCTTAGCTGGCCAGCTACAGTGGCCACTCATTAAAATTAGAAGAAAAGAGGTTTAACCTTAAAAACTACGTAGAGGGTTCTTTACTGTAAGAGCGGCAAGGATGTGGAATTCCCTTCCACAGGCGGTGGTCTCAGCGGGGGGCATCAATGGTTTCAAGAAACTATTAGATAAGCACCTGAATGACCACAACATACAGGGATATACAAGGTAATACTGACATATAATCACACACATAGGTTGGACTTGGACTTGTGTCTTTTTTCAACTTCCCCTACTATGTAACTATTCGAGAAATTGAGGCACATGTCTGATACCCCCTTTTAAGAGTTGGTAAAGCAATTCTGTGCTTTTTACCTCTCCATATGAACTGGAAGGTAGCTTTATGGAGAGTTTAATTGTACATTTCCTTGAATGGAGCGAGGGAATAGTTTGGAGGGAGTGAAGGAGAAAGCAAAGCAAGACCATCTTGATAAAGCAACCTGGACAATGAGGTGTATTTCTTGCATTCCTTGGCAATTTTTGGATAATGGGAGAATAATTCACAGAGTAAAGGTTACGTATATTCTAGGAAATAACTAGTTTGAATTTGAATGTGGAAACCACAATGTTCTGACCATTGCTTGTCCTCTAGGGATAGGCAAGTAAAAATAAACATCAATTAACTTTTACTGCAGTTGATGCACTAACCTGGGAAAGGACGCGGATATGACAAATATGCTGAATCAATTGTGGGACTTGTGTCCTACGATAAGATAAAAAGAAGATCATCCATAAACAGCACAGTGGCTAAGTGGTTAGCACTTTCACCTAGCACTACTAGGGTCGTTGATTCAAATCCCAACCATGGCACTACATTTGACATTAACATGTGCCTGCATGGGTTTCCTCCTACACTCCAGAGACATGCTGGTAGGTCAATTGATTCTGGTCTAAAACCGCCCTAGTATGTGTATGTATGAATGCGAGTTAGGGACCTCAGATTTTAAGGGCCTAGAGGGTAGGTACTGATGTGACTGTACAATATATACGTAAAGTGCTGCGGAAATATACAAAGCTATAAAAGTACACGTAAGAAATAAACAGGGATGCCTTGATTTGTGCATGGTTTACTTCCCAACTTGTTAATAGAGTGAGGGGGGGGAGGGGAGAACAAGTGAAGATTTAACAGAAATGTTCAAAAATAAGGAGAGAGGGCAACATCAGCACAAATCTGAAGCTTTTGGTGAAGTTTAGATAATGAAATGCCTGAATTTACCTGTAATAAGCACGTTTGACAATAGGGAACAGCCTTGCAGTTTATGATGTTCTATGGTTCCCAGGTGCCTTCTAATACCTACAGTATGTGGACAATAGCCCTGTACCAAAGACTGTATTAACATAGGTGAAATAAGCTTAGGAAACACAATACCCAATCTGTTTTCAAGTATTTTAGAAAGTTATTTAGCATATTAAACATATGGGGCCATTGGAATCAGGAAGGAGCAGATCCTTTCCTTTTTTGAGAACAGTTTAATAAAGAATAATTGTCTGTAGGCAAGTGGATGTTTTGATTTGGAGAAAACTTATAAAAGAGGAAGAGGGAAACCTACCTCTATGACCAGAATTGTATCAAATTCATAGGGTTTGTGCAGATGGAACCATTGGGATGTTTAAGAACTTTCCTGAAACTCAACTTCAACGCAATGTCACAGTCCCGCTAAAAATCACAGATCGCTGCCATTACCAGTAAAAACAAAAATAAAATAAAAGTCCCTAAATCTATCCCGTAGTTTGTAGACGCGATAACTTTTGTGCAAACCAATCAATATATACGCCTATTCAGATTTTTTTTACCAAAAGTATATAGAATATACATATCGGCCTAAATTGATGAATACATTAGTTTTTTTATAGATATTTTTTGGATATGTATTATAGCAGAAAGTAAAAAAAAAAAAAAAAAAAAAAGTAATTTTTTTCTTTCAAAATTGTCGGTCTTTTTTGTTTATAGCGCCAAAAGAAAAAAAAAAAAACCCAGAGGTGATCAAATGCTACCAAAATAAAGTGATATTTGTGGATAAAAATGGATGTCAATTTTGTTTGAGTACAGCATCGCACGACCGCGCAAATAAAAGTTAAAGTAACGCAGTGTCGTATCGCAAAAAATGGCCTAGTCATTAAGGGGGTAAATCCTTCCGGGCTGAAGTGGTTAAACAGGTCAAAGAATTCTAAAGTGGCAAACAAATGACTGCTTTGGCTGTATAAAACAGCATACATCCTGATAGCTTTATCTGGTTACTCCGGAAGAAAGACTTCAGGCATATTTTAACATTTGTTTTTTTCTGAAAGTCCTTTGTGACGTACTGTAGCTCATATTTATTTAAGTGCCCAAAAGGAGCCCAAAGTCTTTATTGTTCAACTAGTTACAACAAGCAAGGCAAAAGACATCCAACGCACTTCAGGGCCACACAATCCCTCTTTATCAGGGCTGGGGGAAAAGTTAAAAACACATAAAATGGTTATAAATTATTATTATACAGGATTTATATAGCACCAACAGTTTGCACAGTGCTTTACAACATGAGTGCAGACAGTACAGTTACAATATACGATAATTTAATACAGGAGGCGTCAGAGGGCCCTGCTCGTTAGAGCTTCCAATCTAGGAAAAGCAGAATTGCTTCTAAAAATACACCTGTATAAAAAGAAAAACAAAATAATGACATGTCCATTAAAAAAAAAAAAAAACACAACCTCAGAACCGGATTGCAATACAGCGTGACTAGATAAAAATAAGAATTGAAGGAAGCCACATTTCACACTAAAAAACACAGATTAAACTGTATATGTAGGTGATGGTCATTCAAAAAGGTGCTCCTGTCTTCCCTGAGGGACATAAAAGATGCTAGCAAAGAACAAATCAGAAAGATCACAGTATAAGAAGTAACCAAGGATGCCTAAGCTGATGTGTAGCGGGAGGCAATCTGACCAAAAGGATACAAATGTTTATACTGCTGGAAATGAAACTGAATAAAGTGAGGCAAACAGACACATAGAAAAGTTAAAATTACAAAAACAAAATGTGGTTTAGTCTGTTTTATAGTGTGAAATGTGGCTTCCTTTCATTATTATTTATTATAAAAAGTCAAGCTGCATTGCACTCTGAAGCCTTGTACACATGGCCGGTTTTCTCGGCAAGAAAACAGCTGGCAGAACTTTTTGCCGAGATAACCGGTCGTGTGTATGTTTTCTCGTCGAGAAAACTGCCAAGAATCTCGACGAGAAAAATTGAGAACCTGCTCTCTATTTTCACGTCGGGATTCTCGTCGGCCTGTAGGCACTGTAGACGTCCTGGTAGGAACGAAATGCGTCGGGCTATGCATTTTGCTTCCCACATTGCCTTTTAATGGACGAACTGTGATCACCTTTTAACTTTGTATGCTGTTTTTTTTAAAAATTAAAAACACATTGTTTTGACCTACACCAGAGGAGCACCATATTTTTTCTTCTCTTTGCATGATTCGGCGAGGAAAAGTTTTTTCAGTTTCTCCATTCGGTCTCTCTGCAATACCCTTGTCGGGGTATTTTTATATTCAAGCTTGATTGTATCCCATTGTCTGGTTGAGTACCAGGATCCAGAAAGCCAATCTTTTGGGGAGACCTCCAGCCTTGAGGATATCGAAGATTTGAGAAGTTTTTGATCCATCTGGTTCCATCCAGGATTGAGGTCATCCGATTGCCCAGCTGGTGCATTTCATCATCCATCAGCGATTCGGTGACGTTCCTGTGGACAGCCGCTGGGGATACTCTTAAGCTCGATTAATCCGCTGTCGTATGACATTCGGGTCCAACATTTCCGGTAAGCACACATTTATGTCATCATTCACGTGAAGATCCATGCAAGAATTACTCCATCCACTCCATGCCATTTATTCACCTTTTTGGACACTTATCACATTTAGTGTTGTGGACACTTTATATATTGGGTTGGGTATTCAACCTGCCCCTTCTTTCTTTTTTTTGTGTTTCTTTTTATGGTCACATTTGAGTTACAGTCCAGTTTTTACTGGTCTATATGTAGCGCTGCACTATTACTTTCCATATACTTATTTAGACATGATCATTAAAAAGGTGACTGTTCATTGCTCTCGCTGCCATGATCTGACATGGGTGTTATGATCTTTGGTCTTGTTTAAAAGTGCATGTCGCTGTCACATTCTTAATACTAGCCTTGCAATCTATGGAAAAGTGCTCTGTGGATGGGCAACATCTGTAACAAATATTACAGTTCTTTCGAACCTCCTTGTATTTCTCAAAAGGCTTTCCCATGAATGCACAAATCTGAGAGGATGCGATTTGTCATTGAGACAGTAGGATTTTGGGTCTTTATGCCTCTCTTTGCGGTCGCTGCTGATAGTAGGTGTAGCTTCCACCTTTTTAATAGATACGACGACAATGAGGTTGATTTACTAATGGCAATTAGTGTGTCCACTTTGTGAGGGAATTTCCCCAGAGCTTAGTGAAAGAGGTGTAGTTCTGCTAAAAGAGGGTAGTAGAGCGGAGCTACAACACTTATGGCTTACTCCACCTGAAGCCAGGACCGAACATATTCTGCTGCTTTCTAAACGGATCCCCAAGTATTCTTTTGTAAGCTTTTAGTCCAGATTTAAATGTGCAGGCCTATTTAATCTAGAAGAAGAAGAAGAAGGCTGAAATCAATATAAACTACAAATGAAAGGAGCATAAACACAGTCAGACCCCAACAGATACCCTAGCCATATGCGATTTGTTATATAAAGGGGTTAATGGCAACTGATTAGCATCAAGCAACAGATATTAGGGCAGCCAAAAAAGACAAGTCTGCTTAACCACTTCAGCCCCGGACCATTTCGCTGGCCAAAGACCAGAGCACTTTGTGCAATTCAGCACTGCTTCGCTTTAACTGACAATTGTGCGGTCGTGCGATGTGGCTTCAAAACAAAATTGATGTCCTTTTTTTCCCATAAATAGAGCTTTCTTTTGGTGGTATTTGATCACCTCTGCGGTTTTTATTTTTTGCGCTATAAACAAAAAGAGCGACAATTTTGAAAAAAAATGCAATATTTTTTACTTTTTGCTATAAATAAATATCCCCAAAAAAATCTATATAAAAAAAAAAAAAAAAACACACACACAAAAATTTTCCACAGTTTTGCCCGATACGTATTCTTCTACATATTTTTGGTAAAAAATAAATAAAAATCGCAATAAGTGTATATTGCTTTGTTTGCGCGAAAGTTATAGCATCTACAAAATAGGGGATATATATGCTATAAAAATGCACCGATTACTGTAAAAATTACACTGGCAGTGAAGGGGTTAACCACTAGGTGGCGCTGAAGGGGTCAAGTGTGTCCTAGGGAGTGATTCTTACTGTTAGGGGGCGTGGCTACAAGTGACTTCACTGATCGCTGTTCCCGATGAGAGGGAACAAACGATCAGTGACAGTGTCACTAGGCAGAACGGGGAGATGCTTGTTTGCACTTGCCTCTCCCCATTCTGCAGCTCTGTGACCCGATCGAGGGACATCGGACATAGAGTCCGCGGTTCACGCGGGCACGGTCACGGAGTCAGGAATTTCAAAGTAACATTATACACACACACACATACACACGTTACTTTGCCCAGCCATGCCATTCTGCTGACGTATATGTACAGGAGCCGGTCGGGAACTGGTTAAGTGTTGTGCATTTTCATCAACTTTATAAACCAACCAACCAAAAAAAAGAAAGTAACCAAGAAAAAAAAAAATACCAGGAAAGTTACTTTATAAGCTTTTTTTTGTCTTTAGTGGATATAAACACACGTATACATTTCTGTGTTTGAGGCATCACACTAGAAAAATGGGCACTCTTGGTAAATATAAACAAGCTATCTAGTGTTAATGGGCTTTTTTTGTGGGAGAAAATAAAAAGAAAGACACATAGCGTTAGCGAGCAACAAAAATGAAGCTGTCTATATATATTAAAATGTCTTGCCATCTAAGCCAGCCTCACTCTAAAGTAGATTAAAATCATAAAAGCTAATGAAGATTACTCTGTAATACACATCTCTTGGTTACCAGTTGGGACTTGAAGTGACAACATTACAGAAACACCCTGCAGGCCTTTATTTAAATAGCTGCGTATAAAACAATGTCCTCTTGTCAGTCATCACTAATTCAGATGAAGACAAAATATAAATCTGTCCAAAGGCCATCATAGTACTTAACTTGGCACATCACTTGAAAAATTAGGAATGCAAGTTTATTACAAATCAGGCTTAACCCGTTTGGAGTTGAAGGAAGCTGCAAATATTTGCAAAGTAATGATTTGCACTCCTTTCAATGAGCTGGGGAGTTTTTTTCCCCCTCTTAAAGTCTTGCTAAGATATTACAATTTTTGCTTATGGCAACCATGTCTAATGTGGATTGGTATTTTCATTATAACGCACCCCACAGCACTTCCCGGTAACATCTCAGGTTTCTAAATTGGACAATAAATTTCTACACTTTCTGACACAATGCAGAGTGTAGCAGCTGACATTTTATTACTAAAGCTTAGCATGCCTCAGCATACTTCTGGTCAAAGTCTATAAAACAGATACCTAAGAAAACCACGGTGGCAAGTGAGAATTCGCAATTTCAGAAACAGAATTCTAATTCAAGGTTCAAGCAAAATGTTTAAGCCATTGTTATAGTTTTAAAGCCGTTGCTGTCTCATGCAGTTTTTTTACTTTAGTTTCCAAAATGTAAGATTTAGGGCTTGTACACATACTGTAAGTGATAGGTGCAGCACTCTGTTTGCGCCAGGGTCAGCCTGTTTTTTTGAACAAAGGGGTCCACTTTAGTAAGAATAAACACTGCAGCCGATGTTAATTTGCGTGCATTTTTCTTTGCATTTTAGTACACTATGGGTTACATGCATGAAAAGCCTTAAAATTTAACTGCGCTTAGGTTTTTTCATTTTCTTAATCCCCGTTAGTCATACTTGTACTTGCCTGTCCTCAGTCTGGGGAATATAAAAAAGTGTAGCGCTTATTTTTGTAAAAAAAAGTCAGGTACCAACACATATAAAATGTTGCAAACATGCATATATATGAAATCTTAATTTCAGTGACACCAAGTGACTGAGTGTGATCCGTGAAATAAAAAAATATATGTAACAAATAAATCAGAACAAAGCAGTCCTCTATTGTGACCACACACTAATGACAGTCCAAAAGTGTAGAAAAAACTGCAAGGTTGAAATGAAGAGTCCCACATGGATATGACCCTGTCTATGAAAAGATAGACACCACCACCGATATAAGGATGTAAGCCTCCTCCTTATATCGGTGGTGGTGTCTCTATCTTTTCTCAGAGAGGGTCATATCCATGTGGGACTCTTCATTTCAACCTTGCAGTTTTTTCTACACTTTTGGACTGTCATTTGTGTGTGGTCACAATAGAGGACTGCTTCGTTCTGATTTATTTGTTACAAATATTTTTTTATTTTACGGATCACACTCAGTCACTTGGTGTCACTGAAATTAAGATTTCATATATATGCATGTTTGCAACATTTCATATGTGTTGGTACCTGACTTTTTTACAAAAATAAGCGCTACACTTTTTTATATTCACCAGTTTTTGCTTTGCCTCAGCTGTGTTGGCAGCTAATTTTTGTTTTCACTTATTGCACAGCGCAGTATATCCCATATATAATTGTTTTACCTGTCCTCAGTCTGCCTAAAATCTCTACTGCCATGCTTCCTGATCCTGACACTGCACAGCCTCTTGTTAAAGGAGAAGTGCAGCCAAAGCTCATTTAGCTGTACTTTCTTCTGTGGATCACAGGAGTGCAGTTCGTTCTGCACTCCTGTGACCCATTTTCAGCAGACAGAAGGCTGACGTCACAGAGTGGATCCACGCTCGGGCAAGATCGCGACATTGAAGTGAAGATGGGATCTGCCAATAGCCGAGAGCCTGAGCCAGCACCTCTCACCCCCTCCGCAGCCCAGCTCTCCAGTGAGCGGGGGGGAGGTCAGAGCAGACCGCGATGAATGACAGTCCCCTGCTCTCTGCTCAGGGAGCCCTGAGAACCGAGCGATCAGTTTGATTGCTTAGTTCTCAGTCTTAGAGCCTGCTGGGGACAGATGCAGCATTGGACTGATGCTGCATCCACCTAGGCAAGAATGATTTTGCAAAAAAACAAAAAAAAAACAAACACTCTTCTCTTTTAAGAGTACAAACCCACTTTATGATTTAATTGAGTTCACAGAGCACATGCATCAACCCAAAGAGGATGATTCTAACAGGGAATTGTGTAGGGCTGAAGAGGCTGCACATCCAAGACTTTGTCAGATTATGAACACCTGAGAGCAAGCCTGGGATGGAGAGCTGGTGGCCTAAAAAACAAAATGTATGATGCTAATAGAGGTTGAATTTCTGGCAGGACTAAAATTGGCAATAATTATCCTGTGCACATAGTAAAAAATCTGAGCAGGACTGATTGACTAAATGGATAGTGAATAAGGAATAGGAGTACTGTTTCCATTAGCGCTGATAATATGGTCCTCATACTCATTTACTTTCATGTGGTACATTATGATGTAGTGCAAAACCCTTTAGCTTTGGCATTGAATATACAGTATACAGCTATTAGAATTTTTGCCAGACTTCCATATTCAAAGCTGCCAACAAATTGGCTTTAAATGAGAACTAATCAAATTTTAGCTTTGAAGATTCGTTGAAAAATAAGCGATATTTGACCTTCTTTGAAAAAAAGAGGTCATATCTTTCTGGTGTGCACGGTTTGCACCTGTTGGGAAGAGGACATTTTTTTTTCTTTGGTGCCACTTTTTTTTTTCCCCTTCACAAATAGATGGATTCATTTCTACATAGCATTTAATTTTTTTAATACAAATTGAATATGGGTATGTGATATTTTTTACATTTATTGAACACATTTATAAATTTTAGTTGTTTACACAAATGTTTACTTTTGAGAGTGCGGTCCATTGTTAGCATTCTCTCATTAAAGTAAGTTCTTTCAACCCCTATGGTCACAGGTTTTTGCACTCTATAACAGCCTATATGACCGGAAATTATCACCCACCCCAGAAATAGCTTTACTGTCCATGCTCCCAGGGTCGAAAGCCTCTCAAAAGCGCTCCCTGTTGCGTTTTTTCCTATCAGCCGCTAGACAACTTATACCTCCATTTTGGAAAACCACTACCACTCCAGCCCTTGGCCGTCTGGGTCTCCATGTTCAATGACATCATGCGCATGGAGAAGATAGCCCTAGACAATGACACCTTCGACAAATTTAAGGTCCTTTGGCTTATTTGGATTGACTACTCTGCCTCTGCTTCCCTAAAAGCGAGGTTTGCACCCCACCCAGACTCATCTCCTGACTCCACCATGCAGGTTTGCCGCACCAAGGTCTGCCCGGCACCCCCCCTCAACCCTCCCTTCCCCTGCAGCTAGCCTGCACCCCCCCTCCCTTGCCTTCTCCCTTTTTTCCTCTATCCCCTCTCTTTCTTTCTACTCTCCCTTACGTCTGCTCTCCTCTATTTCACACCCAGATATATTTTGACCTGGTTCTAATGTTTAGTCTTGTGATACGTTTAGACTTTCAGTGTATGACCTTGAGTGATGACTACATGTATTTTCATTGGAGATGTCTCCTGACACATGCTGGCTATATGATTTACATTATATCACTTCCTGCATTGAACCCCTGTTTCTCACTCATATCATGTTGTTATCTTACTTTATCAAAATATTAATAAAAACATATTTGACTCTAATGTTCTTTGTCCATGCAAGACAAACCAGGTTAATTTTAATGGCAGCCCCCACCAGCAGAATATACTCACCTCCCCCCAACCCGCGCAATGTGTGAAAAAAAGGTGCCAAGTATTTCACTGTTATTGAAGGTGTCCTTCAATAAATCTCCCACCTTTCTAAGTACAGCCCAATGTAGATTATACCTTACTAGTCAAGTGAGAAGTCTTGATATTGGTCCCGACTGGCTCGTCTTCATACTGCAAATGCCCATCACAGTCTTCTTCATGCTTATGGGTAGGCCATACTACAAAAAAAAAAGACTGCTGGAGGCCGCCATTAGTATGGCTTTACCATAGAAATGATTAGGGCCACAGTGTGCATGCGACCTTCCCGATTGCTGGATGTTGAAGGAAGGCAAGTACACCGAACGGGCTGCACTCAGGAGTAAAAAGGGGGGGGGAGTAAATTTATTTAAAAAAGGACAATATGTAAGGTGAAGTTATCCTTTTAAGATAAGGAAAGCACGCACACAATTGTGTTGAGGTTTTGTAACGTGAAGCTTTCCCAGGCTAACTTTCCCTATCTCCCAGTTGCCAAATGGACACTGCAGGAGGGGAACAAAGGAAGGCATCCAACACCAGGCATCCAACACATCCAAAATTGCTGAATAACAGCAGAACCTCTAGGTCTGCATGAGAGCAAAGATATTCCTCACTTTACACCAGAAAGGCATATATTAAAATTATTTTATACTTACTCTTGTGTTAGATGCTGCTACCAATTCAATTTTGTACTGTGAAGTTCAATTCAGTTAGATCATTGTTCAGCAAAAGAGAAGGTAGGAGGGAAAAAAAATAATGTCTTATTTGAAGAGAATCTGTATGGGTGTTTGTAGGTTATTCTAATCTAAGTGTATTTTTAAGGGTTAAAGAGAGCTGCCCTTTAATTCTGTACCAATGCTTTCTTCAGGGAATAGATTTTTCTTTGAAAGGTTACTGTATCTCGACTGTTTGTAAAATACTCAGTTATGATTGATTATTAGACAGATTAACAAGAGGAATTTATACTTGTCAGAAGATATAGAAACAAGACAAAGTTAAATGGAATCAAATTTTTTATTGTTTATAACTTATGAAAAATGGAACACCCCGGGTGAGAGGCTTGACGGCTGCACACTGGAGGCACTTTATCAGACAAAGATTTAGCAAATTGTGACATAAATGGTTAGTTTTCTTATCAAAATGACAACAACTTAAGACCAATTTTTCTTTAAAGTCTTATAAAAATGGCTAAAATGACCTCTAAACAGAATTATCTTAGCATGAAGCACTGGCCTACAATAAATCATTTTTAATGTGATAAATATTGAAAAAAACAGCAGAGAACAAAAAATACATAAAATAATGCATGCAAACACCACTTTAAGACCCCAATAATAAATGGCCATTTAATAGATATGTACTGCTCCAACATGTATTAAAATAGCAATCAGATGAATGTTAACAAAAACTTCTATGGATTATTTACAGGTATTTATCCTCTATTGAGGGACACAAGAATTGTAGATAATCTTAAAAACAATTGGGGTATACTATCCCAATCAGGAGATTGGTAAACTCGCAAATGAAAAAATGTTAAGCCAGGTCCCTGTATACCCTTACCTTGCCATCATGCCTCGGTTTTTTGCTAGTGTCTTAGAAGGCTGGACACTGTATTCTTGAGCCCTACCAAGAAAATTCTAAACATATTATTCCCATGTTTTCTTTATTCTTTAAGCAGAACCTCCATGGATTGTTTTTCTTCAAGTAAGAATTCAAACTTCTGCTTGAGTTGGCCTCTATACAGCAGCTCTCTGGTAAGGCACATCTGCAGCAACAGCTTTGTACAGTAGGCCAGACCCGGACCCTGCTAGACCTAAGATTGTGGGGCCTGCCTGAAAAATGACTTTCATACACTGGGCTCTGCATTTTGGTGCTTTCAAAACCTTAGTAACGTGTGCTAATTAGTCGCATGGCACTCTTGTGTGACACCGTTTTGGAAGGCTCACATTTAGTAAAGCTGGCCATACACAGCTTCAATTTTGGCCAAATCTAAAAATGATGGCAAGCCCAAAAATAAAGCCATGGGTGGCCCTGTCAGCAACACTAGGCTTAACAAAACTTCAAATGAAAAAAGTGTCCGGTGGAAAATGGTCAACTCCACAGTGACTGCAGAGTGTTGTGGCTGTCTGAATACAATAGCTAGCAGGGGAGATTAGTTCATCCAGACTGTTTAGCATGGATGGAGAAATCTATATATGTATGGCTAACCTAGGTCTCTAGAAGTGGTTAAGATATATTGTTATGTGACATTCATGATTGGTCTCTGCATTATTATGGTGCCTCCAGAACCCTTGTGTACTGTGTTTATTAGCCGCAGAATGCTGTCCAGGTTTAGAGTTGGAGTCACAGGGTAGAGTGGAGGGAGCTTTGCGATCCCCCTTTGCGTAGAATGAATCCAAGAACGATGTGCATTCCACGACAGAAAAAAAAAAAGCGCATAACAAAAAGGCTAGATTTCCAGAAGGCAGGAACATATGCCTACAAAAAGGACTATGACAACTGAGAATCAATAGGTAATAGTTCAGAGGACAGCCATCCCCAGAGTGTATCCTGAAACTCTGTGAAACAATGAGGAAAAAAATGGGAGGAGTTAACTGTAGTATGTCTATTGTCACAAAGGTTGTTCGAGGGGTGCCTGCTATCTGGTTTTCACTGCAGGGTCCAGATGTCTGTGGGAAGAAAGGCTGGGACACTGGAGACATCCAGGAAGTCCAGGGAATCCCCAAAACGGGACTTCTTATGGCTCTCTTTCAAAAATGTCTTTCTTCTTGCCACTCTTCCATAAAGGCCAGATTTGTGGAGTGCATGACTAATAGTTGTTGTGTGGACAGATTCTCCCACCTGAGCTGTGAATCTCTGCAGCTCCTCCAGAGTTACCATGGGCCTCTTGGCTGCTTCTCTGAATAATGCTGTCCTTGCCCTGCCTGTCAGTTTAGGTGGACAACCATGTCTTGGTAGGTTTGCAGTTGTGCTATACCCTTTCCACTTTCAGATGGATTGAACAGTGCTCCGTGAGAAAGCTTGGGATATTTTTTTTATAACTTAACCCTGCTTTAAACTTCTTCACAACTTCATCCCTGACCTGTCCTGTGTGTTCCTTGGCCTTCATGATGCGGTTTGCTCACAAAGATTCTCTAACAAACCTCTGAGGGCTTAACAGCTGTATTTATACTGAGATTAAATTACACACATGTGGACGATTTACTAATTAGGTGACTCCTGGAGGCAATTTGTTCCACTAGATTTTAGTTAGGGGTATCAGAGTAAAGGGGCTGAATACAAATGCACGACACACTTTTCATATATTTGTAAAAAAAAATTAAACCATTTATCAGTATCCTACTTCACAATTGTGTGCCACTTTGTGTGGATCACATAAAATCCCAATGTAGCGATACCCCCAGTTAAGAGAGCCGCTGGTTCTGTTTCGGGCCCTGTACACAGCACCTTCAACCCCCGGCAATCTACTCGACCCTCCTTTGGCACAGTTAGTCTTGGGGATGTTTTAGTAATATAACTTTCTATATTTGGTTATGCACAATTTACAGTAATATGAGCAGTTAATATATGCAATAATAAACACTGATACCGGAGTGATAAACCGTAAATGATTTACTTTGGTATAAAGGTAAATGATAAACTTGTCACATAAAACATACATTCAGAGCCCTGCAGTAATGAACATACTAATCAGTGATAGTGCAGAGTGATCACACGCCACGTGCAGCTATCTTCTCCATGCGCAATGTGGCGCACCAACAAAATCCTAATCCCTGGTCAGGCCTGACTCAGATAAACTCAGTCTCTGTGAGAACAATTCTTCGCATTCAAGATGAACGGTGGTGCACATTCAGGAACAGTATTTGTAATTTCAATTATGGTTAATAAAGAAAGAACACTTCACTGGAGACTATACAACTCAGTTCCGCCACTAGTCTCCGGCAGGACAGTAAATATAGCACGGTGGGCCAAGGCAGTCACTAGGCCTAATCAAAGTACAAGTTAATGACGTGAGCAGGTGCTCGCTCACCCCTCCGGACGCGATCCCAGTCCGGGACTTCCACCACTGTGTCTCCGCACACAGGGTCTGCAACGGCTGGGTCCCCGGTCCAACTGATGTCAGCAAACTCGAAAGAAATCAGGTGCCACCCAGGCTCAGCAGTGGGGTGGAAGGCTCTTTGGAAGGTGCGCAAGGCCCAGGCCTCAGGCCTTGCACTGCAGCAGATCCGCACAGGGAGTCCTATTGATTGCAGCGCGGTGTCCAAAGAGGCCGAGCTTAGCCTCGCCCCTTCCCTTTATAGCCCCACCCATGAGTCTCTGCGGTGGCCAAATGCACCCTGGGTGCCAAACAGGGTTCTGGGTAACGTAGTCCATAGGGCCTTAAAGGAGACCCCGCTACACCAATAAAATACATTTACGTTTTTGGTTGAAACATGACAAAATGTAGAACATTTCAAGGGGTATGAATACTTTTTCAAAGCACTGTATACACACACACACACACACACACACACACACACACACTATAATCCAGTAGTTGCCACTGCACACATCAGAAAAAATGGGCCTAGGTGCTCAGCAAAGTATGATGAAACCTAAGTTGAGCCTTGTCAAAAAAGCCAATTAAAGTTCATCACTGTATGTCCACCTTTCAAGCTCTGTGGACTAAATACCCTGACCCACTTGGCATTAACTGGTTTTCTGCAGTAATTTGCCATAAAATATGATCTGATCCTCACCGAAAGTCAAAACAATAGACAAAAAACAATGCACTTGAGCTGATAACACAAACCATTCAAATTTCTCGTGTCTTTATTGCACACACCCATAATATCTTCACAGTACTGAAGGAAAAATTAAGAAAACCCAAAAGACTAATTACATTATTGAAAGGTAATTGGAGTCAGTAGTTCGTACATCTAGAGTCCAATTAATGAAATGTGTTTGGAAGTGTGATTTAGAGCTACTTGATTTGATTGATTGAATTAAATAGATAAAAGACACTCAAACATTTTAAGATTGTTGTTCATAAGAAGCAATAACCATAGCTCCTAACTGTCCCCATTTTCCTCAAAAAAAGTCCCTCTGTCCCTCCTCATTTTGGAATGATCTATATACTGTAGTATTTAAAATACACTACTTATCAAAAAGTACACTGCTGCTGCTAAACGGACATTCAGAGGCAGTTGGACACTTTCTTCAACTGCCCCTGAACTCATTCAATGTCATCTTATGTGTACATGTACACAGGTTCGTTTACTGTCGTTTAGGCAGTTGTGTTTATAGGCATTTTTTTGAAGGCAAAAAATCAGTTCAGGCCAACGCTTCCGACCTTTTGAGACTCCAAATGCGGCTAAACGCATTTACCCGCGTTTAGCAGCGTTCCGTTTATAGACGTTTTTCAGTTTTGCCCATTTAAAAATATATATATATTTGTTACTGTCAAGTTAAATCATTCAGGAGAGGTTGTAAAAATGTCCCATGTACATGGAGCCCAACATTGTTAAACTTTTCATCCTGCTGCATTTGTAAATTTCAAAAGCTAATATAAAAGCATAATAGTGGAATAAAGCACTTGTGGGTTTAACCATTTATTTTTTTGTACAACTTTCCTTTAAGGGCGACATGGCAGAGGGTGTGTCCTTTGCTTACCATACTTTTGCTAATAGGCGTCCCTCATTCCCATCTCAGAAAGTTGGGAGGTATGCATTAGCTGATGTAAACCATGTCTTGCAAAATGGAGTTCTCTGAAGCCATACTGTA
Source organism: Rana muscosa (assembly GCA_029206835.1). Classification (NCBI taxonomy): domain Eukaryota; kingdom Metazoa; phylum Chordata; class Amphibia; order Anura; family Ranidae; genus Rana; species Rana muscosa. The sequence continues at coordinate 132,648,136 of CM055120.1, forward strand.
TGATCAAGCGTAGTTGGTCTGCTAGTTGGCCTCTTAAACGGAGACACCAAACAGCATTGTCCGAGGAGCCAGTGTCACCGACACACAGTGACACTCTGGCTCCCTCTATTGGATCGCTTATTCTATGAGCTTAGATATTTATCTTGGTCAATAGCTCTCCTCTGTAGTGGTCCAAGTATTACATAGTCAGCAAGGTTGCATAAAGACACCAGTCCATCCAGTTCAACCTGTGGTGTGTGTGTTTGTGTTTATGTTAGGTAAATCCTGTATCCCTGTATGTTGTGATCATTAAGATGCCCATCTAATAGTTTTTTGAAACTATTGCCCTCCCTGCTGATACCACTGCTTGTGGAAGAAAATTCCACATCCTTATCGCTCTGACAGTAAAGAACCCTCTACACAGTTTAATGTTAAACCTATTCTCTTCCAATATCAATGAATGGCCACATGTCTTTTTAAACTCTTTTCCACTGAAAAGTTTTTTCCCTATGCTAGCGTCCCCAGTTAGGTATTTGTATATGTTTATCATATCCCCTCTTACGCGTCTCCTCTCCAGAGAGAATAAGTTCAATGCTTACAGTCTTTCCCCATATCTGAGGTCCTCCAGTCCCTTTTTTAGCTTTGTTGACCTTCTCTGGAGTCTCTCCAGTTCCAGCACATCCTTCTTGAGGACTGGTGCTCAGAACTGGATGGCATACTCAAGATGCAACCAGACCAGAGAGTCTTGTAGAGTGGCAAAATTATAGTTTCAGCACTAGCGTATATCCCCTTTTTGATGCATGTCAATATGTTGAAGGCTTTGCTTGGAGTAGCTTGGCATTGCATGCCATTGCTAAGACTGCAATCTACTAGGACCCCCAGATCTTTTCCCATCCTGTATTCCCTCAGTGGTTCTCCCCCTAGCGAGTAACTTGTGTTCGTATTTTTAGCACCCAAATGCATTACTTTACATTTTTCAACATTAAACCTCATTTGTCATGTAGTTGCCAACTCCATTATTTTATTTAGATCTTCTTGTAAGGTTTCCATATCTTGCTGTGAAGTTAATGCGCTGCTTAGCTTTGTGTTGTCAGCAAACACTGATATTGAGCCATTTATCAAATCCTCTACATCATTTATGAATAAACTAAACAGAATTGGTCATAGGACAGATTCTTGGGGGACCCCACTTACCACACCAGACAGTACTGTTCATCACCACCCTTTGAACCCACCCCTGTAACCAGTTTTCTGTCCAGGAACATACCCTATGGTCCTTGCCGACAGACCTCAGTTTGCAAAGTAAACGTTTATGGGGAACTGTATAAAATGCTTTTGCGAAATCCAGATATACCACATCTACAGGCCTTCCCTTATCTAGATGGCAGCTTACTTCCTCATAGAAGGTTAATAAATTTTAATCAGCATGGTTTCATGAAGGATCATTTTAGCCAGACCAACTACTGATATGGTTCTTACCAGCAATATCTTGGATAGAGTCCCTTATCCCCTCCAATAACTTACAAACTATTGATGTTAGACTGACTGGCCTATAGTTTCCAGGGATATATCTCGGCCCTTTTTTAAATATTGTACCACGTTGGCTTTTCTCTAATCAGCTGGAATCATTCCAGTCAGTACACTGTCCATAACAGTAAACTGTTAGCCCAGATTCCCTGCTGGTTCATAGTGAAACCCAGTGTTTGGTTAAATCTCAGGGACGCTTTCCATGATGTGGATCACATTTTTAAGGGGTTGGATTGCGTTTGGTATCCTGTATGCAAATATACTTCCTGAAGAAGTCATGGGGCGAAACAAGTAGAAGTTGCATAGAGGACTCTGTTAATGTCATCACAATATACACAGTGGATGTTATCAGAAAAATGCCTTGTGAACTGCTCTATGGAATTAAAAACAGATTTGTAATCAATATAACATTTTAACTGTTGTTAAGTTTGTTTAATAGGTTTAAGCACCTTTAAAATCCCATTCCTATCCAATGTTTACTGTTTACTATAAATGGAGACAGTTTAGTACTATGACTACTCTTCCTAGAAGTGAGCACCCAGCCAAAGTTACATTCAAGGCACAATGCAAAATCCTCAATGAAGTAAAGAAGAACCCACGAGAGACAGTTAAAGGCTTGAAGACATCACTGGCAAATCTCTGTTCATGGGTCTACCATACATACATCTTTGAACAGGCATGGGGTCTATGGCAGACAAACCACAACACTACTGGGAAAATGTTTAGTGGACTGATAAGACAAAAAAGTTAAATTGTTAGGGAAGAATACTCAGCAATATGGATGATGTAAAAATGGCACAGCTTACCGCTATCAAAACATCATCCCAGTGGTAAAGTATACCTACCTCAGGGTCTAGACCACTTGCCATCATTGTGGGGAAAATTCTCAAGTTTACCAAAATATCCTACAGGATAATGTCAAGGTGGCTGTTTGCCAGATGAAGCTTAATAGAAGTTGGGTGATGCAGCAGGACAATGACCTTAAGCATCAAAGCAAATCCAATGCAGACTGGCTTCAGAAAAATAAAATGTATCTTTTGAAGTGGAGCAGTCAGAGCCCAGACCTCAACCTCAGGAGATGCTGTGGAATGACCTCAAAAGAGCTGTTAACACCAGACATCCAACAAATGTGTCTAAGCTGAAGCAGTTTAGTAAAGAGTTAGGCCTCGTACACACGACCGAGTTTCTCAGCAAGAACCAGCAAGAAACTTGCTGGCAGAGATGTCTTGCCGAGAAACTCGTTCATGTGTATGGTTTCTCGTCAAGAAAACCGACAAGTAATCTCAACGAGAAAATAGAGAACCTGCTCTCTATTTTCTCGTCGAGATTCTCGTCGGCATGTTTCTCGACGAGAAAAGTGAGTGTGTGTACACTTACCTGTCCTCCCGGAAGCCCGCGCATGTTCGAAATGAATTCGACGCATGCACGGTAGCTTCCTAGGCATAGGTAGTGTATACCAAGATGGCGGCGACGGCATCGAATGTGACGAGCGCATGCTCGTCGTAGTCGATGACGTCACCGCGTACGCTCCATTCAAAGAACCGCGGGTTCTTTGAATCGAGCGTGTGTACACTCGGCCGGGACAAGTTTCTTGTCCAAGAATCTCGTCGAAAAAAAAACGACATGTTTTTTTCGACGAGAATCTCGGCCGTATGTACGAGGCTTGACAGTCAAAAAATCCTCCTGAACGTTGTGCAGGTCTGATCCAGAACCACCAAAAGCACTTGCTTGAAGTCATGGCTCCCAAAAGAAGGTATGACCAGCTATTAACGCCAAGGGTTCACTTACTTTTCCCTCCCTCATTGTGAATGTTTAAAAGGTGTGATCAATAAAGACAGGAACTTAGAATGGTTTGTGTATCAGTTTAGGCACATTGTGTCTGTAGATGAAATCACATTGTATGTCAAATTACTGCAGAAAGCCAGTTCATTCCAACTCATCTGAGTAGAATCTTTTTTTTTTTTTTTTTATATATTTTATTTCTTAACCATCAATGGCGAGTCTAGGTTCTCACAGCAGTCAAATAGAACAATAGTCCAAAAATATAAATCAGATCATAGCACCCTCAATATACATCCAGTGAGAATTAACGCCGATATTTCAACTACCACAGGGAACACCCCGAGTCCCTATACCCGGGGTCGCCCCATCTGTTTTCCAATTTTTAAATTACAAAAATTAAAACAAAAACAAATAAAAAAAAGAGGGGGGAATAGAGAGGGGGGCCTGGATAGATAATGAATTGCCAAATGTCAGGTATCTAGTTATGATACCTATGCCTGACAATCATGAGTTAAGCAAGGTCATACCTTCTTTAAAGAGGATAAAGATATTCCACCATCTCCATAGCTCAGGGTACCATTCTTGCTTGTTTTGTGCTGAAAGTGTGAGATCTTCCATCTTATTTATCTTTTCCACCTTCTGAAGCCAACATCCGACAGTAGGAGGTAGTGTGTTTTTCCACCTAAGAGGGATACATGCTTTAGCAGCATTTACTAAATGTCGTAAAATAGGTTTCTCAGATTTTTTAACTGGGATAGTCGTAACATGTAATAGGAAAAAAGCTGGATCCTTAGGTATCCTATAATTTTTGAATAATGTTCCGTACTTCCATCCAATATGGTATTATCTTTGGACAGGACCACAAAATGTGTAGCTTCGTACCTCCCTCCTTCAGAAATTTCCAACAGCGATCTGGCATTTCAGGGTAAAATGTATGTAGCATCTGTGGAGTATGGTACCACCGTGTTAATATTTTGTAGTTGGTCTCCTGGATCTTAGTACAGATAGATGATTTCAGTGAGAGTCTAATCATGTTTTGTCTTTGACTAGTTGTGAACTTACAGTTCATCTCTCTCCCATCTCTCTATCCAAGATAGATATGGTTGTTCCGGAGGGGTAATCAGTAGACCATACTTCCTTGAGAGTGTTTGCGTCAAGGTCCTATCGTTCGAGTAGAACTCTTCAAATGTGGATAATTGTCGACCGAACCTCTCTGGAGACTTTAGTGAGCAAATAAATTGATGTAGCTGCAGAGCATTCCAGAACGGCAGATGGAAGGAGCCCAAGGGCTCCATTAATGCAGCTATAGTCGGACAGCCGCCCGCTAGTAAAAAATGCGATGCTCGAAAGCAGTTAGTTTGTTGAAGGATGGAGAAATGGTGATCTCTCAAGCCTTGAGGAAATAGGCATCAAGGGCGAGTCCATTGACAAGAGAGGGTTTGACAATCACTTGTGAGCAGGTACGTACTGTGGGGCCTATCAGAGGGTGTAACTTTAAATAAGACAGGAGATCATAACACCATGGTGCCCCTTTCAGTAAAACGTCAGTTTGAGCTTGCTCAATCCAAACCCAGAGTTATCCCTTGAGTGGAAACTCCAGTCTATGAGTCGCTCCAGATGTACAGCCTGATAGTATTTAAGTATGTCTGGGAGTGTGATACCTCCACTATGTTTAGATAGCGATAGTTGGGATCTGGGAATGCATGGTCTCTTATGTGCCCATATAAATTTGATAAAGAATGGACCTGTTTAAAATACTGGGATGGTATTTTAATTAGTAAGTAGGGTTGAGCGAACCCGAACTGTAAAGTTCGGGTCCGTACCGAACTTTAGCTTTTTCCCGAACCCGAACCCGGACTTTGCACGAAAGTCCGGGTTCGGGGTCGGCAATCTAATGGCGCAGTTAGAAATGCTTCAGGGGCCAGCCAATCACCTTTTGATTAGCTGGTGTGCCCTTAGAAGCCATCATAGCCATGCCTACTAATGGCATGGCTGTGATTGGTCAGTGCAACATGTGACCCAGCTTCTATATAAGCTAGAGGCACACAGCACACACGTCACTCTGCTTCAGAATAGATAGGGAGAGGATCTTGTCTGCTGCTGCTGCTTTTAGGGAGAGATTGAAAAATACATGAGTTAGTCCTGATTCTGGAATCTGAGGGAAAAGATAGAGAGACAGTGTAGTGTAGGGCCAGGTTCCTGTTGGTGCTTTCAGGGAGAGAGATATATTATATAGGAATAGGAGTCCAGATTCAGAGATATAACTCAGCGATCTGCATAGGTTTACCTGTTTGTGTTGCAGTGCAGTCTTTTTACACTGCCATGAGCCCAGTGTCAGAGAAAATCTACCTTTTATCTGCAAGCTCAGTGCACCAGCACTGCATATATTACGTTGAGAGATACACCGTTTCCATACTGTGGGTGTATTCTGCTCTTGGAAAAAGATCCATTTAGGGCAAAAAAAAAAAGGCACTTTATTGTGCTCTTTTCCAAAAGACCCATTAAGGGCAAAAAAAAAAATTGCACTTTAATGTACGCTTGCAAAAAGACCCATTTAGGGCCACAAAAAATATTTTGCAGTGTGTTATACATATGTGGAGGCGTGTGAAATAAACCATTTCTATATATTTGTCTTCTACTGTGCTATACTAAAAAAAAAAACATTTTTTTTTAATAGCATTTTCTGCAGTTCTGTAGCTGTGCGATTCAGCGGTTACGTACTGTGGGTGTGTTGTGGTCTTCCAAAAAACGCCATTTAGGGCCACAAAAAATATTTTGCAGTGTGTTATACATATGTGGAGGTGTGTGAAATAAACAATTTCTATATAGTTTTCTTCTAGTGTGCTATACTAAAAAAAAAACTTTTTTTTTTAATAGCATTTTCTGCAGTTCTGTAGCTGTGCGATTCAGCGGTTACGTACTGTGGGTGTGTTGTGGTCTTCCAAAAAACGCCATTTAGGGCCACAAAAAATATTTTGCAGTGTGTTATACATATGTGGAGGTGTGTGAAATAAACAATTTCTATATAGTTTTCTTCTAGTGTGCTATACTAAAAAAAAAACTTTTTTTTTTAATAGCATTTTCTGCAGTTCTGTAGCTGTGCGATTCAGCGGTTATGTACTTAATTCCCTCACTGGAGCGGGATCGTAAGATGCGCGAGTACAAGCGCACGCTGGTAGACGCGCTGCTGGTGGCATTCCCACCTGACAGCGGGCGTACGGTGGAAGCACAAGGCGAAGGCAGAGGAGGAGGAAGAGGTCGCCAACGCAGCCGGGGCACCGGCAGCACCTCAGAAGGCAGGGTTAGCATGGCTGAAATGTGGAAAAGCTTTGTCAGCACGCCACAACAACCAGCACCACCAGCTGAGATGGAACGTACTGGATGACGGGTCTGCCCCCTTTAACTTCTGGGTCTCCAAATTGGGCACATGGCCTGAGCTTGCCCTTTATGCCTTGGAGGTGCTGGCCTGCCCTGCAGCCAGTGTATTATCTGAACGTGTATTTAGCACGGCAGGGGGCGTTATCACAGACAAGCGCAGCCGCCTGTCCAGAGCCAATGTGGACAAGCTCACGTTCATTAAAATGAACCAGGCATGGATCCCACAGGACTTGTCCGTACCTTCTGCAGAATAGACATGTATACCGGTGTTGTGACAAAAACTGTCCGGCCATCGGATTGTGTCCGGCCCATACTGCGAAGGCGCAGCGCTTGCGCAGTACAGAGGACAAGGAGATTCACAAAATCCCCGAAGATGAACGGCGCCTGCGCAGTGAGTGCAGGTTCAAGCCCCACCATCCAAGTGGACATACGGTAGCACATTGTAACAGGGCCCCTCATGGGCTCAGTTCGATCGCCACGCTTCGGGCACGGCCTCACTTGGCTCGGCTTGAACCACGGATGGTGTGGCCTTCACCTGAACTCACCACGCAGGCGCCGTTCATCTTGGGAGATTTTCGAAATCCCCTTTCCTACATACTGAGCAAGCGCAGTACAGGGTGGACACTATTTGACGGGGGACAGAATTCAACACATCACCGGCCTGTCAGGTCACCTATGGCCAGGTGACAGATGCACACCGTAGGGGGACAGGAGTGCACCGCAAGGTAGTGAACCCTATGGCTGACTGCTGTGGATAGGAAACTGGGTGGTTGTGGAAAGCGGAACCAGAGGAGCACAACCGGGATCCTATAGGAAGCTAGAGCCAAGATTCCCCAGGGCGCGGAGTCTAAGACCCAGCAGGTCTTCTCCAGAGCCTCTAGTGGTGAGGATGTTATGCTGCAGGCTGGGTCCAGGTCGCGGCCCCTAGAGTCTCCTAGCTCACGCGCCGTAGGATAAGGGGAAAAGAGGGGAAGCATCAGCACAAGATATAAGAGTAACGAATAACAAGCTGAAGGTCAAGGGCCACAAGCAGACAAGGAAAACGAAGGACAAGCCGAAGGTCAAGGGTCACGAGCAGACAGGGATAGTCGGGGACAAGCCAAATGTATAACAGAGAGACAGACGTAGCACACGGCAGGCAGGAACCCAAACACACAATGCCTAACAAACACGTTGATCAGCAAAGCAGGCTTGCAGTGCACAGGTTAATATAGTGTTCTGTGGTAGGGCCTGGGGTGGAGTCTGGCTGGGAGGAGATTATAAAGGAAGCCAGGTGAAGGAGGTCTGGTCTCTAAGATGAACACATGAGGAGGAAAGGTAAGATGGCAGACAGACATTAATGCATATCCATGACACGGCCTTACCCAGCCATTGTTGTATTTTTGAACCAGTGTTGGCTACCTCGTCCTCCTCCACCTCCGCCACCTCAACCTCCTATTCCATATGGACCTCGTCCTCCTAGGTCAAGATTATAATTTTTATTTTATTTTTTTGTAGCGCACAGATCCTTTCCCCCTTACCTGCCTTTATGTTGTTGGCTCCTCGCAGGAGGGAGAAAGGCACACCGCACTACCAGCCCGTACCCTCCTATATAAAGAGGTTGAGCGGTGTACTTGACGGGCCGTGTCTACAGCCGGAGTCGAAACTCCTCCAGAGGATGATTCTCACCTCTACTGTAGGTAGAGGCAAGTCCTTTAATTCCCAGTAAAGTCAATGTCCACACCAGCTGAAATTACAACTATTATTCTCTCATGGCAAAATAAACTCTACTCGGATAGAAAAGGTTAGAGCAAAGAAACAGGACAGCTTAAGGTGTGGAGGAGGTCCAGGCACAAACGTAGCACATTCACTTCACTGCTTAGGTTTCTCAAACAGTTTTAGGTGCACGGTCTCTGCCACAGACCTTGAGGTTGGTCTCTGCCACAGACCGGGTGTACAAGGCCCCTGCCACGGACCTGGAGAACTTTGGTCTCTGCCACAGACCAGGGTGTATAAGGCCCCTGCCACGGGCCGGGTGAATAAGGCCTCTGATACAGTCAAGATGACCTTGAGCTTCTCCTTCTACGAACCTAGCCCATATCAAGGGGAAGACATCTCTCCAGGGAGTCAACAGACCCTTCCTTCACCGTGACTCCCGCATCGGTCCATCAGAATGATCCTCCCTTCCCTGGAACATGGTCCCCTACACGAGGCTGCACCCTAAGACTCCTCGACCCTTAGTGGACTCCAGACGAAGGCTCTGGACTCCAGGCTTTACTCCCGCACCTAGGCCTCCATACCCAGGGCAGCAGGAACTCCAGGATAGTACCTCACCCCGGGCTAAAGGTACCCGAGATGGAACAGGAACACATGCACCCAGGCCGAAGGCACCTGGGCGTGGACCCCACTGGACATCAGCCCCCAGGCCAAAGGTCTGCCTCTTTTATATGCTCTCCCGGCATGCACAGCAGGTTCCCCGCCCCGCTGTACTACTGCCAAGAGGGGACACAAAAGGCACAGCACTGTATCGGCGGTTCAACCCTAGCCTACCATGGCAGCGCCACCTGTAGGCCGCAGGGAACTGCACACCAATACTGTCCCCCGAGGACAAAATGGTCCATGAATCCTACAGAATTAGGGTGTTTGAGCCTATTTACCACTCAAACACTTCCCTTAAATTTAGCACCCCGCTACATTTTTATTTCAAAGTATTTTATTTTCCCACTAGCTTATCCATTAAATTGAATAATTTATTCCAGAAAGGGCGTATTCTGGGGCATTCCCACCATATGTGTGGAATCGTGCCGTTGAGTTTCTGAGGTTCTTAATGACTTCCCGTGCCTCTTCTGCTGAAAAGGGGGCCTCCAGCATATTTTTTTTATTTTTTTTATGTTATTTTAAGTTATTTCCCTATCCACATTTGTTTGCAGAGCACTTGCCATGCTCTTAACAACATTTTGCTGCCATTTGCAGCCCTCTAGCCCTTTCCATTACTTTTTTAGAGCCTTTTTAGTCCTTAGAAGTCCGGGTCCCCATTGACTTCAATGGGGTTCGGGTTCGGGTTAAAGTTCGGTCCCGAACCCGAACTTTTTTCCGAAGTTCGGCCGAACCCGTCGAACCCGAACATCCAGGTGTCCGCTCAACTCTATTAGTAAGGTATAAGTATAAGTACTTGGGTAGGATCTCATTTAAGACCTTAAACCATATATATATATATATATATATATATATATATATATATATATATATTTTTTTTTTTTAATAAGTGGAATGTCAACACCGAACATTCTTTAATAAAACAATGCTCCAAAAAAAAAAAAAGTTTTCAAAGAAGCCAGTGCACAGATCAATAGACATCTAACAACATTTTTAAAACGATCAGGAAATGACAGTACAGTGCGAGTGTGTCACATGGGGGCACAATACAATGCAATTGTCCGATCTTAAAGTGATCTGTCATAGAATATTACACTACACTACCAGAGTAGTAATACAGCATGAACAAGAGAAATATGCTGCACTTTACTTAAAAAATATTAGCTATAACACATCCTTACCTCCACCGTATCTCTGCAGTGCTGTAGGCATCATAGAAAGTATGATCCAACATGTATGACAATCTACATGTGACAAGTTAGAGTTGGTCTCGGTACACTCTATACAAATTTTGTATGGTTTCTGAGCAACTGGCTGAAATTTGCCACCTCCTGCCTGACATCCTTTGAACAATCAAAGGAATAGTTTAGAAAATTGTCAGGCAAATTGTGGCTGCATCCAATTAGATACAACTGCTGTTTCAGTATTCCGATTCTGTCTCAAAACACAATAGCAGCAGTGGGAGATTCCTCCAGTTGTGCTGTATAGCGTGGATGTTCATGCTAGATTTTATTTCAGCCCACAGGCTAAACAAACAAAAAAAAACCTATCTTTTTTTACCCAGACTTATGCCCCGTACACACGATCGGAAATTCGACAAGAAAACCGTGGATTTTTTGACGGAATGTTGGCTCAAACATGTGTTGCATACACACGGTCACACACATCTTGTCTGAAATTCCAACCGCCAAGAACGTGGTGACGTACAAGACGTGTGATGAGCCAAGATCAATGAAGTTCAATAGGCATAAACAACACATAGATATAGGTAACGACGACTCATCCAATGCAGTAAGGGGGTAGGCGACAGATGCAATCCAGCAGGGGTCACACTTACCGACTGTAAAAATATCCACTTACAGTAGTTAACTATTGCAAAAATAAACTACTGAATCTATTCCTCTAAATTATTGCATCATATGAAAAAAAGAGAAGAGAAACAGAGGGTCTCAAAAGAATTGGTCATAGAGGAATTGGGATTGAAACTGCAATTTTATTAAGTATCCACATTTAAAATTCTTAACGGAAGAATACAGGTGTCTCCCAAGCACTAATAAAATTAGACACTAGTCTAAAGAGGACAGGTGGCCACCACAACCAGTCAACCGACTCATACACACTCCTGTAGGGACAAGGGGAACTGGGACATGTCCATGGATATGGATTGGACTTAATTGAAAATACTGAAGGTCAAGTAAATTGACAGTAATCACTAGTAAAGACATGTATGCGTACAGCTGTCAATTTGTGTCCGGGGCACGTTGCAGAATGAAAACTTGGTTCCGGGGGTATAGGAAGTTCCTCTGGAGGAAGGCAGATGGAAAGTAGGCGGTGATTTCTTCACTGCATAACCCAGTACAATAAACTACTAACTAGTTAAGTGAGGTTCCCGCACTAAAGGCTTGGAGAGTATCTCTATGTGATATTGAGATTTGGCACTCAGCTGCTTTAGTGTGGGAACCTCACTTAACTAGTTAGTCTGTATGTTCTGAATGTTAATGTGCTGGATGTGTTCGCCCCCCCTAATTAACCCAGATGGACTGATTGTATTGGAAATTATCTAAGGGTACTTAAGGACTTTTGACCATCTGCGCATGTTTTGATGAAGATCAGCAATGATCGAAACATGTAAGCGGTGATGACGGATCAGCCACACTTCCAGCCATCCCCCTAGCCCTTACATGGATTTTTCCCAAAGGCTTTATGAAATTCTGTTTGGCTCCTATTCCTTTAATGACATTGTACTGAGTTATGCAGTGAAGGAATCAGGGTGCACGCGGACCGCCTACTTTCCCTCTGCCTTCCTCCAGAGGAACTTCCTATACCCCGGAACCAAGTTTTCAGGCTGCTGCGCGCTCCGGACACAAGTTGACGGCTGTACGCCGCACCCTCCAGCCGGAGTGGTCATAGGGTAATACTTCAGCGCCTGCATGAGTGTCAGTCACAGAACTTACGGAAGATTGGAGTGAGCCGAGTCGAACGGACAATATACGGGTGAGCAGTAATTTTCCAGAACAGTTATTATGGGATGTTTACTTGACTGCTAGTAGCACCGATTTATGGTGCGTCCTGATACTTTCAGCCTTTACTCAACCCCGCTGTTCGTCACTCTCCACAACGGACTAACTGTGTGGAAAAACTAGGCTATCCTCAACAGTACTAAAGTGATTTCTACGATCAATCTACATCCAACACTGTGTGGAAAATATCTTAATAGACTGCATACATGTGTTTACTTGAATTACACTAGTGATTACAGTCAATTTATTTGAACTTCAGTATTTTCAATTAAGTCCAATCCATATCCATGGACATGTCCCAGTTCCCCTTGTCCCCTGGCTGTGATCTGCGACCTATAGCAGGACTGCGATATTGTGGCAATAGTCAGACTGACAATTTGTGGGAACTAGTGATGTTAAACAGTGATCAGTGCTAAAAATATGTACTTTACTTAGGACACTGACTGTGAAGGGGTTAAACATCTAGGGCGATCAAAGGGTTAACTGTGTGCCTAGCCAGTGTTTTTGTGTACTGTATGGGCTGCTTTTACTAGGGGAAGAGATGGATTCCAAAAACACAGAATCCATGCCTTCCCTCCTGTCAAAATGGGGATCTGCCTTGTTTACATAGGCAGATCCCTGCTCTGTGTGGTTTATCATCAATCGGCGGATGCCAGACGACATTGAGTGCCTGGCACCCGCAGATCCACTTCTGCTGTGAATATTCATAGCAGACGTGGCATGTCCCCTGCAGGCTGAAGTGAAGAATCACACATACATACATACATACATACATACAGGATTCTGCACAGGAGAGCCTTACGACCTTTAACACTTGCCGAGAAGACGGCAAGTGGTAAAGGTACATTTTTAGGCTCAATTAATCGTAGAATGATCTGCAAGATTTCTGGCTCTCACAGACCGGTATCTTCTTCTTTAAGAGGCTCCTCTGTCCTCCACTCATTACCCGTATTAATGGCACCTGTTTGAACTTGTTATCAGTATAAAAGACACCTGTCCACAACCTCAAACAGTCACACTCCAAACTCCACTATGGTGAAGACCAAAGAGCTGTCGAAGGACCCCATAAATAAAAAATTGTAGACCTGCACCAGGCTGGGAAGACTGAATCTGCAATAGGCAAGCAGCTTGGTGTGAAGAAATCAACTGTGGGAGCAATAATTAGAAAATCGAAGACATACAAAACCACTGATAATCTCCCTTGATCTGGGGCTCCACGCAAGATCTCACCCCGTGGGGTCAAAATTATCACAAGAACGGTAAGAAAAAATCCCAGAACCACACGGGGGGGACTTAATGAATGACCTGCAGAGAGCTGGGACCAACGTAACAAAGGCTACCATCAGTAACACTACACCGCCAGGGACTCAGATCCTGCAGTGCCAAACGTGTCCCCCTGCTTAAGCCAGTACATGTCCGGGCCCGTCTGAGGTTTGCTAGAGAGCATTTGGATGATCCAGAAGAGGATTGGGAGAATGTCATATGGGCAGATGAAACCAACGTAGAACTGTTTGGTAGAAAGACAACTCGTCGTGTTTGGAGGAGAGAGAATGCTGAGTTGCAACCAAATAACACCATACCTACTGTGAAGCATGGGGGTGGCAACATCATGCTTTGGGGCTGTTTCTCTGCAAAGGGAACAGGACGACTGATCCATGTACATGAAAGAATGAATGGGGCCATGTATCGTGAGATTTTGAGTGCAAACCTCCTCCCATCAGCAAGGACATTGAAGATGAAACGTGACTGGGTCTTTCAGTATGACAATGATCCCAAACACACTGCCCCGGGCAACGAAGGAGTGGCTTCGTAAGAAGCATTTCAAAGTCCTGGAGTGGCCTAGCCAGTCTCCAGATCTCAACCCCATAGAAAACCTTTGGAGGGAGTTGAAAGTCCATGTTGCCCAGCGACAGTCCCAAAACATCACTGCTCTAGAGGAGATCTGCATGGAGGAATGGACCAACATACCAGCAACAGTGTGTGACCACCTTGTGAAGACTTACAGAAAACGTTTGACCTCTGTCATTGCCAACAAAGGAAATATAACAAAGTATTGAGATGAACTTTTGATATTGACCAAATACTTATTTTCCACCATAATTTGCAAATACATTCTTTCCAAATCAAACAGACAATGTGATTGTCTGGATTTGTTTCCACATTTTGTCTCTCATAGTTGAGGCATACCTATGATGACAATTACAGGCCTCTCATCTTTTTAAGTGGGAGAACTTGCACAATTGGTGGATGACTAAATACTTTTTTCCCCCACTGTATACAACATAGCAAATCTTTACTGTTTGTGATCTAATTCATGCTTATAACAAGTTTGGTATATATCATTTCTATATCGCATTTATATCTCATTTAGGTATATTTCACATAGGCAAGGATTGAGCCCAGGTTCACACAGGGCTGTGGGAGTGAAGCCGTGCAAGTTCAGCTGAACTCGCACTATTTCACTCCCGCTTGTCAGTCCCGATTTCAGCCGCGATTACAGAGACATCTGTGCAGGTTTCTGCACAGATGTCAATGTAAGTTGCGGGCCGAAATCGCAAAAAGTAGTACATAAACTACTTTTTGAAATCGGTGCAGCGCCACAGATTAGGACGTGCCATTGCCGGCAAATGCAGCCGATTTGACATGTCAAATCGCATGTCAAATTGCACCAGTGTGAACCAGGGCTAAAAAAAAGAAGCTGCATACTTCGCGAGTAATTAAATCAGCAGCTGAAAGTGCTTTAAAAAAAAAAAAAAAACCTGTTTAATACCGCTTCATGGTTCTACCTTTTCCTGTCAAGGCACACTCCACTAGATCTGTCAGTGCTTCTTGGTCTTTTAGGAAAACCTGACACTTTTTTATCTGTTTAGAAGTTCTCCAAGTTTTGCCAGTGGATGTCCAAGTTTCATCTAATGCCAGCTTTAAGTGAAAGGTCTTTCATGCAACTTTAAGATCCGATTCACACCTCAGCGTTTTGTAGTTTGAACGCCTGGAGCTCAAAAAAGTTCTGGAGCTTTTTTAGTAGCTCAAATTGGGAAAGATTTGTGTGTTTTTGGTGTGCTTTTATTCCCATAGAAATAAATAATAGAAATGTGACATGTGCGTGATTTTGTATGCATTTGAATGATTTTCTGCTCAAATGAAAAAAAAAAAAAAAAATGGCAATATATGAATAAATGTAAAATACAAAGAACTAAAAATTATAAAATGAGAAAAATAAATATATATATATATATATATATATACACACACACACATACATACACACACACACACACAAATAATAACCCCTAACCTTAATATATTAGGTAAATTATTATTAATACAATATTAAACACCCAAAAAATAATAATAATAATGTATTAATAATCTATTTTGTGTTAGGGGGTTTAGTTTATTACCTTGCATCAGGGAACACAACCTTGTGAGCAATGGTGAATAGGAAAATATTCCTTATAGGTTCAAATATAACACCCATCATCTTAGAACACTAGCAAAAACTAACACATGCTGGAAGTGCTTATACCTGGCTGGCCAGATGCTTGTTTGCCTGTGTCCAAATCCTCCTGTAGGTGGCAGTATAAACAATCCTCTCAGAATAACTGTATCAAGTGCCCCTTATCGCTTGCCTCTGCCTCCTGGCAGCCCTTTAATTGCAGGTTAATTCTGGGAGGCAGAGAAAGTTTCCCAATCAGTGTGCTGGGAACACACAACGAGCACTCCGTCAGCACAGAACCTCAGCACTGCATTGATGCATATTCTCAGTGTATGGATTTTTTTTTTTTATCAATAACTCTTTTTATTGAAAGCCACATCGGACACAAATCAAATGCAATAGTTTTACAACCAACAGGATAATCGTTAACACGTCTGGGTATAGGGTCGTAACAGTTCCTGAGCATGTAATCACTGTATCTCTGCTATGTGCTGTATTATCCAATCCTATCTAGTTATCACAACAGGGACATGGTATGTCGTCAACCAAGTTTTCGAGCCAATATAGTTATTATGTACATTAGTGCGAGGATCCCAAAGGGGCTCCCATGAAGAGGATAATATATCAAGAGAAGAAAGAAAAGAAATAGAAGAATGAAAAAAAAGGGGGGGAGGGGGCGAAAAGACAATAGAAGGGTGGGGGGTAGAGGGGGTGTGGGGGGGGTGTCGTCAAGTTATACCTGGCTCCAAGTCACCGCGTTCCTCCCTTTGGTGCCAGAGCTCCCAAACCATGTTATGCGCGTCCAGGCGATCCTGAACTCTTGCGGTCATCCTCTCCATTACTTCTACATCTCTAATCCTGGCATACAGCGCTCCCTCCGGAGGAGGGGAGCTGCGTTTCCAGTTTAGTGCCACTAAGCAGCGGGCTGCCGTAAGGACATGACTAGCTAGCTTCTTATGTGGGCGTGGGGCCTTCAGAGACATCAGTCCTAGTATGAAAAATTTAGGGGTCATGGGGACCTCCGTTTCAAGGAGTCGAATTAGTAGTTGGTGTACAGAAGCCCAGAAGGGGGCTATCAGTGGGCACTCCCAGTAGATATGATATAGAGTCCCCTTCGCCCCCATGCATCGCCAGCAGCGATCTGAGCTGGCCGGGTGAATGGCATGGAGAACATCAGGGGTCATGTACCAGAAGTACATTATTTTGTAAATATTTTCTTTATAGAGCGTACATAGCGATGTCTTGGATGCCTGGGTCCAAATGGCCCGCCATTGGTCCACGGGTATCTCCTCACCCAAAGCCTTTTCCCATTTAATCATATATCTGTGTTTGCCCATTGAATCAAGGGGCCTCTCATTCAGTATTTTGTATATATCTGAGATCAGGACTCTCTGAGCTGAGCCTGCCAGAATTAGGCGCTCAAAAGGGGTAGGTGGGGAGAAATGCAGGTTTGGAGCAAACGTTAGGGCATAGTGGCGGATTTGGAGATACCCGTAGAAAGCTTGTTTAGGGAGGTCATAGTGTGATTGCAAGTCCTCAAAAGAGCGTAGTTTACGGGTGCATGGGTCTATCAAGTTTCCAAAGTGAAAGAGGTCTCTCGTTGTCCAGGGGGAGGACATTTGGTGGGTTAAGCTATCTGGCATGTCGGGGTTACAGGCAAAGGAGGTCAGGAGCGAGCTGTCCGACGACAGTTTGTGTTGTCGCGTTAGTTTACGCCATAGCCTCCGGAGCTGTGCCATCGGGCCTAGCAATCGGGCAGGGTCCACCTCCGCGTTCGCGCTCCATAACAGGCTGTTTGGGTGTATCGGGGCTAACCATAATTTCTCTATCTCTGTCCATTTATTATAAGAGCGGAGTGTGAACCAGGAAGTTATCGCTCTCAGTTGTGCCGCCTGGTAGTATTTTACCAGGTTAGGGAAGGCCAGGCCCCCGTCAGACCTAGCTGCTTGTAATACTGAACGTGGGATTCTGTGCCTCCCGTAGTTCCATGTAAATTGCAGTAGGTCCGCTTGTAAGTGTTTCAGTTGGCCGTAGGGAACAGGGATAGGCAGGGTCTGGAAGAGGTACAGTAATTTTGGGAGGATCGTCATTTTCACAGACGCGATCCTTCCAAGCAAGGAGATGTGATGTTTTTTCCATTGTTGGAGAAGGGTTCTGATATTGTGGAAAAGAGGAGGGAAATTCTCCCGGTAGAGGGTAGCGAATTGTGGGGTGATATTAATTCCCAGGTACTTTAGGGCGGTGGTTTTCCAGCTATAGGGGAAGTTGGCTTTCAGGTGTGCTACCTCCTCCCCCGGTGTGTTGATTGGGAGGGCCTCTGACTTAGATGTATTAATTTTATAACCCGATAGAGCCCCGTATCGATCTAGTTCTGCGTGGAGATTTGGGAGGGAGGTTCTAGGTTGGGTTAATGAGAGAATAATGTCGTCTGCGAACAGGGAGATTTTAAACTCCCTGTCTCGTACCTTTATGCCCTTAATGTCCGGGTTATTACGGATTGTGGCTGCTAGGGGTTCCACACACAGTGCAAATAGCAGGGGTGAAAGCGGACACCCCTGTCTGGTGCCATTTCGCACCGGTAGCGGAGCTGACAGGGCGAAGGGGGTCCTGACCTGGGAGGAAGGGTCTAAGTATAGGTGTTGTATGGCTCTATAGAAGGGTCCCCTAAATCCCACGTGGCGGAGTGTGGCGAACAGGAAGGGCCACCCCAGGCGGTCGAACGCCTTTTCTGCGTCTAAACTCAGCAACAGGGCTTGTATGCGTTCCCTGTTCGCCACCTCCACCAAGTCTATGATCTTCCTGGTGTTGTCTCCTGCCTGGCGAAGGGGGACGAAGCCCACCTGATCCTTATGGATCAGGGAGGGTAAGACCGTGTTCAGGCGTATAGACAAGAGTTTAGTGAATATTTTTAAGTCCGAGTTAAGCAGGGCAATTGGCCTATAGTTAGCGCAGATGGAGGGGTCCTTCCCGGGCTTGGGGATCACTGTGATAAAGGAGCTCTGCATATCCCTCGGGATCGGGGTGTCATGTAGGAAAGCATTAAAGAGTCTGCCCATGGAGGGGAGCAGGAGTGGGAGGAATTCCTTGTAGTACTCATAAGGAAAGCCATCTGGGCCTGGGGCTTTACAATTGGGTAGGGATTTGACTGTCTGTTCTATTTCCTCATATGTTATCGGGGCGTTCAGGGAGTCCAGATCTGTAGAACGGAGTTGCGATATTCCACTACAGTCCAGGTATTGCTGGATACGTTTGGCCGTTTCGGGCTTGGGGGGGTTTGCGGGAATATCAGGATTGTTGTACAGGGCCTCGTAGAATTCCGCAAAGGATTGTGCTATGTCCGTGGGGTGGGAAACCAGGGTGCCCGAACCGTTTTGGATCTGATGTGGGGTCGAAGCCTGGGTGCTGTCACGGAGCTTCCGAGCTAGCAGTGTATGGGCTTTGTTACCCTTGTCGTAAAACTTCTGTTTTAGTTTAATTAGGGTTTTCTCAACTCGGCCCAGGGCCAGGTCACCTAAGGTTGCTCTAAGGGAAGTCATTTTTTTTAGGAGAGTCAGAGTGGGGTTGGATTGGAGTTGTTTTTCAAGGGTTCTAAGCTCTTTTTCTGTCTGGGTCTGCAAGGCCTGCGCGTCCCGCTTCATGGCAGAGGAGAGGGCCATACATCTGCCCCTCATCACCGCCTTGTGGGCTTCCCATAGAGTGGATGCGGTTACATCCCCCGTATTATTTTCTGCCAGATAATGTTGTAGTGTGGAGGACAGTTCCATTTTCGAGGGGAGGTGTTGCAGCAGGAATGTGTTTAGTCGCCAGGTGCATGGTCCTCGCGTCGGGGTGCCTATGTCTAGGGTCAGCACCACCGGGGCGTGATCCGACCACGAGATTGGCAGAATCTGTGCGGTTCGGGCCACGCGTAGGGTGGCATTATTAACAAAGACGTAGTCTATGCGGGAGTGCGTTCGGTGTGGGGCAGAATAGAAAGTGTACTGTCGGTCACCAGGGTGGAGGGCCCGCCAGGTGTCAAAGAGGGCGTACCTTCTGGTTATTTGGCGGAAGAGCCTTGAGTCTCTAAGTGCTCGAGCAGTAGGCGCCCTGGGGCCCAGTCCCTGGCGATCCGCCAGCTCCGAATGGGTTAGGTTAAAGTCCCCCCCCACCACTAATAGTCCATGGTCTGAGCGGAAAAGGCGAGCTAGTGCTCTATTAAGGAATCCCGTCTGCCTGACATTTGGGACATAAACTACACAGAACGTGATTTCCCTGTCCAGCCACAGGCCCCGGAGGATAAGGAAATGGCCCTGAGGATCACTATAGTGGGACGAGTACTTGAAGGGGGACCCCTGTTTAATCAGTGTGAGGGGGTTAGCTCGGCAGCGGGTGTGTGTGACCCCCGGGATGGGCTCCCCACACAAAAACAGGCCCAGCAAACGGAGGTTGTGGTTTTCAAAATCAAAAAGGTGCGGTTTATTTTCTATTTACAGTGACAAAACACAGCAAAGCAAAAGAAACATAAATAAAATAAATCCTGGTCAACTTGACCTCTGAGTAAACATACAGGTTTCCTAACTAACAACTGGGATCAGCCTAGTGCTGTCCTAGTCCCTAAGTCCCTGGTTTTAAATGTCCAAGCAAATAGCCACACAGGCTTTTTCTCACCGCACAGGGGTTCACTCTCCCTAGACAGTCCACACAGGTCTGGTTCCAGGCATGAGCTAACATCTAATGAAGCTGGGAGTTCTTATAGAGGCCTAAATGAGCTGACAAGCTTCAGCTGGTCTCATCAACTCCCTGTCTGTACGACGCCCCACACTCTCCCTAGAGGTATGAGTCATCCATGAGCCCACTAGCCTTAGCTGGGCTTATACAACTCTCCACCTAGTTGTATAAGTCGGCGTAAAGCCTGAATCTGGGCGAAATATATCTACCCCCCTGGATGCAACCAGGTGACTTTACCTTCCTGCTGTCACATCAGGATGGCCACACCCGCTCTCTTGTGGGGCCCTGAGGATAAATAGACCTGTGGGTAATACCTGGAGGCGAACGCGAAGGTGCCCTCCTTGTCAAAGTGGGTTTCCTGTACCATGACAACACTCGCCCCCGACTGCCTAAACTCCCTCAATGCCAGATGTCTCTTACGATTAGAGTTCAGGCCGTGGACATTTAAAGATAATATTTTAGCCATGAGTGTTCGGGTGGGGAGTGTATATACTCATCTGGTGGTGGCGGAGATGGTCCGGACCGTCATGGCTGGGAGCCGGTTTTGCGCTGGAGGAGATCCGGGGGTCCCGGTGGTGGAGCCAGGTGACGACAAAGGAAGGGAGGGGGTTAAGAATAGCTAAGAAAGAGAGAAGAGTAGTTAGTGCAACAAATCTATGTATGAACACAAAAAACAACATTATCAGACCTAAGGGGACCAGCCGGCCCAGGTCCAAAAGGCTTCCCGCTGGCCCCCCCGCCCCCACCTCATGAGGGTGAGCCAGGGGGCCCCAGGGGAACCCAAAGTCCAACATGCAAGACATTGTAAACCCGCTTGCTCTGGTAGTCCAGTATTCCAAAAAAGGAAATAAAAAAGGGGGGGAGGCAGGGGTAACTCGGACAGTCTCTCTCCAAAGTCTCTTCCGAGACTCGCCCATAGTGTTTATCTGGGTACAGCTAGGGTGCCAAAGGTGGGTCAGTGAACAGCCTGATGCCAGGGATGCTCCACCTGGATGGGCAAAAAAGAAAAAACGAGGAGAAAGAAAAGGGGGTGAAGGAACGGTCCTTCACGCATGCTATGAGGTAGTGGGGTGACTTGCTCATGATCTTCGCTGGTGTGATCCCCGGCCCCTCGGGATCTCTCCGGTCCTCTGGAGCGCTTAGGTGGAGGGACCGTCTGCCAGACTGTGGGCGGTGGGGGCGGGGTGGCTATGAGATCCCACTCGGGAAGCTGGGGTACTCTAAGTTCCAGGGTGTTGCAAAAAGGGTCGAGGTCCTCCGGGTATCTCAGGGTCGCCGTCTTGCCCTGACGTTTGGCTGTGAGGCTGAAGGGGAATCCCCATCGGTAAGGAATGTTCTCTTCCTGGAGCATTCGCAGCAGTGGTTGGAGAAGCCGTCTTTTTTGCAAAGTGATCCAGGACAAGTCCGGGAATAGTTGGATGTGGTGGTCTCCTAGGGTTACTTTGCGTGCTAGGCGGGCTTGCCTCATGATATCTTCTTTCAGAGGGTACGATGATAGCCTGCAAATAATATCTCGGGGTCTGGCCGCAGTGCCCTTGGGCCGTAATGCTCGGTGTGCTCTATCCATTTCGATAGTGTGGTTTGGGGCCGCCCCAATAAGGTCATTAAAGAGAGTTTGTAGCGTATTCTGGACATCTTCCGGGCCCTCTGCTTCTGGGGCCCCCCGGACACGGATATTGTTCCTGCGCCCCCTGTTGTCCAGGTCCTCTACGTGGCGCTGCATGTCTCGGAGGAGGGTGCGGTGTTCAGACCCCTGAACTTGGGTTCTATGTATTGCAATTTTGGTTTCCTGGATTTCCTTCTCAGCCATCTCCACCCTGTCTGCTAAGTGTTTGAGTCCCGATTGGAGGGCTTGAATCTCCGATCTGCAAGTGGACTTCACTTCCTCGACAAGTTGTCTGAAATCATCCTTAGTCGGCATTGCTTGGAGATATGCCTGCCACGGCGGGGGTATCTGGGGGGGGGTACTCCTGTCCCAGTGCCCTGGGGCAGTTGTCCGGCTGATCATGGGGATAGTGGGGGTATAGGCTAGCTCCCCAGAGGGGATTTGGTGAGGTATGATGGGCCCCCTGGTATTCCCACGGGTCACTCCAGTCCGGGCTTTGCGAGGGTGGGAGATTCCTGGCAGGGGACTTCGGGGAGTGAGGAGGGAGAGGGGGGCTTGCTGCCTGGGCATAGGAGAGGGCTGGTGCTGCGTGTGGGCCCTGTAAAAGAGGGGCCCTCGACCTGGATTGCCTCTGTGTCCTGGGTGATAGGGGGTCCGGTACGGTGGTCTCAGTGGGGTTACATGTTCCCGGTGACTCGCAGGTCGGGGGTGTGTGAGGGAGGCTTGGCAGGGATGGATGGTCCTCTCCCCCTCCAGCATAGGGCTGCAAGCTGGCTGCTGTGTCCGTTAGGCCCGGATCTGAGGCGGTACGGAGCAGCTGCGGGAAGGCCCCAGAGCACTGGGTGTATGGCTGAGGCCTCGTGGGGAGTCCCAAGATGACCGCCGGGGATGAGGGACGGCTGGCTGCGGAATGTAGCGTTGGCCCGAGGGGGGGACTCACCGCTCCTTGGACCCGGGGTGGCTCCCCGGTCATCTGCTGTGAGGTGCCTGGGCCCAGGGGATCCCGTTGTTGCTGGGAGGCCGGGATGGAGTTCGGATGGAGGGCTGCGGCCTGCTCCATGACGCCGGCCGGCGCCATCTTGATCATCCTGCTCGGTGGGAGGTCAGGTTGACTGAAGTAGTCCCGGAGGTCGGATGATGAACCTGGGGGGGGTTGCGAGGACCCCCGAGGCTTCGTAGAGCGGGTCGTTCTGGATCCACCCATTTTGGAGAGGTATGGCACCCTTTTTTTAATCTTTAGCTGCGGGCTGAGAGAGAGCTGCAAAGCTATGCTGCCATTCAGGTCAGGTTCCGGCCACGCCCCCCAGTGTATGGATTTTAAGGCTAGCAGGAGAGGTTAGTGAACAAAGAAAAAAACAAAAACAAAATAAATTAACAGCAAACCTCTAACTAAAAGGCATAAACAAGCTAACCAATGTCATGTACACTAAGGTTTCTTTTATCAGTTCACATGCCCCTGGGATTCTGTAATGTGTAGACTAAATGTTCTGTATTATGCTTGTAGCGCCGCTTTACTTTCAGGGGTGCTATGTACTTAAATTTAGGGGTTTGGTCTGAGCCACTAGTCAGGCTCAGACCACTTTGATTGTTAGGACTAGCTTCTGCCTATGTAATGCAGCCTGATGTACAGTTCACTGTGGCCTGTAGGTGGCACTGCCATCTTGGGTCAGGGTTGAACCGTGGGTGGCATTGCTATGCCTTAGGGTGTCCTCTCTCAGCAGTGGTACGGTGGGCATGGTTAACCTGCTGTGCATGCTGGGAGAGGATACATAAGGGGCAGACGCCATCTTTTGGGGAGCAGTTCGCGTTACCCGGCCCTCCAGGCCAGGGGTGCGCATGTGTATCAGTCTCAGGCACCTTTAGCCTGGGGCTGCAACTCCATTATTGGGCCCAGCACCTTTAGCTGGGGCCCATCCCCGAAAGAGGAATCCCAGGGTGCCCTTACGAGGGAACCCGCTTTAAGAAGAGGAGGCCGGGGGAGGACCTTTCTGAGGGACCGGTGAGAATTCACGGTGATGGAGAGGCCCAGTAACCTTCTGGAGGGATACAAAGATTCACTACAGGCCTAGCAACGTGCTGTAGCTGGCACCTGTCCTTGTGTTGCATGTGCTGAGAAGTTTGAGACTTAAAGATTTTGTGGCAGAGGATCTCCCGATCGTATCTCGAGGAAAACTCAAGTAAACGTTCGAGCATCACTCTGGCTGCTAGGATCCGCTCTTACAGGGAACTATCCGGGTGAGCTAAACCCACTCGGGATCGAGTGGCGACTACAATATTAGTTTGTGCCTGGACTTATCTCCCAACACCTTGCTGTCCTTTCTCTCATCCACCTTTACTGTCTGTTGAACTTTGTTTATAAAATAAACTCAGCGTTGGAGTTTGAAGTGGTGTGGACATTGACCTTTCTTGGGAAAAATAGAGACTTGTCCCTACAAACTAGGAGATGAGAACCAACTGAAGGAGAACCCAGCTGCAGGACCCAAAAATCTGTTAACACCGCTCGACCTCTTAGACAGAGGATACGGGCATATAGTGCGGTGTGCCCTGACCTGCAAGCGAGCCAAAAGGCAGGGACAAGGTCTGTGTGCTACATACTATTTATTTTTCCTTGTCCTTCCACTAAAGGTTAGATAACCAACCTCACATTTACTTTTTCGGGCATATCTACAAATGAGGAGGAGAACAGATTTAGGGTCGTGCCCTAGTTTAACCTGAAGCAACAATTACTCTCTGCCTTTTAGACAGACCAGCTATTAATCACACTTGCCTTTGGGATTTTTTTCAGCTTAAATATTCAGTAATTGTTTTTTATTTATTTTTTAAAGTTATAAAGCAAACGTTGATTACTTGCTATGACCATCTCCAGAGCAGCCACTAATATCTGAAATTGATGGATCTGATCCTCATAACAGCATTTACCTAGATTATATGATTCGTTTGTACTCTTACATTAGTTTGAGTGTTTTCATGTATGTAATCAAGAGGCTTGAAGACACCATGGTCAGGGCATGAGAAGATGCAATACTGAATACTTTTATTTTCTGAATGTACACTAAAATGATCAAGTTTTATAACAGCAAGGACTCCTTTCTTAGGCGATGACAAAGAGCAAAAAAAGCCAAGATTGAATGATGCCTGCCTGAAGCACTGCATGAAAAAGCAAACCTATAGTGAAATAAGACCCACTGCTACAATAAAGTTTTAAATGAAACCAGACATACCTTGACTACAAGGATTTTATTGCAGTTGATCTAATGTGACCATATGCTGAGGCATTAGTCATGTGATATTAATTGAAAGGAAGATCAGTCAAATTCGTAATTACACCCAAAGTAAATTCCTAATTTTCAGCAGATTTGGGCACATATATGGCCATTGTACAATTCTTGAACAACGGCTTCTGTCTCCATGGAATTTTATACTGTTGGCTACCTTTTATAATAAACCACTGACAGACAACTAAAAGACAAATCCTACACATATAGTATTTTACTATAGACGATGCTTCACACACACACACACACACACACACATATCTTGACTCACATTAAATATAATGACAATATCATGTAAGTTTTCATCAATATAAATAATTGTGAAAGAATTTTATTTTTAAATATTATAATTGTATAATATACACACAAACACACACACACACACACACACAGACACTAGAACGCACAAAAAAAAACTTTTGAAACTTTAACAAAAAAAAAATAGAAAAAAAGTCCTTTGTGCTATTTTAAATACAAAGTTCAAGGTCACTGTTTTAATTGCAATCCATCCCATCCACTGTGCTTCTGTAAAGGTGATTCTATACCTCAGATACAAAAGAGTGCTCCACTACCAATGATGCCATTTTTGCACTCACCAGAACCATGAGGCCCCTGGGCAAACACGCCTTATTAATTATCCCAACCAGATGGAGATTTTAAGACCGTTTTTGGTACTCTTTATATGTTCTCCCATCAGAGGATAAGCACCGGTTACCAAAAAGGAAAAATGATAGGGTAATAGTGCAACACCATTTTATTAAAAATGAGCTCATTAAAATTAGTCCCACAAATAATGAGCTTACACATTAATGTGCCCAAACCGGCACCAGCTCAATCAGCCTTGTGTATATGTAAAAATACCACCATCAGGTAATCCGACCTGCACCGCTGCTTCTCTCACCAAACCACAGCGTGCGTTCCACTCGGCAAATAGATGTGACATCACTTGCGGTCCACGGGTATACAGGCAACTGTATGGGATGGATTGCAATTAAAACACTGCCAATGAACTTTGTATTTAAAATACAAAGGACTTTTTTCCTTTTAAACGTTTTTTTGTGTGCGTTTTAATACATTGGGTGTATATATATGTAGCGGGTATTTGAATTTAGGGGAGGCATCTGGGTGGTAGTGTAACCCAGATGCACTGATTGTTAGGGAATCTGAGACCCTTTTATGGTTCTTGGAGGACTCTGGTGGTGTGAGGTTCCCTGCGGCCTGCAGGTGGTGCTGTCGCCCTGGGCCGGAGCTGAACACTCACTGCAAGTCTGCATCCCTTTTTGTGCTTTCCTGGTGCTGGTACAGCGGGGCGGGGAACCTGCTGTGACTCTAAGGGAGACAAGATAAAAGGGGTGGACGCCCTGACCTTGGGGTTCAGAGTCGGAGGACACAGCCACGCCCAGGCACCTTCAGCCTGGGTGCTGGCATTCCGGAGTTCCGGGCCCAGGTGCCCTTGACCTGGCCGGAGCGGGAGATGGAGTCCATCCCAGGCACCTTTAGCCTGAGGTGAGGTACTAATGTGGAAGCCTGGGACTCAGTACCTTCAACTGGGTTCCGCGAGGGTGGAGGAATCCGAGGGGGCCCTAACGTCTTGGGTGCCCGTGTCTGAGATGAGGAGGCTGGTGAGCGGAACTTCTCCGGAAAGTCCGGCGCAGCATTTGCTGGTGACAGAGAGGCCTCCGGTAACTCTTGGACGGATGTCTTCCCTCTGACAGGGGCTGTGATAGCGAAGGTAATTCATGCTCTTGTTCTATATAGTCAGTGGCAGTGACTATACATCATAACCATTGGTGACACCCCAGTGGTTAGCTCTACTTAAAGGATTGTGCCTTGACCTACTCCCCACAAATACTGAAGTGTTCTATGGGTCTCAACCTGTCTGTGCTATATGACTATTTATTGCTGGAAGAGAATAAATACGAGTTGGACCTTTTCCGTGTGTGGAACTCTGGTTACTGGGAGCAAAGAGAGTCATTTCGGGGAAAGGATTTGACTCTGGGACACATACACAAAACCCGATAGTTCTGGCTTTAACCTCCAGTCTCTCTGGAGGACATGGGCCGTGGTGTATCGCATCCCTCCCCCCAGTACTAACCCCCTAGACAAGACCAACAAGCCGAGAATGAGAAGGGGTGAGAGGGGTGAGGTCGCTACATATATATTTTTTCTTTCACAATTATTTATATTGATGAAAAGTCACACGATATTGACATTATAAGTAATGTGAGAGCATTTTAGGTTTTTTGGTGTCACGAAACACACATATGGCAAAAAATAGGGTTTGTGAGACAAAGATTGCACGATGTGTAGGAAGACTAGTGCCCACTTTATTTATGTTTTTTTGATCAGTCAGATGGTTCATCCACCTAGGCAAGTATGACTTTGGAAGAAAAAAAAAAGAAAAAAAAACTTCTCTTTTTAGATAATCAGTATTACAGATAGCGGCAGATGTTCGCACCGTTGCCTTTTAAAATGCAAGTTCATCTTTCAGGAAGATTTTCAGAAAATCCCTCAATGCATGTCTACATCTAATGAATAGTACATACCAGTGCACCTCTTGTTGCAAATGGTGAAAGTCTTCCCATTACAGCTGAAATTGTTGGGGGTCTTCTCCAGAAAAACTGCTGGCCCTTCATTCCTGCACGTCCCACCATTTATAGGACAGGCTGAATATTACAATATAGCTCTCCCTTGCAGTCACTTAAGACCAAACTGTGCACGTGTGGTCTACTCTAGTTCCAGCTGAGCAGAATAGTGGCTGCTCCAGGGCATTCAAACTCAACACAAGCACAGTCACCTTCTTTAGCACTGGGCATGCATGAAGTTTAAATAATCTAGGGTGGCCACTGCTAAGCTAAGCTGGAGCAAGCAGAGGATGCACTAGGAACACATGCAGTTTGAACAGCCAAAAACAGCCACTGCCAAAGGGGGAGTGGCATTATTGTGAACTTTAGCCTGTCCAGGAAAGAAGATAGGAAATGAAAAATGAGGGGCCAGTGCTTTTTCTGGTGAGGACCCAAACAAAGGCATCTGTAATGATGTTCACCATTTCCAGCAGGGGGCGCTACGACATGTACTATTTATTGGACATAGAATTGTATAGGATGAGTTTGTGAAAACGTTCCGAAAAAGGGACAACTTAAAAAGGATAACTGCTTGAACATATGCTGCTATCTTTACTGCTGATTTCTTAGAGGGTTCTGTTGAATAAAGATTTTCTTGGAAGGATCATATGGCCGTTAGATGCTGTAGGAGTTGGTGGCAAGTACTGGTAGATCAAGACCAGGAGCAATAGAAATATGACCAAGGAATTTTGGCCCTCTTGTTGATCCTCTCTGGAGATTAGTGCTATATTTCTTCTCCACAGAAATGAAACAAAAAGCATAGCCAGTTGACCAGTTAATAAGTTAATATTTTCAATATAGCAAATCCCCAAATGAAAAGCGGCGTCTCCTAAAGTGAATGCCCTTTAAAAGGGCACTTAAACTTGCAGAAAAAACTCCAATAAATATTTGTTGTTATGTGGTAATACAAATGTCAATCCAAAAACGTACACAGTGGCTAAATTAAAGGAACCATAGGTATATGCCTTTTTGAAATTGTTAGTTTCATTGCTATCATGCTAATCTAACATCAATTAACCACTTAAGCCCCGGACCATTTGGTAGCTAAACGACCAGAGGTGATTTCAGAATTTTGCACTGTGCTGCTTTAACTGTAAATTGTGCGGACATGCAATGTTGTACCGAAACGAAATTTGCGTCCTTTTCTTCCCACAAATAGAGCTTTCTTTTAATGGTATTTGATTGCCTCTGTGATTTTTATTTTTTGCGTTCTAAACGGAAAAAGACCGAAAATTTTGAAAAAAAATGATATTTTCTACTTTTTGTTATAAGAAAAATCGAATAAACTCAATTTTAGTCATACATTTAGGCCAAAATGTATTCAGCCACATGTCTTTAGTAAAAAAAATGTCAATAAGCGTATATTTATTGGTTTGCGCAAAAGTTATAGCGTTTACAAACTAGGGTACATTTTCTGGAATTTACACAGCTTTAAATTTATGACTGCCTATCTCATTTCTTGAGGTGCTAAAATGGCAGGGCAGTACAAACCCCCCCCAAATGACAACCATTTTGGAAAGTAGACACCCCAAGGAAATTGCTGAGAGGCATGTTGAGCCCATTGAATATTTTTTTTTTTTGTCCCAAGTGATTGAATAATGACAAAAAAAAAAAAAAAATTACAAAAAGTTGTCACTAAATGATATATTGCTCACACATGCCATGGTTATATGTGGAATTGCACCCCAAAATACATTCTGCTGCTTCTCCTGAGTATGGGGATACCACATGTGTGGGACTTTTTGGGAGCCTAGTCGCGTACGGGACCCCAAAAACCAAGCACCGCCTTCAAGGTTTCTAAGGGCATACATTTTTGATTTCACTCCTCACTACCTATCACAGTTTTGAAGGCCATAAAATGCCAAGATAGCACAAAACCCCCCAAAATGACCCCATTTTGGAAAGTAGACACCCCAAGGAAATTGCTGAGAGGCATGTTGAGCCCATTGAATATTTTCTTTTTGTCCCAAGTGATTGAATAATGACAAAAAAAAAAATGTACAAAAAGTTGTCACTAAATGATATATTGCTCAGACATGCCATGGTTATATGCGGAATTGCACACCAAAATACATTTGGCTGCTTCTCCTGAGTACGGGGATACCACATGTGTGGGACTTTTTGAGAGCCTAGCCGCGTACGGGCCCCCGAAAACCAAGCATCGCCTTCAGGATTTCTAAGGGCACAAATTTTTGATTTCACTCCTCACTACCATCAGCTATGAGTAAGCGTCAATTCGTGACGTGAAACGCGTTAGCCACCCTTCCCTGCATGCACACCATCTGCATTTGTTGTTTTGGATTTATGGATTTATTTTGAATTTGGATTTTTTACCTGAAATTTTGGAATAAATAACTGTCTATACAGAGTGCGGCAGTCCAGGGTTTCTTTTTCTCCCACTCCTCACTACCTATCACAGTTTTGAAGGCCATAAAATGCCAAGATAGCCCAAAACCCCCACAAATGACCCCATTTTGGAAAGTAGACACCCCAAGCTATTTGCTGAGAGGCATGGTGAGTATTTTACAGCTCTCATTTGTTTTTGAAAATGAAGAAAGACATATTTTTTTTTCTTTTTTCAATTTTCAAAACTTTGTGACAAAAAGCGAGATCTGCAAAATACTCAACATACCTCTCAGCAAATAGCTTGGGGTGTCTACTTTCCAAAATGGGGTCATTTGGGGGGGGGGGGTTGTGCCATCTGGGCATTCCATGGCCTCCGAAACTGTGATAGGCAGTGAGGAGTGAAATCAAAAATTTACACGCATAGAAATCCTGAAGGCGGTGCTTGGTTTTCGGGGTCCTGTACACAGCTAGGCTCCCAAAATGTCTCACACATGTGGTATCCCCGTACTCAGGAGAAGCAACAGAATGTATTTTGGGGTGCAATTCCACATATAACCATGGCATGTTTGAGCAATATATAATTTAGTGACAACTTTTTGTACATTTTTTTTTTCTTTTTGTCATTATTCAATCACTTGGGACAAAAAAAAAAATTCAATGGGCTCAACATGCCTCTCAGAAAATAGCTTGAGGTGTCTACTTTCCAAAATTGGGTCATTTGGGGGGGTTTTGAATTGTCCTGGCATTTTATGCACAACATTAGGAAGCTTATGTCACACATCATCCACTCTTCTAACCACTTGAAGACAAAGCCCTTTCTGACACTTTTTGTTTACATGAAAAAAAAAAATTTTTGCAAGAAAATTATGTTGAACCCCCAAACATTATATATTTTTTTAAAGCAAAGGCCCTACAGATTAAAATAGTGGGTATTGCATTTTTTTTCCCACACAGTATTTGCGCAGCGATTTTTCAAACGCATTTTTTTGGGGAAAAACACACTTTTTTTATTTTTAATGCACTAAAAAACACTATATTGCCCAAATGTTTGATGAAATAAAAAAGATGATCTTAGGCCGAGTACATGGATACCAAACACGACATGCTTTAAAATTGCGCACAAACGCGCAGCGGCGACAAACTACATTCATTTTTAAAAGCATTTAAAAGCCTTTACAGGTTACCACGTTAGATTTACAGAGGAGGTCTACTGCTAAAATTACTGCCCTCGATCTGACCTTCACGGTGATACCTCACATGCATGATGCAATTGCTGTTTACATATGACGCTAGACCGACTCTTGCGTTTGCCTTTGCGCAAGAGAAGGGGGGGACAGCGGTGCTTTTTTTTTTTATTATTTATTTTGATTTTTTTTTTTTTTTTAAACTGTTCCTTCCATATTTTATTTTTTTACCATTTTTATTGTTATCTCAGGGAATGTAAATATCCCCTATGATAGCAATAAGTAGTGACAGGTACTCTTTTTTGAAAAAAATTGGGGTGTTAGACCCTAGATCTTTCCTCTGCCCTCAAAGCATCTGACCACACCAAGATCGGTGTGATAAAATGCTTTCCCAATTTCCCAATGGCGCGGTTTATATCCGGGGGGGGCATTCCCTCCCACTGCTTGTAAAAGCAGTCTAGAGGCTAATTATCTGCTAGAATTGCTTTTACATGAAAGCCGGCCACTGGCTGAAAAGAATGATACCAAGATGATACCTAAACCTGCAGGCATCATTCTGGTATAAACATTCAAAGTCCAGCAACATACCAGTACGTTGCTGGTCCTTGTTGGACATGTATTGTAATCTTTTTTTTCATGCAGCCTGTTGGCTGAACGAAAAAAAAGAGATTGATCGGTGGGTATGCCCACCATTAGAATACCTCCCTTCATCCACCCACTTCTAATGATGGGCATATATGCCGAAGCATGGGGGCATCCTCCCGCAAAAAAGTTATGCCGCGTACACACGGTCGGACTTTTCCACAGGCAAGCCTTCATCGGAATTTCGACCGTATGTACGCGGCATAAAAGGTTATGCCGCGTACACACGGTCGGACTTTTCCACGGGCAAGCCTCCGTCAGAATTTCGACCGTATATACGCGGCATTAGGAGCAAAATCGCTCTTCCGCCCCTGCTGCCCCCATGCTTCGGCATATATGCTCCTTTTTTTTAACTGTGGTGGTGAAATCACCTCCTACAGTGTTGGAGTCACGGCTTTATGTATCGTGGGAGCAAACGCTGTTGCTGTCAAGATAAATAGATCCGCGCTGCAACTGAATGGCGTACCTGCTAAGCAAATGATGGTTAACATTAAAACAAAGTAACATTACAGTACAACAGTAAGACCTTACCATACCATACCTGCAAAGCAAATACCAAAACAAAACCTAGTAAAAAATAAATTTTAACGCAACTTGTGCCTAAAATATATATATGCCGAAGCATGGGGGCATCCTCCCGCAAAAAAGTTATGCCGCGTACACACGGTCAGGCTTTTCCACGGGCAAGCCTTCGTCAGAATTTCGACCGTATGTACGCAGCATAAAAGGTTATGCCGCGTACACACGGTCAGACTTTTCCAGGGGCAAGCCTCCGTCGGAATTTTGACCGTATGTACGCGGCATTAGGAGCAAAATCGCTCCTCCGCCCCTGCTGCCCCCATGCTTCGGCATATATGCTCTTTTTTTTTTAACTTTGGTGGTGAAATCACCTCCTACAGCACTGGGGTCACGGCTTTATGTATCGTGGGAGCAAACGCTGTTGCTGTCAAGATAAATAATTCCGCGCTGCAGTTGAATGGCGCACCTGAAAACAAAAAATTACATACCTGAAAACCAAGCATGATAAAACATTGCAGAATGGAATACAGTAAAAAAGAGCAGAACAATAAAGAGAAGAGAGAGAGAGAGAACAATAAAACGACAACTATTTTTGGCTTTTTTATGTTATATTTTTTTTGTGTTTTGTTTTTTACGTTTTTTTTTTTTCTTTTTTACACTTTTTTTTGTAACTTTAACAACTGTAATGGTTCGGGTCTCTCAAAATGTAATGGCATCTTGGGAGACCCTGTGTAAGTTTGTCCTAGTCTGTGAAATGCTGTACCCTACGCTAAAACTTCACTTTTGAGTGGTAGCGTTCAAAACATTCACCAAGGCAAAGACCAGGCTTGTCAGAACAGAGTGGACAATAATGACGGGTGTCACGCCTAAATCCGCGCTTGCTACAGACATGACACCTTTTTTGGGGGGCTCGTTGGGTAGGGGTACTCGAGAGGACATACGTATAATGCCTCTCATGCAGCCGGCTTACTGCATTTGGTTGGGGATGGTGAGGTGCAGAACCGCCTGGATACAGGAGTTCTGTAACAATCTCATTCTGGAATTTTAGAAGAGATAAAGTCCCGCCTGAAGCTCTGTATAGCACATGAGCGTTCAGCAAAGTCAATTGAAATAAGGATAGAGACACTTTTTTGTACCAGCGTCTCGCCTTACGGTCAATTAGATACGGTGCCAACAACTGGTCGTTGAGGTCCACCCCTCCCATATTTTTGTTATATTCGTGGAAACAGAGGGGTTTCTCCACAACACCAGTCGCCGTAGGAATTTGGACTGTCGTGTCTGCATGAAGGGAGGTAAGAAGGAAAACATTCTTATTGTCCCTCCACTTCATAGCGAGCAAGTTATTACACTTTACGCAGGCTCTCTCCCCCAGCCTAAGACGGGCATCTACAAGCCGCTGGGGAAAGCCCCGGTGATTAGGTCGCACGGTGCCACATGCTCCAATCTGATGATCAAACAAGTGACTAAACAGTGGCACGCTCGTGTAATAATTGTCCACATACAAGTGGTACCCCTTTCCGAATAAGGGTGACACCAATTTCCACACTATCTTGCCAGCGCTCCCTATGTAATCTGGGCAGTTGACCGGCTCAACTTGACTATCTTTTCCCTCATAAACCATAAAGCTCCATACATAGCCTGTTGCCCTGTCACAGAACTTATAGAGCTTGACCCCGTATATGGCACGCTTGCTGGGAAGGTACTGCTTGAAAGCCAAGCGGCCAGAAAATTTAATCAGGGACTCATCAACGCAGACAACTTGATCGGGAATAAACAAGGCTGCAAAACGTTTGTTGAAGTGGTTTATGAGGGGCCGAATTTTATAGAGCCGGTCGTATTCAGGGTCCCCACGTGGACGATAAAGTTCATTGTCGTTGAAGTGCATGAAGCGCAAAATCTGCTCGTATCGTTTCCTGGGCATGGAGGCAGAGAACACGGGCATGTGGTCAATTGGGTGCGTGGACCAATAAGCACGCAATGACGGGAATTTATGTGTGCCCATGTTGAGGGAAAGGCCCAGAAAGGTCTTAAATTCGGAAACCGTAATTGGTTTCCAATCTTTGGCAATGGAAGGCAACTGGGGATTAGCGGCGATGAATTGACCAGCATATAAATTACTCTGGTCCACAATAGATCTATAGAGATCTTCCGTGAAAAACAGCGAATAATAATCAATTGGCATAAAATCAGCTGTATCCACCTGAATACCGGGTTGGGCAGTGAATGGGGGAAGTACAGGTTCTGCAGAAGTGATGGGGACCCAATCAGGATAGGCGAATTCTGCAGGAAGAGCACTATGGGTACGACGGGCCTGCCTTTGTCTTCTTATTGGTGGCAGCGGGACACTACTTGTGCTTGCCACCTCGCCAGCTTGAACTGCACTTATGGGACTCGCCACGTCACCACGTGATACTGCAGTGCTGGATGTACGCCCAGGCTGTACTAGGCCGCTGGTGCTTGCCAATTCACCAGAAGGAATAGCGCCGCTAGTACTACTCTGCTCCATGATACGAGAGCCCTGCGGTTCTTGCTCCTCAACAACCTCAGAAGATCGGGATCGGGTACGCCTGACCTTAGCAGGGACCTCAACTTCGTCGTCAGAGCTATCTGACGTGGGGCCGCTGACGTCACTGTCTTCTACGGGAAGATATTCTGAGCCTGAATCTGACAGATGCGTGACTTCCTCTTCACTATCTGTCATGCTCAGAATCTCGTAGGCCTCTTTACTAGTGTACCTTCGACTTGCCATTTTGGGCTCTAAATTTAGGGGTACACTAGTAAGATTCACAGGAAAAAAAGCACCTGACTGTCGTCAGCAAATATATCAAACGCTACAAAAAAAACTGTTAGCGATCGCAGGGATCAGGCCTGTCTCTGCGAACGCTGCAGTTATGTGTTTTGTGTTTGGTAAGTGACAGTGATCGATCGATACTGCACTTGGGTGGGCTGGGCTGGGCTGGGCGGAGGGGCTAAACGCAGGTGCTAGCAGGTATCTGGGCTGATCCCACTAACACTGTGTTTTTGGGAACCCTAAACCGCTGGGGACGCTGGTATAGATCTGATCAGATCAGATATTGATCTGTTCAGATACTATACCACTAAGGGAGGTGTATGCTTTGCGCGTGGGTGTTAGCGTTACTGGCACTAACCTAACGCTGCCTGGGGCGACGCAGACCCTCTCTGGCACTAAAACCTAATTGATCTCACCCGCCGGGTGATCAGGGGGTTAAACCTTTATTGGGTTATATACAGCGGGTGCCCTGATGCTAAAAAAAGCAAACTAACCAACCAGCGTCACCCGTAACCTTTATATGGTGATCACTGGTGAAAGGGTTAACTAGGGGCAATCAGGGGGTTAAAACCTTTATTAGGTTAAATATGGGGGTACCCGACGCTATATAAAAACCTGACGGGTTACCTAAATAACTAAATAACTAACTGGGTAACCAGTGTCACCAGTGACGCTTATACGGTGATCACTGGTGAAAGGGTTAACTCTAGGGGCAATCAGGGGGTTAAAATAATATATGGGGGTACCTGACGCTATAAAAACCTGCAGCGAAACTAAAAATAAATAACTGGCTATCTAGGGCACCACCGACACTAAATACAGCGATCGAAAATACGATCGCTTAGTGACGCTGGCGTTAGGGGGTGAAAGGGTTACCTGGGGGGCGATCAAGGGGTTAAACCTTTATTAGGGGGGGGGTAGGGGGCTACCCTGGACCTAAAGGGGCCTAAACTTAACTGCCCTGCAACTTTTTACTGTCACAGATGACACTAAATGCAGTGATCAGTAAAATAAATGATCACTGCAATCAGTGACACTGTGATTGGGGGCTGGGGGGTGACCTGGGGGGTGATCTGGGGGTGACTGGGGGGTGAAATATGTGCCTATGTGTACCTAAGTGTCAGTGGACTGTTGGTGCACTAACCTGCTTCTTCTCTCCTCGGCGCTGCGGACGAAAAAACCGCCGCGAGGAGAGATGACATCACTTCCTCCTGCTTCCTCTGCCTGTGTTTACATTACACGGGCAGAGGGAGCATTTTCATTCGCCGGGAGCGATCGCGAGGGGGTGGCCGGAATCAAATGGCCGTCCCCTCTTCTCGGATCGCTCCCCAACGATAAACGGCCGCTCACTGTATAGGAGGGGGGTCCGATCGGACCCCCCAACTGTACAAAGGCGATCACGTACACTGTACGTGATTGTGCCTGTCGGTGCCATTCTGCCAACGTACATATACAGTGAGCTGTCGTTAAGTGGTTAATCAGTGAGCAAGAAATAGTGTGCAAACGCAGAGTTTTTCTTTTCCCCAGTCCAAACTAGTTGCGCGCTTGTTCTAGTTCATTTTTTAAAAAGTACTGACACTGTCAAGCACCCACAATTTTTAAAAAGAAGCTCAGCAAAAGGCAGCCTATATATTGCTCCAAGAAAAGTATATACAGAAGCATTTAAAAAAAAAATCTTTAGTCTGGCTAAGATAAAATATTGTTTGGGAATATTTCAGATTACATTTTTCCCAGCTAGGCTAACCCTAAAGCACATTCTCCATTTAAAATCTTCTCATCCCTGTCCACATCTGCAGAGTAACTTCTTATAGACTTTGAGGTGTATGTAGCAACCTCACCCCATTCACCTGCCTTCGGCTCCCCACAGGTAGAGAGGGCACACCACGCCACAAGCCCATACCCTCCTGTGTAAAGAGGTTGAGCGGTGTTAGCGGGTCTCCACGGCCAGAAACCAGAATCCTCCAGAGAATGATTCTCACCTCTACAATAAACAGAGATAAGTCCTTGTTCCCCCCAGTGACTTGAATGTCCACACCAGCTGCAACTCCAACGTAGAGTTTATTTCTCAAAAATAACAGTCTCTGATAAGTAAAGGTTAGAGCAAGAAGACAGGACAGCATAAGGTGTGGGAGAGGTCCAGGCACAAACGTAATCACTTCACTGCTCAGCTTCTCAAGCAGACTCAACACAGATGAATAGTCTCCCTAGGTAGGGACTAGCAGCCAAATGGTACTCTAACTTAACCGCACAGTCTCTGCCACCGACTGGATGAACCACAGACCTGGTGAACTTGGTCTCTGCCACAGACCTGGTGAACTTGGTCTCTGCCACAGACCTGGTGAACTTGGTCTCTGCCACAGACCTGGTGAACTTGGTGTTTCAAAGCTTGACCTCTTTGTAAGGAGAAGACATCCCTCCAGAGAGTTACCGGGCCCCTTCCTTCACCGCAACTTCTCACCGGTCCCTCGGAACAGTTCCTCCCCTGGCCTCCTTGTCCAAGTTACGGGTCCCCTCGCAAGGCGGCACCCTGGGATTCCTTGATCCTTGATGGGCCCCAGCCGAAGGTGCTGAGCCCAAGGCCTTTGCTGCAGTCCCAGGGCTAAAAGGTGCCTGGGACCGATTCACCGCCCGTGGGCCAAAGGTGCCCAGGGCGGACAGGAACACACTCCTGGGAGTAGGACTCCCGACGACCGAAGAACCCCGAACAGGCAGCGTCTGCTCCTTTTATATCCTCTCCCAGCATGCACAGCAGGCCTGTCACACCCACTGTACGGCTGCTGAGAGGGGACACACAAGGCACAGCACTGTATCAGCGGTACAACCCTGGCCTACCAAGGCAGCGCCACCTGCAGGCCACAGGGAACTATACACTGATACTCTCCCTGCGGACAAAAATGGTTGAAAGAATCCTGACAATTGGAGTGTTTGAGCATAACTACCACTCAAACACTTCCCCTAAATTTAGGACCCCGCTACATGTACATGTACATACTGTTGGAATAGGGTCTCATACAAATCTTTGGAACGTTACGATGCAGGGCATACTAAGTAACACTGCAGGAAGCTGCCACTAGAGAGGTGAGCACTTGGGTGGGGCTTTAAGATTAGAGAGGGGAGTGGGAAATTAGGGATTTTATCTAAACCGGAACATATCCTTTAAAGTGCATTTCCACATTTGCAGCCAAATCGTGATAGCACCTACTTTAGATATTTGTTACATGTATAATCTATGAGGCATGAGTCTTGTGAATGGTTCATTTTTTTCCAGAAGTTTTTGGAAAATGTGGAACAAAATTGAAAAAACACTTTTTTTTATTTATTTTTTATTTATTTTTTACACAAAGTTCACCATTTATAAGACATTTCCAACACACAGCATGTACATAACAAAAACGGCACCCAAAAATATATTCTGCTACTCCTCCCGAGTATGGCGATACCACATGTGTGAAACTTTTTTACACAGTCTGGCCACATACAGAGGTACAACATCCAAGTAGCGCCATCAGGCGTTCTAGGAGCATAAATTACACACAAATTCCTGCCAACCTATCACATTGTTGAAGGCCCTTCATATTTCTAACACATATCATGTACTATACATACCAATTACAAACCAAAATACATTCTCCTGAGCAAAGGGTAAAGAAAATATTACCTGTGGTTTTAGTAGTGCAGTGGTCCACAGAGGAGAGCATCGGTACAGGCAGCAGGCAGGAACGTGAACAGTGACAGCAAAACAGGCAGCAGGCAGGAATACTGTCCATAGTCAGTACAGGTAGAGATGTCAGCACAGCCAAAGCATTGGTCCAGGTAGCAGGCAGGGATGTGGTCAGCAGCAGCAAAATGATCGTCCATGCAGCAGGCAGGAATGCTGTCCATAGTTAGTACAGGCAGCAGACAGAGATATGGTCAGCACAGCCAAAGTATTTGTCCAGGGAGAAGGCAGAACCATCGAGCTTAGGGCATCGGTCAGGAAAGAATGTGGACAAGGGTAGAGGCTTCTCCCACCCAAATCTCTTTGAAGCCTCCGGACAACCAGACCCTGTTCTGGGAACACAGAAAACCAAAAACTGGTTTTCTCAATTCAGAACACTATTCTGGAACACATATGCGAGACCCCTGTGAAGCAAGGTGAAAGATCAGTCCAAGGGGCAGGCAAAAACATGGTCAACAGGCCTGAGATCAGTGCAGGTAAAAGGCAGAAATAGACAATAGGCAGAGGCATAGTCGATTGTCCAGGGTCAGTTCACGTGAAAGGCAGAAAAATGGCGGATAAACAATGCAGACGGCAGGCAGAGGCATAGTCGATAAACAGGCAAGGTGTCAGTTCACATGGAAGGCAATGATATGGTTGGTTGAGGCACCAGGGAAATATTCTTTCCCAACGACTCTTTTGGTACACACCCAACATTTTTTTTTGGCATCGTCTTGGGGGGGGGGGGGGGGAATACTTGATAGATCAGGGCGGTGACAAGGTCTTCAATAAACTTTAGGAAGGTGTTGGGTGTTTCCGTCGATTTTTGATAGATGATGAAAGAATTATAAGTGCCCATATTAAAAGAGTAAAAATTGCAACTTTTTTTTTACACCAGAAGAGGGATTTTCGGTGTCGATAGATAGGGCTGCAACATTTGATCATTTAAAGCCACCCCCCCCATAAATGTATTGTACTCGTGGATACAGGAAGACTTTAGAACGGCACCGCGTCTTCTGCGAAGTTCCACCGAGGAGTCACGGATGGTGGACATGATGTACACATCTTTCCTATCCCTCCACTTCACAGCTAACACTTCCTCGTTCCTCAAGCTTGTCGATTCCCCCCTTTGTAGCTTTGTGGTGAATAGACTCTGCGGGAAGCCCTTTCTGTTTTTCCTTGCTGTACCGCAGGCCAAAGTATTCTTCAGGTATAGGTGGCGGAAAAGGGGTAAACTAGTATAGTAATTGTCCATATAAATGTGATACCCCTTTTTCAAGAATGGGAATGCCAACTCCCAGACAATTTTTCCGCTTATTTCCATGTACGATGGGAGCTGGGAGTCTTTGCCTTCGTACACGCGGAATGAGTGTACATATCCAGTGGAGCTTTCACAGAGCTTGTTGAGCTTCAACCCGTACCTCGCCCTCTTACTGGGGATATACTGCTTGATTCCCAGCCGGCCTGTAAAATGGACCAGGGATTCGTTCACAGAGATGTTCTTGTCAGGGATATAAAGTTTGGCAAACCTCTTGGAGAAAAAAATCAATTAGGGTGCGGATTTTATATGTGACAAAATAGTGTAGCGCTAATGATGTGAAAAAAGTACAATCCATGCGGGAACTAGCAAATATACCTGGAACACAAAAAATAACAAAGGTGGGCGAGTAAACCAATGAATCACAGAATGAACAGTGATGTGAATAGCCTGGTTTGTGTAACACAATTAGTATAAATCAAGTGACAAAGTGAACAAAATGATGCAATGCCACACAAAATAAAGTCCACAGAGGCAAGGAAGATTGGCAAGTCCTCGTCCAAATAAGGATGGCACCATATACTTGAATGAAGAGATATGGGGTTTCCTGTGGTCACTTCTAAAACTTCTCAGAGATAAATAAGTTGGATACTCTTACCAGCTGAGATGAACACACGTCAAATGACAGTGGGTCAATAAGTCTTGTATCCTTGGTTCCTCTGAGTCCGATGCCATGTAGAAGGAAGGGTCCAGTGGATCTGGATAGTGTCAGACACAGAAACCTGCTTTATACAGCTAAAGGAGGAGTCTGTGACGAGAACATTCATCCCTTCATCAACCTTTGGATTGATTCTACTGGAGTTTGTGCTACATCGGCAGTGTTCTTTGGTCAAGTATTTGGGTTTTATTATCCAGATCCACTGGACACTTCCTTCTACACGGCATCGGACTCAGAAGAACCAAGGATATAAGGCTTATTGACCCACTGTCATATGACGTGTGTCCATCTCAGCTGGTAAGAGTCTCCAACTTATTTATCTCTGAGAAGCTTTAGAAGTGACCACAGGCAACCCCATATCTCTTCATTCAAGTATATGGTGCCATCCTTATTTGGAAGAGAACTTACCAATCCTCCTTTCCTCTGTGGACTTTATTTTGTGTGGAATCACATTTATTTTGTGTGGAATCACATTTTGTTGTGTTCACTTTGTCACTGGATTTATACTAATTGTGTTACAAAAACCAGGCTATTCACATCACTGTTCATTCTGTGATTCATTGGTTTACTCCCCCACCTTTGTTATTTTTTGTGTTCCAGGTACATTTGCTAGTACCCACATGCATTGTACTTTTTTCACATCATTAGCGCTACACTATTTTTTCACATATCACGTTAGACTTTGTTTGAGTGTTAGCAGCTTTTTCTCATTGTTTTGGTTTAGCACAGTATTTTCCCCCTTTTCCCTATGCAAATTTTATATAATTTATCATAGTCTGAGTGATTTCAGGGAGAGGGGGGGGTCACTGAGTCATCACTGAAATGCAGGAAGCGCATTATACTTTCATATCGGGACCTGGACATGACAAATGAAAAAACTGGCATGTGGTGGATAGGGTTGGTAGACCAATATGCATGTACTTCATTTTTTTTTTTAGCCCCATGTTGAGCGTTAGGCCTAAAAATTTAAGCTCATCCACTGTTGGGGGTCTCCATTCAAAAGGGCGGGCATAGCTTGAGCTGGGGTTGTTTTCAATGAATTGTTGTGCAAAAAGATTGTTTTTTGGTCCACGATGCCTTGAACCAATTTGTCAGGGAAAAATAAATAAAAATGTTTTTTTTTAAAAAACCTTCAGTGTTGACCTGCACACCTGGCTGTGCTGTGAAAAAGGAGGGGATCGTGGCTGACCCTGTGCTAGAAGGCAGCCACAATGGGTTTGCCAAGCCATCCGGAAGCTGGGTTTGGGCCCTAATTCTTTGGCGTGCAATTCCCGCACTTGTACTGGGCCTTTCCTCCTGGGGTCTAGCAGCGTTTGTACTGGGCCTCTCCTCCTCGGGTCTAGCGCTGTTAGCACTGCTGGTAGCTGCCTGGTGTTCAGACCGTCTTTTTGGATGGACTACTTCCTCCTCTGATTCAGATGCTGATGTGCTGCCTTTGACGGGCTCATATCCTGAACCA
Source organism: Rana muscosa (assembly GCA_029206835.1). Lineage (NCBI taxonomy): Eukaryota > Metazoa > Chordata > Amphibia > Anura > Ranidae > Rana > Rana muscosa. Next base: position 132,690,439 of record CM055120.1, read on the forward strand.
GAATCGGAATCAGAACTGTAACTGGGCGGTGAGTGCTTCCCATTGCTTTCATCGGTACTCCGACGGGATGGATGGATGACAGGTCCTCTGAAGACAGGTCCTCTTTTTTCCGGGTGGACAATTTAGGCACAGTAATAGCACAGTAATGTGTAACTCACTGTTAGCTTGATCTCCTCCTCACACTGGATCCGTGTGTAAGGAGGAGAACCCAGCAACAGCCGTTACACTGGGGTTTGTTGACATTTGTGAGCGGCTGTGATTGTCTCTTTACTACGTGACCAGCTGTGTCCAATTTCATTGGCTCTTTACCCTGATCGAGGCTGGGCTTTGTCCGAGGGAAAAGCCTCATCCCCCGATCGCCGCGCACGCCGCTCTGCATAGTAACCGGCTGTGATTCGACACAGCAGGTACCGCTGTTTCCCACGCTCCGCCAGACGCTCATTACCCTCATCGGGGAATGGCCCTGTCCCAAGGGACACGCCAAATCCCCGTACTGCGGGCCCCCGGGGGTGACTGGCCTCAGATGATGCATAGAAATTCTCCTACATAAGTTGTACCCGTATATGTGCGGTAATCTCCTCTTTACAGCCATTCAAAATGCAGAATTTGTACAGCTTGCCTGACTCCCAGAAAGCAGGGGGCAGAGAGCTGAAGTTACACTCTGCAGATCTCAGTGAGAGCTGATTGGAGGGAAGGGAAGGGAAAGGAACCCCCTCTCCCCTTTCATACAACACACAGGAACAGAGCTGAGACTGTCAATCAGCTGGGAGGTCCCTACCGTCACCTTTTTTCTCTTGGGTGTCAGGAAAATTTGTCAATTCAGTACACACTATACAGAAATAGATTTTGTCTATTTCATTGTCTGAGGTTTACAACCACTTTAACTCCAGGCCTACCTTTTTTTATTCTGTGCAGTTGTACAGACTTTTCTCCTGTATTAAGTCCAATACAGACCTTCTCATTTCATGTGGTCAACATAAATGAAAAGTATAGGAGGGTCTCAAGTGTGGACTTTGACACCTCTAAAAAGAACCTCATAATAGCACTGAATTTGCATGCATTGTGTCAACTTAGTCAGTCCATTCAAAATAAATGACCTATAACGTACCACAAGCCCCCAAAATGTTGGTCCTCTTGATTTTTTTGCAGGACATTAAAATGCACATGTAAGAACAGGTTGGGGTACAATAATCCTCCAGCAGTGGTGTTAATGGACACAATAATACCCCCCCCCCCCACCACCAAATCACTGGTGTCAGTGAGGACAATAAGAAATGCAGAGACAATCTAATATGTAATAGGTCAAGAAAAATTAGCTATACGAGCCCTTAGGTTTGAAGGCAACGTTGTCCCTGCGCAGCACAGAAAAGGGTTCTTTATAGTTTAAGGTCGCTCAGAAACTCGTCTTGCAGAAGTGAAGGCCATGAGAAAGGCAACCATGTAAATGAGAGTAGACAGGCACATCTCCCTGAAAAGTTCAAAAGGGCAGTCTCTGTAGAACAGACAGAACCAAGCTAAGAACCCATGGAGGCCCTGGAAAACAAACATACTGGGGAAACAATGTTGACACTTTTATAAAGGCTTTCACTAAGGACTGAGAGGCAAGCAGTCTTTGAAAAGGAATCGCTCGAGGCATGATATGACCCTAATGGTATTCAAGGCCAAATGTTGATCCAAACCAGACAAGAGAGAAAAACAGAATTTGTTCCAGGAAGTACTTCCTGGCATGACCCACAAGACTGTTGCTCACGTACTTATGAGTCACCAAAGTATGCAAATGATTTCCCACAGAGGTTACTCACAAAACTACAGAAACAATAAAGCCTCGTACACACGACCGAGTTTCTCGTCGTAAAAAACACGTCGTTTTTTTCGACGAGATTCTTGTTAACCTTGTCGATTTTCTCGTCAAGCTTTCCATGCGTACACACTGACATTTCCCAATTTCCTCGTTGTTCTCCGCGGTCACGTCCAGCACGGACAACGCCACTATAAAGGGGAAGATCTTTTTTCTTGGCGCCACCCCTTGGGCTGCTTTTGCTGATCTCGTGTTACCGCGTGTGAAGTAAAAGTTTGGGAAGAGACGATTCGCGCTTTTCAGTCTTCGTACTTTTCAGTTCGTTTTCTGCGGTTCAGTTTGTGCTTGTGGGTTCGTATCTTGACTTTCAGGGCGTCTAGGCATGTCGTATCTGTTTTACAGTGCGTTCTTGCCTGTTCGTTTCTGTTTTTCAGTTCGTTATTCATAGGCCTTGCTGTTCTAAAGTGCGTTCTGTTCTGTACGTTCTGATAAGACGACCGTTTCCTAGCCATGTCGCCTGGACGTTCTCGTCGTCGAGTTCGTGCTGTGTGTGCGCTTGGTGTTGGTCTGCTTGTTTTGGACCAAGACCAGTCCATGAATGGTGTGAGGAGGAGTTCATGGACCAAGAATTGGTTGCTCCAGCGGGACCAGTTCTGCCATATGCCTCTGCTGCGGGAGATAGTCGAGAATAATCCTGAGGACTACAGGAATTTTCTGCGGATGTCTGACCCCGTTTTTCAGGAACTGTTGGCTTTGGTGTCCCCCTATATTACCAGGCAGGACACCGTTATGCGGGAAGCCATCAGTGCTGAGCAGAGGCTCATCGCCACCTTACGTTATCTGGTGACAGGGAGAAGTCTTCAGGACTTGAAGTTCACGACAGGCATCTCCCCCCAGGCTCTGGGCCTCATAATCCCAGACACCTGTTCTGCTATTATACAAGTCCTGCAGGAGGACTATATTAGGGTAAGTTTTTTCCATTAACATCACATTTTATGTATTTCATGTATGCTAATGTATTGTATTTCTTTCATCCTTCCCTAATTACCATGATTGTAATATGCTGAGAATGTCCCCTTTGTCCTCATGCATGCTGGAAGCTTTAGATTGCCCCTTTTTTCTCCTCCATGCATATTTCCCTTCACTAACCTTTCCAGCAGGGGCGCCTGTTGCTCCAAATGTTTGGGGGTTCAAACCCCAATTTAGGAAATAAACTTCCTCCTTTTTTGCTCTGGTGCCTATTAAACGCCCCCATTTGTTCCCTCCAATGCAGCCATTTTGTTCCCTCTAATGCAGCCATTTTGTCCCCTCTAATGCAGCCATTTTGTTCCCTCTAATGCAGCCATTTTGTCCCCCGTAATGCAGCCATTTTGTCCCCTCCAATGCAGCCAGTTCCCCCCCAGCCCTGCACTTACCTTCTTGTGGTCAGTGTCATCCTTCTTCTGTCCTTGATGTCTTCTCCTTCCCTTGATGTTGCATCAGCCAATCATGTTACCATTAAACAGACTTGGTGAACATGATTGGCAGAGCAGCCTGTCAGTGTTTACCCAAGGAATGCCCCCCCCTGCGTCCCCTATTTAACTTTTCTGAAGCCAATTACATCCCTCAGGCTGTAATGTGCAAGACAATTTTCCTCCCTGTTTCTGATATGCAATTTTAAGCCCATAAATGCCGCAGTTCTTCAATCATATGTCGGTTGCTTAACAGGGGGCCATCCACCTGAATAGTGGGCGGCATAGACAATACATAGGTTAATGCAAGGCATGAACCTATGTATTGTTCTGAGTGACGGGCACAGGAGAGAGGGGGCAGTGCTCCAGTGCCCACTCTGGACGCACCGCCACTGCAATGCTATCCTGTGGCCAAACACATCTACCCCCCCTCCCATTATAATTTATTAATGGACCATCATAGGGGGTGATGAATATGATACATGAGCCTTCCATTATACTTATTTAAAACACCTTAATAAACGTAGACTTTGCTTGATGTTGGCCTCTAATGTATTTTCTTAGAATCTCCTTGTAATGTTTGATTTGTGTATTCTAATATTTTTTCATCTTGTTTGACTCCACAGCTTCCTTCCACGCCACAGGAATGGCAGACTGTGGCATCGGAGTTTGCCACGCGGTGGGAATTCCCCAACTGCGGTGGTGCTATAGACGGGAAGCACGTCCGCATCGTGCCGCCACCCCGTTCTGGGTCCTACTACTACAACTACAAGGGGTTTCATAGCATTGTGCTGATGGCGGTGGTGTCAGCACGGTATGAATTCCTCTATGTTGATGTAGGGAAGAATGGCCGGATGTCCGATGGGGGATCCTTCATCCAGACGGAGTTTGCCCTCCGTCTCCAGAGTGACGACCTTGCATTGCCACCGGATGCAGGGAATGTTGAAGGACTCCCCTTTGTTTTTTTGGCTGATGAAGCCTTCGGGCTCGGACCGCATCTTATGAGGCCATTTCCTCAGAGGACCCTGACCCCAGAGAAGAGGGTGTTCAATTACCGGCTGGCCAGGGGCCGAAGAGTCGTTGAAAATGCCTTCGGCATAATGGCCAGCCGGTTCCGCCTTTTTATGACTTCAATACACTTGGCGGACTACAAAATAAACTATGTAGTATTATGCTGCTGTGTGCTACACAATTTTCTCTGCCGCAAATCAAATTCCTATATGGCCTCAGTTTTGCCTGAGGCTGGACTTTCCCCTGATAATCCCCTGCCGGGCCTGGAATCTGCCCGTGCTGGCTTGCCCCCCCAAAATGCCCGTGAGGTTCGGGACAAATACATGGACTATTTCACGGGTAGGGGGGCAAATCCTATGCCAGGCTATGGCTAAAGATTCATGTCTAACGATCAAAATAAAAATCTGGTTTAAACTTCTAACTTTTGTTGGTTTCCTGTCTCCTAGTTTGTCTTAGTGCATTTGTAGTGCCAAGTGTATTTTCCTTTAGTAAATACCAACCATTTCACTATGTAACCTTTAAAAAATAACCAAATAAGGTTAGAGCGTATTAGAAAAAGAAGCTACACGTTGTTTGTGTTCAAATATTTTACTATGTGCAAATTCACACACCTTTTTTTTTTTTGTACATTTTTTGTTTGCCTGGCCACAAACCGGCAATTGTTTTCTTAGGAAAATACAAAAACAACAGTTGCATTCCAAAAATTACAAAATTGGATACCTCGGAGCAATCTGAGACATTCACTTACACAAACTATATGTCTCTATGTGCCCGTCCTAATATGGGGTCCTGCCACCCCTTGCCCAGCCAAAAATTGAATATGCACACAATTGGGATTATTTTCCTATAGGGATTTTAGACTCCTGATCCCTATTGTCAACATGTGCTATCTGCCATCAGGGGTGATCAACGGACGTGTTTTGGGGGTGCAACCCCTTCCTAAGTTCACCTACTTTAGATACGAGGAAGGGGTTGCACCCCCAAAAGACGTACATGGATATCCCCTGATGGCAGATGGCACATGTTGACACACTGTGTGCAGATTAAATTTTTGGCTGGTTTGATTGTCAAAAAGTTTTTACAAAGTGGAAGAACAAACATGAAAAAATGGGGTTTGGATGCCTTATTGAATTCTCCCCAAAACATCGAGAATGTCTTTAAATGTTTGATCCATCACATGAATTCTTTCTTTAATTTTGTCCAGTTCCGTGCTACATTCCATCACTTGCTGGACGAGGCGGAGGGCACTGTCAGCAGAGAAACGTGTACTATCCTTCACCCCAACATTCACATCCCCTAAAAACAAAATACAAAGGGTATTATAACTCTGCAGGCCTACCTCTCTTACCTGAAGCTGGGGTGACAGATACTGACCTGTTGTGGTGACCAGTTCCACAACGTCATCCACCTCTCCTTCCTGCACTTCTCCTTCCTCCACCTCAACTTCCTCCACATCTTTAGGTTGTTGGTCTTTTGGAGTTTGGGGTTGTTGTGAAGCTGTGGGGTTCCTGTGCTCCCTGGAGTGTTCTCCTCCCAGTCTTCTCTCCCCTATGAGAATCAAACAAAAGGTAGAGTTATCACACAGAAATTCTCTATGTTAAAAAAAAAACAGGCTAAATTGCTTGGAAGTGGGGTACAAGTGTGTGTTTGGCCGGAAGTTAAAGATGAATGCATTATTTCTGACCAAGAATATGTTTAGTATTCACCTTTGTCTGTCATTTTTTAGACATGTAGGCAACACAAAAATTCACTGATGCACCTGTGTGGGACACCCAAAAAAGGGGGGTCTGGTGGCCCACACTATAGTGCTCCAAAGTACAGATGTGGAAGCAGCTGCTGAGTGTCCTCTCCTTTACACAGTTTACAGTTTGCATTTCATTCTCTTTACAAACACATCATCTAGCCTAAAACTTTGTGCCCCAAATTTCCCCAAAAATGGCAGATGTCTAATTACTTTTGTGGCTGTAAAATAAGCCAAAACAGCGGATAGTGGCCGAACGAAGTGTCTGTAACATAACGAACGATTACTGTGCCCAACCAAGTTCAAAATATTACATTTTGGAAGGGAGTCCAATAAGAAAAAAAAACAAGACCAGCAACATGTCAGTTTAGAAAAGGATTAATAGCAGAAAAGTGTACATTTTACTTACTTTTTGCGAGCATTCTCTTAATGCTCCTTAACTGTTCTGGCTCCCTCAGTTTGAGGTCTGACCACCTCTTTCTGAGCTGCTCATTTGAGCGTTTCACCCCGAAATTCGTCTTCAGACTCTTCACGACTTTCTTGAGGATTTTCGCCTTCCTTCTATTTGGTTTGCTATACGGCCTATGCTTTGCGTCATAATCAGACTTGAGCAAGATGTCCACCATCTCCGCCATCTCCGCAAAAGACATATTAGATGCCTTGAATCTCCTCCTTGATCGTGACGTTTCCTCGGTCTCCGGGCTTGTCTCCTCCTCGTTAGTTGCGGAATTATCAGACACCTGCTGTAACTCCGCCATATCTGTCTGCGCGCCGAAAGAGAAGGGGCGGGGAAAAGATGTTAGTTAGAACGTCATGGGCGGGCGACGTGTGCGGAGCGACGTGTTCGTATTTTGACGCATGCGTGGTGTGTATATAGCAAACACACGTGACTATAGTACGTTCGGTGTGCGGAGAGAGGAGTTCAAGTGACGGACGTGCGAACGAAGGTATGTGATTTTGAGACTGTGCCAAATTGTTGGCCTATACTGTCTTAAGAATGTTGTAGGATATATATGGTGACTACGATGTTAAGGAGGTTAGACTGTTTGCCTCACATTAGTTATATATTATTAATTTAACTTGCAGATACAATATGAATGTCTTTATTAGCGACAAAGAGTTCCTGGCGGAATTTATTGACCAGGTAAGGGAGCTGCCGGCTCTGTGGGAGACGAAAAACCCCATCCACAAAAAAAGAGGGGTGAGAAAAGCAGCGCTGGAGAAGCTGCTCCCATTTGTGCAGACCAAGGTGCCCACAGCCACAGCAAAACAAGTGGACACTAAAATTGGGAGCTTGAGAGGCACCTACAGGACTGAACGCTCTAAGGTCCTGGCTTCTCAGAGGTCAGGAGCAGCAGCAGGTGATGTGTATGTCCCGATTTTGTGGTACTACAGCAGGATGTCCTTCCTGGATGACCACATTGAGGCAAGGCCATCACTCTCCACTCTTCCCCCCAGACTTCCCTGCAGCCAACCTGAGCCTTCTCTGGAGCAAGAGGAGGCAGCCATCCTGGATGATCCTGATTTGGCCATCTGGAGCCAGGTATAGTATTAAATGAAATTGCATTGTGATAAAATTAATGTTTGACAAATATGTCAAGATGAGAAACATACAATATTTTGGGTTCCACAAGTGAAATCAAGATCTCTAGACATTAGTCTGCACTTAATTGGGTGCTAAATAGTCAATCTGATGTAGGTGTAAATTAGAAAAAATGATTTCTGGATTTACATTCTAATTGCTTCAATCATGTTTATAAAGTTTGATGCAAAGATTAAACCAACATATTAAACTATGTCCCTTTTTCATACACAGGATGAAATCAGCCAGAAGGAGGGTCTGGAAACTGTCAGGCAGGAGGAGGAAGGGCCCAGTGGCAGCCAGGAGGTGGCAGGGCCCAGTGGCAGCCAGGAGGTGGCAGGGCCCAGTGGCAGCCAGGAGGTGGCAGGGCAAAGGAGAAGCACCAGATCCCAGGTGCCTCCCATCCGGCTTCCCAAAAGAGGCAGGAGGGACAGGACCACCAGTGAGGCAGCAATGGCCCTTATTCGTGAGGCCCATGCCACCCTCCAGGAGCCCACATGCCCTGAAAAGGCCATTGCCGGCCTAGTGGAGGCAAAGTTCAAGGTGATGAGCATGGAGCAATGCCTCCTATGCGAGCCCCTGCTTATCACCTTGCTCAACAAGGGGGTGATGGAAAAAATTACCCCCAAAACAGCTATTTGTGAGGTGGCACAACTGTCCCAACCTCAACCTCCTCCTCCACCTCCACATTCTTCTTCTGCCCCACCCCCTTCTCCTTCACCTCCACCTTGTTCTTCCGCCCCACCCCCTTCTCCTCCACCTCCTCCTCCTCCTGACAGGAGTACCCCTCCAGTGGCCCAGCCTCCAGCCAAACGAAGAAGGAAGGCTGCAGGGAAGGCTTCAGGAAAGGTTGCAGGGAAGGTTGCCAGGAAGACGAGGAAGTGATGGCCTTGCTTCATTGTGGTCAGACAGAAGGCAGCCTTTTGTAGTACCACACACTTGGGACATATATATCACCTGCTGCTGTTCCTGACCTCTGGGAGGCCAGCATCAGATTGTGCTCAGAAATGTTGGCCTTCTCAAGCTCCCAATTTTAGTGTCCACACAGGGTTGCTGTGTGCTCTGGGGTCCCTGGGATGCACAAATGGCAGCAGCTTCTCCAGCGCTGCCTTCTCTTTATTTTAGTTCAAACATGAATAAATGTTATTTTTCTTTAAGTTCATACTTGACTATGTGTATTTGTAAAAATGTAAAATCTAGCTTTGGAGTAAGCAGATACATTTGACTGACAAAAAAAGGGACAGATAACAACCCCCCAAAAAAATAACTAAATCTGATTTCCCAAAAAAGGGTGTGAAATTTAAATAATATATATTAAAAGATTCAATGGGAGATCACTATCAAAACATTGCGAAATTACAATTAACATCAGTTAGAAAAATATCTAATTTTTTAATATTCCTAAAAACTTGCACGATATAATACACATAAATCTTCTTAAGAGCAGCATGAAAAAGGTTAAAAAAAGATAGTCATAACTCTGGGTGAAGATCAGCAGCAAAAGAAGTTCATTCGTTTGGATTAATGTAACATTCTAACGAAGATTTCAATGCACAACATTTAAACGATGCAAAAATTTGGAGCGTGACGAATGTGCTATCTCCATTACGAAGGCTTGTTTTACCAGAAGATGCGCTCCCGTCTCATAGTTGCTTCTGAGCATGCGCGCTTTTGGAAGAGTCGTAAAAGCATACACACGAACCATTTTCTCGTCACAAAACAGGCCGACGAGAAACACGACGAGGAAATCTGGAATCCTGACGAGAAAATAGAGAGCAGGTTCTCTATTTTCTCGTCGAGATTCACGGCAATTTTCTCGTCGTAAAACCATACACACGAACGGTTTTCTCGACAAAAAAGCTCACGTGGCACTTTTCTTGCCGGTTTTGGACGAGAAACTCGGTCGTGTGTACGAGGCTTTAGGGTTAATGTTGGCTGTGACTGTCACTGTAAGGCATCAGGGAACCCATTAGAATGTTTTGGAGCATTGTGGGTGCAGATGATAAAATGTCAGGAAGACTGAGAAAGGCCATGCTGTTATTGCGGCTGTGAATGTATTTACATGCCACTACTGCCACTGATATAGTAGTTACATCTGTGACAGCAGGGTTAAATGTTTTGTGACTACATGCTGAGTGTAATGTACTTTGAACTGGTCATAAACACTTACAATCTTATTTAGATTTACTAAAAAGAAAGCTAAATGTGAAGGGCTACCTAACCAACCCTTTCAATCTGCAGAAAGAGAGAGGCCTCTGCATAGTTGTTCAAGGATTCGATTGCTTGTTAAGTCTGCACATTGTCAATTTAGGACTAGCATTTAAAATCGGTAAAAAAAAAAAAATGGCATGTCAAACTTTATATATATTCCCTTAATATCACATTTCAAAATGTAACATGGAAACAATAAACAAGGTTACAGGGGGGCCTTTGTAAAGCAAATATTTTGGCTGTGTGCATACCATTATTATTATTATCATTATTATTATTATTATTATTATTATTATTATACAGGATTTATATAGCACCAATAGTTGCACAGCTGTACAGTAACAACACAACTCAATAATAGAGGGTTCAGAGGGCCCTGCTCCTGAGAGCTTACAATCTAATACCATGATTAGGTGGGTGTTGTAGTTCAGTAAGGGCACTTTCACACTGAGGCGGGCGGGTGTTGGCAATAAAACACTTTTAACCCCGCTAACGGCTGAAAAGGGGTTAAAAGCCCCCGCAAAGTGCCGCTGCATTGATTTAAATGGGCAGGGGTGTATAAACCGCTCCTAAATCACCTCAAAGATGCTGCTTGCAGGAAGTTTTTAGCGTCCTGCCAGCGCACTGCTACAGTGTGAAAGCCCTCTGGCTTTCACACTGGAGTGACAGAAGAGGTGCTTTACAGATGCCATTTTTAGCGCTATAGCACCTGTAAATAACCTCAGTGTGAAAGTAGCCTTAAAGAGAATGTGAACTGTAGATAAAGAGCTCCTATAGAGAAATAGAAGTACAGTGGACCAGAAATCATGCATAATGACAAAAGTAATTAAGAACAGACAAAAGGATTTAGGAAGAAGAACTGCACTTTCAAAAGAGAACCTGTAAAATGTTCATTAGCAGGAAATTAACTGGCAAGGAACACACTTAGATTATGAACTTTCTTAAAGCCATAAATATAAAGGGCAATTTAATGCCGGTGTGATAATTTGAAATCTCCTAGCACATGCAGTTTATCTCTTGTGTCTGATGATAAAGGCATGTCTGAGACAACGGATGAAAGAAAAAGTCAAAATTCCATAGCAAGGCACACGTGAATAAAAATAAAATGTCTGTATCGAAGCCTAAACATATTAAAATAAAAGTGACTTGAGAAATTCACCAAATTATGTTAAACTAATTTAAAGTGAACCCGTAATTTGCCTGTGCAGGGAAATTCAAGATGTTCACTTAACCCCCCCCCCCCCCAGCTGCACAACCTTAGCAATTCTTTGCTCCCCCACGGCTTCATTTGCCCCCTTACATTGGTTCTTAGCATGCTATTGTCTCCCTCATTTGTTGGTGGTTAGGGAAAAAAAAAAAAGTAGTAATTTGTGGTTGGTGGTTATGAATATGAAAGGCAGGTCCATTTAAGTGTGAAATTAAGTGAATGTGGTTCTTTTCAGTGGGATCCAGTATACTTGTCATCACTTGGGACATTTGAAAAAGAAGGTACTGTATATACTCAAGTATAAGCCGACCCGAATATAAGCCGAGGCACCTAATTTTACCACAAAAAAACTGGGAAAACTTATTGACTCAAGTATAAGCCTAGGGTGTCCATCTGCATGCCTCACTGTGTCCATGCCTCAGTGTGCCCATGCCTCACTGTGTCCATGACTAGAGACTTACGTTTAACATGGGAGTATATGGAAGGGGTGCCCGGCTTTGAAAAATCGGTGCTCCCCGGCCGTAGGTCCCCCGGGTAACAAACTTTGCACACTTGTGGAGGAAGATTGGGGCTACATGTGTGCCAAGTTTGGGGTTGAGAAAACCTACGGCCGGCCGGTACCTGGTCCCCAAAGCCTGGGAGATCAGGCGCAAAAAGGTGACCCGAGTATAAGCCGAGGGGGGCATTTTCAGCGCAAAAGAAATGTGCTGAAAAACTTGGCTTATACTTGATTATATACGGTACTTCATCTGATTGGTTGTTTGAAGAAAAAAAAAAGGAAGGAAGTAGTATAGGTCACCTCAGTTTACACATCGGGGACAATTTTATTCCATCTCACACTTTAATTAATCAGACCTGATTGTATTGCTTTATACTGAATAACAACCATAAAGCACTATAGTTCAAAAAATAAAACCTTCAAGCTTCAGGTGCCATCATTTACTTGATTTAGAAATATATTGACTCTCCTCGTCCTTCGATCCTCATCCTTAGATCCATCCAGTTACCGTTTTGTTTCTTTCTCTTCATTAATCAGGTCGATATCCTTGCATTACTATTTCATGCATGTCTTGTGCACCCCTCCCCATGCGGGGCCATATTACTACGCTACCCCTAGGTTACAAGACTCCTTGTTATTATGTGTTCTGTTACACTTTATTATAAATGCTTTTTTGTGAAAATATTACAATTCTATCGATGTTATACTCTGTATGCTACATCCTTCAATAAAATATATAATATATATATATATATATATATATATATATTTATATTTTATATATAAGTGTACATAGCTGCCAACAGTCTACCAAGAATTTGGGACGTAATAAAAAAAAATATATTTAACTGCACTATGTAGCTAAGATTTGGACCTGCAAATCCATTTAAGCCATTTGTTAACCAGTGTTGAAAATATATTTTTTTAAATATAGTGTAAGCAAGATAGCCGAGCCTTCTGTTTCAGAACATGATGCATAAACGCAAAGTTGACTCATCAGTAAAGCAGATGGGATGGCTTACATCATAATGCACCGAATAAGACTAATACAACATCATAGCTTAACAGCAGTTACATTAATTAGTGAATTGGATTTCAGAGGACTTTTAATACACAAATCATAGAAATCTACACACACACACACACACACAAATACTTTTTTTTATTTAATTTTACAAAAGACATGCAACATTGACCATATAGCAGTAAGGTGCAGACTCAAACCTGACAGAGAAGGCTCAGTAAAGAAGGTTACCATTATTTGATCTATCATACTATGTAAAAAAAGCGAAATATATATGTTATAATAAAGTAATCTTAGGGGAAATGGAAAGTGTGGATCTTTGGGGGGGGGGGCAGGTGTAATGAGCCCAAACTTTATTAGGCCTAGAGCAGGTAATAATTCAAAATACAACTTAAAACAAACTGAGAACACCACAGACCTGGTAATCCTACCTAGAGTCCGTAATTGTTGGGTTGGCAAGGCTACAACTACATTGGCATAGCTGTAGGGGCCAAGTCGGCCCTTGCAGTATACAGTTTGTGGGGCCGGTCTAAAAAAAGAGAAAGACAAAAGAGCAGACACTTCTGATTTTGGTGCAAGCAAGTGTCCCATAAATTCTTGCCACCTGGAATTGAAACAAATGGACAAAGATGGAGTGGAACTGTTCCATTTCAAGCTTTTCATGGTATAAGAGTTTTCAGCTTGTTTTTGACATCTGATAGGTTAGGCCTTACAGGTGATGTCCATTTCTTTAGTATAGCTCTGACAACTAATAAGCAGAAACAGATCCAGTATATATTGTGATTAAGTCTCTCCATTTGGGTCAGAGTTGTCAGGGTGCCATAGTCAAAGTATAGATGATTTTTTTAGTGGTAAGATATTGTGTGACTCCGAAAATAAAACTGGATTCCTGGTCCCAGTAATTTGAGGTGTGAACACGACCAAAGACCATGCATAAGAAAGGGCCTGGGCAAACCGCATAGTTGGCAGACAGCTGAGCTAATATTATATTAAACAAAATCTAACCAGCTTCAAGTTAAAAATATAACTTTCAAGCTTGATGTAGTTGTAGCCATATTAGTGCACTTGCAAACATGCAAATAGTACGGTTTAAGAAGGAACGTTTAAAAAAAAAAGAAAAAAAAAGAGGAAGCAGCAAAATATGGTCCGATACTTTATTTGCACCAACATTCTAATTTTCAGGATAAGCTTTCAGGGTGTACCCCCTTCTTCAAGGTCCAGGCAGTACTAATACACAAAGTTTTAGCAGAATGTTAAGAATCTCTGCGGGAAAAATAACATGCATAGCAATCGTAGTTAAACTTGAATAGTTAGTGAGAGAACGTAGGGAGAGGAGAAGAGTCACAGAAGTGAGGAGTAGTCATAAAAATGTAACAGTGATTTAGAAAACGGAGGTCCACATTAAGTCCATTATCCTTTGTGTCAAATAGAATTATCATTCTTAGTTCAAAATTTTCTTTCCCGAGTAGTTTTGAATTTGTCTTTAAGAACCAAAACATTCATGTCTTTCATAGTGTGTACTAGACTTGTGCACAACGGAAAAATTTGTTCCGTTTCGGTTCGTTTCTTTCCGGTCCTGTTGATTCGTAATCATTCGTAATTTTGCTAGACGGGATTTTTCGTGTTCGGACTCATTCGTATTTTTGCAAGCGACATTTTTCGTTGAATTTTTTGTTGCTTTATAATTCGTACTTTCGGTAGAGTACGTTGTTTTTCGTTGATTCTGGACACAACTCCTACTTTCGTAACTTTTTTTGGGTTCGTTGATTCGTAATTTTCCGTGTCTCTCTCACAACGATGCTGCCTATTATGCCTAATGTGCTTCGAATGGATTTGTACTTTTCTAAATACATAGCGGTTATTTGTAACGATTCGAAATCTCGTATTTTACTTTCGTTTTTTACATGCGGCTATAGGCTCCGCCCCTGTACACCATTTTGAGAGGGTTCAGCACGGTGAGGGAGAAGCAGAGAGCAGAGCAGAGTGAGTGTTATTGTGCTTCGAATGGATTTGAAATCTCGTATTTTACTTTCGTTTTTTCATGCGGCTATAGCCTCCGCCCCTGTACACCATTTTGAGAGGGAGTTCAGCATGGTGAGGGAGAAGCAGAGAGCAGAGTGAGTGTTATTGTGCTTCGAATGGATTCGTACATTCGTAACTTTTTTCATAACGAATTATGCCGAAGACCTTCGGGCATTCGCTATTTTGCGGTATAATTTATTTCGGATTCGGTTTTATTCGTAATTGCTCTGTTCGGAAATTCGAATGCTTCTGAATGTCCGAAAGTTGCTAAATTCGGACGAATTTTGATTCGTTACGAAACGAATTGCACAAGCCTAGTGTGTACTGGTAATACAAATAGATGTCCCACAGGTGTGCAGAAATCTCTGTACAGAGATTCTACATCCAGTGACTTAAAGTGTACTTGGTGATAGTTGCTGTATATTGTCGGTCTTGTTTAGAAAATCACTTGTGTATTGCAGAAATTAAGCTAGCAGTATTTGTGACTAATGATTTTAATACTTTTTCTACAAGGCCTGAGATTTTTGCTTTAAGTGTGTTCATACCTGTTATGAAGAGTCTGCCTGGATTTCCTGGCTTGTGGATCTTGGACAGCATGCAGAAGTCCTCATCTTCTGGATTATTCAGTTCTGAATGCAAGTGGCTTAAATTGGACTCATTGAGTAAAATTCTGGGTCGGTGTCAGAAACCATGAATCAGACCGAGACAGAAGTGCAGTTAAATACACTAGTTTAATAATAATAAAAAGGTAAACAGAGTAAACGTAGTCAAAACATAGCCAGAGTTCAGTAACCGGATCGGGTAGTCGACCAAGCCAAAGTCCAAAAGCCAGCAATAAAAAGGTAATAGAACAGCAAACAAGATCCGTAGCCAGAGGGCACAGCAGTCAAGCAGGTCTTCAACTGGAACGCAGGAGAAAGTCTCTTGTGATGTTAACACAGGCGAAGATCAAATGAACTGGAAGTCCTTAAGTAGGCAAAGCTGACGAGCAGATCATCAACAGGTGGATCACTGTGGAGAAATGGAAGCTGGCAATTAGCTGACAGCTGAGCTGCCAGCACAGAGAAGGAAGGGCTGAACCCAGCCCTGACAGTACCCCCTCCTCAATGACCCCTCCCCCTCGGAGGACCACCGTGCTTGAGGAAAAAAAGTCTATGGAAATCACGGAGGAGGACAGGGGCATGTACGTCCGAGGATGGGACCCAAGAGCGTTCCTCCGGACCGTACCCCTTCCAATGCACCAAGTACTGAATGCACCTACGGGAGTCAACAATGGACTGTACTTCATACTCCTCATGGTTCTCAACCTGTATAGGGTGAGTACGTAGCACCGAGGTGGTAAAACAGTTGCAGACCAAAAGGTTTCAATAAGGAGACATGAAACACATTAGAGATACGCATACTGGAAGGAAGGTCCAACGCGCAAGCCACTGGGTTTATCCTGCAAAATGATACGGAAAGGCCCAATAAACCGAGGTGCGAACTTCAGAGAAGGAACACGAAGTTGGAGGTTGCGAGATGACAGCCAGACCCTGTCCCCGACCTGGTAGGAAGGCGCAGGCAGGCGTCTGCGGTCAGCATGGAGTCTGTACTTATTAGCCTGTCGTAAAGCCTCCTGGACTTGTATCCAAGTGGAACGAAGACCACGGAGATGTTCCTCTGACGCAGAAATACTCTGAGGAACAAACGAGTCAGACAACATGGAAGGTTGGAAACCATAATTTGCCATAGAACAGGGACAAACGGGAAGCAGAATTCAGAGCGCTATTGTGAACAAACTCTGCCCATGGTAAGAGGTCTGACCAGGTGTTGTGATGGTCAGAAATATAGCAATGCAGGAATTGCTCCAAGGACTGATTGGCTCGTTCTGCGGCCCCATTAGACTGTGGGTGATACGCAGAGGAGAAAGCAAACCGAATTCCCAACTGTGCACAAAAGGCTCACCAGAACCGGAAAACACACACTGACTTCCCCTGTCAGAGACAAATGACCTTGGGTAGGCCATGTAAACAAAATATCTCCCGAGCAAAAAGGGAAGCCAGTACCTTAGACGTAGGCAACTTCTTAAGTGGAATACAGCGAGACATTTTCGAGAACCGGTCTACCACCATAAGGATAACGGTGTTGCCCTGGGAGTTGGGTAACTCCACAATGAAATACATAGACAGGTGGGTCCAGGGCCTCTCACCATTGGGTGTGGGTTGTAGGAGGCCCACTGGAAGGTGTAGTGGAGTCTTACTCTGAGCACACACGGAACAGGCGGCTACATCGGCACGTAGACTAGGCCACCAGAATTGTTGGGAAATGGCCCAAAAGAGCTGATTCTTTCCAGGGTGGCCAGCAGCCTTGGGAGAATGGTAAGTCTGGAGCATGGCAGTACGGAGACTCTCTGGAACAAAGCAGCGGTCACAAGGTTTCTCAGGAGGGGCATCAACCTGAGCAGCCAGAATTTTTTCACCCAAAGGAGAAGTGAGACTGGTGCGAACCGTAGCCAGAATACATTCAGGAGGAATCACAGGAACCGGAATTGACTCCATCTTGGAAGTGGAGGAAAATTTTCGTGACAAGGTGCCAGCCCTTACATTCTTAGTACCGGGTAAGAATGCGACAATGTAATTGAAATTCAACAAAAAAAGAGCCCATTGTGCCCTTCTGGGAGAGAGGTGCTTAGCCTCAGTGCCAAGAAAGCACTGCAGAGGACATAAACCCACGGGCCGTGGAAATTACATAACCCAGGAATTTAACCTGTTCACGATGGAATTCGCACTTCTCCAGTTTACAATAGAGATTGTTCTCTCTTAGTTTCTGAAGCACTCTACAGACATCTGTGTGGTGGTTCTCCAGGGACTTGGAAAATATGAGGATATCGTCGAGATAAACCACCACACAACTGCAACAAGTCTCGGAGGACATCATTAATAAACTCCTGGAAAACTGCCTGAGCGTTGCAGAGGCCAAAAGGCATTACGATATACTCCTAATGACTTGTTCTGGTATTAAAACGCCGTTTTCCACTCGTCGCCCTCCTTAATCCTGACAAGATTGTATGCCCCTCTCTAATCAAGCTTTGTGAAGACCGTTGCTCCCTTGAGGCGGTCAAATCATTCCGTACTCAACGGGATCGGATAGGCATTCTTAATGGTGAAACGATTGAGACCCCTATAAAATCAATACAAGGTCTCAGTTCACCACTCTTCTTCACAAAAAAGAAACCAGCACCAGCAGGAGACAAGGATTTGTGGATGAAACCTCGAGAAAGTGCGTCTGCAACATACTCCTCCATGGCCTTATCTTCCAAGATCGACAAAGGGTAAACCCGGCCATGAGGGGGAATGGCACCAGGTTGATGGTCAATTGCGCAATCATACGACCGGTGAGGAGGCAACGTACCGCTTGACCTTTGTCAAAGACATCGTTAAAATCGTGGTACTCCTCCGGTAGGGAGGAGAGGGAAGAGGTGCACAGGGCCTTGGCTACCCTCTGGAAGTATCTCACTGCACTGTGGTGACCAGGACAGAACCTCAGCATGGAGCCAATCAAAAGACGGGTTGTGCCTCTGTAACCAAGGATAACCAATAACCAGCGGAAACTTAGGTGAGGAAATAACTTGGAATTGGATTATCTCATGGTGAAGAGCCCCTACGGCCATGGACAACGGAACAGTCCCATGAGTCACATGGGAAGGCTGTAGAGGTCTCCCGTCAAGAGCCTCAATGGCAAGTGGAGTGTCACGCAGCTGCAGCGGAATCAGTTGCTTAGACACAAAGGCAGCATCAATGAACAGGCCTGCAGCCCCGGAGTCGAATAGAGCCTGTATCTCGATGGATGACTCAGCCCAAGACAGGGTAACCAAAACCAGGGGCTTATCCTTCTGGGCAACTGGAGACGAAACAACGCCACCTAAGGTCTGTCCGTGACAGGACCTCAAGGTTCGGGCGTTCCCTGGACGGGAAGGACAAGACTTCAAAAAGTGACCGGCCTGGCCACAATAAAGGCACAATCTCTCCCTCATCCTAAGGGCTCTCTCATCCGCAAAGAGGGTCTTTCTCTGAGTCTGGAGTCAATGAGGATGGCAAATATGATCAACTTCTCCAGCTCAGTGGGTATATCTCGGGCTGCTATCTCATCCTTGATGTTATCCGAGAGACCATGAGAGAAAGCAGCCACGAGGGCCTCATTGTTCCAAGCAACCTCTGCTGCCAGAGTACGGAATTCAATGGCGTAATCGGCAACAGTTCTCGTACTCGGTTTGATGAACATGAGGCTCTTGGCAGCAGAAGCGGAGCGCGCTGGAACGTCAAATACCCTTTTGAAGGAAGCCACAAATTCTGGGTAACTCAGGACCACGGGTTTTTACGTCTCCCATAGAGGGTTTTCCCAGGCCAAGGCTCTCTCAGAAAGCAAAGATATCACGAAACCTACTTTGCTTCTGTCCGTGGGAAACGCCTGGGGCAGTCCAAAATCCCACGGGAAAACATCTGTTCTTTTTTCATTATGCCTGGGGCAGTATCTCAAAATATATCTCAACCTGGTTGAGAAAACTTCTGCATTGGATTGGATTGCCCCCAAATCGCTGGGGAAGCGGGGCAGAAACAGACATACCTCTAATAGAGGCAATACTCGAGGGGGGGCCTGCACAGGGACTACCGGAGCGGCCACAGTGGGAAACTCTAGACGAGCCGTGCGACTCATGAGCGTCTGTATCGCCATGGCAAACTGATCCATGCGGTGATCCAGGTCATCCAATCTGGAAAAAATATTATTAACAAGTGGATTGGCTGCATCTTCTGAATTCATGGCCTTCGCCTACTGTCAGAAACCATGAATCAGGCTGAGACAGAAGTGCAGTTAAATACACTAGTTTAATAATAAATAATAAAAAGGTAAAAAGAGTAAACGTAGTCAAAACATAGACAGGAGTTCAGTAACCGGATCGGTAGTCGACCAAGCCAAAGTCCAAAAGCCAGCGATAAAGGTAATAGAACAGCAAACAGTATCCGTAGCCAGAGGGGACAGCAGTCAAGCAGGTTTTCAACTGGAACGCAGGAGAAAGTCTCTTGTGATGTTAACACAGGCGAAGATCAAATTAACTGGAAGTCCTTAAGTAGGCAAAGCGGACGAGCAGGTCATCAACAGGTGGATCACTGTGGAGAAATGGAAGCTGGCAATTACAGTAGCTGACAGCTGAGCTGCCAGCACAGAGAAGGAAGGGCTGAACCCAGCCCTGACAGTCGGATCATAATCCAGTTTTTATAGTAAGTACTGTAACAACATTTGCCTGTTGCCACTGGCCCTCTTGTATATATTTGTTTATCTCCATCACAACTACATCCCCTTTATCCCTCTCTTACTTATCTTATTAACTATCCAAGTTTAACTGCCATTGCTATGTATCTTGTTTGCGTTTTTCCCCTTAGACATGGTCTTAACATTTTGCAAAAACTTTGTGTATTAGTACTGTTTGGACCTTGAAGAAGGGGGTACACCCCGAAAGCTTGTCCTGAAAAATTGGATGTTAGTGCAAATAAATAAAAGTTTTGCAGACAGTACTCATTTTTAAACAAACAGTTCCTTCCTAAACAGTACTATTTGCATAGCATAAAATGTGCTTCTCTAATGGAAAATATGGTAAGCAAAATGCTATTCAAATCTCTAGTTCGTCATCTATGTCAAATAAAAATGTATGAGTGTACAATTATTGCAAATTCAGCCTCACCCTACACAGAGGTTTTCCACCTCATGGGACAACAATCCAAGCACCAGTAGACAGAGATCATTGGGCAGGTTAACCAAGCAGCCGCCACATGTTTTCAACACATACTATTTACAGCATTTGCAAATCTAACCTTTAAAAAATGTCTGCATCACTTGCTGCTACGGACAGACAATGTAACAGTTTACATTAGGGTATCTTCTTCAAAAGAGACAAAGTTCAGAATTTCTAGTTAGAACATTCAGAGATTCAGCTTAAGGATTTTTTTAAATAATGGTTAGCCAGCAACTTTGAGTATTTTATTTTAAATACAAGATATTAAACTTAAGGCATCACACTTGGTGAGGTATTTTTTCTGGGGGTGTCTATATATTCTGCTCATCCATCCTGAGAATCAGAGCCGTATAGTAAAGATTACGCCCTGTAAAGCCGTTTTGGATAAGGTGTCCCATCTACCTTTAGGAAATCTATGCTGTCCTTGCCTTTCTATAAAGAAGATTGGTATTGCTTTTTGGTGAGTGCATTTCTTTATTTGGGTGAAGGGAGCACTTGGATTCACATTTTTACATCCACTTGAGAAGTCACTGGGTGTATTATTTATGAAGAAAAATGTGTGGACTGACCATTTATGAACAATTTCGATTGTTGCATATACATCTGACAGTTAAGATTTGTTAGACAATTTTTTTCTGCACACTTATGTAGACTAAGATTTGTTTTCACATATTTGTTTGTTCATTTGTTTGGGATCCGTGATTTATTTTCATTTTGGGTTCACCTTATTTGGTTAGGCATGGTTTTGCACTTTTTATTAGCAGTAAATATTTGAACTAGATACAAGGAAAAAAGCGGCGCCTTCTAAGCGTAGCAAAACAGTTATTTAATCAAATAAACATAAAAACAAGCAGTAGGAATCACACTCACAATGGAGCGATTAGATAAGGCTCATCTGTACTGTGGATCATCCGCGCTGTACCGGTGGCTGCTGTATACCAGATGTCTGTGGTGTGGGGTCTCTGTGTAGCCTCCTGGCGGTGAGAACGGTGGTGGAGCCAGCACTGTCAGAAGACGTGGACGGGAGACAGTGTTCACAGGAACAAAGGCAGCGATGACATCACTTCCGGGTACAGGGTCAGCGGGGAGGTGCGCGCGCTCGAAGCATGCATGCTTCTTCCTCAGGCTCTTTGAACTAGAGCGGTTGTAGATTGGAATATTTTATTCACCTCTTCTATACATTCTGGGAAAATTTTAACTAAGCTGCTGTTGATATACTATTATGGATTTGTTTTGTTTTTGGATTGAGGTTTAATTGTACATTTATATACAGTACTGTATAGAGTGTCTCTGTAGCGAAGAAGGGTTAATATCATCATCATCATCATCATCATCATCACATAACAAATAAAAGGGCTGGAAAAAGTCAAATACTTAAAACGGAGTCCATTTAGACTTTACTTCAGATATGTAGTTGTAGATCAGTCTAATCTGATGCAGACTCACTGGTCCTCAAAAACATGACTGTGTCCTTATTAATTTCAAATGGTAAACGTTTCAGGTGCCAAATGCAGTAGATTTTTTTTTTTACCCTGGAGAGGGGGTCCCAGAGAGAACTTTCACAAAATCAAAAGGGTCTGAGGAGTGTGTTGAAGGTGTGCTGGATTTTTTTATGCTCAGTGGACACACGCTTCATGCCAACCATCCTGGGCACATAAAGATTTTCCATATGACAAGGTTTCACAACCTACAAACCAACATATTTAGCAGAATGAACATATGATTTGTTAGATGCCAAACGATATATTTCTGATGTAGGTTTCTCCTTGAAGCTCTAATGTTAATTAGCCTTTTGAGCCCTGTAAATTAGGTGTGTTTGAGGTCTGACGGTTATCACATTGTATCTTTTACATTAGTGTAGCCACATATTCCATAGCACCATTCATTACCTTTAAAGCTATGGAATATGGATTATAGAGAGCTGAGATGTATGAAAGTTTAGCTCCAGGTCAGTAAATCACACCCACAGACATGTACAGTATTCTTTAGGCTGCATAATTAGCAGACTATTTGCGACTTGCCAATTTACGACAGGGCCTTTGCAGTCTGTTTAAAGATCCTTTTGAAGAGCATGCAAAATAAAGTTTATGATGCTTCTGCAATCAGTCTAACTGGATGTCGTTGTCAAATGTGTCTTAATCTGGCTTAAAGAAGAACTTTGCCTTCCCCAATGATAATTGTAATTTTCCTTCACAAATAAGTTTCATGCCTGCCCAGCGAATCCTAAAAGAAATCCACCAAAAGCTGTTGAATGCTGGGTCCTAATCCACCATCTTCTTTGAGGAGGTCATCTGGAGGCCTGCTGTTTCTTCCAGGTGTGTGTGCACCCACTCTATAGACTGGTGATATTATTTTGTAGTTTGCACAGAGATTGCATTGCACTTTGTTTATATAGAATTTCAGCTGAAGGATGTGGGAACACGTCAGTGCTGGCATCAATCAATACATTTTTTGTTTGAGTGATGCAATATACGTGTGGTAGCATAGGGATATGCACATTTTTTAGTTTCTATTCTAACGGAGGCATAAAAAGTGTTTGTCAATTTTGCCAATTGTTTATTTCAACTGTAAACAATAAGAACCTACCTTTTTTTGTTCCAAATGCAATATGCACGCACATACAGGCTTGATATCTGTGATGCAAATCTAATATCCCCCCCCCCCCCCCGTTTTCAGTCCAAGACACAATTTTTTTTACTTCCAGAGGCAATGTGCTTGCTCTCTCTCCCTCAGAAATTGTGGCCTATTCAATTAAGGTATACAGTATATTTATACAATAAAAGGGGATATGTTTATATGAACATGGTACAGTGAAAGTCCAGTTAGATGCATTTGCGATTCTTTTCTTTAAAATTTGAAAACGGACAGTTTTTCTTCCCAGATGCAATAGGTCTACTCATTCCCTAAGAAAATGTGTCCTGTCCAAAAAGCTGTGGTGCCAAATGTTCATATTTTACATGCGAAATGCCCGCTACGTTTTTCAGAAATTGCAGTCTGGGTTAATGTGGTGCTAAACTGTAAAATTTTGGCCTGGTCAGTCTACAACTAAAAGACACTTTTTTTTATTTCCAAATGTAATGTGTCAGCTCAATTACTCTGGAGCTTGCCCATACAGGCTTAAGATCGAGAATGCAAATCTTTGACATTTTTTCCATGCAATGTGCTTGCACCCTCCCTGAGAAACTGCAGTCAGTCCAAGAAAGGTTTAAAAGATGTGCTGCAAAATCGGTACAATTTTTTGGGCTTCAATCCTAGGAAATAGACAATTTTTTTTCTTTTTGTTAGGCATGGAATCTGCCTGCTCTCCGCCTCTGAAATGGGAGACTATCAAAAAAGGCATTAGAAACAAAATTGGGAGATGGGGGGTGGGGTGGGTATTGGTACATGTCTCACAGGCCACAGTGCCCAGCTCCCAGTGCCCAGAAAATGGCCATTACTGTTTTCTAAAGCTGGGTAAACACTATCAGTTAATTTCATTCAGCCAGCAAGCGAACAGATAAAAAAAACAGGTTTCTGCATCCACACAAGCAAAGTGGGTGCTGGAAACCAATTTCCCCACCCTCAGGACATTGTATTTTTACAGCAGGGATTCACAGTCAGAATACATTGATCACCACTGCAGCCGACTGGCTGCTGATCCAACACGGTTTTCCAGGTGTCCCTATTAACTCAAGTCAAACCGGGGGGGGGGGGTTAGAGGGTGTCTACACACAGATTGAATTTGGACTGGTTGAGCCAGCTGAACTTTGATCCGTGTGTACCCAGCTTAAGATACAGCTCCCATTGACTCCAGTGGGGTGTACATTCAGGATTCAAACTTTGCTAAAGTTTGCCGAACCTGGTACATTTGGCTCATCCCTAGTTAAAAGGCTTTACTCAACCTCTAAATCAACCCCAATATAACCCCAGGGGATTTACCTATACATTTAAAAAGGCAATACGTTTTTTCCTAGTTTTTGACTTCTAACCTTCTACATCAGTGCAAAACGAAGAAGGGTGCCAGTAGTATCAGTTAACAATAAAAGTGCATTATTAATACGAGTCAGGAACCATTTAGGTTTAGCAGAGGTCATCAATGATTGTGTTGATACCCTGTGTTGAAGTCCGCTCTCTGCTGATGCCACTGGAATCAGTCTAGGCACTGCATCATTGTGAAAAAGTCTGGATCCACCAGGTGCCTGGACTGATGACTGTCTCAGCGAGCCGCTGAGACAGCCACTCCCCACCCCTCCACAGCTCAGCACTCCAGTGAGCGTGGGGGGGGGGGACAGGCAGCAGCTCTCTGCTCGGGGGAGAACTGAGCCATTGGCAATATTCGATGGCTCGGTTCAGAAGGTGGCAGGGGACAGATGCAGCGTCGGTCCGATGCTGCATCCACCTAGGCAAGTATGATGGGCAAAAAAAAAAAAAAACACGTTATTTCTCTTTTAATGATGTTTTTTTTTTTCATAACCGTTTCCAATTTTGTATTTTATTTTTTATTTGTTGAAGTAGACATACTTGTCTTTTTTCAACCAGACTAACGGGGGTGTGACACTGGTGACATATCAGGGGTCCAAACAGACCCCTGAGGTCTCCCCTTGGAGACTGAGATAGTGATTTAGAACACTCTCTTCACTGCAGCCTCAGCTGCACTGCAGAGTGAATGAACAGGAAGAGCTCTGTACAGAGTTTGTTCATTTACAAACTGAAGCATATGCTTCAGCTATGAATGAGCACAGGAGTGATCAGTACCAACCACTCACTGTGTTCTTTTATGATGTGTTTATTGCACTCCCCCACTCTCCATCCCAACACTGATCCCCCTGTGCCCCTGCAGCAGCTGGTGAGAGATGAGGAGAAGCCAGCAGTACTGTGAAGGGCAAGGCAGCCAGGTGATATTAGAGCTGAGGGGGGGTGGGATGAATTGGATCATGGAAAGGTATAATTGGAGCAGTGGGGGTATGCAGTTAATAGAACTGATCCCCCTGCAGCAACTGGAAGCTGGCAGGAGGGAGAGGAGGAGAAGCCATATGCACTGTGTGGAGGGGGGGCGCAATGGGATGTTGAACTTACCCTATTACAGTCAGTGGGAGGTGATGCAAATAGGGAGGAGGAAGTAGGAGGAGGCCAAGTGGGAGGGAACCCAATAATTATTCAGCCAGTGCTCCAATTTATTCATTTAGGTCCTCTCATTGGCGTGTACTTGAGTACACAGACATATAGATGTAAATTTTGTATTTATTTTTTGATGGCTCTGTACACAGCACTGCAGTGTTGATCTTCACACAGCTGTGTGCATTGTGTCAAACAATGCATCGGTGTTAAGATCCATAAAAAAAAATGTTTTTACTCCCGTGTACAACTGGCCTAAAATTTTTAAAAAAGTGTCGCTGCTTTTCGAAATCTACCTACAACCAGTGGATAAGGAAGATATATATTTATTACACATACAAAAAAAAAAAAAACTCTACACTGGCAATTTGTTGGACAGAATAGGCAAAGAATACAAATGTAGATCTCATTAAGAGCCATAGAGTTTACAAAAAAACAAAATCCTTTGCAGCCATAAAACTATCTTACAAACTCGCTTTTTAAGATCATGTTCTATCAAGTTGTTTTTTTTTCAGTAGAAAATTTATATACTGTAACTTAAACAGAGACAAGAGGACTGAAAACACAAAATTGCTATTTTTATTATAATGTGCCCTTTTGGGGTTATGCAATAAACTTCACATCACTGACACTAATTATTTTGGCATCTTATTGGAAGTCGAGATTGAAAAAATAAAAGCAGAAATCCAAGAGCAAAGCAAGTTCTTGGCTTAGTTTTCCTTCCCTGCATACTAGAGAGTTTTATTTACAGCTAAATTAAAAGCTGGATGTCAGATCTGGGTCCTTCAGAACAAAATCTTAATAATTAACTGGCAAAACTGAACATGATCGTTTCTGACACACCTACACTGGTAATTATTGCTTTCAGGCCATTCACTAATGAAATTAATGTATTCATTGCCCTAACACATTAACATAACTTATACACCGTGCCCCACATTTCGTGAACACTACAGGAAAAGAAAGCTCAACAGTAAAATTCCATTTACATACAGTAGGAAAAAAAATGCATAATTCTTATTAGAAGAGGAAGTAGACTATGCTTTAGGTGTAATATCACATGTAGGCAAATGTCAAATGTAAGAGTAGGTTATCATGACACCTAGTTGTTTTAGACTCTGGTAAACTACACACACACACACACTCACACTATATATATATAAAAAATGTATTTATTTTTTATTTACACACGCACACCAAAAAGGGAAACATTTAGATTAAAAAAAAAAAATAGTTAAAAACAACCAGGCTTCTATTCAGAAACCATAAAAATCTAGAAGGGCTTATTG
Organism: Rana muscosa; assembly: GCA_029206835.1. Classification (NCBI taxonomy): domain Eukaryota; kingdom Metazoa; phylum Chordata; class Amphibia; order Anura; family Ranidae; genus Rana; species Rana muscosa. The sequence goes on from CM055120.1 coordinate 132,717,135, forward strand.
TACCTTCTTAAGGCCCCTTTCACACTGACACATTTTTCAGGCGGTTTAGCGCTGCTATACCGCCTGAAAAAATCGTGCCCTGCAGTCTTGGGCTTTCACACTGAAGCGCTGCGCTAGCAGGACCGCTCCAAAAGTCCTGCTAGCCGCATCTTTACAGTGGTGAAGGAGCGGTGTGTTCACTGCTCCTTTACCGCTGCTGCCCATTGAAAGCAATGGGAAACCGCGGTAATACCGCCCGCAATGCGCCTCTGCAGAGGCGCATTGCAGGCGGTATTAACCCTTTTTCGGCCGCTAGCGGGGGTTAAATTCACCCCGCTAGCGGCCACATACCGTGGTAAAAACAAAGGTATAGCAGCGCTAATAATAGCGCCGCTATACCCACAGCGCACCTTCCCGCCCCAGTGTGAAAGGGGCCCAACAGCAGTACTTGTCACTGCAGCTCTTCTATAATAAAAGCAATGTCAAAGACTGACCATTAGCCTGGCTTCACCCCTATGCATTGCGATAATGTACGGTAAGCTGTATGTTTTACCACACATTACAGCAATGCATGGCACTCTGTAGGTGCTGACCAACCCAATACATGGCATGCAGTGTATACAATCCTGATATTTTTCTTTCCATATCCATGGGCTGGCTGCCCATTCTAAATGAATATTCTGAAGCAATGCATATTAACACACAATATACCATATGTTAAGGTGAATACAGTAATGCACTGCAACAGAAAGGATCAGTGTGAAGGGGATTTTATTGGCATGCTCTGATTGCTCTCTCTCTCTTTAACTACTATTTTTTTCTTCACTGATCAGAACTATGATTGTTCTATTGTAATGGATAATTAAGAGTAGACAGAAATGTGTCCTTTGTAAGCAAAGCCACCTAATTGGGGTTTGAATCTTTGGCGAGTCAATTTTTCTTATTGTGCTTATTGTCTCAAGAATGTATTCTTTAACTAGGGTTGGACAATGAATTCTGATGGAAAGAAACATGGAGGCTTTCATTGATGACCTCCTAGGAATTCTAGGTGTCTGGCAGTCGCTAGTTAAAAATAAAAATAAAGAATTTCATCAAGTCAAGTTTTTATCTTAATGCATTTTATGTGTAGCGGCCTCACCCCCCGTCCCCTTGTGAAAAAAGTGGCTTGCTTGTCTAGGGGTATGCGGGAGGAGGATGAGGTTCACTACAGCCCCTGTCCTCTAAGGTGTAGAGGTGAAGGCCAACACTATTTTACCTTCGGGTCCTGTGTTCTGGATGGAGCCTCTGGCCCTCCTGCAGAGGGCAAGTTTGACTGTCATTAATAGAGCCCCACACCATAAAAAGTCCAACACTCCTTTATTCTTCCTCACATATGAACAGTATCAGCTGAACTTTCAAACGAACAAACAGGGTGTGGATACAAGTAGGCCCAGGCACAATGAACTCTCCTATTCCTTCTTTGGCGAATAGGCTTGGCGCACAGTCGCTGCCACCGACCGTGAGTTTGGTCGCTGCCACCAACGGGGTGAACTGTTGAGGCCCCTGCCACAGGCCTAATAGTAGGTCTCTGCCACCGACCTGAATTGACTAGATGTAGCGCTGCCACCGGTCACAGAACATGAATTACCTTCCTTTATAGATAGGCCCTTGTTGGAGAAAGATATCCATCCAAGCGGTCTCCGGAGGTCCACCCAACACTGGCAATATGCTGCACCAGCTTCACGAAGGGTCACCTCTCCGGTCCTTTACGCCCTGGATTCAGGTGCCCAACACCAGGGACAATCCCTCCCTCGCGGGACCCAGCGGAAGATACTGGGCCCCAGGCCTCCGTATGAGTACCTCACCCCAGGCTGAAGGTGTCTGGGATGGAACACGAACTCCATGTGTACAGGCCAAGGGTGCCTGAACACCGACCATGGACAGCAGCCCTCAGGCTGAAGGTGCCTGGGACTCCAACCTCGTGGTGAAGATGTCCGCCCCCTTTATACCCTCCCCAGCAAGCACAGCGGGTTCCCCGCCCCGCAGTACAGCTGCCGCGAGAGGTCACAAAGGGTACGGCACTGCAGTAGTGGTTCAACCCCGGCTCAGAGTGACAGCGCCACCTGCTGAGCCGCAGGGAACTAAACACCACTGATGTCCTCACCCGAACAGAATACAGCCCTATTCTTCCAATTAGTGCATCTGGGTCATGCTACCACCCAGATGCTCCCCCTAAATAGTACATGCCCGCTACACTTGCATTAAACCTTCAGTGTGAAGCAGCCCACCTAATACTTACTTGAGCCCATCTCGATCCAGCGATGTTGCACGAGAGTCTCGGCTGCCTGGTACTCTCCCCTTATGGCTGAGACAGCAGTGGGGTGCCATTGGCTCCTGCTGCTGTCAAAGTCAGTGAGCCAATGAGGAGATAAAGGGGTGGGGCCGAATCATGGCTCCGTGTCTGAATGGACACATCGAGCAGAAGCTCGGCTCTGCTTCCCCCATAGCAAGCGGCTTGCTGTGGGGGCACTCACCAGGAGGGAGGGGCCAGGAGTTCCAGCAAGGGACCAGAGAAGAGGAGGACCTGGGCTGCTCTGTGCAAAACCAAAAGCTGGTAAGTTATTTTTAAATTTAGAAACATTAATTAGACGGATATCACTTTAAATCAGCATGCCAGCCAGACATTTTTTTTTAAATGGAAGAGAGCCTTTGGTTTCACCAAGTCCAGCTTTCTTTGAAAGGGTCATATTCATGGGGTAGGTTTGGCTTTTCAGATAACCTTCATTTAGCAGTATAAAGTGAACATGTGGCCAAGCTATATGCATTTAGCTCTCACTTCGCCCTCCAAAACGTAATACTCTCTAAACTTGTTTAGGGTATAACAAACCTTTTATAAATCAAGAGCAATATTATTTTGCATAAGGGTATTTGCATTAGGCAAAACCCATTGCCAGGCTATGGATATTCAGAATGGTTTACATCTTCCCAACAAGCACTGTGGAGCAATTCATCCTCCATCTTCACAGGGAAAGTACTGAAGTCATTCAAGTTGTTCTCATAGCAGCTCAGATCAGCCTGCTCCCCCTCCCAACAGTGACTCAACAGCCTTTCAGTCTTTTTGGCACCCAATATAAAACAGAACAGATGTTCGCTCAGCAGCTCCCCCCTCTCACGACAACTTGAATGACTTTGCCACTTTTCCTGTGAAGATTGCAGATCAATTATTCCACGGTGCTTGCAGCCAGGGCCGCTGATAAAGGCAATATAACCTGCCCTCCTGTAGGGGGCCTGAGCCTCATCCATCCAGAAGGGGGCCCGGGCACCTGCAGGAGAGGAGAGCGGACTGTACCGCCTTGAGACTCCTGTGGAACCCACTGCAGTGCTGCTGGCTTTCTCCCTCCCGGCTGCTGTACAGGGGACCATTGCTACTTACATAAAGAAAATATATCACAGTGCCTGCAGCATAGATATATAAATCAAGTAACAAAACCTAATTGATGTAACTTTACAGTGATGCTTTCAACATAATAAAAATAATGTCAAAATATACACAAGGTAATCGATAAAGTGAATGGATAATACTGCGCCTGTCAGTAAGTGAATTTTTTTTTTGTGTATATCTGAATATCACAAAAGGAAATGCTGAGTGATAAATTCTAATAAGCTGCTCACATAACAATTGACTAATTGTGAAGAAATATGTATATAAAATGTGAGCGCTAAATGCAATCCAAATTAATAAAAAACAGTGCCTATAGGCATGTAATACAACAAGTGCTTCCACACTGTTTGTATATCTGTGAGAAACCCCCCACAGGTGAAAAATAAATAAATAAATATGAAAAAAAAAAAAAAAAAAAAAGGGAAACAAGGGGGTGGTGAATCACTGATGAGTGAAAAGATCCCCTGGTAAATGTGTGTACACAAACTATAAGCAAATGATACAGATCTAATGCGTGATCCCTATGGGTGTGACCCAGAAACCAAGTAAAATATATGTAAAAAACTGTATATAAAAAATATATATAAAGTGTGAAAACAATCTATTGAACTATAGGGTGTATAACCCCCTATGTATGAGAAATAAACTGTGAGCAATGTAAAGGCAACGTTGCTTATCATAAGATGTTAATTGAAGGACGGTCTGTGAAGTACATATCCAACATACAAAGCATAAAATGATAAAGTCTATATCAACTGTCCACACCATCAGGTATATACCAATGTCCCCCAAACGAATAGTAATCACATGGGGGCAATTGGAACCCCTGAATAAGAGTATAATGTCCTCTTGGATATCAAATTCCTGGGCTGTGGTGTAAATTCCTATAAGTGTGGGAACACCGATGATAGGAAGGGGGGAAAACACTTCAGAATTTCCAGCTGATACACGGTGATAACATCATCATCTCAAGTATTAAAGAGAATTGAATACTCTTACCGCAAGACTCGGACCCTGATCACCATACAGTGCTGGGTCATGCAGGCTTATGTCCACTCAGGGACTTGGGTCGTAGTGATGTGATGTTGTCCTTTATTCCTCCGCAGCTGGAAGCTTACACCGGATCAAACCCTTCAGCTCAAACCAAGATCAGATATCCAGGGAAAAAGTTGGTTCCAAAAAAAGAAAGAGAAAACCTCTGCATAGTGTAAATCCAGATAGCTGGAATTTTATTTAAAACTGAGCAGAGTTCAAATGACAAAACCACTACAAAGATATTTAAAATAAATAAAAATAATAATAAATCCAAAAATTCCTGGAAAATCAAAACCAGCGATACAACAAACATGCGTGGGCTAGGTGGCTGTAACTAGCATGTGATCCCAACGCGTTTCGTCTACTACAGACATCAACTGGGGTACAGGCTAGTATGTCACCTCCACGCTTTATATAGAAGGAGGAAAAAATTAAAATTGGAATTGAAAATGCCGCTCTGAACCCACTTCCTGGATCACCGCATCACGTGGGTCATCGTGCAGACGTATTAGCGTCATTGCACGTTAGTGGGCCAATGGGTGACGGATTGGAAAACGTCCAGGTTTTAAATCCAATCACATCTCGAGTATATACGCGCGTGATAATCAAGCGCAAAGTATGCCGGGAAATGTAGTCCAAATATACCCCTATCGGGGAAAAGGGACTAAGTCTACGTTATTTACCGTTATTTCATGGCCAGTCTATGTTTATTCCCTGACAGCCTAGGGGTTTATATGCGGCCCCATGTAGACTTAGTCCCTTTTCCCCGATAGGGGTATATTTGGACTACATTTCCCGGCATACTTTGCGCTTGATTATCACGCGCGTATATACTCGAGATGTGATTGGATTTAAAACCTGGACGTTTTCCAATCCGTCACCCATTGGCCCACTAACGTGCAATGACGCTAATATGTCTGCACGATGACCCACGTGATGCGGTGATCCCGGAAGTGGGTTCAGAGCGGCATTTTCAATTCCAATTTTAATTTTTTCCTCCTTCTATATAAAGCGTGGAGGTGACATACTAGCCTGTACCCCAGTTGATGTCTGTAGTAGACGAAACGCGTCGGGATCACATGCTAGTTACAGCCACCTAGCCCGCGCATGTTTGTTGTATCGCTGGTTTTGATTTTCCAGGAATTTTTGGATTTATTATTATTTTTATTTATTTTAAATATCTTTGTAGTGGTTTTGTCATTTGAACTCTGCTCAGTTTTAAATAAAATTCCAGCTATCTGGATTTACACTATGCAGAGGTTTTCTCTTTCTTTTTTTGGAACCAACTTTTTCCCTGGATATCTGATCTTGGTTTGAGCTGAAGGGTTTGATCCGGTGTAAGCTTCCAGCTGCGGAGGAATAAAGGACAACATCACATCACTACGACCCAAGTCCCTGAGTGGACATAAGCCTGCATGACCCAGCACTGTATGGTGATCAGGGTCCGAGTCTTGCGGTAAGAGTATTCAATTCTCTTTAATACTTGAGATGATGATGTTATCACCGTGTATCAGCTGGAAATTCTGAAGTGTTTTCCCCCCTTCCTATCATCGGTGTTCCCACACTTATAGGAATTTACACCACAGCCCAGGAATTTGATATCCAAGAGGACATTATACTCTTATTCAGGGGTTCCAATTGCCCCCATGTGATTACTATTCGTTTGGGGGACATTGGTATATACCTGATGGTGTGGACAGTTGATATAGACTTTATCATTTTATGCTTTGTATGTTGGATATGTACTTCACAGACCGTCCTTCAATTAACATCTTATGATAAGCAATGTTGCCTTTACATTGCTCACAGTTTATTTCTCATACATAGGGGGTTATACACCCTATAGTTCAATAGATTGTTTTCACACTTTATATATATTTTTTATATACAGTTTTTTACATATATTTTACTTGGTTTCTGGGTCACACCCATAGGGATCACGCATTAGATCTGTATCATTTGCTTATAGTTTGTGTACACACATTTACCAGGGGATCTTTTCACTCATCAGTGATTCACCACCCCCTTGTTTCCCTTTTTTTTTTTTTTTTTTTATATTTATTTATTTATTTTTCACCTGTGGGGGGTTTCTCACAGATATACAAACAGTGTGGAAGCATTTGTTGTATTACATGCCTATAGGCACTGTTTTTTATTAATTTGGATTGCATTTAGCGCTCACATTTTATATACATAATCGATAAAGTGGCAAGTGCTCCAAATAAAGTGCAGATGTGCTCCAAAATGATGACCGGTGCTGCATGCCATACTCCCATTTGTGACCCTACTCACCAGAAATCATAGACCACCAGCTTCGCAGTCTGGGGTCAAACAGGCAGTAACCAGTCAGATCTAATATAAGCTGGATGATTGGGTGCAGTAAAATCTTCAAAATGTATTCTGGGATAAAACTGGAAGTCAACGCATTTCACCCCTCCTCCAGGGCATCATCCATGATGCCCAGGAGGAGGGGCGAAATGCATTGACGTACTACCAGTTTCGTCCAACCATTGACGCCGTTTCCGCCCTCCGTGGAATGTACGCCGACAGCGGCATTTTCTGGTTGTACTGATGCCTGTTTTCACTACTTGTGTGTAAGTGATGCCTGAGAAGCCCAATTTGATACAGTTTTACAGTACTTCACAATCAGTCCTTTTTTCTTCTCTCTCCATCGTTTGAACCTGGTCACCTACTCTTCAAGTCTCAGAATACATTTTGAAGATTTTACTGAACCCAATCATCTGGCTTATTTAGTTGCTGATAAGAATATGTAAATATTGTAATGTCCATAGATTGGCATGGGAGTTAGTTTCCCACTACCCAGCTTTCAGCATCCTACAAATGCCTATTGAAGTCGCTTACATACAAACAAGGGACAGAAAGAGACCAAGCAATTATTGTTTGAGAATAAGGCTCCTTTCACACGACCGGCCTGCAAAGATCTGCCTGTCCATTTTTCCAGGTGAATCTGAGTGGGCCACCCATTGAGTTGTGTGGGCAGGCAGATGTCAGTGGAGATGTGTTATCCAATAAGATCCGTCCAGCTGGTTGGACGACCTGCCCATTGAGAACAGCGGGGCTCCAACAGGTCTATCACTGCACAGCAGAGACAAACCTGTCATCCGCCTGCTTAGCAGGGATCAACGAAGCGATTCCTCACTGAGCTAGCGGAGTCCGCCGAGTGGATCTGCCCTGTGTAAAAAGGGGCCTAATAGTTCTCTGCAATGCTTTCGGTCTTGTTATGAGACAATTGGTATATCCACAATGAAACTCCATAAAAATCTGGATAGAAGATATGTAACATGTTGACAATGCCATAATCAATTTAGAGAGAATGCTTTTACTAAGCAAAACTTGTGATATATATATTTATTACAGTAGGTGAACAAAATTCTTTAAACATTAACATTGCGAGTTTATTAAAGTTGCAATATATACACAGTACTGTATCATTTACCATATATACATCTAATAAAACACAATTATTTTAACACATTGCTTACATTAAAGCTGAACTCCAAAAATTCAGCGTCTAAATTGTGCTAGCTTACAATGGGTAAAGTCCAAGAAGATGCATGCTACCTCATAGACCTTCTCTAATTTACAATTGACCATTTTACTGGGTGCCGGGAATACAGCTACACTCCACATGACAGGAGAGATTCTGCTTTCTCACAAAGCAGCTGATCTGCCCACCGCTCGCCTCTGCTGTCCATTCACAGAAGACTGTGCTTTGTGAATGAGTTTACATTATACAAAGCTCTGATTGGGCAAGAGCAGGGGAGGGGTGGGAAGAGCAGCTACACAAAGCTCTGCAGAAGCTAAAATCCTAAAGTCCAGCATCAGAGCACCAGATGTATAGTGATAGCTGAACTCCCAGCGCTCAGTAAAAGATGTGCATTGTAAATTAAAGAGAAGTTCACCTTGTTGGACTTAATATATAGTAAGCCAGCACATTTTAGAAAGTGGCTAAATTCCTGGGAATTCTAGTTTTAAGCAATTATTTATGCCTGGAAGTTTAAATCTTTAAATCGAATTAGAACATAATATTTTCTCTCTGCACATGTGAAGCTAAGCTTTCCTGTACAATGTCTAGGTGATTAGATCTGTGCGACTCCTTACAGATATGTCTGCCAAAAGTCTTATTTATGGTCTTCATCAACCCATCAGTTTTGCTTAGTTAGACAATTAAAAAGACTTAATATCCATTTATGAATTCACGTAACAATACAATGAACAATTGCCTAGTATATCATTTATGGTAAATGTTAGAAAATGTATTTTCTTTGGCTGGGATGCAGAAAAAGCTGGTGCAAAAAGTCAGTTTGTAAGCCTCCCTAGTAACCACTTGACCACTGGGCACTTAAACCCCCTTCCTAACCAGACCAATTTTCAGCTTTCGGTGCGCTCACATTTTGAATGACAATTACTCATGCAACACTGTACCCATGTGAAATTTTTGTCCTTTTTTTCACACAAATAGAGCTTTCTTTTGGTGGCAATTAATCACTGCAGGGTTTTTTATTTTTTGCGCTATAAAATGAAAAAAATACAGAAAATTTTGTAAAAAAAAAGAAATACATTTTTCTTTGTTTCTGTTATAAAGTTTTGCAAAATTAGTAACTTTTCTTCATAAATTTTGGCCATAATATATACTGCTACATATCTTTGGTAAAAAAACAAAAACAAATTGGTGTATATTATTTGGTCTTTGTGAAAGTTAGAGGCCACAAACTATGGTGCCAATCACTGAAAATTGATCACACCTGAAGTACTGACGGCCTATCCCGTTTCTTGAGATCCTAACAAGCCAGGACAACACAAATACCCCCCAAATGACCCCTTTTTGGAAAGTAGACATTCCAATGTATATAGTAAGAGGCATGATGAGTTTTTTAAAGTTGTAATTTTTTCCCCACAATTCTTTACAAAAATCAAGATTTTATTTCTTTTTTTTTCCCCTCACAAAATTGTCATATTAGCAGGTTATTTCTCACACACAGCCTATGCATACCACAAATTACACCCAAAAACACGTTCTGCTATTCCTGAGTATGGCAATACCATATGTGAGACTTTTACACAATGTGGCCACATACAGAGGCCCAACATGCAGGGAGCACCTTCAGGCGTTCTAGGAGCATAAATTACACATCTAATTTCCTGACTACCTCTTGCACCTTTGAAGGCCCTGGAGCACCAGGACAATGGAAACGCTCCAAAAATGACCCCATTTTGGAAAGAAAACACCAATGTATATTCTGAGGCATAATGAGTATTTTGAATGGTTCATTTTTTTCTACAAGTTTTTGGGAAAATGTGGAAAAAAAAATGAAAACGCATTTTTTTTTTTTTTTACACAAAGTTGTATATTTATACAATATTTCTAACACATAGCAAAAATTACACCCCAAAATAGATTCCCCTACTCCTAAGTATAGCGATACCACATGTATGAGACTTTTCCACAGCCTGGCCACAGAGAGAGGCCCAACATGCAAGGAGCGCCATCAGGTGTTCTAGGGGCATACATTTCTCAACTCTAATTTGACTACCAATTACACTTTTGTGAGGCACTGTAGTGGCATGGTTGAGCCATGAATGTGGATGGCTGAGTACAACAGGGTAATGGTGAGTATGGGCAAGTATGGCCGAGTACTGCCGAGTATGGCTGATGGTGGATGGGATGGCTGAGCATGGGTGGATGAGTATGGATGGATGAGTATGACAGAGTGATGGATGAGCATGAATGGTTGGCTGGATGGGTATGACTGAGGGATGGCCGAGCATGGATGGATGTTGCTGCAAATGGGCACAGAGCAGCGCTGTGGGCACTACAGATCCAGCCCACAGCGCTGCTGCAACTGATCTGCCCTCTCCGCTCACACTGTACTAATCGGTACAGAGAGGGGAGGGAGGAATCGGACATGACGCCGGTTTGTTTACAAGTGATCGCTCCGTCATTTGACAAAGTGATCACGTGGTAAACGGCTGCTGTCAGCGGCCATTTACCATGATCCAGTCACTGATACCCCCATGTGCACGCCCCAGGGGGTGCGCGATTCTGGGAGGACGTCAATGTATCGCCCTCCCAGAGTTAGAGCCGCGCTGTAGCCGTCATTCGGCTATGTCGCGGTTGTTAAGTGGTAAAAATACCTGTGTTACCCCCTTGAAGCCGACGCAACACACATATGCAGCCCCACCGCAAAGGGCTTTTTTCTGTGGGGCCGCATATATGCACATCTACAGAGTGCTTCCAGCACTTAGACCGGTTTCTCACTGAGAGCCCTGTACTAACGATCGGGAGCTGGATCTCCCGATTACGGGTCACCCGATTGCTGTGGTAGCCTCTGATTGGCTACCACAGTGATCAGTCACTCTGATTCCCGCCCCTGTGTTTCTCGCTCTATCAATGGAGGAGAGAGATATATTGCATCTTTCTCTCTCCTTGCATAGAGAAAAGTGTATTTAAAAATAAAATTTAAAAAATGCCTAGATCAAGGTTAGATCAGGTTTGGTTAGTGTCAGGGCTAGTGCTTGGGTCAAGTAAGGGTCAAAAGGTCAGGGTCAGTATATTTTGGGCAGGATTTTTTTTTAATTAGTATCAGTTAGTTAATGTCAGTGTCAGTGTGTCTTAGGTAGGGGAAAAAAATAAAAAAGCAAAATGCGCACTATTGTTTTTTCTTTACTATTTTGGGTCAGTTTTCCTTAGGAAAAATCCAGTAGATATCATTCATAACTATTTACTAGGGATGAGCTTCGAGTTAGAGTTGAACTTATGTTCATCTCGAACATTGCCTGTTCGCCGAACAGCGAATTTGGGGTGTTCGCGGCAAATTCGTAAAGCTGCGGAACACCCTGTAAAAGTCTATGGGAGAAATCGAAAGTGCTAATTTTAAAGGCTTATATGCAAGTTAGTGTCATAAAAAGAGTTTGGGGACCCGGGTCCTGCCCCACAGGACATGTATCAATGCGGAAAAAAACGTTTTAAAAACTGACGTTTTTTCAGGAGCAATGATTTTAATAATTCTTAAAGTGAAACAATAAAAGTGAAATATTCCTTTACATTTTGTACCTAGGGAGTGTGTGTAGTATGCCTGTAAAGTAGCGCTCGTTTCCCGTGCTTAGAACTGTCCCTGCACAAAGTGTCATTTTTAACAAAGGGGACCCCCAGATCCCCGCCCCCCCTATGTGAATTGGTAAGGGGTACATTGTACCCCTACCATTTAACAAATAAAGTGTAAAAAAAAAAATGTAAAAAAAACACACACAGACACTGTTGGGAAAAGTCCTTTATTTAAAAAAATAATTAAAAAAAATAAAGATTCCAGCAGTGGTAATCCACTCTCGGTATCCTGCGATGGATGATCTCTCCTCTCCGGGGTCCAGCGATGGATGATCTCTCCTCTCCGGGGTCCAGCGATGGATGATCTCTCCTCTCCGGGGTCCAGCGATGGATGAGTTCTCCTCTCCGGGTTCCAGGCTCCAACGATGATGTCCAGCACAGCGAGGAACAGCAAGCATCCTGTCTCCACCAGAGACACCCCGGCAGCCTGACAGGTCTCTTATGTAGCCGAGGGCGGGGCCACCCATCACGTGACCAAGTTCCCCTCTGACGCAAGGGGAAACCCGGGCTTCCCCAGTGACGTGCGGATGACCCCGCCCCCCTCTGATGCAACGGAAACCTGCATTACATCAGAGGGGGGCAGGGTCACGTGACGGGTGGCCCCGTCCTCGGCTACATAAGAGACCTGTCAGGCTGCCGGGATTCCCGGGGTGTCTCCGGTGGAGACAGGATTCTTGCTGTTCCTCGCTGCGCTGGACATCATCGTTGGAGCCTGGAGAGGAGAGATCATCCATCGTTGGACCCCGGAGAGGCGATCACCCATCGCAGGATACCGAGAGTGGATTACCACCGCTGGAATCTTTTTTTTTTCTTTTTTAATAAAAGGACTTTTCCCCAACGGTGTCTGAGTGTTTTATTTTACAATTTTTTACACTTTCTTTGTGAAATGGTAGGGGTACAATATACCCCTTACCAATTCACATGGGGGGCCAGGATCTGGGGGTCCCCTTTGTTAAAGGGGTCTTCCAGATTCCGATAAGCCCCCCCGCCCACAGACCCTCACAACCACCGGGCAAGGGTTGTGGGGATGAGGCCCTTGTCCCCATTAACATGGGGACATGGTGCTTTGATGGGTCAAAGAGCCCCAAAGCATCCTTCCATGTTGAGGGCATGTGGCCTGGTACGGTTCAGGAGAGGGGGGGCGCTCTCTCGCCCCCCTCTTTTCCTGCGGCCTGCCAGGTTGCGTGCTCGGATAAAGGGTCTGGTATGAACTTAAATTTGGCTTGGAGTTCCCCTTAAAATCCATACCAGACCTGAAGGGTCACTGCTCCCGAAAAAACAGCCGTTTTTAAAACTTTTTTTTGCCTTGATACATGATCCCTGGGGCAGGACCCGGGTCCCCAAACACTTTTTATGACAATAACTTGCATATAAGCCTTTAAAATTAGCACTTTAGATTTTTCATGTTCGAGTCCCTTAGACTTTAACGGTGTTCAGATGTTCGAACAAATTTATTGCCTGTTCGTAGGTTCTGGTGCGAACCAAACTGGGGGGTGTTCGGCTCATCCCTACTATTTACCACCAGATGAAAGCCAAATTTGTCCTGCATAAAACAAGGTATAATCCACCTGGATGCACAAAGTAGTTGTGATCTGTACGGTTTTACGAACACGTCAAAGTTGCAAAACTGACAGACCAGGCAAGGAGAGCATTAATCACAGAAGCAGGCATGAGCAACTCTGGAGGAGCTGCAGAGATCCACAGCACAGGTGGGAGAATCTGTCCACGGGACATTAGTCATGCACTACACACATCTGGCCTTTATGGAAGAGTGGCAAGAAGAAAGCCACATGTGGAAGAAGGTGCTCTTCTCAGATGAGACGAAAATTTTACTTTTTGGCCTAGAAGCAAAACGCTTTGTGTGGTGGAAAATGAACACTTCACATCACCCTGAACACACCATCCCCACTGTGAAACATGGTGGTGGCAGCAGCATCATGTTGTAGGGATGCTTTCCTTCAGGAGGGACAGGGAAGCTGGTCAACATTCATGGGTAGATGGATGGAGCCAAATACAGGGCAATCTTAGAAGAAAACCTGTTAGAGTCTGCAAAAGACTCCAACACCTTCCAGCAGGAAAAGGACCCTAAACATACAGCCAGAGCTACAATGGACTGGTTTAGATCAACGCATACAAAAATGTGTTAAAATAGCCCAGTCAAAGTCCAGACCTAAATCCAATTGAGAATCTGTGGCAAGACTTGAAAATTGCTGTTCACAGATACTCTCCATCCAATCTTATAGAGCTTGAGCTATTATGCAAAGAAGAATGGGCAAAAATGTCCCTCTCTAGATGTGCAAAGCTGGTAAAGACATACCCAAAAAGACTTGCAGATGTTATTGCAGTGAAAGGTGGTTCTACAAAGTACTGACTCAGGGGGGCTGAATACAAATGCACGCCACACTTTTCAGATATTTGTAAAACATTTTGAAGACCATTTACCATTTTCCTTCCACTTCACAATTATGTGCCACTTTGTGTAGGTCTGTCACATAAAATCCCAATAAAATACATTTACGTGTTTGGTTGTAACATGACAAAATGTGGAAAATGTCAAAGGGTGTGAATACTTTTTCAAGGCACTGTAACTTTCCTGAAAAATACCTAAAGCTGGGCTCTTCACGCAACAAAGCTAGAACTTATACAACGTTAACGCTCAGAGATACTTGAAATGCCAACCAGGTGGAAAATTAGAGACCATTTAGTAGATGTTGAAAACGGGAAATGCTGCCCTCTTGAGATTGTATGTCTTTAGATTTCCCCAAAGTGCACAAAGGCCTAGTGGATTACCGTTATCGTTTATCGAATATAAAAACAAGTGAATTCATACTCCCATATGCCAAGCTATGAAAGCATAGGGTAGTGCCCTACGCTTTCATATCTTGGCGTTTACTGGATATAAAAACGAGTGCATACTCCCAAACTATAACGCTAATACACTAGGCCTTTGCGCCCTTTGTTTGTTCAATGCTGGACACTGATCATAATCTTTGCTAAAGAGTTCTGGGAGTATATAACAGTATATGCACATACAATGTAAAAAAGAATCTAGTTTAAGGCTTTAAATACCGCAATTCAAAACAGAGGAAAAAAAATGTAAAAATCTCACTTACTTTAGCAGTACATGCACTGCATCGTTGTCGATCTTCATTACTAGAACCCTGTTTGAAGAAACATTTTTTTAAAAACAGATCATGAACAATACAAAAATGTTCATTTTTCTGGCTGGGTAAAATGTGCGTTTAGCCAGAGAAATAATGAGAAATGAATGTTTTATTATTTCAAATCTGGTTCACATTTGACAGTTGGCATCTGTTGCCTTTACTATTTCCATTTTCTAAAAATGGTCTAAGACTACTCCCCGAGTCAACATGGTTACACATACAGTTGATTATAGACCAATATGGACAAAAGTGAAAAGTGACTCAATACACTCTAGATGGTAATTTGTGTTCATTCGTCTCCAAAACATATATAGTACCTGTAGAGCCTTGATTGTATTGGATTTTAGAAGAAAAAAAACACAACAGTTGTACATTTTCTGCTCATTCTAAATAGTTCTTTTGAAATTTCCAGGAGTTCAATAAAATTAATAAAAATAATAAAAAAGTTGATCCTTGTCAGTGCATAAAACACTATAGTTTTTTTTAGTAACAGATGGAAGTCATAATCAGACATGTATTAGTGGAATAAAAACCTAAAATGTAGCTAGTGCACTACTTGGAAAGGCTTTTTAATGTATTGTAAAACGCCACCAAAGATTCATGTGTAACCATTGTTCAACTACTTGTAGCATTCTGAATGTGACCTTGTGACCTTTGTTTATCATGTTGAGAAAATAGAGTTTGCATTAAAATGGAATGATCTGTAACCCAGAACATCTTGGAATAGAGCTACAGCACATACAGAGAGCCAGCTATAATGGAGCAGCATCTGCTAAAGATGTTCTTGAGCAGATCCTACTAAAGTCTTTCCAGGCTCAAAACATTCCCTTTCCAGGGAAAGATTACATGTCAGAGCTGGCTTTAGGACAGCCTTCAAACATTTCAATACAAGAAGAAAATGACTAAACCAAAATACAGGCTGGCTTAGTGGTCATATAATCTTAATGCTGCACCATCAAGAAGGCGGTGAATGAGAAGATCTTTTGATATAAGGCTTCCCAAAAAAAAAAAAGTCAAGTGCTAATACCATTTTTTAGTCCATTTAATGTGTGTATACTTCAATACAAGCATTTTATATTAACTTATTGACAAGGCCATTTTTTGATACAGCACTGCATTTTTCACCCCTGATGACATCTGAGACAAAACGCGTCGGGTGAAGTTTGGTCACGTCACCATATCAGACAGACAGTTAGCCATCTTACTGGTTGGAAACATTGCTAAGGCAATGAGGTTTACACACAATTTTTACTACAATGTTTGTGAGTATTCTGGCTCTCTTGATAAATGATTTTGGTCAGCGATACTGAGCAATGAAGTTTCTTTTTGCCCATTCCCATATGTTGGTGTGGCAAATTCCTGCCCGAGGTGGATTGCGTCTGGTTTCCAGTGATCAATCATCTCGCATGTATGGGGAATTGGAGTCAGAGTGAGTAACTCAAAGCACATTTGACTACTTTTGATTAAGTGATCAAGGGTCAGTGTGAACCTTTCATCTTGGTGGCGGGATCCCTTTATACTCTTGTGTGGACCAGCACTGAATGGACTTTTTATTGGAGAGGTTTTACTTTTAAAATATCTGGACTATGATGAGGGCATAAGCGCTGCATTTGTGTTATTTTTTATTTTTTTTCCATAAAGTTTTATTGAGCAAATTCACAAGCATCTCAGTACAAAGTAGAAAACAGAACAAGTGCATTCAAGGAGAATCAGTTTTTGGTACAACATAAACAAACATTACAGGCAGGTGTGTAATTGTCTCCAGTTTTTGTAAAAGTGTGAATGAGGGTGCATATGGGCCGGAGCCATTATTAATTTGAATCGCGTGCCGGCCGCCTGCTAACCTTGCTGCATTTCTTATTGTTTCCGACACCAAAAAGACGGTGTCTAAAGGCTAGTAATAGAGGGGTAGGGGGAGGGGAACCGTACCCACTCGTGTGAAGGGGGTATGGGACTGAAGGGGGGTAGGAAACGGGGAAGAGGGATCAGAGAAGAGGGAGCAGGAGCAAAGAAAAGGGGGGCCACAGGTGGTGTATTAATGGGGGTCGGAGAGCATTTGTAGTAGAAAAGAGAGGGGAGATTTTGGAGAGAGCTAGGGAGCAGCGAGAGGAATAGGAGCGAAATAACGAGGAAAAGGAAAGAGAGAGAAAGAGAAAAAGAGAAAAAAAAAAGAAAAAAAAGGGAAAAGAAAAAAAAAAAAAAAAAAAAAGGGAAAAAAAAAAAGACCGGGGGGGGGGAGGAGGTGGGATAGGGGTAAGGGTGAGGATGAAGGTGCGGGGAGTGACCACTCGCTTGGGCCTCTGTATGTGAGAGGGGAGTAGAGCCCCTCAAAGCTCGTACATTAGTCAGGGGGAACATGCTGCTTGTATTCAGCTGTTGTTTTGAAATGTAACCAGCAGGACCAAGTAAACGAGAAATTCTCCAGTCTCTCTTGCGAGATGTGGATCAGTTCTTCCATGTCGCAAATTCTAGAGATGGACACAAACCATTCTTTAAGTGGCGGTGCATGGCAGGAGCGCCAGTGTTTGGGGATGCATAACCTAGCAGCATTCACCATGTGCATGGCCAGGGATTTAAAGTAATCTTTTCTCGAGAGAGAAGTGTGATGCAGGAGGAATTGTGCTGGTGTAAAGTCCAAGGTATATGTGGTGATCGATGCGATGCATCTGTGTACCTCCCTCCAAAAGGGTTGGATGTGTGAACATTCCCACCAAATGTGTACCATGGTTCCCACCTCTGTATTGCATCTCCAGCATATATTGGAGGTTGAAGGGGCAAATTTATGCAAGAGAGATGGGGTTCTGTACCATCTAGTGAGCACTTTGTACCCGTTTTCCTGTATGGCAACATTCAACGACCCCCTATGTGCGTATTCATGAATTCTTGTCCATTCAGTTGGTGACAGGGGGGTAGGTAGGTCTCTGTTCCATGAGGTCTGTGATGGCGAAAGGGTGGAGTCACTAGGTTCTATAAGCAAGGCGTAGAGAAGGGAAATAAGGTGTCGTTGGGGGGTTCTACGATAGCAGAGAGTTTCGAAAGGGGTAAGTGGTCTTGTCCAGCTATCACGTGCTGTATGTGTGGATAGAAAGTGACATATTTGTCTGTAAGTCCAGAAGGAGAAGGTAGAGGTGTTGGAAATTAGCCTAAGATCCTCTATCGAGGCGAGTTTGCCGTCAGTGTACAGTTGGGAGGCAAAGATGTCTTGAAACGGCCATTCTTGTTTGAGGAAGGAAGGTGACTCGCCTGGGATAAAGTCGGGGTTTCCTCTCAGCGTAGTCAGCGGGCCCGGGGTGGGTGAAAGGGAGTCTCCGGTCGAGGACGACCTAAGAAGCTTCAAGGAAGTGTGAATGAAGGGATGTGAGGACAAGGACTGTGGCCATTGTTTCGGGGACAGCCATGGGAGAAGACGTAGAGGAATGGGTGAGAAAGAGTCTTCAATAGAGACCCAGATCTTCTCTAGGGGGTGAATGGACCAGTCCGTGATTCTCGTAAGAGGGCAAGCCACAAAATATTTATACAGGTCTGGGAGAGCAATACCCCCTTTAGGCTTGGGCAAGGTGAGTCTGGCATATTTGATTCTAGGAGGGGAGCCTTTCCATAAAAAGGTCGAGCATGCCTTCCGATAGGAGGAAAAGAATCCTGCGGGGATATGCATTGGGATGGTTTGGATCAAATACAACATACGTGGTAGTAGAATCATTTAGATCAGAGCAGCTCGACCAAACCATGAGGCGTTCAATGTAGACCACTCCAAAAAATGGTCTTGGGCTTTTTTCAGGGCAGGGTGGAAATTGAGGGCGTACAGATCTTTGAGGCAGGGCGGGATCCGAATCCCAAGATAGGAAATAGCAGTCTTTTCCCAGTGGAACGGGAAAGATTCCCGGCAGTGGGTGGCTTCCTGTGGTGGGAGGGTGATATTCAGGGCGTGGGACTTTGTATAGTTAATTTTAAGGTTTGAAATTGTACCAAAGGCTTCCAAGTCATGTAAGAGAGATGGAAGAGAGGTTCGTGGGGATATGAGGGAGAGCAGAATGTCATCCGCGAAAGCAGCGACTTTAAATTCTCTACCTTTGACCACCACTCCCCTAACATCCGGGTTTTCTCTAAGTTTGTTTAAGAGGGGTTCCAAGGAGAGAATGTAGATCAGGGGGGAGAGGGGACAACCCTGGCGTGTGCCGTTATTAATGGAGAAGGCGTTCGACAGGTGGCCGTTAACTCTCACCGCCGCCGTGGGGTTCGAGTATAATGCCATTATGGAGGTGAGCATGCGGTCTTCCAAACCCACCCCTTTTAGGACCTCTCGAATGTAGTCCCAGGCCACTCTGTCAAACGCCTTCTCCGCATCAAGGGAGAGCAAAAAGCCTGGTGTTTTAGTTGAAGTAAGCCAGTGATGTAAGTTAAGGGTTCGTATGGTGTTGTCCCGTGCCTCCCGGCCTGGGACAAACCCCACCTGGTCATTGGAGATAAGTCCGGGGATCAGAGGTATTAACCTATTGGCCAGTATTTTGGCATAAATTTTTATGTCAACATTAAGGAGTGATATCGGCCTATAATTTGCCACTTGTAGGGGATCCTTCCCCTCCTTAGGAATTACGGTGATGTGAGCCTCTAATAATCTGTTAGGTCGGTCTTGAGGATTGGCCAGGGCATTAAATGTCTGTAGAAGGTTGGGGGTAAAGACATCTGCGAAAGACTTGTAATACTGAAGGGTGTACCCGTCCGGGCCCGGGCTTTTACCCAGCTTCATTTGTTTCAGGGCTGTCTCCAGCTCTCCTGCCGAGAACAGTCCCTCCAGGGACTGTGCTTGTTGGGAGGAGAGGGGTTTAGGGCCATAGTGAGAGAGAAAATCCGCAGTGAGCGTTTGGCGTGTCTCCCCCGAGGCTCGGGGTAGCTGGGTGGGGTGAAGGTTGTAGAGCTTGCGATAGAAAGACTCAAATTCCTTCGCAATGTCCTCGCTCTTTGCCAGGAGGGTACCCTGGGGATCGCGTAAGGTATGTATGGTGGACGAGAGTTTGGCCTTCTGAACTGACCGTGCTAAAAGACGTCCACTCTTATTGCCATGTTCATAAAAGACCCTCTGGCCAAGAATGTAACGCCTTCTCGCGCGTTTACCTAATTCATCTGCAAGAAGTGTACGGCACTTGGTCAGTTCCTGTAGAGTGTTCTGGGCTTGTATCTTCTTATGGGACAGTTCTAGTACTCTAATCCTTTTGAGAAGAGTATTCACTCTCTCCTGGTAAGCTTTTTTGGCCTGTGAATTCAGGGCAAGCAATTCTCCCCGTACCACGCATTTGTGAGCTTCCCATATGGATATTGGAGAAATGTCAGGGTTAGCATTTTCTTGGAAATATAGCTTGATGCATGAGCGAATGCGCTCTAATGAGGTCGGGTCTGTCAGGAATGAGGGGTTGAAACGCCAAATCTTAGTCTTGGGGTATGTTTCCGGGAATGATAATGTGACTGTGATGGGGTTATGATCTGATAGGAACATCGGTTCAATGGAGGAATGTTGGAGGGCGGGGAGGTCGGTCTGAGATAAAAAGAAAAAATCAATTCTGGAATATTTCTGGTGGGGGGCCGAGAAGTAGGTGTAGTCTTTAGTTGAGGGATAGAGGGTGCGCCACGCATCATGAAGGGCCAGGGTTTGTAGTTGGGCATTTGCCGTAATGCCTTATAAGGTAGAGAAGTCGAGGCTGTGGAAGTGTCTAGGAAGGGGTTTAGGGGCACGTTGAAGTCGCCTCCCAGGAGGACCAGGCCGCTCTGGAACGAGGATAAAAGGGCACACGTCTTGCGAAAAAAGGAAACCTGGTGGTCGTTAGGGCAATAAATATTAGCCAGTGTGATAGGTTTAGAAGCATAAGTTCCCTTAAGGAAGATAAATCTACCTTCTGGGTCCGCTAGAGAGTCAGACAGGAGGAAATTGGCATGTTTTGAAATGAGAATCGAGACCCCTTTGGTTTTGGCGACCGGGTTAGTGGCATGTAGGGCAGAGCGATATATGTGATTAGCCAGTTTCGGGATAGCATCAGATCGAAAGTGTGTCTCCTGCAGAAAGATAAAGTGAGCCTTGTGTTTTGTGAGCGAAGCTAACACTTGTGACCTTTTTTCTGGTACATTCAGGCCTTTTGTGTTCAGGGAAACACAATTCAGAGTCAGTGGAATATCAGTCCTAGGGGGGGTCTGCATTGTGAAGAGGTAGAAAGGGTTGAAGATATGTATCTGGTAGTCGAGAGGGTTAGAGTCGGTCTTTAGAGGATGGGTGCGAGGGTCACTCCCCTGGGGCAAGGGAGAAAGGGGAGGGGACACAGGGGAAAAGGTAGGGTGGGAGAGAAAGACACACAGATGAAAAGGTCAGGAGGAGTTGGGGGTAGTAAGATTCAGGAGGATCAGATTAGAAAAAGGAGGAGAAAGAAGAAGAGTAGGGGGATCAGGGCCAAGAGAGGGAAGAAAGGGGGGCGAGAAGAAGCAAAGAATGACGAGGGGTAAAAGCAGGCTATGTGGGCCAAGGGTAGGGAGAGAGATAAGGGGAGGGGAAAAGAAAACCAGAGGTGGGTGTAGCTAAGCCACCCACCTGTAAGAGCCAAGGGAAAACCTGGAGTGTCAGCTGCGTCTCAGTGAGACCGCTGTGTGGGGGTAGTAGTGTGAGCGGCAACCACAGCCTACCTGTGGACCGGGAGTCTGGGTGAAGCGGATGAGGGGTCCCGCTAATAGCGAGAACCCAAAAAGCGTACCAGGGAGCCTACCATGAGGAGCAAGCTACAGGGGGTTCAAATGTCGAGTGTGTAGGGACATCACATAAACCAACATAACATAACAAAACATAACCTTCTCCAGCTCGCGGGGCTGGAGTCAATAAAAGCAACCCGTACTATTTAGAAAGTAAAACTTTGAGGTGTATTCAAGAGAAATCAACAACCCATGAGACATGCCGGGAGGGGGGACTCCCTCCTCAAGAGACTGCGTTAGGGCAGACCACGAGGAGGGGGAAGGAGGGAATAGGGGATAGGGGGGGAGGGTGCGGGGACGGATACAGGGAGAAGGGAAAGGGAGGAGAAACGGAAGGGGGGGGGGATAGGAGAGGGGGGAAGGAAGGAGAAAGGGGGGCCGGGGAATGAGACAGGGGGAGGGGGAGAAGTGGGGGATTGGAAATGGGATAAGGGGAGGGGAGAGGGAGGGAAGGAGAGGAGGGAGGGGAGGGGGGAAGGAGGGGGGAGGGGGGGAGGGGAGGAGCAGAGGGAGGGGGGAGGAGTGAAGATAAGGGGGGAAGAGAAATGGGGGGGAAAGATGAGGGGGAAGAAGGGGAGTAATGAGGAAAGAAGGGGAGGGGGAATGAGGAGTGGAGGGGGGGAGGGGGTGAGTGGGGGGGAAGAAGGGTCAAGGGAGGGTGGCCGGGTAGAGCAAAAAGAGAAGGGGGAGGCGGGAGAAGGTGGGGGGAGCAGTATGCGGAGGGGTGAGAAGGGGGTAGGGAAGTGGGGGTGGGCGGAGGGGCCTCCATAATGAGCTAGGGGGGTGATGTCTCCATTCTCGTCCTCGCTTCAGATAGGGAGGGGGGTTCTCAGGTCTCCACATTAAATGGTATCGCCCAAGTCGTACCCTGCCCATCTGATGCCTGGTACATCGCTGGCTTGCAATAGGGGATAGAGGGGAACAAGTGCGAATATGGGACATAAAAAAGCATTGGACGAGGTAAAAAAAAAAAAAACCCTATATTGCAAATCCATTGCCTGTAGGAGCTTAGAATCATCATCCCTGTAGTAAGCGTTCCAGAAGAAGATGATGCGACCGTGTCGCAGGCCGAGGTGCAAGGCAATAGATAGTTCAGGCCTCTCACCTCCGAAGGGGGATGTCTGTGCGGGCTCAGGTTGTTGAAGGGTCTTTAGGTCATCCAGGAAAGGATCTTTGTAGCTGCGTGGGGGGGGGGGGGGCGAATGTCAGAATCTCAGGCCTACGCCCGGGCACTCAGGGGAATCCTCTCCCGGGACCGGTGCAGTTCATGGGGGTGCGCCTATCTTCCGGATGCCAGAGTGTTTAGCCCTTCAGTGTCGACTCCAAGCTCAGGGGGATCTAGGCATATGAGAGGGTCAAGGGCTGCAGGGTAAAAAGGTGTAGATAGCTTTTCCGGGGAGACGCGCTTCCTACAGCCGACGCCTGGGTAAGGCGAGCCCTAGTCAGTCTGCTGTGTGTCATATTGTGAAGCGACCGGGTGCCTCCGGTTGGTTATGCGGTGTGGTGAATCCCGGGAGAGGGGGGAGAGTCACCGTGAGGAGCATTGGGAAGCGGAGTTGCCAGCTGTGGGGTGTAAAGGACCGGGGTGGTAGTAGCGTGTCAATGCCAAATAGGGGTATGGAGATCTCTGACGGGGTAGTGGCTCAGAGAGTAACGTGGAAGCCCGCTAGAGGGGGAGGGAGGGGGGGGGGAGAGAAGGCATACTCACGGACCGCAGACCTCAGTCTATCCGGCAGACAGTCAGTCAATCAGCGTTTCGTTTCACATGCGCTGCGGTGAAGGACTGTGATGTTGCAGGTCTCGGCGTGAGGAGCGGGCAATCGGAGACATCGGTCTACGGTGGCGCTGTCTTTGGCGCGCCGCTTTCGGTGACGGGTGGAGTGAAACAGGGAGCCAGGGTTCTGCTGGAAAGTAGAGCGCGTACCAATCAGGAAGCTCCACATTAGGCAAGTCGAGTTGTTCACAAAATGCTTGAAGGTCCTCCGGTGTGCGAAGTAGGGCGGAGCGCCCCCTTGCGGATGCAGACAGGCCGAATGGGAACTTCCAGCGATACTGGATATTTCTCGCTCGTAAAGCATCTAACAGTGGTCGTAGTGCTCTCCTATTTTGGAGAGTGATCTGTGAAAGATCCTGAAATAGTTTAACCTCCGTGCCATTATAAAGAATACGTCCCCTTTCCCTCGCCTTGCGGAGAATCTCTTCCTTAAGGGGGAAGTTGACTATACAGCATATAATGTCTCTGGGGGGTTCGTTGTCTCGGGGTGCGGGCCTGAGAGCGCGGTGGGCCCTTTCCATATCGATGGGGGAGTCCGCAGGGCGCTCAATCAGGTCATTGAAAATGGCGCTGACGGTTTGCTGTATGGCGGTAGGGTCTACGGTTTCGGGGACCCCCCGTACCCTAACGTTGTGTCTCCTTCCCCGGTTGTCCAGGTCCTCCACGTGTCTATGGAGCTCAAAAACTTGAGCCAGTTGGGAGTCATATGCCGACTGCACCTGGCGAATAGCCGCCGCGTGTGTCTGGGTCGTTTGCTCCACGCTATCCACCCGGTGCGCGACCGCGAGCATTTCGGCCTTCAGGTCTGCTATGGCAGCCGTAACTGTATTTTTAATGTCCGCTGCGACTTTCTCCAAGTCGAATAGGCTGGGAGGAAGGGCCCCGCTGGGGCTGGGAGAGGACAAACCCGGCATGTTGGCGGAGGGCAGGCCGTCCGGCGAGGCCGCGGCTTGGGCCTGTGTTGTCGCGTGGTTCTGTAATGGCGCCGAGGCCTGAAGTTTTTGTGGCCGAAATATATCCGGTATGTGCCTCCCCGAGTGGGTCTGAGAGTCCTTGGAGGTGCGGGAGGTGGACGAGCTCCTGGTAGATCTGTGCATAGCAGGGTCAGGTCGGTAGGCTCCCGTTTATGAGGATTAGTCAGCCCGGTCACACAGGAGCTCTCAAATTAGGCGTCCATCTCGGTCTCCGCTCAGGCCACGCCCCCCGCATTTGTGTTATTTTAACTGACACTTGTGCGGTCATTCAATGCTGTACCCAAATGAAATTTTGAGTTTGTTTCCCTACAAATAGAGCGCTCTTTTGTTGGTATTTAATCACCACTGGGTTCTATTTTTTTCTTTTATAGTGCAAAAAATAAGATTTTTTTTTTACTTTCTGCTATAAAACATTCAATATTTTTTTAAATAAAATTATTATAACTAAGCATATATTGATTGGTTTGCACAAAAGTTAGAGTCTACAAACTATGGGATATTTACTGGAATTTTTTTTATTTTTTTATTTTTTTATTTGTACTAGTAATGGTGGCGATCAGTGACTTAGAGGGACTGCAATATTGCAGTAGACAAATCTGACACTGACACTTTGTAGGAGCCAGTGACACCAATACAGTGATCAGTCCTAAAAATATGCTCTGTCCCTGTGCCAATGACACTGGATAAGAATGGGGTTAAACATCTAGCGTGATCAAAGGGTTAAATGTGTGCCTAACCAGTGTTTTTATGTACTACGTGGGATGTTTTTACTAAGGGATGTGATAGCTTTTCTTCCCCTTCACATCCCCGCTGTCAGGACAGAGCTCTGCATTGTTAACATATGCAGAGCTACATCCAGCCTCTCTCCTCGACCATCAGTGGCATCCATTGGCCAGCACCCCCTGATCGATCGGCTCTGACTAATCATGGCAGAAGTAGCATGCCTCCTACCTGGAAGTGCAGAATCATGTATATATACACACACACACACACACACACACACACACACACAGATTCTGCACAGAACAGCCGCCCTGTAGCAGTAAATCTGCTATGGGGTTTGGGAAGTGGGTTTTGGGAAGTAAAAAGTGTGACAGAAAACTTATCTCCATTGTTTTAGTCATTGCTTATGCATCCCTTAAAACAGAGTAGCAATTATTAACTAAATTCAAGGAGGCATATATTGTCTTACTTGAACTGGATCATATAAAGCTAAACTCTGGGATAAGTAAAGTATTCAGTTTGATTTACTAAAACTGGAGTGTGAACAATTTGGTTTCTATGCAGAGCCACACCAGATTTTGCACTCACCAGTTTTAGTAAATCAACCCCATTGTCTTTTATGAGAAGCAGGTGTATTCTTACTTGAAGCTTCTGGGTCCATTTGTAAAAATGTATTGTGCGAATGCCTTAGCATTTGCAGAGCAGTCTCCAAAAATCCCCATGTGTGATGTGTATTTTCTCTGATTACCAGCTTAATCTAGATTTTCCTGATTGAGACATTTTAGGAAAATACCACACTGTGATCAGTAAACTCATAGGAAGTACACACGTTGGACACAACAGGAATTATTTGCAATAGCGGAGCAAATGCTGATATATTTGCACAATTTTTTTTTTTATTCTTATTACTAGACCCCCAAGTGCACTTTGTGCATTACTACAAATCTGTATAGTAAATGCAGTGTGACACTTTGAAACTATGCAGGAAATTCCTCTAAAAGGGGTCCGGCATTCTGTGTCAATGCACGCAAATGCTGGACTCAGGAGCGTGTTTCTCCCAGGGGGTTTACCGATGCGATGTGGAGCCGGGAGCGCCATCGGGGGGGACCCCAGAAGACAAGGTTCGGGGCCACACTGTGCAAAACGAACCAACCAAGTGGAGGCAAGTATGATTTATTTTTATTTTTTAAATTACAAACCTAACGAAGGTTTACAATCACTTTAAGGCCAGTCACTGCTGCTCGCTTTGTGTAGGGTGACCGATATTGCTGTATACAACATCTCCTGTAGTGTTCTGCAGGTTATCTTGTAATGGGGGGATCCTGGGTCCCTCCCACAGCTCTGCTCTCCACACAGGCTAACACAGGGATGCTTTTATATGGTTATATGCAAGTTATTGCCATAAAAATAAAAAAGTGTTTGGGGACCCGGGTCCTGCCCCAGGGGACATGCATTTTTTGCCTGTACCAAGCATAGGATGCACTATCCATGATACCACATGATATGAGTTCCCAATCTATTCTACATTTTCATTTTTATTTTCAGCGCCTACTGGTCGGTCCTGACCAACATATCCTTTCAGTTTCTTACCTGGTCCTGATCCTCTACTTATCTTATCTTTCTATCATTCTTACTTTCTACTCTCACCAACTTAATCTGGCCTATATACTCATTTACATCCTATTATTCTATCCTTTACCAAGTTTAGGATTCACTACCCATGATATCACATGATATGAGTTCTCTATGTACTCTATATTTTTATTTCCAGTGTATATGGTCGGTTCTGACCAACATATCCCCTCAGCCTCTTACCTGCGCACCCTGTGTATCACTCAGAATTGAATTGCCTACCAGGTAAATTGATCCTGTGTACTTATGCTGCACTTTTATTTTTATCTTTTTCCTGACTTTTACCTTCCTTTGGGTAATGGTTCTTCATTTTCTATGTATCTCACTTCTCTATCATTCCCACATTCTACTCTCACTAATCGAATATGGCTTATAAAAACTTATTAGCATCTTATTATCCTATCCTTTACCAAGTATAAGATGCACTTTGGATACCCATCCTGTTTGAGTCCCTGTCTGCCATTACCACCTCAGCTCCAGTCAGCGACAACCCCCCAGGGAGGTTTTCTTGTTTATGTTGATGCACTGCTACTGCATAGACACAGATAATGTAAGTATTATTGAGAGTGGTTGTGGGGGGTTTATCCTAGGCTATATTACCTCCCTAATATCTTATTTTAAACATTCTTCCCGTGACAGAGTCAGACCTTGCAGATATACGTGTTATTAAATGGATTACAGCATTCAATTTCCATGCACATGCTCCTGAAGAGTGGATAAATCCACGAAATGCATAGAGCTACTATATGCTGTGTACTATATGTTTTAACTATGTAATGATCATCTGTACCATGTGATTTGCATTATTATTGAATGGTAAATTGTAATTGCTGTATGGATATCCTCTGAATGGAATTTATTGGTTCTCTATGTGTACCCATGGGATTACCCTTATGTAACTCATGATTGATCTCCAATAAATGTAAATTTCTCACACCTGCCTGCTTCATATAAAGTCCCAACCTTTAGTCGTCTTGTTCTGTGTCAATTTAATAGGGATGGAGGCAACTGACCTTATCAGGTCACCGCCTCATATAAAGTCCCAAAGTTCTTTCCCTTTCTCAAAAAAAGAAAAAAAAAACTCGGCAGAGACGACCGGAGTGCACCGGGAGTGGCGAATCCGCCACAGAGACCACTTTTATCTTAAAGCAAACCGCACGCCTTTTCTGAAAATACTGGGGTTATGGCAGCTAGCTGCTGCCATAACCCCAGTATTTAACATCAAATTATCGATGTACATGCACGTGAATTTGCGTGAAGTGATTAAAAAGGCATTATAAAAATAAAAATAAAAAACGTTCCTATTTGCACTTTGTGTTTTTCACCAGCATAAGATGTGCATTGATCATGTACCGTATTTTTCGGACCATAAGGCGCACTTAAAATCCTTTTACTTTCTCAAAAATCGCCAGTGCGCCTTATACTGCGGTGCGCCTAATGTATGGATGGGTCGTAGTCGGGAGGTACGGCCATCGTAGTCAGGAGGTACGGCCATCGTAGTCAGGAGGTGTGTGTAGAGGTGTGCACATTCATTCGTTCATTTTCTATACCCGCTGCCCCAAAAATGGCTCCTGGTAAGAGACATGCTTACGAAGCGGATTTCAAACTCAATGCTGTCAGTCACGCAGTACAACATGGAAATAGAGCAGCTGCGAGAGAATTCAACATTAATGAATCTATGGTACGGAAGTGGAGGAAGCAAGAAGACGCCCTGCGCCAGGTAAAGAAGACCAAACTGAGTTTCCGAGGGCACAAAGTGAGGTGGCCACAGTTGGAGGACAAAATCGAACAGTGGGTTATTGAACAGAGAACCGCAGGTAGAAGCGTCTCTACTGTCTCTATTCGACTCAAAGCAACAGCGATAGCAAGCGACATGAAGATCAACGACTTTCGAGGAGGTCCTTCTTGGTGCTTCCGTTTTATGAAAAGGCGTAATCTCTCCATCCGCACAAGAACTCCAGTGTCATCCGAGCTTTCAGGAAGGCCGGAATCATCACCGAACAGCTAGGTAACAGCAACGAGACTGACTCGGATAATGATAACGATGATAACGACGAGAGGGATCCGGGCATGCTTGATGCCGAAATCGCCCAACTGTTAAACTCAGACACCGAAGATGAAGAATTTGATGGATTTGAGGTAGAGGAATAAACTGAAAAAGTGAGTGTATTGTTTTGTATTTTATATAACTGAACAATGTTGAGAGTTATTGTTATTGTGAAAGAGTTGAATAAAGTTTGACTTATCAGACTTATCAGAGTTTTGTTTCATTTAATGCGCCTTATAACCCGGTGCGTCTTATGTACGAACATAAACCCGTTACCAGTCGATCATTGTTGTTGCGCCTTATAACCCGGTGCGCCTTATGGTCCGAAAAATACGGTAGTTTCATGGTGTCATTTTTTGGACTGTATGCATAGTCTATAGTGGAGTAAAATATTCACATTACTTTATCAGCAATTTCTGTTTTTGCTCAAGCATGAGGCATACAGAATGGCACGGCATTGGTCAATGCATGACCTCTATTTGTAGTATAAGAACGGACACTTCCTATGACACTGGCCTAGTCAAAGTCCTGATTTGAATCCCATGAAAATGCTACTGCGAGTGGGGTTTTTGAAAGCGACATATAAAAGATATCAGAAACTGTTAAAAAGGGGGCAATACCAGATTACTGTGGAAAAAGTAAATTCTTGGCCCCAGACACCATTGCTGTTATTCATATTTTTGGTAAATAAAACCGAAAGGCAAAATTTCCTTGAGATTTTATTCAAGTATATTACCTTCATCAGTAGGCACTGTCTGAATGAAAACATAGTATTTACCTTTTTAAGTAGGTTTAAAAAAAAAGGTTAATTTCCATGGGGTATACTTACATTTTCATGTGACTATGTTCCCTGGAGGGAACCTACCTGAGGGACCATTGTTTCGCAGAGGAGAATTTTTTTTAAAATAAAAACAGGGGTACTTTTCGAACGATTTACACAGTTGTAAAGCAGTTGGTTTACAGATATGTCTAATAAAGCAAAAAACTCAAAATACATTATAGTCCTACAAGCAATGATTTCAAGACCGTGAATGATTAGGAAGGGAGCAACTAGGCAGGACATCTGGAATTAATTCACTTTAAAACTTTTATCTAAGTGAAAGTGTGTTAGGAGTAAAAGAGCAATTCCATCATACTACATGGTAATGGTTTGAATTACAAGTATTTGTACAAGCATGGAATAAAATACAATCTGTAAACAAAATCGGATGAAAGATTTACTATAAAGCAAGATTTTTGATAAAAAAAAAACAAAACAAATTTTCCAGTTCATAAATATAAATCTGTCTTACATTTTGGTCAATTTCACAAAGTGCATTGTAACCATTCCCTGGTGATATTTCTAGGGTACTTGCCCAGAAACAGCATTGGATTGCAATACTAGTTTAAGTGCACAAAAAACATGGTTAAATACAGGGGCGCTCACAAGGATCATATGAAGCACAATAGAATGCGGAATACTCAAGTTTGTACTCTAGAGACAGATCATTAGAATGCATAGTATATACACTAATACGTTTAATTTTACACACACATAATTTAGTTTTACCACTTTTTGTGGCATGTAATGTCTAAAGATATGAAGAAACTCTATAGCCATTGACAGGGCTCAAAACTAAAATACTTTATACAAGAAAAAAAAAAAAAAGGGTCGCAAGTAGAGGGGTGGCAAAATTAGCACTATTCAATCACCAAAACTTCCATCTGGCTTCAGCTTGCAGCAATCCAATGTGAAAAAAACAAAAAACAAATCATTTATAGATGCCTGAAAGGGGCTTGGTTTGGAGGGTGATATATATGGAGGCAGGCTTGTGATCTCCCGATGCATATTCACAAAAATATAACATGGTTAGGCTACCAAGTTTCCAGAGCACTGAAGTCAGGAAATAGAGTGGAGAAATTAGACATGTGCTTTGACATTGCTACAAAATGGCCATGAGAAATAAGGACGTGCAAACTGTGCTGATAACAAATAAAAAAAAATACAAAAAAAGTGTAAAACACTTAAAATACACACATAAACTCATAATACATCAATACTATTCATACAAGATTGCAAGCTTTAACAAGCAGGGCCCTCATGCTGTGCAAACTGTTGGCGCTATACAAATCCTGTATAATAAGAATAAAAGTCCATATGCAGAATCAAATCAATAAAAGGACCAAAAAAGTTCAATCCTAACTGCAAATCTTGATGTCAAGTGGCGACTTAGGCTCTGTTTCCACTACTGCAACCCCAAAGTCGCGCAATTTACAGTGCGACTTTGCAATGCGATTTTTGATGCAATGTCATGCGACCGGTGAAAACCCATGCGAGAACAAGTCGCACCGAAGTCAGAACAAAGTAGTCCAAGTCACTGCGACTTGAGTCACACCAATTAGAATGGGGACCATTGAAATACATGGGTTTTGACATGTCCTGTGACTTCATGTGTCAAGTCGCACAACAACTCGCAGTGGAAACAAAGCCTAAGTTCTCTTCAGCTTGCCTTAGGTTATGATGTATCCTTCTAAGTTACGATTAATGGCAGAGAATAAACCAACCATTTTCTTTGAAACCCCAGAGATGCGATTACATAGCTGGATTGAAACAAACAGCCCCTCAAAGCTTGACTGGCCAAGTTATCTCTTCTATAATCTTCAAATTCTGGATATTTACTTTATGCTTCATATCACCCTACATAGGATTATGTCAGGCATTGGCCCTCAGCCCTTCCTTCTCGGTGCTTCGGTTTCTCAGCTGTCCGTTAATTGCCAGTAATTGCCACAGTGGCTCACCTGTTAAATCATCTCCCTCTCGTCAGTCAAGCCCACAGCCAGCCCCTTCTGGATATTTAAACTGCCTGGTTAATTTCTTCAATGCCTTTGCCTCAACATATCTAGAGACTCTCTGCTGTGTTCCTGTTGAAGACTTGCCTGGCTGACGTCCCTTCTAGTTCCTATTCCTGTCTGCTGCCTCTGACTATGCAGATTTCTGGCTTCCTGATTTCCTGGCTTGTTCTTTTTTTTTTTTTTTTTTTATTGAAGAATTTTCAAGCAGGGTAGTACAAAACAAAACAAAACAAAAAGTAAATCAAGCAAGCAATACATTGGTTACATGAAAAACAGGAAAAGGATTTATAGACAATTGTGTGTCAGACAGAGACACAGTCCCTCCCAAGAGACACAAAGCTAAACCCATAGCAATAATCCAGTGGGGTGGTGAAGCATAACTTACTAGGAAAAGTGAGAAAAGGTATGGAAAAGGAGGGGGTAAAGATCGGTGAAATGAATAGAGAGGAAAAGAGAGGATCATCCTGCGGCCATACTAGGATTCTAATATGAAAATGAGATGCAGAAAGGGATAAAGATTAAATCAGATGAAAACAATAAGATATAAAACCATGTATGGCAAAGGCAAGTATTACTTTTAAACCATATTGACCATATTTTCCAATGGTTATCAAACTATTTCTTATTGCCATTCCTAATAGCCAACAGGGATGAGCCGAACACCCCCCTGTTCGGTTCGCACCAGAACCTGCGAACAGACAAAATGTTTGTGTAAACTTTAGAACCCTATTAAATACAATGGACTCGAACGTTCGAAATCTAAAGTGTTAATTATAAAGGCTGATATGCAAGTTATTGTCCTAAAAAGTGTTTGGGGACCCGGGTCCTGCCCCAGGGGACATGTATCAATGCAAAAAAAAGTTTTAAAAACTGCCTTTTTTTCAGGAGCAGTGATTTTAATAATGCTTAAAATGAAAAAATAAAAGTGAAATATTCCTTTAAATTTCGTACCTAGGGGGTGTGTATGATATGCATGTAAAGTGGCGCATGTTTCCCGTGCTTAGAACTGTCCCTGCAAAAAATGTCATTTTTGAAAGAAAAAAAGTCATTTAAAACTGACTTGCTGCTATTAATGAATTGTCGGCTCCCGGCAATACATTCAAAAGTCATTGATAAAAAAAAAAAAAAAAAGCGTGGGGGCTCCCCAGAATTCCATTACCAGGCCCTTCAGGTCTGGAATGGATATTAAGGGGAACCCTGCCGCAAATTTTAAAAAAAATTGACGTGGGGTTCCCCCAAATATCCATTCCAGGCCCTTCAGATCTGGCATGGATTTTAAGGGGAACTCCACCCCAAATTTAAAAAAAAAATGGCGTGGAGTCCCCCTAAAAATCCATACCAGACCCCTTATCCGAGCACGCAACCTGGCCGGCCACAGGGGAAAAGGGGGGGGACGAGAGAGCGGCCCCCCTCCCTCCTGAACCGTACCAGGCCACATGCCCTCAACATGGGGAGGATGTCCCCATGTTGATGGGGACAAGGGCCTCATCCCCACAACCCTTGCCCGGTGGTTGTGGGGGTCTGCGGGCGGGGGGCTTATCGGAATCTGGAAGACCCCTTTAACAAAGGGGACCCCCAGATCCCGGCCCCCCCATGTGAATTGGTAAGGGGGACTTTAGAAGGGGCGGGTCTATACATTTAAAATACTGAGAGGGAGTTCCCCATCAGGTCCGCTCAGGCACAACCAATGAAGGACAGCGCTGGACATCGGGATCGCCGCGGGACACTGGATTTCACAGCTGGAATGTTTTTTTTTTTTTTTTAAATAAAGGACTTTTTCAAGGTGTTTGTGTGTTTTTTTTAAACATTTTTTTACGCTTTCTTCGTGAAATGGTAGGGGTACAATGTACCCCTTACCAATTCACATGGGGGGGGCCGGGATCTGGGGGTCCCCTTTGTTAAAGGGGTCTTCCAGATTCCGATAAGCCCCCCGCCCGCAGACCCCCACAACCACCGGGCAAGGGTTGTGGGGATGAGGCCCTTGTCCCCATCAACATGGGGACATCCTCCCCATGTTGAGGGCATGTGGCCTGGTACGGTTCAGGAGGGAGGGGGGGCTGCGCTCTCGTCCCCCCTTTTCCCCTGCGGCCGGCCAGGTTGCGTGCTCGGATAAGGGGTCTGGTATGGATTTTTAGGGGGACTCCATGCCATTTTTTTAAAATTTGGGGTGGAGTTCCCCTTAAAATCCATGCCAGATCTGAAGGGCCTGGAATGGATATTTGGGGGAACCCCACGTCAATTTTTTTTTAAAATTTGCGGCTGGGTTCCCCTTAATATCCATTCCAGACCTGAAGGGCCTGGTAATTGAATTCTGGGGAACCCCCACGCTTTTTTTTTTTTTTTATCAATGACTTTTGTATGTATTGCCGGGAGCCGACAATTCATTAATAGCCGCAAGTCAGTTTTAAAAGACTTTTTTTCTTTCAAAAATGAAATTTTTTGCAGGGACAGTTCTAAGCACGGGAAACATGCGCCACTTTACATGCATATCATACACACCCCCCAGGTACGAAATTTAAAGGAATATTTCACTTTTATTTTTTCATTTTAAGCATTATTAAAATCACTGCTCCCGAAAAAACGGCCGTTTTTAAAACTTATTTTTGCATTGATACATGTCCCCTGGGGCAGGACCCCGGTCCCCAAACACTTTTTAGGACAATAACTTGCATATAAGCCTTTATAATTAGCACTTTAGATTTCTCCCATAGATTTTTCGAATTTGCCGCGAACACCCCAATTTGTTCGCTGTTCGGCGAACGGGCGAACAGGCAATGTTCGAGTCGAACATGAGTTCGACTCGAACTCGAAGCTCATCCCTAATAGCCAACAAAGATTCATATATATATAGTTTGACTGGGTGATAACCAGTACTCCTGATGCATTCGATGCCTTATCTGCCTTCCAATTTTTCGCAATTAGCGTCCTAGCTGTCAAAAGGATGTGTTACCACTGCTCTGAAGTCGGGGGGGAAGATTTCAATGCCAATATTCAATATTGCTAAGGAAGGGTTGGGACGAGACAAAATTCCAGTGATCCCTGAGATGTAGCGGAAAATGGAGTTCCTGAAACTGGTTAAGTGTCTGCAAGTCCACAACATGTGGAGCAAATTGCCTGTTGCTCCACAATTTCTCCAGCATAATGGGGAACTGTGGGTTCCAAACTTAGAGATTCTGTATGCAGTAAGATACCATCTAAGAGCTATTTTTTGGGACAGCTCCCAGTGGTTAGTACACCTGGACTCTTTATAGAGCGAACCAAGTGCATGCTGCCACTGTGAGACCGAAATATCTATACCAAGGTCAGATTCCCATTTCTTATAGGGTTGAGATTTTATGAATAGTTGTTTATGTTGGAAAAGATTGTAAAAAAGGGAAATACCTTTAGGGGGAGTAGGGTTAGAAGTGTAGAAACGCCAGACCTCTTTTGGGAGATATATCTTATGTGATCCGATAGAACTAAGAAAGTGGGAAATTTGAATATATTTATATTGGTCGGTAGGTGCCAAAGAGAAGAGAACTTCTTCTGTAGGGAAACAAATGGAAGGAGGGAGTTATCCTGATACAGGTCATATATTATCTCGATTCCTCTATCCTGCCAGCCCTTGAGAGATAAGTTAGGGATAATCTGGGAGAGAGTCGTTATGGGCACAGGAACTGCTATTTGGTTGGAAAGTGGGACTGGTATTTTCCTTAGATCTCTCCAGACCGCCAGAGAAGCCTGAATGGTGAGAGGTAGTCCATGCATGGGAAAAGGCTTCCACACATCTATAAGGAGGAGAGATTTAAGATTTGTAGTTGGGCTCAAAGACTGTTCAATACTGTTCCATATAGAGGTTGTTGTTGGGTCAATCCAACTTTTAAGTTGTGTCAGGATGGAAGCGCGAAAGTAGTCTTGAATGTCAACTAATCCCATACCTCCCGCTAACCGGTGTTTAACCAACAGAGTCTTGGAGCATCTCTGTCTTTTAGATCTCCAGATGAAGTTAGAAAGAAGGGCGTTGAGGTCTTTGAGGTGTGAGCTGGATAAGGGGATAGGGATTGTTCTAAATACATAAAGTATTTGAGGAAGGATCAGCATTTTAAAACGCGGCTAATCGACCAGACAAGGACAATTCTATATTGGAAAGTCTTTTGGTTTCTTTGGTTAGTTTGTTAATCAAAGCTGAATAGTTGGTATCCGCTTGGTATCTGCTAGTTGAAGGGGGTCTGCCGTAAGCTTTATTCCTAGGTAAGTGATATTAGATTTACTCCAAGGGAAAGTTGCCTGAAGGTGGTTCTTTAAAGGGGGTGGGATGCCAAGGTCTAGGATAATCGACTTTGTGAAATTAACCTTATAGAAATAAATTTTACTAAAAGTCAGTGAGAGTGTTGTGAGCATGGCGCAGAGATGTAGAGGGGTGGTTAGGAACAGAATTATGTCATCTGCGAATAAGTTAATATCGTGGGACCTTCCTTGAATGGGGGAAGCCCGTAATGTTTGGGACCCGATCCTCTCGGCCAGTGGCTCAATAAGGCTCAATAAGGTGGTTGAAAATCGAGGGAGAAAGAGGGCATCCCTGTCTAGTGCCGTTTGAAATTGAGAAGGTGTTTGATAACATGTTAGAAGTGTAGACTTGGGCACAGGGAGAGGAGTAGAGAGCAAGTATGGCTGAGAGGATGGGTCCTGAGAAACCAAATTTCTGCAGAGTGTGATTCATATATCCCCAATGTATCCGGTCGAATGCCTTCTCCTCATCCAGGGATAGGAGCAGAGAAGGCGTCCAACAGGCTTTAGCATACTGCAAAATCCCAACAACACGCCACGTGGCATCGGACGTCTGCCTTCCTTGAGTGAAGCCTGATTGGTCAGGACCAATTAGAAAGGGGAAAATAGGCAATAACCTGTGTGCCAAAACTTTAGCATACAACTTGACGTCAGTATTGAGTAAAGATATCGGCCAAAAAAGTTCGCTGGATTATTAGGTTCTTTACCTGGTTTGGGGATTGTGACTATATATGCCTTAAGCATCTCAGTGGGAAATGAGGCAGAGGACATTGCAGCAGTAAACACTTCCTGGAGAGTTAGCGTTAGATTATTTTGAAAAAAATTGT
Organism: Rana muscosa; assembly: GCA_029206835.1. Classification (NCBI taxonomy): domain Eukaryota; kingdom Metazoa; phylum Chordata; class Amphibia; order Anura; family Ranidae; genus Rana; species Rana muscosa. The sequence goes on from CM055120.1 coordinate 132,753,661, forward strand.
AGTAATCGTTTGGTAGTCCATCTAGACCAGGTGATTTGCCTAATGGGAGTGATTTAATAATTTTTTTGATCTCAGACTCCGTGATAGGCGAGTTTAGAGATTGTAGTTGTATCTGCGATAGAGAGGGGAGGTTAATTTTTGCTAAAAAAGCTTGGATGTATTCTTCTGTAGGTTGAGGGGTGTTAGTATCATTATGGAGATTGTATAGGGAGGAGTAGTACTCCGCAAAGGAATTAGCTATCTCTTTGGGGTTGATTATTTTGTGCTCATCAATCGGGTGAAGCAGGAAAGGAATTTTCGTTTTGGCCCTGGTAGATTTAAGCCTCTGAGCGAAGAATTAACCTGCCCGGTTACCAAAAGAGTAATGGGCCAGTTTCAGATTTTGAAGATGCTTCTCATACTGTTCAATAAGTAGGAGTCTAAGATCAGAGTGACATTGGGAAAGTTTTTGAGCTATATGTACATCTGGGGTGGATTTATTTTGGGCCTCTAGCGTTTTGATGTCATTAAGGAGTTGGTCCAACCTGTGTGTGCTCTGCCTCTTTTCTCTTGCACAAATCTGCAAAATGATTCCTCTAATAACCACCTTATGGGCACACCATAACATTGCAGGATCAGAGACAGAGACTATATTATCATCAAAGAACTTAGATAAAATATCTGTTACTGTCGCTGCATGAGAGGGCATCTGGAAAACACAAGAGTTGGCCCGCCATATATAAGCAGGGCTAGGTGTGCCCCTCCATCATCGTGATCGAGACAGGTGCATGATCAGACCATGTAATCTCATGGATGGTGGAGGAGGACACCGCTTGTAAAAACATTTTATCAACAAGAATCCAATCAATTCTCGAATAAGAGTTATGTCGAGCAGAGTGGTATGTGTAATCCTTCTCATTTGCATGCAGGCATCTCCAGACATCAAAAATGTCCTCTGAGTGAAGCAGATTTTGAAGCTGAGGAGGAGGACGTTTAGCTTTAGAGGAAGAGTCTATTGTGTGATCAACAGTTAGGTTATGGTTGCCACAGATTATCAGGGAGCCTTTTCAAAGTGTGGCAATTTTACTGTATAACCTTTTTAGGAATCGGAATTGGTGGGAGTTTGGAGCGTACAAGTTATCAATGGTAAAAGGTTTGTTGTTGAGTTCTCCCACCAATATGAGATATCTTCCTTCCGGGTCAGCGTGGGTGTCTGTCAGGCTAAAGGCTACCGAGTCTCTGATAGCAATCAGTACTCCTTTCTGTTTGGTAGGAGCTGAAGCCATAAAGATGTGTGGAAATTGTTTGTGGTGAAAATGGGGAGGTTTGTCAGACAGGAAATGCGTCTCTTGGATACAAAGGACATAAGCCTGGAGTTTGAGTGCTTCTCTCCATACCGAGGCTCTTTTGGCCGGGTGGTTGAGGCCGTTCACATTGAAGGAAGTCATTTTAAGCGCCATTTGTACACAAGAAAAGTAGATGATGACAATACCTTATCTTCAATGGTGAGGGGGTCTTTCTTCATGAAGATCAGGCAGTGGGCAGAATGAGTCAAGGCGATCCTCTTCACATAAGAGGAAGTGCAGAGTTTCTGGCACAGGTCAGACCAGCAATGGGGCAGAGAAAGTTGAATAGAAGGAGAAAAAGTCAAAAAACATAAAAAAACAGTAGGTATTGCAGTGTAAAAAGCATGTTCAAACAAGAACCAGAGGGTAGACTTGGTACCCAAAACTTGGTGGAGGGGGAACAAAAATAAAAGAGAACCAGCGAACTGAGTGCTCCAGAACACATCAGGAACATTGACATATAAACGGTTGTTGACATTTCAATATGGGTGATTATGAGGTGTGTTTTTTGACGCTTTTCTTCTTCGACACCGTTTGCCATTCGTACTGTGCGCTGAGCCTCATAGTTGGTGAAGGCTCTGCAGGAGCTTTTTCTGGAAGAATATCCAGTGAGCGTAGCAGTGTAAGCCCTTCCTCAATCTCCGTGATCACAGTATTTATACCATCATGTGTAAGAGTTAGCTTAACTGGGTACCCCAGCGATATGGGATATTGTGGTTACGAAGTGCCTTGGTCACCGGCAGCAGGGATTTGCGCTTTTGCATCGTGAATTGCGATAGGTCCGCAAAAAGTTGGATATGAGCAAATTGTTCCGGAGGTTGCTGAGTTTTGCGGAATGCAATCATTAGTTGTTTCTTAACTTGGTAGAAATGTACTCGCATCAAGACATCTCTGGGAATATTGTCTGGGAGGTTGGACGGTTTAGGCAGTCTATGGATGCAGTCTACTTGCATTTCTGACTCAGAAACAGATGGAAGGAACTGCTTTAATAGATCGCGGGCATACTGCTGGAGTTGTGATGGGAGTATGGTCTCAGGAACCCCGATTTTAACATAGTTTCTCCTTGACCCATCCTCAAGGTCAGCGACCTTTGCCCCAAGCCAAGAAAGTTCATCTGCATGATCAGCGTGGGCATCAGAGTATTCTGGGATGATGCAAATTCCCCCATTTTTCCCTCAATGTGATCCACCCTTCCTCCCAAATCTCCTATGTCGGATTTGAAGTTTTGCATACATTGCATCAAGTCAGCATGCATGGAGCTGCGGAGGGAGACAAGCATGTCTTTAAGTGTAGTGTCAGACACAGGCTGACCTGATGTGGGAAACGATGTGAAGGGATCGATCAGCTCCCTCGTGTCCTCCATGGGGTCATGTGCTGTGCTCACCTGTCTGGTGTTGACTTCCAGGCGAGGCTTGGATTTTGCAGGGCTGCGGGATGAAGGGGTAGATGCCGCTGGAGATGTCTGCGCCTGGCCTGAGTGCTATCCTGGGCTAGATGCTGTGGACCGTGAACTGCAGGAGGAAGATGGCGAGATGTTCCCCACGCCGGCGGCATCTTGGGGAGGCTTGCGGCCTTTTGACGGATAGAAATCATCCAGTTTTTTAGGTTGCGTTTGGTCTTTTCGCTTGCGGGTCATCTCGCAAGTGTCACGGGCCCCTTGGACAGGGTATAGAGGAGGATTCGGCCGGTGGTGTCGTCCCAGTTGTTAGCGGTTCCCGTGTCTGGAGCAGAGCTGTGCAGTCACACGTCCATTCAGTTGCGCGGTAGTCACGCCCCACGTAGATTTCCTGGCTTGTTCTGACTACACGATTTGGCTACGTTTATTAGTTGTACCATTTTTATCATTTTATTAAAAAGGTGTGATTTTTACTGCATATTCTGTGTCCATCTGTTTCATGGATCCTGACAAATTTATAGAATAATGTTGCATTTGCTGAAAAAAAAAAAGAAGAAGAAGTTTTACAGGTTTCCTTGGAATCATCATCACACATTTTCCCCCACTGTGTCTCTGTCCCAGTCAGGGGTCAGGCTCAGACCAGTAGCTATAGCAGAAGAGAGACCTTCCACCAGCCAGCAGGATAAGTACACCCTGGCAGATGACAGGGGCTCACTCGAGGCACGGGGTCCAAGCCCTAACCAGTATTCAAAGCTCCTGATGGAGATGGATTTTGCTGCATGTTAGTACAAGGTTTGCATCCTCTGGCTTGCCAACTTCCTTGTGCGGAAATCCGGAGTCCAGCAACAGATATAGCAGGTACGGATCAAGCAAAAAAATGTAGTCGGTAAACAAGCCAAAAGCTTGGCAACAAGTGATTGCAGGTTAGGATTAAGCAGAAGAAGCATAGTTGAAGAACAAGCCAAAAGGTCAGTAACAAGTGGCAGTGAAGAGAAGAACAGGTGCAGGTACACAAAGGAGTAAGATATTGGCTGAAGCACAATAATCTGGCAAAACTGAAGTGCAGAATTATGGCTTAAAATCGATCGAGGAAAGTTACTGCATGCTATAAAAATAAAAAAAATCAGGCACGAGGTTGCATAGTTCTTGACATCTTCGGTGTAACCAGGCCACCAAAAGCAATGTGATAAAAGTTTTTCCCATCTTAGAAACCACAAAATTCCCAGCAAGTTTAAAGTCATGCACTAACCTGAGGGCTTATACCTGAACCAATTCAGGTACATAGACACAACGTGCTTGAGTCCAAAAGACGTTTTTGTACTCAAGGTTAATGTCCTTCAGAGGATGATTGAGAAGTAGTTCATTCTCATACCCCACCGCAAGCAGAATATACAAGGCAATGGGAATTGTTCGAGAATATAAATCACGGACACAGAAGGACAATTCTGCCTGCTTCACTCATATAGAAGGATGTCAATTGAACTAGTTACCGTATACTTTTCTCTTAAAAGCCCAATAATCGGCTAGATCCATATGACACATACCAAAGGCTGAAATTTAAGAAATTTGCTTTGCCTCCAGTCTACAGCAGTGTCATTAGTGTAAAGGCCCATTAATGGTAGTATTTGCTCACATTACTTGACAAAGAGAAAAAAGGAAAAATAAAATGGATTGACTCAGTGTTGTGAGAAATACTTTTAGATGAGTAATCTTGGTTTGGCATTCAGAAAAGTGGCATGATTTCATATAAAACAGAATTTGTCTAGCCACAGGATTATTTAAAACACCCACATAAAGACAGCACAACCAATAACTTTACTTTTAGTACTTTCATTGTATTTAATAATAACAGCTTAAAGAACAGAAACAAAACTTAAAGTGGTTGTAAAGGATCGTTTTTTTTTTTTTTTTTTTAAATAAACATATCAAACTTGCCTTCACTGTGCAGCTTGTTTTGCACAGAGTGGCCCCGATCGTCCATTTCTGGGGTCCCATGGCGGCTCTTCCCTGCATTAGATAACCCCCTTGGACAAGCGCTCTCCCGAGGGGGTTACCTTGCGGGAGCGCTCCCGAGTCCAGCACTTGCGTCCACAGACACGAATGCTGGACTCAGCCCTGCCCACCGACACCAAGTGTCATTGTATTTGATTGACAGCAGCGAGAACCAATGGCTGCACTGCTATCAATCTATCCAACCAAGAGATGGGAACCCATGGAGAGAGGGACAGCGGGGATGCTCCTACGGAACTTCAGGGCTCAGGTAATTAAAAACGGGAGGGGGGGGTTGGGCGATGACTGCAAGGTGTTTTTTCACCTTAATGCATTGGCTGCATTAAGGTGAAAAAACACAAGGGTTTAAAACCCTTTAAGGCCAAAACTTTTTATGTTTTACTTTGTTATAAAAAATATCCAATAAACTCAATTTTAGTCATATATTTAGGCCAAAATGTATTCAGCCACATGTCTTTGGTAAAAAAAAAATTAAATAAGTGTATATTTATTGGTTTGTGCGAAAGTCTACAAAGTATGGAATATTTACTGGCATTTACTTTCTGACTGCTTATCTCATTTCTTGGAGGTGCTAAAATGGCAGCCCCCCCCCCAAATTACCTCTTTTTGGAACGTAGACACCCCAAGGAATTTGCTGAGAGGCATGTTGAGCCCATTGAACATTTCATTTGTCACAAGTGATTGAAAAATGGACAAAAATAAATAAAAATCGTGCACAAAGTTGTCACTGAAATTATACATTGCTCACACATGCCATGGGTATATATGTGTAATTACACCCCAAAATACATTCTGCTGCTTCTTGGGACTTTTTGGGAGCCTAGCCGCGAACAGGTGCCAAAAACCAATCACCGCCTTTAGGATTTCAAAGAGCGTAAATTGTTAATTTCACTTCCTCACTACCTATCAGTTTCAGAGGCCCTAAAAGTGACAAGATAGCACCAAACACCCCCCCCCATAAATGACCCCTTTTTGGAAAGTAGACACCCCAAGGTATTTGCCGAGAGGCAGTTCGAGTCCACGGAATATTTTAATGTTGTTTTGCCACAAGTTTTGGGAAAATTACCAACATTTTTTTTACACCAAGTTGTCAATTAAATTATATATTGCTCACACATGCCATAGGTATTTGTCAAATTACACCCCCAAAATACATTCTGATGCTTCTCACGAGTATGGGGATACCACATGTGTGAGACTTTTTGGCAGTCTAGTCACGTGCAGGACCCCGAAAACCAATCACCACCTTCAGGCTTTCCAAGGACATAAATTGCTCATTTCACTTCCTCACTACCGACCACAGTTTCGAAGGTCCTGAAATGTCAAGATAGTACAAAACCCTGCCAAATGACCCCTTTTTGGAAAGTAGACACCCCAAGGTATTTGCAAAGAGGCATGGTGAGTATTTTGCAGCTTTCATTTGTTTTGGAAAATTAAGTAAGAAAAAGGATTTTTTTTTTCTTTTCTCAATTTTCCAAAAACTTTGTGACAAAAAGTGAGATTTGCAAAATGCTCAACATAAATATACAAAAAGGTGTAGCGCTGGATGAGCAAAACTGTGTATGGCTATACAGTGAAAAAAATATATAATATAAGAAAAAGTATCAAAAACATGAGTGAATACTACAAATAAACAATTTAAAGTTCATGTGTGTCAGTGAAAAATATATGAAATCTTCTCCTCTATTTGAAGATGATAAGAGTTCTACAGAGTGCAGGTATCCGATAAAAATCATAGGCAAAATGCTCCAACACTTAGTAAAGATCCCGCCACCAAGGTGAAGAATGAAGGCTTACCAGACAGCCTGCGACCGCCCTTCTCAGGGGGGTCAAAACAGGCTCAGTAGAGTGATGTTTTACTCCATGGAAGGCAGGATGATTCTGCAGGAACGCTTCATCCACAATGGGAGAGTCTCCAGAGACGTTGATTGAACACCTGGCCAGAACTGGGAGTAGACACACTCTTTGCAGATCAGAGTGGATGTTCCTCAGTAATAGTGATAAGCCGAACACCCCCGGGTTCGGTTCTCACCAGAACCCGCGAACGGACCGAAAGTTCGTACGAACATTAGAACCCTATTAAATACAATGGATGCGAACGTTCAAATTCTAAAGTGCTAATTATAACAACTATTATGCATGTTATTGTCCTAAAAAGGGTTTGGGAACACGGGTTGTGCACTAGGGGACATGTATCAATGCAAAAAGAAGTTTTAAAAACGGTCGTTTTTCGGGAGCAGTCATTTTAATGATGCATAAAGTGAAAAAAAAAAGTCAAATATTCCTTTAAATATCATACCTGGGGGGTGTCTAAAGTATGCCTGTGAAGTGCCACGTGTTTCCCGTGTTTAGAACTGTCCCTGCACAAAATGACACTTCTAAAGGAAAAAAAAGCCATTTAAAACTGCTTGCGGCTTTAATGTAATGTCTGGTCCCGGTAATATGGATGAAAATCTTTAAGAAAAATGGCATAGCTACCCCATGACCCCCCCCTACCCCAGCCCATTACCAGCCCCTTTGGGTCTTGTATGGATATTAAGGGGAACCCCGCACATAAAATAAAAAAGGCCCTATATACTCTGAACAGCCGTATACAGGCGGTGCATACAAGACAGGGACTGTAGGTTTGTTCTTATGTAGAATCTGTTTGTAATTTTGAACAGGTACATTGTTGAAGTGTAGCTCCAGCCCAAAAATCTATTTTTAAACTTTTTGGAAAACATAGGTAAGGGTTATCACCCCTGTAACATTTGTTTTGCTGTCTGTGCCCCTGTTCAGAACATTTCACCTCACTTTCCGTCCCTATGACAACTGTTTTTGAAATGTGGTGTTTTTCTTGAAACAAGGATTGCTGATAAAGCATCAGTACAGAGGAGACACCTTTCTCCCATATTTATTCTTACAGGAGAGAATTTTCCTTCCTAGTGGTAGATTTCCTCTCACTTCCTGTTGTCTTCTTGCGTTTGCAAGTAGGAGTCGTTTGTAAGTTGGATGTTTGAAAGTAGGGACCTGCCGTATATACTCTGCAGAAATAGGCCCCTTAGTTGTTGGTGTTGGCACAACACTGTAAGCACTCACAGTTACTCTTGGTTGGTGCTGGAACGCCCTGCTGTCAACTATTATATCAGGAATTTTAATTACATATAATTGTTGAACAGTGGTAGTAAAAATTGGGCCTTTGATGGTGGTGCTGGTGCCACAACACTGTAAGCCCTGACAGTTACTCTTGGTGGGTGCAGCAATGGGCCCTGCTGTGAATTATTAGATCAAGAATTGTAATTGCATGCCCCTGTTGAACAGGGGCTGAAAAATTGGGCCTTTCGTGGTGGTGGTGGTGTTGCCACAACACTGTAAGCCCTCAGAGTTACTCTTGGTGGGTGCAGGAATGGGCCCTGCTGTGAATTATTAGATCAAGAATTGTAATTGCATGCCCCTGTTGAACAGGTGCTGAAAAATTGGGCCTTTCGTGGTGGTGGTGGTGGTGGTGGTGTTGCCACAACACTGTAAGCCCTCAGAGTTACTCTTGGTGGGTGCAGGTATGGGCCCTGCTGTGAATTATTAGATCAAGAATTGTAATTACATGCCCCTTTTGAACAGGGGCTGAAAAATTGGGCCTTTCGTGGTGGTGGTGGTGGTGGCTTTGCCACAACACTGTAAGCCCTCAGAGTTACTCTTGGTGGGTGCAGCAATGGGCCCTGCTGTGAATTATTAGATCAAGAATTGTAATTGCATGCCCCTGTTGAACAGGGGCTGAAAAATTGGGCCTTAGGCACTGGTGGCACAACACTACAACCCCTCACAGATACTGTACTTGGAGCACAGCAATGAGCCCTGTTGCAAAGTATTGCTTCAAAAATTGTAATGACACGCCCCTGTTAAACAGGGGCTGAAAAATTGGGCCTTAGGCACTGGTGCCACAACACTCCAACCCCTCACAGATACTGTACTTGGAGCACAGCAATGAGCCCTATGGCAAATTATTGCTAAAAAAATTGTAATTACACGCCCCTGTAAAACAGGGGCTGAAAAATTGGGCCTTAGCCACTGGTGGCGACACCCATAAACAAAAATGATCTTCCAAGCTATCATCATCAATCGTATCATTGAGGACTCGGAGGAGGAGGATAGCCAGTCAACATAACAGCACAGGCACTCAGCATCAGCATCAGTCTTGAAGGGATGTGACATGTTAAAATCAATTAGTCTGTTATATCAGCATCAGGTGTGTGGTAGCTGGTGGTGATCCAAGACTGGTTCATCTTGATGAAAGTCAGTCGATCAACCGAGTCGGTGGACAGGCGCACCCTGTGATCCGTGACAAATCCTCCAGCAGCACTGAATGTGCGTTCCGAAAGAACGCTGGATGCAGGACAGGCCAGTAGCTCAATTGCATACTGTGCAAGCTCTGGCCAGTGATCCATCCTCAAGACCCAGTAAGCCAGAGGATTTTCGGTGGGGAAGGTGTCCAAGTCTGACCTTGCCCCTAGATATTCCTGCACCATGTTTATCAGACGCTGGCGATGGTTGCTGGAACCGATCATACTTTGGGGCTGCGGACTAAAGAATTGTCTGAACGCATCGGTCAGATGGCCACCTTCCCCACCGCTCCTTCTTTGACTGGCCGAAGCCTCAGCAACTCGTTGTCCAGGACCAGGAGTTTGTAACCTCCCAGTCTCTGGGAACGCGTTGCACAGACCTTTCTGCAAGGCCTCCCGGAGTTGTCTCATCCTCTGCTCCCTCTGCGACGGTAACATAAGGTCCGCAACCTTACCCTTGTACCGTGGATCAAGGAGAGTGGCCAGCCAGTAATGGTCCCTCTCCTTGATCCGAAGAATACGAGGATCCTTCCGCAGACTTTGCAGGATCAGGGAGGCCATGCAGCGTAGGTTTGCTGAGGCATTCGCTCCGGAGTCCTCTGGGTCACTAAGGACGACATGATCCGCAGCCACCTCCTCCCAGCCACGTACAAGTCCACTGGTTTCTTGGGACTGTAAATCATCCCTAAAAGACTGCTGCTGATGATGCTGAGTGCCAGCCTCCACCTCCATGCTGACACAATCCTCCTCCTCCTCCCCCTCCTCCTCTTCCTGTGCGATGGGTGGGACAGAAGGAACACTGTCTGGGTAAAGGGGGCCTTGAGAGGCAAGGAAGTCCCCCTCTTCCTGCCTCTGTTCTGTCTCAAGTGCCCTGTCCATTATTCCACGCAGCGTGTGCTCCAACAGGTGGACAAGAGGTACAGTGTCACTGATGCATGCACTGTCACTGCTCACCATCCTCGTGGCCTCCTCAAATGGTGCCAGGACAGTGCATGCATCCCTGATCATGCCCCACTGGCGTGGAGAAAAAAAACCAAGCTCCCCTGACCCTGTCCTGGTGCCGTAGTCGCACAGGTACTCATTGATGGCCCTCTGCTGCGTGTGCAGCCGCTGCAGCATGGCCAACGTTGAGTTCCACCTGGTGGGCATGTCACATATAAGGCGGTTCTTGGGCAGGTTCAACTCCTTTTGCAGCTCAGCCAGGCGAGCACTGGCATTATAAGATCTGCGGAAATGCACACAGACTTTCCTGGCCTGCCTCAGGACATCCTGTAAGCCCGGGTACCTGCCCAAGAACCGCTGCACCACCAGGTTAAGGACGTGAGCCACACAGGGCACATGGGTCAGTTGTCCCTGTCGGAGGGCGGAGAGGAGGTTGGTGCCATTGTCGCAAACCACCATTCCTGGCTTAAGCTGGCGTGGCGTCAACCACCTCTCGGCCTGGCCCTGCAGAGCAGACAGGACCTCTGCCCCAGTGTGGCTTCTGTCCCCCAAACACACCAGCGCAAGCACGGCATGGCATCTTTTTGCCTGTGTACTTGCGTAGCCCCTTGAACGCCTACGGAGCACCGCTGGTTCCGAGGACAAACCACAGGAAGAGGCCATGGAGGAAGAAGAAGAGGAGGGGGTGGAGGAGAGAGGTGTGTCACAACCAGTAGTAGCATTTTGGAGGCGTGGCGGTGGAACAACCTCCAACACTACTGCACCTTGTCCTGCATCCTTCCCAGCTGCCAAAAGAGTGACCCAATGGGCCGTGAAAGAAAGGTAACGTCCCTGTCCATGCCTGCTGGACCATGAGCCAGCGGTAATATGCACCTTACCGCTGACCGCCCTGTCCAGCGAGGCCAAGACATTGCCTTCCACATGCCGGTAGAGAGCCGGAATAGCCTTCCGTGAGAAAAAGTGGCGTTTGGGAACCTGCCACTGAGGAACCGCACATTGCACAAACTCACGGAAGGGGGCCGAGTCTACCAACTGAAAAGGCAGCAGTTGAAGCGCTAGCAATTTAGCCAAGCTAGCATTCAACCGCTGGGCATGTGGATGGCTGGGAGTGAACTTCTTTCGACGGTCCAGCAGCTGGGGCAGGGAAATTTGCCTGCTAGAATCGGACGTCGGTGTACTGCTAGCAGAGTGGCCGCAAGTACTTGGCTGTGACACACCTAATTCTACACCTTCATTCCTCTCAGTGCATGTTTCAGAGAGGACTGAAGTTATAGTGGGGTTGGAGATCCCAGCTGATGCGGTGCAAGGAGAGGTCCGCTTTGTTCTTTGGTGTGGGTCTTTGAGGTAGGCTTGCCAACGAGCTGCATGGCAGGTCAACATATGTCTGGTCAGGCATGTGCTACCCAAGCGGCTGATGTTTTGGCCACGCGATATACGCTTGAGACATATGTTGCAAACAGCAGCTGTGCGATCTGATGCACTAGCCTCAAAAAAGGCCCACACCAAAGAACTTTTTGAATGACGGGCAGAGGCAGCGCCCTGCACAGGCGGAGCTCTGCGGTGTGATTCCGTTGGTGTACTGCCCTTACGCTGGCCACCAAAGGGCATCCTGCCTCGTTGGAGATGTGCCTCCTCCTCATCCTCCTCCTCCTCCTCTCTCCTATTAGGCACCCACGTGGAGTCAGTGACCTCATCATCCCCTCCCTCCTCATCACTGGAGCCAATCTGGCAGTATGCTGCAGCTGCTGGAACATGACTGCCAGATTGGTGTCCTTCTTGAGCATCCCCTCTGTCTGCTCTCACGCTACTGCCTTCCTGTAGCTGGGTTTCATCATCAGACCCTTCGAAACGCTGGGCATCCTCCTGGAGCATGTACCCAACACTGTGCTCAAACAGTTCGGGGGACTCCTCAGGAGGAGGACATGGTGGGTCTAGGGAAGGAGTGACTGATGATGAGTCTGACATTGATACCAGGGAAGAGGACGCTTTGGCAGCTGCTTTTCCAGTACCCTGAGCCTGGGTGAGAGAGGATGAGGAGGAGGAGGAGGGCTTGGTCATCCACTCTACCAAGTCTTCGGCATGATGTGGCTCAACATGTCCAGCTGCCGAAAAGAAGGACAAGCGTGTCCCATGGCCATGTGCTGATGACAATGCACCGCGTCCACGACCAGCACTGTTGCCCCCAGACACAGAGCCTGCTTGCCCTCTTTTATTGCCTCCTGACTGTCTGCCTCTCCTTGTTTGCCTTCCAGACATTCTAATAGATGGCCTGCAGGGAGATGGGAAAAAAGCAATAAGGGCTACCTTCAGGTGTCCTTCTCTGTCCCTTTACTTAAGGATTTCTAAATATGGTTGAGGATGATTGCTTTTGCACAGAATAGCACAACGACAATTTCCCTGACTGTCCAAAAAAACAAGGATTTCAAAGATGGTTGATGAGGAATGCTTTCGCACACTATAGCACAAGGAGAATTTCTCTCACTGTCCTTCCCTGTCCCTAGAAACAAGGATTATCACAGTGAAAGAAACTGACACTTTTCCTACCTATAGTTTTCTGTCCCTAGAAAAAATGTTTTTTTAAAGCACACTATAGCACAAGGAGAATTTCCCTCACTGTCCTTCCCTGTCCCTAGAAACAAGGATTATCACAGTGAAAGAAACTGACACTCTTCCTACCTATAGTTTTCTGTCCCTAGAAAAAATGTTTTTTTAAAGCACACTATAGCACAAGGAGAATTCCCTCACTGTCCTTCCCTGTCCCTAGAAACAAGGATTCGCACAGTAAAACACACTGACACTCTCCCTACCTATAGTTTTCTGTCCCTAGAAAAAATGTTTTTTTAAAGCACACTATAGCACAAGGAGAATTCCCTCACTGTCCTTCCCTGTCCCTAGAAACAAGGATTATCACAGTGAAAGAAACTGACACTCTTCCTACCTATAGTTTTCTGTCCCTAGAAAAAATGTTTTTTTAAAGCACACTATAGCACAAGGAGAATTTTCCTCACTTTCCTTCTTTGTCCCTAGAAACAAGGATTATCACAGTGAAAGAAACTGACACTCTTCCTACCTATAGTTTTCTGTCCCTAGAAAAAATGTTTTTTTAAAGCACACTATAGCACAAGGAGAATTCCCTCACTGTCCTTCCCTGTCCCTAGAAACAAGGATTCGCACAGTAAAACACACTGACACTCTCCCTACCTATAGTTTTCTGTCCCTAGAAAAAATGTTTTTTTAAAGCACACTATAGCACAAGGAGAATTCCCTCACTGTCCTTCCCTGTCCCTAGAAACAAGGATTCGCACAGTAAAACACACTGACACTCTCCCTACCTATAGTTTTCTGTCCCTAGAAAAAATGTTTTTTTAAAGCACACTATAGCACAAGGAGAATTCCCTCACTGTCCTTCCCTGTCCCTAGAAACAAGGATTCGCACAGTAAAACACACTGACACTCTCCCTACCTATAGTTTTCTGTCCCTAGAAAAAATGTTTTTTTAAAGCACACTATAGCACAAGGAGAATTCCCTCACTGTCCTTCCCTGTCCCTAGAAACAAGGATTCGCACAGTAAAACACACTGACACTCTCCCTACCTATCCTTCTCTTTCCCTAAACTAAAGGAATCCAGGTTAAGCAAAAAAAATTAAATGTCACTGTCCCTGCCTATGCTTCTCTTTCCCTGCTCCGGAACACACTACACTAGGCCGCCGTGCTGGCGGCCTTTTATAGTGTGGGGCGTGTACTAAACACCCTCAGCAATAATTGGCCACAGGCATCCTGCCTGTGGCCAATCATTGCTCTCCTCGCTGCCGGCGCTGTGATTGGCCAAGCATGCAGGGTCACAGTGCATGCTTGGCCAATCACAGCGCCTGGATGACACTGCGATGGCGTAGTGCATTGTAGGCCGTTCGCGTCACTCGAATTTGGCGCGAACGGCCCAAATCGTTCGATCTTCGTCGAACGATCGAACAGCCGATGTTCGAGTCGAACGTATGTTCGAGTCGAACGTATGTTCGACTCGAACACGAAGCTCATCCCTACTCAGTAAGTAGGATAAAATCCAAAAGAGAAAGAAAAACTTTCCATAGTGTAGCGTTCATCCATAAAAAAGGGGTTTATTTTCACAAAGTATGCGATACAGAACTTCAAAGTAACAAGTCCTGAGATATTAAAATGCTGGTTAAAAACTCCTTGCAAGGAATAAAAAGCTCCGTATTCTGTCAATCAAACGACCGTTCGCGCGTGCGCAATGCATGCACGTGTCACCCTATGTCGTTTCGTCAAATCTGACATCATCAGGGGCACGCCCACGCAAGAGCGCACACGCTATTTATAGCCAAAGGGCCCGCAAAGGGTTCTCTCATTGGTTAGGCCTCAGATTGACAGACGGAGCAGATAGAGTGGACCTGTGCATTGAATTCTCAATGCAGAGGTCTATACATAGATAACAATCACATCCTGACACCCGGTGGAACCTCCGGATATTGCACCTATTTGAATCTATTCCACACAACGCCATCTTGTGGGTCATGATGTAACTGTTTACAAAAAGAGGGATTTGTAAAGTCCCAATTATAACAAATTAATATACATTATATATATATATACACATATACATATATATACACACACACACACATACATATACATATATATACACATATACATACACAAAATCAATAAAAAACTCTCTATTACATATACTAATTGTTCAAAATTCAGAAATGTTATCCATAAACTAAAGCCCAGATCGAAAATACACAAATGGTAAGAAAGTGAAAAATGGATAAAGATTATTGTAAGGGACATCAAAATAATAAATCACCCATTATTAATGAAGCAATTTATGTCCCATTCCACATTAAGGCCTCCCGGTGTGTGACAGCCTAATTTATGTATCCAGCTGGTTTCAGATCTGGATATGCTTCTTCTACCATTTCCACCTCTTCAATGGGGCACATATTTTTCCAGACCAATAAAGATAGTACCTTTTGGGTTTCTATTGTGTACAAGATCATAATGTTTTGACACATTATGTTTGTCAAAACCATTTTTTATGTTGGTAATGTGCTCCCCCAATCTTATACTGAGTTTCCTAATAGTCCGTCCGACATATTCCAACCCGCATGGGCACCGCAAGAGGTACACCACGCATTTAGTAGTGCAGGTTATAAGGGACCTAATGGGATATGTCACTCCTGTTCCAGATGAAGTGAAATCAGTAATTCTTCTACCCTGGAGAGCATTGACCCTACAAACTTTACATCTCCTACAGGGATAGAATCCCTTCAGATCCCCAAAAAAAGTCAGACGAGTTGGGGGATCAGGTACGTTTGGTGCTATTGAATGTCTGAGGTTGGAAGCACCCCTGAAGAGCACTCTTGGGCTGTTGGACAACAGAGGCCCCAACACTCGGTCATTCTTTAACACCGACCAATGTTTTTTAATGATTCTTTTAATGGCCCAGTGTTGACTTGAATATGTGGTCAGAAAGGCTAGGCCAAAATCCTCCCTGTTTTCCACCTCTGGGGGTCTGTCACACAGAAGAGTCTGTCTATCTCTGAGACCAACCTCAGAAATGACAGAATCCAGTTTAGCAATATCATAACCTTTGACTATGAATCTAGATCTAAGGATTTGTGCCTCCTTATGATATTGCTCCAAATCGGTACAGTTGCGCTTTAAGCGCAAAAACTGACCCTTTGGAACCGCCGACAGTTCTGGTCAGGTGTTCAATCAACGTCTCTGGAGACTCTCCCATTGTGGATGAAGCGTTCCTGCAGAATCATCCTGCCTTCCATGGAGTAAAACATCACTCTACTGAGCCTGTTTTGACCCCCCTGAGAAGGGCGGTCGCAGGCTGTCTGGTAAGCCTTCATTCTTCACCTTGGTGGCGGGATCTTTACTAAGTGTTGGAGCATTTTGCCTATGATTTTTATCGGATACCTGCACTCTGTAGAACTCTTATCATCTTCAAATAGAGGAGAAGATTTCATATATTTTTCACTGACACACATGAACTTTAAATTGTTTATTTGTAGTATTCACTCATGTTTTTGATACTTTTTCTTATATTATATATTTTTTTCACTGTATAGCCATACACAGTTTTGCTCATCCAGCGCTACACCTTTTTGTATATTTATATTGTTGTACCTTCTATCAGGTTTTTTTTGGTGTTTAGCAGCAGGTTTTCCTTTAGGGATTTATTCATTTATTGCACTTTAATAATTTGCACCTAGCGCAAATTTTTCTTTTATAACCATATTTTGTTTTTGATATATTTAATTTGCACCTGGTGTATTCGTCATGGATATTTTTGATTATAGATCACAGGTGGTTATTAACACTGCAGGTGTTTTTGATGGTAATGATGATTCCAGAGATGATCTAGCAGGTTGTTTTCTTAGATTAAAGAATCTCACCATCACTGAGGTTCATACTAGGTGGGATGTTGCTTATTTAGAGGAGTATGTGAAGGCAGACATGGTCCCTAGGAGCCTCAGGTGGGATGTAAATCCCCAGAAAGATGATAATGAGTTGGCCGAGTGGTTCAAATACTTCAATGAGGCAGGTGTCAATTTTTTGCAGTTTCTTATAGCAAAAAAGAAGCGCAAGTTGGCAACTTTGGACTGCGAGATCAACATCATTAAAAATAAATTAATCCCTTTTAAAGCAGAACAGGATTATTTGCATAGATCTGAGGCTCTTAAAGCAGTATTAATTAGAGAAGAATCTGAACAAAAATCTAAGAAAAAGAAAAAGTATAACAGAGACGTAAAAGACTATAGGGAGAATATAGTTTTTCGATGGCAGGTTATACCACCTCCTGACCCACCAGTGGGGGACAGTGCAACTGGCTCTCAACCAATTGGTGTTGTTCAAAGGAGTGGTATACTAAGAAACGATCAAGGTGCATTTTCTAGTGTTTCTCAGATGCCTCGTCCCTCCCCGGATCCACGGAGAGGGAGAAATAATCCACAACTATATTACCAACAAGGAAGAGGTAGGGGTAGTAGAAGGAACCCTTCCCCTTATCCCAATCATCATTCCCCTCCACCTTGGCGTCACCGGGATGCATATCCCAATCAACAGAACTATGGAAACCACCAATCCCCTCGTGCTGATAATGGAAGCCGTAATGCTTTAAGCACTAGGAACAGATTTGCTCCACTCACTAGCGATGAGATGGTATCTGGCTTGGGTGTTAACCAAGGGGCTTCCTGTTCCTCCCAAAGTCAACAACCGGAGGGTCGCTCAGGTTGGGATTTTCGGCAGGCCGGCAGGAACAGGAACAAAAGAAATGGGGACGCAAGAGAGGGTGCAGAGGGGGGGAGGAAACTTCACTCCAAAGAGAAGGAAATACTAGACTGTGCTGGGATTATCAATCTCAGCACAAAGGAACTATCCAAGGAGGAATTAATTACTTTGAATAAAGGGCTAAAGTTTGCCCCTCCACGGAACCTCAACAAGTTCCAAACTTTCATAGATATACAAAAATATACCAGAAAGTTAAATATTAAACGATACATCATGAGCAACCCCACTAGGCAACCAGTCAGGGAGGCCTCTGTTGTTTTGCATTCAGGGATGTCAAACGCATCCCTCTTCAATCCCCCTATTCACCAGGCACCAAACTTGACTGTATTTCGAGATCTGGTGTTGGGGGATTTGAATAATCTAAATGTAAAACCGGTACGAATCCAACATGATCTCAAATTGGGTATGGAGTCCCTATGTAATAGGAGGGATGTGGTCGTGCGACCAGCTGATAAAGGGGGTGCCATTGTTGTTCTGGACAAGGACTCCTACTTTGAGGAGATGTCCAGGATAGTGATTGACCCTCTGACTTACTCAAGTTTACCCATGGATCCCACTATACAATATAAGAAGGAGTTGAGAGCTCTAGTTGATAAGGGACATGATATGGGCATTTTAAACCCAAAAGAAAGGGAACATTTGGTGCCCTTGGCGCCTAGATTGCCGGTGATGTACATATTGCCTAAAATCCATAAAACTTTGATCAATCCTCCGGGTAGGCCCATCATCAGTGGTATAGACTCTATTACTTCACGTATTGGCAAGTATATTGATTATTACTTGCAACCACTGGTGATGGGCACCCCGTCCTTTCTCAAGGACACCAAGCATGTGATTAACCTGCTTGGTGAGATTGAGTGGAAGGCCTCCTACTTGCTTATTACGGCAGATGTCGCATCCCTCTATACAGCTATTTCTCATAATCTAGGTCATGAGGCGGTGCGACATTTTCTTTATCGCGAGTCCGGCATTTCTGTCACGCAGTGCAACTTCGTGATGGAACTGCTGGACTTCGCGATGAAGCATAATCATTTCTGGCATAGTGGTACTCACTATCTCCAGATTAGGGGTGTGGCCATGGGGGCCAAGTTTGCCCCCAGTATGGCCAACCTCTTTATGGCAAAGTGGAAAGAGGACGTGGTACTTGGTGATAGGTCACCTAATCTTATTTTTTGGAAAATATTTATTGATGCCATCCTTTTTGTCTGGGATGGTGACACTGAATCAGTCAATTCCTATCTGTCTTTCTTAAATAGTAATGACAGGGGAATTATTCTTAGTTATGAGATTAGTCCCATTCAGATTCATTTTCTGGATCTCAATATTTCAATAGAGGACAATAGGATTGTCACGTCCACCTTTTTTAAACCGACGGACAGGAACGGTTATATACCACTGGACTCTTGTCATCATAGTTCCTGGCTGTCGGCGGTTCCAAAGGGTCAGTTTTTGCGCTTAAAGCGCAACTGTACCGATTTGGAGCAATATCATAAGGAGGCACAAATCCTTAGATCTAGATTCATAGTCAAAGGTTATGATATTGCTAAACTGGATTCTGTCATTTCTGAGGTTGGTCTCAGAGATAGACAGACTCTTCTGTGTGACAGACCCCCAGAGGTGGAAAACAGGGAGGATTTTGGCCTAGCCTTTCTGACCACATATTCAAGCCAACACTGGGCCATTAAAAGAATCATTAAAAAACATTGGTCGGTGTTAAAGAATGACCGAGTGTTGGGGCCTCTGTTGTCCAACAGCCCAAGAGTGCTCTTCAGGGGTGCTTCCAACCTCAGACATTCAATAGCACCAAACGTACCTGATCCCCCAACTCGTCTGACTTTTTTTGGGGATCTGAAGGGATTCTATCCCTGTAGGAGATGTAAAGTTTGTAGGGTCAATGCTCTCCAGGGTAGAAGAATTACTGATTTCACTTCATCTGGAACAGGAGTGACATATCCCATTAGGTCCCTTATAACCTGCACTACTAAATGCGTGGTGTACCTCTTGTGGTGCCCATGCGGGTTGGAATATGTCGGACGGACTATTAGGAAACTCAGTATAAGATTGGGGGAGCACATTACCAACATAAAAAATGGTTTTGACAAACATAATGTGTCAAAACATTATGATCTTGTACACAATAGAAACCCAAAAGGTACTATCTTTATTGGTCTGGAAAAATATGTGCCCCATTGGAGAGGTGGAAATGGTAGAAGAAGCATATCCAGATCTGAAACCAGCTGGATACATAAATTAGGCTGTCACACACCGGGAGGCCTTAATGTGGAATGGGACATAAATTGCTTCATTAATAATGGGTGATTTATTATTTTGATGTCCCTTCCAATAATCTTTATCCATTTTTCACTTTCTTACCATTTGTGTATTTTCGATCTGGGCTTTAGTTTATGGATAACATTTCTGAATTTTGAACAATTAGTATATGTAATAGAGAGTTTTTTATTGATTTTGTGTATGTATATGTGTATATATATGTATGTGTATATATATGTATATGTGTATATATATATATATAATGTATATTAATTTGTTATAATTGGGACTTTACAAATCCCTCTTTTTGTAAACAGTTACATCATGACCCACAAGATGGCGTTGTGTGGAATAGATTCAAATAGGTGCAATATCCGGAGGTTCCACCGGGTGTCAGGATGTGATTGTTATCTATGTATAGACCTCTGCATTGAGAATTCAATGCACAGGTCCACTCTATCTGCTCCGTCTGTCAATCTGAGGCCTAACCAATGAGAGAACCCTTTGCGGGCCCTTTGGCTATAAATAGCGTGTGCGCTCTTGCGTGGGCGTGCCCCTGATGATGTTAGATTTGACGAAACGACGTAGGGTGACACGTGCATGCATTGTGCACGCGCGAACGGTCGTTTGATTGACAGAATACGGAGCTTTTTATTCCTTGCAAGGAGTTTTTAACCAGCATTTTAATATCTCAGGACTTGTTACTTTGAAGTTCTGTATCGCATACTTTGTGAAAATAAACCCCTTTTTTATGGATGAACGCTACACTATGGAAAGTTTTTCTTTCTCTTTTGGATTTTATCCTACTTACTGAGGAACATCCACTCTGATCTGCAAAGAGTGTGTCTACTCCCAGTTCTGGCCAGGTGTTCAATCAACGTCTCTGGAGACTCTCCCATTGTGGATGAAGCGTTCCTGCAGAATCATCCTGCCTTCCATGGAGTAAAACATCACTCTACTGAGCCTGTTTTGACCCCCCTGAGAAGGGCGGTCGCAGGCTGTCTGGTAAGCCTTCATTCTTCACCTTGGTGGCGGGATCTTTACTAAGTGTTGGAGCATTTTGCCTATGATTTTTATCGGATACCTGCACTCTGTAGAACTCTTATCGTCAAATAGAGGAGAAGATTTCATATATTTTTCACTGACACACATGAACTTTAAATTGTTTATTTGTAGTATTCACTCATGTTTTTGATACTTTTTCTTATATTATGTATTTTTTTCACTGTATAGCCATACACAGTTTTGCTCATCCAGCGCTACACCTTTTTGTATATTTATATTGTTGTACCTTCTATCAGGTTTTTTTTGGTGTTTAGCAGCAGGTTTTCCTTTAGGGATTTATTCATTTATTGCACTTTAATAATTTGCACCTAGCGCAAATTTTTCTTTTATAACCACAAAATGCTCAACATGCCTCTCAGCAAATAGATTGGGGTGTCTACTTTCTGAAAAGAGTAATTATGAGGGGGTTTGTGCCATCTTGGCATTTCATGGCCTCCAAAAGTGTGATAGGTAGCGAGGAAGTGAAATGAGCACTTTACGCCCTTAGAAAGCCTGAAGGCGGCGATTAGTTTCTAGGGTCCTGTATATGGCTAGACTGTCATTTTTCCAAAACTTGTGGCTAAACATAAAATATTCCATGGACTCAACATGCCTCTCAGCAAATACCTTGGGGTGTCTACTTTCCGAAAAGGGGTCATTTGGGGGAGTTGTGCCATATTGGCATTTCATGGCCTCTGAAACTGTAATAGGTAGCGAGGAAGTGAAATGAGACATTTACGCCCTTAGAAAGCCTGAAGGTGGCGATTGGTTGTCGGCACCCATACGTGGCTAGGCTCCCAAAAAGTCTCACACGTGGTATCCCCATACTCAGGAGAAGCAGCAGAATGTATTTTGGGTTGTAATTCCACATATAGCCATGGCATGATGAAAGAAAAAGAAAAAGAAAAAGAAAAAACTTTTCGAACACTTTTTGTTTACATGAAAAAGTATATTTCTTTATCGTACATCATGGGACACAGAGCCTTAAGTAATTTACTTAATGGGTAATAGGCCTACCTTCAGGTTTTGACACTGGTAAACCCTAATTAAGGAAGTTTACTCCCTATATAACCCCTCCTCCTTCCAGGAGCACATCAGTTTTTTCGCCAGTGTCTAAAGGTGTTGGTCACGAGTGAAGATGTGCTCTGAGGAGCTCCAGGAGGGATCCATGCTGGATTTAAATTCCTCAATAAAAAGAAGCCAGATCCACCACAGTGCCACTGTGGCCTAAATGGATGGTACCTGGGACCTCGTATCCGAAGCACAAGGTTTTGCCTGCAACGCCTCTCTTTGTAGGGCTGGACCCCAGGAAACCAGGGCTTAGGTCTTGTTACATTACCTATTTGCTTCCTGATGGGGTGCTATACATGGCTCAAGGCAGTGGAAATCCCTTTTCAGGGACCCCCGTCCTTGAAAGTTTGGCTAAACACAGCCCACCGTGATGGGTGAAAGCTGGATTTTTTCTGTTGATTCAGAAAAATCCTGCGACGATAAGGTAAGGAAGAAACTTAGGTATTTGCAATGTCTATGTATTTTTTCCATTAAGGAAAAGAGATTGTCATGCCTTAAAGTCTCCACTAGAGGGAGCCTATGCACTTACCATACTCTGTCGTCTTCACTAAGCTCAGTCCGTGCTTGATTGGTACAGCAGGTGGAGGGGATATTCTTACCAAGGTAAGATAAAGCCTTTTAAAATAGTTTTTTTCCCCCCTCTGATGGGACCAGTGGGTTAGGGAGACAGCAGCGCTGCACCCCCCTTACTTACCCCCTCCCCCCTCCGTGGGGGACGCAGAGGTCCCGCTATGTACCACGATAGGATTGTCTGGCTGTTTTTTTGTTTCTGTGCCTCATTGCAGTCTCTGCTCCCCTCCCCCTCCCCTTCTCTTGTTTGGTCAGGGATCCATATAAAAAAAAAAATAATAATAATAATTTTTAAATGGAAAAAGGGGGCGGAATTTTTTCCGGAGGGGGCGGAGCCTAAACGCAGTACCGCGAAAATGGGAAACATATAGCCATGTCAGTCTCTCCTCCGCTGCTGAGGAGGAAGCATACACAGAGACACACGAGCTGTGAGACACGTATGGGTTGCACTGGCATTCCTGATTCAGGAAAGACACTCTTTTCAGCACTAGGCTGAAACTTTATAGCAGCTTTTAAAGTCATGACTATTTTCAGCGATTTAGTGCAAATTGTATAGCGCCTCTGTTTTTGTACTTAGGACTATGCCTACCAAAAAAGACACCTCAAAAGCCAAAAAAGCAAAGATTTCACCCCCAGGCTTTGAGACTTCTAGCTGTAATTCCATGCTGTCATTCTCGCCTGAATTACCAATTATAGCAACACAGGGTGAGCCATTGGAACAAATTGATGGTGCAACTGCCTCTCACATCTCAGCACCTAGATATGTGACTGAAGATGCCCTCTCCTCCTCCCTCCAGGGTATGGAAGAAAGATTAGCGGCTTTAATCGCATCCTCTATTCAGAGTGATAAGAAATGTACTAGCCCTTCCCCCACTTTAGCTTTACTAGGGGAACTCACAATGAGGTGCTACCCTCAATCGCTCAGGAAGAAAGACAAACCGATGATTCCTCCTTGGAGGAGACAACGGTAGATTAACCTTTTTCAGCTTCCCAAACTGAGAAATTGCTGATACAATCTCTTACAGAAATGATTCGCTCCACCTTCATGCTGCCTCTAACAGAGTCTCATGAAAACCCGGCCTCTTCCTTAGGTTCTTTGAAACATTCCCATGCTTTGCATGCGTTTCCAGCACATGCATTGCTAGAACAGCTTATTTTTCCGGAATGGGATCATCCGGATAAACATTTTCTCCCTCCTAAGAGTTTTGTAAATCGCTATCCTCTGGAGGAAAGATTCGCCAAAAGATGGAAAGTACCAGCAGTTGACGCTGCGATTTCCAATGTGAATAATAACTTGACTTGTCCTGTAGACAATGCACAAATGCTTAAGGATCCAACAGATAAGAAGTTGGAATCCCTGCTAAAATCTGCCTTTTCCATAGCAGGTGCCGTCACTCAGCCAGCAGTCGTCGCAATAGGCGTCTGCCAATCCCTAAATTACCAATTTAAATTGGCCCTTAGAGAACTTCCTACACAACAAGCTCAGGATTTGGCTGAATTACCTAAGGCATTATGTTTTGCCATAGATGCCATTAAAGATTCCATTCACCAGGCATCCCGCCTTACGCTTATGCTTGTACATATGCGCAGGATCCTGTGGCTAAAGAATTGGTCAGCTGAAACACCATGTAAGAACCTCCTAAATGGGTTTCCCTTCCATGGGGAGCGACTTTTCGGAGAGGACTTGGATAAATATATCAAGACAATTTCTAGTGGGAAAAGCACGCTTTTACCCGTCAAAAGAAAATACAAACGCCCTTCATTTAAACGGGCCCTTTCCCCTGCGCCAAGGGCTTCCGCCTCTAAGCAGTGGCGACGGCCTCCGCCGTCAGACTCTAGAGGAAGACCTCAGAGTCAGACCCAGGCTCAAAAGAAGCTCTGGGGTAGGAAATCTGCAAAACAGAATCCTAAAGCCTCGTCATGAAGAGGCAACCCCCCTCACCAAGGTGGGGGGAAGACTTCTGCACTTTTCAGAAGTCTGGAAAAAGGAAATTCAGGACACATGGGTCATCTCCATGGTAACGCTGGGATACAAGCTGGAATTCCGGAACTTTCCACCATCTTGTTTCCTAAGATCAAGCGTATCCAAGGATCTCAAGGGGTGATCATACAGATCCCCACAAGGGAACAAGGTCTGGGGTTTTATTCAAATCTTTTCATGGTACCAAAACCAAATGGAGACGTCAGACCTAAGAAAGCTAAATCAATTCCTGAAGATCCGCTCCTTTCGCATGGAGACAATCAGATCAGTAGTTTCTATCCTTCTAGGAGGAGAACTTCTCACGTCAATCGACATCAGGGATGCATATCTGCATATCCCTATATTCCCTGCTCATCAAAAATTTCTGCGGTTCGAATTGGAACAACAGCATTTCCAGTTTGTAGCCCTGCCCTTCGGGCTAGCCACAGCACCCCGGGTGTTCACCAAGGTGCTGGCCCCACCTCTAGCCAGGTTAAGGGCACAGGGCATAACAATCATAGCGTACCTAGACGATCTATTACTTATAGATCAATCAGTGATTCGCTTGGAGCAAGCTGTACGCACTACAACCGACTATCTGAAAGCATTGGGTTGGATTCTCAATCTGGAGAAATCTTCCTTAATACCGCTAAAAAGACTGGAGTACTTGGGTCTGATCATAGACACAGCCCAGGAAAAGGTGTTCTTGCCTCTAGCAAAGATCAACTCCATAAAAGAATTGGTACGGCGGGTCAGGTCAAATGGCAATCCCTCCATTCGCCTCTGCATGAGGTTACTAGGAACCATGGTGGCTTCATTCGAAGCAGTTCCTTTTGCCCAGTTCCATTCAAGACTGTTGCAAAACAGTATCCTGTCTGCTTGGAACAAAACAATTCAAGCCTTAGATTCGCCAATGCGGCTGTCCAAAAGAGTGGCCCAAAGCCTCACTTGGTGGTTACTAACCCAGAATCTGCTAAAAGGAAGATCCTTCAGACCAGTTATCTGGAAGGTCATAACGACGGATGCCAGCCTCTCAGGCTGGGGAGCAGTACTAGAAAAGGACAACTGTCCAAGGACAATGGTCAAGGACCGAAAGAGGCTTGCCCATCAATATCCTAGAGATTCGGGCAGTACGTCTGGCTCTAAAGGCCTGGACTTCCAGGCTACAGAATTACCCTGTCAGGATTCAATCCGACAATGCCACAGCTGTGGCCTATATCAATCACCAAGGGGGCACCAAGAGTCTCTCAGCGCAGAGAGAGGTGAACCATATTCTAACTTGGGCAGAAAGGAATGTTCCTTGCCTTTCTGCAATATTCATTCCCGGAGTAGAGAATAGGCAGGCGGACTACTTAAGTCGCCAGAAGTTATTCCCAGGGGAATGGTCGCTTCACCCCGACATATTTCGGGCTATTTGCCAAAGAGGGGGGGACTCCTGACATAGATCTCCTAGCATCCAGATTCAACACAAAGTTGGTCAACTTTGTGGCCAGAACAAGGGATCCATTCGCATGCGGAACGGATGCGTTGGTGACCCCATGGGATCAGTTCTCACTGATATATGCATTTCCCCCCATCCAGTTGCTGCCTCGACTTCTTTGCAGAATCAAGCTGGAAAGGCAGCCGATTATTCTGGCAGCACCAGCATGGCCCAGAAGGTCATGGTATGCAGAAATCGTAAAGATGTCAGTGGAGGGCCCATGGTCCCTCCCACTACGGTCAGATCTGCTCTCTCAGGGTCCGATATTCCATCCTTCCTTACGGTCTCTAAATTTAAACGGCTTGGCTATTGAAACCCACATTCTAAAGAGACGTGGGCTTTCCGGGTCAGTTATCTCCACCCTGATCAATGCCAGGAAGCCAGCTTCCAGAACAATATATTATAGAGTCTGGAAGGCTTATGTTTCATGGTGTGAATCCAAGGGTTGGCACCCTCGGAGATATATTATAGGCAGAATTCTTGCCTTTCTACAATTAGGGGTAGAGATGAAATTGGCCTTAAGTACTATTAAGGGCCAAGTCTCAGCTTTATCGGTCTTATTTCAGAGACCACTTGCTACTCATTTAGTTTTGTCTGTGTTACAAAAACAGCCATTTGAACCAATACAACATATTCCCCTAGTCCTTCTGACAAGGAAGTTGGTATTTTTGGTTGCTATATCCTCAGCAAGGAGGGTATCAGAGTTGGCTGCTCTTTCTTGTAAAGAGCCGTATTTAATTTTTCATGAGGACAGAGTGGTACTACGCCCTCGTCCAGGCTTTTTGCCAAAAGTAATTTCAGGTTTTCACCTGAACCAAGATATTGTCCTGCCATAGTTTTTTCCAAAACCATGTTCCAGGGAAGAAAAGTCACTACATTGTCTTGATGTGGTGAGAGCAGTGAAAATCTATTTAAAGAAAACTGCTCAGATTCGTAAGACTGATGTCTTATTTATTCTGCCGGAGAGTCCTAAGGAGGGACAGGCAGCGTCAAAATCCACTGTCGCTAAGTGGATTCGGCAAGTGATAATTCAAACTTATGATTTAAGGGGAAAGATTCCCCCATTTCGAGTTAAGGCGCACTCTACCAGGTCGGTTAGTGCTTCTTGGGCAGTGCGTCATCAGGCCTCCATGGCTCAGATCTGTAAGGCCGCAACTTGGTCTTCAGCGCATACATTCACAAAATGTTATCAGGTGGATGTAAGGAGGTATGAGGATATCGCCTTTGGGCGCAGTGTGCTGCAAGCAGCAGTGTAGATCCTCAAGTCTGGGTGTACCCTGCGGGTTGTTTCTCCCACCCCTCAAGTGGCATTGCTATGGGACATCCCATTAAGTAAATTACTTAAGGCTCTGTGTCCCATGATGTACGATAAAGAAAATAGGATTTTTATTACAGCTTACCTGTAAAATCCTTTTCTTGGAGTACATCATGGGACACAGAGGTCCCTCCCCTCTTTTGGGATTTAGACATATTGCTTTGCTACAAAAACTGATGTGCTCCTGGAAGGGGGAGGGGTTATATAGGGAGTAAACTTCCTTAATTAGGGTTTACCAGTGTCAACACCTGAAGGTAGGCCTATTACCCATTAAGTAAATTACTTAAGGCTCTGTGTCCCATGATGTACTCCAAGAAAAGGATTTTACAGGTAAGCTGTAATAAAAATCCTATTATTTTTGCTATAAAATTACTTTGAACCCCCAAACAGTATATATTTTTCAAAGCAAATGCCCTAGAAAATAAAATGGTGGGTGTTGCATTTTAATTTTTTGCACACAGTATTTGCGCAGCGATTTTCCAAACAATAAAAAAAAAAAAAAAGAAGAAGCATTTTGAATACACAAAAAAAAAAAAAAAACACACTATATTGCCCAGATGTTTGGTAAAATATAAAATATGATCTTACGCCAAGTACATAGATACCAATCATGACTTAATTTAAACACGCCCGTGCAGTGGCGACAAACTACATACCGTACATTTATAAAACCTTTACAGGTTACCACTTTAGATTTACAGAGGTCTACTGCTAGAATTACTGCCCTTGATCTGACTCTCGCGGTGATACATCACATGCATGGTGCAATTGCTGTTTACATATGACATGGGACCGATGCTTGCGTTCGCTTTTGCTCGCAAGCATGGGGGGACAACAGGGGTGCTTAATTTTTTTGTTTTAGTTTTTTTCTACACTGTCCCTTTCTATTTTTTTGTATCACTTTTATGGTTATCACAGGGATTTCAAATATCCCCTATGAAAGCAATAGGAAGTGACAGGTACTCTTTTTTGAAAAATGTGGGGTCTATTAGACTCTAGATCTCTCCTCGGGCCCTTAAAGCATCTGACCACACCAAGATCTGTGTGTAAGATGCTTTCCCAATTTAAAATGTCACGGTTTATATCCGGCGAAACCAAAGCGATGAAATGCTTGTTGCTTCTGGTTTCTTAGGCCATAGAGATAATTGGAGCTATTCTGGTCTCCAATGCAGTCTATGGTCAGCTGGAGGAACCACCAGCTGCATTCTAGGGTTCCCTGGTGGGACAGGAGAGCCAGAGAAAACCATGGAAGGGGGTGGGGAGTTAGTAAACATCCCCTCCCACTGCTTGAAAAAAACAGTCTAGCGGCTAATTAGCCACTAGGATTGCTTTTACATGTCAGTTACAGGCCGACAAAAAAAAAAAAAAAGGATGCCCAAGATGCCTAAACCTGCAGGCATCATTCCGGCATAACGAAGCAAAAGGGAATTTGGGACTTTAGATGAAGCGGGGGACTGGTGGGCGTTGAGGAACAAAAATTAGACACATTTGTGTAGTATACGTGTATTGCGATATTCATCCACATATATACAGGTAGTGTGGGCATAGGCACATAACATATTCCATGTACATAATGTTTACATAGTAACAAGTGACAATGGGTAGTTGTAATCAAAGACAGCATACAGGATATATGACCACATATGAACCAAGCAGCACAAAACATAATGTAAAACGCAAATATAAAATTGAAAAAGTCCTAAAAGATGGCATATCTGAATCGCATCACTGTTCCATACCATTGTTCCATTTAGGGCGGCACAGCACACCCTGAGCACTGGTGAACCACTGTGGCTCATTCTGGGCCGTTTCTATGTCCGAGACCCGGGACTGCGATGCGCTCTGCGTGCCCGCCCCTCCCTTCCCCGCTTCCGCCCAGTCAGGGCAGAGGTGTGCATCGGGGGGCTGGGCGGATACTCACAGCGCATCGGCGCCACACACCGCTCTACCGGGTGACGTCACTAGTGTGTGGTAGTGACAAACAGTCCCCAATGCAGAGACTAGGTTCGCCAGGACAGGAGGGACAAAAATAGTGGGTGTCACACCTGCATCTCTGCTTGCTACAGACACATCATCTTTTTTGGGGTGCTCTTTGGGTAGGGGTACCCAGGGAGGACATCCAGAAAATGCCTCATGCATTCGGCTCACTGCATATGGATTGGCAAATTGAGCCACGTCACCTTCTGGAAAAAAAAAAAGGGCTGCGATGATCTCTTGCTGGAATTTTAGGAAGGATCCACTTCTTCCTGATGCTTTGTATAGTACAAAAGCGTTGAATAGAGCCAATTGGAATAAGTATACAGACACTTTTATACCAGCGTCTGGCCTTACGGGCAACTGAGTACGGCCCCATCATCTGGTCATTAAAGTCCATCCCTCCAATTTTAATTGTAAATTTGAACTACCGTGTCTGCGCGTGAATGGAAGACAACAAAAATGTTCGGTTTGTCCTTCCCCCCTCACTTCAAGCAATTCATTACACCTTAAGCAGGCTCTCTCTCCCTGTCTAAGTGGGGCATTTACAAGCCGTTGAGGGAATCCCCGACGATTAGATTGCACAGTGCCACATGCGCCAATCCAAAGAGGGGTCTAAAAAGTGGCAAAATTGTCCACGTATAAATGGTACCCCTTTCCGAATAAGGGTGACACCAAGACCCAAACAATCTTGCTGCTGCTCCCTATGTAGTCTGGGCAGTTGGGGGGCTCTATGCTGCTATCTTTTCCCTCGTAAAACAGAAACTCCATGTATAGCCTGTTGCCCTGTCAGAGCTTATACATTTTGACCACATATCTGGCACGCTTGCTGGGGAGAAACGGTTTGAAAACAAGGCGACCAGAAAGCCTAATCAGAGACTCCTCTACACAGACAAGGCTAAAAAATTTTGGTTGAAGTGGTTTACGGGGGGGTGAATTGTGGAGCCGATCATATTCAGGGTCACCCCGAGCACAGAGTTCATTGTTGTTGAAGTGCATAAACCGCAACTCTGCTGCATACGAGAATCATACGATTGTAGCAGCTCAGCAACACAGGAACAGGGTTGGGTACACCTGACCTTAGCAGGGACCTCTATTCCATCGTAAGAGCCATCTGTCAGGGTGCCTGCTCTCTACAGGTTTTCAATACGGAGCCAGATTCTGATAGTGAAGACTCCCCATTGCACTCATCTGTCATGCTTAGTATCGTTTAGGCCTCTTCACTAGTGTACCTTTCGTTTGACACTTTGGACAATAAATTTATAGGTACCTAGTGTGACTCACAGGTAAAAAAAAAAAAAGAAAAAAAAAATCACCTGGTTGTCAAGGACTGTTTGAACCGCTACAAACAAATTGAACTGCTTGTGCTAGCAGAGATCAGGCCTAATGCTACAGTTTTGTGTGCTGTGTATTCAAAGTGACAGTGATCTACTGATACTGCACTTACACTAGATGTGCTCTCCTCTCATGCTGGAACCGAAAACGGCTCCAGGAGAGGAGATTGCATCATTTCCTGTGCCTACATTACACAGGCACAGGACGTTCTGCAATTCGTTAAAACCAATCAGCAGGTCCAGGCCATAAATCATTGGCCTGGACCTGATGACTGATCGGTTCTGAATCGAATCTGATCGCTATGGGGACAGTGGGCGCCCCCTATCCGCTCTTGCAAATCATGTACAGGTACATGATTTCACGCATCCAGGCCAACCTACTGCAGTATATGTATTTGGGGCCGTCCAGAACTGGTTAAAGTAGTGGTTCTCAACCTTTTCACCTAGGAGGAACCCTTGGCAAAGTTTGATATCTTGGGGAACCCCTGAAATGTTCATATCTACAGCTCACAGAACATTGGTGTAATCAGCGCGCTGTTGATATACCATTTTTAGAAATAGCATTAAACAATAGAATAAATATTAAAATGTACCTCCTATATGTAAAACTTGTGCTCGCATTTTTATGCACAGATGCTCAATAATGGGTAAAACTTGAGAAAAGCAGCATACAAGGGGGCAGCAGGGCACAGTATAGGGGCTCAGGAGGCCACGTTATATACAGGCACATTACAGGGTATCAACAGGGCACACTACAGTAGCGAAGTGGTTTTCTTCACAGGCGGAGCAATGCAAGGAAGCTGCTGTGATAAGATTCCTGTTCTTGCACACCGATAACTGCTGGCCCTCCCATTTCGTGTCATATACAAGTGCCTGGGATGAACAGAAGGGGAGAGCTGGTGGGGGGGGAACAGAGCAGACCCTTAGTATGTTGCTTTACTGTGTCACTATGTGGTGGAGGAGCATTTCAGTGTCGGCTAGGTGGGGGATGGATAGATCGTAGCAGAACCCCTGGGGACTTCTTGTGGAACCCCAGTCATAAACTCTGCTTTAAAAGTAAAGTCTAAAATATGAGTATATAAAGCAACTGTAAGCTTTGTCTGATCGGCTAAGTTTTATCCAGTACAAAGTGCACACAAGCTTAAAATCAGTTCTTAAATAATATCCAGATGCCAAATCATTACAGGCGGTCCCCTACTTTCAAACATCCGACTTACAGAGGGAGACAACTGGAAGTGAGAGGAAATCTACCCTTAAGAAGGGAAATTCTCTCCTATAAGAGTTAATATGGAAAAAAGTGTCTCCACTGATGCTTTTTCACCAATCCTTGTTTCCATAATAACCCAAAATTTTCAAAATCCAATTGTCATTGGGACAGAAGGTGAGGTGAATTCTTCTGAACAGGGGCACAGACAGCAAAACAAATGTTACAGGGGTGATAACCCTTCCCTATGCTATCCAAAAACCTTAAAATTTATTTTTTGGCTGGAGCTACACTTAAATTTTTTTACCTGTTCCGACTTACAAATTGATTCAACTTAACAAGCCTATAGTCCCTATCTTGTTTGTAACCCGGGGACCGCCTGAAAATAAATGGATGAATATGAGATGAGGAGGAGTATTTGAATCAATAAAAGGTCTCTGGACCAGGATGCAAATTGTATAGTGGTGCATATTGCAGGGCTTATTTTACTGTTATTGTTTGCTACCATTTTCCATGCAGTAAAAACTAATTCTGCAGGCTAAATAGACGTACGGTAGGTATTGGTTTCTTTTGGCACAGATCTCAGGGATATGTAGTTTTGTATGGCACCTGCATGCACACAAACTCCAGTCACAAGATGGCATGAACATGTAGGAGGAGAGGTTCATTCATTTTAGGGCTTAGTTTAAAAGTTAGAATAAGCTTTGATTTTAAGATAGTTACATATCAGGAGAGGGTTAAGAGAATGTTTATTGTAGGGAGTGAATGTAATGGGGCTTGTACGTGGTTTAAGTGTAGGATATACTTAAGCTGCATTAACAATGGAAGTATACTGTAGATGAGCAAAGTGATTTAGCCATTAAGTTAGGTTTAAAACTAGCCTCAAATATCACCATGTAGATTTCAAAAGGTGAAATTTGTTTGAAAAAAGATCCTATGGCAGGCTTGACAGTGCTCCTATGGCTTTGTTGATAAAAAAAAAGAAATATTAACAAAAAAAACATAATTGTTTGTCTTCGTATAAAAGGTTAGGATTACGCTTCCTGAATATCTAAGGTTTTGTTATTAGTTAACTGGTCCAGGATAGCTTATATGATCTTCATTAACCCAGAGGGGCCAATAAAAGCCAAGTGCATCTTTAAGACCTAACAAAAAATAAATAAAAAATGGTGTGGACAAAGCCCTATATGATTCACAATGGCTCAAATTTGATATGGTCCAGAAATATTTAGACAGAATAAAAAAGGTGAATAAAGCACCTGGACCAGATGGAATACACCCACAGATCTTTAAAGAATTGAGCGCTGTAATTTCAAAGCCATTGTTTCTAATTTTTAGGAACTTAATGACTGGGAAAGTACCACTGGATTGGCGTAAGGCCAATGTGGTACCTATATTTAAAAAGGGATCAAAGTCTTTGCTAAGTAACTATCGACCCGTTTAACATCTATAGTTGGGAAGATACCGGAGAGTTTATTAAAAGACCACATAGATGAGTTCTTGCTGGAGAAAAATATTTTAAAGCAACAGACAGCATGGATTCATGGAAGACAGAAGTTATCATACAAATCTGATTTATTTTTATGAGGTGGTAAGTAAAACCTTAGACAAAAGGAGCGGCTGTGGACGTAGTATACTTGGATTTTGCAAAAGTGTTCGACACAGTCCCCCCCCCCCCCCCCACATGGCTAATGTAAAAGGTTAAGTCTACAGGCCTGGAAAAAAATCAGTTTGTAAATAGATAGATAACTGGCTAAAAGACTGTATTCAAAGGGTTAATGATTCATGCTCTAAATGGTCTAGGGATATCAGTGGTGAATAATTGGGATAATATACTGCGCCAACCACTAATTAAGTGTGAGCTGCCAACACAACAATAAGACAAAATTGTGAACAAACCATGAAAATTAAAAGTGTGGCATTAATGATATGTTAAGTGATTGGTATCGCTCAAAATGATCAAAAATTTCAAAATTAGACCACAAGTGAAGTGAATACAATAAAATAAAAAATTAATGAAGGAACAACACCCTGTGTAGAGTGCAGTGCGTGCGACTATAAAAAACAGTGATGACCTCCAAAAATGGGCTAAATGACAAAATCAAAAAACTTGAAGTTGAGTGGCTACAAGTTATAATTTAAAAACAAATAATGAACTGATATGTGACAGTGAATCAATCATCTGCCTCAAAGAAGTGATGGTAGCCTTCAGACTATTAAAATGGTACATATAGAGTCCATAAAAACAAATAAAGGCACAGTGCATAAAGTGGTGAGAGCACACTCTGCAATTATAACAGCCCAAATGTCTTGCAAATTAGGTGGGATGTGCAGTCAGGATGGTCACCCGGGAGTGCTTTTAACCTTTGGATCATGAGGGGAGAATTAAACAGTCTTACCAGCAGGCGTGGACCCAACTAAACTTACAGTTGTGGGTCAATCAGGCTTGTGTCCACTGGGTAGTGGAACCCAGAGTGTGAGTCCTCTAGCGATCTCCTCCTTCTGCTGCCAATGTCCCCAAAAGGGACCAGTAACTCCAAGAGACAAAAGAAAAGCTGGATACTGAACACTCCAATGCCCAGGTTCTTTGCCTGGGACTTAGGAAGCCAAAAACATGAGAGAGCTGCTTATGTGAAGTTTGCTCAGTGAGAGAAAGAAAAGTCACTGTCTGGGCATTGGAGTGTTCAGTATCCAGCTTTTCTTTCATCTCTTGGAGTTACTGGTTCCTTTGGAGACATTGGCAGCAGAAGGAGATCGCTAGAGCAGTGTTTCTCAACTCCAGTCCTCAAGGCGCCCCAACAGGTCAGGTTTTCAGGATTTCCCTCAGATGAAACAGCTGTGGGAATTACTAAAAGCAGTTAAACTGATCAAATAATCTGTGCAAAACAATGCAGAGCCTGAAAACATGACCTGTTGGGGCGCCTTGAGGACTGGAGTTGAGAAACACTGCGCTAGAGGACTCACACTCTGGGTTCCACTACCGTTGGACACAAGCCTGATTGACCCACAACTGTAAGGTTAGTTGGGTCCACGCCTGCTGGTAAGAGTGTTTAATTCTCCCCTCATGATCCAAAGGTTGAAAGCACTCCTGGGTGACTATCCTGACTGCACATACCACCTAATTTGCAAGACATTTGGGCTGTTATAAATGCAGAGTGTCCTCTCACCACTTTATGAACTGTGCCTTTATTTG
Source organism: Rana muscosa (assembly GCA_029206835.1). Classification (NCBI taxonomy): domain Eukaryota; kingdom Metazoa; phylum Chordata; class Amphibia; order Anura; family Ranidae; genus Rana; species Rana muscosa. The sequence goes on from CM055120.1 coordinate 132,788,387, forward strand.
TTTTTATGGACTCTATGGGGGTGATTTACTAAAGACCTGTGCCTATGGTGCAGTGGAGAAATTGGAGCAATTGCACAAAAAACGGGACTCAAAACATTTATCAAAAATTATGGTGCACTTATATGCACCAAACCATAATTTACATAGGAAGCGCTGTTGCGCAATCTTTCGCGCCTACCATTAGCAAGCGCAGCCAATGTAATATTCAACATTTTTGTCTGAATACTGTAGATAACTTTACTAGTTTACCATCTTCTGTTACCAGGCTAAAAAGTATGTATATAATATTGTTTAAATGCACAAATTCTGTCCAGAACATGTAGATCTGTCTTACAACTAATCAAGCCTTTTTACACCCTTCTTTCAGCTTACTCAACTGCACATGTGCAATGACAAACCACACCATTTTATGCTCACCTGACAGGGCGCACACACTTTAGCTTGTTAAATATGTGTGTTGCACACGGGCGCATCTGCGTTCTCCAGAGTGCACAACTGCTTATACATTGGGCTTGTGCTCATTGTAATGCTGATCATGATAATGAGCTTTTCCTTATCACATGGAGAATATTGCTTCCACTTTTATTCCTTTCATTAATTTATTTTTGAAACCACTCAATATTCATTCTAGAGATCTTCCTCCTATCAACAACTGTGCAGATGTTTACTGGACTTGTAATTGTGCAATTTATGGTGATAGACTATAATCATTGGTGGAGCCAAAACTTCCATGAAAACATCTTCAACACATGTCTGTGTATTGTGCATTCTGGAAAATTATTTCCCCATACACTGTGCAATCTGATTGGGAAATGAGTGGATGTAAGTGTCATCCAATCAGATTGGACAGTGTATGGGGAAAGAATTGTCCAGAATGCACAATACACAGACATGTGTTGAGAAGATGTTTTCATGGAAGTTTTGGCTTCACCAATGGATTATAGACTATCACCATAAATTGCACAATTACAAAGTCCAGTAAACATCTGCACAGTTGTTGATAGGAGGAAGATCTCTAGAATGAATATTGAGTTGTTTCAAAAAGAAATGAATGAAAGGAATAAAAGTTGAAGCAATATTCTCCATGTGATAAGGAAAAGCTCATTAACATGATCAGCATTACAATGAGCAAGTGCCCGATGTCCGTTTCATATTTAAGAATGTGTATGCGCCCTAAGCGCAACGATTCCGCGAATCCGGTGCAAGTCAACAGCATGCGCCATGTCGCAATAATTATTCCTGCCCACGCAAATGCGCCAACATTTTCTTAACCACTTAACGACCGCTCACTGTATATATACGTCGGCACAATGGCACCAACAGGCACAATCACGTAGAGTATACGTGATTGCCTTTGTACAGTTGGGGGGTCCAATCGGACCCCCCCTTCTGTACAGTGAGCGGTCGGAATTTGTCTGGGACCGATCCGAGATGGGGGGCGACCGTTAGATTCCGGCCACCCCCCCGCGATCGCTCCCGGCGAATGAGAATGCCCCCTCTGCCTGTGTAATGTAAACACAGGCAGAGGAAGCAGGAGGAAGTGATGTCATCTCTTGTGCGGCGCTCACATATACCGAGCGCCGTACAAGAGAAGACATCAAGGTTAGTGCACAAACACTACACTAACACCAGCACACATAGGCACATAAATCGCCCCCCCCAGGCCCCCCCAGATCACCCCCCAGCCCCCAGTCACAGTGTCACTGATTGCAGTGACCATTTATTTACTGATCACTGCAATCAGTGACATTTGTGACTGTAAAAGTGTCACTACATTTAGTTTTAGGTCCAGTGTAGCCCCCTAACCCCCCCTAATAAAGGTTTAACCCCTTGATCACCCCCCAGATAACCCTTTCACCCCCTAGCACCGCCGTTGCTAAGCGATCATTTTTCTGATCGCTGTCTTAGCGTCGGTGATGCAGATCGGTAGCCAGTAATTTTTTTTAGGTACGCCGCAGGTTTTTATAGCGTCAGGTACCCCCATAAATTATCTAATAAAGGCTTAACCCCCTTGATCACCCCCCCCCAGGTAACCCTTTCACCCACTATCACCACTGTCGCTAAGCGATCATTTTTCTGATCGCTGTCTTAGCGTCGGTGATGCAGCTCGGTAGCCAGTATTTTTTTTTTAGGTTCACCGCAGGTTTTTATAGCGTCATGTACCCCCATAAATTATCTAATAAAGGTTTAACCCCCTTGATCGCCCCCCAGGTAACCCTTTCACCCCCTATCACCACTGTCGCTAAGCGATCATTTTTCTGATCGCTGTCTTAGCGTCGGTGATGCAAATCGGTAGCCAGTAATTTTTTTTAGGTTCGCCGCAGGTTTTTATAGCGTCAGGTACCCCCATATATTATCTAATAAAGGTTTTAACCCCCTAATTGCACCTAGTTAACCCTTTCACCAGTGATCATCATATAAGTGTTACGGGTGACGCTGGTTAGTTAGTTTGCTTTTTATAGTGTCAGGGCACCCACCGTATATATAACCCAATAAAAGTTTAACCCCCTGATCGCCCGGCGGGTGATATCAATTAGGTTTTAGCATCAGAGAGGGTCTGCGTCACACCCCAGGCAGCATCAGGTTAGTGCCAGTAACGCTAACACCCACGCGTGAAGCATACACCCTCCTTAGTGGTATAGTATCTGAACAGATCAATATCTGATCAGATCTATACTAGCGTCCCCAGCAGTTTAGGGTTCCCAAAAACGCAGTGTTAGCGGGATCAGCCCAGATACCTGCTAGCACCTATGTTTTGCCTCTCCGTCCAGCCCAGGCCACCCAAGTGCAGTATCGATCGATCACTGTCACTTGCAAAACACAACACACATAACTGCAGTGTTCGCAGAGACAGGCCTGATCCCTGCGACTCCAGTGCTGTAGGAGGTGATTTCACCACCACAGTTAAAAAAAAAAGCAAATATGCCGAAACATTGGGGCAGCAGGGGCGGAGGAGTGATTTTGCTCCTAATGCCGCGTACATACAGTCGAAATTCCGACGGAGGCTTGCCCGTGGAAAAGTCCGACCATGTGTGTGCGGCATAACTTTTTTGCGGGAGGATGCCCCCATGCTTCGGCATATATAAATGGTGCATGTATGCCCATCATTAGAAGTGGGTGGATGAAGGGCGGTATTCTAATGATGGGCATACCCACCCGATCAATCTCTTTTTTCGTTCAGCCAACTGGCTGCATGAAAAAAAAAGATTACAATACATGTCCAACAAGGACCAGAAACGTACTGGTATGTTGCTGGACTTTGAATGGTTATACCAGATTGATGCCTGCGGGTTTAGGTATCATCTAGGTATCATTCTTTTCAGCCAGCGGCCGGCTTTCATGTAAAAGCAATCCTAGTGGCTAATTAGCCTCTGGACTTCTTTTACAAGCAGTGGGAGGGAATGTCCCCCCCCCCCGGATATAAAAAGCGCCATTGGGAAATTGGGAAAGCATTTTATCACACCGATCTTGGTGTGGTCAGATGCTTTGAGGGCAGAGGAAAGATCTAGGGTCTAGACCCCAGTTTTTTCAAAAAAAGAGTACCTGTCACTACCTATTGCTATCATAGGGGATATTTACATTCCCTGAGATAACAATAAAAGTGATAAAAAAAAAAATATGGAAGGAACAATTTAAAAAAAAAATAAAAAAGCAAAATTAATAATAAAAAAAATAAAATAAAAAAAAATAAACAAAAAAAAGCACCCCTGTCCTGCCCTGCTCTTGCCCAATGGCGAACGCAAGCGTCGGTCTGGCGTCATATGTAAACAGCAATTGCACCATGCATGTGAGGTATCACCACGAAGGTCAGATCGAGAGCAGTAATTTTAGCAGTAGACCTCCTCTGTAAATCTAACGGGGTAACCTGTAAAGGCTTTTAAAGGCTTTTAAAAATGTATGTAGTTTGTCGCCAATGCGCATTTGTGCGAAATTTTAAAGCATGTCGTGTTTGGTATCTATGTACTCGGCCTAAGATCATCTTTTTTATTTCATCAAACATTTGGGCAATATAGTGTGTTTTAGTGCATTGAAATGAAAAAAAGTGTATTTTTTCCCCAAAAAATGCGTTTGAAAAATCGCTGCGCAAATACTGTGTAGAAAAAAAAAATGCAACACCCACCATTTTATTCTGTAGGGCCTTTGCTTTAAAAATATATATAATGTTTGGGGGTTCAACATAATTTTCTTGCAAAAGTGGATGTAAGCTTCCTAATGTTGTGTATAAAATGCCAGAACAGTTCAAAACCCCCCCAAATGACCCCATTTTGGAAAGTAGACACCCCAAGCTATATACTGAGAGGCATGTCAAGTCCATGGAATATTTTATATGTTGACACAAGTTGCGGAAAAAAGACAAATTTTTTTTTATTTTTTTGCACAAAGTTGTCACTAAATGATATATTGCTCAAACATGCCATGGGCATATGTAGAATTACACCCCAAAATACATTCTGTTGCTTCTCCTGAGTACGGGGATACCACATGTGTGAGACTTTTTGGGAGCCTAGCCGCGTACGGGACCCCAAAAACCAATCACCGCCTTCAGGCTTTCTAAGGGTGTAAATTTTTGATTTCACTTCTCACTGCCTATCACAGTTTCGGAAGCCATGGAATGCCCAGATGGCACAAAACCCCCCCAAATGACCCCATTTTGGAAAGTAGACACCCCAAGCTATTTGCTGAGAGGTATTGTGAGTATTTTGCAGATCTCGCTTTTTGTCACAAAGTTTTTAAAATTGAAAAAAAAAAAAAAAAATTCTTTCTTCATTTTCAAAAACAAATGAGAGCTGTAAAATACTCACCATGCCTCTCAGCAAACAGCTTGGGGTGTCTACTTTCCAAAATGGGGTCATTTGGGGGGGTTTTGTGCTATTTTGGCATTTTATGGCCTTCAAAACTGTGATAGGTAGTGAGGAGTCAAATCAAAAATTTGTGCCTAGAAATCCTGAAGGCGGTGCTTGGTTTTCGGGGTCCCGTACGCGGCTAGGCTCCTAAAAAGTCCCACACATGTGGTATCCCCGTACTCAGGAGAAGCAGCAAAATGTATTTTGGGGTGCAATTCCACATATAACCATGGCATGTGTGAGCAATATATCATTTAGTGACAACTTTTTGTAATTTTTTATTTTTTTTTGTCATTATTCAATCACTTGGGACAAAAAAAAATATTCAATGGGCTCAACAGGCCTCTCAGCAATTTCCTTGGGGTGTCTACTTTCCAAAATGGGGTCATTTGGGGGGGGGGGTTTGTACTGCCCTGCCATTTTAGCACCTCAAGAAATGAGATAGGCAGTCATAAATTAAAAGCTGTGTAAATTCCAGAAAATGTACCCTAGTTTGTAGACGCTATAACTTTTGCGCAAACCAATAAATATACGCTTATTGACATTTTTTTTACTAAAGACATGTGGCTGAATACAGTTTGGCCTAAATGTATGACTACAATTGAGTTTATTTGATTTTTCTTATAACGAAAAGTAGAAAATATCTTTTTTTTTCTAAATTTTCGGTCTTTTTCCGTTTATATCGCAAAAAATAAAAATCACAGAGGCAATCAAATACCATTAAAAGAAAGCTCTATTTGTGGGAAGAAAAGGATGCAAATATCGTTTGGGTACAACATTGCATGTCCGCACAATTTACAGTTAAAGCAGCGCAGTGCAAAATTCTGAATTCACCTCTGGTCCTTTAGCTACCAAATGGTCCGGGGCTTAAGTGGTTAAATCAGCCCCTATATGTACCATTTTTTTTTTGTTTGTTTTAATTCTTTATTTTATTTTCTTAAAACAGGATATACAAATATAACATTGCAAAGTAGAAAAAGAAAACAAAGCGGGTACTTCGCCATACTTAAATCAATTAAAGTGGTTGTAAACCTCTATAAAAAAAAAAAATATTTTAAACCACCTGTAAGAGAAAGGCATAATGAGCTAATATGACTAGCATAATAGCTCATTATGCATCACTTACCTTAGATCGGGGCCCCCAAAGCCGTCCTAGTCTCCCTCTTCAGCCACCGCCATCGCTGCGGCGACAGTCGGAAGGTTACTTCCGGGTATCGCCGCTCCAGCCAATCACAGCGCCGCTCCGGCGCTTTGATTAGCCGGAGCGGCGAAGACGCGACTCCGCAGGGGATCCGAATATGGCTAAGTCGTCGAATGATGGGACTTAGCCGGATTTGTGAATGGGATTAACCCCATGAATGCGTCGTTGTCTACGGCGCGCATGTGCCGTAGACACGGAGCAATGTAATTTTTAGCAAATATCTCCTAAACCGTGTAGGTTTAGGAGATATTTCTTGCACCTACAGGTAAGCCTTAATCTATGCTTACCTGTAAGTGCAAGTTGCAAAAGGGGGTTTACAACCACTTTAAGAAAGCCTTATTTAAACCATATTATTTCACTTTCCTTATTTTACTAGGCTCTTCTTCCTATTACCCCCTTCTTCTCTCCCCTCTACATCTCCTTCTTCCTTAATCCCTATTTTCCCCTTACCTATATCCCTTATCCTCCCCCCATCTCCTACCTTTGACCCCAGGTTTCTTCCTTCCCTTACTCCTGGGGAACATTAAACCAACATCTAAACCAAAACCAAAACAGACCAAGAAAAAAAAAAAAAGAAAAAGATTTTTATTTAGCTGTGGAATTTCGCAAGAGTCTCCTACTTACTCTACCTGTCAGTCTATTTTTTATTTTACTCTCCTAGTAACCTCTTCCCTTCTTCAGATTTTACAAATTGCTCCCATGGTACCCATATTTCTTGTATTTGTTTTTTCCCTCCAACGTTATTGGTAGGAGTTTCTCCAATATTCCCACCCTTCTGACTTTGTTTAACCACATTGAGGTCGTAGGGGCGCAAGGTTCTTTCCAATTCATCGCAATACAACTTTTTGCCTGAGTTTGTATATTTTTTCGGTGGGATTTGTACCATTTTAATAGTCTGAAGGCTGCCATCACTCCTTTGAGGCTGATGATTGATTCACTGTCACATATCAGTTCATTATTTGTTTTTATATTATAACTTGTAGCCACTCACCTTCAAATTATATAGAACATTATATAAATATATACAAAAATAGGATACTTTCTTGGTGAATTTCTGCCTGCCCATACCTAATATATAAAACTAAAAACCCATTTAAGCGCATCATACAATGCACTTTATAATATAGTTTCCAATGCTCTGCCGCAGGTGTCCGCCATCTTGTCCATGCATGCCTCGTAGGGGCCATTCTCCTAATTGACTCCCTGCAAGTCGCATGTGGCCTATTTGACGCTGCATCCTGGGGTGCCAGGTGGCCGGGAAGCCATCAGGATTTCTTTTAAGGCTTTTTAGTGGAAACTCTGGTCCAAGAGGATTCCCTTTTTTATACACAGCCAACTGGTAACCATGTACCTTATATATATTTCTTGCCGTTTTTGGAATATACCTGAGCAGGATTTGAAAACTCATTATATAATCTCTTACAGCAAACCAAAAACCTCTGAAGAAGACCCCTAAGGGGTTTAAACGCGTGAGAATTGTATATGCACAGATGCATGCAACATGTCAAGTTGTATAACAATTTTGTTTTTTGCACCATTGTGTATGGATTTTTAGATTCTTTTTTTACCAGAGTTTATATTATAATTACCATGATTCACGCCACATGTTTACATCCAATAAAATCTTTTAAAACATAAAAATGCATATTATTCATAATCATTGAATTTTTGCTTGCCTAAAAACCCCATTGGGGGAACATTCCCATATGGTACATATCCGGGGTGAGCAGCACCATTCACTCTCAATATGTGTGTCTTTTCCATTTCACGTGATTTTGTCATTTGGCCCATTTTTGGAGGTCATCACTGTTTTTTGAAGTCACACGCACTACACTACACAGGGTGTTGTTCCTTCATTCATTTTTTATTTTATTCACTTCACTTGTGTTCTAATTTTAAATTTTTGATCATTTTGAGCGATACCAATCACTCAACATATCATTAGCGCCACACTTTTAAATTTTCATATTAGTGGTGTATCCCAAGGTTCAGTGTTGGGACCCTTACCATACTATTTATAAATGATATGATATAGGGTTTGAGATTAAAAGTTCAATTTCAGCCTTTGCAGATGACACCAAGCTATGCAGTAGAACAATGTCCTTACTGGAGGTCTCCAACTTACAAACCGACCTCAATGCACTATTTAATTGGACAACTATGTGGTAAATGAGGTTTATTATTTATAAAATGTTAAGTTATGTACTTGGGGGGGGGGCTAAGAATATGCATGCATCATATATTCTGGGGGGGGGGGGCCGGGGGAGTACAACTGGAGGAATCAATGGTGGAGAAGGGTCTGGGTGTTCTGGCAGGCAAGATTAATAATGGCATGCAATGCCAAGCAGCGGTTTCCAAAGTGAGCAAAAATTCTCTTTCTTGCAGAGGAGGTATAGACTCCAGAGAGAGATAATTTTGCCCCTGTAAAAATCATTAGTAAAACCTCATCTGGAATATGCAGTTCTGTTTTGGGCACCAGTTCACAAAAAGGAGATCAGGGAACTGGCGAAAGTGCAGAGAAGGGCAACCAAAGTGATAAGAGACATGGAGGAGCTCAGCTATGAGGAAAGAAGAGAATAAATTCAGTTCCTCTAATAAGAGGAGATTATGGTGGGAATATGATCATGTATTAATACATAAGTGGTCCATATAAGAAACTTGATGTTGAGTTAATTTTCCTTTTGGAGGTCATCACAGAGGACAAGGGGCCACTACGTCTGGGGGGAAAAGAGATTTAAATTTCCAAATTTTGGAAGGCTTCCTCACAGTAAAAGCTGTGAAAATGTGGAATAGACTGCCTCGAGAGCTGGTGTTGTCCAGCTCAATAGATTGCTTTAATAAAAGGCTTGGTTTCTTTCCTAAAAGTTATATGACTGGATACTAATATTTATAGGCAAAGTTCATCCAGGGAATATTGGATTGCCTCTTGTGGGATCAGAAAGACATTTTTTCCCTTGCTGGAGAATTTGGATCATACTTTTCTGTTTTTTTTGCCTTCCTCTGGATCAACTGTGTGGATATGATTGTGTATGTAGGGTAACATTTGTTCCCCTTGTATTGGTTGAACTAGATGGATTTGTGTCTTTCAACCAGACTATGTACTTTATGTAACTATGTACAACTAGCCTCATTTGGCTTTTCAAATTGACCCCCCATGCATTTCACCAAATGTCAGTTTTCACAGAAATTTTGGCGAAACAAACTACCGTATATACTCAAGTATAAGCCAAGTTTTTCAGCACATTTGCTGAAAATGCCCCCCTTGGCTTATACTCGAGTTACCTTTTTGCGCCTGATCTCCCAGGCTTTGGGGACCCGGTACCGGCCGGCCGTAGGTCCCCTGGACCCCAAACTTGGCACACATGTAGCCTCACTCTTCCTCTATAAATGTGCAAAGTTTGTTGTCTGGAGGATCTACGGCCGGAGAGCTCTGATTTTTCAAATCCGGGCACCCCTTCCATAGACTCCCATGTTAAACGGTCACTTCTCCGGTGACTTTGGTGACCCGGTACCGGCCGGTCGTAGGTCCCCTGGACCTCTTCCATAGACTCCCATGTTAAACGTCAGTCGAGGCATGGGCACAGTGAGGCATGGGCACAGTGAGGCATGCAGAAGGACACCCTTGGCTTATACTCGAGTCAATACGTTTTCCCAGTTTTTTGTGGTAAAATTAGGTGCCTCGGCTTATTCGGGTCGGCTTATACGCGAGTATATACGGTAAATCAAATTTCACTAATTGCTATTTGGAAGGCTTGCAAAGAAAATCTACTCCGAATTGTTGTGATCAAAATGTCCCTATACATATAGGGTCTATCTCACACAAATGGATTTCAGTCTCATTTTCTTTGTGCTGGGACCTGCAAGTATCTAAATATTAGGTTCTGAAATATTTCACTTGAACCAAATAGGGGAAGTTATTTCACAGAAAGATGTAATAAATGTGCTGTTATCCCGGCACAGCAGCAGCTCAGCAAACAAGTTCCTCCCAATAACACAAAAAAATGGTTCAGCAACGAACAATATTATATTATATTTAGATCCAAAGTCACCTCCTAGCGGATGTTTCAGTTAACTACTTATGTTGCCACTTTGAGAAAGATGTAATCTAGCCAGCCTATGCTATTCTAATGAAAGAGCAGGTCTACAGAAGGCAATATATAGGCTTTCCTATGAGTGATGGCAAAAAAGTTCCAAGTTGCAGATCTGATGTTCTTCGATAGCTAGTTGGAGGTCGTAAACTGTAATCAGTTTGGTTGTAGATAAAGCAATATAGGTTTCTAGTGGTGAAGAGCTAAGGCGCCTGAGCACAGTGTTCAAGAAATGCAGTAAAGTGTTCTTGGGGTAAAGATGTCTGTGCACAGTGTTCTGTAACAATGTTTCTTAACTCCAGTCCTCGAGGTGCCCCAACAGGTCATGTTTTCAGGCTTTCCATAGATGATTTGATCAGTTTCACCGCCTTAGTAATTACCACATCCATTTCATCTGGGGGAAATCCTGAAAACATGACCTGTTGGGGCGCCTTGAGGACTGGAGTTGAGAAACACTGTTCTGTAATACTGGCAATGAAGAGAGAAAAGGTCGAGCAATTTGCCCTCTCACCAATGACCAAATCGATCCGAGGTCTTCTGGACAGGAACACATGTAGCAACACTCAGGCAGCAGATCCATTGTCAGTCTTCCGATGTGAAACTTGCCCCACGCACCGAAGGGCAGGCGATCCAAGTGATGTTAGCGACAGGATGTCCGACAGCGAACAACAGAGCTAGGCCCCTTAGGCCTCGGGATGGAAGAAAGGCTCCACGTGGTAGGCCGTGACCTCTCTCCCTGTTACACAGAGAGGTCCGTCTGGCATTAGGCCCAGGAGGAAGAGTTCTGTGTGGGCTTCTCACTCCTTATGGTCACTCCCAGCAACCTTCATGTCACCGAAGATCCCTGGGATGTGTAGTGTAGCGGTTCTTTAAATCTAAGGGAATGTTTGAGTGGTAGTTGTACTCAAACGCACTATTTGATAGGGTTCTGTAAAACCATTCTTATACTACAGGTGGGATGCTGGTGTATTAGTTTCCTGTGGCCTGTTGATGGCACTGCCATCGGAGGCTAAGGATGAACTGCTGGTACAGTGCTGTGCCTTGGATGTCCCCTCTCAGCGGTGGTATGGTGGGCGTGTCGGCCTGCTGTGCATGCCGGGAGAGGATATAAAAAGGGGCAGACCCTGTCTGTAGGGGTGAGTTCCCGGGGGTCCGACCCCGGGAGTGTGTTCTGTTCATGGCCACCCCAGGCACCTTTAGCCCTGGGGCTGCAACTGAAGGCCTTGGGTCCAGCACCTTTGGCTGGAGCCCACAGAGGGAGGAGGAATTCCAGGGTGCTGCCTTGCGAGGAGACCCGTATCTAGAAGAGGAGGCCGGGGGAGGACCGTTCCGAAGGACTGGTGAGAGATCACAGTGAAGGAAGGGGCCCGGTAACTCTGGAGGGATTTCATCTTCCTGATAGAGGCCTAATACCAGAACCAACGTCCACCAGGTCTGTGGCAGAGACCTAACGCCTACGGAACACCGCTGGTTCCGAGGACAAAGCACAGGAAGAGGCCATGGAGGAAGAAGAAGAGGGGGTGGAGGATAGAGGTGTGTCACAACCAGTAGTAGCATTTTGGAGGCATGGCGGTGGAACAACCTCCAACACTACTGCACCTTGTCCTGCATCCTTCCCAGCTGCCAAAAGAGTGACCCAATGGGCCGTGAAAGAAAAGTATCGTCCCTGTCCATGCCTGCTGGACCATGAGTCAGCAGTAATATGCACCTTACCACTGACTGCCCTGTCCAGCGAGGCATGGACATTGCCTTCCACATGCCGGTAGAGAGCCGGAATCGCCTTCCGTGAGAAAAAGTGGCGTTTGGGAACCAGCCACTGAGGAACCGCACATTGCACAAACTCACGGAAGGGGGCCGAGTCTACCAACTGAAAAGTCAGCAGTTGAAGTGCTAGCAATTAAACCAAGCTAGCATTCAACCGCTGGGCATGTGGATGGCTGGGAGTGAACTTCTTTTCACGGTCCAGCAGCTGGGGCAGGGAAATTTGCCTGCTACAATCGGACGTCGGTGTACTGCTAGCAGAGTGCCCGCAAGTACTTGGCTGTGACACACCTAATTCTACACCTTCATTCCTCTCAGTGCAGGTTTCAGAGAGGACTGAAGGTATAGTGGGGTTGGAGATCCCAGCTGATGAGGAGCAAGGAGAGGTCCGCTTTGTTCTTTGGTGTGGGTCTTTAAGGTACGCTTGCCAACAAGCTGCATGGCAGGTCAACATATGTCTGGTCAAGCATGTGGTGCCCAAGCGGCTGATGTTTTGGCCACGCGAGATACGCTTGAGACATATGTTGCAAACAGCAGCGGTGCGATCTGATGCACTCAACTCAAAAAAGGCCCACACCAAAGAACTTTTGGAATAACGAGCAGAGGCAGCGCCCTGCACAGGCGAAGCTCAGTGGTGTGATTCAGTCGGTGTGCTGCCCTTACGCTGGCCCCCGGAGGGCATCCTGCCTCGTTGGAGATGTGCCTCCGCCTTATCCTCCTCCTCTCTCCTATCAGGCACCCACGTGAAGTCAGTGACCTCATCATCCCCTCCCTCCTCATCACTGGAGCCAATCTGGCAGTATGCTGCAGCTGCTGGAACATGACTACCAGATTGCTGTCCTTCTTGAGCATCCCCTCTCTCTGCGCTCATGCTACTGCCTTCCTCTAGCTGGGTATCATCATCAGACCCTTCAAAACGCTGGGCATCCTCCTGGAGCATGTACCCAACACTGTGCTGAAACAGTTCGGGGGACTCCTCAGGAGGACATGGTGGGTCTAGGGAAGGAGTGACTGATAATGACATTGATACGAGGGAAGAGGACGCTTTGGCAGCTGCTTTGCCAGTACCCTGAGCCTGGGTGAGAGGATGAGGAGGATGAGCAGGGCTTGGTCATCCACTCTACCAAGTCTTCGGCATGATGCTGCTCAACACGTCCAGCTGCCGAAAATAAGAACAAGCGTGTCCCATGGCCACGTGCTGATGACGATGCACCGCGTCCACAACCAGCACTGTTGTCTCTAGACACAGAGCCTGCTTGCCCTCTTATTGGCTCCTGACTGTCTGCCTCTTCTTGTTGGCCTTCCAGACATAGTAATGGACTGCAGGGAGATGGGAAAACCAGGAATTAGAGTAGTGTATATTGTGCTGGAGGCACACAACACCCACTAACTCCTGCAGATGCCTTTATTAGAGAACACCAGCAATAAAGGGTAGATACAGGTGTATACTGTGCTGGAGGGACACAACACCCACTAACTCCTGCAGATGCCTTTATTAGAGAACACCAGCAATAAAGGGTAGATACAGGTGTATACTGTGCTGTGCTGGAGGGACACAACACCCACTAACTCCTGCAGATGCCTTTATTAGAGAACACCAGCAATAAAAAAGGGTAGATACAGGTGTATACTGCGCCGGAGGCACACAACACCCACTAACTCCTGCAGATGCCTGAGAAAATAACACTGTCCCTGCCTGCCTATCTAGCTTAGAGAACAGCAATAAAGGGTAGATACAGGTGTATACTGCGCTGGAGGCACACAACACCAACTAACTCCTGCAGATGCCTGAGAAAAGAACACACTGTAGAACACACTGTCCCTGCCTATATAGCTCTTTCCCTGCACACCGGAACACACTACACAAGGCCGCCACGCTGGAGGCCTTTTATAGTGTGGGGCATGTACTAAACCCCCCTGAGCTATGATTGGCCACAGGCATCCTGCCTGTGGCCAATTATGGCTCTCCTCGCTGCCGGTGCTGTGATTGGCCAAGCATGCGGGGTCACAGTGCATGCTTGGCCAATCACAGCGCCGGCAATGCAGTGCGATGGCGCAGTGCATTGTGGGCCGTTCGCGTCACACGAATTTGGCGTGAACGGCCCACAAAGTTCTGGTTTCGCCAAACAGGCGATGTTCGAGTCGAAAATGTGTTCGACTCGAACACTGAGCTCATCCCTAGTCACCGATTACACGGATGACCAAAAAGGGACAAGCGATGTCTAGAAACACTGAAAGGTACGGTGACTTCTGTCGACAGTCCATATCACTACATCTGCTTTAGATTAAACTAATTTTAAAATGAGGTTGTTTAACCTATGAAAAATATAATTTCCTACTGCTCTCTCTGCTGGACAGTCTGCTCATTCTCCATAGATGAGAGAATGTCACCAAAGCTGGCTAGATTTGTAGCCCTGCAACAGGGTTTTTCAATAAAAACACAACTTGCTCAGAGCACTAGTAGCTACAGTTATGGACTGTAAAACATCGAATTGTCACAATGATATAGTGGATCATGGGAATAAGTGTTGAGTACTGCACGCATTAGGAAGAACATTGTAGGGAAGTACAAATGCATAGTATTTGAGAACCAGTCATTTCTACTTTAGATGAAAGATCAATGACTAAACAGGGGGTAGATTACTGGGATACCTATGCAGCAAAACAGCTGGAGACAACATGTGCTGGATTCTTTATTTGCATAAGATCTCCTTCTTTGATGTGCATGCCATTTGTGTTTACATTTTTACATAAAGCTGCATAAAGTTATACTGCAAGATGTAAACAATCATTTCACTGTGTTGGCCACAAAACATACAAAAATCAAAGTTTGTCATGATTGACACTCCTTTGAATAACTACTTATGCTTAGTGGAGCAAAAAGCTTGCTTGCTTATCTGGAGCAGTTTTGGCTGAACATAGGATTACAGCATTAGTAAAATAAAATACACACACACACACACACACTAAAGTCATGACAAAGAAGTTCATTTGTTTTCTATAACTATACAAAATGTATTACACACCAGATTTTCTTCCAATTAATTTTTATTTCTTCTACTGAAACAGCAGTTATAGCTTTATGCAATTGTAGTGACTCTGACTTGTGCAGTTAGGTCCTATTTTAAAATTAGAATGTGGTAGGTGGGCCATACACTGCTTGAATTATAGCCAATTTATGCTGATTCATCTGAAATTTGATCTATAAGTGGCCTTAACAGCTTAGCTCCCAAACGTCCCCGATTTTAGGGACTGTCTCTGATTTCAAACAAACAATGTCCCTCTGTCCTCCTCCTCCTCCTCCTCCGTCCCTCATTTTGGTCTGATCTATATAGGATGTATATAAAATGCACTTTTTATCTATTAAAAAGTGTTTCAGCGCTAAACCTTTCATCTTATTTCTAAATGACGGCATTTGTAAATTCAAAAATCCAATATAAAGAAATGGTGGTAAAAAAAGCACTTGTGGGTTTAACCAATCTTGTTTTTTGTACAATTCTCCTTTAACTACTTAAAGGACCGAGCCTCTTTTTCAGACATGTTGTTTACAAGTAAAAAAAAATTAAAAAAAAATTTGTTTGAAAAAAAAAATGTTTAATGTTTGTGGGTTCTAAGTAATTTTCTAACACCCTAGTGAATAAAATGGCGGTCATTGCAATACTTTATGTCACACCATATTTGCACAGCGGTCTAACAAGTGCACTTTTTTTGGGAAAAGAGTTAGCCCAATTTTTTTTTATATTGTGAAAGATAATGTTATGCCAAGTAAATTGATACCAAACATGTCACGCTTCAAAATTGCACCCGCTCGTGGAATGTCGACAAACATTTACCCTTAAAAAAAATTTTCTTCTTTATTTTACCTTTTATTTTTATTTTTTTACACTGTTCTTTAAAAAAAAAAAATTGTGTCACTTTTATTCCTATTACAAGGAATGTAAACATCCCTTGTAATAGAAAAAAGCATGACAGGTCCTCCTAAATATGAGATCTGGGGTCAAAAAGACCTCAGATCTCATATTTACACTAAAATGCAATTTAAAAAATATAAAATAAAAAAAATTGTCATTTGCAATAAAAAAAAAAAAAAAAAAAAGGCCTTTAAGAGTTTTGGGCGGAAGGACTTTTTGGCTTCGCTTCCGCCCTGCTATGGTATGGAGACGGTTGGGGGCCACCTTCCCCCTCACTCATCTCCATACCCAGCCACAGAGGACCTGATCGCCTCCGCCGCTACCGATGGCTCCGGTAAGCAGCGGAGGGCACGGGAGAGCGGCGAGAGGGGGGGGCTCTCCCGCTACCAATAAACAGTGATCTTCCGGCGAATCCACCGCAGAGACAACCATTATCAGAAACCACCGGCTGAAGACGACGATACCTGGGTTATGGCAGCTAGCTGCTGCCATAACAGAGATATCCCTCTTCAAAGTGCCGACGTATATAGGTCGTGCGGCGGTCCGGAAGTGGTTAAGGGGGCGTGGCAATGGGTGTGTGTCCTATGACTGCATACTTTTGCTGATAGATGTCCCTCATTCCCAGCTCAAAAAGTTGGGAGGTATGCCAACAGCACCCTATGCATGACAAAAGCCAGTTTCCTGGTGCCTCCGTGGCAGCATACTGGTGATAGAGCGCCGCCTAGACTCCTCCCTCAGGACTAGTGAATAGCATAAATTAAAGGCATAGTCCCTCCCCCCAACATTCTCCTTTTTTCCTCATACCTCTTGTGCTGGTGAAGAGTAGCAGTACGTCCATACCTCTGCCTTTGGCAGCAGCTGCCGGGTTTAGTCTTTCCCGTGCGCAGTCCCTGTTCTTGGGCCGCTCACAGCGCTAATAAGACTGGAAACCTCTCTGTGGCTCTGTTGGGGTCTGCTCACAGAATTTCATCACAGGAACGTAGTGGTTCATCCAAGCAGGCAAAGTCTGCAATCGCCTGGGAAGATGCAGAAGAACCTCTGCAAAAGGCTAACAGTTGCTTCCCATTCCTTAAGAAGAAGCAGATTCTCTTCCCTCTGATGGGCGAGATTAGTCAAGTCAATCAGAATGAGTGGTCAAAGACTGATAAAAACTTTCATTGGGCCGGTTCAATAAACTATACCCCTTACCGGAGTCTGAAAACGCAGTCGCTAAACTCTATGCCAGTGGTAGATGCAGCGGTTGTGTGCCTCGCAAAGAATATAACTCTTCCAATGGAGGATGCTTCCTTCGAGGATCCTCTAGACAGGCGGATTGACCTGGACCTTAAGAGGAGCTACTTAGCCATGGGAGCAGGTTGTAAGCCAGCTATCGCCTTCACTTCTGTGTCAAATGCCATTAGGGCCTGGACAGAAAATATTGAGATGGCTTTACGCCAGGATGTCCCCAAGGAGGATATAATTAAAGCCTTGGGAGAGCTTAGATTGTCGGCAGACTTTGTTGCGGAAGCTGCCATTGACACAATTAGATGCTCAGTCAGATCCATGCTCACTCCGTTATGGCGAAGAGGGCCTTGTGGCTGAAACCCTGGATGGCCGATTTAGCTTCAAAACCAGAACTGGTGTAAAATCCCATTCGATGGGAAAGCATTATTCGGAGACAAGTTGGATAAGGCTATCTCCAGGGTGACAGGAGGGAAACCTGGCACGCTTCCCTAAGGCTGAAGGAGGCGAAGATCCAGAGGTCAATTCTTTTAGGATCCGCCAGTCGAACCCAAGAGATTTCAGGCAGTCAAGGCAGTTCAGAGACAAAACAGAAGACCTTGGAAGGGCACTCAGGCATCCTTTTTGAACAGGAAGAATAAGGGCCTTACAGCTCCACAGGAGCAGAAGCAGTCTTTTTTGACGCCAGATTAGCCCAGACACTCCCGGTAGAAGCCAGGCTAAGGGCCCTTTCACACGTACGAATCCTGTGAGGATCTGTTCCTTTAACATCCGCTTGCTCAGCAGGGATCGCTCCGTTGATCCCCGCTGAGTCGGCAGATGACAGGGCGGCCCCTGCACACTGTGCAGGGACCGCCCTGTCAGATCGCCGCTCTCCTCTATGGGGGGGGGGGAAATCGGATGAACATGGACCGTCTGTCCGTGTTCATCCGATGATGGATGGAAAAATAGGATTTTCCTCCGTCTGCAGAAATGGACCATAGCGGGGACTGATGAGATCGGATGTCAGTGGATGTTCTTCCGCTGACATCCGCAATCCCATAGGGATACATGCATGTCCGTTTTTCATCCGAAAACGGATTGATGAAAAACAGACATATGGTCTGCATGTGTGAAAGGGCCCTAAGGTTCTTTGTTCCAGTCTGGGCCGCCCATAGCCAGGACCCCTGGGTTCTGTCAACAATCCAGTGGGGGCACTTTTTGAATTTTTCTCATCCTCCACCTCGGACATCTTTCGAAAGAACAGAGATTCCATCTTCTCCACTGAGGGCTCAAGCTCTAAAACATTTGATCACATCACTCCAGCTTCAGGGGGCAGCTGTGCCGGTTCCCTTGGCAGGGCAATTTGCAGGTTTCTACTCCACCCTATTTCTAGTGCCAAAGAGGACAGGTGTGTGGAGGTCTGTGATAGATCTAAAGAGGCTCAACCAGTACAACCGCCTCGAAAGCTTCAAAATGGAATCAATGCAAACAATTATTTAGGCAGTCCAGCAAACGGATTGGATGATCTCAGTCGATCTGCATGATGCATACCTAAGCGTTCCAATTCTACCTGTATTTCAAAAATACCTAAGATTTGCAGTGGGACAGACCCACCTACAGTTTTCAAGCCCTGCCTTTGTCTGTGCACTTTTCCCAGGGTGTTAACCAAGATACTAAATTTCCGCTCTGGACCCCTTGCGGGAGAAGGGCTTGAGGATATACCACCATTTAGACGACATCCTCCTCCTATCTAGCAATCAGGGTCAGTTGGTATATCACCTGGGAGGTTCTTCTACAGTCCCTAAGGGAGCTAGGGTGGCTGATAAACTCCGACATGAGTCAACTAGCACTGACACAGCAGATGATCTACCTGGGTGCAATGTTCGACACTCAGGAGGGGGCCATGTCATTTCCACCTCCAAATGCGAGTATTGTCATCCAGATAATGATCAAGGTCATCCGGAGCCCGTATCTGATGGCTTCACAATGCCTGAGCCTCATTGGCACAATGTCTTCCTCCATACCCGATTCCTTGGGCCCATTGGCACTTGAGGTATTTTCAGATGGGTTTCTTGGCACAGTGGAAGAAGGCTGGGGAGCCCTTTGCGGGGAAACCAGAATACAGGGAAGATGGTTCTGTTCCACCCAGGGAGTGGTATTCAACATCCTGGAGATGAGGGCAGCATTCTTAGCATTGACTTCGTTGGCATCTCAAATCAAAGGCCAGAGAATACTTCTACGGCTGGACAACAGGGCAGCTGACGCTAATCTGCAGAAGCAGGGAGGCCCTCGCAGCAGGGCACTCCTCAGAGAGGTAGAGCCAATTATGCTCTGGACAGAGAAGAACCTCATGGACCTCAGAGCGATGTATCTTCCGGGCAGGTTAAACACAGAAGCAGACACGCTGTTGAGGAACTTCCTGGACAACAAGTGGGCTCTCCATCCCCACGTCTTCCATCAGATTGCCAGCCTGTGGGATCCCCCTCAGGTAAACCTGTTCGCCTCTCTGAAGAATGCCAAACTGGACAGGTTCTTCCCTCGACTGCCTCATCCATAAGCCGAGGCAGTGGATGCCCTGTCATGCCCCTGGAGGTTTTCAGCTCGGCATATGCCTTTCCTCCCCGACCACTAATATTCAAGTTCCTCCTGAGGCTCCTCAGTGAGTCAGTCCAGGTGGTGGCAGTACTACCGTATTGGCTGAAGAGACTCTGGTTTCCTCTAGCCATGTGCCTCAGTGTGAGCTCTCCAATCAGGATCCCTCCTTTTCCTCAACTTCTGTCGCAGGGCAGTCTAGTTCATCAAAACCCTCAGAAGTTGATTCTTCGAATCTGGAAGTTGAGAGGCGAAGGTTAGAGTCTCTAGGGTGTTCCCCAGGGTTCATATCAACCCTGCTAAAAGCCAAGAAACCTGTAACCAATGCTATATATTCAAGAATCTGGGACAAGTTCTTGTCATTTGCTGCCGGGAATGGCTTTGATCCAATCCTCCCCTCTACGTCCAATATTCTGGGCTTTCTTCAGATAGGTTTCGATCTCGGGCTCGGTCTGAGCTACCTCAAGGTGAAGGTAGCATCAATTTCTGCCGCAAAAATTACGAGATGGGCGGAGGATCCTTTGGTGGTCACTTTCCTCAGGGGAGTATTAAAGATTTGCCCACCTGTCAGACGATCTTTTCCTAACTGGAATTTGTCCCTAGTCCTTGAAGTGCTATCTGACCATCCCTTTGCCCCAGTGGAACAAGTAACAATATGGAATCGGACACTGAAGACGGCTTTCCTGCTAGCCATTACATCTGGCAGAAGGATTTCAGAACTTCACTCTTTAGGCATAGGTGATGACCATATCTCCTTCCCAGACAGAGTGGAACTTCGTCCCCTTCGGGAGTTCACACCTAAGCCACCTGTTGGAACCCTGGGCACTACCAGTATTTACAGATGCAGATTCAGTTCACAAGCTGGACATCTCCAGAGTGCTCAGGGCCAACCTAGAAGCCACCAGACCCTTCAGAAACTGAGAAACTATTAATTGTACCTTTCGGTAAATACAGAGGTAAAGAAGCTTCCATCAGAACTCTGGCATCTTGGGTTGTAAAGCTAATTCAGAAGGCCTACAGGGTGAAGAATATGGAGCCTCCATCCTGAGTGAATGCTCATTCTACAAGGGCAGTCTAAGCTTCCTGGGCAGCAAGGGCTAATGTTTTGTTGGAGACGGTTTGCAGGGCCGCCACCTGGTCTTCTCACCATGAATTTCTCAGACACTACCATATTGATCCAGGAGCTCTCAGGACTGTTGAGTTCGGAAGGAGGGCAATTCAGGCTGCAATGTCCTTTTCTAATTAAATACTTATTATTAACCCACCCATGTCAGCTAGTTATTTATCACCAGTATGCTGCCATAAAGGCACCAGGACAATGGAAAATTGTATCATACTTACCGTAATTTTCTTTTCCTGGTGCCTATCCCTGGCAGCATACGCTACCACCCTCTGTATTCTATATTACGGAGAATGTTGGTGGAAGGACTATGCCTTTAATTTATGCTTTTCACTAGTCCTGAGGGAGGAGTCGAGGCGGAGCTCTATCACCAGTATGCTGCCATGGATAGGCACCAGGAAAGGAAAATTACGGTAAGTATGATACAAGTTTCCATTTTTTTGCCACATGCAAGTACTGTTCAGGTATTCGGTAGCCACTGGAGCAATGGCTGCAAAGTACATCAGTCAGTGGCTGATATTCCTCTATCCACGCTGCTTAGAAAAATTAATAGAAGAATCTATGGGGCTGAATGAGAGAAATTTGCAGCATGTATGTCCAGGGTTACTGTTAGGCTGTAACCAGCCTGAGCTAATATTTACCTTTTCTTAGTTTTGTAAGGTTTTTTCCAAGTCTGGTGGGTTGATTACTGGAACCTCCTTCACGCAACAGGCTAAAGTAATCAGTGGTTCATGAATATTTATCTGACACAGCCAACCCCTGACTAGCAATAATCAGAAAATGGTTTGGGGAGGTGTAAAGATTACCGTTCGAGTCAGGCCTCAGAATGTGCCATGTGCTGTGGGCTCTGGAAACAATGCTAGAGCAGATGCCTGAAAAGAGCTAGGCTGAATAGACAGATACTGTCAGGGACCTGCTGGTACTAAACGAAGGCTCTTGCGTGCGCCCATATGCACACAAATTCCTGTGCAGACCAGACAACTGCACCCATGTGTGCCTGTGCGCACAACGGGTGCACATTAGCGCTACTTGGCGCCAATGGGCCTTTAAAAAAGGACAGCAGCTGCAATGGTACATTGCTGTTTGATCTGCAGCTCTGTACCCATTAAACCTGTGAATCGGTTTGCCTATTACCTGCACCGACCCAGGTCTGCTTGACCATTCGTTATCTCCAATCCTGACCTTCGGCTTGCCTTGACCCTGCTTAGTCTCCTGTTTACCTGCTGCCAGACCTTGCCTGTTCTTCTAACCACGCTTCAGCCTACTGCGTTTAACTGTCTGATTACCTGCTCCGACCCGGCTTGTCTGACCCCACTACTGCCTGCTGTTTGCTCTGTACTGCACCTAACCCGGCTTGTCTCACCCTGCTTCAGCTCGCTGCTGATCCTGTACCCGCCAGCTCTTTAGGTCGCTGACCTACAACCACCTCTGCTGCCACCTGCAGTTCCAGTCATCCCTGGAGGATCATCACCCTGCTACTGTGCCAGCTACTACTACTGCTCCAGGCACTCCTACCTCACTGCGCTCTCGAGGTCACTGTCCTCACTCCAGTGACTCCTGAGCCAGGGCTGTAAAAGGTCTCCTCCTACAAAGTCGGGCTCTACTACAAAAGGTATGTTCAATACATAACCGTATCAAAAAGCCATGACTGAGCCTGCAGGAGAAGTCCCTCCCATGGAGGAAATTTGCAAACACCTGGCGGCCCTCACACAAGCAGTGAAAGGTCTACAAGAAGGCTATGCCAAGCTGGAAGGACAAGTTCAGAGCCTCTCTGCCTCCGGTAATGCAGCCCCTGCACCCTCTGCCAGGCCTTCGCTGACTGCCTCTACTCCCTCAGTTGTGATGCTTCCACCCGAACTTAGAGTTCCTGTTCCAGAATGGTTCGCAGGGGACCGAACAAAATTCCGGGCCTTCCGCAATGCCTGCCAGCTGTATTTCGCTCTACAACCCCTGACCTTTTCCTTAGAGGCCACAAAAGTGGGATTCGTGATCTCCCTACTCCAGGGTGAACCCCAGACCTGGGCTCATCGTTTGCTTGGAGAGAATAGTGTCCAGACGCAATCCCTGCTATCCTTTTCGAAGACATGGCCTAGCTTTATGAGGATCCTCAATGAACTGCCACTGTGGAATCTGCCCTGTTTGCGCTCCAGCAAGGTCGCAGAGCGGCCGAGGACTATTTCACGGACTTTCGACGCTGGAGCGCAGACACTCAGTGGGACGACGCAGCCCTACGACACCAGTTCTGCATGGGCCTCTCCGAAGGCCTTAAAGATGAGCTCGCTCGAGTCGGTGTACCAGATACCCTCAAAGCCTTAATTACCTAGGCCATCCAGATCGATCGTAGACTTCGTGAACGCCGGGCAGAACGTTCCACCCAGCAAATTCGCCCAGTATGGATGACCGCAAGAGCTCCAATGCCTGCTTCCCACTACCTGTCTCCAACCTGTCTGAATCCTGCCAGTTCGAGTCCAGACACCTCGGAACCCATGCAATTAGGATTGATGCAACCAACCCTGCCGCCTGAAGAATGGGCACGCCGCCATCAACTGAACCTGTGCCTCTACCTCGGTGAAGCAGGTCACTACGTGCGCAACTGCCCTGCCAAGATGCGCAAGTGTCCCTCCTCTGTTCATGCTAACCTCTCAGCCTTGTCTGCCAATGCAACCCACCTTGCTCTCCGTCTCTCGTTACAGCTCCAGGGAAGGACAGTTCAAGTCAGCACTATCATTGACTCTGGCGCATTCAGCTGTTTGATCGACTCCACCTTTGCCAATCAACATGACATCCCTTTGCAGGAAGAGACTCATGGACTTTGTTTGCTTGGCTGATGGCTCCCGTATAAAATCAGGTCGAGTAACCCAGGAAAACCTTCCTCTGCCAGTCACTATTACCTCTCAACATAAGAAGTTGTTGACCCTTGATGTCATCTCCTCTCCCCTGTTCCCTGTGATCCTGGGTATACCCTTGCTCCAGGTTCACAACAATATATGTGTAAGGGGAGAGAAAAAGACTCATCCCCAATGGATACTCACATGCCAATAAATTGTGAACCACGTGTGGACAGTAGCTGCAGGCCATCAATTGAGTCAGGTCCGGGAGCGGAGGGAAGAGCCCAAAGAGGGGATGCCAGGCGCACAAGAAACCCCATGAAATATGCTGGTGATGATCGACACTGGTAATGTGTGATGATAGGGGTTCTAGAAATAATTAAAGTATGATTGAATGTGTATAGGGTCTGACTGAAAGGTTTCGTAGAACCCAAATACATAAGTATTGACAATGCCAGTGTATTGGAATGTCTTTACCTAGTGGAGCATTGAATAACTAGAAGTAATGCCCTATATCAAAGACGTGCTGTCAGAGGGCAAGCCAGCAAGAAATGGGGATCCTATATGCTCCAAGCCACCCCCCCATCTGAATACTTCACCCAGCGTCACACGGCACAGACACAAACCGGGGAGGAGCCCCCCGCAACGCAGCAGGACAGACGCCCGCAGCAGGACAGACGCCATCCTCCACGTGCCCGAACCAGATGGAAAACACAACGCTCGCAACGGATGGTCCGTACGGACCTCACGTATGCGACGTGGAAGCGTGACGCCAATGCACGGAGGGCAGACCCGCCTGATTCCCCCCCCATCCAACCGAAGCGGACTTAAGAGGAGGGGGCAGGGCCCTGACGTGCATCGCAACCCCAGACGATTGACAGAGGAGACAGCCAAACAACATCCGACCCCACATAGATACACAAGTTACTAACCTTGTTCCCTGAATCCTGCGATGTCTCCCCACTGTGTGTGCGAACCGCCTCCTCGCTCGATTCACACTGGTGACTGCCGAGTGCCAAGCTCCGTTCCCTGCGATGTTGCGGCACACAGGGACGGAGTTCGGCAACAAATTCAAAAAAAGTGAAAAACACAGTATAGATACAGTACTGAAATCAGTAAGATTACAGTATACTGTATCAAATAATTACACATCACCTTTGTCCCTAGTGGTTTGTCCTGTATGCAGTTTTATATTATAAAAACCGTTATTTCTGCCTGGAAACTGGAGATTGTCCAAAGCAACCAAAAAGTGTCCCATTACGTCAAAAGTGGTTTTAGACCAGCTAGAAAACAATAAGAATATTTGAATTTTCGATTCGTACGAAACGAATCGCACATGTCTACTATCGCCCGGGGTAAAAAAACAACATCAAGCCAGATGCACCATCACGTATGCACGACAACCCCAAGGATCTATCTGTTCCCGACACCATCTTACCCGCAGGTAATTTTCTACTTCTACAGACAGATCTGCTCTCTCGAATTAAGGAAGCATCCACAGACTCTTCTAAACCCCCTGGTACCACCTTGCGTCCAGAGACGGGTTATTCTGGAGGGGGAGCCAAATTTTTGTTTTCCGGGAAACACTCAGGTTGAGGTACTAAAACTTCTCCACGATCACCCGCTGGCAGGACACTTGAGTCCGCAAGACTCTTGAGCTGGTACGGCGCACATTCTGGTGGTCGGGTCTGGAGGAGTTCTGCAAATCGTAGGTCAGTTCCTGCCCTGTCTGTATCCAAAACAAGACAAGAAATCGAGCCTGGGGACTACTGAAACCCCTACCTGTACCTGATAGACCATGGAAAATTATCGCTATGGACTTTATAGTGGAACTTCCATGTTCGAGGGGTGTACAGCAATTTTTGTGGTTGTAGACCGCCTGTCTAAGATGGCCCATTTCCTGCCACTAAAAGGTAACCCATCCGCTACAGAGACTGCCCGTGTATTCATCAAGGAAATTGTCAGACTACATGGAGTCCCTTCAAACATCGTGTCAGATAGGGGGGTCCAGTTCACTTCACGTTTTTGGAGAGCTCTGTGTGGGATTTTGAAGATTGAACTTGCTCTGTCCTCAGCTTATCAACCTCAAACCAATGGGCAAACAGAAAGGACAAATCAGACTCTTGAAAAGTACTTCAGATGTTTCACGTCCTTTGTACAGGATGATTGGGTGTCCCTGCTACCCTTAGCGGAGTTCGCTTATAATAATGCCAACCATTCGGCCACTGGGCAACCCCCCTTCTTTCCCAATTATGGCTTCCATTTAACATTTTTACCTGACTTTCTTCCAGAATCTTCCGGCGGTACAGAGTACAGTGTATTTCTTCAGCAACCGGGTGTTGCAGGAGGCAGTGACAAAGGCCCAAGCAGACAGTAAGAAAGCCTTTGACAGGAAGAGAAGAGGGGAATTGGACCTACAACTGGGTGATCAGGTATGGCTTTCTACAAATAATCTCAGGTTGGGCTGCCTGTCAAAGGAGTTGGCACCCAAGTTCATGGGACCTTTTCCAGTAAGAAGAATCAATGAGGCATCTTACGAGTTATCCTTACTCTCTAAAAATTCACCCAGTATTTCATGTCTCATTATTGAAGCCTGCAGTACCTAACCCCTTTCCTGACAGGGGAGCTAGATCACCAGAACCAGTTTTGGTTGACGGTTGCGAGGAATAGGTGGTGGAGGCCAGCCTTGATTATAGGAAACGGCAAGGGCAAACTCAATTCCTAATCAAATGGAAGGGGTACAGTCCGGAGGACAACTTCTGGGAACCTGAAGGCAACATCCATGCCAAGAGGTTAATCCGTGCCTTTTTTCTCACCCATCCAGAGAAAAGCCCGGTTAGGAATCCGGAGGCTGCCCCTTGGGGGGGGGGCAATGTCAGGGACCTGCTGGTACTGAACGAAGGCTCTTGCATGCGCACACGCATTCCTGTGCAGACTAGACAACGGCACCTATGCGTGCCTGTGCGCACGCACCCATACAGGCACGCATAGGTGCGGTTAGCGCTACTTCACGCCAATGGGCCTTTAAAAGGACAGCAGCTGCAATGGTACATTGCTGTTTGATCTGCAGCTCTGTACCCAGTAAACCTGTGAATCTGTTTGCCTATTACCTGCACCTACCCGCCTCTGCTTGACCATCCGTTATCTCCAATCCTGACCTTCGGCTTGCCTTGACCCTGCTTAGTCTCCTGTTTACCTGCTGCCAGACCTTGCCTGTTCTTCTGACCAGCCTACTGCGTTTAACTATTTGATTACCTGCTCCGATCCGGCTTGTCTGACCCCACTACTGCCTGCTGCTTGCTCTGTACTAGAAAAATGTGTATATCCAGGGCGCTCCAAGCATTTGAATCCTGACAGATAAGGTCTGTGTTGGAGAGGGTAGCAAATCTTCACACACTTTAGGCAGCACTCAGGGAGACAAGCAATCTCTAATGGAAACAGAAAAACAAACAAGGCGCCTCTAAGTGCAGAAGTATAAAACTTTTAATATCCCCTAAAAGGGTTAAAAACACTTACAAGATAGTGGATGAAACAGGCATGTAGTAGGTAAGTGCGTCCAGGAGATGTTCCAGTGGCAGGGCAGTCACTGGCTGAAGAAGGAACCAATGAGCTGTTCCGAAACGCATCCCGCCTCCATGACACACTTCCTGTCCACTTCCTGTTCGTGTTCCATGCTGGTTTCTGTCTCGCTTCCTCTGACATCATCCCCAGGCTCCAGCGTTACTGTGTCCTCTGAACATTCACAGCACAATCAGCTGTTATCGTGGACTTTCCTGGAAGCTTTAACATCAGAGACTGGGACTGCCCTGCCACTGGAACATCTCCTGGACGCACTTACCTACTACATGCCTGTTTCATCCACTATCTTGTAAGTGTTTTTAACCCTTTTAGGGGATATTAAAAGTTTTATACTTCTGCACTTAGAGGCGCCTTGTTTGTTTTTCTTTTTCTGCTTGCTCTGTACTGCACATAACCCGGCCTGTCTCACCCTGCTTCAGCTCACTGCTGATTCTGTACCTGCCAGCTCTTTAGGTCGCTGACCTACAACCACCTCTGCTGCCACCTGCAGTTAGTCATCCCTGGAGGATCATCTCCCTGCTACTGTGCCAGCTACTACTACTGCTGCTCCAGGCGCTCCTACCTCACTGCGCTCTCGAGGTCACTGTCCTCACTCCAGTGACTCCTGAGCCAGGGCTGTAAGAGAGGTCTCCTCCTACAAAGTCAGGCTCTACTACAAGGTACAATCAGTACATAACAGATACTCGTCTGAAGAGAATCTGAAAAGGAGCTGTGTAGATGCTACTGTCTGGACTTTAGAAGAGGGATCTTCTCCCAGGGGGCTCAGGCATTTGCTTATGGGAGGGACAGAAGTCAAATTTCTGTGTGCTTCTCTCAAGGAGTCACAGAAATCTGGAGGTTCTTTATCCGCATTAACTTTTATAGGTTATTCTCATCTGTCCTTCTATTTTATGCTTTAAGTATCCTGTGACCCATAAACCCTCTTCTCTATTTAAGCACACGAATGAATATTAAAAAAGAGTTTTGCCGGTGACCTGTTAGTTTCAGATACAGAACAACATATTCAAATAGGTGCTCAGAATTTTTAGACTTGCAAGTGTAGTAAGATAAAAGGAGAGCTTCAATTAGGTTTAATACTTCTGGTGAGGCAGCTCCCAGAAAGCAAGGCTTCCCTTGATGGGCACCCAAACAGTAGCTCAAACCAGAAAAACATTGAAAGAAGCAATGGAGGGCTGCTCAGAAACTGCTATCAAGTTGCACCTCCACGAGGAGAGTTCAAAATTGGTGCCAATATAGATCTGAACTTCTCACCAACTTAACCCAGGTTGGCTCACCCCAAGTCAGTGATTATTAGTTTACCAATCTGGGTTCTAGGTCTGTCCGGGTCATTTAAAAAGGGGTTGTAAACCCCTTGTGTTTTTTCACCTTAATGCAACCCATGCATTAGAAGAAAAAACACCTGTCAGTGACCGTAGACTCTAGAGGACAGAACCTCTCTGCCACTAGTGCTATGTTCTTCCTTAGATGCAATAACTGTCTTAAGGGATTGTAACGTAGTCAGCATCTCTGCCTGTACTGTAAGGAAGTCCCTCAATACCTGTGAGGTTTCCCTACCCGACAATTTATGTATGCACCTGTAACAAAAAGGCTTTGTGTGATCAAGTGGGAGCTTTTCATTGCAATTCCCACACCTTTTTGTTCTAGGGGGGAGGGGTACTTTTGCTTTTAACCTTGTGGGCCCCTTGAGCAGATCCACTGGGTTCTAAGGAGACAAAAAGACAAGACAGCACTAGTTTTTTAGCAAGCTGTACTTTCTTCTGCCCCCCCCAAAGGGTGTGGGTAAGACCTCCCTTAACCCACCCCTTGTGAAAAATAGAGGAAAGACTCACCACTCGTGGTCCCCTCCTGGGATGCAGCCACTGCTGTGTCCTCCTCTCCTTCCATTCCTGGTCTCAGCTGGTTCCTACTTCCTAGGAGCTCTGCTTTGAGACTCCAGGCGGTGAGAGGGGCCTGTGGGACCTCCGCCTGGCTCCACCAGATTTTTATGGCCAGGACGCCGATCGGCGTCATTTTGCTGGAGTCCCGCCGCCAGAAGTAGTCCCATTTTGGCCTCTAGTGTCCGGATCCGCCATTTTGGCATGGACCGGACACCGGAAGTGGTGTCGCCCAGAACCGGAAGCGGCGCCATCTTGCTCCACCCGACGAATGCTCACTCCTGCCTAGGAGTGTTTTCAGCATTCCCTATGGAGCTGCACTGTCAGGAAAATGACAGCCTTCCTCCTCCAGCGGCCTGGACTCCTGCAGACCCTCCGGTTCCTTCATCCCCCAAGTACCCTAGACTGGGTGGAAGGTAGGTGGGGAGGCATGTACCAACAAGAGACCTGGGAAATGCCCCTGTGCCCGGGAGGCTCTATACCGGGGAATACCACCGGTCATTGGGAACCCCCCTAAAAAAGGGACTGATCCCTGGCTGGACCCGCAACCCTCCCCGTCCTTGGCGTCCAGCTCTCAGGGGGGAGACCATCCGTTACCGACTTCAGGTCTGACAAAAATAACAAACGTTTCGCTGCCGGGAAACACAATCAAGAACTGAGGTGCAGGGGGAAGGGAGGGGCCTTTTAACCTCATGTATTGATTGTGTTTCCTGTCAGGTGGACCAGTCATCTCTCAGGTGTGCCGTCCTGGAAGATGACTAGAGAAAAATTAATTCATACCTAGACCAAATCAGGTATGGGTATAGAAAAGATATCCTCCTCAATCTATCCTGTCTTCTTATCCTCAGTAATAGATAAAAGGTGCCGCTGGCATATATGTGGAAAAAATACAAACTACATAGGGTAGTACTGTTTGACCATTTATTAAAATATTTAATCCCCAGGTAATCCCTTGGTTACATATATGTGTACCACAAAGTAAAATAATACAGGCGAAATGATAAAATGAGCGCTACAGCGCCAGACACTTGCCCCTGATGAGCGCCGCGGTGTATTTCCCTCGGCACTTCCTTGTTCGGCAGGTCCTGGAGCGCATGAACGTCACTTCCGGTTTGCTTGGTTGGTTGGTCACGCCCTGACGTTTCGTCACTTCCTGACTTCTTCTGAGGGCGTGACCAACCGTCATAGCAACCGGAATTTATGCTAGGTCAGAACCCGCCCTCTGGTTAAGCATCAGAGCACGCTCTGCGCGCCTGCGACGTCGCGCATGCGCGCTGAGCGAGTCAACGTCCATGCCCTGCTGTGGGCGGAAATTCTATCAGGTGCAGCTCGATCTGCCCCACTCTGATAGGCGTTTTGCACTCGGGCTGCATCCTGATTGGCTACTCTGTTTTAACATGTCGGGAACGGTGTCGAGCCGACATGTATACAGAGGGGACTTCAATTAATGATTATGAGGATTGATGTCAGATACACCACCTCATACCGTCATACAGTCGTTCCATCTGCTGACACTTGTGCTCTGGAGCTAAAAGGGCATGTTTTGGTAACAACGTTACCCCCGGTGGTCAGAATTTTTTTTGTATTCTATTTATATTCTAGTGCCGGGTTTAATGCTATGTGATGTGTGCACACACTCTACCGATCATAATGAGGAAACGCTGTGATGGCTGTAAACCTTGACATCATAATCAGCAGTGTTTCGATTTCCCAATCCACAGAAAATGCATCCATCAATAAATATATGAATAATTCAATGTATATGGCAATCATTTACTTCTGCTTGTAGGGCATAATCTGGGTGTGTAAATACTTATTTATAAGTAGGTGCCTATACCCATGTTTCCATTAATATGCTAATATGCTATTTGAAAGGTTCATACATGAAAACTTCTCAGATACAATCCCACCAGCAATCCCACCAGCAATCACCGATGGAGTTTCTTGCCTATAAAATACATGAATGTGATCCATCAGTCAAAAAACCCCCAATCAAATCATGCATAGTGAATGGTATTGTCAACCCATGCATCACCATCATAAACCCCACATGGAATCCCACCTCTGAAAAATGATTTCCAATGATTAGGGATCATAGGTTATGTACATGATATGGTGTTAGAACACCTCTCCGCGGGGATCTTTCTCGCATAATATGTGAGAAATGTATTGGTGAGACACACCGAAGAACTAGTTATAAAACCATAGACTAGTCA
Organism: Rana muscosa; assembly: GCA_029206835.1. Lineage (NCBI taxonomy): Eukaryota > Metazoa > Chordata > Amphibia > Anura > Ranidae > Rana > Rana muscosa. The sequence continues at coordinate 132,819,604 of CM055120.1, forward strand.
TTACTAATAAGAAATAGAAGATAAACTCCAAGATAAAAAAAATTAAAAAAAATAAAAAATTAGTTAAAAATTAAATACTAAAAATGACAAGAATAACACACCGAAATATTCAGATAAATACCAAGTAAATTCTGCTGTGTAGAACTAATAAAAAGTACTCATAAAATTACTAAAATCACTAAAATCGAGGGTAGAGGCCCTGTGTGTGTATGTTCATAGCGTTCTAGTAATATGTCGTGCTAATATTAATTCAGCTTAATCTCTACGAATCACTAATAAAACAATTGATGTCTAATTCGATGTTCAAACCTTTGGGCGCTAAAACTTCCGTTAAAAAAATCAATTTTGTCTCTTTTTTAGAAAGTTCGCGCACCTTATGAGAACCCCTCCAGTTTGGTTCCAAACTTTCAATCCCCCAGAATTGCAGGCCTGAGGGGTCCTGGTTATGCTTGAATTTGAAATGTAGTGACACATTGTGGTCCTTATAACCTATCTTTATGTTGTTCACATGCTCAGCTATTCGGATGCGTAAAAGTCTTTTGGTGCGCCCTATATATAAAAGCCCGCACGGACATTTTAGAGCATAGACCACGAAGCTGCTGTTGCACGTAATAAACTGCTCAATGTCAAATTGTCTCTGATTGGAAGGAGAGATGAAGTTTTCTAGCCCCCTAATGGGGCGTGACACTTCCTTACACTTCCTTCCTTGCTCTACATCTTCTACAGGCAAAAAAAACATTTTTGTTCCAGAACGTCTGAGATTTGCTGGGAGGGTCCAGTATTTTTTTCACCACCCTATCCCCGTGATTGGGAGCCTTTCGATATATAAATTGTGGTTTAGGGGGGAGTACTGGGCCCAATTTCTTATCCAAAAGTAAAATGTGCCAGTGTTTTGTGAAAATGTCCTCCACCTCCCTGAATTGACTGTGAAATTGCGAGATAAAGCCCCATTCTTTTAAGTTGGTGCCCCCTACTGCTGGTTTGGGTTTATTCTGTAGGCACAATTCCCTGGGCATTTGTTCGATTTCCTCTACAATTTTCTTTAGGGGTTGTGGTTCATAGCCCTTAGCTATGAATCTGTCTGATAAGACTCTTGCTTGCGTGAGAAAGATCTCATTATCTGAGCAATTCCGTTTTACGCGCATGATCTGTCCTTTAGGAATATTTCTTAGCCACTGTGGGTGGTGTCCACTTGTAATAGGTAGATAGCTGTTTCTGTCTGTCGCTTTAAAAAACACCTTGGTACCAAATCCTGTGTTATGGCGATCAACAGTCACATCCAGGAAGTTTATCGTCTTACTGCTCCATTCAGAGGTTAGTTTAATGTTATTATTGTTGGTGTTTAGGGTCTTTAAGAAAGTCAATAATGATTCTTCTGGGCCGGCCCAAATTAAAAACATATCATCGATAAAGCATTTATAAAAAATGAGCTCAGCTCTTCTGTCGTTAAAAATCATTTTATCCTCCCATTCTGCCATAAACAAATTTGCGATACTGGGTGCGAATTTGGCACCCATTGCAACTCCCCTCTGTTGCAGATAAAATTTACTATCGTACCAGAAATAGTTGTGAGATAAGCAGAAATCTAGGGCCTGGCCAATAAAAACTTTCTGATAGATCCCCGCAGAGAGGTGTTCTAACACCATATCATGTACATAACCTATGATCCCTAATCATTGGAAATCATTTTTCAGAGGTGGGATTCCATGTGGGGTTTATGATGGTGATGCATGGGTTGACAATACCATTCACTATGCGTGTTTTGATTGGGGGGTTTTTTGACTGATGGATCACATTCATCTATTTTATAGGCAAGAAACTCCATCGGTGATTGCTGGTGGGATTGCTGGTGGGATTGTATCTGAGAAGTTTTCATGTATGAACCTTTCAAATAGCATATTAGCATATTAATGGAAACATGGGTATAGGCACCTACTTATAAATAAGTATTTACACACCCAGATTATGCCCTACAAGCAGAAGTAAATGATTGCCATATACATTGAATTATTCATATATTTATTGATGGATGCATTTTCTGTGGATTGGGAAATCGAAACACTGCTGATTATGATGTCAAGGTTTACAGCCATCACAGCGTTTCCTCATTATGATCGGTAGAGTGTGTGCACACATCACATAGCATTAAACCCGGCACTAGAATATAAATAGAATACAAAAAAATTTCTGACCACCGGGGGTAACGTTGTTACCAAAACATGCCCTTTTAGCTCCAGGGCACAAGTGTCAGCAGATGGAACGACTGTATGACGGTATGAGGTGGTGTATCTGACATCAATCCTCATAATCATTAATTTAAGTCCCCTCTGTATACATGTCGGCTCGACACCGTTCCCGACATGTTAAAACAGAGTAGCCAATCAGGATGCAGCCCGAGTGCAAAACGCCTATCAGAGTGGGGCAGATCGAGCTGCACCTGATAGAATTTCCGCCCACAGCAGGGCATGGACGTTGACTCGTTCAGCGCGCATGCGCGACGTCGCAGGCGCGCAGAGCGTGCTCTGACGCTTAACCAGAGGGCGGGTTCTGACCTAGCATAAATTCCGGTTGCTATGACGGTTGGTCACGCCCTCAGAAGAAGTCAGGAAGTGACGAAACATCAGGGCGTGACCAACCAATCAAGCAAACCGGAAGTGACGTTCATGCGCTCCAGGACCTGCCGAACAAGGAAGTGCCGAGGGAAATACACCGCGGCGCTCATCAGGGGCAAGTGTCTGGCGCTGTAGCGCTCATTTTATCATTTCGCCTGTATTATTTTACTTTGTGGTACGCATATATGTAACCAAGGGATTACTTGGGGATTAAATATTTTAATAAATGGTCAAACAGTACTACCCTATGTAGTTTGTATTTTTTCCACATATATGCCAGCGGCACCTTTTATCTATTACTGAGGATAAGAAGACAGGATAGATTGAGGAGGATATCTTTTCTATACCCATACCTGAATTGACATCTGTCTATGGTGGAGAAGAAAAGGAAAATTCCAGTTATATTATTGCTGAAGGAGGAATGTTGAGCTAGGCTTTTATTTATCCTACATCTGGTGAGTGCGCCCCCTAAAGGGGACTTTCAAAAAATCCCCCCACGCGGTGTTATACACTACTGGTGAAAGGAGCACTAAGAATATGAATTGGATATATTACAACTAGATTCACCATTTACTACCTCATCACCTATATAAGCGATTATCATAGAAGACGCACATTTGAACTTTGTCCGTAGCGCTGCTGCAGTTTTATTCTGAACTTTTTATTAGTTTTATATGATACTGTTTCTATATGTAAGCTTGATTTTTTAGCAGCTGCTGTTCTTTTATATGTTTTATATTTATATGCTCATATGTTCACATATTTATATATTTATATATATTTATATATTTTATACATTTTACTATTGTTTATATCCTTACGGCACAACATCCACAAGCGCAGAGTGATACTAGAAAGGAGGGCCAGATTATCATTTTAGTATCTTTTTACATATCACATAACCAATTACTCCGCAACTATGGATGCTTTAAGATTTCTAAGCAATAGGAACATTAATGTAGATACAATATTTTCACAGAGTGAACCCACAGCCACCCAGGTAAATTATAACGGAGCAATGACAATGTTGGGGAACATTCTAGAAAAACAGGTCAGAACATGGTGGGATATATGTACCCTGGAGCAAAACATAAAAGATAAAATCATTATCAGAAGCTTGAGATGGGAAGTAGTACCCCAGGATGGTTTAGACGATCCAGGGTCCATCCAAGAATGGTTTGACTTTTTTAACGGAGTAGGTTTCAAACTACAAGAATTGATCCTACAGAGAAAAAAAACGCAAAATGATTATCTTAGAAACCAAAATCAACACACTACAGCAACAGCTGGACCCAATTAAAGACACCCAACCAATCACCGATTTTAACACCAGAACAAATAAAAGATTAGAGAAAGTGGATAAGGACACACCAAAAAAGAAAATTAAGAAATACCACAGAGATTTGGGGGACTTCAAAACTAATAGTATTTATGCATGGCAACAAACTCTGCCAGGGAATATTAATTTAGTGGAAAAACCTCAACCAACCGAACCCCTTATAAACCAGGCCATCACCACGTTAATGGACAGAGTCCGGGGTTTTATAAGTGACGACGAGATTATATTTGATACGCCAGCAAATTTCTCCACTCCAATCCCACCAACGAAAGAAAAAATGAAGGAGGAGGAGGAGGTAAGAATAATCAGGCATACAATCAGCAACAATATAACCGTCCACACACACCATATCAAGTACCAACGCAAAATAGATTTCACCCCTTTGAACAGCAAAACAACTACCAACCACCCCGTCCTTTTTTAGGGAGAGGAGGAGGGGGGCAGGGAAGGGGCAGGGGCTTTCCCCCACACAGGGGGAAACCCCAATACCCCCCGCCACAACAGAGGGAGCGAGAATGGAGAGAACCTCACCCGCAATACCAATGGCCCAGGGAACAAACCTATTACGCTCAACAAAGGAACACAGAACCAGAGGATGCAGGGCCGGAAAGAAAATCCAAAAAAAGAAGGAGAAACAACCAATAACCGGTATATTTAACTTAAGCCCAGTGGTACTGACTCATAAGGAATTAAACATCTTAAATATGGGCCTCAAATGTGGATTGAAACAGCCCTTAAACAAATTCAATGTTTATATTGATGTACACAAATTTATTAGGAAACTAAACATTAAGAAGCATTTTGTGGGACTAACCTCACAGATGGTGTCTACCATAGAGAACTCTCGGGGCATCATTAATAGCGGCTTGAAAAACAAATCTTTATTCAACCCCCTCAATAACCCCAACCATCAAGTAGAGGTATTTAAAGGTCTCATTATACGGGACCTCCACCAATTGGAACCAAAAAAGAACACAAGTTTAAAACACATTCAGGATGGTATCGTAGCTCTAGAGAAACGAAAAGACATCATCATAAGGCCAGCTGATAAAGGAGGAGGGGTCGTCATCCTCCCTAAAGATATGTATCATGCACAGATCCTTGATATGTTATCAGATGCCAACACGTATAAAGCTTTGGATAAGGATCCGACACAAGCGTTCAGGAATCAACTCGTCACTCTAATCGAGATGGGCACTAAATCAGGAGTACTTTCAGAAAAGGAAAGGCATTATTTGGTACCATGTAAAAAGATACTAAAATAGTCTGGCCCTCCTTCCTAGTATCACTCTGCGCTTGTGGATGATATGCCGTAAGGATATAAACAATAGTAAAATATGTATAAGTCAACAGCAGCTGCTAAAAATGAAATGTACATATATAAAAAACAGCGTCATATAAAACTTATTAAAAGTTCAGAATAAAACTGCAGCAGCGCTACGAACAAAAGTTCAAATGTGCGTCTTCTATAACAATCGCTTATATAGGTGATGAAGTAGTGAATGGTGAATCTAGTTGTATAAAATCCAATTCTTATGCCCCATACACACAATCGTTTTTCATGCCGTTAAAAATGCCATTAACAAAAATGGCCATTAAAAATGATCGTGTGTAGGCTCCAGAGCATTTTTAACGACGTGAAAAACGGGCATTAAAAATTTCGAACATGCTCTCTTTTTTCACGTCGTTTTTCATGTCGTTTTTTTTAACGACGTGAAAAACGATAGTGTGTATGCTTTAAGGACGTGAAAAAAAACACGCATGCTCAGAATCAAGTATGAGACAGGAGCGCTCGTTCTGGTAAAACTAGCGTTCGTAATGGAGATAGCACATTCGTCACGCAGTCACGGACTGAAAAGCACGAGACTGAAAAGAGCGAATCGTCGCTCAACAAACTTTACTAACATGAAGGGTGGCGCCATTCGAACGGAACTTCCCCTTTATAGTGCCGTCGTACGTGTTGTACGTCACTGCGCTTTGCTTGATCGTTTTTTTAAATGATCGTGTGTACGCAAGACAGGCTTGAGAGGAAACATGAAAAAAAACGACGTGAAAAACGGCAAGAAAAAAAATGGCAAGAAAAACGATCGTGTGTATGGGGCATTATTCTTAGTGCTCCTTTCACCAGTAGTGTATTTCACCGGGTGGGGGGATTTTTGAAAGTCCCCTTCAGGGGGCGCACTCACCAGATATAGGATAAATGAAAGCCTAGATAAACATTCCTCCTTCAGCAATGATACAATTAAATTTTCATTTTCTTCTCCACCATAGACTTCATGCGATAACGCAGGTATATGTAAGGGTAAAGAAATAGCTCCACATAGGGTAATATTGTAAAAACAATTTATTGAAAAAACAGACCCTTTGGTTCCCCCCTTACAAAATCTGCGTACCACAATGAAAATATTTACAGGCACTTGAAATTGGAACAAAACGAGCGCTTCAGCGCTAGAAACTTGCCACTGATGAACGCTGGACGTCAGATCCTCTCAGCGTTTCCTGTTTGGCAGGTCCTGGAACGCATCCGCGTCACTTCCGGTTTGCTGAACTGTGTTGGTCACGCCCTGACGTTTCGTCACTTCCTCTGACTTCTCCTGACTTCTTATTTGGTACCAACCAGTAATAAGATCCCTACGATTTATACACTGCCAAAGATCCATAAGGACTCAATAAATCCACCACCTAGACCTATTGTAAATAGCATAGACTCCGTCACAGCTAGGTTGGGACAGTATCTAGATATGTTTTTACAAAGGAGTGTGTCGATTATGCAAGCTTACTTGAAAGACACAAAGGACTTCCTAAATTGTCCCAACCTAGCTGTGACGGAGTCTATGCTATTTACAATAGGTCTAGGTGGTGGATTTATTGAGTCCTTATGGATCTTTGGCAGTGTATAAATCGTAGGGATCTTATTACTGGTTGGTACCAAATAATGCCTTTCCTTTTCTGAGAGTACTCCTGATTTAGTGCCCATCTCGATTAGAGTGACGAGTTGATTCCTGAACGAGTTGATTCCTGAACAAAACATTACATTAAGACACGACCAGGAAGTTCTGTTGGTAACCTCGGACGTATCCTCCCTCTACTCAATAATTCAACATGACGATGCACTATTAGCCCTAAATTGGGCCTTGAGTAAGAGGGAGGAACTCCCGCACAATCAGAAAGTTTTTATTGGCCAGGCCCTAGATTTCTGCTTATCTCACAACTATTTCTGGTACGATAGTAAATTTTATCTGCAACAGAGGGGAGTTGCAATGGGTGCCAAATTCGCACCCAGTATCGCAAATTTGTTTATGGCAGAATGGGAGGATAAAATGATTTTTAACGACAGAAGAGCTGAGCTCATTTTTTATAAACGCTTTATCGATGATATGTTTTTAATTTGGGCCGGCCCAGAAGAATCATTATTGACTTTCTTAAAGACCCTAAACACCAACAACAATAACATTAAACTAACCTCTGAATGGAGCAGTAAGACGATAAACTTCCTGGATGTGACTGTTGATCGCCATAACACAGGATTTGGTACCAAGGTGTTTTTTAAAGCGACAGACAGAAACAGCTATCTACCTATTACAAGTGGACACCACCCACAGTGGCTAAGGAATATTCCTAAAGGACAGATCATGCGCGTAAAACGGAATTGCTCAGATAATGAGATCTTTCTCACGCAAGCAAAAGTCTTATCAGACAGATTCATAGCTAAGGGCTATGCACCACAACCCCTAAAGAAAATTGTAGAGGAAATCGAACAAATGCCCAGGGAATTGTGCCTACAGAATAAACCCAAACCAGCAGTAGGGGGCACCAACTTAAAAGAATGGGGCTTTATCTCGCAATTTCACAGTCAATTCAGGGAGGTGGAGGACATTTTCACAAAACACTGGCACATTTTACTTTTGGATAAGAAATTGGGCCCAGTACTCCCCCCTAAACCACAATTTATATATCGAAAGGCTCCCAATCACGGGGATAGGGTGGTGAAAAAAATACTGGACCCTCCCAGCAAATCTCAGACGTTCTGGAACAAAAATGTTTTTTTTTGCCTGTAGAAGATGTAGAGCAAGGAAGGAAGTGTAAGGAAGTGTCACGCCCCATTAGGGGGCTAGAAAACTTCATCTCTCCTTCCAATCAGAGACAATTTGACATCGAGCAGTTTATTACGTGCAACAGCAGCTTCGTGGTCTATGCTCTAAAATGTCCGTGCGGGCTTTTATATATAGGGCGCACCAAAAGACTTTTACGCATCCGAATAGCTGAGCATGTGAACAACATAAAGATAGGTTATAAGGACCACAATGTGTCACTACATTTCAAACTCAAGCATAACCAGGACCCCTCAGGCCTGCAATTCTGGGGGATTGAAAGTTTGGAACCAAACTGGAGGGGTTCTCATAAGGTGCGCAAACTTTCTAAAAAAGAGACAAAATGGATTTTTTTAACCGAAGTTTTAGCGCCCAAAGGTTTGAACATCGAATTAGACATTAATTGTTTTATTAGTGATTCGTAGACATTAAGCTGAATTAATATTAGCACGACATATTACTAGAACGCTATGAACATACACACAGGGCCTCTACCCTCGATTTTAGTGATTTTAGTAATTTTATGAGTACTTTTTATTAGTTCTACACAGCAGAGTTTACTTGGTATTTATCTGAATATTTCGGTGTGTTATTCTTGTCATTTTTAGTATTTAATTTTTAACTAATTTTTTTTTTTTTTTTTTATCTTGGAGTTTATCTTCTATTTCTTATTAGTAATGACTAGTCTATGGTTTTATAACTAGTTCTTCGGTGTGTCTCACCAATACATTTCTCACATATTATGCGAGAAAGATCCCCGGGAGAGGTGTTCTAACACCATATCATGTACATAACCTATGATCCCTAATCATTGGAAATCATTTTTCAGAGGTGGGATTCCATGTGGGGTTTATGATGGTGATGCATGGGTTGACAATACCATTCACTATGCGTGTTTTGATTGGGGGGTTTTTTGACTGATGGATCACATTCATGTATTTTATAGGCAAGAAACTCCATCGGTGATTGCTGGTGGGATTGCTGGTGGGATTGTATCTGAGAAGTTTTCATGTATGAACCTTTCAAATAGCATATTAGCATATTAATGGAAACATGGGTATAGGCACCTACTTATAAATAAGTATTTACACACCCAGATTATGCCCTACAAGCAGAAGTAAATGATTGCCATATACATTGAATTATTCATATATTTATTGATGGATGCATTTTCTGTGGATTGGGAAATCGAAACACTGCTGATTATGATGTCAAGGTTTACAGCCATCACAGCGTTTCCTCATTATGATCGGTAGAGTGTGTGCACACATCACATAGCATTAAACCCGGCACTAGAATATAAATAGAATACAAAAAAAATTCTGACCACCGGGGGTAACGTTGTTACCAAAACATGCCCTTTTAGCTCCAGGGCACAAGTGTCAGCAGATGGAACGACTGTATGACGGTATGAGGTGGTGTATCTGACATCAATCCTCATAATCATTAATTGAAGTCCCCTCTGTATACATGTCGGCTCGACACCGTTCCCGACATGTTAAAACAGAGTAGCCAATCAGGATGCAGCCCGAGTGCAAAACGCCTATCAGAGTGGGGCAGATCGAGCTGCACCTGATAGAATTTCCGCCCACAACAGGGCATGGACGTTGACTCGCTCAGCGCGCATGCGCGACGTCGCAGGCGCGCAGAGCGTGCTCTGACGCTTAACCAGAGGGCGGGTTCTGACCTAGCATAAATTCCGGTTGCTATGACGGTTGGTCACGCCCTCAGAAGAAGTCAGGAAGTGACAAAACGTCAGGGCGTGACCAACCAACCAAGCAAACCGGAAGTGACGTTCATGCGCTCCAGGACCTGCCGAACAAGGAAGTGCCGAGGGAAATACACCGCAGCGCTCATCAGGGGCAAGTGTCTGGCGCTGTAGCGCTCATTTTATCATTTCGCCTGTATTATTTTACTTTGTGGTACGCATATATGTAACCAAGGGATTACCTGGGGATTAAATATTTTAATAAATGGTCAAACAGTACTACCCTATGTAGTTTGTATTTCTTCCACATATATGCCAGCGGCACCTTTTATCTATTACTGAGGATAAGAAGACAGGATAGATTGAGGAGGATATCTTTTCTATACCCATACCTGATTTGACATCTGTCTATGGTGGAGAAGAAAAGGAAAATTCCAGTTATATTATTGCTGAAGGAGGAATGTTGATCTAGGCTTTTATTTATCCTACATCTGGTGAGTGCGCCCCCTAAAGGGGACTTTCAAAAAATCCCCCCACGCGGTGTTATACACTACTGGTGAAAGGAGCACTAAGAATATGAATTGGATATATTACAACTAGATTCACCATTTACTACCTCATCACCTATATAAGTGATTATCATAGAAGACGCACATTTGACCTTTGTCCGTAGCGCTGCTGCAGTTTTATTCTGAACTTTTTATTAGTTTTATATGATACTGTTTTTATATGTACGCTTGATTTTTTAGCAGCTGCTGTTCTTTTATATGTTTTATATTTATATGCTCATATGTTCACATATTTATATATTTATATATATTTATATATTTTATACATTTTACTATTGTTTATATCCTTACGGCACAACATCCACAAGCGCAGAGTGATACTAGAAAGGAGGGCCAGATTATCATTTTAGTATCTTTTTACATACCTAGACCAAAGCCTGTACCAGGGCCTTAATGTGTGTCCAAATTGGCACCACAAAGTGCCCTCTCCCAATGCCATTTCAAATTCCAATGTCAGTGCCTATACGGTCCACTGGAATTCTGGCATTAGAAAAGGAAAGGGCTTAGTGTAGATTTGGACAGATGTTAAAGCATAACTAAACCTTCTGAAAGCTGCCTCTCCTCCTCTCCCTCCTGCTGGTATTCAGTGGCTGCAGGAGGAATGGGGGTCCATATCAGTAAATGCAGCCCCCTCCTGTCCCGGTTTTCTCTTTCTGCTGCCCGGCCTCCCATGTGCTCCCTGTGTCGCCCTTCTCCCCCCCCACAGCACTCTTGGCTTACCTCCTCTCCTGCCAGCTGCTGTGGGAGATATTTCATGATGGAGACTGGAGAAGGGGCTGGTAAATTTGCCATTACCTGGCCTCTTCATTTTCTGAACACAGTGAGTGATCAGTACCAAATCACTCACTGTGTTCATTCACAACCAAAGCATAGTAAACTGTTTACTATGCTTCAGTTTGTAAATGAACAGTAAGCTGCTCATCACCGAGCATTTACCATTCAGTCACTATCCAGTGCAGCTGAGGCTGCAGAGAAAGGTGATGGGGAAATCTCTGTTTAGACCCCTGATATTTCACCAAAGCCCCCAATGGGGCGCCTAAAAATGTGATAGATAGATAATGCAAAAATATTGTAGCCCCTTTTTTTTTTTTACAAACAGGTGTGGTCTGCTCAGGTAGGCTGCATAATGCCGCCTCCTAGTTCTGGGTGAGACTTTTCCAGTCCTGACTTAGAGACCTGGGGGAGGAGCAAAGGCGATTACCATTTATTGTTCCATTTGAGTGGCAACGGCTGCTGATATTACATCCAAGATGCTGCTGCCTAGCAGCAGTCTAAGGGTTTTTGGATATCTACTGAATATGTTCATGCATCTTATGGTAAGATTGTTGAAAATATGGTTTCTTTAAAGTGCTGTAAGCTCTAATGCTGGCTATCCAAAGGAGGTCCCTATTGTGATCTTAAATACATAATTGAAGGCATTTTGTTAGCTTTGTTCAATGAATGCAAAAAAAAAGAAAAAAACAAACACACACACAAACAATAAAGTGTCTATACTGCCAGAAACCCAGTGCCATCTTTTGTACTCTGGAGTATGATCATAATCTGCGTTATTAACCCTGGTCAGTTAATTACAGAATCTGTCCCCCAAAAGGAGAGAGGTTTTGCAGTCTAACAGTATATGTTGCAGAACAGGGTTTGTCAATGGGGGTGCCGTGAGCAAGGGACACAGTTTGCCCTGGATTAGCATAATGAGTTTATGTAAGGAAATTTAAACGTGGCATTTTGTTACCAACTTTCTTATCCACAGTACCACCCTGTGACGGTACAAACCCATACTTAATTTAGCGTTATTAGTTGCCATGGTACAGGTGATCTGGACTCCAGCACCTAACAGCCAAAAATGTTCTAGGGCCACGATGCCAAGCAACATTCATGGTTATTGTGCTGGCAGCTGGCCACACCATAGCAATGCATGGCACTGATCCAAGGCAGGTGGTATGCAGGCATTTAGAATAGGTCCACTTCCTCCAGACCTGCTCCACCCTCCACCCTCTGCCACTCTGTTGTGATGGAATGAAGGGGGGACGGGGACTGATGTGGTGAAAGGACTCCAGGCTGGGGCAACAGTCATGGGGGTGGCTCTCAACTATAGTGAGGTCTCTAATGAGAGGATGAGACTGACAATTGAAGGGGGGGGGTGGTTGGGGCTAGGGGGATTGTAACATGAAAGGTGGCCAATGATTCATCAAGGCAATTGTGTGAGGTGTCTCAGGCGCAGGTTTCCCGTTGATAAAAACATTTACATTAGACACACACACACACACAATGCAGCCACCAATACAAACAATTACCACAAGGACCGAAACTGCAGTTTATTAAATTTTTATTCTTGTATTTAGATACAATGTATTGGAGACTCCTTACCTTCTGTATCCATGTCAGCAAACACTGGTGATGTGCCACTAAATCTATGCAATCACAGTAGTTGTGCAATTCCTTTTGGCCTTTCTTCTCTGCTTCACGACAGATAAAACATTCTTTTTCTAGTTAAAAGAAAGGAGAAAATAAGCTCATCTGTGTCTGATTACAGATTAACCATTTGGTCCTTGTTAAAGTAATTAAAAAGTTAATTTTCTCAAATTGAGAAATGCCACAAACTGGAATGAAAAACATACAGAGTCAAGTTCCTGATCTACTTCTATTAAATAGCCACAGCAGAGCAAGCCAGTGTACACAAATGTGTTTATAAAAAGGGTAGGTGAAAACAATCTGGTAGAAAAATATGGTTTTAATCTCATAAAAACAAAATTTTCTCAGTATTTCCACATACAGCAAGTACGCTGTTCAGACTTGCTAATTCTTTATAAAAATTCTACATAATGCTGAAAAGTCACTAAAAAGCACAAACGTGTAGAAATGCTTGAAACAAAATTTTGTGTTATGTAGTCATTTTCCCAAGTCTACGCTTTGATTAATAGCACTATAGTTGCCTATTAAAAGAGTAACATCAGCATTGAAACAAACAATACAACCAATAAGGATTTTTAAAAAGGCTATATAAAAACCCAACTTGAAAAATCTCACGTCATGTTGAGAGCCCTGTCCATCTCTTTCTACAACTTCCTGGATTCCGTACGTGCTTTGCAGCTTCTCTTCTGTGGTTTAAATTTTATTTCTAAAACTATATTATCCCATGGTACATTTCTGCCTTCTAGCAGTAATTCCAGCAGTGGCGCCTGTGGCCTGTGCACGCTTGTCCCTGCCCTCTATTCATGCGCCCGCCCCCTTTCAGGACGCCAGACTCATGGACTCCTATTGCGGGGGTGGGAATTTTTTTTTTTAACCAGCTGATTAGAGCCAGGGGCTCTAATAGGCTTCAAATAAGGGTGGGCTTGGGGTGCAGAGAATGCACCCCGATCCCACCCAATTGTGTGATCATAGCGAATGAATTTGCCATTTTCAAGCTACAGTGCTTCCCCGCCAATCAGAAGGCAGGTCAGTGAGACCCGTTTTCGAATTGGCCAAAGCACAGGGAGATCCTATTGGATGCTCAGTGCTATGACGGAAGGGGAGACACAGAGCAGAGGAAGCATGAGGAGCGGAATCCTCCGGGGAGAGAGGGAGATCAAATGCTGGCATTATTATTTTTATATATACAGTGGGTACGGAAAGTATTCAGACCCCCTTAAATTTTTCACTCTGTTATATTGCAGCCATTTGCTAAAATCATTTAAGTTCATTTTTTTCCTCATTAATGTACACAGCACCCCATATTGACAAAAAAACAAACAAACAAAAAAAAAAAATTGTTAACATTTTTGCACATTTATTAAAAAAGAAACTGAAATATCACATGGTCCCATGTATTCAGACCCTTTGCTGTGACACTCAAATGAAGGTGTAGCACTTGAGTTAAATTTGAGTCCAGCTGTGTTTGATTATACTGATTGGACTTGATTAGGAAAGCCACACACCTGTCTATATAAGACCTTACAGCTCACAGTGCATGTCAGAGAAAATAAGAATCATGAGGTCAAAAGGAACTGCCTGAAGAGCTCAGAGACAGAATTGTGGCAAGGCACAGATCTGGCCATGGTTACAAAAAAATTCTGCTGCACTTAAGGTTCCTAAGAGCACAGTGGCCTCCATAATTCTTAAATGGAAGACGTTTGGGACGACCAGAACCCTTCCTAGAGCTGGCCGTTCGGCCAAACTGAGCTATTGGGGGAGAAGAGCCTTGGTGAGAGAGGTGTAAAGAAGAACCCAAAGATCACTGTGGCTGAGCTCCAGAGATGCAGTCGGGAGATATAGAAAGTCAACCATCACTGCAGCCCTTATGCAGCTTTATGGCAGAGTGGCCCAACGGAAGCCTCTCCTCAGTGCAAGACACATGAAAGCCTGCATGGAGTTTGCTAAAAAACACCTGAAGGACTCCAAGATGGTGAGAAATAAGATTCTCTGGTCTGATGAGGCCAAGATAGAACTTTTTGGCCTTAATTCTAAGTGGTATGTGTGGAGAAAACCAGGCACCGCTCATCACCTGTCCAATACAGTCCCAACAGTGAAGCATGGTGGTGGCAGCATCATGCTGTGAGGGTGTTTTTCAGCTGCAGGGACAGGATGACTGGTTACAATCGAGGGAAAGATTAATGCGGCCAAGTACAGGGATATCCTGGACGAAAACCTTCTCCAGAGTGCTCAGGACCTCAGACTGGGCCGAAGGTTTACCTTCCAACAAGGCAAAGACCCTAAGCACACAGCTAAAATAAAGAAGGAGTGGCTTCACAACAACTCCGTGACTGTTCTTGAATGGCCCAGCCAGAGCCCTGACTTAAACCCAATTGAGCATCTCTGGAGAGACCTAAAAATGTCTGTCCACCAACGTTTACCATCCAACCTGACAGAACTGGAGAGGATCTGCAAGGAGGAATGGCAGAGGATCCCCAAATCCAGGTGTGAAAAACTTGTTGCATCTTTCCCAAAAAGACTCATGGCTGTATTAGATCTAAAGGGTGCTTCAACTAAATACTGAGAAAAGGGTCTGAATACTTAGGACCATTTGATATTTCAATTTTTCTTTTTTAATAAATCTGCAAAAATGTCAACAATTCTGTTTTTCTGTCAATATGGGGTCCTGTGTGTACATTAATGAGGAAAAAAACAACTTAAAAAATGATTTTAGCAAATGGCGGCAATATAACAAAGAGTGAAAAATTTAAGGGGGTCTGAATACTTTTCGTACCCACTGTGTGATATATACACACCCCTCTATCTGTAATGCTGATCTATTTACCCCCCCATCTGTAATGCTGACCTATATACAGAGTGGGGTCAAAAAGGAAGGGTGGGTTCTGCTTAATAGGAGTGGGCTTGAAACAATGGAAATAAAATGTGGAAACAAATATGATTTTAAAAGTGATATTAAAAGCGGAGCTCCGCTGTAAAAAAAATATTAAAAGCCAGCAGCTACAAATACTGCAGCTGCTGACTTTTAATAAATGGACACTTACTCCTGGAGTCCAGCAACGTCGGCAGCAGAAGACGAGCAATCGCTCGTCTCTCGGCTGCCCCCACCTCCATCATCGATGAGTGAATCAGGAAGTGAAGGGTTGCGGCTTCACTGCTCGGTTCCCTAGTGCGCATGCGCAAATCGCGCTGCGCCATCCTCACTGGTCCCTGCTGTGTTCTGGGAGCTGAGTGTTTCCCAGAAGACAACGGGGGGGGGGGGGAACTGACGAACTACCCACAATTTCCCGCAGAGTCTATGCCCAGAAGTGGGTGCAAATACCTGTCTTAGACAGGTATCTGCACCCCCCTCTCCCCTGAAAGGTGCCAATTGTGGCACCGGAGGGGGGGGAGGAATCCGATAAGCGGAAGTTCCACTTTAGGGTGGAGCTCCGCTTTAAAGTCTTGTTTTTTGTAAAAAAAAAATTTAAACAGGTTATAAATTACCTCCTCTTCTCGGGTCCCTTGTCTGCACTTCTGGCCCCTCCCTCCTGCCCCCCCCCCCCCCCCACAGCTAGCAGCTTGCTATGGGGCACTCGAACCAAGCCTGTGCTTTGTGTGGTCATTCAGACATGGAGGGGGCAGGGCCATGGCTCGGCCCTGCCCCTCTCTCCTTATTGGCTCACTGATGTCTCTCAGCCAATCAGGAGGGAGAGTCCTGGACAGCCAAGGCCCTTGTGCAACATTGTTGAATCGAGATGGGGCTCAGGTAAGTATTAGGCCTCATGCACACTGGAAATTATAAAAAAAAAGAGCCAGTAGCATTAGCTGTAGAATGAGTTTCTTTTCTTTTCTTTTTTTTTTTTAATCAAGGATTTTACTCCTACAAATGCTTATGGCTCAAAAACGCTGATAAATGCAGAATAGCCATGTTTCTCAGCATTTTTTTGAAGCCAAAAACAGCAGCTGTAAAACCGTCCAGTGTGCATGAGGTCTTAGGGGGCTGCTGCACACAGAAGTTTTTTTTAAAAATGATTTTATTATTATTTAAAAAAAAAAAAAAAACTTATGCTTTTACAACCACTTTAAGTTTTGACCAAAGACACACTTAAAGTAGAACTATAGGCAAAACTTTTTTATCATTTTGAATAGAGCAAGTGAGGTCTGTAGAGTTAATGAATAAGAAACAAAAATGACAAGACAACCCAACAGAAGGTCAGATCCATCTTGTGTAATGTCATTAGTACATGATAGTTGGATTCTCTTCAGTACTAAAACTGATACTTTTGGCAGTTAGGGCAAGCAGAACAGTCAATACAACATCCAAGGACTATAAGAACCTCAGGTGACACCTTCAAGAGGCATTTTAAAAGAAAACTCGCTAAGGACTTGCTTGCGTTTTTCAGATGCATTTTAGCAGAAAACTTTTGCACATAATGCACCTTTACCAAATGCATATCAACAAACACCTTTCAAGCTCAAACTAGCTTAAAATCTGTACTCTTAAGGCTTCATGTACACAAGACATTGTGTAACCTCTCCTGAACAATTTATTAGTAGACATGCACATTCGTTTTCGTCCTAATGCATTTTTGTCAGAATTTTTGGGATTTTCACGTTTGTTTTAACAAACGATAACGAACGTGCAGAATCCGAAATCTGAAAGATCGGCCATAAAAAATGCATTAATTTCGTTTGACAACAGTTCAATATATAGAAGATTTGACATGAGGGTGGCAATAGTAATCTGTGTTTATCTAACCTGTGTACATGTACTGATAAGATAAGAGTTCAGGGGCAGCAAAAAAAAAAGCCCAACTGCTCCTTCCGTTTACCAGCAGCAGTGTACATGAGGCCTAAATTGTCAAAATGAAAGCAAGAAAGTAGAGGAATTATTTAAAAGGTATGTTTTGGTTGAGGATTGTTTGTATTACATACTTTTCTTGCAGATAAAATATTTTGGTTTAAAAAAAAAAGGAAATATGCGCATGTTTTCCCCTAGAGGAGATCAATACATGATGCAAGGTTTATTTGAGTCATAGCTAAAGGTGGCCATACACTAGGGTGACCAGACATCCCCGGTTTCAGGGGACAGTCCCCGGATTGAGGACACTGTCCCCGGACCAAGTCTGTCCCCGGTTTTGTCCCCAGATTGGATTTGAACAGGGGCTGGGGCAATTTCAAAGACAGTCAGTGTAGAATAAAAAAGAAAAAAAAAATTCTGAATTACACCCCCCCGCCGCTCCTACTAGCTTAGGGGATGTATTTTTTTCCATTATCTGTGCCCCTTTCTGATGATCATGTGCTGGTCGGAGCGGAGGGAATATTTCTTCAGTTTCAGGTGCATGCCCATTCAGCTCCGCTCGCATGTTCTTCTGCCTTGGCTCAAGTCCCGGCCAGCTGCCTGCCTGCTTATCTCCTTGCCTTCCCTGGTGGAGTGATCTTACTCCGCACCCCACCCAGTAGAAGCCAGGGCACGGAGAGTAAGACTTGACAGGCTGTGAGGCGAGCGGCGACGGGCAGAGAGTCGCTGATTGCCGCCATTACTGGTAAAAAATAAATATATGTCCCCAGATTTCATTTTAAAAATCTGGTCACCTTACCATACACAGAGAGGTGGTATAGGTCAGGTGGAGACCAACTATGTGGATTCGCCCGGTCTACTCCTGACTAGGGATGAGCCGAACACCCCCGGGTTCGATTCGCACCAGAACCTGCGAACGGACCGAAAGTTCGCGCAAACTTTAGAACCCTATTAAATACAATGGACGCGAACATTCGAAATCTAAAGTGCTAATTATAACGGCTAATATGCATGTTATTGTCCTAAAAAGGGTTTGGGGACCCGGGTTCTGCCCCAGGGAACATGTATAAATGCAAAAAAAAGTTTTAAAAACGGCCGTTTTTCGGGACCAGTAATTTTAATGATGCATAAACTGAAGAAAAAAAAGGGAAATATTCCTTTAAATATCGTACCTGGGGGGTGTCTAAAGTATGCCTGTGAAGTGGCATGTGTTTCCCGTGTTTAGAACTGTCCCTGCACAAAATGACATTTCTAAAGGAAAAAAAGCCATTTAAAACTGCTTGCGGCTTTAATGTCATGTCTGGTCCCGGTAATATGGATGAAAATCTTTGAGAAAAAATGGCATGGCTACCCCATAAGCCCCCCCCCCCTACCCCAGCCCATTACCAGCCCCTTTGGGTCTTGTATGGATATTAAGGGGAACCCCGCACACAAAATAAAAAAGGCCCTATATACTCTGAACATCAGTATACAGGCGGTGCAAACAAGACAGGGACTGTAGGTTTGTTCTCAAGTAGAATCTGTTTGTAATTTTGAACAGGTACATTGTTTAAGTGTAGCTCCAGCCAAAAAATCTATTTTTAAGCTTTTTGGAAAACATTGGGAAGGGTTATCACCCCTGTAACATTTGTTTTGCTGTCTGTGCTCCTGTTCAGAACATTTCACCTCACTTTTCATCTCAATGACAACTGTTTTTGAAAAGTGGGGTTTTTATTGAAACAAGGATTGGTGATAAAAGCATCAGTAAAGAGGAGACACATTTTTCCCCATATTAACTCTTACAGGAGAGAATTTCCCTTCCTAGGGGTAGATTTCCTCTCACTTCCTGTTGTCTCCTTCCGTTTGCAAGTAGGAGTCGTTTGTAAGTTGGATGTTTGAAAGTATGGGCCTGACGTATATACTCTGCAGAAATTGACCCCTTAGGTGTTGGTGTTGGCACAACACTGTAAGCCCTCACAGTTACTCTTGGTGGGCGATGGAACGCCCTGCTGTCAACTATTATATCAGGAATTGTAATTACATGCCATTGTTGAACGGTGGTATGAAAAATTGGGCCTTTGATGGTGGTGCTTGGTGCCACAACACTGTAAGCCCTCACAGTTACTCTTGGTGGGTGCATGAATGGGCCCTGCTGTGAATTATTAGATCAAGAATTGTAATTGCATGCCCCTGTTGAACAGGGGCTGCAAAATTGGGCCTTTGGTGGTGGTGGTGGTGGTGTTGTCACAACACTGTAAGCCCTCACAGTTACTCTTGGTGGGCGCAGGAATGGGCCCTGCTGTGAATTATTAGATGAAGAATTTTAATTACATGCCCCTGTAGAACAGGGGCTGAAAAATTGGGCCTTAGCCACTGGTGCCACAACACTGCAACCCCTCACAGATACTGTACTTGGAGCACAGTAATGAGCCCTGTTGCAAAGTATTGCCTCAAAAATTGTAATTACATGCCCCTGTTAAACAGGGGCAGAAAAATTGGGCCTTAAGCACTGGTGCTGGTGCCACGACACTGCAACCTCTCCCAGATACTCTAGTTGGAGTGCAGGAATGAGCCCTGCTGCAAAGCATTGCATCAAAAGTTGTAATTACATTTCCCTGTTAAACAGGGGCTGAAAAATTGGGCCTTAGCCACTGGTGGCGGCACCCAGAAACAAAAATATTTTTCCAAGATATCATCATGAATCGGATCATTGAGGAGGAGGAGGATAGTCAGTCAACATAACAGGACAGTCACTCAGCATCAGTCTTGAAGGGATGTGACATTTGAAAATAAATTATTCTGTTATATCAGCTTCAGGTGCTTGGTAGCTGGTGGTGATCCAAGACTGGTTCATGTTTATGAAGGTCAGTCGATCAACCGAATCGGTGGACAGGTGCACCCTGTGATCCGTGACAAATCCTCCAGCAGCACTGAATGTGCGTTCCGAAAGAACGCTGGATGCAGGACAGGCCAGTAGCTCAATTGCATACTGTGCAAGCTCTGGCCAGTGATCCATCCTTAAGACCCAGTAAGCCAGAGGATTTTCGGTGGGAAAGGTGTCCAAATCTGACCTTGCCCCTAGGTATTCCTGCACCATGTATATCAGACGCTGGCGATGGTTGCTGGAACCAATCATACCTTGGGGCTGCGGACTAAAGAATTGTCTGAATGCATCGGTCAGACGGCCACCTTCCCCACTACTCCTTCTTTGACTGACCGAAGCCTCAGCAACTCGTTGTCCCAGACCAGGAGTTTGTAACCTCCCAGTCTCTGGGAACGCGTTGCACAGACCTTTCTGCAAGGCCTCCCGGAGTTGTCTCATCCTCTGCTCTCTCTGTGACGGTAAGATGAGGACCGCAACCTTAGCCTTGTACCGTGGATCAAGGAGAGTGGCCAGCCAGTAATGGTCACTCTCCTTGATCTGAAGAATACGAGGATCCTTCCGCAGACTTTGCAGGATCAGGGAGGCCATGCAGCGTAGGTTAGCTGAGGCATTAGGTTCGGAGTCCTCTGTATCACTAAGGACGACATGATCCGCAGCCACCTCCTCCCAGCCACGTACAAGTCCACGGGTTTCTTGGGACTGTAAATCATCCCTAAAAGACTGCTGCTGTTGATGCTGCTGAGTGCCAGGCTCTACCTCCATGCTGACACAATCGTCCTCGTCCTCTGCGATGGGTGGGACAGAAGGAACACTGTCTGGGTAAAGGGGGCCTTGAGAGGCAAGGAAGTCCTCCTCTTCCTGCATCTGTTCTATCTCAAGTGCCCTGTCCATTATTCCACGCAGCGTGTGCTCCAACAGGTGGACAAGAGGTACAGTGTCACTGATGCATGCACTGTCACTGCTCACCATCCTCGTGGCCTCCTCAAATGGCGCCAGGACAGTGCATGCATCCCTGATCATGCCCCACTGGCGTGGTGAAAAAAACCTAAGCTCCCCTGACCCTGTCCTGGTGCCGTAGTCACACAGGTACTCATTGATGGCCCTCTGCTGCGTGTGCAGCCGCTGCAGCATGGCCAACGTTGAGTTCCACCTGGTGGGCATGTCACATATAAGGCGGTTCTTGGGCAGGTTCAACTCCTTTTGCAGCTCAGCCAGGCGAGCACTGGCATTATAAGATCTGCGGAAATGCACAGAGACTTTCCTGGCCTGCCTCAGGACATCCTGTAAGCCCGGGTACCTGTCCAAGAACCGCTGCACCACCAGGTTAAGGACGTGAGCCACACAGGGCACATGGGTCAGTTGTCCCTGTCGGAGGGCGGAGAGGAGGTTGGTGCCATTGTCGCAAACCACCATTCCTGCCTTAAGCTGGCGTGGCGTCAACCACCTCTCGGCCTGCCCCTGCAGAGCAGACAGAACCTCTGCCCCAGTGTGGCTCCTGTCCCCCAAACACACCAGCGCAAGCACGGCATGGCATCTTTTTGCCTGCATACTTGCGTAGCCCCTTGAACGCCTACGGAGCACCGCTGGTTCCGAGGACAAAGCACAGGAAGAGGCTATGGAGGAAGAAGAAGAGGAGGGGGTGGAGGAGAGAGGTGTGTCACAACCAGTAGTAGCATTTTGGAGGCGTGGCGGCGGAACAACCTCCAACACTACTGCACCTTGTCCTGCATCCTTCCCAGCTGCCAAAAGAGTGACCCAATGGGCCGTGAAAGAAAGGTAACGTCCCTGTCCATGCCTGCTGGACCATGAGTCAGCGGTAATATTCACCTTACCGCTGACCGCCCTGTCCAGCGAGGCCAAGACATTGCCTTCCACATGCCGGTAGAGAGCCAGAATCGCCTTCCGTGAGAAAAAGTGGCGTTTGGGAACCTGCCACTGAGGAACCGCACATTGCACAAACTCACAGAAGGGGGCCGAGTCTACCAACTGAAAAGGCAGCAGTTGAAGTGCTAGCAATTTAGCCAAGCTAGCATTCATCCGCTGGGCATGTGGATGGCTGGGAGTGAACTTCTTTTGACGGTCCAGCAGCTGGGGCAGGGAAATTTGCCTGCTACAATCGGACGTCGGTGTACTGCTAGCAGAGTGCCCGCAAGTACTTGGCTGTGACACACCTAATTCTACACCTTCATTCCTCTCAGTGCAGGTTTCAGAGAGGACTGAAGGTATAGTGGGGTTGGAGATCCCAGCTGATGCGGTGCAAGGAGAGGTCCGCTTTGTTCTTTGGTGTGGGTCTTTAAGGTAGGCTTGCCAATGAGCTGCATGGCAGGTCAACATATGTCTGGTCAAGCATGTGGTGCCCAAGCGGCTGATGTTTTGGCCATGCGATATACGCTTGAGACATATGTTGCAAACAGCAGCGGTGCGATCTGATGCACTCGACTCAAAAAAGGCCCACACCAAAGAACTTTTTGAATAACGGGCAGACGCAGCGCCCTGCACATGGTGGGTCTAGGGAAGGAGTGACTGATGACATTGATACCAGGGAAGAGGACGCTTTGGCAGCTGCTTTGCCAGTACCCTGAGCCTTGTTGAGAGAGGATGAGGAGGATGAGGAGGATGAGGAGGATGAGGAGGGCTTGGTCATCCACTCTACCAAGTCTTCAGCATGATGCGGCGCAACACGTCCAGCTGCCGAAAAGAAGGACAAGCGTGTCCCATGGCCACGTGCTGATGACGATGCACCGCGTCGACGACCAGCACTGTTGTCTCTAGACACAGAGCCTGCTTGCCCTCTTTTATTGGCTCCTGACTGTATGCCTCTCCTTGTTTGCCCTCCAGACATTCTAATGGCCTGCAGGGAGATGGGAAAACCAGCAATAAGGGGTAGCTTCAAGTGTATATTTTGCAGGAAGCACACAACGCCCGCTGTAAGTGCTGCAGATGACTGCCTGTGTTACACAACAGGAAAAAACAGCAATAAGGGCTAGCTTCAGGTGTTTATTTTGCAGGAAGCACACTACGCCCGCTGTAAGTGCTGCAAATGCCTGTTAGTGTAACACAAAAGAAAAAAAGCTCGAGCAATAAGGGCTAGCTTCAGGTGTATAATGTGCAGGAGGCACACTACGCCCGCTGTAAGTGCTGCAAATGCCTGTTAGTCTAACACCAGGAAAACACAGCAATAAGGGCTAGCTTCAGGTGTATACTGTGCAGGAGGCTTAGCAACAATGACACTGACACTCTCCCTGCCTATCCTTCGCTCTCCCTGCACACAAGGTTTAGCAAAGAATATCGCTGACACTCTCCCTGCCTATCCTTCTCTCTCCCTACACACAAGGTTTAGCAAAGAATAGCACAATGACACTGTCCCTGCGTATCCTTCTCTTTCCCTGCGCCAAAACACACTACACAAGGCCGCCGCACTGGCGGCCTTTTATAGTGTGGGGCGTGTGCTAAACCCCCTGAGCTATAATTGGCCACAGGCAACCTGCCTGTGGCCAATTATGGCTCTCCTAGCTGCCGGCGCTGTGATTGGCCAAGCATGCGGGGTCACAGTGCATGCTTGGCCAATCACAGCGCCGGCAATGCAGTGCGATGGCGCAGTGCATTGTGGGCTGTTCGCGTCACACGAATTTGGCGTGAACGGCCCACAAAGTTCTGGTTTCGCCGAACAGGCGATGTTCGAGTCGAAAATGTGTTCGACTCGAACACTGAGCTCATCCCTAGTCACCGATTACACGGATGACCAAAAAGGGACAAGCGATGTCTAGAAACACTGAAAGTGTATTGTGGGCCGTTCGTGTCACTCGAATTTGGCGCGAACGGCCCAAATCATTCGATCTTCGTTGAACGATCGAACAGCCGATGTTCGAGTCGAACGTATGTTCGACTCGAACACTGAGCTCATCCCTACTCCTGACCTTCTTCTGCAGGTCCTGTAAATGGGGTGCTTATGGCCTTGGTGGGGGGAATAGACAAAGTCCTCATGTCAGTAGTGGTTTAACCCTGGTAATAGGAGTCTTCTGGGAGCGTGTTCAGCTGAGCAAAGCTATAGATGGGACATTTGGGAAATTGTTATACTAATTTGAAAGGAGTTGATCCTCATCTGTGTGTCCTATGAGTCGGTGGATAGCCTAAAGCCTCGTACACACGATCGGATTTTCTGCAGACAAAGCCTCGGACTTTTGTCCGAAGGGCGTTGGCCAAAAACTTGTCTTGCATACAAAACGACACACAATTGTTGGCCAACAAACACGAACGTAGTTACGCACTACATAGTTTTCCAGCTCTTTAGCGCCACCCTTTGGACACCTTCTGCCAATGTTGTGTTTGGTGAGCATTGCTTCCGAGCATGTGTGTTTGTACTTTGGACCTTTGTCCGACGACTTGTGTACACACGCTCGGAAAAGCCGACAACAGATCGTTGTTGGCGGAAAATTTTGAAGCCTGCCATCCAACATTTGTCCGTGGAAAATCCGACAACAATTGTCCGATGGAGCATACAAAAACGGTGGAATTTTCCATCAACAGCCTGTCATCACACAATTCCCATTGAAAAATCCGATCGTGTGTACTTAAGCTGAGGACTGGGTATACAAGAAAAAAAAAAGTGGCCCCAATTTAGTGGTGCTCCCTAGTAAAAAAAGTAGAGGGGAAGATGGCTTAAATATGTGAACCGTGTTCCGCGCTGGAAAAACTTCTACATAATATCCATTCAGGCTCATGGTGTTCCGTGCTGAAGGTTCTGGTAGTATGCCGAATGTGACGTGTTATGGAAGAAACATGAAGTTGCAGTAAAGTGCTAAAAATACATCCGAGTGTGGACATTCCTTTATTTCAAAGTGTTAGGCCTTGGGCCAGGAAATGTGTGAGCGGGCCTCTGGCCAGGAGAAATGGGTCCTAGATGGTGGCAACAAGACAGGCATGTGGGTGCTCTATTCAAGAAGTGGGGTGGGACTGGTACATTCTGGTAACATCTACCCAATGACAAGTCCCCTACACTCTGTCAGAATACAATGTCCCAGAGTGGAGTGGGGGGGGGGGTGCCTCCATCCACCTCGTTTGTGTGGATGTAGGAATCTTTTTCCCCCTGTCCTGCTAGCTTTACAAAGCCATGAACACTCCATGTGTCGGTATTGATCGGTCCAACACAACCCCATGAGCGAGTTCCATTCTCCCCCATCCCATTTAGTAGTAGTAGATATTATCTTCCTGCTCTAAAGTTAAATGGATGAGTGGTGGAAGAAAAGCAATATGTGCTGCAGAGAATGGGAGGATTAAAGCAAACATGTTTCTTTGCCTTGCATGTTGCTCTAAAATGTATCCCTAGCTAAATGCCCCCCCCCTCCCCCCCACATTTGAAAAAAATGGGAAAGGGTTTACACTTGCGTTAGGGAAGTTCTGCACTTCCTGCAGATGAAGTGCTTGTATGGCTGCACACAGGCATGCACACGTACGCGCACCTGCTGCCAATAATGACACTAGATGGGCCATTTAAGTTGAGCAGCTGCACTGGTCAGTCGCTGTCTGATCTACAGGGTTTCCTGTGTATGCTTTACCATTTCCTGTGCTTAACATCTGTAATTGACCCGGCTTGTCTTGACCACACTTGAATGCTACCTGCCCTGACCTCAGCTTCTCCGATGCAGATCTCGGCCTGTGTTTTGACCATTCTTCCGTCTACTGTCTATGCCTGAGCTGACCTGCTGTTAGCGACACAGCCTGTTTGACCTTGCATCCTGGTCTTGCCCAGTCCATCCCATGTCTCCTGCCTAGCACGCTACTTACCTGGTCTCTGTCAGTCATCTGCCAGCTAAGTGTCCAACAGTCTGCTCTGCACTAGTGGCCAGTTATCTGCCAGCCAAGCAACTACCAGTCTGCCAGTACAGGGTCTGCTGCACCTGTTCCCATCCGATGTCCTGGCCAGCTGGTCCACTCCTGGTAAAGCATCATCTACCTACATGCGCAGTCCGCTGGACACCTTTCAGGCACTCATACCTCACTGCACTCTTGCGGCCACTGTCTCACTACCAGTGGTCCCTGAGCCAAAGCTGTAAAGGAGACCTTCCTCTTCACGTCAGGCTCTACAAGCATGCAAGTGACACCCGTCTGCTTATTGTAGTCTGTGTCCCAACTGGAAGATTCACCGTCCATTTTATCTCATCTTCCAGAAAGACATCTCTTCTAGTGACAACCATTCATAAAAGAGATTCCTCCTAATTAGTGATAAGCCAAGGGCGGAACCCAGTTGGCTCAAACCCACAGACAGCTGTCATGAATTAACAGACCTCCAGTCCATGCAGCTGCGGCCGTAAAACAAAAAATGGCACATGGGGGGACAATGTGGACAATAATATTTTTTATTATTATTATTATTATTATTATTATTATTAGTGGTTGTATAGTGCTAAAAAATAAAAAATAAATAAATAAAAAAAAAGAAAAAAAGAAGTGCTAACCACAACTCTTAAAAGTGGTTGTAAACCCCTTTTTTGGAATTCTACCTATAGGTAAGCCTAGAATAAGGCTTACCTATAGGTAGTGGAAATATCTCCTAAATGTGCGCCGTTTAGGAGATATTTCACTTGTAATCCGCCAAAAATGTTAACGGTGCATGCGCGGGGAAGAAACTAAACTAAGTGCCGTTTCTTCCCTAGCCTGTGCCGTTAATGGCGGCTCCCGTGCGCATGAGCGGGAGTGACGCGACGCGGCTACGGTGAATCACAGAGCTGGAGTCCGCAGCCCAGAAGGAAGAGGGGCCAGAAAATGGACATCGCTGGATTCTTTTGCAGGCAAGTGTCACATAATGGGCTAGTATGCGATGCATACTAGCCCATTATGCTTTTCATTTACAGGCTTTGCAGGGATCAAAAGAGGAAGTAAAACCCATCAGGGTTTACTTCCTCTTTAAGTGAAAAGGGGCTTCAGCCCACCTTATTACCTAATCTGACAGATATGTAGAAACCTTCTAAAGTTCCCTTTTTAATAGCTTTTAATTTAAAGGGATACCAATTTTTAAAGTATATTTGTATTCAAAATGTGTTTATTAGTAGGTAAGAGTCAAAACCCGTTATTTAAATTTAATTTTTTTTGGCCAAATACAAAAATGGGGACCTGGATTCAGATCTTCTAAGGGTCGCTGAAATGGTTTCAGTGCACACTGGTACCATTTGGAAGTACTACACAAAAACAAGGGCTCCCCTCAGGAACAGGGACAGGACTCAGAGCTGGGAATCCGAACAGAATTGAGACCTCTGGTGTATGTATGTGTAGCGGGTATGTACTTTCCCGGGTGTAAATTTGAATTTGACAGAGACATTAGTGATGTGTAATTCCCTGCAGCCCAGTAGGTGGTTCTGTTGCCCTGGGCTGGGGTTGAATCATTGCTGTGTGCTGTGCCTCCTTTTTGTCCTCCCTCGGCAGTGTATGGTGGGGCGGGGAACCCGCCGTGCTTGCTGGGAGAGGGTATAAAGGGGCCGACCATCTTTGTCACGGGGTTCGAAGTCCCAGGCACCTTCAGCTTGCGGACGGTGGTTCGTGTCAGTCCTCTGGGTGGCCTAGGCCTAGGAGGACAGCCGGAGGTCTTGTTCCATCCCAGGCACCTTTAGCCTGGGGTGAGGTACTCGGATGGAGGTCCGGAGCTCAGTGCCCAACACTGAGTTCCGCGAGGGAAGGAGATCCTAGGGAACCCCGGGAGTGGGTACCCGAATCCGGAAGGCGTAATGGACCGGGGGGAGCTCCTCACTTGAAGACCCGGTGCAGCATATTGCCGGTGACAGGTGAGCCTCTCGTCGGAGACCGCCTGGAAGGAAATTCCCCCTCGTGCGGAGACCGTAACCCACTTTCAGGAAGGAAGGTGGAGAACCAAATTGTGTCTGGGCCTATTCGCATCCACACCTCCTTTTCTGTTCTGTTCCTACTAAGGGAGTTCAACTGATTGTGTTCATTCGAGAAGAATAAAGGAGTGTTGAACTTTAATGGTGTGGGGCTCATTTCTAACAGACATTGTTCAAGGTGACTCTTGGAGGGGAGGATCCAGGTGCACAGCACTGACCCGAAGGTAATACAAGAACGTTGCTTATACCGCACTGACACATGTGGTGGAAGCCAGGCGTGGTGTCCCCGCTCCCTCCCCTCTAAGATACCCCTAGACAAGAGATGAGACGAGCTGAAGAGAAAGAGGGGAGTGAGGGGGGCGCTACATATGCATGTTCTTTGAGTCCATTTACTGGAATCTGATCTACTGTATGCAAAATGGGTATATACACTTTGACTTTATGTATATTTAATTTTATCATGTTTATATTAATGACATTTGCACATGTACCTCTTTTGTAACCCTTGTGAAGAGGGACTGTGTGAGCTGCATTGTATTTTTCTACCATTTATCATTAACCACTTGCCTACTGCGCACTTTTACCCTCTTCCTGCCCAGGCCAATTTTCAGCTTTCTGCGCTCTCTCACTTTGAATGACAATTGCACGGTCATGCAGCACTGTTGCATTTTTTCACACAAATCAAGCTTTTTGGTGGTATTTATTTACTGACTTTTTTTTAAGTAGTTTTGTTTGTCAGTAAATATATAATATTTTCTCCTTAACTGCTGTGCGCTGATGAGGCGGCACTGATAGGCTGCACTGAAGGGTACTAATTGGGTGCTGCCGAAGGGCACTAATATGCCACACTTATAGGTGGCAAGGATAGGTGGGCACCGACTGGTGTCACTGATGGGGCTGTACTGTAATCAGGGCACTGATGATCAGTGCCCCGATTACCTGTACAAGTCTCCTCTGCGAGGAGATGCCGCCGATCAGCTCTCCTTGCCACACACTCTGTCCGTGTGAGGTGAGGGGAGCTAATAAAAAACTGAACTTTCTTATTTACATGTGCATCATTGGCTCTTTACCGAGATCGGGGTCGTGCTGTGTCCTAGAAACATGGCACGGCCACGATCGTCGAGAGAAGCCATTCTGGGCTGCTTTCACATGACATTGTCCCAGAACAAGAAGGGCATCCCGCCTGCCTTCATTTAACTATACGGCAAGCGGTTAAATACCTTGGGCTCCTGGATGTTTGTTTGGTGCTTTCATTGGATTTTATGTTTTTTTTTTTTTTTTTATTTGCGTACCATGTCCCTGCAAGGTAAAACCCATCCTCTCTACTTGTCCTTGATGGCCATTGTCCCCAAGATGAAGTGACGAGATATCCAAAACTTGATAGTGGTCCTCAAAACAAGAGGCTAGGGTACAGATTTTTGACTTGTTTAATCTCAAAAGACAGAAAGTAAAGGCATTGCAAAAAAGAGTCAAGGCTCACCCAGGTAGACAGCATGCAAGGCAACGCAGATGAGTATGTGTTAGGAGGCACCTATAGTTTCCATTTTAAAAAGGCACACTGACCTGCATTGTATGAATCTAAACCACCCAGAGATGAAAGCTTTGGAATCCTATTTGAAAAAAATAATAATTCTGCAGGAAAATAGACTAATGTGAAACACACAACTGCATGCAGTCTCTCACATTGATCCTTTTGGTGGACCCATAATCTGAAATTAATAAAAAGCACAACTGACGGCACAAATGCTCCCACAAAAATTAAGTTCTACCCTCAAGACCATATTTTTTTATTAATGGTAAGGGGAGCCGATGCCTCGTACACACGACCAATTTTCCCAGCAGGAAAACTGCCATGAGAGCTTTTGGCCAGGGGAGAAAAAAAAAACAACACACATGTTTTCTTTTTTCCCCGCCGGGATTCGCGGCAGTCTTTTTCCTATGGGAAAAACTGCGATGGAGCATACACACCGCCGGGATTCCCGGCCAAAGCTCTTACCGCACTTTTCCCGATGGGAAAACCTCTCGTGTGTACAGGGGGAAAGTTACCGAGCAGGTTCTCGGTTTTCCCCCTGGGAGAGAGATCTATATATCTATCTATATCTATCTATAATCCAAACCATGACACTACGTGCATGGGGTTTTCAAGTTCTTCCTGTGCTTGTGTGGGATTCCTCTGGGTGCTCGGATTTCTTCCAACAATCCAATGGACATGCTGGTAGATTAACTGGCTTTTGTCCAAATTGGCCCCAGTATCTGTATGTATGTGACCTTAGATTGTAAAATGTCTTTGGAGGAGTAGAAGGAATGATAAAGGGGGGCACTAATTGGAGCCCACCTGCGTGAGCCTGTGGCCAGCACACACCTTTAGCAATTAGGTTTAGCTTAAGCTTTTGGTATGCTGTGTGTCTCTAATTATGTTACAGGTGTGCTTGGTCCAATAGGATTACAAGGAAAGTTCTGGAAAGCCCAGGTTGGGCAATAAAAGGAGCAGCTGCTGTGGGGCTTATTCACTCCCCCCCCCCGGACCAGATCAACAGGACGAAGTGCTGCCGGTTTTTCCACATCTTACCTGACAGAATGGAATCCTTGGTGAAGCAATTTCTGGATAAAGCCAGTGAAGGAGGTGAAACCTGGCTGCGCCGCTGTCTGCAGTCTGTCACTGGGAGTGACGAAGATGGAGAGGCAGAGGTGGTCACCTCACACAGAAGAAGCGCCGGCCAATGGGTGGACGAACCGCCTGTCAGCGAGCGGCCGCGCCGGGAGCACGGCTTCCCGGAGGTTCAGCCCAGCTGCAGGGATGCCGGTGGAGGCGGCGGCGGAGGACAACATGGCGGCTGAAGAAGGCGGCATCCAGACGGGCCCCAGCCACCGCTCCGGAGTGAAGAGGCGGACCGGGTCGCGGTCACCTGCGTTCAGTGGACGGCGGGGCGCTCCGAAGAGGCCCGCGGTATCCCCCTCACAAGCACGCAAGCCGCCCAGCGCTGCCAAGGATCCGTCACAGCCAGCAGGGTGCCGGGCAGAGAACAGTCTGATCAATGAGGATCCAGTACACAGTCGGCTGCTGGAGGGGATGTCTCAGCAAAGGAACAGAGCAACCCCAGGTGGCTGGTGAGTATAATCAACTTACTGCTTTAAAAGTGATTATGGATTCTCTGTCTTCTTTGGTTAAATCTCTATCCCCTCCTGTTAACCCTGTCCCTACTATTGCTGCTTCTTCTCTTCTATCCTCAGCCTCGGCTTTTATTCCTGATTTTCCTTCTGATCCACCTATATCACAACCTGCCCCCCCTGCCAAAGTCAGTGCAGTCTGGGTCAATCAGTGCTAGAGCAGGGCTGTCAGCATTAGATCAGAGGTTGCCAGAAACATACATGAAAGATGTTATGCCTTGTGAAGTCTCTCCCCTAGGCTATCATTTAGGGATACCTATTAAAGAAAAAATATGGAAAGGTGAATTTGTGGACATCTTGTCCCTTCTCCCTATACATAAAGAGTCTGGTTTTAAAACAGATAGGCGGGGGGAGGAGAAGCAGGAGGATGATAGGCGCAGGCAGGTTCCCAGGTCCTTCCATAATTGGTTGCAAGCATTTTTTATATATTCCGGAGTGGTGGCCGAGAAACACCCCAACCTATGCGGGGGCCTGTTCCAGCATCTGGACCACATCCTGGAGGCATATAAAAATTTGGGGGGCTGGGGTGGTTCTTTTACGATGAATCATTCCGTCAGAAATTGGCTATTCACCCCTCACTCCGGTGGGGCATGAAAGATGTGGGTTTATGGCTCAATTTAATGGTGTCCCAGAAACCACCCATTCCTAGACAAAGTGCTGCTGCCCCAACGGCGCCAGCTCTGTATAGGAAAGGCTGCTGTTTTGCTTTTAATGAACAGCAATGCCGTTGGAACACTTCTTGCAAATATAGGCATGAGTGCTCTTTTTGCGCCGGGGCGCACCCAGTAGCTAAGTGCTTTAAAAAAAACTGCTGCTGTACCCACACAGGGACAGAGGGATATTTTTCCCAAAAGCCTGCATGCCAGTGAGGCTGGAAAACATGCGCCTTGGCTGGATCTATACCCAAACAGGGAGAAGGCCCATGCCCTCATTTAGGGTTTTTCACAAGGTTTCCCATTACCCCCCTTTACTGGGATAGGTTGCACGGTGGTGGATAACCTTAAATCAGTTTCCGAGTATCCCCAGGTGGTAAGAGACAAGGTTTGGAGAGAAATAGAGGAGGGGCGGGTGGAAGGACCTTTTAGGGTGCCCCCATTTGCACATTTCCGTATATCACCACTTGGGGTGGCTCCTAAGAAAGAACTCAATTCTTTCCGCTTGATCCATCACCTGTCCTTTCCGAAGGGGCAATCTTTGAATGATGACATAGACATGTCATTATGTTCGGTTTCCTATGCCACGTTTGAAGATGCGATTAATAAAATTAGGTTGTGTGGTCCGGGGGCGTTGCTAGCCAAAGCGGATGTGAAGTCGGCATTCCGCCTTCTGCCCATCTCTCCTGTGGCCTTTAACTCACTCGGTTTTCATTTTGATGATGGTTTCTTTTTTGACAAATGTCTCCCTATGGGGTGTTCTTTGTCATGTGCTTATTTTGAAGAATTTTCCAAGTTTTTGCATTGGGTTTTTTGTTTTCAGTCGGGAGTGCACAGTGTGGTGCATTACCTGGATGATTTTTTATTTGTTGGGCCGGCGGATGATACACGCTGTGCAAATTTGTTGGATACATTCCGGTCATTATCTCAGTCATTTGGCGTTCCATTGGCGGAAGAGAAAACATGCGCACCGGCTTCTTCCTTGGAATTTTTGGGGATTCATATTGACACGGTCAGGATGGAGTTCAGTCTGCCGGAGGCAAAGATCGAGAAGCTGAAATCTTTGTTGGCACGCTTCCTAAAAAAGAAGAAGGTGCGTTTGAAGGAGTTACAGTCATTATTAGGTATTCTGGCCTTTGCCTGTCGGATCATGCCGGTTGGCCGCATTTTTTCTAGACGACTTTCCATGGCTGTGTCAGGTTTGAAATCCCCATTTGCTCACATCCGGTTGACTTGTTCTTTGAAAGAGGATTTGCAGGTATGGGCCCGGTTTCTGGAAACCTATAATGGGCGTTCTTTATTTCAAAATGATTGTTTTTGCCCCTGATTTTAAGTTGTTTACTGATGCGGCCGGTTCTAAAGGGTTTGGGGCCATTTGGAGATCCCATTGGTGCTGTGCACCTTGGCCTGATTCTTGGATTCGCCTGGGCGCTACCAAGAATATAGTTTTGCTTGAGCTCTTCCCTTTATTAGTAGCATTAGAATTATGGGGCGAGTCTTTTGAGAATCGGCTCATTTTCGTTGAGACAGACAATAAGGGTGTGTTATTTGCTGTTAACTGTCTTTCCTCCAGCTCGTTATGGGTGGTAAATGCATTACGTCTGATTGTATTTCTGTGTCTCAAACACAATATTTGCTAAAGGCAAAATACACGCCTGGGATATTGAACACCATCGCTGATTCTTTGTCCTGTTTTCAGATGGACCGTTTTCGGAGCCTACTGCCGGAGGCGGACGAAGAAGGTGCCCGGTGCCCGGATCATTTATGGTTACTGGTTTGAATTTGACAGCGGAGGCGATCAAGGGTTCAGTGGCACCCAAGACTTGGGCAAGCTATTCTGCATCCTGGCGGAATTGGCTGGCGTTTGCTAATACTTCAGGGTTCAGTGGCAATGTACCATCGGAGGGCGGTCTGCTGGCTTTTGTAGCATCCCTCATGGGGTCCGACTTTTCCTGCAGTTATATAGTAAGATCTCTGGCAGGTATCTCCTTTTTCTGTCGGCTGAAGGGGTTGCCATCTTGTATGTCGTACTTTTCCGTAAAACAGGTCTTAAAAGGCTACAGAAAAAAAACCTTTGTGGCCGATGCCAGGAGGCCGATTTCGTTTGATATACTGTCCGGCTTATGTGCTGGGACTACCACTGTTTGTTACTCGGAATACGAAGCTCTATTGTTTAAAACGGCTTTCGTGCTGGGATTTTTTGGAGCATTTCGGATTTCGGAGTTAGTGCCAGATTCTAAGTTTGGTTGCTCGGGTATATGCTCGGAGCATGTGGTTTTGGAGCACTCTGCGGTTCACATATGGCTGCAGCGTTCAAAGACAGATCAGAGTGGTAAAAGGGTCTTGGATTACTTTGCGGGCTCAGGCCAATGAGGTGTTGTGCCCAGTATCTGTGATTCACCAATTCTTGGAAGTTAGACCGCAGGGTCATGGGCATCTTCTCATACACGCTAACTTGCTACCTCTGTCTCGCTACCAATTTAATTTTATCTTCAATAAATGCCTAGGGTTGCTAGGTTTACAGGACCTAAAATTTTCTTCCCATTCTTTCCGAATAGGGGCAGCTTCCGAAGCAGCCAGACAGGGATTACAGGATTCGGCCATTAAAGATATGGGGAGGTGGAAGTCAGATTGTTTTAAACTTTATATACGTCCTAAACTGTTTGTTTAAATTTACAGACTTACATCGCACAGTGTGGATTCTGGGACATTCGTTTATACACTGGGCGCATAAGAGAGCGGCTCAACGTCCTTATACAGTGCGTGGTTTACAGTGGTATCAGTTATACTTTCATTTAACTCGTTTATTTCAGGTGTGGCCTCCTCCCTCAATTTTGGTGCTTCATCTAGGGGGAAATGATTTAGGGACCCTTAGGACTTTAGACCTTTTATATTTAATTAAACGTGATCTTCACAGATTCCATGCAACTTCCCCAGGTACTGTTATCGTTTTTTCTGAAATATTTCCACGCCTTTCCTGGCTCTCCTCACCCTTGAGGAGAGTAATGGAACGGATGAGGAAAAGGGTGAATAGGGCCATGGAGAAATACATGCCCACCATTGGGGGTGTATCTTCCCGGCATATCGACTTGGAGGGTGGTATCCCCGGGTTCTATAGAATGGATGGAGTTCATCTCTCAGAGATAGGTATGGACTTGTTTAATTTGGGCTTACAGTCTGGTATTGAAATGGCCGCGGTGGTGGGGGTAGGCCGGGCTTGAGGCAAGCCGGCTGGTGGGGACTGTTTGGTTTTAAATAATGATGGTGTTTACTGGCTGCCCGAGTTCTATTAACTGGGCAGAACTTTTTGGTAATGGTGAAATAAAAATTATATATTTGGCAAGTTTACTGAGTAAAATGTTTAATATGGTGAAAACCAATAAAAGTTCCGCGGCCAATATTTTTGCCAAATTAAAAGGTGTTGTGTTTTATTTATTAGGTTAAGGTTAGTTTAAGGGGTATGGTGTGTGTGTGGCCTACAGTCTCATGATGTTAATGTACAATATCTGTAAAGCACTTAGATAAAAAGAGCCCATTAACAGTCTTACTAGAACACTAGTACATTTTCTACTTGCTACCATCTTCATAACATGTCTGAAGCACTATGGGTCTCTCTCTCTCTCTAAAACGGACCAGAAAACGCACAGGACTCCTGTGCAATTTGCACCAGAGCCGCTCTGAAGATTTGTGAATCGGCTCCAAAAGAGCCGGTCACAATATCTTGACATGCTGAAACCAGCATCCAATTTGCAATAGTGTGAACCCAGCCTCAGTTTGCCATTTTTGCATGGAGTAGAAGTAAATACATGCAATATTAGGACAGGCTCACACCTATGTGTTTTTTGCAGGTCGTGTCAACTGAATGGATGTAATTCTCCCGCGCTATCACTTTAACTGGAAAAGTGCGGACTGCTACAGATGCCGGTAAGCTGATCCGTAGCTAATGAGGTGAATATAGTATAAGGATGGTGCTGCGCGATCAAATAATAAAATCAAGTACTGTGATATGATAAACGAGTATAAACAAGCCGAGACCCAGAGCAGGCCTGGAGAACACTGGCACCATCAAATAAGAAACAGAAGAGATGGAAGGAAAGAAATTTCAAGAAATGAGGATAGCACTGAGAAAAAAAGAAAAAAAAAAAACACCTTTTCTGCTCTATCTGCTCCTGAGGATTAGCATAGTGATCAGAGTGGCTGGCCGGGATCGAGCAGGGATTGGAGATACCCAGGTGGAGTGCCTTTCTAACCAGTGACACACATGCTGTTATTATAGCTTTCTCTGGTAAGAGTTGAACCAAGAGGGGATTCCTATCCACCCCCCCCCTCCTTTCCGTTTAATTGCACATGTGGAGGTGTCATTTTCTGGTGAACAGCAGGATATCTAAGGGATTTAATTAAGGACTATTGTTTTTCTTCTATATAAAAACACACCTCTACATTTCTGTTTTACGGACCTCACAGGATGGACATTCATTGATTATCCACTTTATCCCCAGACCATTTTGCAGCTAAAGGACCAGGCCCCTTTTTGCGATTCGGCACTGCATCGCTTTAACTGACAATTGCGCCGTTGTGCGACATGGCTCCCAAACAAAATTGGCGTCCTTTTTTCCCCACAAATAGAGCTTTCTTTTGGTTGTATTTGATCACCTCTGCGGTTTTTATTTTTTGCACTATAAACAAAAATAGAGCGACAATTTTGAAAAAAAAAAAAAAACTGCAATATTTTTTGCTATTATAAATATCCCCCAAAAATATAAAAAAATTATTTTTCCTCAGTATAGGCCGATACGTATTCTACATTTATTTATTTTTTATTTACCAAAAACAATCGCAATAAGCATTTATTGATTGGTTTGCGCAAAAGTTATAGCATCTACATAATAGGGGATAGTTTTATGGCATTTTTATTAATATTTTTTTTTTTACTAGTAATGGCGGCGATCAGCGATTTTTTTATTGTGACTGCAACATTATGGCGGACACTTTTGGCAAATTTTTGGGACCATTGCTATGAAAATGCACTGATTACTGTGAAAATGACACTGGCAGTGAAGGGGTTAACCACTAGGTGGCGCTGTAGGGGTTAAGTGTTCCCTATTCAGTGTTTCTTACTGTGGGGGGGGGGATGGGCTCCGTGTCATTGTCACTAGGCAGAGCAGGGAGATGCTTGTTTACACAAGCATCTCCCCGTTCTATATCTCCGTGAGACGATCGCGGGGATCCCTGCGGCGATCGAGTCCGCGGGACCCGCGGTCCGACTCACGGGGAAGGTGGTAGGGTCGCGTGACCACACGTCAGGCATTTAAAGGGCACCGTACATGTACACGATTGTGCCTGTCCGTGCCATTCTACCGACGTAAAATGTACATGGGCCGGTCCTTAAGTGGTTATACTACATATGTTCTGTGAAGAACTTTTATATGTATAAGCGCTGCCTGGGTCATATGTGACTTATTCTATACACACACACACACACACCATTGTTTTTTGTGGAGTATAAACAAGTGCAAATAAATGATACTAGCTTTCCACAATAAAATTCCCAAGTGCTATACTTAACATACAAAAAAAATATGCCATCATAAAAGCGCAGTGACTATTGTGATAAATATAACAAATGAAGAAACATAAGAAAATTAAGTCCAAATGACAGACTCTAGGAGGTTTGATAGATAAAGTGCAATGAGTGGCGGTGCCTTTTCCTTCCCGTTGTGGTGACACCTCTGTGCGCACAAGCCTCTCACCTTACTACTGTAAGGCAACACCATATAATGGATGGCTCCGAGTATCTGTGCGTCTACACTTGTGAAGGGGTTCTACAGAGGTTTGCCCAGCTTGCAGATCTCTATGGTGAATGATGCTCCCTGGGGGTCCAACCACATAATGTCCTTGATTGTGAGGTTTAAGAAAGAATGCTCTGATATTGTAATAACGTTTAACCGACTTATTAATGTTAAAACAGCTGATAAGTTACTGTACTTATTGGCTTATAACACTCACTTTTGTACCCTGAAAATAGAGAGTAAACTGTGCCTGCGTGTTATACACAGGGGGCTGTGGAAAGTTTTTTTCCTGAAACTTCCCTCTTAAAGTTAGGGTGCGTGTTATATGCCAATAAATATGGTATTTATTGTGAAAGGCACCAGTCACTCATTGCACTTTATTTATCAGACCTCTAGAGTGTCATTTGGACTTAAATATAACAAATGAAGAAATGTAAAATAAATTATCACAATAGCCACTGCACCTTTATGATGTTGGCATATTTTTTTTTGTATGTCAAGTATAGCACTTGCCAATTTTATTGTAGGAAGCTAGTGTAGCGCCCACCCCATTTAGGGGTGCTATATACCCAAATTTAGGGGCTGGTCTGAGCTAGTAGTTTGGCTCGGACCATTCTCAATTTGTAGGTTGTGCTGTTTATTTTCAGGTGGTATACTGGTGTGCAGTTCCCTGTGGCCTATAGGTGGCACTGCCATAATGGGTCAGGGTTGAACCGCTGGTATTAGTGCTGTGCCTTGGGTGTCCTCTCTCGGCAGCGGTACGGTGGGTGTGGTCGACCTGCTGTGCATGCTGGGAGAGGATACATAAAGGGGCAGACGCCGCCTGGGAGGGGTCTTTGTTCCAGAGTCGGAGTCCTGGTGTGTGGCCCTCCAGGCCATGGGGCCACGTGTGCATCAGTCCCAGGCACCTTTAGTCCTGGGGCTGCATCTTCAACACTGGGCCCAGCACCTTTAGCTGGAGTCCGCTTTGAGGAGGAGAAGTCCTAGTGGGTGTCTCGTGAGGGAGCCCGTTTCTAAGAGGAGGCCGGGGGAGGACATTTGACGGACTGGTGAGAGTTCACGGTGAAAGGAAGGGGCCCGGTAACTCTCTGGAGGGATTATTCTATCCACCAAGAGCCTAGTAATGTGCTAGTGCTGGCACCTGTCCTTAAGAACCAGAAGCTAAGAGGTGCGGGGTCTGATAGATTCTGTGGCAGAGAGTCTCCTGATTGCATCTAGGAAAGAACTTGATCAAACGTCCGAGCATCACTTCGGCTGCTAGGATCCACTTTTAGGAGACTATCCGGGTGAGCTAAACCTGCTCAGGGATAGAGTAGTGATTGTGCTATCCATTGTGCCTGGACTAACCTCCCAAAATCTTGCTGTCCTGTTTCTCTTCCACCCTTTACCTATCTGCTGAACATTGAGAAAATAAACTCAACTTTGAAGTTTAAAGTGGTGTGGACATTGGAATTATTGGGGGGAATACAGAGACTTGTCCCTATATCCTAGGAGATGAGAACCAACTGATGGAGAACCTAGCTGTGGGACCCAAATACATAACACCGCTTACCCTCCTCATCCAGGAGGGTACGGGCATATAGTATGATGTGCCTTTTTTTCCTGCAATTGAGCCAAAGCAAGGGAAAATGGTCCGTGTGCTACACTAGTATCATTTATTTGCAGTTGTTTATACTCATTTATCATATTACAGTACTTTATTTTAATATTTGATAGTGTAGCACCATCCTTACACTATAGTGTCAACTGAATGGGCTGCTGTGTCTGCAGGCACCTTTTCAAAAATGCGACCACGGCGAAAAACGCATGGCGTTTTTGACCATGTGATTTCCCTGCACTTCCCGCACTGTGATTTTACATGCATGGGTGTGCCATTCAGAAAGAATGGCGTTTTTTGCAGAGCAGTGTGTTTTCACTGCAACTGGTTGCAGGGGCGGGAATTGCTGCAACTCCCACAACCGCAGAAGTGTGAACCTAGCGCTTTCAATAGTCAGGCGCTTAGTAGCATTCCAATAAAACCACACAGACTAATAATGTATTGTAAAAGCAGTAATCGATTGCATAAAAGGCAAGATACACATTTGAATGCATACCAACAATCCGCTATCACTCTATAGTAATAACCAAGAATTTACTCTTTAACAAGCTGGATTTATACATAACGATTACATAAACTTGATGGTACAGACAAACTCTCGAACCTTGTTTGGGGTCAACAGTTTTATAGTGATTACATTAGGCTTCTGGTATTATAGAACTTTATTTACTCTTCTGTACTGAACTCTGACACCCAGTAGTAGAAAATGAAAGAATGGCCAGGGGAGTTCTGCAACTATGGTGTCACTCCCACCTGTGTCCCATTCCAGCACTGGGTCTTTTCCCCTGCATATGGAAGCCGGGTTTTGGATTCCATGGGTGCTGAAGCCAATTCACAGCCAGGCACTGTGTTGAAGAGCTAGCAGACATGTTGCTTCATAGTCAAGCAACGCATCATCATGCTAGCTGCCTAGCCCCTGTGTCTCCTGAGGTCCTTGCACAGTTTTTTCACGCCTATATATCCCTGGAATCTAGGGTTGTCCCGATACCAAGCATTTGCGCGAGTACTTGTACTCGCGCAAATGCTCCCGATGCTTCACCCGATCCTTTTTTTTTGTGGCCGGAGAGGGCGGGAGGAGTCAGTGGCTGGGGAGGGCAGGAGAGAGGGCGGGGGAGTGCGGGCGGAGTCTGGCCGGAGAGGGTGGGAGGAGTCAGTGGCTGGGGAGGGCGGGAGAGGAAAGTGCGGGCGGAGTCTGGCTGAAGAGGGCGGGCACAGTCGGTGCACGGAGTCCGCGGGCGGAGAGCGAGTCCCTCACCTGCAGTTGAACCTGGTAAGCTGGCAGGGGTTCAGGGCGCAGCCGCATCAGGATCGGTGACCGGTGCTGTCACATTCGGTCGCCGTCAGAGGCTGAACGTCCCCACGCCCATCTTGGTACACCCTGCACTCGGCTGCAGTAAGCAGCAGCAGACATCTTGTTACACCCAGCCCAAGCTATATGGGCTGGGTGTAACAAGATGTCTGCTGTTGCTTACTGCAGCCGAGTGCAGGGTGTACCAAGATGGGCGTGCAGCAGGTTTTTTTTTTCTTAAATCCTGTGTCTTTTCCCCCCCACCCCCCGCAGCATTTCAGTGCCAGCCACCTATCAGTACCCACAAGTGCTACCTATCAGTGGAATCAGTGCCATCTACCAGTGCCACCTATCAGGTGGCACTGGTAGATGCCACTGATTGCACTGATAGGTGGCACTTGTGGGCACTGATAGATGGCACGGATAGTGCAATCAGTGCCATCTATCAGTGCAATCAGTGCCATCTATCAGTGTCCACAAGTGCCACCTTTCTCAGTGTCCACAAGTGCCACCTTTCAGTGTCCACAAGTGCCACCTTTCAGTGTCCACAAGTGCCACCTATCACTGCCCACAAGTGCCACCTTTCAGTGCAATCAGTGCCATCTATCAGTGCCCACAAGTGCCACCTTTCTCAGTGTCCACAAGTGCCACCTTTCAGTGTCCACAAGTGCCACCTTTCAGTGTCCACAAGTGCCACCTTTCAGTGCAATCAGTGCCATCTATCAGTGCCCACAAGTGCCACCTATCAGTGCCCATAAGTGCCACCTATCAGTGCCCATAACTGCCACCTATCACTGCCCACAAGTGCCACCTTTCAGTGCAATCAGTGCCATCTATCAGTGCCCACAAGTGCCCCCTATCAGTGCCACCTATCACTGCCCACAAGTGCCACCTATCAGTGCCCATAACTGCCACCTATCAGTGCCCATCAGTGCCATCTATCAGTGCCCACAAGTGCCACCTTT
The DNA here is from genome assembly GCA_029206835.1 of Rana muscosa. NCBI lineage: Eukaryota > Metazoa > Chordata > Amphibia > Anura > Ranidae > Rana > Rana muscosa. Next base: position 132,861,267 of record CM055120.1, read on the forward strand.
CTCAGTGTCCACAAGTGCCACCTTTCAGTGTCCACAAGTGCCACCTATCACTGCCCACAAGTGCCACCTTTCAGTGCAATCAGTGCCATCTATCAGTGCCCACAAGTGCCACCTTTCTCAGTGTCCACAAGTGCCACCTTTCAGTGTCCACAAGTGCCACCTATCACTGCCCACAAGTGCCACCTTTCAGTGCAATCAGTGCCATCTATCAGTGCCCACAAGTGCCACCTATCAGTGCCACCTATCACTGCCCACAAGTGCCACCTATCAGTGCCCATAAGTGCCACCTATCAGTGCCCATAACTGCCACCTATCACTGCCCACAAGTGCCACCTTTCAGTGCAATCAGTGCCATCTATCAGTGCCCACAAGTGCCACCTATCAGTGCCACCTATCACTGCCCACAAGTGGCACCTATCAGTGCCCATAAGTGGCACCTATCAGTGCCCATAACTGCCACCTATCAGTGCCCATAAGTGCCACCTTTCAGTGCAATCAGTGCCACCTTTCAGTGCAATCAGTGCCACCTATCAGTGCCCACAAGTGCCACCTATCACTGCCCACAAGTGCCACCTATCACTGCCCACAAGTGCCACCTATCAGTGCCCATAAGTGCCATCTATCAGTCCCCATCTTTCAAACTGTCACATGACATTGAAAAAAAGTATGGGTAATCGGTATCGGCGAGTACTTGAAAAAAAGTATCGGTACTTGTACTCGGTCTTAAAAAAGTGGTATCGGGACAACCCTACTGGAATCTTTATGCACTTCCAGTGACTCCAGAGTTACTAATCCCCAGTATTTTGCGGGCACTTCAGCAACTCCAGTGCTCCAGTTGCCCAGAATATTCTGACAACTCCTGTGCACATTTGTGATTCTTGAGCATACAGTGACCCTTGCACCCCAGTGCCCTCAGGGACTCTTGTACCCTTGCAGAGACTTCAGTGTTCCTGTTCTCCTTGTTCCCATCTCACTCAGTGACCCTCAGAGTATCCAAGCAATACATCCAATTCAAATAGTACCTGAACAGGCATATCCAAAGGCTACAACCTGGGAGCTGTCCTGCAGTAAAGTCCATCACCTCTTTCATCCCTTACTAGGCACGGTGGTAAATATCAAGAAGCTCCTTGGATCCTGTACCTTGGCCATTCTTAGGACTCACACCTTGGCTCAGTGTGCAGACACCCAGACTCTGCAACACTTCAGGTCTCCTCAGTATCTTGTGTCACCTTAGCATTTCATGTGGGACCATGTACCCACAAGCCTCCTGTGTCCCCAGAAAATCTGGTGTCACTGTCATTTGAATGACCAATATAAAACGCAGTGTCTCTATTACACCCTGAGTCTCCATGGTTATTCTGTCTTCCCCTGGAATGTCCTATTCCTAGTGGATACAGACTCCAGTCCATGGAATATGGCAGCAGCAACAGAAAGGTACTTACAGTAACGTAACGTACAAGGATACATGAAGCTTAGCTTAAATGGGGAAATATTTCTACAATTCTTCTCCTTGAATTTGGTCTATAATCCTCAATGTGAACCTATGCCCAGAGTATACACATATTTTGAATAAGCCATAAACAAGTACGTTAAAAAAACAAGTGTACAACAATGTGTTGAATGTGCTTAGGAGGTCCACTGGGTTTGGATGGAATGATTGAGGAAGAGTGGGGCAAAGCCTATCCCATGATCCACAGTTCCACACTATGATCTGTCAAAGTAATGTGACCAGCTAATCAAGCACAGAGTTCTCTACTGCATTACGCAGACTCCACTCCGCAGTTTGGTAAAGTTTCACAATAAAATTGTTCCATATCTGTGATGCAAAAGTTTCAATGCAAGAGGGTCAGCATGACAACTATCAATTTGTAGAAGGTAAAAGGCAGCAATAAAAAAGGCTCAATTTTCTTTCCTTACAAGTTTTATTTTTTAACCACTTCACCTCCGGAAGATTTACCCCCTTCCTGACCAGGCCATTTTTTGCATCACTGTTACTTTAACTGAGAATTGTGCAGTCGTGCAACGCTGCACCCAAATAAAATGCATGTCCTATTTTTCCCAACACAAATAGAGCTTTCTTTTGGTGGTATTTGATCACCTCTGCATTTATTTTTTGCACTACAAAAGAACAACCGACAGTTAAAAAAAAAAAAAAACCCTCAAACTTATATTGATTGTAGACGCTATAACTTTTGCGCAAACCAAACTATGGGATATTTTTATTTATTTTTTTGTTTTTACTAGTAATGGTGGCGATCAATGACATATAGTGGGACTGATATTCTGGCAGACAAATTGGACACTTTTTTTGGTGACCAGCGCTAAAAAATATGCACGGTCACTGTACTAATGACACTGACTGGGAAGAGGTAAACATCAGGGGCAATCATAGGGTTAACTGTGTGCCTAGCTAATGTTTCAGTTTAGTGAGGGAGGTGCTTTTACTAGTGGAAGGCATGGATTGGTGTTTCTGCTTTACAGAAACACAGGATCTGTGTCCTCTGTACTGACAGAATGACAATCTGCCTTGTGTACATAGGGATATTGGGTCCGCACTGATCAGCTTCCGCCATCTAAAATCACAGCAGGAGCAAGCCTCTGGAGGCACGCACTTGCACCCTATACCCGGAATTGCAGGATCACACACACGTGATTCTGCGCAGCGAGGCAGCCCTGTAGCAGTAAATCTGTTATGGGGCAGTTGGGAAGTGGTTAAAATTTGCATTATTAGTCTCATTCAGCAAAAAAGATTCTTTAAATTAAAGTTCACCCTTTGTCATCACTGCTTCATGCAGAACCAATGCTACTGCATCTTGTTTTATTGAACTTTTTATTTTTTTAACCACTTCAATACAGGGCATTTTCACCCCCTTCCTGCCCAGACCAATTTTTAGTTTTCAGCGCTGTCGCACATTGAATGACAATTGCGCGGTCATGCAACACTGTACCCAAATGAAATCTTTATGTTTTTTTCCCCCACAAATGGAGCTTTTGTTTGGTGGTATTTTATCACCTCTGCGGTTTTGTATTTTTTGCGCTATAAAACAAAAGGGACAATTTTGAAAAAAAAAATATATATATTTTTAACTTTTTAATTGAATATCACAACTTAAAAAAAATAAATAAAAATTTCCTCAGTTTAGGCCGATATGTATTCTTCTACATTTTTTATTTTTTTACCAAAAATATCGCAAGCGTATATTGATTGGTTTGTGCAAAAGTTAGTGTCTACAAAATAGGGTATAGATTTATGGCATTTTTTTTTTTTTTTACTAGTAATGGCGGCGATCTGTGATTTTTATTGTGACCGTGACATTGCGACGGACATATCGGACACTTTCGACACATTTTTGGGACCATTCACATTTATACAGCGATTAGTGCTATAAAACTGCACTGATTACTGTGTAAATATGACTAGCAGGGAAGGGGTTAACACTAGGGGCGATCAAGGGGTTAAATATGTTCCCTAGGGAGTGACTTTAACTGTAGGGGAAGAGGGGACTCATAAGGGGAGGAGACCGATCTGTGTTCCTCTGTACTGGGAACACACATCGGTCTGACAGGACGTGGATCTGTGTGTTTACACACACACACACACACACACACACACACAGATCCAAGGTACCTGTCGACGTCATTTTACAATGGCTCGGTAAGGAACTGGTTAAAAGAATAAGAGCAAAACTACCCAAGTAAGATTCACTCAGGACACTGGAACATTTAAAAAAGGAAACCTGTACTGAGAGGAAGTGGAACCTGCCAATAACCTCTTCTGAAAACAACACAAAGTCCAAAAACCTCATTAACGTGAGACCCTGACCTTAAACAAGAATCCAGGCTTTTTGACATTAGGATATGTATGTTTTTTCACAGTCAGCGACTCAAAGTACCGAAGCCAGAACCAACCTTAGAACCCAGCGACCTTAATAGGTAGCATAGTGATGTCAGCTTCATTTTCCGCAGTCGATGTTTCCTAAAAGGCAGTACAAGCTGTGCCCCAAGATCTATGGCCAGACATTTCTATGTATAGAGTGGTCAGGCCCTAAAGTCATGTTTAGTCCAAAAGTGGAATTCATGAACAAAAATTCAGTTTTGGCCTGTGACTTGCAGGATTCACGAAAAACTTGCAAGCAAATACAAGTGGCAGATAAAACACACACACACACACACACACACACACAAAGTTTCTGCATTTTAAAAAAAGACACGTCACATTAATTTGTCATCTGTAGCAACAAGACAGATTTGAGAAGAGCACTTAACTGCTCCATCCTTGTTCCTTCACTGCAGCATTTCACCCACCTAGTGAGGCATGCCATAGGAGCAGGCAAGTAGCCTCACCAGCAATTTACTGCCAGTAACAGGATAACTAGTATGATAAAGCCCTAAAAAATAAATAAATAAATTCCAACCCAGGGGAGCTACTAAAATGAAAGACTGAATTTTCTATGCATAAAGACTCTGCAATCAGCGTTTAGATCTACCTTTTGGCACTCCTCTTTATGACCTCATAGATTGTTCAGTTAGATGTCAAATCTAGATAATATATTGAAGGGAAAGAAAGATGAAATAGTGATGGGAAAAAATAAATAAAAAATAGAACGGTTTGAAATAAAAGATCTAAATCAACTGTGTGGAAGAGAAGGAGCATCAGATGAAATCCGAAAACACAATTGGAAAGGGAGCGCTCTTAAATCAGCCTCACATATTGTAATCCTGGGGGGAAACATCAACATAAAGACAGACATTCATTTATAATATGCATGTTACATGTAAAAATATCCAAGTGTATCAAAATACAAACTCAAAGTAAATGTTGTCTGATTTATTCATCTTGTCAGTAAAGAAATAGACTATCTGCTATTATAGTGCACATTTTAGTTTCTTTATGCATAAAAATTTTATAATGTAAATGTAGCTGACAGCCAATGCAGCCATCTCGACGCAGATCTGAATTTGTCCTCAAGGTCACAAAATTGGATCATTGCTGCTGATGTCGAGAGCTATTTAATCTGGACATTTGTTCTTTTAATACATATTGTCTTTTCCATTATGTTACATATCTTTTTTTCTAAGATAGGGGTTTTATTTTTTCAGTAAAAAAGGACTTAAAATGTATTGTTTCTTTAGAGCAAGGTGACGATTCCTACTTCAGAAAATGCACCATTATATATATATATATATATATATATATATATATGACACACTTACATACATATTGTACAGCTACCGTAAGCTACAAGAAGTCTAGAAAAACACTTCTAAAACATTGTGTAGAATCAAGATGCAGAATATTTTGTTATTCACAATACAGCAAAAACACACACAAAACACACACCCCCATAAAAAAAAAAAAAAAAAATCATCTCCCGAAACTCTCAAATTCCAAACTACAATAGAATTGTAGAAATATGGGGAGTAGCCTGTGTCAACTTACTAAAAAGGAAGAAGAAGTGCCTTGAAAAAGTATTCATCCCCTTGAAATTTTCCTCATTTTGTCATGTTACAACCAAAAAATGTTAAATGTATTTTATTGGGATTTTATGCGATAGACCAACACAAAGTGGCACAAACCATAATTGTGAAGTGGACGGAAAATGATAAATGGTTTTCTAAAATATTTTCAAATTAACCACTTAACGACCGCCCACTGTATATATACACGTCGGCAGAATAGCACGGACAGGCAAAATCACGTACCTGTACGTGACTGCCTTCGTATGGGTGGGGGGGTCCAATCGGACACCCCCTCCGGTACAGTGAGCGGCCGGGATCGCTTCGGGAGCGATCCGTGATGAGGGAGGCCGCCATTCGATTCCGGCCACCCCCTCGCGATCGCTCCCGGCGGATCAAATGCTTCCTCTGCCTGTGTAAGGTTTACACAGGCAGGAGGAAGTGATGCCATCCCTCATGCGGCGCTCACATATACTGAGCGCCGCATGAGAGAAGACACAGAGGTTAGTTCACAAACACTACACTAACACCAGCACACAAAGGCACATAATCGCCCCCCCCCCAGATCACCCCCCAGCCCCCAGTCACAGTGTCACTGATTGCAGTGATCAGTAAATAAATGGTCACTGCAATCAGTGACATTTGTGACTGTAAAAGTGTCAGGGCAGTTCGTTTTAGGTCCAGTGTAGCCCCCTAGACCCCCCCCCCTAATAAAGGTTTAACCCCTTGATCGCCCCCTGGTAACTCTTTCACCCCCCTAGCACCGCCGTCACTAAGCGATCGTTTTTCTGATCGCTGTTTTAGTGTCGGTGATGCCGATAGGTAGCCAGTTTTTTTTTTTCGGTTCGCCGCAGGTTTTTATAGCGTCGGTACCCCCATATATTACCTAATAAAGGTTTAACCCCCTGATTGCCCCTAGTTAACCCTTTCACCAGTGATCACCATATAAGTGTTACGGGTGACGCTGGTTAGTTAGTTTGCTTTTTATAGCATCAGGGCACCCGCCGTATATAACCCAATAAAGGTTTAACCCCCTGATCGCCCGGCGGGTGATATCAATTAGGTTTTAGCGTCAGAGGGTCTGCGTCGCCCCAGGCAGCGTCAGGTTAGTGTCAGTAACGCTAACACCCACGCGTGAAGCATACACCTCCCTTAGTGGTATAGTATCTGAACAGATCAATATCTGATCTGATCAGATCTATACTAGTGTCCCCAGCAATTTAGGGTTCCCAAAAACGCAGTGTTAGCGGGATCAGCCCAGATACCTGCTAGCACCTGCGTTTTGCCCCTCCGTCCAGCCCAGGCCACCCAAGTGCAGTATCGATCGATCACTGTCACTTACAAAACACAACACACATAACTGCAGCGTTCGCAGAGACAGGCCTGATCCCTGCGACTCCAGTGCTGTAGGAGGTGATTTCACCACCAGTTAAAAAAAAAAAAAAAAAAAGTATATATGCCGAAGCATTGGGGCAGCAGGGGCGGGGCAGCAGGGGCGGAGCAGCGATTTTGCTCCTAATGCCGCGTACATACGGTCGAAATTCCGACGGAGGCTTGCCCGTGGAAAAGTCCGACCATGTGTGTGCGGCTTAACTTTTGCGGGAGGATGCCCCCATGCTTCGGCATATATAAATGGTGCATGTATGCCCATCATTAGAAGTGGGTGAATGAAGGGAGGTATTCTAATGGTGGGCATACCCACCGATCAATCTCTTTTTTCGTTCAGCCAACAGGCTGCATGAAAAAAAAGATTACAATACATGTCCAACAAGGACCAGCAACGTACTGGTATGTTGCTGGACTTTGAATAGTTATACCAGATTGATGCCTGCGGGTTTAGGTATCATTCTTTTCAGCCAGCGGCCAGCTTTCATGTAAAAGCAATCCTAGTGGCCAATTAGCCTCTGGACTGCTTTTACAAGCAGTGGGAGGGAATGCCCCCCCCCCCTGGATATAAAAAGCGCCATTGGGAAATTGGGAAAGCATTTTATCACACCGATCTTGGTGTGGTCAGATGCTTTCAGGGCACAGGAAAGATCTAGGGTCTAATAGACTCCAGTTTTTTTCAAAAAAAAGGAGTACCTGTCACTACCTATTGCTATCATAGGGGATATTTACATTCCCTGAGATAACATTAAAAATGATAAAATATATATATATATATATATATATATATATATATGGAAGGAACAGTTTAAAAATAAAATAAAAAAGCAAGCTTAATAATAAAAAAAAAAAAAAAAAAAAAAGCACCCCTGTCCTGCCCTGCTCTTGCGCAATGGCGAACGCAAGCGTCGGTTTGGCGTCATATGTAAACAGCAATTGCACCATGCATGTGAGGTATCACCACGAAGGTCAGATCGAGGGGAGTCATTTTAGCAGTAGACCTCCTCTGTAAATCTAACGTGGTAACCTGTAAAGGCTTTTAAAAATGTATGTAGTTTGTCGCCAGTGCGCGTTTGTGCGAAATTTTAAAGCATGTCGTGTTTGGTATCTATGTACTCGGCCTAAGATCATCTTTTTTATTTCATCAAACATTTGGGCAATATAGTGTGTTTTAGTGCATTAAAAAAAAAAAATGTGTATTTTTTCCCCAAAAAATGCGTTTGAAAAATCGCTGCGCAAATACTGTGTGGAAAAAAAATGCAACACCCACCATTTTAATCTGTAGGGCCTTTGCTTTAAAAAAAATATATAATGTTTGGGGGTTCAACATAATTTTCTTGCAGAAAAATAAAAAAAATATGTTTTCATGTAAACAAAAAGTGTCAGAAAGGGCTTTGTCTTCAAGTGGTTAGAAGAGTGGATGTAAGCTTCCTAATGTTGTGTATAAAATGCCAGGACAGTTTAAAACCCCCCCAAATGAACCCATTTTGGAAAGTAGACACCCCAAGCTATATACTGAGAGGCATGTCGAGTCCATTGAATATTTTATATGTTGACACAAGTTGCGGGAAAAAGACAATTTATTTTTATTTTTTTTGCACAAAGTTGTCACTAAATGATATATTGCTCAAACATGCCATGGGCATATGTGGAATTACACCCCAAAATACATTCTGTTGCTTCTCCCGAGTACGGGGCTACCACATGTGTGAGACTTTTTGGGAGCCTAGCCGCGTACGGGACCCCAAAAACCAAGCACCGTCTTCAGGCTTTCTAAGGGTGTAAATTTTTGATTTCACTCCTCACTGCCCATCACAGTTTCGGAGGCCATGGAATGCCCAGATGGCACAAAATCCCCCCAAATGACCCCATTTTGGAAATTAGACACCCCAAGCTATTTGCTGAGAGGTATGGTGAGTATTTTTCAGATCTCGCTTTTTGTCACAAAGTTTTGAAAATTGAAAAAAAAAATATATATATATATTTTCTTTCTTCATTTTCAAAAACAAATGAGAGCTGTAAAATACGCACCATGCCTCTCAGCAAATTCCTTGGGGTGTCTACTTTCTAAAATGGGGTCATTTGGGGGGGGGGGTTTGTGCTATTTTGACATTTTATGGACTTCGAAACTGATAGGTAGTGAGGAGTGAAATCAAAAATTTGCGCTCTTAGAAATCCTGAAGGCGGTGCTTGGTTTTCGGGGTCCCGTACACGGCTAGGCTCCCAAAAAGTCCCACACATGTGGTATCCCCGTACTCAGGAGAAGCAGCAAAATGTATTTTGGGGTGCAATTCCACATATAACCATGGCATCTGTGAGCAATATAACATTTAGTGACAACTTTTTTTTTGGGGTTCAACATGCCTCTCAGCAATTTCCTTAGGATGTCTACATTCCAAAATGGGGTCATTTGGGGGGGTTTTGTACTGCCCTGCCATTTTAGCACCTCAAGAAATGATAGGCAGTCATAAATTAAAAGCTGTGTAAATTCCAGAAAATGTACCCTAGTTTGTAGACGCTATAACTTTTGCGCAAACCAATAAATATATGCTTGACATTTTTTTTTTACTAAAGACATGTGGCTGAATACATTTTGGCCTAAATGTATGACTAAAATTGAGTTTATTCGATTTTTCTTATAACAAAAAGTAGAAAATATAATTTTTTTTCAAAATTTTCAGCCTTTTTCTGTTTATATCGCAAAAAATAAAAAATCGCAGAGGAAATCAAATACCATTAAAAGAAAGCTCTATTTGTGGGAAGAAAAGGACGCAAATTTCGTTTGGGTACAACATTGCATGTCCGCACAATTTCCAGTTAAAGCAGCGCAGTGCCAAATTCTGAAAACACCTCTGGTCCTTTAGCTACAAAATGGTCCGGGGCTTAAGTGGTTAATATCTGAAAGTGTGACATGCTTTTGTATTCAGCCCCCCCAACTATAATCCAGTAGAACCAATTGCCTTCAGAAGTCACCTAATTAGTAAATATAATCCACCAGTGTGCAATTTAATCTCAGTTTAAATACAGCCATTTGTGAAGCCCTCAGGTTTGTTAGAGAACCTTAGTAAACAAATCGTATCATAAAAAGGCCAAGTAAAAAACTGGACAGGTCAGGGAGAACGTTTAAAGGGGTTGTAAAAGGTTTGTTTTTTTATTTTCTAAATAGGTTCCTTTAAGCTAGTGCATTGTTGGTTCACTTACCTTTTCCTTAGATTTCCCATCCAAATGTTTTTTTTCTTTGTCTGAATTTCTCACTTCCTGTTTCTCCTCAGTAAACTTCACACCATCAGTGTTTAGTCAGCCAGAACAGCTTACTGAGGAGGAACAGGAAGTGAGAAATTCAGACAAAGAAAACAAAAAAAACATTTAGAAGGGAAATCGAAGGAAAAAAAGGTAAGTGAACCAACAATGCAGTAGCTTAAAGGAACCGATTTAGAAAATAAAAAAAACGAACCTTTACAACCCCTTTAAAGCAGGGTTATCTTATAAAAAAATATCCCAAGCTTCGAACATATTACAGAGCACTGTTCAATTCATCATCCCAAATTTTTTTTTTTATCATAGGTGTATTTGAAATGATTGATATTCTCTCTACCAAAAATCCAGAAAACACACACGCACACACACACAAATGTTATGAATGGAGTTGCAGTTCAGTGAAACAAGACTTCATACTTGGTGGAGAAACCCTTGTTGGCAAGCACAGAGGTAAGAAATTTCATGTAGTTGGTTACCAGGTTTGTACACGTTTCAGGAAGGATTTTAGTCCACTCTTTACAGATCTTCTCTAAATCCTAATGCCACATACACACGCTCGGAATTTACGACAACAAATGTTCGATGGGAGCTTGTTGTCCATCGGACATTTGCTGTCAGAATTTCCGACAACAAAATCCGTTCTCGTAAATTCTGAGCGTGTGTAGACAATTCCGACACAAAATTCCACGCATGCTCTGAATCAAGTACGAGACGGAAGTGCTCGGTCTGGTAAAACTAGAGTTCGTAATGGAGATAGTACATTCGTCACGCTGCAAATTTTTTAAACTTTTAATGCAGCGCATTCTCTTCTCTATAAATGCTAGAATAGTGAAGTTGTTTTGCTGCCGATATTCATTTCTTTATTATTTCTCGTGATCGCCTGAATAATCTTTATTTTTTTTTAACCGAAAAGCACAAGGCTTAAAAGCATGAATCGTCTCTCACCAAACTACTAACACGAGATTAGCAGAAGGAGCCCAAAGAGTGGCTCACTTGGTATTGAACTTCCCTTTTATAGTGCCGTTGTACGTGACTGCGTTCTTGGCGATCGGAATTTCCAACAACATTTGTGCGACCGTGTGTATGCAAGACAAGTTTGAGCCAACATCAGTCTGAAAAAAATGCAAGTTAGACTTACCGGTAACTTGTTTTCCAAGAGTCTTTCAGGACAGCACATGAGAGAGTGGCTCCACCCACTAGGAAACAGGAAACACAATCTCCACCATAATTTAAAAGGAGGCGACTCCCCACATCTCATCAGTTGTAGTAGAGTACCTCCGGCCCAAGCTGGAACAATCAGAATATGGTTAATCACAGCCTCTATGTACACATACATGATGAGATATATATATATATATATATATATATATATCATCAATATATACAAACCAAGAAGGGCGGGTAGCTTGCTGTCCTGAAAGACTCTTGGAAAACAAGTTACCGGTAAGTCTAACTTGCATTTTCCCTTATCGTCTTTCAGAACAGCACATGAGAGGATAATCGAGACTTACCAACTAGGGAGGGACAACAGCCTGCAGGACCTTTCTGCCAAATGCCTGATCATCGGCTGACAGCAGGTCCAGTCTGTAATGATGGACAAATGTCAAATAGCCTTACAGATCTGATGTGGGGTGGCACCAGCTTTTTCTGCCCATGTAGTGGCTAGAGCTCGAGTAGAATGTGCACGTATTCCCTGTGGAGGAGACAAACCCGTCTGGGAATAAGCTTCAGAAATAGCCAGTTTTAGTCATCTAGCAATTGACCCCTTCGATGTTTGGCATCCCTTTCTGTTACCAGAAAAAAGAACAAATAATGAGTCCGAAGACCTAAAGTCCTTTGTTATTTCCAAGTAGTGTAATAAAATTCTTCTTACATCTAAGTTATGGAATAAAGTCTCCCTTCTTCCTGAAGGATTTGAACAAAAAGTCGGCAGGATAATTTCCTGCGATCTGTTATGAACTGATGCCACCTTTGGCAAAAACCCTGGATCTGTTTTAAGCACAATCCTGTCTGCGTAAATTAATATAAAAGGTTCTTTTATTGAAAGAGCGTGTAGTTCACCGATTCGTCTCGCAGTCGTAACTGCAACTAAGAATACCGTTTTAAGAGTCAAATCTTTCAACGAGATTGTCTGTAACGGTTCGAAAGGTTCTTTCGTGAAGGCTTGCAAAACTACTGACAGGTCCCATTTAGGAAAATGTTTAGTAGGCACTGGCCTGGCTCTAGTAAGTGACCTAAAGAATCTTGTGATCAAAGGAACTGAGGAAATTGGTTTTTCCAGGTATACTCCCAGGGCAGCCACTTGCACTTTGAGAGTGCCAATTGCAAGACCTTTGTCCACACCATTTTGTAGAAACTCCAGAATCGACACAATGTCTTCTAGAGTTCGGTTTGATGAATGACACCAACTGTTGTAGACTTTCCAAACCTTTGCGTAAATATATCTCTAGTTACTCTCTTTCTACTGGCGAGTAAAGTAGATATTAAGGCACAATGGACTGTCAGAGCCTCTAGTAACTGCTCCTCAGATACCAAGCCGTGAGGCTTAGTCTGGCTACATCCGGGTGGTAAACTGGGCCCTGAAGTAGCAAGTCCTGTCTGAGAGGAAGCTGCCAGAAAGGTTGGATCATCATTTGTAGGATGGAGGAAAACCAGGCTCTTTTTGGCCAGAACGGAGTGATCAGGATTACTGATCCTTTTCCTTCTGTATTTTTCTCAATACCAAAGGGATTAGCTGAAAAGGAGGGAAGGCATAACCCAGATGGAAGTTCCAGGGATGTGCCAAGGCATCTGTCCCTATTGATCCGCTGTCTCGGTGCAGAGAGAAGAATTGAGGGAGCTGGGAGTTCTTTTGATGCAAACAGATCTACCTGAGGACATCCCCACTTCTTGGTGATCAGTGAGAATATCTCCGGATTCAGGCTCCACTCTGCCTCTTGAATTCTCTGTCTGCTCAAGAAGTCTGCTACTTTGTTTAGCGTGCCTTTGAGATGCACTGCTGACAGGGAGTGTAAATGCTTCTCTGCCCACTCTAGGATTTCAGCAACCGTAGAGCTTTGCTCCTTGTGCCCCCTTGTTTGTTCAGGTATGCCACTGTGGTGACATTGTCTGAAAGAATCTGCACATGGGACCCTTGGAGGTTTGGAGAGAAGGCAGCTAATGCAACTGCTTTTAACTCCCTCCAGTTTGAGGACCTTCCTGCTTCGGATTTGGACCAAACTCGCTGTGCTATGTTTTGATCCCAGTGGGCTCCCCATCCCCAACTGCTGGCGTCTGTCGTGACCCTTACTTCTGTCGGAAAGGACCAAAGCAGGCCCCTTGACAGAACTGCCTGATTCCTCCACCACCAAAGAGTCCTCTTGACCCTGGTGGGAAGTTTTACTTGTGTCTAAGGTTTCTGGGCTGTGATCCCATACCTGAAGAAGAAAAAACTCTGGAGGGGCCTGAAATGGAGCCTCGCCCATTGAATGGCCGGCATTGTTGAGGATAAGGTACCCAGGACTGACATAATCCTCCTGATTGACACCTCCTGGTTTGTCTGAAGACTGGCTACTACACTCAAGACCTTGTCTTTCTTTTCTTCTGGGAGAAAAATCCTTTGCTCTACAGAATCTATCAGATAACCTAGAAACTGAACTCTTTGAGCAGGATTGAAATTAGATTTTTGAGTGTTTACAATCCAGCCCAAGGCTTCCAGATGACTGTGGGCCTTGGTTAGATCTACCTGCAACCTCTCTCTGGAAGGGGCAAAAATTAGGAGGTCGTCCAGATAAGGGATGACCGAGATTCCCTGTAAACGGAGAGGGGCTAGAGCTTCCGCCATTATTTTGGTGAATATCCGCGGAGCGGATGATAGACCAAACGGGAGGGCCTTGAATTGTAAATGAAGCACCTCCCTCCCCATATTTATTGCCAACCTTAGGTATCTTTGAGACTGAGGGGCTATGGGCACATGCAGGTATGTGTCTCTTAAGCCGATTGACGCCATGAAGCATCCCTTGACTAAGAGATTTCTCACTGAAAAAATGGAGTCCATGCGGAACCGCCTGTATTGGACTGACTTGTTTAACGGTTTTAAATTGAGAATGAGACGGAAGCTTCCTGATGGTTTCCTTATCAGGAAGATTTGGGAATAGAAACCCCGGTAATGTTCCTCTGGAGATACCTGAACCACAACACCCTGTCTCATCAGATCCTCCAAGAGGTTTTTCATGGCTAGGGCCTTTGTTGTGTCCCTTGGCAGGTTTGTTACACAGTATCTTTCTGGAGGAAGATCCAAAAGTTCTATTTTGTATCCCTGGGCCAGCGTGTCCAAGATAAATGTGTTTTCCGTCACGCTTGTCCAAAGAGGAAGGAATTTTTGAAGCCTTCCCCCCACAGGCAATGACAAGTCATTGCGTTTTATTGGTTGGCGCAGGAGGATTGAAGAGGACATTCCCTCTGCCTTTACCTTTTTGCGCCAACCAATTCTTTTTTTCTTGGGGCCTGCTTCCCTGAACCTGATTTTTTTGAGGTAGAAAAAACCGCTTAACTGGTTGTTTTTTCTTTTTAACAGGAAAGGACCTTTTTGTCCGCTGTCCTATCTAAAATAGAATCCAGATCAGGACCGAACAAAAGATCTCCAAAAAAAAGGAATTCCACATATCCTACTTTTGGAAGCTGCGTCCCCTGGCCATGTCTTAAGCCATAGAGCTCTCCTGGCTGAGTTGGTTAAGGCCCCAGATCTCGTTGACATCCTAATTGATTCTGCAGAAGCGTCAGAAATATAAGCCACAGCTGCTGCTAGGGTAGAAAAAGAATCAAGGATCTCCTGCTTAGGTGAGTCTGCTATAATATGAGCTTTAAGCTAATTAAGCCAGAACTCCATGTTTCTAGAAACACAGGTAGTAGCCATAGCTGGTTTAAGGTTACCCATAATGGATTGCCAAGCTTTTTTAAGCTGCTGATCCATCCTTTTGTCCATGGGATCTTTGAGTACACCCATGTCTTCAAATGCCAAGTCGGTTGACCTGGAAACTTGTGAAAACGCTGCGTCTAATTTTGGAATTTTATTCCAAAGCGCATCTGGGTCTTCATTGAACGGAAAGCGTCTTCTATGCGATCTTGGGAAAAATGTTTTTTTTCTCTGGATCAGCCCATTCCTTTTTAATGGCTTCCGAGATTACTGAATGCACAGGGAAAGTGCGACTTTTTGTTTCACTAAGCCCTGCATACTTTCGGTCATGCAGCGATAATTCTCTCTTTTCTTCATCTATTCCCAATGTTGCATATATTGCTTTCAACAGACTGTCTACTTGCTCTAAGGACAGTTTGTATTTTGAAGGTGCATCTCCTGCATATTCTTCTTCCTCTTCCTCTTCATCTTCCCTGGATTGAGAGGGGGAATGTTCCCTTTGGGTAGGAGGGCCAGCTTCAGCCTCTAGCCCTGGGATTAATTGTGAGCCGTGAGAGGATCCTGAGGTAGTTGGCTGACTCAGGGATGGTGTTGCAAGAGAAGAGCGAAAAGATTGTATGGTAGCATCTAGCTCTTTCTTGACTGATGCGATTAAATCGCTGCATGCAGAAGAAACTTCCTCCTTCACTAAGGAAGCAACACAAATATGGCATAAAGCTTTCTTCCAGCCCTCTGGTAACTTTGCTTTACATGAGGGACATCTCTTTTTGATAGGAGGGTCAGAGCTCTTAGCCTGCCACATAAAAGACACAAAAAGAGAAAAAAAACACCAGCATCCCTTTTTAGTGAGTCAAGCCTGCCTCCTAACGAGCTAACCCAGGTGCACAGTTAGTCTAACAGCCAACACCCTGTGCCCAGACAGGCCCCAGCCACCAAGGGGGAAAAAAATGCATATATAGAGAGAGAGACACCTACAGTAAACAGGGTAGATCCCACATACCCCCTTACCTGGGCCTTGCTGGTGCCTGTGCCTGTCCCACTCGCTGCTGTCACGTTCTCCATCGTGGATCAGCGCTTGTTCTGTGGCATCAAAAGCGGCGGTTCCAGAGTCCATAGACGCCGCTGCGTCGGACCGGAACCGCATTTATAGGCACCAGAACCTCTCCTCCCCTCTCCCCCTGCGCGAGTTCCGCCGGAAATGACGTTTGCGCCTGATCCCGGTGCTGCCCCTTGCAGGATACCTCACTTCCTGCTAGCTGAGTCACTACTCAGCCTCCAAAAAGATGGCGGCGGCCTGTAACGCCGACATGCGGTTCAAAAAAACCCTGCGAACGGCTGCCGCCGCCTAAGGAGCGGCTCCAGGAACAGTCCTTGCTCCACTGAGCTGAAAGGGGAGAGGGAGCCCACTTACCCAACTGCCCACTGGCGTGGTGTGGGAGGATCGGACTCTCTGGAGGACAAAAGGTATGGTGGGGTAGGCAGCCTTAGTCTCTCAGGACAGCACCTTAAGAGACCTGACTCCTACTAGGTGTTCCCTTGCCGGAGGAAACACAAAAACTGATGAGATGTGGGGAGTCGCCTCCTTTTAAATTATGGTGGAGATTGTGTTTCCTGTTTCCTAGTGGGTGGAGCCACTCTCTCATGTGCTGTCCTGAAAGACGATAAGGGAAAATCCAGTTTTGTTGTTGGAATGTCCGATCCTGTTTACATGGCATGAAGGTTTCTTGGCATTTGCTTGGCAAGTTTCAGCTCTCTCCATACATCTTCTATAAGATTAAGGTCTGGAGACTGGCTAAGCCACTCCATGACCTTAAAAATCGGTGTTCCGTACAAATTATACTTTTTAAACAAAAATACCCATATAATACACAAGCTTAATGTATTCTAGTAAAGTTAGTCTAAACTAAGGTCTGTTTTGTTAGTTTATAGCAGGACTTTGTTATTTTATAAACTTACAAGCAGGCTGTGGCCATCTTAAAGGAGCACTAAAGCTTCCCTTTTTTTTGCTTAAAAATAACAAACATGTTATACTTACCTCCACTGTGCAGCTCGTTTTGCACACAGTGGCCCCGATCCTGGTCTTCTGGGGTCCCTCGGCGGCTGTCTTGGCTCCTCCCCGCAAGGACTCCACACCTTAATGCGAGTGAGCTTGCATGGTGTGGAGTGATTGCGGGCGCGCTCCCGTGATACAGCGGCGGCCATAGCCGCCGACTGTATCACTCGGCCCCGCCCCCTGCGCGCCGCGTCATTGGATGTGATTGACAGCAGCGCCAGCCAATGGCTGCGCTGCTTTCAATCCATCCAGTGTAGCCAATCGGCGGCCAGGCTGAAAAACGAAGAGGATGACGGGGACGAGCATGGGACTTTCGAGGGGCCAGGTAAGAAAAACGGGGGCTCGGGGGGGGGGGGGCGGTATTGTCGAATGTTTTTTCACCTTAATGCATAGGATGCATTAAGGTGAAAAAACATGTAACTTTACTACTCCTTTAAGTGTGGGCATCTGAAGTGTGGGCATCTGAAGTGTGGGCATCTGAAGTGTGGGCATCTGAAGCCAGATTGTATTTCTTCCTGGATCTCATCCTTGCAGATCTCGCTCAGTGCAGCACAAGCAGTGTAATAGGTTTCCATAGCAACGGCAGTGTCCGAGAAATTTGACTCCCCTTAGCTATGGAAATCTCTCCTCCCCCTCCAGGAACTAGGAAGTTTATCTACATTTACAAAGATTATAAATCTGGAAATATAAAAAGCTCCCGTAAAAGGCAATTACTTTTTAAAAGATGCCAATTGTAAAAGATTTAAAGAAGAATCAACCAGCGCAAACAACAATACCTAAAATTAGCAGCTATGCACTGAGGGTCAAACTTATCAAATCCCACAAAAGTATATATAAAGAAGCAGTGCAGCGCAAACACAAATTTACAGTTCTAGCAATCAGATAAAATAATGTCCATATAGAGAGAAGTAAAATCTTCAAAGGTCAAATGAAACCGCCAAGTGTCCAGAGTGAAGAGAATACAATTTTCAGGTGATTCTGTGACACCCTCCACCAATGATAGCAGTGGCTGCTCACCTCAACAGATGGACCCCTGAGTATATCAGTCAGGTCAATCAAAGCGATTCCCACTGCGGGGAGTATAACCAAAGGCTCCTAATCGGGGCGGTGCACTGCACAGATTTGATCTCTCCAACGTAGTTCATATAAAAAAGTAAACAGATATCTAGTGCTCTCTGTTTAAAATTGTTGTTTAAAACAACAAAGGAGTGGCTTCACAACAACTCCGTGACTGTTCTTGAATGGCCCAGCCAGAGCCCTGACTTAAACCCAATTGAGCATCTCTGGAGAGACCTAAAAAGGTCTGTCCACCAACGTTTACCATCCAACCTGACAGAACTGGAGAGGATCTGCAAGGAGGAATGGCAGAGGATCCCCAAATCCAGGTGTGAAAAACTTGTTGCATCTTTCCCAAAAAGACTCATGGCTGTATTAGATCAAAAGGGTGCTTCTACTAAACACTGAGCAAAGGGTCTGAATACTTAGGACCATGTGATATTTCAGTTTTTCTTTTTTAATAAATCTGCAAAAATGTCAACAATTCTGTGTTTTTCTGTCAATATGGGGTGCTGTGTGTACATTAATGAGGAAAAAAAAATGAACTTAAAAATGATTTTAGCAAATGGCTGCAATATAACAAAGAGTGAAACATTTAAGGGGGTCTGAATACTTTCCGTACCCACTGTATATTGAGCTCTTGTTTGGTATGTATGTATGTATGCATGCATGCATGTATGTATGTATGTATGTATGTATGTATGCACAGAAACAAGGGATATCATTTACAATTAGCATCTTTTTAAAAGTAATTACCTTTTGCAGGAGCTGCGCCATCAAAAACTGCACCATAAAAAATGTCCCCATCAAACCTGCCCCATCCTATTGCCCCCATCAAATTTGCCCCCTCATAGTACTCTATTATAAAAAAAATTATAATCAATTTTTTTATTTTATTATAAACTTCAATTTCCATTCAGCATTGTACATTCTTAGATTACATAATTTACATAAGACACACGTGAACCTTACAGGAAAGAACCAGGTACAAAATTGTCTTATCAAAAGTTTATCAATTATGTTATCCCCCCCCCCCGCAAAAAAAGACAAAAAAAAAAACATGAAAAAATAAAATAAATTCCCTCTCCCCCCTCCCTCCACGCCATCCCTGGCTGCGGTGGAGTAAGTCTGCTCTATCCCTACTCACTCTATTCCCTCTACTTGAGTCGTGTGTTCTCCTACTGTACCCTTCAAACAACGTATGATTTTGGTCAATGTCATGCTGTAAGACCCATCTTCAGTGTTCTGGCTGAGGGAAGAAGGTTCTCATCCAAGAATTTACAATACATGGCCCCATCCACTGGCCCCTGCATGCGGCAATGCCGGTCTGTACCTTTAGCAGAGATACATCCCCAAAGAATAAAGTTTCCACCTCTGTGCTTGACTGTAGGGATGGGGTTCTTGAGGTAATTCTTCCTTAAACATGGCGAGTCCCCCTCCTCAAGAAGGCACACGTACAGTCATGCCAATACAATAAGCATCTGATTCAGAGAAGGATTGGGAGAAAGTTCTGTGGTCAGATGAAACCAAAATTGAGCTCTTTGGCATTAATTTGATTCACTGTGTTTGTAGGAAGAAAAATGCTGACTATTACCCCAAGAACACCATCCTTACAGTCAAGCACAGAGGTGGAAACATGATGCTTTGGGGCCGTTTCTCTGCTAAAAAAAGGTACAGGTCGACTTTTCCACATTGAGGGCCCAATGGACAGGCCATGTAAAATCTTGGATGGGAACCTTCTTCTCAGAGCATTGAAGATGGGTGGTGGCTGAGTCTTCCAGCATGACAATAACCCAAAACATACCGCCAATGCAAAAAAGGAGTGGCTCAAGAAGAAGCACATTAAAAGGTCATGGAGTGGCCTAGCCAGTCTTACCTCAGTACTTGGTGGAGAAACCCTTGTTGGCAGGCACAAACTCATGTTTTGCTTGGAGATCAAATACCTTATTTTACTCACTGAACTGCAATTTAGATTATAACATTGGTTTTATGTGTTCTTTCTGGATTTTTGGTTGATATACTGTTTCAATCATTTAAAATACACCCATGATAAAACTTATAGACCATTCATATCTTCGTAAGTGGGAAAACTTACAAAATCTGCAGGGGATCAAATTACATAATTTTTTTTACAGCAATTGCTTGGGCCTTCTTTTCATGTTGGGTTGTGGTCTTTTTTTATTCTGCTCTATTCTGCCTCTTCTACAACCTGGTGGAGGATTTTCCCCAAGCTGTGCAAAACAGGACAGTTACTCCTCCCAATATATTGATGGTGCTCTTTGAGAGGGCATGAAAAAAAAAATCTCAAATCTTCAGATAAACCGATCATATGGTGGCTGCCCATCTATCAGATCATATGGCCAAGTACCTGACTTCTGCCTGGAATTCTACTTTTGGAATATTTAAACTTGCTGTGACTAGAAGCACTCATTTTTTGTATGTATGAATTGTGGCGACACAATGGTGCCAGCACCAATCTAGCCTTATGCAATTCACAGTTATCTATCCATCCATCTACACACACACAGATTCCTAGCGTATCTTATTTAAAAGCTTTTTACATTTAAATAAAGGGGCTTTTAAACAACTAACTATCTGATGTGCTTTAAAATATATATATATATATATATATATATATATATATATATATATATATATATATATATATATATATATATCCTTCTATAGAATAGATTTATGCCAATTAATTCCCTGCTTACAAATTCAGGTAATTTTAACATCTGGAAAGGACTTACTGTAAGCACTAAGTGAATAACCCATTAGAACATTTGCAGATAAATTTGTCTAAAATTACTTTATTGGATTTTGCATTAGTATTTTTGTTACATGTTGGCTGCATTTGAATGTGTGTTAAATTCTAAGTGCTTATATTAAAGAATAAACTATGCCAAAAAAGAAATGGTTTGGAGTTTGACAGAAATATTGCATGGAGATTGAGTTAAAAGTGCTAACATATCTGCCAAGCATTAAAACAAAGAAGCACGTGAGCGCAGAGGCAAAAATCAGCAGTCTGACAGAGCTCTTCTATACATCTTTTACTTTGCTTAGCCCGCTTCACGGTTTTTAATAGTAAGCAAGTAGCAGTGTTTTATTACAAAAAAATTCCAGTTTCAATATACATTAATTGAGCATGGTTACACAAGCCACTTTGTTGTTAGTAAAAATTGGCTGGAAAACGCTCTTCCTTCCGATTTTCAGTTGGAAGAGGCGATATCTCAAAATCTTATGTACCTGGTAAATATCCTTTCCCCCGGGGCTTCACATTACAGACTGCTACTGGTTAAATGGGAATCTACAGCCATGTGCTCAAATTTTTACTCTACTCTAGTTGACTGAACTTTGGTATAGTCGAACCACATTGGTGGAATGCGTGATTACCATTCTCCTTAATCCCCCCCCGCTCGTGCCGCGTTCACACGGTCAGAGTTTCCGAGGAAAAAAAAAGTCAGACGGAATTTTTCCATCGGATCTTCCGAACCGTGTGTATGCCCCATCGGACTTTTTCCGTCGGAAATTACGACAGAGTTAGAAAGAGAACATGTTCTAATTCCGTTCGTCTGTATGGAACTTCGACGGAGAAAAAAACATGCATGCTCAGAATCAAGTCGACGCATGCTCGGAAGGATTGAACTTAATTTTTCTCGGCTCGTCGTAGTGTTGTACGTCACCGCATTCTTGATGGTTGGAATTTGGTGCGAGTGTGTATGCAAGACAGCTTGAACGGAATTCCATCGGAAAAACCCGTCGGAAAATCCGACCAAGTGTACAAGGCATTAGCCTACCCACTCCTTAAATGTAAAAAAAAAAAATTTTCACCCTTTACTGCAGGCTTTATACCTTTCAAATCCGGGACTACCCATTTTTGCCTTCTGATCACAAGTTTAACTAGTTCATGGTGCAAAAATGCTTTTGGGGCAACCCCAATAAAAACAAACATTCAGGTTTTGTTTTCATATACATACATTCTTTGTTTTTACCATTATATCATGTAGCACATTTCAAGGTTCAACCTCAGGTGAATGTCTTCAATGTTACAAGCCTGCCTCTTCAACAAATACTTTCCATATCCAATTTGTCTTTTAATATCAACTGAATGAAAAGACAAATCTCTTTTCATGAACAACTTAAAAAAAATGATTAGTTTGGCCAAAACTGATATTTTTGATTTTGTAAGCAGGTAAACACCCTGACAACTTCTCAGATCTCTGACTCTGCTGGTAAGGTATCTGATCTTTAATTCTCTGATCTGTGGCCATTATGAATGGGTCCCAAGATCTACATGTCTGCTATGGCCATTATGAAGGGGTCCTACTCTCCTATTTAAGATGTGCTGAAACTTGCAAAAGTGGATGAAACGCCTTAAAGCGGAGATCCACCCAAAAGGGGGAAGCTTTGCTTGTCCGCCTTCTCCCCACGGTGAACTGAGATGGAAGTTTGTCCCCATCTTCCTTCCCCCCCACAGCCAACCTATTCACAAAATGCAGTGTACTTTGCACATGCACAGTAGGAAACTGATTGAAGCCTTAAGGCTTCACTGTTGGTTTCACTTAAGTCAACATGGCAGCGCGAGGATCCGATAGCCGATTGAAAAATCGGCTCGAGTGAGCACACCGCTGGATTCCAGGACAGGCAAGTGTCCCAATATTAAAAAAAAAAAAAAAAAAAAGTCAGCAGCTACAGTATTTGTATTTTTTTCTGAAGGAGCCTGGAGCTCCTCTTTAACCACTTAAGGACCAGAAGGATTTGCCCCTTAATGACCAGGCAATTGTTTGCGCTATGGCACTGCGTCGCTTTAACTGATAATTGCGCGATCGTGCGACACTGTACCCAAACAAAATTGATGTCCTTTTTTCCCCACAAATAGAGCTCTCTTTTGATCACCTATGCGTTTTTGTTTTTTTTTGCGCTATAAACAAAAAAAAAGCCATTGTTTTTTCTTCAAAAAACACAATATTTTACTTTTGGCTATAATAAATATCCAAATAAAAAATTCTAAGTTTAGGCCAATATGTATTCTTCTACATATTTTTGGTAAAGACACGCAATGAGCGTATATTGGTTTGCGCAAAAGTTATAGCGTCTACAAAATAGGGGATATAGTTAACAAACGGCCCCTGCCGCCCACCTGCAACTGGCCTTCACAGCAAGGAGCACATGGAAGGGCATATGTATAAAAGACAAATATATATATATATATATATATATATATATATATATATATATATATATATATATATATATATATAAAAATAAAAAAAAAATATATATATATATATATATATATATATATATTTTTTTTTTTTACTAGTAATAGCGGTGATCTTCGATTTTAAGCGGGACTGCGGCGGACAGATCGGACACTTGACACTATTTTAGGATCATTGACATTTATACAGCGGTCAGAGTTTAAAATAGCAACAGATTACTGTATAAATGTAATTGGCAGGGAAGGGTCACACTAGGGGGCGATCAAGGGGTTAAATGTGTGTCCTAGGGAGTGTTCTAACTGAAAGCCTGGAGGAGGAGGAGGAGGAGTTTACATTGGCAGATCTCCAATCTGTCTCTCTCAGGAGCAATCGTAGGTGCCCGGCGGATATTGAAGCCGCCGGGCACGCACATTGGCACCGTCGTCACGCTGCGGACGCACACCTTAGTTGTCTTAAAGCGGCTAACGTACAGCTACGGGTATTTGCCCAGGGGAGCCAACCTGCCGCAGTATAACTACAGCAGCTGGTCCTTAAGTGGTTAAACATGCAACCGAAATGTAATTAACTGTGAGATCTTGCTGTTAGGAGAATACAACACATTTGAGAAGATGCTCAAATACTAAAGTATCTATATATGTTTATTGACCTTTAACTTTGAGTAGAAAATATGGTCATGTCGTGCATTAGAATTGTCTCAGTGTCTAAAAAAAAATAAAAAAAAATATAGCAGAAAATAAACTTTTTGGAGAAGAACACACACGCACACACAATAGCCAGATGCCGAGCAGGGCCCTATTTAAGGCAGGGCAAAAGGGGCAGTGGTGTCCCAATATCTCTGTGTGACATGCTGCTAGTAATGCTGCCCAGCTCTGCCCTATTGTCGTGTACAGATGACTCACCTGAAGAGCCTGTGTGTACATGTAAATAGCGGTGGGATTCATATGCAAATAGCGACATTGTTATGTAAATAAAGTTGGTTACTGTGAATGGTTCTATTACATTAGTGGTCAGTGTAAACCCCTAATGTATTTGTGGCCAGTGTTGAAACTCCTCTTTATATTGGTAGTCGGTAAAAAAAAAAAAAGAAAAAAAAAAGCCTTGCCATTGATCACACCCTCCCCTCCCCAGCACTGCCACTGATCTCAGGCATCCTAGGATCACTAAGAATTTTCTGTCTACTGATGGGCCCCCTCACCACCCCAGTCCATGGTGTGCCGGCAGTGAGGAGATGATGTGCTCCCCTTTGCACACGCAACGTGCGCCCCCTGTAGGGCACGCGCTGTGATCACTGAGTCACTGAGACTCGGGTGATCACAGATCCGTGTAAGGGGCCGGTCCCGGCCCCTTACCACGTGATCAGCTGTCAGCCAATAACAGCTGATCACGTGATGTAAACAAAAGATCGGTAATCTGTTTTTTTTTTCTCCTCACGCTGACAGCGCGAGGAGAAAAAAGAAGCCGAACACTGGCTTGTGTACAAGGGACATCGGTCCAGAAGAGGAAGAGGCAATTCTGCCTCATCTGTGCTAGCAGTACCCCCTGCCAGTGCCACCTACCAATGCTGCCTATCAGTGTAACCTATGAGTGCCCATTATTGCCACCCATCAGTGCCACCTATCAATGCCCTTCAGTTCCACCTCTCAGTGCCGTCTATCGGTGCACATCAATGAAGGAGAAAAAATTACCTGTTTACAATTTTTTTTTTTTACAAAATTTAAAAAAAATATATATATATTTTTTTTTTAAATCGGTCTTTTTTTTTTTAACAAAAAATAAAAAAACGCAGAGGTGATCAAATACCACCAAAAGAAAGCTCTATTCGTGGGGAAAAAAATAAATAATAATTCAAATTTCATTTGGGTACAGTGTTGTATGACCGCGCAATTGTCATTCAAAGTGCATCAGTGCTGAAAGCTGAAAATTGGTCTTGGCAGGAGGGGGGTTTAAGTGCCCAGTAAGCAAGTGGTTAAAGAAGGAAAATAATGTGTAGAATGGCCTAGCCAATCACCTGACTTGAGTCCAATAATAAAAAAATTAAAATCTATAGAAAGAACAAAAGACCAGAGTTCATAGAAGAGGCCCATGGAACCTTCAAAATTTGAAGACTGTGTGTGGAAGAATGGGCCAAAATCACACCTGACCAGAGCAATGTACAGTATGTGACTAGTTTCTCCATACAGGAGGCATCTTGAAGCTGCCCTTACCAACAAAGGATTTTATTTGTATTTATTGGCGTATAACACTCACTTTTTTTACCCTGAAAATAGAGGGTAAACTGTGCCTGTGTTTTCACGCAGGGGTCTGTGGAAAGTTTTTTTCCAGAAATTTCCCTCTTAAAGTTAGGGTGCGTGTTATATGCCGATAAATACGGTATTTAACCACTTAAGCCCCGGACCATTT
This sequence comes from Rana muscosa, assembly GCA_029206835.1. Classification (NCBI taxonomy): domain Eukaryota; kingdom Metazoa; phylum Chordata; class Amphibia; order Anura; family Ranidae; genus Rana; species Rana muscosa. The sequence continues at coordinate 132,886,999 of CM055120.1, forward strand.
GGTAGCTAAAGGACCAGAGGTGATTTCAGAATTTTGCACTGCGCTGCTTTAACTGTAAATTGTGCGGACATGCAATGTTGTACCCAAACGAAATTTGCGTCCTTTTCTTCCCACAAATAGAGCTTTCTTTTAATGGTATTTGATTGCCTCTGCAATTTTTATTTTTTGCGATATAAACGAAAAAAGACCGAAAATTTTGAAAAAAAATGATATTTTCTACTTTTTGTTATAAGAAAAATCGAATAAACTCAATTTTAGTCATACATTTAGGCCAAAATGTATTCAGCCACATGTCTTTAGTAAAAAAAATGTCAATAAGCGTATATTTATTGGTTTGCTCCCAAAATGTCTCACACATGTGGTATCCCCGTACTCAGGAGAAGCAACAGATTGTATTTTGGGGTGCAATTCCACATATAACCATGGCATGTTTGAGCAATATATAATTTAGTGACAACTTTTTGTACATTTTTTTTTCCTTTTTTTCATTAATTATTCAATCACTTGGGACAAAAAAAAAAAATATTCAATGGGCTCAACATGCCTCTCAGCAAATAGCTTAAGGTGTCTACTTTCCAAAATGGGGTCATTTGGGGGGGTTTTGAACTGTCCTGGCATTTTATGCACAACATTAGGAAGCTTATGTCACACATCATCCACTCTTCTAACCACTTGAAGACAAAGCCCTTTCTGACACTTTTTGTTTACATGGAAAAAAAAAATTTTTTGCAAGAAAATGATGTTGAACCCCCAAACATTATATATATTTTTTAAAGCAAAGGCCCTACAGATTAAAATAGTGGGTGTTGCATTTTTTTTTCCACACAGTATTTGCGCAGAGATTTTTTAAACACATTTTTTGGGGGAAAAACACACTTTTTTATTTTTAATGCACTAAAAAACACTATATTGCCCAAATGTTTGATGAAATAAAAAAGATGATCTTAGGCCGAGTACATGGATACCAAACACGACATGCTTTAAAATTGCTCACAAACGCGCAGCGGCGACAAACTACATTCATTTTTAAAAGCATTTAAAAGCCTTTACAGGTTACCACGTTAGATTTACAGAGGAGGTCTACTGCTAAAATTACTGCCCTCCGCGGTGATACCTCACATGCATGATGCAATTGCTGTTTACATATGACGCTAGACCGACGCTTGCGTTCGCCTTTGCGCAAGAGCAGGGGGGGACAACAGTGCTTTTTTTTTTATTTATTTATTTTTATTTTTTATGATTTATTTTGCTTTTTTATTTTATTTTTAAACTGTTCCTTCCATATTTATTTTTTTTACCATTTTTATTGTCATCTCAGGGAATGTAAATATCCCCTATGATAGCAATAAGTAGTGACAGGTACTCTTTTTTTGAAAAAAATTGGGGGGTTAGACCCTAGATCTTTCCTCTGACCTCAAAGCATCTGACCACACCAAGATCGGTGTGTCAAAATGCTTTCCCAATTTCCCCAATGGCGTTGTTTATATCCGGGGGGGGAGGCATTCCCTCCCACTGCTTGTAAAAGCAGTCTAGAGGCTAATTATCTGCTAGAATTGCTTTTACATGAAAGCCGGCCACTGGCTGAAAAGAATGATACCAAGATGATACCTAAACCTGCAGGCATCATTCTGGTATAAACATTCAAAGTCCAGCAACATACCAGTACGTTGCTGGTCCTTGTTGGACATGTATTGTAATCTTTTTTTTCATGCAGCCTGCTGGCTGAACGAAAGAGATTGATCGGTGGGTATGCCCACCATTAGAATACCGCCCTTCATCCACCCACTTCTAATGATGGGCATATATGCCGAAGCATGGGGACATCCTCCCGCAAAAAAGTTATGCCGCGTACACACGGTCTGACTTTTCCACGGGCAAGCCTCCGTCGAAATTTCGACCGTATATACGCGGCATTAGGAGCAAAAATCGCTCCTCCGCCCCTGCTGCCCCCATGCTTCAGCATATATGCTCTTTTTTTTTAACTGTGGTGGTGAAATCACCTCCTACAGCACTGGAGTCACGGCTTTATGTATCGTGGGAGCAAACGCTGTTGCTGTCAAGATAAATAATTCCGCGCTGCAGTTGAATGGCGCACCTGAAAACAAAAAATTACATACCTGAAAAGCAAGCATGATAAAACATTGCAGAATGGAATACAGTAAAAAAGAGCAGAACAATAGAGAAAATATATATATGAGAGAGAGAGAGAGAGAGAGAGAGAGAACAATAAAACGACAACTATTTTTGGTTTTTTTATTTTATATATTTTTTGCGTTTTTTTTTTCTTTTTTACACTTTTTTTTTGTAACTTTAACAACTGTAATGGTTCGGCTCTCTCAAAATGTAATGGCATCTTGGGAGACCCTGTGTAAGTGTGTCCTAGTCTGTGAAATGCTGTACCCTACGCTAAAACTTCACTTTTGAGTGGTAGCGTTCAAAACATTCACCAAGGCAAAGACCAGGCTTGTCAGGACAGAGTGGACAATAATGACGGGTGTCACGCCTAAATCCGCGCTTGCTACAGACACGACATCTTTTTTGGGGGGCTTGTTGGGTAGGGGTACTAGGGAGGACATACGTATAATGCCTCTCATGCAGCCGGCTTACTGCATTTGGTTGGGGATGGTGAGGTGCAGAACCGCCTGGATACAGGAGTTCTGTGACAATCTCATGCTGGAATTTTAGAAGAGATAAAGTCCCGCCTGAAGCTCTGTATAGCACATGAGCGTTCAGCAAAGCCAATTGAAATAAGGATAGAGACACTTTTTTGTACCAGCGTCTCGCCTTACGGTCAATTAGATACGGTGCCAACAACTGGTCGTTGAGGTCCACCCCTCCCATATTTTTGTTATATTCGTGGACACAGAGGGGTTTCTCCACAACACCAGTCGCCGTACGAATTTGGACTGTCGTGTCTGCATGAAGGGAGGTAAGAAGGAAACCATTCTTATTGTCCCTCCACTTCATAGCGAGCAAATTATTACACTTTACGCAGGCTCTCTCCCCCAGCCTAAGACGGGCGTCTACAAGCCCCGGTGATTAGGTCGCACGGTGCCACATGCTCCAATCTGATGATCAAACAAGTGACTAAACAGTGGCACGCTCGTGTAATAATTGTCCACATACAAGTGGTACCCCTTTCCGAATAAGGGTGACACCAATTTCCACACTATCTTGCCAGCGCTCCCTATGTAATCTGGGCAGTTGACCGGCTCAACCTGACTATCTTTTCCCTCATAAACCATAAAGCTCCATACATAGCCTGTTGCCCTGTCACAGAACTTATAGAGCTTGACCCCGTATCTGGCACGCTTGCTGGGAAGGTACTGCTTGAAAGCCAAGCGGCCAGAAAATTTAATCAGGGACTCATCAACGCAGACAACTTGATCGGGAATAAACAAGGCTGCAAAACGTTCGTTGAAGTGGTTTATGAGGGGCCGAATTTTATAGAGCCGGTTGTATTCAGGGTCCCCACGTGGACGACAAAGTTCATTGTCGTTGAAGTGCATGAACCGCAAAATCTGCTCGTATCGTTTCCTGGGCATGGAGGCAGAGAACACGGGCATGTGGTCAATTGGGTGCGTGGACCAATAAGCACGCAATGACGGGAATTTAGGTGTGCCCATGTTGAGGGAAAGGCCCAGAAAGGTCTTAAATTCGGAAACCGTAATTGTTTTCCAATCTTTGGCAATGGAAGGCAACTGGGGATTAGCGGCGATGAATTGACCAGCATATAAATTACTCTGGTCCACAATAGATCTATAGAGATCTTCCGTGAAAAACAGCGAATAATAATCAATTGGCATAAAATCAGCTGTTTCCACCTGAATATCGGGTTGGGCAGTGAATGGGGGAAGTACGGGTTCTTCAGAAGTGGTGGGGACCCAATCAGGATAGGCGAATTCTGCAGGAAGGGCACTATGGGTACGACGGGCCTGCCTTTGTCTTCTTATTGGTGGCAGCGGGACACTACTTGTGCTTGCCACCTCGCCAGCTTGAACTGCACTTATGGGACTCGCCACATCACCACGTGATACTGCAGTGCTGGATGTACGCCCAGGCTGTACTAGGCCGCTGGTGCTTGCCAATTCACCAGAAGGAATAGCGGCGCTAGTACTACTCTGCTCCATGATACGAGAGCCCTGCGGTTCTTGCTCCTCAACAACCTCAGAAGATCGGGATCGGGTACGCCTGACCTTAGCAGGGACCTCAACTTCGTTGTCAGAGCTATCTGACGTGGGGCTGCTGACGTCACTGTCTTCTACGGGAAGATATTCTGAGCCTGAATCTGACAGATGCGTGACCTCCTCTTCACTATCTGTCATGCTCAGAATCTCGTAGGCCTCTTTACTAGTGTACCTTTGACTTGCCATTTTGTGCTCTAAATTTAGGGGTACACTAGTAAGATTCACAGGAAAAAAAGCACCTGACTGTCGTCAGCAAATATATCAAACGCTACTAAAAAAAACTGTTAGCGATCGCAGGGATCAGGCCTGTCTCTGCGAACGCTGCAGTTATGTGTGTTGTGTTTGGTAAGTGACAGTGATCGATCGATACTGCACTTGGGTGGGCTGGGCTGGGCGGAGGGGCTAAACGCAGGTGCTAGCAGGTATCTGGGCTGATCCCGCTAACACTGTGTTTTTGGGAACCCTAAACCGCTGGGGACGCTAGTATAGATCTGATCAGTTCAGATATTGATCTGTTCAGATACTATACCACTAAGGGAGGTGTATGCTTTGCGCGTGGGTGTTAGCGTTACTGGCACTAACCTAACGCTGCCTGGGGCGACGCAGACCCTCTCTGGCGCTAAAACCTAATTGATCTCACCCGCCAGGCGATCAGGGGGTTAAACCTTTATTGGGTTATATACGACGGGTGCCCTGATGTTATAAAAAGCAAACTAACCAACCAGCGTCACCCGTAACCTTTCTATGGTGATCACTGGTGAAAGGGTTAACTAGGGGCAATCAGGGGGTTAAAACCTTTATTAGGTTAAATATGGGGGTACCCGACGCTATATAAAAACCTGACGGGTTACCTAAATAACTAAATAACTAACTGGGTAACCAGTGTCACCAGTGACGCTTATACGGTGATCACTGGTGAAAGGGTTAACTCTAGGGGCAATCAGGCGGTTAAAATAATATATGGGGGTACCTGACGCTATAAAAACCTGCGGCGAAACTAATAATAAATAACTGGCTATCTAGGGCACCACCGGCACTAAATACAGCGATCGAAAATATGATCGCTTAGTGACGCTGGCGTTAGGGGGTGAAAGGGTTACCCTGGGGGGGCGATCAAGGGGTTAAACCTTTATTAGGGGGGGGGTTAGGGGGCTACCCTGGACCTAAAAGGGGCCTAAACCTAACTGCCCTGCAACTTTTTACTGTCACAGATGACACTAAATGCAGTGATCAGTAAAATAAATGATCACTGCAATCAGTGACACTGTGATTGGGGGCTGGGGGGTGACCTGGGGGGTGATCTGGGGGTGAGTGGGGGGTGAAATATGTGCCTATGTGTACCTAAGTGTCAGTGGACTGTTGGTGCACTAACCTGCTTCTTCTCTCCTCAACGCCGGGAACGAAAAGACCGACACGAGGAGAGATGACATCACTTCCTCTGCCTGTGTTTACATTACACAGGCAGAGGGAGCATTTTCATTCGCCGGAGGGGGTGGCCGGAATCGAATGGCCGTCCCCTCATCTCCGATCGCTCCCCAATGATAAACGGCCGCTCACTGTATAGGATCGGACCCCCCAACTGTACAAAGGCGATCACGTACACTGTACGTGATTGTGCCTGTCGGTGCCATTCTGCCTACGTACATATACAGTGAGCAGTCGTTAAGTGGTTAAGAACATTCAGTTAGCGTGTTCAATACTTTTTCCCCTGTGTCATTCCATTTTAGTACACATAACTTATTTGTATGTATGGATTGCATGGGTTGTTACCCATTGACATGTGGTGAACATTGTACGTACACACACACACACTTTGTAGACACTATAACGTTCACGCAAACCAATCAATGTAAACTTATTGGGATTTTTTTTTTTTAACCAAACATGTAGCAGAATACATGTTGGCCTAAATTTATGAAGAACTTTGATTATTATGTTATACTTTCCTGCTCTGTGTAGTGCAGGGGTGTCCAAACTTTTTTCAAAGAGGGCCAGATTTGATGAAGTGAACATGCGTGAGGGCCGACCATTTTGCCGGACATTCTTTGAACCATTAAAATAAATGCAAATGAACTAATACACTGCACAACAAGAATTCTCTTGCTTTTGTGGCTTTGTGTGGTGAAGAGTCTAAGGATGAGCTCGGGCGTGTCATTTGGATATACCGTATTTATCGGCGTATAACACGCACCTTTACTATAAGAGGGAAGTTTCGGGGGAAAAAAAGAATAAATTTAAATATAAAAACTGTGGAGCAAAATAAGGGTCAGTGCCCATCAATGCAGCCTCACCATTGCCATCAGTGCAGCCTGATCGCTTCCCATCTGCAGCCTCGGAGAGGGCGGGATGAACACCAACAGATTACATACAGGAGAATCTCCTATTTATTGGGTGGCCTCTTTAATAGAAAGTCCCGCCTCCTATGATAGACAGAACAGTTGTCCAATGCCAGCCCAGGAGACAGGACTTTCTATTACAGACGCCACGAGTAAACAGGAGATTCTCCTGTATTTAACCACTTCCCGCCCAAGGACGTCATATGACGTCCTGGACTTTCAGTGGGGATATCCGAATGATGCCTGCAGCTACAGGCATCATTCAGATATCCATCTGTTCAGCCGGCGATTCTATGCACCATAAGAATGATCATAGCAGCAGTTCCGCCGCTTGATTGTTCTTAAAGGCGGCGGGAAGGGTTGCCCCCCCTCCCGCCGCCATCCGGTGCTTCTCCGGGCTCTCCCGTGCGATCGGGGACCCGGAGAAACGATCTGCCGGCGACGGATGGAAGGCATAGAGATGACTGGTGACCAGATGGTCACCAGTCATCTCTATGACTGTCGGAGGCCCGGGCGCGATGTGATGACGTCACGCCCGGGTCCTCAAATGTAAACAAAGCCGCCATTGCGGCTGTAAGTATGAGATCAGTGAAATTTTTTTCACCGATCTCATGCTTTCTAGCCTGGAGGAGAGATGTGGGGTCTTATTGACCCCACATCTCTCCATAAAGAGGACCTGTCACACACATTCCTTTTACAAGGGATGTTTACATTCCTTGTAATAGGAATAAAAGTGATAAAAAAAAAAAGTGTAAAAAAAAAAAAAAAATTAAGTAAAATAAAAAATAAATATATGTTTTTAAAACATACCTGTCCCCAGTAGCTCGCGCTCAGAAGCGAACACACATGCAAGTCCCGCCCACATATGTAAACGCCGTTCAAACCACACATGTGAGGTATCGCCGCGTGCGTTAAAGCGCCAGCAACAATTCTAGCACTAGACCTCCTCTAACTCTAAACTGGTAGCCTGTAAAAAAAAAAAAAGTGACGCCTATTGAGATTTTTAAGTACTGAAGTTTGGCGCCATTCCATGAGTGTGCGCAATTTTAAAGTGTGACATGTTAGGTATCTATTTACTCGGCGTAACATAATCTTTCACATTATACAAAAAAAATTGGGCTAACTTTACTGTTTTGTTATTTTTTAATTCATTAAACCATTTTTTTCCCCAAAAAAAGGCGTTTTAAAAATTATTGCGCAAATACCGTGCAAGATAAAAAGTTGCAATGACCGCCATTTTATTCCCTAGTGTGTCTGCTAAAAAAACATATATATAGTGTTTGGGGGTTCTGAGTAATTTTCTAGCAAAAAAATTATGATTTTTGCATGTAGGAGAGGAGTGCCAGAATAGGCCCGGTAAGGAAGTGGTTAATCTGATGGCGCTCGTCCCGCCCCCTCTCTGTCTCCTCCAAGGCTGCCAGAACCATAAATATGGTATACCGTATATACTCGAGTATAAGCCGAGTTTTTCAGCACAATTTTTTGTGCTGAAAATGCCCTCCTCGGCTTATACTCGAGTCACCTTTTTGCGCCTGATCTTCCGGACTTTGGGGACCCAGTATCGGCTACTAAACTTTGCACACATATAGCCCAACTTGTCCTCTACAAGTGTGCAAAGTTTGTTGTCCGGGGAGCACCGATTTTTCAAAGCCGGGCACCGCTTCCATAGACTCCCATGTTAAACGTCAGGCTAGTCATGGACACAGTGAGGCATGCAGATGGACACCCTAGGCTTATACTCGAGTCAATACGTTTTTCCCAGTTTTTTGTGGTAAAATTAGGTGCCTCGGCTTATATTCGAGTATATATGGTATATCTTTTGTGCCCCCCCCCCCCCCCAATGAATCCCTGGACAGACACACAGACACACAGATATAGATACAAAATTTCCATGCAAAACAATGTACCACTTTGAGCTTTAAAAATCAGACATAATCATACCGACAGGGAGGTTAACAGACCTATAGCCTTTTTGTTAATGCAGTGCACCAAATGGGTCAGATATATTTTGTGGCGCTCTAAAACATACACTATATTGTATTGGGATGCCTGCCTTTACACATACACATATAGACTTTAATGGCATCCTAGTCTTTTTTGTTTACAAACGATTTTTATTATAGAAAAGGTCAAGGCATAAACACAAATCACAATGATGGTACAGGTATATATATAAACATTGTACATATTGAGCATTGTACAGAGGAAGGAGAAAAGGTTCTTCTTTTTTTTTTTTTTTCTTAATTTATTTATTTTTCTTATTTCTTAAGACTGGTATAGGAATGTATATTGTTCAAATAAAGTCAATCAAGAGCATTGTATTGGAGAGAGGGCTAAATGACAATTGTATATATTTTAAGAGTGGGAGGTAAAAAAAAAAAAAAAAAAACGGGAAGGTACTAGACCAGAGAGGTGGTATCCCAGAGAGTCCATTTTTTTTGGTAAAGGGGCATAGAATCATATAATGTGTGATGAATTCTTTCTGAAAGCTTAATGTTTGACATGCGTTTAAGAATTTGTGGCCAAGGTACCATAGTGGAGCGCCAATTAAATGCTATGGCCCAGTGGATGGAACTAAGGAGTGTATGTATTAACCTTGTACTAGTCATTGGAATGTCCTGTATAGGGGTGAATAAAAGGCCTATTTGGGGTGTAAGAGAGATCTTTCTACAGGATATTTTATCTATTATAATATTTGCCTTATGCCAAGTGTCTTTAATGTGGGGGCAATCCCAAAATATATGTAAAAGTGTTCCCTGGGTGGGGCAACCCCTAAAGCAGAGTGGGGACACTGAGGGATAAAATGAATTGAGTTTAGCGGGAGTAAGATACCATCTATAAAGTAGTTTGATGGCCAATTCTCTAATCGAGGTTGTTCTGGTACATTTGTGGAGATTTGTAAAAATTGTATCCCATTGATCAAGAGTAAATGAGGTATTTAAATCTGATTCCCATTGTAGCATGGGATGTGATTTATCAGGCATGTTGGTCTCATTTAAATTTTTATATATTCTGGAGATTAAACCCCGGTCACGAGGGGAGGAGATACAAATTTGCTCAAATTGTGTATAAGGGGGGTGGAGTGTAAGTGAGTAATATTTCTCATAGAATTTTTTTATTTTCGCATAGATCTCTAGTTCGGTAGGAGAGATATTGTATTTTGTTTGTAGTCTGGTGAAAGTAAGAAATGCATTGTCTTGGGAGAGCGATTTTAAATGTATTAGATTATGTGACTTCCAATATGTTAGCAAATTTTAATCCTGAGCTCTATCTGGGGGGGAAAAACGTGGGTCACCCATAAAGGAAGCTAAGGGGGGAACATCCGAGGATAACTTAAAATTAGAGATTTGTCTGTTCCATAGTTGAAGAGTGTGAGTGACGATGAGGTTTAAGGGCCTTATTTTTTGTGGTGGGATGACATTGGACCAGAGAAGTCCTTGTAAATTGTAGGGTAGGATAGATTCTTCCTCGAACAGGAGCCAAGGAATTTGGAATGAAGGGGCATACCATTGGGCTAATTGGGTGAATCTGGCCGACAGGTAATATAGCCAAAGGTTTGGAATGCCGAGGCCTCCTTTTAAATGGGGTCTAAACATAAGGGAATAACTAAATCTGGGTTTCTTGTTTTGCCATATAAATTTATTGATTTCTCTCTGTAAAGATTCTAGTGTTTTTTTAGGTAGAATAAGTGGAAGGGTTCTGAAAAAGAATAGAAGTTTGGGTAATATCATCATTTTTGTGGCTACTATCCTGCCCGAGAAAGAAATCTGGTATGATGACCATAGTTTAAGTAGGTTTTTAATATTGTTAAATAAAGGAGGGTAGTTTGCTTGATATAGCGTTTTATATGAAGATGTAATCTGAATACCTAGGTATCTAAACGAATCTACGTGCCAATTGAATGAGAATTTGTCTTTAAGTGAGGATATTAAGGCTGGGGGAATGTTGATTGGTAAAGCCGAGCACTTAGATAGGTTTACTCCCAGACCTGTCAAATCATGAAAGACGTCCAGGGTTTTAGTTAGATTAGGTAGGGAAATAAGAGGGTCAGTTATGAATAGAAGGACGTCATCCGCATAAAGACTCAGTTTGTATTCCTTGGATCCCTTAAGATATCCTTTAATATTTGTATTGTTTCTGATTGCACAGGCGAGGGGTTCTATTGCGAGGGCAAAGAGTAGGGGGGAGAGTGGACAACCTTGTCTGGTACCTTTAGTCAGGGGAAAAAAGTCAGAATTGTTACCTGGGAGTTTAATACGTGTTTGTGGGTTGTGATAGAGAGCCTTAAAGCCATGTAGAAATTCATTGTTGATGCCATATTTTGGGAGAAGGGTGTCAAGATATGACCAGCAAACGCTGTCGAAAGCTTTGTGTATATCAAGACCAAGAAGCAGCGTGGATCTGGAATGAATGTTGGAGTCTTGAATGATATTTGTGGTAAGTCGTATGTTGTCTGTTATTTGTCTGTTGGGAATGAAGCCTGTTTGATCAGGATCAACTAATGGGGAGATAACGGCTGATAATCTGTCTGCTAATACACGGCCGAATATTTTTAGGTCGTTGTTAATAACTGATATTGGGCGGTAGTTTTGAGGGGTGGAGTGATCTTTATTTGGTTTGGGAAGTAGGGACATATTAGCCAAAATCATCTCGGGTGGGAATTGGCCACCCTGTAAGATATTATTATAAAGTTTAGTAAGGTGTGGTGTAATGGTAGAGGAATTTTTTTTATAGTAAGATGTGGAATAGCCGTCAGGGCCTGGGGCTGTGGATATTTTTAGTGTTCCAATGATTTTGTTAACTTCCATCTCCGAGCAAGGGGCATTAAGAGATTCAATTTGATCTCTAGTAAGAGTGGGTAACGTAATGTTATTAAGCCAGTCTAAGGAGGACTGTTTCGGAGGTGTTTTTGGTGAGGTCAGGAGATTTTTATAGAAGTCCGAGAATAATTTCATGACTTCTTTGGGATGGGATACCAAATTACCAGAAGGGTTCCTTAATTTATAGGTGTGTGGGGGTTTCATAGATTGATTTAGTTTTTTAGCAAACATGGTGGAATAAGAATTACTGTTGAGTAAGAATCTAGCTTTAGACCATCTGAGAGCTTTTTCAGTATCTGATGTTAATAATGTGTCTAAGGTAGTGCGTTTCTCTTGTATCTGTTTAAGTAGGTCACTAGATGGGTTCTGGTTGTTTCTATGATACAAGTGATCTAGATCTTTTGTTAGGGATCTAATGTCTGCAAGTTTGGATTTGTTGTTGATTGAGGCGATATTTATCAGATGACCTCTCATTACCGCTTTATGTGCCATCCATATAGTTGTAGGGGACATGTCTGGTGCTACATTATGTGCAAAATATTGTTCAAGGTAAGATAGAATTTGTTGGTTGCTTGAGGGATCTGTGAGCAAGGAATCGTTTATTCGCCATGAGTGTGCTGTGTTGGCTAGACCTATGTGTGAAGTATCAAAGGAGACTATGTGGTGATCAGACCAAGGACACGGATGGATATCTGCTCTAGAGGAATTGGCAAGTAGAATTGGGGTGCAAAAGATGTAGTCAAGACGAGCGAAGCAGTTGTGCGGATGGGAGTAGAATGTGTAAGATTTGGATCCAATGTTATGGGCTCTCCAAGTGTCTATTAATTGATGGTTATATAGTGATCTATTCAAGGATTTGGGGAAAGCTTTTGAGGATGGGACAACATTGCTTCTATCTAGAGCTGAGTGAGCAGCTAAATTGAAATCCCCGCCCACTATTAAATGTGTGGAGTGATAATTGTCTAGAGTATCAAAAAATTTGGTGAAAAAGTTTGACTGGGCTTCGTTGGGAGCATAAATTGAGGCAATGGTGATAGAACGTCCTTTGATTGAACCTTTCAAGATCAAGTAACGACTGTCTGGATCTTTAAATATATTTTGAACCTCAAATAACACTGTGTTTCTAATGAATATAGCAGCACCTCTAGATTTTGTGTTATAAGTAGTGCAATAATATTGGCTGTAACTTTTGTCAAAAAATTTAGGGTGTTTATCTGTGGCAAAGTGCGTTTCCTGCATTAAGATTATATCAGCTCCTAATCTTTTATAATGGCGAAAGGCCTTCTTTCTCTTGTGAGGCGAATTAATACCCTGGGCGTTATGAGAAATCACTCTGAGACCCATTGTATTGGTATTAAGGGGCGATGGTGGTTATGAAGAAATGGCAGTGGGTCATCAAGCCTAGGTTTGAGTATATAGCCAAATCGGAGTGGAGTTGATAATTTGATTATCGCCATTAAGATCGAAAGTGAAGCTACTTGAGATATAGGCGGAACTAGCCAACATTGTATTGCCATTTGTAACTGTGTATATATGTAATATATCAGGTTATACATTCGTATCCAGCTCAAATATTTTCTCGTTGACCTTTGTTTTTTGAATAACATTTTGTACCTATACAACAGAACCATGAAGAACAGGGCTCTTGAACAGTGGCACATTAGAGCTAGTAAACTTATAGAAAATAACGGTACTGTATTGTACAATGACATTCCATAATAATGTTTTAATTGAGGTAAAGAGAGTTTGTTTGACCTTTTCAACATTTTGTAAATATAGAGTGTTTTAGTATGACTATGAGAATTAACTTTTATGATTTGGGGGTCAGGGTGAGAAGCACTTCCTGACCGAAAAAAGTATTGATTTGAACAATACTGTCCATTACTCACAAATAGACCCTCCACCACTAGAACGGAGGATAGCAGGATCAGTAGCAGAAAAATATCCACCAGTTGGACCATGCTTTTGGAGTCTTTTGTGAGTAGGGGGACAAACTAACGCAGGCGGAGCACATCAGCCTTAGCGAGGATGCTATAAAAAGAAATTTTTTTATATAAGTGCATGCTGTTACTTATATTGATAAAAAATTAGCATACGAAACAGTATAAAAAAGGAGCAAGAAAAAATGTTAGATATATAATATCGTATAGAAGAAACTGTGGTAATGCCGACGAACCTTGCAAAAGGGAAAAAGAAAAAGAAAAAAAAAAAAAAAAAGGGAGAAAAGAAAAGAAAGAAAAAAGAAGAAAAAGAAGAGAAAAGAAAAGAAAAAAAAAAGGAAAAAAGAAGAAAAGAAGAAAGAAAAAAAAGAAAAAGAAAAAGAAAAGAAAAAAAAAAGGAGAAAAGAAAAGAAAGAAAAAAGAAGAAAAAGAAGAGAAAAGAAAAGAAAGAAAAAAAGAAAAAAAAAAAAGATAAAGAAGAGGAAAAAAAAAAAAAAAAGGGGGGGGGGGGGGGGGGAAGAGCAAGGTTTTTATAAAAGAAGGGGGGTAAGTTTTGGGCCACAAATGGGATCCATCTTTATCTTCAAGCGTCTAAATTTCTGAATGATGGTCGCCATCTCCTTTGATCACGGCGTGTGGCTGGGGTGGCCCAGACAGGTGAGGTGTGGGGAGTTGCTGGAGGTCCTGTATTTGTTCCCGGATCTAAAAGACCTAACTTCACAAGGAGATCCTTGCCTTCTGAGGTGTTGAATATTGTATAGGTTGTCCCGTTGTGTGGCACTGTTAACTTAAATGGAAAACCCCACCGGTATCTAATATGAGCTGATTGTAATACCGAAGTGATCTCCTTCATTTTGCGTCTTCTTTCCAGGGTAGCCTGTGAGATATCTGGAAAAATTTGGATTTTGGTGCCCTCCAATTCGATGTTATGCATATTTCTGGATGCTCTTAATATGTTTTCCTTAATGATGAAATCTTTCATGCATAGAATGATGTCACGAGGAGGTTTGTCTGGGGGAGGTTTAGGGCGCAGGGCCCTATGAATTCTATCACACGCAAATGAGGATGGGGGTGTATCAGGGAGGAGACTGTGGAACAATTTAGACACTGCAGGCATCAGTTCAGTGACTGATTCTGGGATACCACGAATCCTTAGGTTGTTCCTTCTGTTGCGGTTGTCCAAATCTTCTACTTGCGATTGTAGGTACGTGTAGTTTTCAGCTAAAAGTTCAAAGTCCTTTCTAAGATCGTTGTGTGCAAGTGAGAGCTCGTCGTGTTTGGTTTCTAGAATATCGGTGCGACCTCCCAGGGTTGCTATTTCTTGTGTGAGTGTATTTGTTGTTTTTTGGAGTTCACACTGTATCTTGTCTACAAGTTTTTCGTAGATTTTGGTTAAGCTGAAGTCCAGATCTGATTTTGTGATCTGGGAGGAGAGATCACTATTGTTATGTGTGGAAGCAGATTTCTGCTGAGGAATATTGGAAGCTGTAGGAGACTGTACCGAAGGAGAACCAGCGCCCATCTGGGCCATCTTTCTATGTTCCTTGTTGCGTAATGAGTATGTGACCAAAGAGTGCTGTTGCGCACGGCGATTGTACGCCTTCTTGCCCGACGGCATGCACTAGTATGAACTGCAAGGTGGATTATAAAAAATATATGGTAGTTTGTGGAGGTTAAACAATGCAGTGTGGGTTAAATCCTCGCTGATCTGATGGAATGCTTAATTAAAGTTGGTGATCTGCATCGCGCTGCGCATGCGTCCCCTCTAAGATTTGATTGTGACTTTTAGCTCATCCTGTCCCGTATGTCCCCGGTAAATGATTCATTACATGCCTGCAATGTTGGTATGTACTTCTTGATGAGGGGGCTGCGGGGCCATCAGATTAAGGGTTAAGCAATTAGGAGCCAGGGAGAGCTGGTTAATGGGGTGTGGGTGTAGCAAGATGGCCGCTCTTTGGAGTGATAAGTACAGCAGTGTCTCTTGAGGCAGAAAATATAGGGGTCCTATGATGGGGACTATTGTTGATAGGTAGATTTACTGGGTAGTACTAGGATTTCTGCAGAGTGTCTTATAGGAGCCTGTGGGGTCCTAGCTACACTGCTGTTGGGTGCAGCAAGATGGCCGCCACAATAGACTGTGGGGGCAGGGTCCCGGCGATCCCCAGGGCAAACACTGGACCGAGGAGATCCCAAATCCCTGGCTGAGAACACCCCCTGTGTGGGCCAGATGATGCTGTAGTCCCGCAGGCTAACAAGGGGTGGGGAGGCTACTGTGGGCTCCGGGGGTGTAGCAAGATGGCCACCTCTCACCTGTGTTTCAGCTGCGATGTGCCTCACAAGTTGTCTCCGGTGGTTCTCCAGTTATTCAGCGCCGGTCTGCGTGGGGAAGGTCCTCCTCTGGTGTGGCGGATTGCCGTCGCCGCCCGCCGGGTGGACCGCAGCACTCGAGCGCCGAGGATGCGGGGATGCGGGGATCGTGTAGGCCGCAAGATGGCGGCGGGGCTCTGGTAGGCTGATGCGGTCGCAGGCCAACGGTGGCTCCCTGGCGACTCAGCGCCAGTCGGCACGGGGAAGGTCCTCCTCTGGTGTGGCGGATTGCCGTCGACGTCCGCCGGGTGGATCGCAGCACTCGAGCGCCGAGGATGCGGAGATCGCGTAGGCCGCAAGATGGCGGCGGGGCTCTGGCAGGCCGATGCAGTCGCGGGCCCCCGGTGGCTCTCCGGCGACTCCGCGACTCCGCGCCGGTCCGCGTGGGGAAGGTCCTCCACTGATGTGGAGGATTGCCGTCGCCGCCCGCCGGGCGGACCGCGAAACTCAAGCGCCGAGGGTGTGGGGATCGTGTAGGCCGCAAGATGGCGGCGGGGCCCTGGCAAGCTGATGCGGTCGCGGGCCGTATAGCGGAGCTGTCCGGCGGTCAGGAAGACCAATTTGATGTTAGGCAGATGCAGGGGACACCCTGGAGCCTGGACAGCTGTTTTGGGGGTTTGGGCCGTGGCTAAAAGCTCCGGATGGCATTAGATAGGGATTGCTGTTGGCGGAGCTCCTCAGAACCACGTCTATCGCCGCTCACGTCCGGACACGCCCCCCTTAATGGCATCCTAGTCTTAGTCCATAGGGTTCAATATTGACCCACCCTTTGCAAATAGAACAGCTTCAACTCTTCTGGGAAGGCCGTCCACAAGGTTTAGGAGTGTATCTGTGGGAGTTTAACCATTCTTCCAGAAGCGCATTTGTGAGGTCAGGCACTGATGTTGGCCTGAATCGCAGTCTCCCCTCCAATTCATTCCAAAGGTGTTCTATGGGGTTGAGGTCAGGACTCGGTTTAGGCCAGTCAAGTTCCTCCACCCCAAACTCGCTCATCCATATCTTTATGGATCTCGCTTTGTGCACTGGTCCGAATCATTTGGTGTAGGGGGGATTATTGCGTGGGGGTTGGGCTCGGCCCCTTAGGTCCAGTGAAAGGAACTCTTAAGACATCAGCATATCAAAACATTTTGGACAATTTCATGCTCCCAGCTTTGTGAGAACAGTTTGGGGATGGCCCCTTCCGGTTCCAACATGACTGCATACCAGTGCACAAAGCAAGGTCCATAAAGACATGGATGAGTGACTTTGGGGTGGAGAAACTTGACTGGCCTGCACAGAGTCCTGACCTCAACCCCATAGAACACCTTTGGGATGAATTAGAGCGAAGACTGCGAGCCAGGCCTTCTCCTCCAACATCAGTGCCTGACCTCACAAATGCACTTCTGGAAAAATGGTCAAACATTCCCATAGACACTCCTAAACCTTGTGGACAGCCTTCCCAGAAGAGTTGAAGCTGTTATAGCTGTAAAGGGTGGGCCAACTCAATATTGAACTCTACAGACTTATGCTGGCCATACACTCTACGAAAAATCGTCCGAACGAACTTTCGGAAAACGAACGTTTGGCCGTGAGCGCAAACGATATTGCCATCATATACCTAGTACAGAAAGTTCGGACGGGAAACACATTAACCTTCCGATTTATCGTTCGTTCGGCAGAAAATTTCTAAACTTGTCCTTCGTTTTTTTCGGTTCAAAAACGTCCCAACAATTATCGATTTTGTGACCATTAACTGTTCTAAAAACGAACGAACTGTCTGAACGACCGATTTTCGTCCGATTTTTCGTATAGTGTATGGCCAGCATAAGACTGGAATACCATTAAAGTTTATGTGCGTGTAAAGGCGGGTGCCCCAATACTTTTGACAATATAGTGTGTATGTATATATTTTTGTTGATGTGCGTTGGATACTTTGCTTTGAATGCAATTTAAAATAAATGCCACTTCAATACACTTTGCCTGCATGTGTTGTTGCATAATGCATTAACCGGTTAAAGACCGGCTTCTGTACATTTACATCGGCAGGATGGCACGGCTGGGCAGAGTAATGTATATTTACATCACTTTGAAATTCTCGCCATGCCGGGCGCGCATGCCCCTGCCGCGAGCTACGTGCCCGCGGACTCGATGTCCTGCGATCGGGTCACAGAACGGGGAGAGGCAAGTGTAAACGTGCCTCTCCCCGTTCTGCCTAGTGACACTGTCACTGATCGTCTGCTCCCTCTCATCGGGAGCAGCGATGAGTGATGTGTCACTCGTAGCCACGCCCCTAACAGTTAGATGCACTCCCTAGGACACACTTAACCCCTTCAACACCACCTAGTAGTTAACCCCTTCACTGCCAGTGTCATTTTCATAGTATTCAGTGCATTTTTATAGCACTGATCTGTAATAATGACAATGTTCCCAAAAATGTGTCAAAAGTGTTCAACGTGTCCGCCATAAAGTCACTGCCATTACTAGTAAAAAAAAAAATAATAATAATAATAATAATAATAATAATAATATTGCCATAAAAAAACTACCCCTATTTTGTAGATGCTATAACTTTTGTGCAAAAACCAATCAATCAATATACGCTTCTTGTGATTTTTTTTAACCAAAAATATGTAGAAGAATACATATCGGCATAAACTGTGGAAAAAGTTTGGTGTTTTTTTTGTTTGTTTGTTTGTTTTTTTTATACATTTTTTGGGGATATATATTATAGCAAAAAAATATTGAATTTTTTTCATAATTGTCGCTCTATTTTTGTTTATAGCGCAAAAAATAAAAATCGCAGAGGTGATCAAATGCCACCAAAAGAAAGCTCTATTTGTTTGGGAGCCAGGTCACACAATTGTCAGTTAAAGCGACGCAGTGCCCAATTGCAAAAAATGCTCTGGTCTTTGGCCAGTGAAATGGTTCAGGGCATTGGTTTCTAAAGCTACACAGTACAAACACTTACAAAAGCATTCATAAAATAATAAAAAAGCTTATACCATACACTGTATATCGATAAACAAAAAAATATTTACCTGTGAAAACAATGGCAGTTGTGTCAGAATAACGGTTTACACTGACAGAGACAAAATCACTGTCCATTTCCCCTTTTAAAACCCGTCAGCTGTGAAATACTTTTCTACGAAAACTTTCTTTAAAACCACACCAAATATTTCCTGTTATGTCATCATTCAGGCTGTAGAGAATTGATTGTATTCCACTTAAAATGTCTTCTGGTCCCTTTTTTAAATAAAATCCACCAATGTTTCCTTCCATGCACATACATAAAGGGCCCCTCTTCAATCCTCATCAGCTGTTCTTTGTTTATGTAGGAAGTAGAATAGTTCTGTCCACTCTAATCAGAGGGATGGGCTTCCTACAGCTGAAAGGAAACTGAAAGGAAAAAGCATTTTGTGTAAACAATTTCCTCCACTGACAGGTCCAATGCTGCGTTTGCTTTACGCTTGTTCATGTGATGAGGGAAAAGCTGAGTCATGTACTGAAAAAATAAAATCTGTTTAAATTGATTCCCGAAAACATTTCTTGTGCAGCATACTGTAGAATGCTTTTATTATTACATTCATAGGATTGTACACCCCATAGGTCCTCCCAAAACAAGTTACTATACTAAATAAAAATTTAGGCCTCAAAGTTTTACTCCCCATTTTTCCGATACGGCACCGCATTATTTTAACTGACAATTGCGTGGTCGTGCGACACTGTACCCAAATAAAATTGATGTCCCCACAAATAGAGCTTTCTGCTGTTTTTATTTTTTGCGCTATAAACAAAAAAAAAAACGCCAGTTTTGAAAAAAAAACAATATTTTTACTTTTCTGCTATAAAACAAATCCCAAAACAAATCTAAAAAATCTAATTTCTTCATCAATTTAGGCCAATATTTGCACAAAAGTTAGAGCGTCTACAAACTATGGGATATTTTTCTTAATTTTTACTGTTTTTTTTTACTAGTAATAGCAACTTATAACTGTGATATTGCGGCCGACAAATTGGACACCTAACTGACACTTTCTGGGGACCAGTGACATTATCACAGTGTTCAGTGCTAAAAAAATATGCACTGTCACTTTACTAATGACACTGGCAGGGAAGGGGTTAACATCAAAGGGTTAAATGTGTTCCCTGGGAGTGCTTACTAACTGTGGGAAGACAGAGATCCGTATTCCTGCTTAACAGAAACACAAGATCACCATCTTCCCCTCTCACAGAATGGTGATCTGCCTTGTTTACATAGGCAGGCCGCCGTTCTGCCTCTCTCAGGATCCATCGCAGGGTGCAGGCGAACATCAGGTACGCCAGACCTGCTGATTGGCTCCTGCTGTATCCAATCACAGCGGGCCGCTGGCGCGTGTGCACTAGGGTTGCCACCTGTCCAGGATTCACCCGGACAGTTTGTGTTTGGAATCATGTGTCTGGGTTTCAGACTGCCTGAAACCCGGACACATTAATCAGACTGGACTATGGCTTCCCAGCAGGGTTGCTGGGTCTAAGCTGAGAGTGTCTGTTACTCTCTTTAACACTGCCCAAAGCCAGCACTAGCAATCCCCCCCCCCAAACACACACAGACGGGAGAGGAGAGAGGACTCGATCTGCACCACTTCCTCCTGCCCCTGTGCCTCAGAAAAGGAAAGTTGAGGACTGTAAATTTGAAGCCCAGCAGCTTCAGATACATCTGGATGAGAGGTGCTGACTGCCAAGGGGTGAGTATACTCACCATCCATCCCTGTCTGTGACTGAAGTCTCCCTCCTTCTCTCTCCTGCCTCTGAGTTAGTACACTAAGTTAACTCAGAGTTCTCAGAGCACCCCTTACATCAGAGGTCCCCTTTACACCAGAGGCCACAGTGTTCTCCCCTTACATCAGAGTCTTCTTCGTACATCTAATGTTATTTAAATCCGGAGACATATTTTTTTTTTTTACTAAGGGCGGTAATCAGCGACTCTCTGCCCGTCACCGTCCACCTCACAGCCTCTCAAGTCTTATGCCGCATACACGCGACCATTTTTCACGACGTTAAAAATGCAATTTTTTAAATTGGGCATTAAAAACGATCGTGTGTAGGCTCCAGAGCATTTTTAACGACGTGAAAAATGGCCTAAAAAAAATGAGAACCTGCTCTATTTTTTCACGTCGTTTTTTTTAACGACGTGAAAAACTGTAGTGTGTATGCTTTTACGAGGTGAAAAAAATCAAGTATGAGACGAGAGCGCTCGTTCTGGTAAAACTAGCGTTCGTAATGGAGATAGCACATTCGTCATGCTGTAACGGACTGAAAAGCACGAGGCTAAAAAGCGCGAATCGTCGCTCAACAAACTTTACTAACATGAAGGGTGGCGCCATTCAAACGGAACTTCCCCTTTATAGTGCCGTCGTACGTGTTGTACGTCACTGCGCTTTGCTCGAGCGTTTTTTTTAATGAACGTGTGTATGCAAGACAGGCTTGAGAGGAAACAAGAAAAATCACGTTGAGAAAAACGTTGTTTTTGAAAATGACATTAAAAACGATCGTGTATGCGGCATTACTCTCTGGGCCCCGGCTACTACTGGGTGGGGAGCGGAGGAAGATCACTCTGCCAGGGAATGCAAGAAGATAAGCAGGCAGGCGGCTTGCCGGGACTTGAGCCAAGGCAGAAGAACATACGAGCGGAGCTGAATGGGCATGCGCCCGAATCAGCACATGATCATCAGAAAGGGGCACAGATAATGGAAAAAATACACCCCCCTAGTAGGAGCGGCAGAGCATGTGGGGGGGGGGGGTTTGTAATTCAGATTATTTTTTTTTCAATTCTGCACTGATTGTCTTTGAAATTGACCCAGCCCCTGTTTAAATCCAATCCGGGGACAAAACCGGGGACAGACTTGGTCCAGGGACAGTGTCCTCAATTCGGGGACTGTCCCCTGAAACCGGGGATGTCTGGTCACCCTATATTATTTTTTTATAATTTTTTATTTATATTTTCAAGAAAGAGAGAACAAAAACAGGGATATACATATATTACATTCCAACATTTTCCATTGCCTATACATTATATATATCTGTACATATACACGGACCCTTTCCCCTCAAATCTCATAGTTCCCTAGTCCCACCCTGCCTATATCCTCCAGTATCTGCAGGTTGGTCTCTTAGCCCTTGATTCCCCCTGGTAACCTCCGCCATGCAACCTAACATGTCAGATCGCATGTCACAACAGCGGTATTTACCGCGGAATACCGGCAGTGGATCCGTCTTACTCGGTTTCTATACTACTCCCTACGACCTCAGCCTGTGGGTTGCCTTGACATCCGCGCATAGACCTACATAGATGTTTCTGCATCCGCGGTTGCCATCGATATTGACCAGCGGGGACGGCGTCACGCAAGCCCAACTATACTCGTATGACTTCGCTCCCGCCGCCCCGCTTAACCCACCTTCAGGTGCCCCTCTAATTCTCGTTGGTCGTATTTTAGGTACCCCTGTACTTCCCTTCCTCCCTCCTATTTTCCCCCTTAAGAAATCCCTTCCCTTCCCCAAAGGAAAAAAAACATTTTTGACATATTTTTTGTACTTCTGACCAGTATTGTCTGATCTTCGGGCATGTCCAGAATATGTGGAATAATGTTCCCTGTTCCTTACTACATCGCCAGCATTGGTCTGAGGTTTCAGGGGAAAATCTACTTAATCTCGAAGGTGTGTAATACCACCTGTTTAAAATTTTGTAGTTTAGTTCCTGAGTTTTCGTACAGGTTGATGATTTCCATGTAAGGAGTATCATCTTCTGTTGTTGGGCCTGTGTAAAGTTCTGATCAAGATCCCTTGCCCATTTTCCTATTGCTGGCATCTCATAATTTTCTGGGGGTGTTATCAACAATTTATAAAGCTTAGATATTGTTCGAGTTAGGGGTTCTTCCTCATCACAATAGGTTTCAAACTGTGTCAGTTCCCGGCTAAAACTTTTTGCTGTGCCTAATAACGCTAGAAAATGGCGTAATTATAAGGCCTCCCAATGTTTTATCTCAAATCGGCCTCCCAGTTGTGTCAGAGAGTCAACTGTTGGCCACGAGTCCAAATATACAAAATGTGAGGCCTGCATATATCCCCTCTCTCTGAGCTTCTGGTAAGCCCCTCTCTCCATCCCTGGCTGGAAACTTGGGTTCCGAAGTACTGGGTACAATGGCGATTGCGCTCATGAATATTTTGTCTTCTGACAGATTTTAGAGCTTATAGTTAATGTCGAACCTATAAAAATATGTTTTTTAAGTGTATCTGGTAATTTTGTATAGCACCATATTGCTCTTTTCAGGGGTACCTGGCTCACTTCCTGTTCCAATTCTATCCATAATTTTGATTCAGTATTTCTACACCAGTCTATGACCCTTCCCAAGTGTGTTGCTTGATGGTATTTAGTTATGTCTGAAACTGCCAGACCACCATAGCTCTTAGGGAGTGTCATATACCTTCTGCTGATCCTCGGTCTTTTATTGGCCCAGATAAACTTGGTGAAAAGCGTATTTACCTGACGGAGAAAGGCAGCGGGGATTTGTATAGGTATTGCTTGGAACAGATACAAAAATTTTGGTAATATACACATTTTAATGGTATTGCAGCGACCAAACCATGAATGTAGTCCCCGCTGCCATTTCTCCATCAGGTCACTAACTGTCCTCACCAACGGGGGGAAGTTTACTGCAAATGTCTTCTCTAGTCTTGCTGATATATATATCCCCAAATATTTTAGTGCTGATTTAACCCATTTAAATTTAAAATTGGGTTGTATAATTTGCTGTGTTGCCATTGGGAGTGCCACCCCCATCGCCTCTGATTTTGCATTATTAATTTTTCTTGTTTAATATTTTTATTAGATTTTACAAGTAAATAGCAAGTATAATGAACATTACATTCTGATCAAGTATAGAATTGTAAATAAATACAGCAATCACTAAAAATACATATTGAAAGAAAAGTAGTAGAGGATATACCTCATTAACAATTATATCAATACAAATAGAGGTATAAAAGATTAGAGCAATGAAAATAAGCAATATTAAGGATAGAATATCTTGCCTCCAGACCATCCGCTCACCCCAAAAGGGAGCAAGCTGTGAGCAGATGGGGGCACGATTAAGTATGAGGGAGTATGCTGGATTATCCAGAAGGATACACCAGAGGAATGTTGTCACACCTCAATTGTTTAGTTAAAGACCTTTCTAACAAATCTTTAACACACAAAGATATTTAGTGATTGATAAAGTTAAACTTAAAAAGTATATATATAAGTCATGTAATGGACATCGCATGTGTATAAAATCTGTATTACACAAGTAACAAAACTAACCAGAGCAGAAAGACAGAGGAAGTACAGAGAGAAGAAGAAGAAATATGGGAGAAAAGTAAAATATATAGAAAAGAAGGTATGGGTATAGAAAAATAGAGATAAAGGTTAAGGTTGTCTCCCTGGGTGGCGGTCCAGTCAGATCAAGGCCCTGTTTAACTATTATATTAATAGATAAATATTAAAGTATTTCAACAAGGCATCAACAATAATTTATCAAAATCTGGGGGTAAGAAGTGTTTAATCCATGGTTTCCATATTTTATTGTATGTAGTAATGTTGTTATCTTCAATAGCAGACATTTTGGAAAAGATAAGGGCTCTGTTAATTCTATGTTTAGTTTCAGCCACAACTAAAGTTTGGGTTTTCCAGGCCTTAGCTATAGATTGTTTAGCCGCCGTGGTGAGATGTAGTAGTAATTTGAATTGTGATTTATTCAATTCAGGAGGTTTGAGGTTGAGGAGAGCCAGTGCTGGGTCTGGCGAGATTGGTATTTCCAAGGCCGTAGAGGCCATGTTAAATATCTTACTCCAGAAGGATTGAACGATTGGACATTGCCACCAAATATGGAAATGCGTGCCCGGTTCAGAACAGCCTCTGAAACATAAATTTGGGTACATGGGGGCAAATTTGGCAATCCTGGCTGGAACCAGGTACCATCGAGAAAGGACCTTATAATTTGTTTCCAACGCGAAACAGTTTGGCGAGGAATGCTTAGTAGCTGACCATATATTATCCCATTCACTTTTACTGAATGTTCTATCCATGTCATGTGCCCATTTAGTCGTATAGGATGGTAAAGTATCGTCAGATGTAGAATTGATGCGTTTATACAAAAGTGATATTAATCCTCTAGTATGGGGATCACTGTTACAGATACGTTCAAATTGAGTCATTTGGTTAAGAGGGGATCCCGTATCAACGAGGGGTGTATAAAAGTTCTTAATTTGTAGATAGCGGAAGAGCTCCTTCATGGGGAGTTTGTATATATCACATAATGTTGGGAACGTAAGAATATCATTGGAGGAAACTAGATTGTGAAATTGAAGTAGGTTTCTTTTGGACCAAGCTGCAAATGATAGGGGGAATTTCCAGGCGGGTTAAAATGAGGGATTTCTAAGAAAAGAGAGTAGAGGGTTATGAGTGGATTGTAGGCTTTTTGTGGATCTATATTTGTCCCAGATAGCTATAGAATGTTTGGTTACGGTGTTAGATAAGTTTAGTCTATCTTTAGAAGCTAACCAGAGCAAATTATTCACTGAAATGGGGTCAATATCCACTGATTCAATCGCTACCCATAGAGGGGATTCTGTTGTAGAATGGTACTTGGGGAGTTGTGCTAGCTGAGCAGCAAAGTAGTATGAGGAAAAGTTAGGTATTCCCAAACCACCTTTCAATTTATCAAGATAAAGAGTCGATCTGGGTATACGGGGTTTTGTAGAGCCCCATATAAAAGACATCACTCTCTTTTGAGTGAGTCTCAAGAAGTAAGGAGGTATATGTATGGGGAGAACTCGGAATAGGTAAAGGAACTTTGGTAAGATTGACATCTTAGTAGCGTTAGTCCTCCCAATCCAAGATAAAGGGAGAGAAGACCATTGTTTCATCAGATTAGTAGTTGACTTCAATAAGGGTAAGTAGTTAGCTGAAAATAAGGCGGGTATAGAAGAAGTGAGTTGGACTCCGAGATATGAAATATGGTGCAATTCCCAATTGAAAGGTAAAGACGTTTGAGCTTGTTGTAACTCAGATGGCGAAAGGGAAATATTAAGGGCATTAAATTTGGCATGATTAACACACAATCCAGAAATCTTTGCAAATTTGTCTAAAGTATTTACTAGATTTGGGGCTGACACATGGGGATGGGATAAAAAAATCAGTATGTCATCTGCTAAAAGACTCAATTTGTGGTGATGTCCACCTAATTCTACTCCTTTGATATTAGGATTATCTCTAATAATACATGCTAAGGGTTCAATAAGTAGGGCAAAAAGCAAAGGGGATAGAGGGCAACCCTGTCTAGTACCTCTCCTAATATCTATCATAGCTGATTTGTAACCCATATATTTAATATAAGCTTTCGGAGTGCTGTATAGTGAGGAGACCCAAGTTAAGAAATTTTCCCCAAAACCCCATTTTTGAAGAGTATATTGTAGATATGGCCAGCTGATTGAGTCGAACGCCTTCCTAATGTCTAATGATATAAGGGAAGTTGGGATACGTCTTTTTTTGGCGGCATGAATTAATAAAAGTGCTCTTCTGACATTATCCCCTGCTTGACGCAAGGGCATGAAGCCAGTTTGGTCACGATGGATAAGTTTACCTATAATGCTATTTAATCTAGTTGCCAGGATCTTAGCTAATAACTTAATGTCTAGATTTAAAAGAGATATGGGGCGGTAATTAGACCAAGAGGTAGTGTCAGATTTAGGTTTGGGGATCATTGCTATGATGGAAGTTAGTGTTTCGGTTTTGAACGAATGACCAGCTAACAAAGAATTGAAGGCTCTAGTCAATAGAGGCGTTAAAATTGAATCAAATTGTTTGTAGTATAGTGCAGAAAACCCGTCGGGGCCCGGTCTCTTGTGAGGCTTCAATTCTTTAATAGCAGCTTTAACTTCCAAGGCCGTTATGGGACTCTCCAAATATTCACACTGTTCAGGTGTCATTGTGGGAAGTTTAACATCTGAGAACAATGTGCCTGCTTTGATTTTATCAAAGATTAAGCCAGGGTCATAAAGCTTAGCTAATTTAGATTGAAAGATTTCCAAGATCTTTAATGGGTTACTGGTGTATGCATCTCTGGAGGTTCTAAGGCGGAATGCAGTCTGTGAACGATCAATAGACTTCAGGCTGCGGGCCATAGGGGTATCGGGCTTATTGGCTTTGCGGTACTGGGTATGTTGCCGCTTGCGTAAGAGTTTGTCTGCCGAATCTGTCAGAAAAAGATCCAACTCAAGCCGGGCCTTTTCCAATTTAGTGTTTGCATTCGGGGCAGCTTGATGAGCCAAATGACAAGCGTTAAAATTTGCTTCAAGTTTGGTGAACAGAATCTTGCGATCCCTTTTAATAGATCTCGCCTTTTGTATCAAGCTACCCCGAATGACAGATTTATGGGCTTCCCATAGTGTAAGGGCAGAGACATCAGCAGTGTCATTAAATGAGATATAATCATTAAGAGCCAATTCAATATCTAAGCGGTGTGAGGGGTGAGTTAGGATGGAGTCGTTAATACACCAAGTGGTGTCATGTGACCTAGGTATTGGAGAGGTAATTGTAGCAGTAACCGCACAATGGTCTGTCCATGGAAATGGGATTATATTAGAGGATATTATTTCAGGGAGCATACTAGAGGGGAGGAAAATATGGTCTATTCGTGAAAAGGATTTGTGTGGATAAGAATAATGTGTAAAATTTCTGGAAGTTGGGTTAAGTTCCCGCCAGGTATCAACAAAATTAAAAGAAGTAAGTAGAGATTGGAAGGACCGTTTATGGGTAGGAGAGTTAGGAGATGACGGGGATTTATCCAAGAAGGGATAGATGGTAGTATTGGAGTCGCCACATAATATTATTGTTCCAAATTTATGTGATTCGATTAGTTGGAAAAGATGTGATAGAAAAGCTTCAGGACGCTTATTTGGGGCGTAATACGAAGCTAATGTGACTTCAGTATCAGCAATAAAGCCTGTTAATAAAACGTTTATTAAGGGTAAATGGTGTAGAGCGGTGGAACCCAATCAGGGACCCACGTTGCTTAGTTGTAGCTGAAGCTGTGTAGAATTGAGGGTAGGAGGAGGAAAGAAATTTAGGGGAGGCGTTATTGATTAAGTGTGTTTCTTGAAGGAAGATGATGTGAGCTTTTCTAGCTGAAAAGGAACGTAGAGCTTTAGTTCTTTTTTGTGGAACGTTGAAGCCTTGTACATTTAAGGACAAAATGTTTATGGGGGCCATGACATAGTAATGGTAAGTTTTATGTAAGGGTTAATAAAACCCATATTAGGAGTTCGAACCGCCACCAAGGGAGACAGAAGAGGAGAAGAAATGAAAGACAGAAAAGAAAGAATAAAGAAGAAACCAAATAAATAGGTAGCCCTAATGACTGCATTTAATGTCATAAAATAATGATGTACTAGTAGGGCGCAGGAACATCTTGGAGAGATAACAAAACATCTCCGAGGGGTTCCATGGTCACCGACCGACTCCTGCATAATAGTAGCAGGAGTCAGGGGGTATGTAGGGGGCCGCAAGAAGTTCCGGAGGGAAAAACAACGCCGGAGAACACTTAAGTATTATAATAGTAAACTTATATATTTCTCTATCAATAAGACTGGAGATGCAATAAACAAAAGAGAGAGAGAAAGGAACCATACCAACGTCGGGAATTATGTTGAGTCAATATTTAGATGAATGCGTCCACAAGGAGGCTAGAAAATATTGATCTTAACACTTGTGAAGCAAACCGTCTACTCAAGTGAAATAATTAATAAACAAGCTCGCAAATGTAGGGGAAAGAAAAAAAAAAGGGGGGGGGAGGGGGAGGGAGGAGGATAATCTATCTATATCAATGACCATATAAATCAAGGAAATAGACTTATTTGTCTATAAGGAGACAAACAAAGAAAACAAGAAACACTTGTCTCAAGAAGTATCAATGAAGTTTAAGCCTTCTGGCTGACAAAAACATAAATTAAATACATAAATGTATATTTCATAAGTAGAAAAGAATAAATATATAAAAAATAATAATAATAAAAAAAAAAAAAAAAAAAAAAAACACTTGTCTCAAAAATGTAAATGTAATATAGACCTTCTGGCTGACTAAAACAATAAATAAATACCTACATTTATATTTCATAAGTACAATATAATATGCATATAAATTAAATAAATAGACATATTTGTCAGTAAGGAGACAAAAAAAAAAAAAAAATTAGAAACACTTGTCTCAAAAATGTAAATGAAATATAGACCTTCTGGTTGACTAAAACAATAAATAAATACCTCAATTTATATTTCATAAGTACAATATAATATGCATATAAATTAATAAATAGACATATTTGTCAGTAAGGAGACGAGCCAAAAAAACAAACAAAAAAAAACACTTGTCACAAGAAATATAAGTGAAATACAAACCTTCTGGTTGACCTGTTTACTAAAACATTAAATTAATACCTAGATTAATATATCATTAATGGGAAAGCATATTAAAAAATAAATAAAAATAATAATAATAATAATGGAGAACAGGATTCTAACTCTTCAATCAGAGATAGTGTAATGCTTTTCAGAATAAAGCATTGGGGCTAGTACCCTATAAAAAGGGAGAAACGTGGATAAGATTAATGAAAGTTGAACAATCAATCCATTGAGTCGACATTTATCGGTGCCTGACTATCAAAACGTCCTCGTTTATGAAGATTCTGTCTGGTATAACCAGAGGGGTTTGGGTCCAAGTCGGTTTCATTTGGAGGTGATCTAGAAGCCGTTCGTCTACGAGGTTGCTCCTTAGAATTGGTGTGATCCATCAGGCCTAGATCATTTAAGGCTGACCGTAGCTCATCGGACGTGCGACAGGTATATCTAGTTTCCAAGTGTGTAAAGTGGAGAGAAAATGGAAACCCCCAGTGGTATATGATTTGATGCTTTTGAAGTACTTGCAGCAGGGGTTTCATAGAACGCCTCTTAGTCACACTTAGAGGGGAGAGGTCTGTAAAGAGCTGATAGATATTGCCCTGGAACTCAAGAGTGTTTTTACCTCTAGCAGCAGCAAGTATTTGCTCCTTTGTTTTATAGTAATGAAATTTAACTATAATATCTCTAGGGGGACCATTGGGTTTGCGTTGAGTTAGGGCCCTGTGGACTCTGTCCATTTCCAATCTCTCAGGTGAAATACCTGGTAACAGTTCCTGAAACAGTGCACATATAGTTCCCTGTAAGTCTATGATTGATTCGGGGAGACCTCTGATTCTTAGGTTGGAGCGACGGTCCCTATTCTCCTGGTCTTCCAAACGGTTTTGTAATAAAGAGTTCTCATCCTAAGGCCTCGTACACACGACCGATTTTCTCGGCAAGAACCAGCAAGAAACTTGCTGGCAGAGATGTCTTGCCGAGTAAATCGGTCGTGTGTACGCGGCTATCGGGTTTCTCGTTGAGAAAACCGACAAGTAACCTCGACGAGAAAATAGAGAACCTGCTCTCTATTTTCTCGTCGAGATTCTCGTCAGCCTGTTTCTCAACGAGAAAAGTGAGTGTGTGTACACTTACCTGTCCGCCGGGAAGCCCGCGCATGTTCGAAATGAATTTGACGCATGCGCGGTAGCTTCCTAGGCATACGTAGGGTATACCAAGATGGCGGCGACGGCATCGAATGTGACGAGCGCATGCTCGTCGTAGTCGATGACGTCACCGCGTACGCTCCATTCAAAGAACCGCGGGTTCTTTGAAACGAGCGTGTGTACACTCGGCCGGGACAAGTTTATTGTCCAAGAATCTCGTCGAAAAAAACGACATGTTTTTTTCAACGAGAATCTCGGCCGTGTGTACGAGGCCTCAAGCTGTTCAATAGTAGTATTATAATGCTGTGTGGTAGTTTCTATATCATCTACCCGCATTTCCAATTCAGCTGTTCTATGCCCCAGCTCCCTAATCTCCCTTGTCAGCTTCTCAGTTATCTGGTCTGAAGTTTGTTTCAAAGCTTTCTGAAGCATTTTCTCAAATTGACTAAACATATTAGACTGAATAACATTTTCAGGTGTTTCATAGTCAGAGTCAATCTCACCAGCTGTGTCCAGAGTTTTGACACTGTGTGACAGGGATTTAGGAACCCGCTGTGTGCGAGTCTGTGAGGTACCAGGCGCCGCCATCTTGGATGTCTGCCGGGACAGTGTATCTTTAGAGGTACCAATCTTATATTTCGTTTTTGGGCCCCTTGTGACCATCCTCAATACGCCGAAGTGTACCTGGTGTGAATTTGCGGGAGCTGGTGCCGTTTGCGGTAAAAGGCAGCGGTCGGTTCTCCAGTTTGTTTAACCCGGGAGCGGAGCTCTAAGGGGATGCGACTTCTCCCTCAGGCATCCGCGCATGCCGCATTATTAATTTTTAGGTTTGCTAACGCTCCGTATTCATCTATTTCTTTCATCAAGTTTGGCAATGAGATTTGGGGGCTAGATATCGTGAACAACAGGTCATCTGCAAAAGCAGAGATTTTATAAATTCGATCTCCTATATGTAGTCCCCTAATATCTGGGTTTTGCCTAATTTTATTCAATAAGGGTTCCAAAGAGAGGGCAAATAATATCGGGGATAATGGGCATCCCTGTTGCGTTCCGTTTGAAATTTTAATTGGTTCTGATAGTATTCCATTTAATTTAACCAGTGCCTGGGGTGAGGGGTCACCCTATATTAAATCCAAAACCAAAAATCATTAGGTGTGGTGGCTGCATTAATTTTTATTTTATTTTTTGACTTTTTCCCCCTCTCTTTTCACCTGTGATCTGGCCAGTAACACATCTCATGTATTAGGCTGAGTTCACATATGTGCGGCCACGGGTTCAGTCCTGGGGTCAAGTGTGTGTCTGTTCACTGGTTCAGGTGCGATTCAGGTCCGAATTTCGCACCTCAACCAGACCCACAAATGCACAGAACCCTTTTGCAATCTGCTCCGCATTCAGAGCCGGTCACACTCACCTGTCATACGAATTGGATGAGGGCAAACCCACATCCAATTTGCATATATGAGAACCCAGCCTAATGCCGCGTACACACGATCGGAATTTCCGACAACAAAACCGTGGATTTTTTTTCCAACGGATTTTCGCTCAAACTTGTGTTGCATACACACGGTCACACAAATGTTGTCGGAAATTCCGATCGCCAAGAACGCGGTGACATACAAGACTACAACGAGCCGAGAAAAATTAAGTTCAATGATTCCGAGCATGCGTTGAATTGATTCCGAGCATGCGTAGGATTTTTGTGCGTCGGAATTGGATACACACGGTCGGAATTTCCGACAAGAACTTTTGTTGTCGGAAAAATTGAGAACCAGCTCTGAATCATTTGTTGTCAGAAATTCTGACAGCAAATGTCCGAAGGAGTCTACACACGGTCGGAACATCCGACCAAAAGCTCACATCGAACATTTGTTGTCGGAAATTTCGATTGTGTGTACGAGGCATTAGGCTTTATTCACACCTATGCATTTTTAGTGCTTCTTTGCATTTTGCAAAATTTTTAATTTTGCAGTTCCTCCTATTTTTTCTCTAGGGATGCCGGGAAGCATCAGAGTGATTATGACTGGTCAGCTCTAGCAGGTGTATCACCCATGGAGGTGAGTGCAGCAGGGACCAGGGGTGAAGAGGGTGTAGGGTATTAGTTCACCCTTTCCTTTTTTTCTTTAACCACTTAACGACCGCCCACCGCCGATTTACGTCGGCAGAATGGCACCGACAGGCAGAATCACGTAGATCTACGTGATCGCCTTTGTGCAGTTAGGGGGTCCATCCGGACCCCCCTTCACTGCAGTGAGCGGCCGTTAAGTGTTCGGGAGCGATCAGGCATGAGGGGGGGGCGCTCGATTCCGCCCCCCCCTCGCGATCGCTCCCGGCCAATGAAAATGCTTCCTCCGCCATGTGATGTAAACACAGGCAGGAGGAAGTGATGTCATCTCCCTCGCCGCGGTCTTTTCGTTCCCGGCGCCGAGCAGAGAAGAAGCAGGTTAGTGCACCAACAGTCCACTGACACGTAGGTACACATAGGCACACAAATCACCCCCCAGTCACCCCCAGATCACCCCCCAGGTCACCCCAAAGCCCCCAATCACAGTGTCACTGATTGCAGTGATCATTTATTTTACTGACCACTGCATTTAGTGTCATCTGTGATTGTAAAAAGTTGCAGGGCAGTTAGGATTAGGCCCCTTTAGGTCCAGGGTAGCCCCCTAACCCCCCCCTAATAAAGGTTTAACCCCTTGATCACCCCCCAGGTAACCCTTTCACCCCCTAACTTCAGCGTCACTAAGCGATTTTTTTTCCGATCGCTGTATTCGTGTCGCTGGTGTTTTAGATAGGCAGTTATTTTTTTTTAGGTTCGCCGCAGGTTTTTATTAGTGTCAGGTACCCCCATATATTATTTTAACCCCCTGATTGCCCCTAGAGTTAACCCTTTCACCAGTGATCGCCGTATAAGCGTCACTGGTGTCACTGGTTAGCCAGTAAGTTATTTAGTTATTTAGGTTACCCGTCAGGTTTTTATATAGTGTCAGGTACCCCCATATTTAACCTAATAAAGGTTTTAACCCCCTGATTGCCCCTGGTTAACCCTTTCACCAGTGATCACCATATAAAGGTTACGGGTGACGCTGGTTGATTAGTTTGCTTTTTATAGCATCAGGGCACCCGCCGTATATAACCCAATAAAGGTTTAACCCCCCTGATCGCCCGGCGGGTGAGATCAATTAGGTTTTAGCGCCAGAGAGGGTCTGCGTCGCCCCAGGCAGTGTTAGGTTAGTGACAGTAACGCTAACACCCACGCGCAAAGCATACACCCCCTTAGTGGTATAGTATCTGATCAGATCTGATCAGATCTATACTAGCATCCCCAGCGGTTTAGGATTCTCAAAAACGCAGTGTTAGCGGGATCAGCCCAGATACCTGCTAGTGCCTGCGTTTAGCCCCTCCGCCCAGCCCAGCCCAGCCCAGCCCACCCAAGTGCAGTATCGATCGATCACTGTCACTTACCAAACACAACACACATAACTGCAGCGTTCGCAGTGCTTGGTTTTTGGGGCCCTGTACGCGGCTAGGCTCCCAAAAAGTCCCACACATGTGGTATCCCCGTACTCAGGAAAAGCAGCAGAATGTATTTTGGGGTGCAATTCCACATATAACCATGGCATGTGTGAGCAATATATCATTTAGTGACAACTTTTTGTACATTTTTTTTTTCTTTTTGTCATTATTCAATCATTTGGGACAAAAAAAAAAAATATTCAATGGGGTCAACATGCCTCTCAGCAAATAGCTTGGGGTGTCTACTTTCCAAAATGGGGTCATTTGGGGGGGTTTTGTGCCATCTTGGCATTTTATGGCCTTCAAAACTGTGATAGGTAGTGAGGAGTGAAATCAAAAATTTATGCCCTTAGAAACCTTGAAGGCGGTGCTTGGTTTTTGGGGTCCCGTACGCGGCTAGGCTCCCAAAAAGTCCCACACATGTGGTATCCCCGTACTCAGGAGAAGCAGCAGAATGTATTTTGGGGTGTAATTTCACATATGCCCATGGCATGTGTGAGCAATATATCATTTAGTGACAACTTTGTGCAAAAAAAAAAAAGTTTGTCATATTCCCGCAACTTGTGGCAAAATATAAAATATTCCATGGACTGAACATGCCTCTCAGTAAATAGCTTGGGGTGTCTACTTTCCAAAATGGGGTCATTTGGGGGGGTTTTGTGCTATTTTGGCATTTTATGGCCTTCGAAACTGTGATAGGTAGTGAGGAGTGAAATCAAAAATTTGCGCCCTTAGAAATCCTGAAGGCGGTGCTTGGTTTCCGGGGTCCCGTACGTGGCTAGGCTCCTAAAAAGTCCCACACATGTGGTATCCCCGTACTCAGGAGAAGCAGCAGAATGTATTTTGGGGTGCAATTCCACATATAACCATGGCATGTGTGAGCAATATATCATTTAGTGACAACTTTTTGTAATTTTTTATTTATTTTTTTGTCATTATTCAATCACTTGGGACAAAAAAAAAATATTCAATGGGCTCAACAAGCCTCTCAGCAATTTCCTTGGGGTGTCTACTTTCCAAAATGGGGTCATTTGGGGGGGTTTTGTACTGCCCTGCCATTTTAGCACCTCAAGAAATGAGATAGGCAGTCATAAATTTAAAGCTGTGTAAATTTCAGAAAATGTACCCTAGTTTGTAAACGCTATAACTTTTGCGCAAACTAATAAATATACGCTTATTGACATTTTTTTTACTAAAGACATGTGGCTGAATACATTTTGGCCTAAATGTATGACTAAAATTGAGTTTATTCGATTTTTCTTATAACAAAAAGTAGAAAATATCATTTTTTTTCAAAAATTTCGGTCTTTTTCTGTTTATATCGCAAAAAATAAAAATCGCAGAGGCAATCAAATACCATTAAAAGAAAGCTCTATTTGTGGGAAGAAAAGGACGCAAATTTCATTTGGGTACAACATTGCATGTCCGCACAATTTACAGTTAAAGCAGCGCAGTGCCGAATCCCAAAAACAGGCCTGGTCCTAATGGCCCGAAATGGTCCGGGGCTTAAGTGGTTAAATTAATCTTGTCGTTAAAGCCCAACCCTGGGAAACTTTAAAATTATCCCTTGCATTTGAGCTGTGCCTACACTGAAAAGGTAAATTGCTTGTTTAGTCTCATGCCGCGTACACACGACCCTTTTTAATGACAAGAAAAATGAAATTTTTTAAAATGGTCATTAAAAATTATCGTGTGTGGGCTTTCCAGCAGTTTTCCCGACGAGAAAAACGCAGAGAATCACGACGAGAAAAATTGGAACATGCTCTAATTTTTCACGTCGTTTTTTACATCGTCGTTTTTCTCGTCATGAAAAACGGCCGTGTGTGTTTTAACGACGTGAAAAAAAATGCGAATGCTCAGAAGCAAGTATGAGACGGGAGCACTCGTTCTGGTAAAACTAGCGTTCGTAATGGAGATAGCACACTCGTAACTCTTTAACGGACTGAAAAGCACAAGGCTGAAAAGAGCGAATCGTCTCTCAACAAACTTTACTAACATGAAGGGTAGGGGCCATCCGAATGGAATTTCCCCTTTATAGTGCCGTCGTACGTGTTGTACGTCACCGCGATTTACTCGAACATTTTTTTCAAAGACAGTGTGTAGGCAAGGCAGGCTTGAGAAGAATCACGTCGAGAAAAATGCAGTTTTTTACAATGACATTAAAAACGGTCGTGTGTACGCGGCATAAGGGCTGGTTCACACTGGTGCGACATACGCTCTGACTTTGAGAGCACATGTTGCATGCCATGTAAAAATCAATGATTCCCTATGAGAGCCATCTTAAATGGTCTGACTTGTGTCGTCCGACTTTGGATAAGGTTCCTGCACTGCTTTTGTCAGACTTCTGTCTGATTTGAGCCCATAGAATTGAATGGAAGTCCTATCCAAGTCAGATCAGCATTAACTGATCCGACTTGTGACATGCGACTTGTGCTCAGAGGCAATGTTAGCAATGCAAAATGTATTTTAAAAAAAACAGCGTGCCCCCCCCCCCAAATCCATACCAGTCCCTTAGGTCTGTTATGGATTCTGAGGGGAAGCCCTACACCAAAACCAGATCAAACCAGACCCTTATACAAGCATGCAGCCCAGGAGGTTAGGAAAGGGGGGGGGGTAGCTGGCTCCCCCCCTCCTGAACCATACTAAGCCACATGCCCTCGACATGGAGGGATGCTTTGGGGCAGGGTGGGCTCTGCCACCCACCACAAAGAAGCTTGTCCCCATGTTGATGGGAATAATGCCCCATACACACGATCGTTTTTCTTGCCATTTTTTTTCTTGCCGTTTTTCACGTCGTTTTTTTTCATGTTTCCTCTCAAGCCTGTCTTGCATACACACGATCATTTTAAAAAACGATCAAGCAAAGCGCAGTGACGTATACCACGTACGACGGCACTATAAAGGAGAAGTTCCGCTCGAATGGCGCCACCCTTCATGTTAGTAAAGTTTGTTGAGCAACGATTCGCGCTTTTCAGCCTCGTGCTTTTCAGTCCGTTACTGCGTGACGAATGTGCTATCTCCATTACGAACGCTAGTTTTACCAGAACGAGCCCTCCCGTCTCATACTTGATTCTGAGCATGCGCGTTTTTTTTTTTCACGTTGTTAAAGCATACACACTATCGTTTTTCACGTCGTTAAAAAAAACGACATGAAAAACGATGTGAAAAAAGAGAGCATGTTCGAAATTTTTAATGGCCGTTTTTCACGTCGTTAAAAATGCTCTGGAGCATACACACGATCATTTTTAATGGCCATTTTTAAAAATGGCATTTTTAACGGCATGAAAAATGATCGTGTGTATGGGGCAAAAGGGTCTCTTCCCCACAACCCTGGGCTGCAGGCAGGGGGCGTATAAGAATTTGGCCCCATCATGCCCGGGGCAGTGATGTCTCAAGGGGGCTGGTCTCCAGGTTACATCACCACATGACCACACCCTATAGCTATTTAAGAACTGTCAGATGCGGCGCAAGCCTTCGTCAGGAAAATAACTTATTTTTTTTCGTGGCAGCGTTGGCGGCCATCGTGATTGACATTGGATCTACATCGGAGAACATTATTGATTTTAATTAAAGGACTAAATTGCCTCATGTTTTGCCTCATGTGTTACCCCACACCTATTCACATGGGGGGGGTGGTGGGATCTGGGGGCCCCTTACTTAAAGGGGGCTTCCAGATTCCAATAAGCCCCCTGCCCGCAGACCCCCATAACCACAGCCAAGGGTTGTGGGGAAGAGACCCTTGTCCCTATCAACATGGGGACAAGGTGCTTTGTTGAGGGCATGTGGCCTGGTATGGTTCAGGAGGGGGGGGGCACTCGCTTGTCCTCCCCCCTTTCCTGGACTGCCGAGCTGCATGCTCAGATAAGAGTTTGTTATGGATCTTGGAGGGGACCCCACGCCATTTTTTTTTTTTTGGGCCTGGGGTTTCTCCTTAAAATCCATAACAGACCTAAGGGTCTAAAAACACAGGAAACATATGTAGCACTTACCCCCGAAGGAGCTGCTGGTTAATTTTGGGTCTCGCAAACTACCTTCATGGCTCCCGTTGTCAGGGTAAAGAGTGTTCAGAAAAGTCAATGTCCACACCTCAACAATAAGGCTTTATTTTCCTTTGCTGTAGAACTTGAGAGAAAGTGGGAAAACTAGAGAAGTAGGGGAAGGTTCAGGCACGCGGTACAAGAGATGCAAACAGTCAGTATATTCGCCCCTCAAGCCTGAGTGGGTATTGCTCACCCGGATAGTCCCCTCTCACGGTCCTGGCAGCCGGAATGATGCAGTGATCAAACTTTAGACAGTTTCTGCCACAAACTGTTGTAGATGAATGAAGGTCTCTGCCACAGACCTGATGAACTTGGGTCTCTGCCACAGACCTTATGAACTTGGGTCTCTGCCACAGACCTGATGAACTTGGGTCTTTGCCACAGACCTGATGAACTTCAGGATGCGTCCGGGAATCCTCTGCCACAGGATTTTAAACCTCCCGAACCTCCAGACAAGCAATAATGGAGCTTTGAGTGTATCCCTCCCTGAGCGAGTTTCCAGGCCTCTCCCAAGACATTGGCGCCTTGCCAGTCTCCTCCGGGACAGGTCCTCCCCTGGCTTCCCTCTTCAAGAGCTTCCTTCCCATGGATGGACAGTTTGGGATACCCCTCAGAAATGTAGGCCCAAACCAGCGGAGCTGGGCCTGGCGAGCAGAGATGTAGCCTCGGGCTGAAGGTGCCCGGGGCCAGAACACACACACGCACCCCGTGCCATGCGCACCAGAATGACCAAAACCAATGGCGTCTGCCCCTTATGTACCCCCTCCCAGCATGCACAGCGGGCAAAACACTCCCACTGCACGGCTGCCGAGAAAGGACACCCAATGTGGATGTGATACACCCATTTTTCACGCAGTGCCACCTACAGGCAAACAGGGAAAATAACTGTCAGGCAGTATCACAACCAGAGCAGAAGCAGAATTTCAAAGAAATCAGCAAGTCTGAGCCCAATTTAAACATAGCGTGGACCATTTTGGGCCGGCACTACACACACTCCCCTGTACAAAAGACACTGTCCCCAGTGGCGGAGGAAACAAAATCCTTCAATCCTGAAGGTTTTGAAAAAAGGAAAAATTTACTGTGTACCTGAACCAAAATTTTAGAAGGGGAAAGAAAAAGAGGAAAGACACACAAGATAATACAACCAGTATGACATTTCAAAATATATTATGCATTACCACCCACTACTGACTACCTAATCCCACCCCATTCTCCGGTGGTCTTGATAGCAGTTCCGGCATCTGTAAGAAAAACCCAAACATGCATAGAAAATGCAAACATCCTAGCCTATCAACCACATTGACATAGAAGCAAACTGCATCCCCAGGAGGATGCAGTTCCCTTCTCTTAAGTTTTAAATGCTGTAAGCAATAAAATATTCCTGCAGACCACTGCCACCTAGTGACGGCAGAATGACATGTCCTTTTCTCTTTTTTTTTTTTTTTAAGCATGGGTTGAACATGAGCCCAAAAGAAAAATCACTGCTGAGCATGGCGTATCTTGTCAACCCATCACTAGCTAACTAGCCTAAAGAGTTCAGTAAGAGAGAGAAACTGTTCTTTGTCTTTTCCTATTTTCTAGAGCAACAAGCCTTTCACGGCAGAGGATAAAGTCACTTTCCTCCAAGGTACTGTTCACTTGTGAAAGGACAGGAAATAACCAGCAAAGTCAAGTCTCTGGTGAAAATTGTCACAAATAAAAGCTTGGATCGGGCAGAGTTATTTATTTCCATTGCTTATCCAAGGGGGTTATAGAATATACTGCATCATCTCTCCCTGGACAGCGAAGAACCACCCGGTCAGCATGAATGTGCCAGCCATAACTCTAGTCCAATCGGCACCCTCTGAACCGGTCAGCCATAGTGGCCGAGCACTCAAAGTTTCTGTACGACTTGGGTACTTTGAGGTAGTCCCAGATGGCATCCCCGTACCACTGCTCGCGGCGAGCCTCAATCTCAAACATCAGTTCCTTGGGTACGTAGGGGAACTCCAAACCATACTCGGTAGCCACCTTTTCATCACAATCCGTTGTAGGCGAGCAAGATTAGGTAAAAACCCAGAGTTTCCCGCACCCGGCAGCACGTACAAATCTGGAGATCTCCGGACCAGAGCTGTAGTGGGTTTGGGCCAAAGTCTTTCACTAGATACCGGTAAAACCTCCTCCTTTATAACAGGGGCTTCCACCCGGGGTGTGGTGTCCCCAGAACTCATGGGCGAACCCCCTTGAATGCTGCGGAGTGGAGTAACACATCTCTGACTGTCCCATCCCTTTTTAAGAAATAAATCATCAATTTCTCCATCATCTCCAACATCAGATGATGAATCAAAGTCTGAGGAATCCAACTCCTCGGCAGACAGATCATTTTTCTCAATGCCAGTCACTTTCCCCCCAGCCTCCTTACCGTCCCCTGGCGTGGACTTCCCGGAAACGTCACCGCTCCTGAGGTCTGGTTCCGGCAGAGACTGGGGTAGGCCTTTACCGCGGCCGCGGGAAGCCTTGACGTAGCCCACCTTCCTTTTTGCTGGTGGGATGGAGACACTGGTGGTAACAGTGGCAGCGTCCGCTGCGATATTCGCTGATGGCTCCGCAGTAACAGGGGCATGGGTTTGGCTGCTGGGGCATAGATAACTTCCTCCGAAGTGACGACGCCTGTGGTCCAGTTCATCCGATAAGCTTGGGGTGGTTTGGTAGGCGGCTCCACCTCAAAGAGAAACTCTCCACAGGTCAGGCACCGTCCGAACGGGCGCAACTGCACAGCCAGTCCACTGCATCCAGGGCCTCCGCATCCCGACTCGTGTACAACGCGAAGCGGCCCCTGGGGCTTGAGTCGGATCCCCGTATCCGTAAGTGGGGCTGCAAGCTGAGCAGTATCCACAGCAGTAGGCACAGGGAACATCCGGGGTCCTGACATGACTGAGGCCCATGGAAATGGCGACATGACTGCTCTCCTTGCTCGATCCAACACTCTCTGCTATTTGGTGCGAAAAGCACCCACGTGTAGCACGCAGGTGGCGGGAACTCCTCCCCTTTTTCTCTTCTGCACGTAGCTCGTGGGCTTTCTTTTTCTGGATCCACCCACGAACTACGCAGTTAGAAAAAACAGCATCTGTACCCCTTGACCCCTTCTTCTTGTTTAAAGCACAGTAACACAGTCCAACACTTTCTCAATGGCTGACTCTTCCAAAACACAGAAAAATGAACGTAATCCAATTGTGAGAAGGTAACTGCAAATCCCGGACTCGAGCCCCCACATGTAGCACTTACCCCCGAAGGAGCTGCTGGTTAATTTTGGGTCTTGCAAACTACCTCCATGGCTCCCGTTGTCAGGGTAAAGAGTATTCAGAAAAGATGCAGATGTATCTTTGCATTCCTATTCTACAGCTCTGTCGTTGATCCTCAGTGATACAGAGAATGTCACTGGCATCATGACATCAGTGCCATTCTCTGTATCATTGTATTGTAAGTACAGTATTCCATGGTGGCCTTTACCTGGGCGATGGGACCACGATGGACCTGCATTCCACAAAGTTGGTTTGATGTTTGATATGATTCAACCCAGAAAAGTGGGTGCAGTAAGAGCTTCAATTTAAACTTTTAGAAATAGTAGGCTACTGATGATTTGAAAAAAAATGTATACATACTTTAGCTTTACATAAATACATGTTTGCTATATGTTTAAAGTTGATACTAAGATCTCTCAAGTATTAGTGGTTAATCAATTGGAGTTTCTAAGCAACACTCACGACAGAGTGGCTGCAGCTCAAAAAATGAAATGTGATTATAAAGAATGATGCCTTAAAGAAATAGTTTTATGAAGAAAATAGGTAATTATGGATAACGTTTACATAGATCTACGATACTGTATGTTCATTTTACAGAGTTTTAAAACCATGTTTAACATAAGAGCCTTTTAAAGATTGCTGTTCTGCTAAATTTGTTTGCCCTTTCCAAGGCAAATCTGACACCAGTACACTTCATTTTAATAACTATGATATTATCTTCAATCAGATATCAGATTTTTTTAGGCTGTGGATGTTTAAATATGATAATATCACACCCTTCAGATAATGAGGATTTGCATCCAAATGTGTTATAATAATGCTTTCAGTGCTGAAGTGCAATATGCATAATTTCTACAAGCTTATACGCAGAAAATGTACAGGTTTATTCAATAGAGCTGCACAAGGAAAAAAGTGCTATGTGCAAAGTACTGTATCCGTAAAAAACAATCTGGTTCCATTTTAGACTTCTTTGGCTATACTGCACTTAAGTTCTAAAGTACAGAAAAAATGCTGAACACTCCTAAATGTGTAAACTCCTAAATACTTGTAAATGCATCTAAACGCTAGATACTAGGGTTAAACCTGCCGAGACTGAGTACGCGATTTGAGCCCACACAAAATACATGGGCTCAAATTGCACTGCAAAGAATAACATGCAATTTGAACAGGAATGCAGGAATGCAGTGTGATTCCTGTTCAAATGGCATGCAGTTTCCCACACCGCTGCTGTTTGAACCCAGGATGAAGTCACTTTGGCAAGCCTGGGTTCACATAGTAGCAGTGTGGGAAACGGCATGCGATTCGGACAGGAATCGCACCGCATTCCTATTCAAATCACATGTGATTCTTTGCAGGGCGATTTGAGCGCATTCATTTTGTATAGGCTCAAATCGTACTGCAAAGGTATTGATTTCAGGTATCAAAACATTTGCATGAGTATTTGTGCAAATGTTCAGTATCGGCACAGCATGGCACTAGTTGAGCGTTTGGGCACATATTTGTGCAACTAGAGATGGGCAATGGGGTCAGTTGTCACAGCTGTAGTTAGGACAAGGGTAACAGTGTCAAGTAAGCCTTTGTATATGGCTAAAAAGTCAACTGGGCTCATATAATGATGCATTACGAGAATCGTGTTATTATAATAATACCTTCAACAAGGCTAAATGGTTTGTAGCCTGCAATGGTTACTGGGAGGGAGATGTTATTACAAAATGTGTGTATTGGGTGCAAAATTCTAGACCTGTAATTAACTTACTATAGATAATTGTAGGGCTGTAATAAATATAGAATCCTTGTATTTATGTATGTATTGCGACAAACACACCCAGATTGTGGCTTTCCTTCATTATAATTAGGGATGAGCTTCGAGTTCGAGTCGAACTCATGTTCGACTCGAACATTGCCTGTTCGCCCGTTCGCCGAACAGCGAACAATTTGGGGTGTTTGCGGCAAATTCAAAAAGTCTATGGGAGAAATCGAAAGTGCTAATTATAAAGGCTTATATGCAAGTTATTGTCATAAAAAGTGTTTGGGGACCCGGGTCCTGCCCCAGGGGACATGTATCAATGCAAAAAAAAAGGTTTTAAACACTGCCGTTTTTTCGGGAGCAGTGATTTTAATAATGCTTAAAGTGAAACAATAAAAGTGAAATATTCCTTTAAATTTCGTACCTAGGGTGTGTGTATAGTATGCATGTAAAGTGGCGCTTGTTTCCCATGCTTAGAACTGTCCCTGCACAAAGTGTCATTTCTGAAGGAAAAAAAAGTCACTTAAAACTCACTCGCGGCTATAATGAATTGTCGGCTCCCGGCAATACAGAGAAAAGTCATTGATAAAAAATAAAAAAAAATGCGTGGGGGTTCCCCCAAAT
Organism: Rana muscosa; assembly: GCA_029206835.1. Lineage (NCBI taxonomy): Eukaryota > Metazoa > Chordata > Amphibia > Anura > Ranidae > Rana > Rana muscosa. Next base: position 132,930,446 of record CM055120.1, read on the forward strand.
TCAATTACCAGGCCCTTCAGGTCTGGTATGGATATTAAGGGGAACCCTGCCGCAAATTTAAAAAAAAAAATGTGTGTGGTTCCCCCCAAATATCCATACCAGACCCTTCAGGTATAGAAACGAAACGAATTGCACATGTCTAATCGCAACCATCCAGATACACCATCCTCCGGAAGCCCAGAGAAGATACGATTCAGGATGGATGCTGTGGATGAAGATCATGAGGTGAGCTCTGTCCATGACTCAGGGGGTGACACTAGGGAGCTGCCAGACTCTATAGATCATTTCCCTACTAACAATCAGCCGGTCCTAGACACTGTGCTCAAATAAATGCTGGTGTCACTAAGAAGCTCTTTACACTCTGACATGGTATCCTGTGCTCACACATTCAGCAAAGACTTGCACACAGTTTCAGACAGATTGTCACACGTGGAGAATAAGATGGGGGAGTTTGCTACTACTATCGCCTGCTCGCATTTGGTGAGTAGATATTTAGGTAGGGCGAGTGAAGCAGGCAGAAGCAGACAGGATGCCGCTGAGGGAGGAGAAGAGGCGCCCGATGGATGCTGAGGGGATAACCCCCAACCGTCCTGGCTTGTTGGCAATCTCTGCTCTCCCCCCTCAATGTAGACTCCGAACACACTTTTTTCGGCCAGCTCCGCCCTCCGCCTTCTGCTTCTTCTTTTTGCCTCGGTCTCAGCGGCTCGGAATCCTGCAGCCCCATCATGAAATCGTTTGGAGAGACAGCTTTATTGTGAGCGCCAGGCACCCAGGGCATATGCCCCACATTTGCTGGTGGGTGTCCCTGTGCCGCAACCGCCCGTAATGCTTTTGTTTCAGTCCAAGGCACCTTCTTTCTCTGACTGTCGGGACTATAGCATGGAGCCGAGTAAAGTGTAGTGAAACTTCTCATCGTCTCTGTGCAACAGTCCCGACAGTCGGAGCTCTGTCAGCAGCACTGTGCTGAAGAAATAAAAATAAAAACAAACAGCACGGTCGGCTGCATCCTGTATTTCCAAGAGGTGGGATTTGTGAGAGAGCTGGGGGGATTTGTGAGAGAGCTGGGGTGGGGGGGATTTGTGAGAGAGCTGGGAGGGAAATTTGTGAGAGAGCTGGGGTGGGGGGGATTTGTGAGAAAGCTGGAAGGGGGGATTTGTGAGAGCTGGGGTGGGGGGGATTTGTGAGAGAGCTGGGGTGGGGGGGATTTGTGAGAGAGCTGGGGTGGGGGAGGGTTTGTGAGAGAGCCTGGAGGGGGGATTTGTGAGAGAGCTGGGGGGTAATAGTGTGTCATGGATATGCACTAATGTCTGTCTGCCATCTTACCTTTCCTCCTCGTGTATTCATCTTAGAGGCCAGACCCTTTCACCTGGCTTCCTTTATAATCTCCTCCCAGCCTGACTCCACCCCAGGGCCTATCACAGAACACTATATTAACCTGTGCACTGCAAGCCTGCTTTGCTGATCAACGTGTTTGTTTAAGCATTGTGTGTGTGGGTTCCTGCCTGCCGTGTGCTACGTCTGTCTCTCTGTTATGATATTGGCTTGTTCCTGACTATCCCTGTCTGCTTGTGACCCTTGACCTTCGGCTTGTCCTTCGTTTATCCTTGTCTGCTTATGACCCTGACCATGGCCTTTCCTCTCACTATTCTTGTATCCTGTGCTGCTGCTTCCCCTCTTTCCTCCTTACCCTACGAGGCGTGAGCTACGAGACTCTAGGGGTTGCGACCTGGACCTAGGTGCAGCGTAACATCCTCACCACTAGAGGCTCTGGTGAAGACCTGCTGGGTCTTAGACTCTGCGCCCTGGGGAATCTCGACTCTAGCTTCCTGTGGATCCCGGTTGTGCTCCTCTGGTCCCGCTTTCCACAACCACCCAGTATCCTATCCGCAGCAGTCAGCCATAGGGTTCACTACCTTGTGGTGCACTCCTGACCCCCTACGGTGTGCACCTGTCATCTGGCCACAGGTGACCTGACAGTTTGATCAGCCATGGACCCGGCTGACATGCCGTTCCCCGTGGGTGTTCCATTACAGGGCATAGTCCGTAGACTTGAAACCCAGGAATCAGATCAGACTCAGGTGATGCGATTCCTCCAGGTTCTGGCTTCTCGCTTCGAGCAGCTTCAGACCTCCTTGGGAACCCCAAATCTGCAACCTCAAGTACAACCAGCGGCTGCGCCTTTCGCACCAGTCGCAGCCACACACTCACTAAATCTGCCATCTCCGTTCCGTTTCTCTGGGGACTCCAAGGCCTGCAGGGGGTTTCTCAGCCAATGTACGATTCATTTTGAGCTTCAGCCTCAAAACTTCCTGTCTGATGGGGCTAAGGTAGCCTATATCACAGGGATGTGCAATTAGCGGACCTCCAGCTGTTGCAGAACTACAAGTCCCATGAGGTATAGCAAGACTCTGACAGCCACAAGCATGATACCCAGAGGCAGAGGCATGATGGGACTTGTAGTTTTGCAACAGCTGGAGGTCCACTAATTGCATATCCCTGCTATATCATCTCCCTCCTCTCCGGTGAAGCTTTAGCCTGGGCTGCCCCCCTGTGGGAAAAGAATGATCCAGTGGTTTCCAGCCTGTCCGACTTCTTGGAGCTCTTTCGTAACATTTTCAATGAGCCGGCTCGGGCTTCTTCAGCGGCTAGTGCCCTCTTACGTCTTTGCCAAGAATCCAGTTCAGTGGGACAATATGCTCTTCAGTTCCGTATCCACACAGCTGAATTGAGCTGGAACAATGAGGCCCTGGTCGCTACCTTTTTACATGGCCTCTCTGACCGAGTGAAAGACAAATTAGCGGGAAGAGCCATCCACGCCGGTCTGGACGATGTCATTTCTTTGTGCAATCAGATCGACATTCGTTTTCAGGAGAGGTCCCTAGAAAAAAGACGCCCGCACTCCCTGGGCCCAGCCAGTCTGAGCTCCCCTCCCTTCATCCTGTGTAGCATCTTCTGTCTGCTGAGGAACCTATGCAGCTGGGCCGGACCAGACTAACCCCCGAAGAACGTGCTAGGCGCAGAACTCTGGCCTTGTGCCTCTATTGTGGGGGCAAGGGTCATTTTCGTGACTCCTGCTCGCTTCTGTCTGGGAAACGCTCAGGCCTAATACATTTGGAAGGTGGAGTATTGGACCCAGAAACATCACCTTCTCGCCTTCTCCTGCCGGTGTTCCTTCATGTAGGCACTTCTCCTCAATCAACCCTTGCATATCTGGATTCCGGGGCTGCCGGCAATTTTATGGATTGGGGAACTGCTTCTTCTATGAAGCTTACCTTTTCACCTCTCGCTACCCCATTGGTAGTCTCGGCAATTGATGTCACTGTTCTCCCAGGGGGCCCTATTCGCTTCCAGACGCTACCCATTAGGATGTCGGTAGGGATTCTCCACCAGGAGTGGATATCCTTTCTCGTTCTACCCAAGGCCTCTAAGTCCATTGTATTGGGCCTTCCTTGGCTACAGCTCCACTCTCCACATGTGGACTGGGTCTCTGCGCAGGTCCTGGCTTGGGGTCCCTCATGTTTCTCATCATGTCTTCTCAAGGTGGCCCCCAAGGAGAGACTTCCGGTTGCTACCACTTCTGTTTCTTCTGATCTTCCCACTGCATACAGCGATTACCGGGACGTGTTCTGTAAGAAATCAGCTGAGGTGCTTCCTCCCCACAGGTCTTTTGACTGAGCTATTGACCTTGTCCCCGGACCAACTCTGCCCAGGGGTCATACCTACCCTCTGTCCATCCCAGAGACCCAGGCCATGTCTGAATATGTTGCAGAGAATCTGGAGAGAGGTTTCATCCGGAAATCCGCATCGCCTGCAGGGGAAGGGTTCTATTTCCGTTGCCAGAAAGGATGGTACCCTAAGACCCTGCATCGACTATCGAGGTTTAAACGCGGTTACTATTAAAAATTGATACCCCTTAATATCTGAGCTATTCGATAGGTTGAAGGGTGCCTCCATTTTCACCAAGTTGGATCTCAGAGGCGCATACAATCTCATTCGAATACGGGAGGGTGACGAATGGAAGACTGCATTCAACACTAGAGACGGGCATTAGGAATACCTGGTGATGCCTTTTGGATTGTGTAATGCTCCAGCCGTGTTTCAAAACTTTGTCAATGAAATCTTCAGAGATCTGCTGTACCAGTTTGTCATCTATCTGGATGACATTCTGATCTTTTCTGAAAATCTGCTCGTCCACAGAAACCATGTCTGCACTGTACTTCAGCGTCTTAGAGAGAACAATCTCTATGCCAAGCTGGAGAAATGTTCCTTTGAATGTTCTCAGGTCCTGTTTCTGGGGTGCTTTGTCTCATGTTCGGGTCTTCGTATGGATCCTGGGAAGGTCTTGGCTATTACCAACTGGCCTCTTCCTGCTAGCCTCAAGGCCACACAGCGCTTTCTTGGCTTCACAAATTATTATAGGCAGTTCATAAGGAATTACTCTTCCATTGCCACGCCTATTAACGCTTTGACCAAGAAGGGTGCGAATGCCAAAGACTGGCTTCCCGAAGCTGTCTCTGCATTTCACGACCTGAAACAGGCCTTTGTTTCTGGACCTCTCTTGAGGAGACCAAATCCTGGGGATGCATTTTTTATTGAAGTGGACGCTTCCTCAATGGGGGTGGGAGCTGTGCTTCTTCAATTCTTTGAGAAGAGACGTCAACCATGTGCGTTCTTCTCCAAAAAAAAATCTCAGGCAGAGAGGAATTATGCCATCGGTGATCGGGAACTTCTTGCAATTAAATTGGCGTTAGAGGAGTGGCGTCATCTCTTGGAGGGTTCCCCTCACTCCATAATGATCTTTACTGTTCACAAGAATATACAGTATCTACAGAATGCTAAACGTCTGAATCCTAGACAGGCCAGGTGAAGTCTCTTCTTTGCCCGTTTTAATTTCACGATTATCTACAAACCTGGTTCCTGCAACAGTCGGGCTGATGCGCTCTCTAGGTCATTTGAAACTTTGGACGAGGAGTCCGCCCCTGAACCTGAGCCGATCATTCCAACCTCGTGCATTGTTGCCCACTCTACCACCCTGAAGTCAAAAATTCCGCCTGGTAAGACCTTTGTCCCCACTAGTGATGAGCCGAACACCCCCGGGTTCGGTTCGCACCAGAACCCGCGAACGGACCGAAAGTTCATACGAACATTAGAACCCTATTAAATACAATGGATGCGAACGTTCGAATTCTAAAGTGCTAATTATAACGACTATTATGCATGTTATTGTCCTAAAAAGGGTTTGAGAACCCGGGTTCTGCACCAGGGGACATGTATCAATGCAAAAAGAAGTTTTAAAAACGGTCGTTTTTCGGGAGCAGTCATTTTAATGATGCATAAAGTGAAAAAAAAAAAGTCAAATATTCCTTTAAATATCGTACCTGGGGGGTGTCTAAAGTATGCCTGTGAAGTGCCACGTGTTTCCCGTGTTTAGAACTGTCCCTGCACAAAATGACACTTCTAAAGGAAAAAAAAGCCATTTAAAACTGCTTGCGGCTTTAATGTAATGTCTGGTCCCGGTAATATGGATGAAAATCTTTAAGAAAAATGGCATAGCTACCCCATGACCCCCCCCCCCCCTACCCCAGCCCATTACCAGCCCCTTTGAGTCTTGTATGGATATTAAGGAGGACCCCGCACATAAAATAAAAAAGGCCCTATATACTCTGAACAGCCGTATACAGGCGGTGCATACAAGACAGGGACTGTAGGTTTGTTCTTATGTAGAATCTGTTTGTAATTTTGAACAGGTACATTGTTTAAGTGTAGCTCCAGCCCAAAAATCTATTTTTAAACTTTTTGGAAAACATAGGTAAGGGTTATCACCCCTGTAACATTTGTTTTGCTGTCTGTGCCCCTGTTCAGAACATTTCACCTCACTTTCCGTCCCAATGACAACTGTTTTTGAAATGTGGTGTTTTTCTTGAAACAAGGATTGGTGATAAAGCATCAGTACAGAGGAGACACCTTTCTCCCATATTAATTCTTACAGGAGAGAATTTTCCTTCCAAGGGGTAGATTTCCTCTCACTTCCTGTTGTCTTCTTGCGTTTGCAAGTAGGAGTCGTTTGTAAGTTGGATGTTTGAAAGTAGGGACCTGCCGTATATACTCTGCAGAAATAGGCCCCTTAGTTGTTGGTGTTGGCACAACACTGTAAGCACTCACAGTTACTCTTGGTTGGTGCTGGAACGCCCTGCTGTCAACTATTATATCAGGAATTGTAATTACATATAATTGTTGAACAGTGGTAGTAAAAATTGGGCCTTTGATGGTGGTGCTGGTGCCACAACACTGTAAGCCCTGACAGTTACTCTTGGTGGGTGCAGCAATGGGCCCTGCTGTGAATTATTAGATCAAGAATTGTAATTGCATGCCCCTGTTGAACAGGGGCTGAAAAATTGGGCCTTTCGTGGTGGTGGTGGTGGTGGTGGTGGTGTTGCCACAACACTGTAAGCCCTCAGAGTTACTCTTGGTGGGTGCAGGAATGGGCCCTGCTGTGAATTATTAGATCAAGAATTGTAATTACATGCCCCTTTTGAACAGGGGCTGAAAAATTGGGCCTTTCGTGGTGGTGGTGGTGGTGGCGTTGCCACAACACTGTAAGCCCTCAGAGTTACTCTTGGTGGGTGCAGCAATGGGCCCTGCTGTGAATTATTAGATCAAGAATTGTAATTACATGCCCCTGTTGAACAGGGGCTGAAAAATTGGGCCTTAGGCACTGGTGGCACAACACTACAACCCCTCACAGATACTGTACTTGGAGCACAGCAATGAGCCCTGTTGCAAAGTATTGCTTCAAAAATTGTAATGACACGCCCCTGTTAAACAGGGGCTGAAAAATTGGGCCTTAGGCACTGGTGGCACAACACTCCAACCCCTCACAGATACTGTACTTGGAGCACAGCAATGAGCCCTATGGCAAATTATTGCTAAAAAAATTGTAATTACACGCCCCTGTAAAACAGGGGCTGAAAAATTGGGCCTTAGCCACTGGTGGCGGCACCCATAAACAAAAATGATCTTCCAAGCTATCATCATCAATCGTATCATTGAGGACTCGGAGGAGGAGGATAGCCAGTCAACATAACAGCACAGGCACTCAGCATCAGCATCAGTCTTGAAGGGATGTGACATGTTAAAATCAATTAGTCTGTTATATCAGCATCAGGTGTGTGGTAGCTGGTGGTGATCCAAGACTGGTTCATCTTGATGAAAGTCAGTCGATCAACCGAGTCGGTGGACAGGCGCACCCTGTGATCCGTGACAAATCCTCCAGCAGCACTGAATGTGCGTTCCGAAAGAACGCTGGATGCAGGACAGGCCAGTAGCTCAATTGCATACTGTGCAAGCTCTGGCCAGTGATCCATCCTCAAGACCCAGTAAGCCAGAGGATTTTCGGTGGGGAAGGTGTCCAAGTCTGACCTTGCCCCTAGATATTCCTGCACCATGTTTATCAGACGCTGGCGATGGTTGCTGGAACCGATCATACTTTGGGGCTGCGGACTAAAGAATTGTCTGAACGCATCGGTCAGACGGCCACCTTCCCCACCGCTCCTTCTTTGACTGGCCGAAGCCTCAGCAACTCGTTGTCCAGGACCAGGAGTTTGTAACCTCCCAGTCTCTGGGAACGCGTTGCACAGACCTTTCTGCAAGGCCTCCCGGAGTTGTCTCATCCTCTGCTCCCTCTGCGACGGTAACATAAGGTCCGCAACCTTACCCTTGTACCGTGGATCAAGGAGAGTGGCCAGCCAGTAATGGTCCCTCTCCTTGATCCGAAGAATACGAGGATCCTTCCGCAGACTTTGCAGGATCAGGGAGGCCATGCAGCGTAGGTTTGCTGAGGCATTCGGTCCGGAGTCCTCTGGGTCACTAAGGACGACATGATCCGCAGCCACCTCCTCCCAGCCACGTACAAGTCCACTGGTTTCTTGGGACTGTAAATCATCCCTAAAAGACTGCTGCTGATGATGCTGAGTGCCAGCCTCCACCTCCATGCTGACACAATCCTCCTCCTCCTCCTCTTCCTGTGCGATGGGTGGGACAGAAGGAACACTGTCTGGGTAAAGGGGGCCTTGAGAGGCAAGGAAGTCCTCCTCTTCCTGCCTCTGTTCTGCCTCAAGTGCCCTGTCCATTATTCCACGCAGCGTGTGCTCCAACAGGTGGACAAGAGGTACAGTGTCACTGATGCATGCACTGTCACTGCTCACCATCCTCGTGGCCTCCTCAAATGGTGCCAGGACAGTGCATGCATCCCTGATCATGCCCCACTGGCGTGGAGAAAAAAAACCAAGCTCCCCTGACCCTGTCCTGGTGCCGTAGTCGCACAGGTACTCATTGATGGCCCTCTGCTGCGTGTGCAGCCGCTGCAGCATGGCCAACGTTGAGTTCCACCTGGTGGGCATGTCACATATAAGGCGGTTCTTGGGCAGGTTCAACTCCTTTTGCAGCTCAGCCAGGCGAGCACTGGCATTATAAGATCTGCGGAAATGCACACAGACTTTCCTGGCCTGCCTCAGGACATCCTGTAAGCCCGGGTACCTGCCCAAGAACCGCTGCACCACCAGGTTAAGGACGTGAGCCACACAGGGCACATGGGTCAGTTGTCCCTGTCGGAGGGCGGAGAGGAGGTTGGTGCCATTGTCGCAAACCACCATTCCTGGCTTAAGCTGGCGTGGCGTCAACCACCTCTCGGCCTGGCCCTGCAGAGCAGACAGGACCTCTGCCCCAGTGTGGCTTCTGTCCCCCAAACACACCAGCGCAAGCACGGCATGGCATCTTTTTGCCTGCGTACTTGCGTAGCCCCTTGAACGGCTACGGAGCACCGCTGGTTCAGAGGACAAACCACAGGAAGAGGCCATGGAGGAAGAAGAAGAGGAGGGGGTGGAGGAGAGAGGTGTGTCACAACCAGTAGTAGCATTTTGGAGGCGTGGCGGTGGAACAACCTCCAACACTACTGCACCTTGTCCTGCATCCTTCCCAGCTGCCAAAAGAGTGACCCAATGGGCCGTGAAAGAAAGGTAACGTCCCTGTCCATGCCTGCTGGACCATGAGTCAGCGGTAATATGCACCTTACCGCTGACCGCCCTGTCCAGCGAGGCCAAGACATTGCCTTCCAACTGCCGGTAGAGAGCCGGAATAGCCTTCCGTGAGAAAAAGTGGCGTTTGGGAACCTGCCACTGAGGAACCGCACATTGCACAAACTCACGGAAGGGGGCCGAGTCTACCAACTGAAAAGGCAGCAGTTGAAGCGCTAGCAATTTAGCCAAGCTAGCATTCAACCGCTGGGCATGTGGATGGCTGGGAGTGAACTTCTTTCGACGGTCCAGCAGCTGGGGCAGGGAAATTTGCCTGCTAGAATCGGACGTCTGTGTACTGCTAGCAGAGTGGCCGCAACTACTTGGCTGTGACACACCTAATTCTACACCTTCATTCCTCTCAGTGCATGTTTCAGACAGGACTGAAGTTATAGTGGGGTTGGAGATCCCAGCTGATGCGGTGCAAGGAGAGGTCCGCTTTGTTCTTTGGTGTGGGTCTTTGAGGTAGGCTTGCCAACGAGCTGCATGGCAGGTCAACATATGTCTGGTCAGGCATGTGGTACCCAAGCGGCTGATGTTTTGGCCACGCGATATACGCTTGAGACATATGTTGCAAACAGCAGCTGTGCGATCTGATGCACTAGCCTCAAAAAAGGCCCACACCAAAGAACTTTTTGAATGACGGGCAGAGGCAGCGCCCTGCACAGGCGGAGCTCTGCGGTGTGATTCCGTCGGTGTACTGCCCTTACGCTGGCCACCAAAGGGCATCCTGCCTCGTTGGAGATGTGCCTCCTCCTCATCCTCCTCCTCCTCCTCTCTCCTATTAGGCACCCACGTGGAGTCAGTGACCTCATCATCCCCTCCCTCCTCATCACTGGAGCCAATCTGGCAGTATGCTGCAGCTGCTGGAACATGACTGCCAGATTGGTGTCCTTCTTGAGCATCCCCTCTGTCTGCTCTCACGCTACTGCCTTCCTCTAGCTGGGTTTCATCATCAGACCCTTCGAAACGCTGGGCATCCTCCTGGAGCATGTACCCAACACTGTGCTCAAACAGTTCGGGGGACTCCTCAGGAGGAGGGCATGGTGGGTCTAGGGAAGGAGTGACTGATGATGAGTCTGACATTGATACCAGGGAAGAGGACGCTTTGGCAGCTGCTTTGCCAGTACCCTGAGCCTGGGTGAGAGAGGATGAGGAGGAGGAGGAGGGCTTGGTCATCCACTCTACCAAGTCTTCGGCATGATGTGGCTCAACATGTCCAGCTGCCGAAAAGAAGGACAAGCGTGTCCCATGGCCATGTGCTGATGACAATGCACCGCGTCCACGACCAGCACTGTTGCCCCCAGACACAGAGCCTGCTTGCCCTCTTTTATTGCCTCCTGACTGTCTGCCTCTCCTTGTTTGCCTTCCAGACATTCTAATAGATGGCCTGCAGGGAGATGGGAAAAAAGCAATCAGGGCTACCTTCAGGTGTCCTTCTCTGTCCCTTTACATAAGGATTTCTAAATATGGTTGAGGATGATTGCTTTCGCACAGAATAGCACAACGACAACTTCCCTGACTGTCCAAAAAACAAGGATTTCAAAGATGGTTGATGAGGAATGCTTTAGCACAGTATAGCACAAGGAGAATTTCCCTCACTGTCCTTCCCTGTCCCTAGAAACAAGGATTATCACAGTGAAAGAAACTGACACTCTTCCTACCTATAGTTTTCTGTCCCTAGAAAAAATGTTTTTTTAAAGACGGTTGATGATCAATGCTTTAGCACACTATAGCACAAGGAGAATTTCCCTCACTGTCCTTCCCTGTCCCTAGAAACAAGGATTATCACAGTGAAAGAAACTGACACTCTTCCTACCTATAGTTTTCTGTCCCTAGAAAAAATGTTTTTTTAAAGACGGTTGATGATCAATGCTTTAGCACACTATAGCACAAGTAGAATTTCCCTCACTGTCCTTCCCTGTCCCTAGAAACAAGGATTATCACAGTGAAAGAAACTGACACTCTTCCTACCTATAGTTTTCTGTCCCTAGAAAAAATGTTTTTTTAAAACTGATTGATGATCAATGCTTTAGCACACTATAGCACAAGTAGAATTTCCCTCACTGTCCTTCCCTGTCCCTAGAAACAAGGATTATCACAGTGAAAAAAACTGACACTCTTCCTACCTATAGTTTTCTGTCCCTAGAAAAAATGTTTTTTTAAAGACGGTTGATGATCAATGCTTTAGCACACTATAGCACAAGGAGAATTTCCCTCACTGTCCTTCCCTGTCCCTAGAAACAAGGATTATCACAGTGAAAGAAACTGACACTCTTCCTACCTATAGTTTTCTGTCCCTAGAAAAAATGTTTTTTTAAAGACGGTTGATGATCAATGCTTTAGCACACTATAGCACAAGGAGAATTTCCCTCACTGTCCTTCCCTGTCCCTAGAAACAAGGATTATCACAGTGAAAGAAACTGACACTCTTCCTACCTATAGTTTTCTGTCCCTAGAAAAAATGTTTTTTTAAAGACGGTTGATGATCAATGCTTTAGCACACTATAGCACAAGTAGAATTTCCCTCACTGTCCTTCCCTGTCCCTAGAAACAAGGATTATCACAGTGAAAGAAACTGACACTCTTCCTACCTATAGTTTTCTGTCCCTAGAAAAAATGTTTTTTTAAAGCCGATTGATGATCAATGCTTTAGCACACTATAGCACAAGGAGAATTTCCCTCACTGTCCTTCCCTGTCCCTAGAAACAAGGATTATCACAGTGAAAGAAACTGACACTCTTCCTACCTATAGTTTTCTGTCCCTAGAAATTTTTTTTTTTTAAAGATGGTTGATGATCAATGCTTTAGCACACTATAGCACAAGGAGAATTTCCCTCACTGTCCTTCCCTGTCCCTAGAAACAAGGATTATCACAGTAAAACACACTGACACTCTCCCTACCTATAGTTTTCTGTCCCTAGAAAAAATGATTTTTTAAAGATGGTTGATGATCAATGCTTTAGCACACTATAGCACAAGGAGAATTTCCCTCACTGTCCTTCCCTGTCCCTAGAAACAAGGATTCGCACAGTAAAACACACTGACACTCTCCCTACCTATCCTTCTCTTTCCCTAAACTAAAGGAATCCAGGTTAAGCAAGAAAAAAAATGTCACTGTCCCTGCCTATGCTTCTCTTTCCCTGCTCCGGAACACACTACACTAGGCCGCCGTGCTGGCGGCCTTTTATAGTGTGGGGCGTGTACTAAACACCCTCAGCAATAATTGGCCACAGGCATCCTGCCTGTGGCCAATCATTGCTCTCCTCGCTGCCGGCGCTGTGATTGGCCAAGCATGCGGGGTCACAGTGCATGCTTGGCCAATCACAGCGCCTGGATGACACTGCGATGGCGTAGTGCATTGTGGGCCGTTCGCGTCACTCGAATTAGGCGCGAACGGCCCAAATCGTTCGATCTTCGTCGAACGATCGAACAGCCGATGTTCGAGTCGAACGTATGTTCGACTCGAACACCGAGCTCATCCCTAGTCCCCACTGAGCTAAGAGCTAAGATCCTTCGTTGGGGGCATGATTCCAAGGTGGCAGGTCATTCTGGATTCCTCTGATCCTTCTTACTCATCACTCATCTCTACTGGTGGTCTAATCTCCGCTCAGATGTCAAAGACTACGTTAAGGCTTTTCATGTCTGTGCTCAGTCTAAATCCTCCACACAAGCTCCTGCTGGTCTCCTCATGCCCTTGCCCATTCCTAAGGAGCCCTGGGCTCACATTGCCATGGATTTTATCACCGACCTCCCACTGTCTGAGAACAATACAGTAATTTGGGTGGTAATCGATCGGTTCTCCAAGATGGCTCATTTTGCTCCTCTTCCTGGTCTTCCTTCTGCTCCTGCCTTGGTTCCCATTTTTATTCTAGAAATTTTCTGCCTCCATGGGGTTCCTTCTCATATTGTTTCCGACAGGGGAGTCCAATTTACGTCTCGTTTTTAGAGAGCCTTTTGCAAATCCCTCAATATTGTCTTGGATCTTTCCTCTTCTTACCATACTCAATCCAATGGACAGACTGAGAGGGTTAATCAGGAGTTAGAGGTCTTTCTTCGCACCTTTGTATCTTCTCATCATGACGATTGGTCCTCTCTACTCCGGTGGGCAGAATTCTCCCATAACAATCATGTGAATACCAGTTCGCAGAAGACACCCTTTTTCACAGTTTATGGAAAACACAAAACACCCTCAACTTCCTCTTCCCATGATCTGTTCTCCAGATTTTCCAGCTTTGGCTTCGGTTCAGGAGTCTCTCAATTCCGTTTGGGGTGACGTTCATGATTCCCTCCGGGCAGCTGCTGAAAAATTCAAAGGCTTTGCTGACCGTCGCAGGTGTAAACCGCCTTCTTTTCAGCCAGGGTACAAAGTCTGGCTCTCCACCAGGAACATCAAGCTCCGAGTTCCTTCTCTGAAGTTTGCTCCACGATTCATTGGTCCATACACTGTAACCGCTAAACTGAATCTGGTTTGTTTTAAACTCCAGATTCCTAAGAGCCTTAAAATCACTAACTCCTTCCATGTTGCCCTTCTAAAGCCTTTAGTCCTCAATAAATTCTCCCGTCCTCTCCCTACCGTGGCGCCTGTCTCTGAGGATAATCAGGAGTACGAGGTCAGTCAAATTCTGGACTCCCGACTCTGTAAAGGCGTTTTTCAGTACCTCGTTCATTGGAAGGGGTTTGGTCCTGAGGAGAGGTCTTGGATCGCTGCATCTGAGGTCTTTGCACCTCGTCTGTTAAAGGAGTTTCATCTGAAGTTTCCCTCTAAACCTGGGCCCAGGCGGGGAAGGGGGAGGCCTCGTAAGAGGGTGGGTACTGTCATGGATATGCACTAATGTCTGTCTGCCATCTTACCTTTCCTCCTCATGTGTTCATCTTAGAGGCCAGACCCTTTCACCTGGCTTCCTTTATAATCTCCTCCCAGCCTGACTCCACCCCAGGGCCTATCACAGAACACTATATTAACCTGTGCACTGCAAGCCTGCTTTGCTGATCAACGTGTTTGTTTAAGCATTGTGTGTTTCGGTTCCTGCCTGCCGTGTGCTACGTCTGTCTCTCTGTTACGATATTGGCTTGTTCCTGACTATCCCTGTCTGCTTGTGACCCTTGACCTTCGGCTTGTCCTTCGTTTATCCTTGTCTGCTTATGACCCTGACCTTGACCTTTCCCCTCACTATTCTTGTATCCTGTGCTGCTGCTTCCCCTCTTTCCTCCTTACCGTACGAGGCGTGAGCTAGGAGACTCTGGACCTAGCTGCAGCATAACATCCTCACCACTAGAGGCTCTGGTGAAGACCTGCTGGGTCTTAGACTCCGCGCCCTGGGGAATCTCAGCTCTAGCCTCCTGTGGATCCCGGTTGTGCTCCTCTGGTCCCGCTTTCCACAACCACCCAGTATCCTATCCGCAGCAGTCAGCCATAGGGTTCACTACCTTGTGGTGCACTCCTGACCCCCTACTGTGTGCACCTGTCATCTGGCCAAAGGTGACCTGACATAGTGAAAGAGCTAGGGGGCATTTGTGAGAGATTTGGGGGGGGATTAGTGAGAGAGCTGAGGGGGAGATTTGTGAGAGAGCTGGGGTGTGGGATTTGTGAGAGATCTGTGGGGGATTAGTGAGAGAGCTGGGGGGATTAGTGAGAGAGCTGGGGGGTAATAGTGAGAGAGCTGGGGGGTAATAGTGAGAGAGCTGGGGGGATGAGTGAGAGAGCAGGGGGGATGAGTGAGAGAGCTGGGGGGGATGAGTGAGAGAGCTGGGGGGAATAGTGAGAGATCTGGGGGGGAATAGTGAGAGAGCTGAGGGGGAATAGTGAGAGAGCTGAGGGGGAATAGTGAGAGAGCTGGGTGGGAATTATTGAGAGAGTTGGGAGGGTGGCATTGGTGAGAGAACTGGGGGGCATTTGTGAGAGATGAGAGTTCTGGGGGGGGATTTGTGAGAGAGCTGAGGGGGAGATTTGTGAGAGAGCTGGGGGGTGGGACTAGTGAGAGTGCTGGGGGGATTAGTGAGAGTGCTGGGGGTGATTAGTGAGAGAGCTGGGGGGTAATAGTGAGAGAGCTTGGGGGTAATAGTGAGAGAGCTGGGGGGATGAGTGAGAGAGTTGGGGGATGAGTGAGAGAGCTGGGGGATGAGTGAGAGAGCTGGGGGGGAATAGTGAGAGAGCTGGGGGAAGATAGTGAGAGAGCTGGGGGGGATAGTGAGAGAGCTGGGGGGGATAGTGAGAGAGCTGGGGGGGAATAGTGAGAGAGCTGAGGGGCAATAGTGAGATAGCTGAGGGGGAATAGTGAGAGAGCTGGGTGGGCATTATTGAGAGAGTTGGGAGGGTGGCATTGGTGAGAGAACTGGGGGGGCATTGGTGAGAGATGAGAGAACTGGGGGGCATTTGTGAGAGGTAAGAGACCTGGGGGGCATTTGTGAGAGGTAAGAGATCTGGGGGGCATTTGAAATCATGGTATACCTGTGTATGAGCTGGATAAAAAATGATAATTTACGAGGGCATTTAGGGGCGGGGAAACTGGTGGCGAGTAACTCTTAAGGCCTGGCGAGTAGCTCAGGACCTGAAATTTTGAGCCCTGCCTTAGTGGATGCAAATGAAAGCAATGAGGATGATAAAGAAAGCATTAAAGCCAAAATGGCAGACATGGAAGACAGGGCCAGGAGGAACAATATTAAAATACATTTGGTATAACTACATCAGTATCACCAGCAAAGCAGCTTCATTATTATCCAATTAAAGAAGATGAGAATGTGCGCTGCATTTCAACATTTTATCAATTGCTGCGCATCCAGCTTTTGTCTAATTACACCTGAGTCAAATCTGCTGTCGAAAGCACCTTACTAACCAACCCGAAAATACGCAGACAGCTCGTCTTACGAATTTTCCCTTCTGATTTTCGTATAGTGTGTACGAGGCCTAACAGATAGAGTCCAGAGCTGATCTGACAGCTAAATTAGTTACTTATTTTTAGTGTTGAATATGCCCCTCAGTGGTAAGTATGTCCTGTTTGACTGAAATAATGAAAAATTTAAATTGGTCCTAGAAATTTTTAAAGTGGCAGTCATTAAAAATCCACCATCTGAACTGTCACACCTCTCAAGAGAAATTTTCTGCTAAAGTCTGCTGGGAAATTGATACTTCCAAGAATATCAATCTGCTTGGTCACCCACAGTGCTCAGTGGTTCTTCCCGCCAACCCTCATGACTCAGTATTTTACGTCTTATTTTATTGCCAATCCCCCAGAATGTATTATTTTTTTTCTATTTCAAGTGTTTATATTGTGCAATGTTTACATTATGCTTTACAGGGTCCATAGAAGTATTCATATAAGTCAGGGGTCCTCAAACTTTTTAAACAGGGGGCCAGTTCATGGTCCCTCAGACTGTTGGGAGGCCGGACTATAGTTTAAAAAAATATGAACAAATTCCTACGCACATATCTTATTTGTAGTGCAAAAAAACAGGAAAAAACTATTTAATATTTAAAATAAAAAACAATTTTAATCAACATAAACTTATTAGTATTTCAGAGACTCCCCTCATCACAGATCCCCCTCTCCCATCACAGAACCCTCTCTGCATCACAGAACCCCCTCATCACAGAACCTCTCCATCACAGATCCCCCATCACAGATTCCCCCCATCAAAAATCCCCCATGTAAGGTCATCCATCACAAAGCCCCCCATAAAAGATCCCCCATCACAGACCCCCCATCACAAATCTCCCTATCACAAAGCCCCCCAACACAAACTCCTCTCCATCACAAAGCCCCCCGTAACAGACACCCCCATCACAGAGCCCCCCATAACAGATCCCACATAACAGACTCCCCCCTCACAGATCCCCCCATAAGATTCCCCCCATAACAGACTCCCCCATCACAGACTCCCCCCCATCACAGTGTTCCTCCAACCACAATAGAAATATGTGTATTCCAGAAAGTTTAACAATCAGCAGATAAAGATACTCCAAACACCTGGTGTTAGCGCTTCAATCATCCCGGCACCATGGTTGTTATGGTGTCAGGGTGATTGAAGCGCATTATTTCTATTATTACATTGTAATATAAAATTAAATAGTTCAAGTCACCATAATGCAGAATCAGAATCAGTCGGAGCTCTGATGTCAATGTCCCCAGCCAGCGGAGTGCTTCCTTACATCTCAGGTGTCACTGTCCCCAGCCAGCGGAGTGCTTCCTTACATCTCAGGTGTCACTGTCCCCAGCCAGCGGAGTGCTTCTTTACATCTCAGGTGTCACTGTCTCCAGCGGAGTGCTTCATTACATCTCAGGTGTCACTATCCCCAGCAGAGTGCTTCCTTACATCTCAGGTGTCACTGTCCCCAGCGGAGTGCTTCCTTACATCTCAGGTGTTACTGTCCCCAGCGGAGTGCTTCCTTACATCTCAGGAGTCACTGCCCCAGCGGAGTGCTTCTTTACATCTCAGGTGTCACTGTCCCCAGTGGAGTGCTTCCTTACATCTCAGGTGTTACTGTCCCCAGCGAAGTGCTTCCTTACATCTCAGGTGTCACTGTCCCCAGCGGAGTGCTTCCTTACATCTCAGGTGTCACTGTCCCCAGCTAGCGGAGTGCTTCCTTACATCTCAGTTGTCACCCCCCATTAGAGCCCTTCTATATCCCAGCAGCAGTGTCTCCGCCGCCATTACAGAAGGCTGAGGGGGATCAAATTAGATGCAGCCATTTTCAAGAAGACCACAGACGAGTTATTAACAAGAAGGGAGCCTACCGAGTGGCTACAATAGAAATGGAGCTGCGGCGCCGCCCACCCGCCACTCCTTTCCACAACAGGTCACAGATGACAGACAGGCCAGGGGCGGGGGGTGGGCGGTGCCGCAGCTCCATTTTTATAGTAGCCACTCGGCAGGCTCCCTTCTTGTTAATAACTCGTCTGTGGTCTTCTTGAAAATGGCCACAGGTGGAGACATTACCTCCGCCGGGCAGACCTCTAGTGGCGGCAGCGAAAAATTGTAAAAAAAAAGGTCAGGGGAGGGGGATTGCTGCAATGTTAAAGGGGCAGTCCGCGGGTCGGGTAAATCACACTGGTGGGCCGTATGCGGCCCGCGGGCCGTAGTTTGAGGACCCCTGATATAAGTCGTATTTATAACACTTGCGTAGTCTTCACATTACAGATACACTATGGGGGTTATTTACGAAAGGCAAATCCACTTTGCACTACAAGTGCAAACTACAAGTGCAAAGTGCACTGAAAGTGCAGTCGCTGTAAATTTGAGGGGGAGATCTGAAATGAGGGGAAGCTCTGCTGATTTTATCATCCAATCACATGCAAGCTAAAATGCTGTTTTTTATTTTCCTTGCATGTCCCTCTTGGATCTACAGCGACTGCACTTCCAAGTGCACTTTCAGTGCAATTTCAAGTGCACTTTGCACTTGTAGTTTGCACTTGTAGTGCAAGGTGGATTTGCCTTTAGTAAATAACCCCCTATGTCATGATTGCTTTAATAAACTTATTAGAGAATAAGAGCATATGCCATTCACTAAGTGACAGATATGCTAGCAATCCACTGAGTGACGAATACGTAAGTGATTTTCAAGGTCCTGTAATGGTAGATCTTGTGGGAATGCCAAGGGAGGGTGGTTGTCTGTTAAGAAAGATTTGATGGAGAAAAAAATGTAAGGGACTTTTAACGTCCTGGAAAAAGTCATAAAGTGCATACAGTATGATAAAAATTTACATTTTTATTTAGACAATCAAAAAATGGTATGCAGCCAAGTATAACAAGAGACACATAGTAAAATACTACATCACCATGATCATATTCCCCATAGCTTTGCCATGCTTGGGATCGCATACAAATAGACTGTGCACTTTGCAGTTGCTCCAAAGCTTAGTAAATAAGGTAAAGCTTCACTTTGCAAATACCCAATCACGTTCAATTAAAATAGAAAAAAACCCCAGCATTTTTGCTTGCACACGATTGGATGATAGAAGTCAGCAGAGCTTCTGCTCATTTACTAAGCTCTGGAGCAACTAAATTTACCAAATACACACTCTATTTGCCTTTAGTAAATCAACCCCAAAGTTTCACATATATTCACTTTGTTTGAAGTGCTCTTCTGGGCATTTATTTCCAGTGGACTATTTGGAGCTGATTACATTTCCTTTATACATAGATCTTTGGGATAGTGTTCTGTGGTACCTGGCAGCTCCTCCTTTTGTTTCCACCTTGTTAATGCTGACTTCCACATTATTGCATATGGATGATTTTGATCATGTTTTATTTTTTCTATTATAGGTATATATTAGATTGTTTACCAATCATTAGCCATCATTAACTCCCAAGGAAGTTGGAAATCAATGAAACGCGAAACAAAATGAGTCCTTTGCTCATCTCAAATAATGTTGCGATTATGTCATAAATGAACCTTTAGAAGACAGTGTTCTCATTATTTAGAATAATAGATCAGCAATGTGGGAAATATGAACATGGTGGTGTAGTATTTTACTATGTGTGTTTTGTTCTATTGGGCTTATGCATGTACTAGTTTACGACTGAAAATTAAAACTACCACTTTTTCTTCTCCCATATATTGTTTATACTTGGGATAAGGATACCATTAGACACATTGGGATTGATTTGCTAAAACTGGAGATTGCAAAATCTAGAGCAACTCTGCATAGAAACCAATCCGATTCCAGATTTTTTTTTGTTTAAGCTTAAAGCGGTTGTCCCATAACATTTTTTATTTTTTTTGTCACCTGTAAGGCAAAAGGCATAATGAGCTAGTATGCACCGCATACTTACCTTAGAACAAGGCTTGGTAACTTACCTGGTACACGCCAAGGAAGATGACATGTTGCCTCGGCGTGTCTTCAGGGTATCGCGGCTCCAGCGCTGTGAATGGCTGGAGCCGCGATGTCGTCACTCCCGCGCATGTGTGCGGGAGACTTCTTTCCGGCAAGGTCCGGCGTCTGCTGGGCCTTCAGCCGAGAATCCCCTGTGCGCATGCGCCGCTGCAGTTAGCAGCTCAGTTCAAGGGGAATATCTCCTAAACCGTAAAGGTTTATAGCCTTATTATAGGCTTAACTGTAGGTAAAAATTCCAAAAATTACTATACAACCGCTTTAATTGAACAACCTGAAGTTAGAAGCTGATTGGCTACCATGCACAGCTGCACCAGATTTTGCACTCTCCAGTTTTAGTAAATCAACCCCATTAAAGAACCCCAAGTCTATATACATTCTTTTTGATCAAAGATGGATTTGTTTACTAAAGATGGCCATTAGGGATGAGCTTCGAGTTCGAGTCAAACTCATGTTCGACTCGAACATTGTCTGTTCGCCCGTTCGCCGAACAACGAACAATTTGGGGTGTTCACGGCAAATTCGAAAAGTCTATGGGAGAAATCTAAAGTGCTAATTATAAAGGCTTATATGCAAGTTATTGTCCTAAAAAGTGTTTGGGGACCTGGGTCCTGCCCCAGGGGACATGTATCAATGCAAAAAAAAGTTTTAAAAACGGACGTTTTTTTAGGAGCAGTGATTTTAATAATGCTTAAAGTGAAACAGTAAAAGTGAAATATTCCTTTAAATTTCGTACCTGGGGGGTGTGTATGATATGCATGTAAAGTCGTGCATGTTTCCCGTGCTTAGAACTGTCCCTGCACAAAGTGTAATTTTTTAAGGAAAAAAAGTAATTTAAAACTCACTCGCGGCTATTAATGAATTGTCGGCTTTTATCAATACATAGAAAAGTCATTGATAAAAAAAAAAAAAAACGTGGGGGTTCCCCCAAATTCAATTACCAGGCCCTTCAGGTCTGGAATGGATATTAAGGGGAATCCCGCCGCAAATTAAAAAAAAAAATGGCGTGCGGTTCCCCCTAAATATCCATACCAGGCCCTTCAGATCTGGCATGGATTTTAAGGGGAACTCCACCCCAAATTTAAGAAAAAATGGCGTGGAGTCCCCCCAAAAATCCATACCAGACCCTTATCTGAGCACGCAACCTGGACGGCCGCAGGGGAAGAGGGGGGGACGGGAGAGCGGGCCCCCCTCCCTCCTGAACCGTACCAGGCCACATGCCCTCAACATGGGGAGGATGTCCCCATGTTGATTGGGACAAGGGCCTCATCCCCACAACCCTTGCCCGGTGGTTGTGGGGTCTGCGGGCGGGGGGCTTATCGGAATCTGGAAGACCCCTTTATACATGTATTACACAGCGAACGAAATTCCCCATTAGGTCCGCCCCCTTGGTATGTCAATACATGAATAGACCCGCCCCTTCTCACGTTCCGCATCTGGTCCGCTGAGCGGACCTGATGGGGAACTTTAGAAGGGGCGGGTCTATACATTTAAAACACTGCGGAGGAAGTTCCCCATCAGGTCCGTTCAGGCACAACCAATGACGGACAGCGCTGGACATCGGGATCGCCGCGGGACACTGGATTTCACCGCTGGAATGTTTTTTTTTTTAATAAAGGACTTTTCCAAGGTGTTTGTGTGTTTTTTTTTACATTTTTGACACTTTCTTTGTGAAATGGTAGGGGTACAATGTACCCCTTACCAATTCACATGGGGGGGGGGCCGGGATCTGGGGGTCCCCTTTGTTAAAGGGGTCTTCCAGATTCCGATAAGCCCCCTGCCCGCAGACCCCCACAACCACCCGGCAAGGGTTGTGGGGATGAGGCCCTTGTCCCCATCAACATGGGGACATCCTCCCCATGTTGAGGGCATGTGGCCTGGTACGGTTCAGGAGGGAGGGGGGCCGCTCTCTCTCGTCCCTCCCTTTTCCCCTGCGGCCGGCCAGGTTGCGTGCTCGGATAAGGGTCTGGTATGGATTTTTGGGGGGACTCCACGCCATTTTTTGTTAAATTTGGGGTGGAGTTCCCCTTAAAATCTATGCCAGATCTGAAGGGCCTGGTATGGATATTTAGGGGGAACTGCACGCCATTTTATTTTTTAATTTGCGACGGGGTTCCTCTTAATATCCATTCCAGACTTGAAGGGCCTGGTAATTGAATTCTGGGGGACCCCCACGCTTTTTTTTATTTTTTATCAATGACTTTTCTATGTATTGCCGGGAGCCGACAATTCATTAATAGCCGCGAGTGAGTTTTGAGCTTTGTGCAGGGACAGTTCTAAGCACGGGAAACATGCGTCACTTTACATGCATATCATACACACCCCCCAGGTACGAAATTTAAAGGAAAATTTCACTTTTATTTTTTCATTTTAAGCATTATTAAAATCACCGCTCCCGTAAAAACGTCTATTTTTAAAACCTTTTTTTGCATTGATACATGTCCCCTGGGGCAGGACCTGGGTCCCCAAATACTTTTTAGGACAATAACTTGCATATTAGCCTTTATAATTAGCACTTTAGATTTCGAACGTTTGAGTCCATTGTATTTAATAGGGTTCTAAAGTTCACACGAACATTCTGTCTGTTCGCAGGTTTTGGTGCGAACCGAACAGGGGGGTGTTCGGTTCATCCCTGATGGCCATACACTGGTTGATTTGTAAAAGAACTTTCATATAAAAAATCTTGTCACTACATTCAATATTGCCATCAAAGACTTGATGCACTTTTAGGCTGGGTTCACACCTATACGAATTGGAAGCAGGTTTTCCCTGAATCCAATTTGCATACCAGGAAACTGTGTCCGTCTCTCTATGGAACCGGTTCACACATCTCCACAACGGCTCCAGGTGGGAATTGCACAGGAGCCCTGTGCATCTTTTGGTCCATTTCAGGTCTGAATTCAGCCCAAAATTCGGGCTGAAATTGGACAATGAATAGAGAAGTACCGGACTCCTGCTGTGAGCCGCTGCGTTCTCGAGTTTGAATCCAGCCTTAAATTTCTAATGCTTTCAACATTCAATTTTGGAATGAATGGACATTACCAAATAAAAACCACATACACTGTAAGTATTTAATTCATTACAGATCCTGCTTCTACTGTTCCCGCCTAGGTTCACACTGAATGCGGGTTTGAAATTGTGCAAGTTCAGCTGAATTCGCACAATTTCAAACCGGCATTTCGGTCTGACTTCAGGGACGATTTGAGAGACATCTGTGCGGGTTCATGCTCAGATGTCTATTAAATTCACCCTTGAAGTTGCCAAAAGTAGTCCACGCCTCTGATGATATCCATTCGGATGAAACATGTCAGGCTGGCCGATGCAAGCACGCTGAGAGGCGCGGATTTGTCTATGTCATGATGATCATTTTTTACCTGTAAGTAGAATACAATAAAATCCTATATTTACACATTACGGGCTTCACTATGCTGGCTTTTCTTCTTTACATTGGGTATAACTTCCTGTTCAGGACTGCATAACATTTCCACCTTTTATTTGAGTCCTGGAGGTCGCTCTGATGCTGGTGATGCTGGATTTTCCTGATATTGACCCATCAAGTTTGGAGAGCCTTATCTACTATTGACCCTCTGCATCTTATTATAACATCGCTTGTGTTTTCTTACCTTCTGGTAAGCAGATTGTGAGCACGTTGGTGTGGTGTGCTTTTTGTGTTTGCACACTGAAGTTTGGTGGTGGTTTCTCATCAGTTCTTACATTTACCTCATCATATGTTGATTGTTTTCCACTTGGACTGTAATTTATTCATTATTTCACTGAAGCGCTGCATTTTTGGATCACTATTTTTGATGTTTGCTTTATCAACAGACTGTGCTAGCTGCTATATTCAATTTTTCATTCTATTATTCACTGTTAGCGCAGATATTGGTTCAACCTGTTTACAAAAGTAGTGCAGGAACTACTTTTGTGAATTGGTGCGGCGCTGCAAAGTCGGCGTTGCACCGATTTGGACGGTACCGTGGCCAGTATTGGCTCAGATTTGGCATGCAATTTGACTTGTCAAATCGCATGTCAAATCGGCCCAATATGAACATGGGCTTCATCCTGTTTCTTTTATTTATTACATTTTTTGTCACTGGGGTCCAATACGATCATTTATTAGATGCTGTTAACTATTAAAATGTTTTTAAAATAAATTCTACTAGTGTATGTTCAGCTTTAAGCTTTTGTATAGTTATTTTACAGCTTCTACCAGTTAAGAACTCTTCTAAAAGTTAATTGCTCATTGGTTTGTAACACTTATGGAATAAATATCCCAGGGATAGATAGATAGATAGATAGATAGATAGATAGATAGATAGATAGATAGATAGATAGATAGATAGATAGATAGATAGACACAAGTAGAGTGTGATACATTTTCTATTTTCGCTTTTCTTCCAAAAAATGGGACAACAGCAATCAAAGTAGTGTTTTCCTATAACCGAAAAATAAACATTCCTTTGTTCTTGATTTTTTGACAAGTAAAACCAAAATGTAATAGTTAACCCAAGTGACATAAAATAAGCATGTGTATTGCCATTTTGTGTCCTGGCCCCAGGCTTTCTAATTAAGATCTATTCAATGCCAATATTAGCCTTATGAAAAGTCAACATTCTCTTTGCGACATTACATTTTGTATTGACCTAAAGCACTTTTGTAATACGTACATAACCTATACTGTTTCCCTCAGAGTGCCTTTTGCATTTTGTTCAAGAATTTTTCAAATTAAAAACTGTATCTGTGAAAATGCTGTCATATGCCAAAATAATTTTCGAATTCTGGGGAAAACTGTTATCTAATTAAGCAATATGACCTGACAAAACAGTCACCACTCTCTGTTACCTGAGGCACAGACAAAATGGCCATTGCAGAATAACAGATCCTAAAATGTCAGCTGCATTGCAGTCTTGGGAACATTCACTAGGGGATTAAAATTGATTTTACTACCTATTTAGTATTATTGCTCGAATGCAGGATTCTTCCAAAACCCTTTGCGAAAGAGTTGCTTTATTTAGGTTCTTTTCTTTTAGTTTTGTAAATGCTGTCTATGACCCATCAACCATACACAGACCTGAAGAACTATGGCTCGAAACAACCAGAAAAAAACAAATATCTGAATTGTGATTATTTTCATTAGCATGCATATCAAAATAAAGCACAACATCTGCACACCAGTCAGAAATATTTATTTGTAATGATGATGATGATGATCACTGTTCTGGTCTGTATTGTGGCAGTGTATGCAGCCCAATTAAAGCCTTAAATATATATAAAATATATAACTGCTGTAAAGGTTCATGTTTTTTCACCTTAATGCATCCTATGCATTAAGGTGAAAAAACATCTGACGATTACCGCCCCCCCCAGCCCCACCATTTTACTTACCTGAGCCCCAGGAAAGTCCTGCATCGCGAACGCGCTGGATCTTTGCCTGGGCTTCTCGGCTCTTCATTGGATAGATTGGCTCGCGCTGCTGTCAATCAAATCCAATGACGTGGGCGCCGAGTCCTGCACTCGGCGGCTATGGACGCCATAAGCAGGACCCGGGAGCGCGCCTGCATGGTAACCCCCTTGGGAGAGCGCTTCCCAGAGGGGGTTATCTGAAGCAGGGAGGAGCTGAGAGAGCCACCGGGGGACCCCAGAAAATGCCGTTCAGGGCCACTCTGTGCAAAACGAGTTGCACAGTGGAGGTAAGAATGACATGTTTGTTATTTTTT
Organism: Rana muscosa; assembly: GCA_029206835.1. NCBI lineage: Eukaryota > Metazoa > Chordata > Amphibia > Anura > Ranidae > Rana > Rana muscosa. The sequence continues at coordinate 132,956,066 of CM055120.1, forward strand.
TTTTAAATAACATGCAAACCTTTAGTATCACTTTAAGAGGTTTTGGGATCTCTTAGCATTGTGTATTTGAATGTCCAGGCTTGCAGTGACTTCTAGTCATGTGCTTTAGTCATGAATAGCAACACACTTAACCACTTAACGACCGCTCACTGTATATGTACGTCGGCAGAATGGCACTGACAGGCACAATCACGTACAGTGTACGTGATTGCCTTTGTACAGTTGGGGGGTCCGAGCGGACCCCCCTCCTATACAGTGAGCGGTCGGTATTAGTTGGGGAGCGATCCGACATGAGGGGACGGCCGTTCGATTCCGGCCACCCCCCCGCGATCGCTCCCGGCGAATGGAAATGCTTCCTCTGCTGTGTAATGTAAACACAGGCAGAGGAAGCAGGAGGAAGTGGTGTCATCTCTCATGCAGCGCTCACATATACCGAGCGCCGTACAAGAGAAGACACACAGGTCAGTGCACTAACACTACACTGACACCAGGACACATAGGCACACAAATCGCGCCCCCAGGCCCCCCCAGATCACCCCCAGCCCCCAGTCACAGTGTCACTGATTGCAGTGACCATTTATTTACTGATCACTGCAATCAGTGACATTTGTGACTGTAAAAGTGTCACTACATTTAGTTTTAGGTTCAGTGTAGCCCCCTAACCCCCCCTAATAAAGGTTTAGCCCCCTGATCACCCCCCAGATAACCCTTTCACCCACTAGCACCGCTGTCGCTAAGCGATCATTTTTCTGATCGCTGCCTTAGCGTCGGTGATGCAGATCGGTAGCCAGTAATTTTTTTTAGGATCGCCGCAGGTTTTTATAGCGTCAGGTACCCCCATAAATTATCTAATAAAGGTTTAACCCCCTTGATCGCCCCCCAGGTAACCCTTTCACCCCCTATCACCACTGTCGCTAAGCGATAATTTTTCTGATCGCTGTCTTGGCGTCGGTGATGCAGATCGGTAGCCAGTAATTTTTTTTAGGTTCGCCGCAGGTTTTTATAGCGTCAGGTACCCCCATAAATTATCTAATAAAGGTTTAACCCCCTTGATCGCCCCCCAGGTAACCCTTTCACCCCCTATCACCACTGTCGCTAAGCAATAGTTTTTCTGATCGCTGTCTTAGTGTCGGTGATGCAGATCGGTAGCCAGTAATTTTTTTTAGGTTCGCCGCAGGTTTTTATAGCGTCAGGTACCCCCATAAATTATCTAATAAAGGTTTAACCCCCTTGATCGCCCCCCAGGTAACCCTTTCACCCCCTATCACCACTGTCGCTAAGCGATCATTTTTCTGATCGCTGTCTTAGCGTCGGTAATGCAGATCGGTAGCCAGTAATTTTTTTTAGGTTCGCCGCAGGTTTTTATAGCGTCAGGTACCCCCATATATTATCTAATAAAGGTTTAACCCCCTAATTGCCCCTAGTTAACCCTTTCACCAGAGATCACCATATAAGTGTTACGGGTGACGCTGGTTAGTTAGTTTGCTTTTTATAGTGTCAGGGCACCCGCCGTATATATAACCCAATAAAGGTTTAACCCCCTGATCGCCCGGCTGGTGATATCAATTAGGTTTTAGCGTCAGAGAGGGTCTGCGTCACACCCCAGGCAGCGTCAGGTTAGTGCCAGTAACGCCAACACCCACGCGTGAAGCATACACCCCCCTTAGTGGTATAGTATCTGAACAGATCAATATCTGATCTGATCTGATCAGATCTATACTAGCGTCCCCAGCAGTTTAGGGTTCCCAAAAATGCAGTGTTAGCGGGATCAGCCCAGATACCTGCTAGCACCTGCGTTTTGCGTTTTGCGTTTTGCCCCTCCGTACAGCCCAGGCCACCCAAGTGCAGTATCGATCGATCACTGTCACTTACAAAACACAACACACATAACTGCAGCGTTCGCAGAGACAGGCCTGATCCCTGCGACTCCAGTGCTGTAGGAGGTGATTTCACCACCACAGTTAAAAAAAAAGCATATATGCCGAAGCATTGGGGCATTAGGGGCGGAGGAGCGGAGGAGCGATTTTGCTCCTAATGCCGCGTACATACGGTCGAAATTCCGACGGAGGCTTGCCCGTGGAAAAGTCCGACCATGTGTGTGCGGCATAACTTTTTTGCAGGAGGATGCCCCCATGCTTCGGCATATATAAATGGTGCATGTATGCCCATCATTAGAAGTGGGTAGATGAAGGGCGGTATTCTAATGGTGGGCATACCCACCGATCAATCTCTTTTTTCGTTCAGCCAACTGGCTGTATGAAAAAAAAAGATTACAATACATGTCCAACAAGGACCAGCAACGTACTGGTATGTTGCTGGACTTTGAATGTTTATACCAGAATGATGCCTGCGGGTTTAGGTATCATCTTGGTATCATTCTTTTCAGCCAGCGGCCGGCTTTCATGTAAAAGCAATCCTAGTGGCTAATTAGCCTCTGGACTGCTTTTACAAGCAGTGGGAGGGAATGCCCCCCCCCTGGATATAAAAAGCGCCATTGGGAAATTGGGAAAGCATTTTATCACACCGATCTTGGTGTGGTCAGATGCTTTGAGGGCAGAGGAAAGATCTAGGGTCTAGAAGACCCCAGTTTTTTCAAAAAAAGAGTACCTGTCACTACCTATTGCTATCATAGGGGATATTTACATTCCCTGAGATAACAATAAAAATGATAAAAAAAATAAAATATGGAAGGAACAATTTAAAAATAAAATAAAAAAGCAAAATTAATAATAAAAAAAAATGGTCCGGGGCTTAAGTGGTTAAAGCAGAGTTCCACCCAAAAATGGAACTTCCGCTTTTCAGGGACCCTCCCCCCCTCCGGTGACACATTTGGCACATTTCAGACGGGAGGGGGGTGCAGATACCTGTCTAAGACAGGTATTTGCACCCACTTCCGGGAATAGACTCCCGTGGGAGACTACGCCACTTCCCATCCCCCCCGCTGTCTCCTGGGAAACACACTGGTCCCAGGAGAGAGCGGGGACCAGTGACGGCGCGCCGCGCTACTCGCCCATGCGCAGTAGGGAACCGGGCAGTGAAGCGCAAGGCTTCACTTCCTGATTCCGTAACTGAGCATGGCGGGGGCAGCATCCGAGGACCGAGCGATTGCTCAGACTTGTCTGCTGACATCGTGGGTGCGCTGGACAGGTAAGTGTCCATTTTTTTTAAAAGTCAGCAGCTGCAGTATTTGTAGCTGCTGGCTTTTTAAAAAAAAATTTGGGTGGACCTCCGCTTTAAGCCCATTTTTTTCTTGTAGCTGAGCACAAAGAACTCACTTGTACCCTGGACTGTACCTGATAAGTGATAACTGCTGTGGAACTTCTTCCTTTGTTGTTGTTGTATTATCCTTCTATAGTGTAGACATGGTTAGACTGAATATTCATTAATACAGAAGTGAAGCAGCCATCTTTAAATAGACCACTTTGCAATGCTCATCTATGGAGTGTCTCCAGTGCAGGGGGAAGCCATCTTGGATGGGTCTGGAGGACAGTGATTGGCTGATGTAACACAGCAAGGAGAAAGGGGGTTGCAAGCTGTGGAGAAAAGAGGGCTGGATAAATACAAGAAGGCGTGTGGAGCAAATACAGAGCTGCTGCTACTGACTGTGTCAGAGAATGCATATCAGACACTTAGCTCACAGAAATGCGCATTCATGCAGAATTATTAGCAGAATTGTCATTTAAAGGATGCTCCTGCTCATATTCAAGTGCTGACTGGTCTTTCCGCTATTCCCTGCGTCCTGCTGCTACTCTACTTGTTCCCCTGTTGTTGACCTGGCTTCCTTCTGACCTGAACTTGGATCCTGATTCTGCCTCGTTGCTAGTGTTGAGCGAACCCGAACTGTAAAGTTCGGGTCCGTACCGAACATTAGCTTTTTCTCGAACCCGAACCCGGACTTTGCGCAAAAGTCCGGGTTCGGGTTCGGCAATCTAATTACGCATTTAGAAATGCTTCAGGGGCCAGCCAATCACCTTTTGATTAGCTGGTGTGCCCTTAGAGGCCATCATAGCCATGCCTACTAATGGCATGGCTGTGATTGGTCAGTGCAACATGTGACCCAGCTTCTATATAAGCTAGAGGCACACAGCACACACGTCACTCTGCTTCAGAATAGATAGGGAGAGGATCTTGGCTGCTGCTGTTGCTAATAGGGAGAGATTGTAAAATACATGAGGTAGTCCTGATTCTGCAATCTGAGGGAAAAGATAGAGAGATAGTGTAGTGTAGGGCCAGGTTCCTGTTGGTGCTTTCAGGGAGAGAGAGATATATTATATAGGAGTCCAGATTCAGAGATTAAAATCAGCGATCTGCATAGGTTTACCTGTTTGTGTTGCAGTGCACAGTCTTTTTACACTGCCATGAGCCCAGTGTCAGAGAAAATCTAACTTTTATCTGCAAGCTCAGTGCACCAGCACTGCATATTACGTTGAGAGATACACCGTTTCCATACTGTGGGTGTATTCTGCTCTTTGAAAAAGATCCATTTAGGGGAAAAAAAAGGCACTTTATTGTGCTCTTTTCCAAAAGACCCGTTTAGGGCAAAAAAAGACCCGTTTAGGGCAAAAAAAAAAAAAAAAAAAATTTGCACTTTAATGTACGCTTGCAAAAAGAGCCATTCAGGGCCACAAAAAATAGTTTGCAGTGTGTTATACATATGTGGAGGTGTGTGAAATAAACAATTTATATACAGGTCCTTCTCAAAAAATTTGCATATTGTGATAAAGTTCATTATTTTCTGTAATGTACTGATAAACATTAGACTTTCATATATTTTAGATTCATTACACACAACTGAAGTAGTTCAAGCCTTTTCTTGTTTTAATATTGATGATTTTGGCATACAGCTCATGACAACCCAAAATTCCTATCTCAAAAAATTAGCATATCATGAAAAGGTTCTCTAAACGAGCTATTAACCTAATCATCTGAATCAACTAATTAACTCTAAACACCTGCAAAAGATTCCTGAGGCTTTTAAAAACTCCCAGCCTGGTTCATTACTCAAAACCGCAATCATGGGTAAGACTGCCGACCTGACTGCTGTCCAGAAGGCCATCATTGACACCCTCAAGCAAGAGGGTAAGACACAGAAAGAAATTTCTGAACGAATAGGCTGTTCCCAGAGTGCTGTATCAAGGCACCTCAATGGGAAGTCTGTGGGAAGGAAAAAGTGTGGCAGAAAACGCTGCACAACGAGAAGAGGTGACCGGACCCTGAAGAAGATTGTGGAGAAGGACCGATTCCAGACCTTGGAGGACCTGCGGAAGCAGTGGACTGAGTCTGGAGTAGAAACATCCAGAGCCACCGTGAACAGGCGTGTGCAGGAAATGGGCTACAGGTGCCGCATTCCCCAGGTCAAGCCACTTTTGAACCAGAAACAGCGGCAGAAGCGCCTGACCTGGGCTACAGAGAAGCAGCACTGGACTGTTGCTCAGTGGTCCAAAGTACTTTTTTCGGATGAAAGCAAATTTTGCATGTCATTCGGAAATCAAGGTGCCAGAGTCTGGAGGAAGACTGGGGAGAGGGAAATGCCAAAATGCCTGAAGTCCAGTGTCAAGTACCCACAGTCAGTGATGGTCTGGGGTGCCATGTCAGCTGCTGGTGTTGGTCCACTGTGTTTTATCAAGGGCAGGGTCAATGCAGCTAGCTATCAGGAGATTTTGGAGCACTTCATGCTTCCATCTGCTGAAAAGCTTTATGGAGATGAAGATTTCATTTTTCAGCACGACCTGGCACCTGCTCACAGTGCCAAAACCACTGGTAAATGGTTTACTGACCATGGTATTACTGTGCTCAATTGGCCTGCCAACTCTCCTGACCTGAACCCCATAGAGAATCTGTGGGATATTGGGAAGAGAAAGTTGAGAGACGCAAGACCCAACACTCTGGATGAGCTTAAGGCCGCTATCGAAGCATCCTGGGCCTCCATAACACCTCAGCAGTGCCACAGGCTGGTTGCCTCCATGCCACGCCGCATTGAAGCAGTCATTTCTGCAAAAGGATTCCCGACCAAGTATTGAGTGCATAACTGAACATAATTATTTGAAGGTTGACTTTTTTTGTATTAAAAACACTTTTCTTTTATTGGTCGGATGAAATATGCTAATTTTTTGAGATAGGATTTTGGGGTTTTCATGAGCTGTATGCCAAAATCATCAATATTAAAACAAGAAAAGGCTTGAACTACTTCAGTTGTGTGTAATGAATCTAAAATATATGAAAGTCTAATGTTTATCAGTACATTACAGAAAATAATGAACTTTATCACAATATGCTAATTTTTTGAGAAGGACCTGTAGTTTTCTCCTACTGTGCTATACTAAAAAAACAAAATTTTTTTTGAATAGCATTTTCTGCAGTTCTGTAGCTGTGCGATTCAGCGGTTACGTACTGTGGGTGTGTTCTGCTCTTCCAAAAAACGCCGTTTAGGGGCACAAAAAATAGTTTGCAGTGTGTTATACATATTTGGAGGTGTGTGAAATAAACAATTTCTATATAGTTTTCTCCTACTGTGCTATACTAAAAAAACAACATTTTTTTTGAATAGCATTTTCTTCAGTTCTGTAGCTGTGCGATTCAGCGGTTACGCACTGTGGGTGTGTTCTGCTCTTCCAAAAAACGCAGTTTAGGGGCACAAAAAATAGTTTGCAGTGTGTTATACATATTTGGAGGTGTGTGAAATAAACAATTTCTATATAGTTTTCTCCTACTGTGCTATACTAAAAAAAATTTGAATAGCATTTTCTGCAGTTCTGTAGCTGTGCGATTCAGCGGTTACGTACTGTGGGTGTGTTCTGCTCTTCCAAAAAACGCCGTTTAGGGGCACAAAAAATAGTTTGCAGTGTGTTATACATATTTGGAGGTGTGTGAAATAAACAATTTCTATATAGTTTTCTCCTACTGTGCTATACTAAAAAAAAATAAAAAAAAATTAATAGCATTTTCTGCAGTTCTGTAGCTGTGCGATTCAGCGGTTACGTACTGTGGGTGTGTTCTGCTCTTCCAAAAACACCCATTTAGGGCAACATCCTACATTTGGAAAATATGAGGAGAAGGTCAAAGGGACGTGGTGGCCCCGGTCGTGGTGCTGCTGGTGGAGCTCCTGTTGCAGGGAGAGGACGTGGTGGATCTGTGCCAGATACACGCACGAGTGAAACACCTTCCTCAGGTGCGAGTAGGCGACCGAGCCTGCGGCGGTATTTTGTTGCGCCTAATGAGGCTGTACGAATGTTTAGGCCAGGACAAGTACAGGCGATAGTAGATTGGGTTGCTGACAGTGCCTCGGGTTCCTTCACATTGTCTCCCACCCACTCTTCTGATGAAAGATCAGAGTTGGCACCTGAAACCCATGTCCATCAGTTTTTCACCTCACCCCCTTGCAAATCAGCCAAGCAGTCTGAGTCCCAAATCATGCAGCAGTCTCTTCTGCTTTTCGATGACTCTGTTAGCAGGGTTTCCCAGGGCCATCCACCTAGCCCTGCCCCAGAAGTGGAAGAGATTGAGTGCACCGATGCCCAACCACTTATGTTTCATGATGAGTACATGGGATGACCATCGCAGTACGTCTCGGATGATGATGAAACACAGGTGCCAACTGCTGCTGCTTTCGCAATTGTGCAGACAGACAAGGAGGGCAGGGGTGAAGACTGGGTGGAAGATGATGTGGAGGACGATGAGGTCCTCGACCCCACATGGAATGAACGTTATGCAGGTGACCAGTGTAGTTTGGAGGAAGAGGCGGTGGTCGCACAGAGCCACCAGCACAGCAGAAGAGGGAGCAGGGTGCAAAAGCGGAGCGTCCATCCCCTAGACAGTATGCTGATGACAAGACACGAGTGGTTTGCAGGCTGTGCAATCAGAGGCTGAAGCGAGGCATAAACGTTCTCAACCTGAGCACAACCTGCATGACCAGGCATCTAAGTGCAAAGCACGAGCTGCAGTGGAGTAGACACCTCAAAAACCAAGAAAGGTCTCTGGCTCCTCCTGCTTCCTCTTCAGCTGCAGTCTCGGCCTCTTCATCCACCTCTGTAGTGACAGTGGCACCTGCCACCCCGCAAACAGAGGATCTGCCAGCAACACTACCACCTGGGTCACCAACCATCTCCACAATGTCCCATGGAAGCGTTCAGCTCTCTATCTCCCAAACATTGGAGCGGAAGAGGAAGTACCCCCTTAGCCACCCGCGATCCCTGGCCCTGAATGCCAGCATTTCAAAACTCCTGGCCTTTGAAATGCTGTCATTCCGTCTGGTGGAGACGCAGAGTTTTAAAAGCCTGATGGCATTGGCTGTCCCACAGTACGTCGTGCCCAGCCGCCACTACTTTTCCAGGCGAGCCATCCCTTCCCTGCACAACCAAGTGGGGGACAAAATCAGGTGTGCACTGCGCAACGCCATCTGTGGCAAGGTCCACCTAACTACGGATGCGTGGACCAGTAAGCACGGTCAGGGACGTTATATCTCCCTAACAGCACACTGGGTAAATGCAGTGGCGGCTGGGCCTGAGGCAGATAGCAGTTTGGCGCATGTCCTTCCACCACCGAGGATTGCAGGGCGCTTCAGTTTGCCTCCTGTTGCTAACTCCTCCTACTCCGCTTCCTCATCCTCTACCGCCTCCTCATCCGGTCAGCGTAACACCTTCACCACCAACTTCAGCACAGCCAGGGGTAAACGACAGCAGGCAGTTTTAAAACTTTCCTGTTTGAGGGAAAAACCCCACACCGCGCAGTTGTGGAGGGACATGGAACAACAGACCAATGAGTGGTTGCTGTCAGTGAGCCTCAAGCCCGGCCTGGTGGTGTGCGATAATGGGCGAAATCTCGTAGCAGCTCTGGGCCTAGCCGGTTTGACGCACATCCCTTGCCTGGCGCATGTGCTGAACTTGGTGGTCCAGAGGTTCCTTAAAAATTACCCCAATATGCCAGAGCTGCTGCAGAAAGTGCGGGCTGTGTGTGCGCACTTTCGGCGTTCTCACCCTGCTGCTGCTCGCCTGTCAGTGCTGCAGCGTAACTTCGGCCTTCCCGCTCACCGCCTCATATGCGACGTGCCCACAAGGTGGAACTCCACCTTGCACATGCTGGCCAGACTGTGCGAGCAGCAGCAGGCGATAGTGGAGTTTTAGCTGCAGCAATCACGCGTGAGTCGCTCTGCGGAACAGCACCACTTCACCACCAATAACTGGGCCTCCATGCGAGACCTGTGTGCCTTGTTGCGCTGTTTCGAGTACTCCACCAACATGTCCAGTGCCAATGACGCCGTTCTTAACGTTACTATCCCAGTTCTATGCCTCCTTGAAAAAATGCTTCGGGCGATGATGGAAGAGGATGTGGCACAGGAGGATGAGGAGGAGGAGGAGGAAGCGGGATCATTTCAAAGGCTTTCAGGGCAGTCTTTCACAAGTGGCTACGAGGGTGGGTTCCTGCACCAACAAACGCCAGGTACACAATTGTCCGGCAGAAAGGGCACAGTTCTGGAGGATGACGAGGTGGAGGAGGAGATGGAGGAGGAGGAGGAGGAGGAGCCATTTTCACAGCAGGGTGGCACCCAGACCAGCTCGTGGCCATCACTGGTGCGTGGCTGGGGGGATACAGAGGACACAGACGATACACCTCCCACAGAGGACAGCTTTTCTTTGCCTCTGGGCAGCCTGGCACTAGGGATGAGCTCGGTGTTCGAGTCGAACATACGTTTGACTCGAACATCGGCTGTTCGATCGTTCGACGAAGATCGAACGATTTGGGCCGTTCGCGCCTAATTCGAGTGACGCGAACGGCCCACAATGCACTATGCCATCGCAGTGTCATCCAGGCGCTGTGATTGGCCAAGCATGCACTGTGACCCCGCATGCTTGGCCAATCACAGCGCCGGCAGCGAGGAGAGCAATGATTGGCCACAGGCAGGATGCCTGTGGCCAATTATTGCTGAGGGTGTTTAGTACACACCCCACACTATAAAAGGCCACCAGCACGGCGGCCTAGTGTAGTGTGTTCCGGAGCAGGGAAAGAGAAGCATAGGCAGGGACAGTGACATTTATTTTTTCTTGCTTAACCTGGATTCCTTTAGTTTAGGGAAAGAGAAGGATAGGTAGGGAGAGTGTCAGTGTGTTTTACTGTGCGAATCCTTGTTTCTAGGGACAGGGAAGGACAGTGAGGGAAATTCTCCTTGTGCTATAGTGTGCTTTAAAAAAACATTTTTTCTAGGGACAGAAAACTATAGGTAGGGAGAGTGTCAGTGTGTTTTACTGTGTGAATCCTTGTTTCTAGGGACAGGGAAGGACAGTGAGGGAAATTCTCCTTGTGCTATAGTGTGCTTTAAAAAAAAAATTTTCTAGGGACAGAAAACTATAGGTAGGGAGAGTGTCAGTGTGTTTTACTGTGCGAATCCTTGCTTCTAGGGACAGGGAAGGACAGTGAGGGAAATTCTCCTTGTGCTATAGTGTGCTTTAAAAAAACATTTTTTCTAGGGACAGAAAACTATAGGTAGGGAGAGTGTCAGTGTGTTTTACTGTGCGAATCCTTGTTTCTAGGGACAGGGAAGGACAGTGAGGGAAATTCTCCTTGTGCTATAGTGTGCTTTAAAAAAACATTTTTTCTAGGGACAGAAAACTATAGGTAGGGAGAGTGTCAGTGTGTTTTACTGTGTGAATCCTTGTTTCTAGGGACAGGGAAGGACAGTGAGGGAAATTCTCCTTGTGCTATAGTGTGCTTTAAAAAAACATTTTTTCTAGGGACAGAAAACTATAGGTAGGAAGAGTGTCAGTTTCTTTCACTGTGATAATCCTTGTTTCTAGGGACAGGGAAGGACAGTGAGGGAAATTCTCCTTGTGCTATAGTGTGCTAAAGCATTCCTCATCAACCATCTTTGAAATCCTTGTTTTTTGGACAGTCAGGGAAATTGTCGTTGTGCTATTCTGTGCAAAAGCAATCATCCTCAACCATATTTAGAAATCCTTAAGTAAAGGGACAGAGAAGGACACCTGAAGGTAGCCCTTATTGCTTTTTTCCCATCTCCCTGCAGGCCATCTATTAGAATGTCTGGAAGGCAAACAAGGAGAGGCAGACAGTCAGGAGGCAATAAAAGAGGGCAAGCAGGCTCTGTGTCTGGGGACAACAGTGCTGGTCGTGGACGCGGTGCATTGTCATCAGCACATGGCCATGGGACACGCTTGTCCTTCTTTTCGGCAGCTGGACATGTTGAGCCACATCATGCCGAAGACTTGGTAGAGTGGATGACCAAGCCCTCCTCCTCCTCCTCATCCTCTCTCACCCAGGCTCAGGGTACTGGCAAAGCAGCTGCCAAAGCGTCCTCTTCCCTGGTATCAATGTCAGACTCATCATCAGTCACTCCTTCCCTAGACCCACCATGTCCTCCTCCTGAGGAGTCCCCCGAACTGTTTGAGCACAGTGTTGGGTACATGCTCCAGGAGGATGCCCAGCGTTTCGAAGGGTCTGATGATGAAACCCAGCTACAGGAAGGCAGTAGCGTGAGAGCAGACAGAGGGGATGCTCAAGAAGGACACCAATCTGGCAGTCATGTTCCAGCAGCTGCAGCATACTGCCAGATTGGCTCCAGTGATGAGGAGGGAGGGGATGATGAGGTCACTGACTCCACGTGGGTGCCTAATAGGAGAGAGGAGGAGGAGGAGGATGAGGAGGAGGCACATCTCCAACGAGGCAGGATGCCCTTTGGTGGCCAGCGTAAGGGCAGTACACCGACGGAATCACACCGCAGAGCTCCGCCTGTGCAGGGCGCTGCCTCTGCCCGTCATTCAAAAAGTTCTTTGGTGTGGGCCTTTTTTGAGGCTAGTGCATCAGATCGCACAGTTGCTGTTTGCAACATATGTCTCAAGCGTATATCGCGTGGCCAAAACATCAGCCGCTTGCCTGACCAGACATATGTTGACCTGCCATGCAGCTCGTTGGCAAGCCTACCTCAAAGACCCACACCAAAGAACAAAGCGGACCTCTCCTTGCAGGGCATCAGCTGGGATCTCCAACCCCACTATAACTTCAGTCCTCTCTGAAACATGCACTGAGAGGAATGAAGGTGTAGAATTAGGTGTGTCACAGCCAAGTAGTTGCGGCCACTCTGCTAGCAGTACACCGACGTCCGATTCTAGCAGGCAAATTTCCCTGCCCCAGCTGCTGGACCGTCGAAAGAAGTTCACTCCCAGCCATCCACATGCCCAGCGGTTGAATGCTAGCTTGGCTAAATTGCTAGCGCTTCAACTGCTGCCTTTTCAGTTGGTAGACTCGGCCCCCTTCCGTGAGTTTGTGCAATGTGCGGTTCCTCAGTGGCAGGTTCCCAAACGCCACTTTTTCTCACGGAAGGCTATTCCGGCTCTCTACCGGCATGTGGAAGGCAATGTCTTGGCCTCGCTGGACAGGGCGGTCAGCGGTAAGGTGCATATTACCGCTGACTCATGGTCCAGCAGGCATGGACAGGGACGTTACCTTTCTTTCACGGCCCATTGGGTCACTCTTTTGGCAGCTGGGAAGGATGCAGGACAAGGTGCAGTAGTGTTGGAGGTTGTTCCACCGCCACGCCTCCAAAATGCTACTACTGGTTGTGACACACCTCTCTCCTCCACCCCCTCCTCTTCTTCTTCCTCCATGGCCTCTTCCTGTGGTTTGTCCTCTGAACCAGCGGTGCTCCGTAGCCGTTCAAGGGGCTACGCAAGTACGCAGGCAAAAAGATGCCATGCCGTGCTTGCGCTGGTGTGTTTGGGGGACAGAAGCCACACTGGGGCAGAGGTCCTGTCTGCTCTGCAGGGCCAGGCCGAGAGGTGGTTGACGCCACGCCAGCTTAAGCCAGGAATGGTGGTTTGCGACAATGGCACCAACCTCCTCTCCGCCCTCCGACAGGGACAACTGACCCATGTGCCCTGTGTGGCTCACGTCCTTAACCTGGTGGTGCAGCGGTTCTTGGGCAGGTACCCGGGCTTACAGGATGTCCTGAGGCAGGCCAGGAAAGTCTGTGTGCATTTCCGCAGATCTTATAATGCCAGTGCTCGCCTGGCTGAGCTGCAAAAGGAGTTGAACCTGCCCAAGAACCGCCTTATATGTGACATGCCCACCAGGTGGAACTCAACGTTGGCCATGCTGCAGCGGCTGCACACGCAGCAGAGGGCCATCAATGAGTACCTGTGCGACTACGGCACCAGGACAGGGTCAGGGGAGCTTGTTTTTTTTTCTCCACGCCAGTGGGGCATGATCAGGGATGCATGCACTGTCCTGGCACCATTTGAGGAGGCCACGAGGATGGTGAGCAGTGACAGTGCATGCATCAGTGACACTGTACCTCTTGTCCACCTGTTGGAGCACACGCTGCGTGGAATAATGGACAGGGCACTTGAGGCAGAACAGAGGCAGGAAGAGGAGGACTTCCTTGCCTCTCAAGGCCCCCTTTACCCAGACAGTGTTCCTTCTGTCCCACCCATCGCACAGGAAGAGGAGGAGGAGGAGGAGGAGGAGGAGGATTGTGTCAGCATGGAGGTGGAGGCTGGCACTCAGCATCATCAGCAGCAGTCTTTTAGGGATGATTTACAGTCCCAAGAAACCAGTGGACTTGTACGTGGCTGGGAGGAGGTGGCTGCGGATCATGTCGTCCTTAGTGACCCAGAGGACTCCGGAGCGAATGCCTCAGCAAACCTACGCTGCATGGCCTCCCTGATCCTGCAAAGTCTGCGGAAGGATCCTCGTATTCTTCGGATCAAGGAGAGGGACCATTACTGGCTGGCCACTCTCCTTGATCCACGGTACAAGGGTAAGGTTGCGGACCTTATGTTACCGTTGCAGAGGGAGCAGAGGATGAGACAACTCCGGGAGGCCTTGCAGAAAGGTCTGTGCAACGCGTTCCCAGAGACTGGGAGGTTACAAACTCCTGGTCCTGGACAACGAGTTGCTGAGGCTTCGGCCAGTCAAAGAAGGAGCGGTGGGGAAGGTGGCCGTCTGACCGATGCATTCAGACAATTCTTTAGTCCGCAGCCCCAAAGTATGATCGGTTCCAGCAACCATCGCCAGCGTCTGATAAACATGGTGCAGGAATATCTAGGGGCAAGGTCAGACTTGGACACCTTCCCCACCGAAAATCCTCTGGCTTACTGGGTCTTGAGGATGGATCACTGGGCAGAGCTTGCACAGTATGCAATTGAGCTACTGGCCTGTCCTGCATCCAGCGTTCTTTCGGAACGCACATTCAGTGCTGCTGGAGGATTTGTCACGGATCACAGGGTGCGCCTGTCCACCGACTCGGTTGATCGACTGACTTTCATCAAGATGAACCAGTCTTGGATCACCACCAGCTACCACACACCTGATGCTGATATAACAGACTAATTGATTTTAACATGTCACATCCCTTCAAGACTGATGCTGATGCTGAGTGCCTGTGCTGTTATGTTGACTGGCTATCCTCCTCCTCCGAGTCCTCAATGATACGATTGATGATGATAGCTTGGAAGATCATTTTTGTTTATGGGTGCCGCCACCAGTGGCTAAGGCCCAATTTTTCAGCCCCTGTTTTACAGGGGCGTGTAATTACAATTTTTTTACCAATAATTTGCCATAGGGCTCATTGCTGTGCTCCAAGTACAGTATCTGTGAGGGGTTGGAGTGTTGTGGCACCAGTGCCTAAGGCCCAATTTTTCAGCCCCTGTTTAACAGGGGCGTGTCATTACAATTTTTGAAGCAATACTTTGCAACAGGGCTCATTGCTGTGCTCCAAGTACAGTATCTGTGAGGGGTTGTAGTGTTGTGCCACCAGTGCCTAAGGCCCAATTTTTCAGCCCCTGTTCAACAGGGGCATGTAATTACAATTCTTGATCTAATAATTCACAGCAGGGCCCATTGCTGCACCCACCAAGAGTAACTCTGAGGGCTTACAGTGTTGTGGCAACGCCACCACCACCACCACCACGAAATGCCCAATTTTTCAGCCCCTGTTCAAAAGGGGCATGTAATTACAATTCTTGATCTAATAATTCACAGCAGGGCCCATTCCTGCACCCACCAAGAGTAACTCTGAGGGCTTACAGTGTTGTGGCAACGCCACCACCACCACCACCACGAAAGGCCCAATTTTTCAGCCCCTGTTCAAAAGGGGCATGTAATTACAATTCTTGATCTAATAATTCACAGCAGGGCCCATTCCTGCACCCACCAAGAGTAACTCTGAGGGCTTACAGTGTTGTGGCAACGCCACCACCACCACGAAAGGCCCAATTTTTCAGCCCCTGTTCAACAGGGGCATGCAATTACAATTCTTGATCTAATAATTCACAGCAGGGCCCATTCCTGCACCCACCAAGAGTAACTCTGAGGGCTTACAGTGTTGTGGCAACGCCACCACCACCACCACCATGAAAGGCCCAATTTTTCAGCCCCTGTTCAACAGGGGCATGCAATTACAATTCTTGATCTAATAATTCTCAGCAGGGCCCATTGCTGCACCCACCAAGAGTAACTGTCAGGGCTTACAGTGTTGTGGCACCAGCACCACCATCAAAGGCCCAATTTTTACTACCACTGTTCAACAATTATATGTAATTACAATTCCTGATATAATAGTTGACAGCAGGGCGTTCCAGCACCAACCAAGAGTAACTGTGAGTGCTTACATTGTTGTGCCAACACCAACAACTAAGGGGCCTATTTCTGCAGAGTATATACGGCAGGTCCCTACTTTCAAACATCCAACTTACAAACGACTCCTACTTGCAAACGCAAGAAGACAACAGGAAGTGAGAGGAAATCTACCCCTTGGAAGGAAAATTCTCTCCTGTAAGAATTAATATGGGAGAAAGGTGTCTCCTCTGTACTGATGCTTTATCAGCAATCCTTGTTTCAAGAAAAACACCACATTTCAAAAACAGTTGTCATTGGGACGGAAAGTGAGGTGAAATGTTCTGAACAGGGGCACAGACAGCAAAACAAATGTTACAGGGGTGATAACCCTTACCTATGTTTTCCAAAAAGTTTAAAAATAGATTTTTGGGCTGGAGCTACACTTAAACAATGTACCTGTTCAAAATTACAAACAGATTCTACATAAGAACAAACCTACAGTCCCTGTCTTGTATGCACCGCCTGTATACGGCTGTTCAGAGTATATAGGGCCTTTTTTATTTTATGTGCGGGGTTCCCCTTAATATCCATACAAGACCCAAAGGGGCTGGTAATGGGCTGGGGTAGGGGGGGGGGGTCATGGGGTAGCTATGCCATTTTTCTTAAAGATTTTCATCCATATTACCGGGACCAGACATTACATTAAAGCCGCAAGCAGTTTTAAATGGCTTTTTTTTCCTTTAGAAGTGTCATTTTGTGCAGGGACAGTTCTAAACACGGGAAACACGTGGCACTTCACAGGCATACTTTAGACACCCCCCAGGTACGATATTTAAAGGAATATTTGACTTTTTTTTTTTCACTTTATGCATCATTAAAATGACTGCTCCCGAAAAACGACCGTTTTTAAAACTTCTTTTTGCATTGATACATGTCCCCTGGTGCAGAACCCGGGTTCCCAAACCCTTTTTAGGACAATAACATGCATAATAGTTGTTATAATTAGCACTTTAGAATTTGAACGTTCGCATCCATTGTATTTAATAGGGTTCTAATGTTCGTACGAACTTTCGGTCCGATCGCGGGTTCTGGTGCGAACCGAACCCGGGGGTGTTCGGCTCATCACTACCTGGCACACATGAGCGATTACATGCTGCAGTGTTTCCGCAATGACCGCCGAGTTGCCCACATTTTAACTGGTGCTGATTACTGGGTGGCCACCCTGCTGTATCCCCGTTACAAGGACAACATACCGTCCTTAATTCCCTCACTGGAGCGGGATCGTAAGATGTGCGAGTACAAGCGCACGCTGGTAGACGCGCTGCTGGTGGCATTCCCACCTGACAGCGGGCGTACGGTGGAAGTACAAGGCGAAGGCAGAGGAGGAGGAAGAGGTCGCCAACGCAGCCGGGGCACCGGCAGCACCTCAGAAGGCAGGGTTAGCATGGCTGAAATGTGGAAAAGCTTTGTCAGCACGCCACAACAACCAGCACCACCAGCTGAGATGGAACATCTTAGCAGGAGGCAGCATTTTACCAACATGGTTGAGCAGTATGTGTCCACAGGCCTACACGCACTGGATGACGGGTCTTCCTCCTTTAACTTCTGGGTCTCCAAATTGGGCACATGGCCTGAGCTTGCCCTTTATGCCTTGGAGGTGCTGGCCTGCCCTGCAGCCAGTGTATTATCTGAACATGTATTTAGCACGGCAGGGGGCGTTATCACAGACAAGCGCAGCCGCCTGTCCAGAGCCAATGTGGACAAGCTCACGTTCATTAAAATGAACCAGGCATGGATCCCACAGGACTTGTCCGTACCTTGTGCAGAATAGACATGTATACCGGTGTTGTGACAAAAACTGTCCGGCCATCGGATTGTGTCCGGCCCATACTGCGAAGGCGCAGCGCTTGTGCAGTACAGGGGACAAGGAGATTCACAAAATCTCCGAAGATGAACGGCGCCTGCGCTGTGAGTGCAGGTTCAAGCCCCACCATCCAAGTGGACATACGGTAGCACATAGTAACAGGGCCCCTCACGGGCTCGGTTCGATCGCCACGCTTCGGGCATGGCCTCACTTGGCTCGGCTTGAACCACGGATGGTGTGGCCTTCACCTGAACTCACCACGCAGGCGCCGTTCATCTTGGGAGATTTTCTAAATCCCCTTGTCCTACATACTGAGCAAGCGCAGTACAGGGTGGACACTATTTGACGGGGGACAGAATTCGACACATCACCGGCCTTACCCAGCCATTGTTGTATTTTTGAACCAGTGTTGGCTACCTCGTCCTCCTCCACCGCCGCTTCCACCTACACAGCCACATCCACCGCCACCTCAACCTCCTACTCCATATGGACCTCGTCCTCCTAGGTCAAGATTATAATTTTTATTTTATTTTTTTGTAGCGCACAGATTCTTTCCCCCTTACCTGCCTTTATGTTGTTGGCTCCTCGCAGGAGGGAGAAAGGCACACCGCACTACCAGCCCGTACCCTCCTATATAAAGAGGTTGAGCGGTGTACTTGACGGGCCGTGTCCACAGCCGGAGTCAAAACTCCTCCAGAGGATGATTCTCACCTCTACTGTAGGTAGAGGCAAGTCCTTTAATTCCCAGTAAAGTCAATGTCCACACCAGCTGAAATTACAACTCTTATTCTCTCATGGCAAAATAAACTCTACTCGGATAGAAAAGGTTAGAGCAAAGAAACAGGACAGCTTAAGGTGTGGAGGAGGTCCAGGCACAAACGTAGCACATTCACTTCACTGCTTAGGTTTCTCAAACAGTTTTAGGTGCACGGTCTCTGCCACAGACCTTGAGGTTGGTCTCTGCCACAGACCGGGTGTACAAGGCCCCTGCCACAGACCTGGAGAACTTTGGTCTCTGCAACAGACCAGGGTGTATAAGGCCACGGGCCGGGTGAATAAGGCCTCTGATACAGTCAAGATGACCTTGAGCTTCTCCTTCTACGAACCTAGCCCATATCAAGGGGAAGACATCTCTCCAGGGAGTCAACAGACCCTTCCTTCACCGTGACTCCCACATCGGTCCATCAGAATGATCCTCCCTTCCCTGGAACATGGTCCCCTACACGAGGCGGCACCCTAAGACTCCTCGACCCTTAGCGGACTCCAGACGAAGGCTCTGGACTCCAGGCTTTACTTCCGCACGTAGGCCTCCATACCCAGGGCAGCAGGAACTCCAGGATAGTACCTCACCCTGGGCTAAAGGTACCCGAGATGGAACAGGAACACATGCACCCAGGCCGAAGGCACCTGGGCGTGGACCCCACTGGACATCAGCCCCCAGGCCAAAGGTCTGCCCCTTTTATATGCTCTCCCGGCATGCACAGCAGGTTCCCCGCCCCGCTGTACTACTGCCAAGAGGGGACACAAAAGGCACAGCACTGTATCGGCGGTTCAACCCTAGCCTACCATGGCAGCGCCACCTGTAGGCCGCAGGGAACTGCACACCAATACTGTCCCCCGAGGACAAAATGGTCCACGAATCCTACAGAATTAGGGTGTTTGAGCCTATTTACCACTCAAACACTTCCCTTAAATTTAGCACCCCGCTACATTTTTATTTCAAAGTATTTTATTTTCCCACTAGCTTATCCATTAAATTGAATAATTTATTCCAGAAAGGGCGTATTCTGGGGCATTCCCACCATATGTGTGGCATCGTGCCGTTGAGTTTCTGAGGTTCTTAATGACTTCCCGTACCTCTTCTGCTGAAAAGGGGGCCTCCAGCATATTTTTTTATTTTTTTATTTTTTTAATGTTATTTTAAGTTATTTCCCTATCCACATTTGTTTGCAGAGCACTTGCCATGCTCTTAACAACATTTTGCTGCCATTTGCAGCCCTCTAGCCCTTTCCATTACTTTTTTAGAGCCTTTTTAGTCCTTAGAAGTCCGGGTCCCCATTGACTTCAATGGGGTTCGGGTTCGGGTCCGGGTTCGGGTTAAAGTTCGGTCCCGAACCTGAACTTTTTTCCGAAGTTCGGCCGAACCCGTCGAACCCGAACATCCAGGTGTCCGCTCAACTCTACTCGTTGCTAGTTCCTGACTCCGTCTCCATTCCTGACCAAGTCTTTGCCTTATGATTCTGTATTTCGTTGCCCTCCTCCTGCTGACCTAGGCTTTTACCGTGACCACACCTCAGTTTGGATACCTGGTGGGTTCAGACTGTACTAGAGACCCCCCCCACTGCTTGTACGGAAGGCAGAGAGGGACTGTCTCATCAGGATTGAAATAGAGACATCACAACAACACCTATCCCTGTCTGAGGATTTGATATTAACCAGAGCACGTGTCTGGATACCTAGAGGAAAGCACCCTGGGACTGGTTAGAGACTAAAACTGAACTAGTTAAGCTGCAAAATGGGAAGAAATTCTGGACAGCCGCACTCCAAAAAAGTTTTTGCCTTTTATTAAAAAATGGACATGCAAAAGCAGAACAGAATGGACAGAAGAACTGACACGTTTCACACTAACAAACAGTGCTTAGTACACCTGCTAATCCTCTATTCTTTTAGGCTATGCTTGGCCTAATAAATTATTTGAAATATCTCAAGCTGTGTCAGCATGTGTTGGGTGAGAGGTGTGTCATCTCCAGCTGTGCAGAGAAATCAGAAAACAATTCAGTGGCTCTTCTAGGGGTAGCACTACACAATGTACTTCTGTAAATCTCTATTAAACACTTATTTTCTTTCTTTCTGGACATGGAAACCATAGGACATGGAAATAAGGCTAAGCAACTCAACTATGCATGAAAACATAGGAACTGGGGTGCAGAAAAATGGCAGCAGGTGCTCTGGACGGACAAAATTTGAAATATTTGGCTGTAGCAAAAGGCAATTTGGTTGCGATGGGTGGTAGAGCGGTATAATGTTTTCAGGCAACTGTCAGAGAGGTTTAGTAGACCAGACTGTGTGACTGCATAGAGGAGACCAAATGGGTGTAGGTGAAAGTATAACAATTTATTATGATAAATGACCAACATACAACCACCTCAAACAGAACACAGTGCAAAGAATAAATCAATAAACAGTGACTATAAACAAAGTATTTACAAATATGGGAGACACCGGAATCGTAGTAAAAAGCCAGGCCGAGGTCATACACAAGGGGATCAGGCAGATGGGTAAGGATGGGAATAAAGCAGGAACAGGGAGAGGACGGATGAGTTGGCTGCAGATCAGGGATCTAGGTAACCGGGGAGATAAATGCAGGATGAGCTCAAGGTAGGGATCAGGTCAGATCGGGTCAAGCAGGAAGCAGGGATGCAGGTTCAAGGTAGGGATCGGGTCAAGCAGGATGCAGGTTAGGGATCGGATCGGGTGCAGGCTCAAGTCAGGATCACAGGTCCTAGGTCAGGGAGAGAGATACCAGGGCAAGGAGTGCTTGTACTTGCCGGGTATTTATGGAAAGGCTGATTAGCTTCAGGTCACAGCTGAGCGGAGGAAGGGCAGTTTGCTCCACACTGCCAGGATCCATCCGTTGGTGGAAACTAGGGATGAGCTCGGTGTTCGAGTCGAACATACGTTCGACTCGAACATCGGCTGTTCGATCGTTCGACGAAGATCGAACGATTTGGGCCGTTCGCGCCTAATTCGAGTGACGCGAACGGCCCACAATGCACTACGCCATCGCAGTGTCATCCAGGCGCTGTGATTGGCCAAGCATGCACTGTGACCCCGCATGCTTGGCCAATCACAGCGCCGGCAGCGAGGAGAGCAATGATTGGCCACAGGCAGGATGCCTGTGGCCAATTATTGCTGAGGGGGTTTAATACACGCCCCACACTATAAAAGGCCGCCAGCACGGCGGCCTAGTGTAGTGTGTTTCGGAGCAGGGAAAGAGAAGCATAGGCAGGGACAGTGACATTTATTTTTTCTTGCTTAACCTGGATTCCTTTAGTTTAGGGAAAGAGAAGGATAGGTAGGGAGAGTGTCAGTGTGTTTTACTGTATGAATCCTTGTTTCTAGGGACAGGGAAGGACAGTGAGGGAAATTCTCCTTGTGCTATAGTGTGCTTTAAAAAAAACTTTTTTCTAGGGACAGAAAACTATAGGTAGGGAGAGTGTCAGTGTGTTTTACTGTACGAATCCTTGTTTCTAGGGACAGGGAAGGACAGTGAGGGAAATTCTCCTTGTGCTATAGTGTGCTTTAAAAAAACCTTTTTTCTAGGGACAGAAAACTATAGGTAGGGAGAGTGTCAGTGTGTTTTACTGTACGAATCCTTGTTTCTAGGGACAGGGAAGGACAGTGAGGGAAATTCTCCTTGTGCTATAGTGTGCTTTAAAAAAACCTTTTTTCTAGGGACAGAAAACTATAGGTAGGGAGAGTGTCAGTGTGTTTTACTGTACGAATCCTTGTTTCTAGGGACAGGGAAGGACAGTGAGGGAAATTCTCCTTGTGCTATAGTGTGCTTTAAAAAAACCTTTTTTCTAGGGACAGAAAACTATAGGTAGGGAGAGTGTCAGTGTGTTTTACTGTACAAATCCTTGTTTCTAGGGACAGGGAAGGACAGTGAAGGGAAATTCTCCTTGTGCTATAGTGTGCTTTAAAAAAAACTTTTTTCTAGGGACAGAAAACTATAGGTAGGGAGAGTGTCAGTGTGTTTTACTGTACGAATCCTTGTTTCTAGGGACAGGGAAGGACAGTGAGGGAAATTCTCCTTGTGCTATAGTGTGCTTTAAAAAAACCTTTTTTCTAGGGACAGAAAACTATAGGTAGGGAGAGTGTCAGTGTGTTTTACTGTACAAATCCTTGTTTCTAGGGACAGGGAAGGACAGTGAAGGGAAATTCTCCTTGTGCTATAGTGTGCTTTAAAAAAACCTTTTTTCTAGGGACAGAAAACTATAGGTAGGGAGAGTGTCAGTGTGTTTTACTGTACGAATCCTTGTTTCTAGGGACAGGGAAGGACAGTGAGGGAAATTCTCCTTGTGCTATAGTGTGCTTTAAAAAAACCTTTTTTCTAGGGACAGAAAACTATAGGTAGGGAGAGTGTCAGTGTGTTTTACTGTACGAATCCTTGTTTCTAGGGACAGGGAAGGACAGTGAGGGAAATTCTCCTTGTGCTATAGTGTGCTTTAAAAAAACCTTTTTTCTAGGGACAGAAAACTATAGGTAGGGAGAGTGTCAGTGTGTTTTACTGTACGAATCCTTGTTTCTAGGGACAGGGAAGGACAGTGAGGGAAATTCTCCTTGTGCTATAGTGTGCTTTAAAAAAACATTTTTTCTAGGGACAGAAAACTATAGGTAGGGAGAGTGTCAGTGTGTTTTACTGTACGAATCCTTGTTTCTAGGGACAGGGAAGGACAGTGAGGGAAATTCTCCTTGTGCTATAGTGTGCTTTAAAAAAAACTTTTTTCTAAGGACAGAAAAATATAGGTAGGGAGAGTGTCAGTGTGTTTTACTGTACGAATCCTTGTTTCTAGGGACAGGGAAGGACAGTGAGGGAAATTCTCCTTGTGCTATAGTGTGCTTTAAAAAAACCTTTTTTCTAGGGACAGAAAACTATAGGTAGGGAGAGTGTCAGTGTGTTTTACTGTACGAATCCTTGTTTCTAGGGACAGGGAAGGACAGTGAGGGAAATTCTCCTTGTGCTATAGTGTGCTTTAAAAAAACCTTTTTTCTAGGGACAGAAAACTATAGGTAGGGAGAGTGTCAGTGTGTTTTACTGTACGAATCCTTGTTTCTAGGGACAGGGAAGGACAGTGAGGGAAATTCTCCTTGTGCTATAGTGTGCTTTAAAAAAACCTTTTTTCTAGGGACAGAAAACTATAGGTAGGGAGAGTGTCAGTGTGTTTTACTGTACGAATCCTTGTTTCTAGGGACAGGGAAGGACAGTGAGGGAAATTCTCCTTGTGCTATAGTGTGCTTTAAAAAAACCTTTTTTCTAGGGACAGAAAACTATAGGTAGTGTGATAGCAGGAAGGTAAAGTCACCTGGTTGCATCCAGGGGGGTAGATATATTTCGCCCAGATTCAGGCTTTACGCCGACTTATACAACTAGGGAGGGAGTTGATGAAGCCCAGCTGAGGCTAGTGGGCTCATGGATGACTCATACCTCTAGGGAGAGTGCTGGGCGTCGTGCAGGCAGGGAGTTGATGAGACCAGCTGAAGCTTGTCAGCTCGTTTAAGGCCTCTATAAAAACTCCCAGCTTCATTAGGTGTTTGCTCATGCCTGGAACCAGACCTGTGTGGACTGTCTAGGGAGAGTGAACCCCTGTGCGGTGAGACAAAGCCTGTGTGGCTATTTGCTTGGACATTAAAAACCAGGGACTTAGGGACTAGGACAGCACTAGGCTGATCCCAGTTGTTAGTTAGGAAACCTGTATGTTTAGTCAGAGGTCAAGTTGACCAGGATTTATTTTATTTATGTTTCTTTTGCTTTGCTGTGTTTTGTCACTGTAAATAGAAAATAAACCGCACCTTTTTGATTTTGAAAACCACAACCTCCGTTTGCTGGGCCTGTTTTTGTGTGGGGAGCCCATCCCGGGGGTCACACACACCCGCTGCCGAGCTAACCCCCCCACAGTTGGTGGAGAACCAGTGGCAGTTTTTTTTAAGCCAGCATGGAGGAGATACTGAAGCAGCTGGCTCTAGCAAATGCCAATCAACAGCAGACAAATGCAGGTTTGCAAAAGAGCCTTGCAGCTCAACAACAGAACTTCGCAGCCCAGCAGCAAGCTCATCAACAGAGCCTTGCAGCTCAACAACAGAGCTTCGCAGCCCAGCAGCAAGCTCATCAACAGAGCCTTGCAGCCCAGCAGCAAGCTCACCAACAGAGTCTGGAAGCTCAGCAACAAGCCCAGCAGCAATCTGAGGCCCGCTTCATAGACCTGTTACAGAAGCAAGAGCAGAGACTACAACAAATGGAAGCAGTAATGCAGCAACGTCCGCAGACCAGTGAGGAAAGCCGTCCTACTAATACCGCGTCCTTTGGGGTGAGTCGTTTATTGACAAAAATGACTGGAGAGGATGATCCAGAGGTATTTTTGACCACATTTGAAAGGACTGCTGAAAGAGAAAAGTGGCCTGAGGAGCAGTGGGCTGGACTGGTGGCTCCTCTGTTAACTGGTGAATCGCAGAAGGCTTACTATGACCTAGAGCCTGACCAAGCAAAAGACTATGTGATGCTAAAAGCTGAAATATTGGCAAGGCTGGGTGTCACCCTGGCTGTCCGGGCTCAGCGTGTGCATAACTGGACTTTCCAGCTTGGAAAACCCCCCAGGTCTCAAATGTATGATCTCATTCACCTGAGCAGAAAGTGGCTACAGCCAGAGACTTTGTCCGCACCAAAGATTGTGGAACGTGTTGTAATGGATCGGTTTTTGAGAGCTCTTCCTACTGCAATCCAAAAGTGGGTAAGCCATGGAGACCCAGAGACGGCCGATGGTCTTGTGGATCGTGTGGAGAAATACTTGGCTACAGAGAACCTGACGGCCTCTTCCAGAGACACTCGGACTTTCCACCCTAAGACCAGACCATCCCCAGGGGCGGATAAGAGGATTCCAAGGGGTGAGGGTGGAGAGAGTGAGAGGGTGGGAGCTCTACCCCAAGTTTGGCGAGAACAGCCTGGGAAATCATCGGCTCAAGAGGCGGCAAGAAGGATCGTTTGCTACCGCTGCCGGCAAGCGGGACATATTGCAGCCAATTGCCCGGTTGTGGAGGAACCCATGCAGTGTGACTTTCTGACGGGCAGACGTCAGTCGCTGTGTGCGACAGTCGCATGCACTGCCATTCGAGGAACTGAGAAACATTTATGCAAAATGTGTGTTAATGGTAGAAATGTTGTGGTATTGCTGGATTCAGGTAGCCTTGTGACCCTGATAAAGGCTGAGTTAGTTAAAACAGAGGTCTTTGGGAATAGCAAGGTAGCTGTTATTTGTGTGCATGGGGACACCCGAGAGTATCCAGTGACTACAGTGTGTTTCGAGACCCCCAAAGGTACCCTCTCTCATCCAGTGGGCTTAGTATCTCAGTTACCGCATGACGCCATTGTGGGAAGGGATTTTCCGAAGTTCTGGGAACTGTGGGATGATCCTGAGCCCCCCACTGGTGCCCCTATGTACCGGGAATGTGATAGCCAGAACTCCCCTGAGAGTGGTGAGGACTCTCCGGAATTTCCCTTATCAGTATTGGCAGGGGAGACTCAAACTGGAGAGGAGCCCACCTCCTCAGACGAAAACCTACCGTCTGTGGAGTTTTCTGATCTTGAGGTTCACAGGGAAAACTTTGCCACAGAACAGTTGAAAGACCCCGCCCTAATAAAGGCACGGGAAAACGTAGTGAAAATAGATGGCGAGTTAGTGAACCCAGATAATACCTGCACTTACCCATACTTCAGCGTAGAGAAGGACCTACTGTATCGGGTGGCAAAAAGGGCAGAAGAAACCGTTGAGCAGCTTGTGGTGCCCAAACCTTACAGGAAGTTGGTGTTGGAGTTGGCCCATGGGCACATTCTTGGAGGTCATCTGGGGACAGAGAAAACCCGAGAGAGGATATTACAGAGATTCTATTGGCCGGGGGTGATGAAGGACATAGAAAATTATTGTTCCTCCTGCCCTGTGTGTCAGAGGTCGGCCCCGATGCCACATTTCCGTAGCCCGCTGGTCCCTCTACCCATCATTGAGGTCCCGTTTGAGAGGATCGCCATGGATTTGGTAGGGCCTATAATCAAGTCCGCTAGGGGGCACCAGTACATATTAGTTATAATGGACTATGCCACCCGTTATCCAGAAGCGATCCCTCTCCGAAATACCTCGGCCAAAACCATAGCCAAAGAGCTATCTCTTGTGTTTAGCCGGGTGGGTATTTGTAAAGAACTGCTTACGGACCAAGGTACACCCTTTATGTCCCGGGTTATGAAGGAGCTGTGTAAATTGTTCAAAGTGACGCAATTACGTACATCTGTGTATCACCCCCAAACCGATGGGCTGGTTGAAAGATTCAACAAAACCCTAAAACAAATGTTGAAGAAAGTGGTGGATAGAGATGGAAAGGATTGGGACTGTCTACTTCCTTATCTGATGTTTGCTATTAGGGAGATGCCCCAATCCTCTACGGGATTCTCCCCCTTTGAGTTACTGTATGGGAGACACCCAAGAGGGCTGTTGGATATTGCCAAGGAAACTTGGGAAAGTGAGAGTTCTCCCCACAGGAGTGTGATTGAGCATGTCGCCCTGATGCAAGACCGAATTGCACAGGTAATGCCCATCGTGAAGGAACATTTGGCCCAAGCGCAGTTAGCACAGCAGAGAGTGTACAACTGTGGAGCCAAGACCCGTACCTTTTCCCCGGGGGATAGGATACTGGTACTTGTCCCTACGGTTGAAAGTAAATTCCTTGCCAAATGGCAAGGCCCCTATGAGATAATGGAAAAAGTGAGCGAAGTGAATTACAAGGTCAGACAACCAGGAAGGCGAAAGCCCGAACAGATCTATCACGTTAATCTGTTGAAAGCCTGGAGGGATAGAGAGTCCCTAGTCGCAGACACTTGGTCACCAGCTCAAACTGGTTGCGTGATTCCTGAGGTTGGAATAGCAGCCACCTTGTCACAACCCCAACAACAGGAGGTTAAGGAGTTTGTGCTTCGCAACAAGGAGGTATTCTCTGAGCTGCCGGGACAAACATCTGGGGTAGAGCATGACATCATTACCCCGCCCGGTGAAAGGGTGAAGTTAAAACCCTATCGGATCCCAGAGGCCCGACGGGAGGCAATACGGGAGGAAGTACAGAAAATGCTGAACTTAGGGGTGATAGAGGAGTCCCAAAGTGATTGGTCTAGTCCCATTGTGTTGGTGCCTAAACCGGATGGGAGCTGGCGATTTTGTAACGATTTTCGCCAGTTGAACAAAGTTACAAAATTTGACACCTACCCCATGCCACGTATAGATGAGTTGATCGACCGGCTGGGAACAGCCCGATACATGACGACTCTTGACCTCACAAAAGGGTATTGGCAAATCCCCCTGGCCAAGTCGGCCAAAGAGAAAACCGCATTTGTAACCCCAGACGGGGCGTTCCAATATAAAAGAATGCCGTTCGGGTTACAGAATGCGCCGGCCACATTCCAGCGGAAAATGGACCAGATGCTGAGGCCCCATCGGAAGTATGCTGCGGCTTACCTGGATGACGTAATTGTCCATAGCACAGATTGGGCCTCACATCTGCCAAAAGTGCAAGCAGTCCTGGACTCTGTTCGGGAAGCGGGGTTTACGGCTAACCCCAAGAAGTGTACCATTGGGCAGGAGGAGGCCAAATATCTTGGGTACACCATTGGGAGGGGAGTAATAAAACCCCAACTCAACAAAGTCGAGGCCATCCAGAGTTGGCCACGTCCCAACAGCAAGAAGCAGGTACGAGCCTTTCTGGGAATCGCTGGGTATTATCGGCGATTCATTCCCCACTTTGCTTCTAAGGCTGTGCCCCTAACCAACCTGACGAAGGGGAAAGGGTCGGTCATGATTAAATGGACCCCCGAGGCTGAGACAGCATTCCAATTCTTGAAACAAGCCTTATGTAGCCAGCCAGTGTTGTACTCACCCGACTTCTCTAAAGACTTTGTCGTACAAAGTGATGCGTCAGATGTGGGGTTAGGAGCAGTATTGTCCCAGGTCTGGAACGGGGAAGAGCACCCAGTCATTTACCTCAGCAGGAAGTTGAAGTCCCATGAGGTAAATTACGCCACCGTTGAAAAGGAGTGTTTAGCGGTGAAGTGGGCTCTAGATTCCCTTCGGTACTACCTGCTAGGTAGGCACTTTGACATGGTTACGGATCACGCTCCGTTAAAGTGGATGGCTCAAAACAAGGAAACAAATAGAAGAGTGAATAGGTGGTTCCTGGCCCTCCAGGAATTCAACTTCACAGTAAAGCATCACCCTGGCGTTCAAATGGGGAATGTGGATGCTTTGTCTCGAGTACATGAATGCCTGATTGCTGGTGTTCCAACCCCAAGGTTAAAACAAGAGGGGGGGTATGTGACAGCAGGAAGGTAAAGTCACCTGGTTGCATCCAGGGGGGTAGATATATTTCACCCAGATTCAGGCTTTACGCCGACTTATACAACTAGGGAGGGAGTTGATGAAGCCCAGCTGAGGCTAGTGGGCTCATGGATGACTCATACCTCTAGGGAGAGTGCTGGGCGTCGTGCAGGCAGGGAGTTGATGAGACCAGCTGAAGCTTGTCAGCTCGTTTAAGGCCTCTATAAAAACTCCCAGCTTCATTAGGTGTTTGCTCATGCCTGGAACCAGACCTGTGTGGACTGTCTAGGGAGAGTGAACCCCTGTGCGGTGAGACAAAGCCTGTGTGGCTATTTGCTTGGACAATAAAAACCAGGGACTTAGGGACTAGGACAGCACTAGGCTGATCCCAGTTGTTAGTTAGGAAACCTGTATGTTTAGTCAGAGGTCAAGTTGACCAGGATTTATTTTATTTATGTTTCTTTTGCTTTGCTGTGTTTTGTCACTGTAAATAGAAAATAAACCGCACCTTTTTGATTTTGAAAACCACAACCTCCGTTTGCTGGGCCTGTTTTTGTGTGGGGAGCCCATCCCGGGGGTCACACACACCCGCTGCCGAGCTAACCCCCCCACAGTAGGGAGAGTGTCAGTGTGTTTTACTGTACGAATCCTTGTTTCTAGGGACAGGGAAGGACAGTGAGGGAAATTCTCCTTGTGCTATAGTGTGCTTTAAAAAAACCTTTTTTCTAGGGACAGAAAACTATAGGTAGGGAGAGTGTCAGTGTGTTTTACTGTACGAATCCTTGTTTCTAGGGACAGGGAAGGACAGTGAGGGAAATTCTCCTTGTGCTATAGTGTGCTTTAAAAAAACCTTTTTTCTAGGGACAGAAAACTATAGGTAGGGAGAGTGTCAGTGTGTTTTACTGTACGAATCCTTGTTTCTAGGGACAGGGAAGGACAGTGAGGGAAATTCTCCTTGTGCTATAGTGTGCTTTAAAAAAAACTTTTTTCTAGGGACAGAAAACTATAGGTAGGGAGAGTGTCAGTGTGTTTTACTGTACGAATCCTTGTTTCTAGGGACAGGGAAGGACAGTGAGGGAAATTCTCCTTGTGCTATAGTGTGCTTTAAAAAACCCTTTTTTCTAGGGACAGAAAACTATAGGTAGGGAGAGTGTCAGTGTGTTTTACTGTACGAATCCTTGTTTCTAGGGACAGGGAAGGACAGTGAGGGAAATTCTCCTTGTGCTATAGTGTGCTTTAAAAAAACCTTTTTTCTAGGGACAGAAAACTATAGGTAGAGAGAGTGTCAGTGTGTTTTACTGTACGAATCCTTGTTTCTAGGGACAGGGAAGGACAGTGAGGGAAATTCTCCTTGTGCTATAGTGTGCTTTAAAAAAACCTTTTTTCTAGGGACAGAAAACTATAGGTAGGGAGAGTGTCAGTGTGTTTTACTGTACGAATCCTTGTTTCTAGGGACAGGGAAGGACAGTGAGGGAAATTCTCCTTGTGCTATAGTGTGCTTTAAAAAAACCTTTTTTCTAGGGACAGAAAACTATAGGTAGGGAGAGTGTCAGTGTGTTTTACTGTACGAATCCTTGTTTCTAGGGACAGGGAAGGACAGTGAGGGAAATTCTCCTTGTGCTATAGTGTGCTTTAAAAAAACCTTTTTTCTAGGGACAGAAAACTATAGGTAGGGAGAGTGTCAGTGTGTTTTACTGTACGAATCCTTGTTTCTAGGGACAGGGAAGGACAGTGAGGGAAATTCTCCTTGTGCTATAGTGTGCTTTAAAAAAACCTTTTTTCTAGGGACAGAAAACTATAGGTAGGGAGAGTGTCAGTGTGTTTTACTGTACGAATCCTTGTTTCTAGGGACAGGGAAGGACAGTGAGGGAAATTCTCCTTGTGCTATAGTGTGCTTTAAAAAAACCTTTTTTCTAGGGACAGAAAACTATAGGTAGGGAGAGTGTCAGTGTGTTTTACTGTACGAATCCTTGTTTCTAGGGACAGGGAAGGACAGTGAGGGAAATTCTCCTTGTGCTATAGTGTGCTTTAAAAAAACCTTTTTTCTAGGGACAGAAAACTATAGGTAGGGAGAGTGTCAGTGTGTTTTACTGTACGAATCCTTGTTTCTAGGGACAGGGAAGGACAGTGAGGGAAATTCTCCTTGTGCTATAGTGTGCTTTAAAAAAACCTTTTTTCTAGGGACAGAAAACTATAGGTAGGGAGAGTGTCAGTGTGTTTTACTGTACGAATCCTTGTTTCTAGGGACAGGGAAGGACAGTGAGGGAAATTCTCCTTGTGCTATAGTGTGCTAAAGCATTCCTCATCAACCATCTTTGAAATCCTTGTTTTTTGGACAGTCAGGGAAATTGTCGTTGTGCTATTCTGTGCAAAAGCAATCATCCTCAACCATATTTAGAAATCCTTAAGTAAAGGGACAGAGAAGGACACCTGAAGGTAGCCCTTATTGCTTTTTTCCCATCTCCCTGCAGGCCATCTATTAGAATGTCTGGAAGGCAAACAAGGAGAGGCAGACAGTCAGGAGGCAATAAAAGAGGGCAAGCAGGCTCTGTGTCTGGGGACAACAGTGCTGGTCGTGGACGCGGTGCATTGTCATCAGCACATGGCCATGGGACACGCTTGTCCTTCTTTTCGGCAGCTGGACATGTTGAGCCACATCATGCCGAAGACTTGGTAGAGTGGATGACCAAGCCCTCCTCCTCCTCCTCATCCTCTCTCACCCAGGCTCAGGGTACTGGCAAAGCAGCTGCCAAAGCGTCCTCTTCCCTGGTATCAATGTCAGACTCATCATCAGTCACTCCTTCCCTAGACCCACCATGTCCTCCTCCTGAGGAGTCCCCCAAACTGTTTGAGCACAGTGTTGGGTACATGCTCCAGGAGGATGCCCAGCGTTTTGAAGGGTCTGATGATGAAACCCAGCTACAGGAAGGCAGTAGCGTGAGAGCAGACAGAGGGGATGCTCAAGAAGGACACCAATCTGGCAGTCATGTTCCAGCAGCTGCAGCATACTGCCAGATTGGCTCCAGTGATGAGGAGGGAGGGGATGATGAGGTCACTGACTCCACGTGGGTGCCTAATAGGAGAGAGGAGGAGGAGGAGGATGAGGAGGAGGCACATCTCCAACGAGGCAGGATGCCCTTTGGTGGCCAGCGTAAGGGCAGTACACCGACGGAATCACACCGCAGAGCTCCGCCTGTGCAGGGCGCTGCCTCTGCCCGTCATTCAAAAAGTTCTTTGGTGTGGGCCTTTTTTGAGGCTAGTGCATCAGATCGCACAGCTGCTGTTTGCAACATATGTCTCAAGCGTATATCGCGTGGCCAAAACATCAGCCGCTTGGGTACCACATGCCTGACCAGACATATGTTGACCTGCCATGCAGCTCGTTGGCAAGCCTACCTCAAAGACCCACACCAAAGAACAAAGCGGACCTCTCCTTGCACCGCATCAGCTGGGATCTCCAACCCCACTATAACTTCAGTCCTCTCTGAAACATGCACTGAGAGGAATGAAGGTGTAGAATTAGGTGTGTCACAGCCAAGTACTTGCGGCCACTCTGCTAGCAGTACACCGACGTCCGATTCTAGCAGGCAAATTTCCCTGCCCCAGCTGCTGGACCGTCGAAAGAAGTTCACTCCCAGCCATCCACATGCCCAGCGGTTGAATGCTAGCTTGGCTAAATTGCTAGCGCTTCAACTGCTGCCTTTTCAGTTGGTAGACTCGGCCCCCTTCCGTGAGTTTGTGCAATGTGCGGTTCCTCAGTGGCAGGTTCCCAAACGCCACTTTTTCTCACGGAAGGCCATTCCGGCTCTCTACCGGCATGTGGAAGGCAATGTCTTGGCCTCGCTGGACAGGGCGGTCAGCGGTAAGGTGCATATTACCGCTGACTCATGGTCCAGCAGGCATGGACAGGGACGTTACCTTTCTTTCACGGCCCATTGGGTCACTCTTTTGGCAGCTGGGAAGGATGCAGGACAAGGTGCAGTAGTGTTGGAGGTTGTTCCACCGCCACGCCTCCAAAATGCTACTACTGGTTGTGACACACCTCTCTCCTCCACCCCCTCCTCTTCTTCTTCCTCCATGGCCTCTTCCTGTGGTTTGTCCTCTGAACCAGCGGTGCTCCGTAGCCGTTCAAGGGGCTACGCAAGTACGCAGGCAAAAAGATGCCATGCCGTGCTTGCGCTGGTGTGTTTGGGGGACAGAAGCCACACTGGGGCAGAGGTCCTGTCTGCTCTGCAGGGCCAGGCCGAGAGGTGGTTGACGCCACGCCAGCTTAAGCCAGGAATGGTGGTTTGCGACAATGGCACCAACCTCCTCTCCGCCCTCCGACAGGGACAACTGACCCATGTGCCCTGTGTGGCTCACGTCCTTAACCTGGTGGTGCAGCGGTTCTTGGGCAGGTACCCTGGCTTACAGGATGTCCTGAGGCAGGCCAGGAAAGTCTGTGTGCATTTCCGCAGATCTTATAATGCCAGTGCTCGCCTGGCTGAGCTGCAAAAGGAGTTGAACCTGCCCAAGAACCGCCTTATATGTGACATGCCCACCAGGTGGAACTCAACGTTGGCCATGCTGCAGTGGCTGCACACGCAGCAGAGGGCCATCAATGAGTACCTGTGCGACTACGGCACCAGGACAGGGTCAGGGGAGCTTGGTTTTTTTTCTCCACGCCAGTGGGGCATGATCAGGGATGCATGCACTGTCCTGGCACCATTTGAGGAGGCCACGAGGATGGTGAGCAGTGACAGTGCATGCATCAGTGACACTGTACCTCTTGTCCACCTGTTGGAGCACACGCTGCGTGGAATAATGGACAGGGCACTTGAGGCAGAACAGAGGCAGGAAGAGGAGGACTTCCTTGCCTCTCAAGGCCCCCTTTACCCAGACAGTGTTCCTTCTGTCCCACCCATCGCACAGGAAGAGGAGGAGGAGGAGGAGGAGGATTGTGTCAGCATGGAGGTGGAGGCTGGCACTCAGCATCATCAGCAGCAGTCTTTTAGGGATGATTTACAGTCCCAAGAAACCAGTGGACTTGTACGTGGCTGGGAGGAGGTGGCTGCGGATCATGTCGTCCTTAGTGACCCAGAGGACTCCGGAGCGAATGCCTCAGCAAACCTACGCTGCATGGCCTCCCTGATCCTGCAAAGTCTGCGGAAGGATCCTCGTATTCTTCGGATCAAGGAGAGGGACCATTACTGGCTGGCCACTCTCCTTGATCCACGGTACAAGGGTAAGGTTGCGGACCTTATGTTACCGTCGCAGAGGGAGCAGAGGATGAGACAACTCCGGGAGGCCTTGCAGAAAGGTCTGTGCAACGCGTTCCCAGAGACTGGGAGGTTACAAACTCCTGGTCCTGGACAACGAGTTGCTGAGGCTTCGGCCAGTCAAAGAAGGAGCGGTGGGGAAGGTGGCCGTCTGACCGATGCGTTCAGACAATTCTTTAGTCCGCAGCCCCAAAGTATGATCGGTTCCAGCAACCATCGCCAGCGTCTGATAAACATGGTGCAGGAATATCTAGGGGCAAGGTCAGACTTGGACACCTTCCCCACCGAAAATCCTCTGGCTTACTGGGTCTTGAGGATGGATCACTGGGCAGAGCTTGCACAGTATGCAATTGAGCTACTGGCCTGTCCTGCATCCAGCGTTCTTTCGGAACGCACATTCAGTGCTGCTGGAGGATTTGTCACGGATCACAGGGTGCGCCTGTCCACCGACTCGGTTGATCGACTGACTTTCATCAAGATGAACCAGTCTTGGATCACCACCAGCTACCACACACCTGATGCTGATATAACAGACTAATTGATTTTAACATGTCACATCCCTTCAAGACTGATGCTGATGCTGAGTGCCTGTGCTGTTATGTTGACTGGTGTGACAGCAGGAAGGTAAAGTCACCTGGTTGCATCCAGGGGGGTAGATATATTTCGCCCAGATTCAGGCTTTACGCTGACTTATACAACTAGGTGGAGAGTTGTATAGGCCCAGCTAAGGCTAGTGGGCTCATGGATGACTCATACCTCTAGGGAGAGTGTGGGGCGTCGTGTAGACAGAAATGAGGAGACCAGCTGAACCTTGTCAGCTCATTTAGGCCTCTATAAGAACTCCCAGCTTCATTAGATGTTAGCTCATGCCTGGAACCAGACCTGTGTGGACTGTCTAGGGAGAGTGAACCCCTGTGCGGTGAGGCAAAGCCTGTGTGGCTATTTGTTTGGACTTTTACTAAACCAGGGACTTAGGGACTAGGACAGCACTAGGCTGATCCCAGTTGTTAGTTAGGAAACCTGTATGTTTAGTCAGAGGTCAACTTGACCAGGATTTATTTTGGTTATGTTTCTTTTGCTTTGCTGTGTTTTGTCACTGTAAATAGAAAATAAACCGCACCTTTTTGATTTTGAAAACCACAACCTCCGTTTGCTGGGCCTGTTTTGTGTGGGGAGCCCATCCCAGGGGTCACACACACCCGCTGCCGAGCTAACCCCCTCACAGTTGGTGGAGAACCAGTGGCAGTTTTTTTTTAAGCCAGTATGGAGGAGATACTGAAGCAGCTGGCTCTAGCAAATGCCAATCAACAGCAGACAAATGCAGGTTTGCAAAAGAGCCTTGCAGCTCAACAACAGAGCCTTGCAGCCCAGCAGCAGACAAACGCAACTTTGCAACAGAGTCTGGAGGCTCAGCAACGAGCCCAGCAGCAATCTGAGGCCCGCTTCATAGACCTGTTGCAGAAGCAAGAGCAGAGACTACAACAACAGATGGAAGCAGTAATGCAGCAACGTCCGCAGACCAGTGAGGAAAGCCGTCCCACTAATACTGCGTCCTTTGGGGTGAGTCGTTTATTGACAAAAATGACTGGAGAGGATGATCCAGAGGTATTTTTGACCACATTTGAAAGGACCGCTGAAAGAGAAAAGTGGCCTGAGGAGCAGTGGGCTGGACTGGTGGCTCCTCTGTTAACTGGTGAATCGCAGAAAGCTTACTATGACCTAGAGCCTAACCAAGCAAAAGACTATGTGATGCTAAAAGCTGAAATATTGGCAAGGCTGGGTGTCACCCAGGCTGTCCGGGCTCAGCGTGTGCATAACTGGACTTTCCAGCTTGGAAAACCCCCCAGGTCTCAAATGTATGATCTCATTCACCTGAGCAGAAAGTGGCTACAGCCAGAGACTTTGTCCGCACCAAAGATTGTGGAACGTGTTGTAATGGATCGGTTTTTGAGAGCTCTTCCTACTGCCATCCAAAAGTGGGTAAGCCATGGAGACCCAGAGACGGCCGATGGTCTTGTGGATCGTGTGGAGAAATACTTGGCTACAGAGAACCTGACGGCCTCTTCCAGAGACACTCGGACTTTCCACCCTAAGACCAGACCATCCCCAGGGGCGGATAAGAGGATTCCAAGGGGTGAGGGTGGAGAGAGTGAGAGGGTGGGAGCTCTACCCCAAGTTTGGCGAGAACAGCCTGGGAAATCAGCGGCTCAAGAGGCGGCAAGAAGGATCGTTTGCTACCGCTGCCGGCAAGCGGGACATATTGCAGCCAATTGCCCGGTTGTGGAGGAACCCATGCAGTGTGACTTTCTGACGGGCAGACGTCAGTCGCTGTGTGCGACAGTCGCATGCACTGCCATTCGAGGAACTGAGAAACATTTATGCAAAATGTGTGTTAATGGTAGAAATGTTGTGGTATTGCTGGATTCAGGTAGCCTTGTGACCCTGATAAAGGCTGAGTTAGTTAAAACAGAGGTCTCTGGGAATAGCAAGGTAGCTGTTATTTGTGTGCATGGGGACACCCGAGAGTATCCAGTGACTACAGTGTGTTTCGAGACCCCCAAAGGTACCCTCTCTCATCCAGTGGGCTTAGTATCTCAGTTACCGCATGACACCATTGTGGGAAGGGATTTTCCGAAGTTCTGGGAACTGTGGGATGATCCTGAGCCCCTCACTGGTGCCCCTATGTACCAGGAATGTGATAGCCAGAACTCCCCTGAGAGTGGTGAGGACTCTCCGGAATTTCCCTTATCAGTATTGGCAGGGGAGACTCAAGAAACTGGAGAGGAGCCCACCTCCTCAGACGAAAACCTACCGTCTGTGGAGTTTTCTGATCTTGAGGTTCACAGGGAAAACTTTGCCACAGAACAGTTGAAAGACCCCGCCCTAATAAAGGCACGGGAAAACGTAGTGAAAATAGATGGCGAGTTAGTGAACCCAGATAATACCTGCACTTACCCATACTTCAGCGTAGAGAAGGACCTACTGTATCGGGTGGCAAAAAGGGCAGAAGAAACCGTTGAGCAGCTTGTGGTGCCCAAACCTTACAGGAAGTTGGTGTTGGAGTTGGCCCATGGGCACATTCTTGGAGGTCATCTGGGGACAGAGAAAACCCGAGAGAGGGTATTACAGAGATTCTATTGGCCGGGGGTGATGAAGGACGTAGAAAATTATTGTTCCTCCTGCCCTGTGTGTCAGAGGTTGGCCCCGATGCCACATTTCCGTAGCCCGCTGGTCCCTCTACCCATCATTGAGGTCCCGTTTGAGAGGATCGCCATGGATTTGGTAGGTCCTATAATCAAGTCCGCTAGGGGGCACCAGTACATATTAGTTATAATGGACTATGCCACCCGTTATCCAGAAGCGATCCCTCTCCGAAATACCTCGGCCAAAACCATAGCCAAAGAGCTATCTCTTGTTTTTAGCCGGGTGGGTATTTGTAAAGAACTGCTTACGGACCAAGGTACACCCTTTATGTCCCGGGTTATGAAAGAGCTGTGTAAATTGTTCAAAGTGACGCAATTGCGTACGTCTGTGTATCACCCCCAAACCGATGGGCTGGTTGAAAGATTCAACAAAACCCTAAAACAAATGTTGAAGAAAGTGGTGGATAGAGATGGAAAGGATTGGGACTGTTTACTTCCTTATTTGATGTTTGCTATTAGGGAGGTGCCCCAATCCTCTACGGGATTCTCCCCCTTTGAGTTACTGTATGGGAGACACCCAAGAGGGCTGTTGGATATTGCCAAGGAAACTTGGGAAAGTGAGAGTTCTCCCCACAGGAGTGTGATTGAGCATGTCGCCCTGATGCAAGATCGAATTGCACAGGTAATGCCCATCGTGAAGGAACATTTGGCCCAAGCGCAGTTGGCACAGCAGAGAGTGTACAACCGTGGAGCCAAGACCCGTACCTTTTCCCCGGGGGATAGGATATTGGTACTTGTCCCTACGGTTGAAAGTAAATTCCTTGCCAAATGGCAAGGCCCCTACGAGATAATGGAAAAAGTGAGCGAAGTGAATTACAAGGTCAGACAACCAGGAAGGCGAAAGCCCGAACAGATCTATCACGTTAATCTGTTGAAAGCCTGGAGGGATAGAGAGTCCCTAGTCGCAGACACTTGGTCACCAGCTCAAACTGGTTGCGTGATTCCTGA
Organism: Rana muscosa; assembly: GCA_029206835.1. Lineage (NCBI taxonomy): Eukaryota > Metazoa > Chordata > Amphibia > Anura > Ranidae > Rana > Rana muscosa. The sequence continues at coordinate 132,994,026 of CM055120.1, forward strand.
GGTTGGAATAGCAGCCACCTTGTCACAACCCCAACAACAGGAGGTTAAGGAGTTTGTGCTTCGCAACAAGGAGGTATTCTCTGAGCTGCCGGGACAAACATCTGGGGTAGAGCATGACATCATTACCCCGCCCGGTGAAAGGGTGAAGTTAAAACCCTATCGGATCCCAGAGGCTCGACGGGAGGCAATACGGGAGGAAGTACAGAAAATGCTGAACTTAGGGGTGATAGAGGAGTCCCAAAGTGATTGGTCTAGTCCCATCGTGTTGGTGCCTAAACCGGATGGGAGCTGGCGATTTTGTAACGATTTTCGTCAGTTGAACAAAGTTACAAAATTTGACACCTACCCCATGCCACGTATAGATGAGTTGATCGACCGGCTGGGAACAGCCCGATACATGACGACTCTTGACCTCACAAAAGGGTATTGGCAAATCCCCCTGGCCAAGTCGGCCAAAGAGAAAACCGCATTTGTAACCCCAGACGGGGCGTTCCAATATAAAAGAATGCCGTTCGGGTTACAGAATGCGCCGGCCACATTCCAGCGGAAAATGGACCAGATGCTGAGGCCCCATCGGAAGTATGCTGCGGCTTACCTGGATGACGTAATTGTCCATAGCACAGATTGGGCCTCACATCTGCCAAAAGTGCAAGCAGTCCTGGACTCTGTTCGGGAAGCGGGGTTTACGGCTAACCCCAAGAAGTGTACCATTGGGCAGGAGGAGGCCAAATATCTTGGGTACACCATTGGGAGGGGAGTAATAAAACCCCAACTCAACAAAGTCGAGGCCATCCAGAGTTGGCCACGTCCCAACAGCAAGAAGCAGGTACGAGCCTTTCTGGGAATCGCTGGGTATTATCGGCGATTCATTCCCCACTTTGCTTCTAAGGCTGTGCCCCTAACCAACCTGACGAAGGGGAAAGGGTCGGTCATGATTAAATGGACCCCCGAGGCTGAGGCAGCATTCCAATTCTTGAAACAAGCCTTATGTAGCCAGCCAGTGTTGTACTCACCCGACTTCTCTAAAGACTTTGTCGTACAAAGTGATGCGTCAGATGTGGGGTTAGGAGCAGTATTGTCCCAGGTCTGGAACGGGGAAGAGCACCCAGTCATTTACCTCAGCAGGAAATTGAAGTCCCATGAGGTAAATTACGCCACCGTTGAAAAGGAGTGTTTAGCGGTGAAGTGGGCTCTAGATTCCCTTCGGTACTACCTGCTAGGTAGGCACTTTGACATGGTTACGGATCACGCTCCGTTAAAGTGGATGGCTCAAAACAAGGAAACAAATAGAAGAGTGAATAGGTGGTTCCTGGCCCTCCAGGAATTCAACTTCACAGTAAAGCATCGCCCTGGCGTTCAAATGGGGAATGTGGATGCTTTGTCTCGAGTACATGAATGCCTGATTGCTGGTGTTCCAACCCCGAGGTTAAAACAAGAGGGGGGGGTATGTGACAGCAGGAAGGTAAAGTCACCTGGTTGCATCCAGGGGGGTAGATATATTTCGCCCAGATTCAGGCTTTACGCTGACTTATACAACTAGGTGGAGAGTTGTATAGGCCCAGCTAAGGCTAGTGGGCTCATGGATGACTCATACCTCTAGGGAGAGTGTGGGGCATCGTGCAGACAGAAATGAGGAGACCAGCTGAACCTTGTCAGCTCATTTAGGCCTCTATAAAAACTCCCAGCTTCATTAGATGTTAGCTCATGCCTGGAACCAGACCTGTGTGGACTGTCTAGGGAGAGTGAACCCCTGTGCGGTGAGGCAAAGCCTGTGTGGCTATTTGTTTGGACTTTTACTAAACCAGGGACTTAGGGACTAGGACAGCACTAGGCTGATCCCAGTTGTTAGTTAGGAAACCTGTATGTTTAGTCAGAGGTCAACTTGACCAGGATTTATTTTGGTTATGTTTCTTTTGCTTTGCTGTGTTTTGTCACTGTAAATAGAAAATAAACCGCACCTTTTTGATTTTGAAAACCACAACCTCCGTTTGCTGGGCCTGTTTTGTGTGGGGAGCCCATCCCGGGGGTCACACACACCCGCTGCCGAGCTAACCCCCTCACACTGGCTATCCTCCTCCTCCGAGTCCTCAATGATACGATTGATGATGATAGCTTGGAAGATCATTTTTGTTTATGGGTGCCGCCACCAGTGGCTAAGGCCCAATTTTTCAGCCCCTGTTTTACAGGGGCGTGTAATTACAATTTTTTTAGCAATAATTTGCCATAGGGCTCATTGCTGTGCTCCAAGTACAGTATCTGTGAGGGGTTGGAGTGTTGTGGCACCAGTGCCTAAGGCCCAATTTTTCAGCCCCTGTTCAACAGGGGCATGTAATTACAATTCTTGATCTAATAATTCACAGCAGGGCCCATTGCTGCACCCACCAAGAGTAACTCTGAGGGCTTACAGTGTTGTGGCAACGCCACCACCACCACCACCACGAAAGGCCCAATTTTTCAGCCCCTGTTCAAAAGGGGCATGCAATTACAATTCTTGATCTAATAATTCACAGCAGGGCCCATTGCTGCACCCACCAAGAGTAACTGTCAGGGCTTACAGTGTTGTGGCACCAGCACCACCATCAAAGGCCCAATTTTTACTACCACTGTTCAACAATTATATGTAATTACAATTCCTGATATAATAGTTGACAGCAGGGCGTTCCAGCACCAACCAAGAGTAACTGTGAGTGCTTACAGTGTTGTGCCAACACCAACAACTAAGGGGCCTATTTCTGCAGAGTATATACGGCAGGTCCCTACTTTCAAACATCCAACTTACAAACGACTCCTACTTGCAAACGCAAGAAGACAACAGGAAGTGAGAGGAAATCTACCCCTTGGAAGGAAAATTCTCTCCTGTAAGAATTAATATGGAAGAAAGGTGTCTCCTCTTTACTGATGCTTTATCAGCAATCCTTGTTTCAAGAAAAACACCACATTTCAAAAACAGTTGTCATTGGGACGGAAAGTGAGGTGAAATGTTCTGAACAGGGGCACAGACAGCAAAACAAATGTTACAGGGGTGATAACCCTTACCTATGTTTTCCAAAAAGTTTAAAAATAGATTTTTGGGCTGGAGCTACACTTAAACAATGTACCTGTTCAAAATTACAAACAGATTCTACATAAGAACAAACCTACAGTCCCTGTCTTGTATGCACCGCCTGTATACGGCTGTTCAGAGTATATAGGGCCTTTTTTATTTTATGTGCGGGGTTCCCCTTAATATCCATACAAGACCCAAAGGGGCTGGTAATGGGCTGGGGTAGGGGGGGGGGGGGGTCATGGGGTAGCTATGCCATTTTTCTTAAAGATTTTCATCCATATTACCGGGACCAGACATTACATTAAAGCCGCAAGCAGTTTTAAATGGCTTTTTTTTCCTTTAGAAGTGTCATTTTGTGCAGGGACAGTTCTAAACACGGGAAACACGTGGCACTTCACAGGCATACTTTAGACACCCCCCAGGTACGATATTTAAAGGCATATTTGACTTTTTTTTTTTCACTTTATGCATCATTAAAATGACTGCTCCCGAAAAACGACCGTTTTTAAAACTTCTTTTTGCATTGATACATGTCCCCTGGTGCAGAACCCGGGTTCCCAAACCCTTTTTAGGACAATAACATGCATAATAGTTGTTATAATTAGCACTTTAGAATTCAAACGTTCGCATCCATTGTATTTAATAGGGTTCTAATGTTCGTACGAACTTTCGGTCCGTTCGCGGGTTCTGGTGCGAACCGAACCCGGGGGTGTTCGGCTCATCACTAGTGGAAACCAGTACTGCATCCAAAGGATATTACAACACCAGCAGGGAAAGGTTCTCCTGACAGTTCCAAACTGCCAGGAGACACCTGCTGGTGGACCACAGTACTGCAAGACAAATAATAAATATCACCAGCGGATGGAACCTTTCCTGACAGTACCCCCCCTCAAAGGAGCAGCCTCTGGATGCTCCAACTAGCTGTTGCCGGGGAAAGTTCATGGCAACAAGCTGGGTAATAGGCAAAGTCACATCCGGGCAGACAGTGGGCACATCCAACGGGTAAGTAGGCACATCCGGGCAGGAGACAGTCACATCAAGCTGGGCAGCAGACAGGGGCACACCAGGCTGGGCAGCAGACAGGGGCACATCAGGCTGGGCAGCAGACAGGGGCACATCAGGCTGGGGAGCAGGCTCCGCTTCGTTGAGCTGGGCAGCAGGCTCCGGGTCATCGAGCTGGGCAGCAGGCAGGAACACATCGGGCTGGGCAGCAGGCTCCGGGTCATCGAGCTCGGCAGCAGGCTCCGGGTCATCGAGCTCGGCAGCAGGCTCCGGGTCATCGAGCTCGGCAGCAGGCAGGAACACATCGGGCTGGGCAGCAGGCTTCGGGTCATCGAGCTGGGCAGCAGGCTCCGGGTCATCGAGCTGGGCAGCAGGCAGGAACATCTCAAGCTGGACAGCAGACAGGAACCTCTCAGGCTGGGCAGCAGACAGGAACCTCTCAGGCTGGGCAGTAGACAGGAACCTCTCAGGCTGGGCAGCAGACAGGAACCTCTCAGGCTGGGCAGCAGACAGGAACCTCTCAGGCTGGGCAGCAGACAGGAACCTCTCAGGCTGGGCAGCAGACAGGAACCTCTCAGGCTGGGCAGCAGACAGGAACCTCTCAGGCTGGGCAGCAGACAGGAACCTCTCAGGCTGGGCAGCAGACAGGAACATCTCAGGCTGGGCAGCAGACAGGAACATCTCAGGCTGGGCAGCAGACAGGAACACGTCAGGCTGGGCAGTAGGCTCCACAGACTGAGAAACGGGCACCACAACCTCAAGCCGGGAAACGGGCACCGCAACCTCAAGCCAGGAAACGGGCACCACAGCGGGCATCACAACCTCAGGCCAGGAAACGGACACCACAATCTCAGGCTGGGAAACGGGCACCACAACCTCAGGCCAGGAAACGGACACCACAACCTCAGGCCGGGAAATGGGCACCACGACCACAGGCCGGGAAACGGGCATCGGATCTTCAGGCGGGGTCACCGAATCTTCAGGCGGGGACACTGGATCTACCGACTGGGACACCGGATCTACCTACTGGGACACCGGATCTTCCGATTGGGACACCGGATCTTCCGACTGGGACACCGGATCTTCCGACTGGGACACTGGATCTTCCGACTGGGACACCGGATCTTCCGACTGGGACACCGGATCTACCGACTGGGACACCGGATCTACCGACTGGGACACCAGATCTACCAACTGGGACACCGTCATCAGGACTTCTGTTTGGAAGACAGGCACGGGAACTTCAGGCTGGCAGGCTGGCACGGGAACTCCAGGCTGGCAGGCTGGCACGGGAACTTCAGGCTGGCACGGGAACTTCAGGCTGGCAGGCTGGCACGGGAACTTCAGGCTGGCAGGCTGGCACGGGAACTTCAGGCTGGCAGGCTGGCACAAGAACTTCAGGTTGGCAGGCTGGCACAAGAACTTCAGGTTGGCAGGCTGGCACAAGAACTTCAGGTTGGCAGGCTGGCACAAGAACTTCAGGCTGGCAGACCGGTACAGAAAATTCATGCTGGCAAATTGGCACAGGAGCTTCAGGCTGGGCAAAAGGCACCGGAACCTCGGGCTGGCAGACCGGCATAGGGACCTCAGACTGGCAAACTGGCACAGGGACCTCCGGCTGGCAGGCTGGCACGGGAACTTCAGGCTGGCAGGGGAACTTCAGGCTGGCAGGCTGGCATGGGAACTTCAGGCTGGCAGGCTGGCACGGGAACTTCAGGCTGGCAGGCTGGCACGGGAACTTCAGGCTGGCACGGGAACTTCAGGCTGGCAGACCAGTACAGAAAATTCATGCTGGCAAATTGGCACAAGAGCTTCAGGCTGGGCAAAAGGCACCGGAACCTCGGGATGGCAGACTGGCATAGGGACCTCAGACTGGCAAACTGGCACAGGGACCTCCGGCTGGCAAACTGGCACAGGGACCTCCGGCTGGCAAACTGGCACAGGGACCTCCGGCTGGCAGGCTGGCTCTGGAACTGCAGGCTGGAAGGCCGGCTCTGGAACTGCAGGCTGGAAGGCCGGCTCTGGAACTGCAGGCCGGAAGGCCGGCTCCGGGACCGCAGGCTGGAAGGCCGGCTCCGGGACCGCAGGCTGGAAGGCCGGCTCCGGAACAGCAAGCTGGAAGACTGGCGCTGGAACTGCAGGCTGGAAGGCTGGCTCGAAGGCTGGCTCTGGGACTGCAGGCTGGAAGGCTGGCTCCGGAACTGCAGGCTAGAAGGCTGGCTCTGGAACTGCAGGCTGGAAGGTTGGCTCTGGAACTGCAGGCTGGAAGGCTGGCTCTGGAACTGCAGGCTGGAAGGCTGGCTCTACGGCGACTGGCTCTGGAACTGCAGGCTGGAAGGCTGACTCTGGAGCTGCAGGCTGGGCGACTGGCTCTGGAACTGCAGGCTGGAAGGCTGGCTCTGGAACTGCAGGCTGGAAGGCTGGATCTGGAACTGCAGGCTGGAAGGATGGCTGGAAGGCTTGCTCTGGGACTGCAGGCTGGAAGGGTGGCTCTGGAACTGCAAGCTGGAAGGCTGGCTCTGGAACTGCAAGCTGGAAGGCTGGCACTGGAGCTGCAGGCTGGAAGGCTGGCTCTGGAGCTGCAGGCTGGGTAAAGGGCACTGGGGCATCAGATTTAGGTGGGTCGTCAAGTTCTACTGGCATGAATGCAGGCTGGAGCAGGTTGGTGGGTGGAGAGGTAGGTTGGGTTACTGGTTGGATTGTGTGGGTCGGGAAGTACTTCCGTTTCTTCTTAGATTTAGTCACTGCAGGTTTGCAAATAACGGGGGATGTATGAAAAAGATGGAATCGAGCAAATGGAGGATTGAAGGCAGGGTAGGTGCAACAGGTAGAGACTGGGTAGTAATATTTGGCAGGGGGCTGAGCAAACTCGGCGGTAGCTGGGGTTGCCATAGGTGATGGGCGGATACATTCTTGGGAAGGCGGGTGATTAATGGTGGGGCCGGGATGTTGTGGCTTGGCTGAATTCGGGAGGAGATCTGACCATGCCTGCAGCAAAGGTTGAACAAAAACTGATCTGCACTCACGCCTTTTAATCAGAGATTGCACTGACCTCACACAATCATGTAACACCTGCTGGGAACAGGGGGAATAATGCTCATAAAAAGAAGCTGGATCATCCTCTAACAAGCATATTAGGGATTCAACTTGGTCACCATTGAAAGGGGGAGAGAAGTCATCACTTCCCTTAGGAACAAACGACAGGGCTGGTTCCATACATAACCATGTTAACGGCAGAACATCCTCAGGCTGCAAGTAACACTGATCCACCCAAAAATTTGCTGATCGGATAGTTTCCATTAGCTGGTCACTAGTCCAACCCTCTAAAACCTGGCGACAATGTTTGCCATCCTCTGCCGCCAAGAGAATAGTAAAAGATCTCATTGTAATCCATATCCGCCGAATACAATAACAGGATGGTTCCATAATGAAGTCACGTCTGATCAGGGATGGCCCTGGTATACAGTCAGAGAGGTTTAGTAGACCAGACTGTGTGACTGCATAGAGGAGACCAAACGGGTGTAGGTGAAAGTATAACAATTTATTATGATAAGTGACCAACATACAACCACCTCAAACAGAACACAGTGCAAAGAATAAATCAATAAACAGTGACTATAAACAAAGTATTTACAAATATGGGAGATACCGGAATCGTAGTAAAAAGCCAGGCCGAGGTCATACACAAGGGGATCAGGCAGATGGGTAAGGATGGGAATAAAGCAGGAACAGGGAGAGGACGGATGGGTTGGCTGCAGAGCAGGGATCTAGGTAACCGGGAGATAAATGCAGGATGAGCTCATGGTAGGGATCAGGTCGGATCAGGTCAAGCAGGAAGCAGGGATGCAGGTTCAAGGTAGGGATCGGGTCAAGCAGGATGCAGGTTAGGGATCGGGTCGGATGCAGGCTCAAGTCAGGGTCACAGGTCCTAGGTCAGGGAGAGAGATACCAGGGCAAGGAGTGCTTGTACTTGCCGGGTATTTATGGAAAGGCTGATTAGCTTCAGGTCACAGCTGAGCGGAGGAAGGGCAGTTTGCTCCACACTGCCAGGATCCATCTGCTGGTGGAAACAAGTACTGCGTCCAAAGGATAATAAAACACCAGCAGGGAAAGGTTCTCCTGACAGTTCCAAACTGCCAGGAGACACCTGCTGGTGGACCACAGTACTGCAAGACAAATAATAAATATCACCAGCGGATGGAACCTTTCCTGACAGCAACAGGGAAGTATGGTGGAGGTTTCTCGCAAGTTTGGGTCTGCATTTCTGTAAATGGAGGTGGAGGTTTTGTCAGGATCGATGGTGTCCTCAATGCTGAGAAATACAGGCAGATACTTATCCATTATGCCATACCATCAGGGAAGCTCCAAATATATTCTGCAGCAGGACAATGACCCCAAACATACAGCCAATGTAAGAAGAGCAAGGAGTCCTGGAAGTGATGGTTTGGCCCCCATAGTGCCCTGATCTTAACATCATCCATTCTGCCTGGGACTACATGAAGAGACAGAAGGATTTGAGGCAGCCTACATCCACAGAAGACCTGTGGTTAGTTCTCCAAGATATTTGGAACAACATATCTCTGCCGCGTTCCCTCAAAATTGGTGTGCAAGTGTACTTAGAAGAATTGATGCTGTTTTGAAGGCAAAGGGTGGTCATACTAAATATTGATTTGATTTGAATTTCTCTTCTGTTCATTAACTTTCCATTTTGTTAATTGATAAAAATAAATTATAAACACTTCTATTTATGAAAGCATTCTTAACCACTTTACGACCGGCCCATAGCCAAATGACGGCAACAGGGCGACTCGTTAATTCTGGGAGGGTGTACATTGACGTCCTCCCAGAATCGCGCTCCCGCGCTCCCCCTGGGGTGCGCACACGGGAGTGTCCGTGACTGCCGAGTCCAGGGGCCCCGCGCATCACGGAAAATGGGCGCTGATAGCGGTCGTTTACTACGTGATCGCTCCGTCAAATGACGGAGCGATCACTTGTAAACAAACCGGCGTCATGTCATGACGCCGGTTCCTCTCTCTCCTTTGTGTACCGATCGGTACAGTGTGAGAGGAGAGGGGGAGAGATCGGTGGCAGCAGCGCTGTGGACTGGATCTGTAGTGCCCACAGCGCTGCTCTGTGACAATTGCAGTCACATCCAACCATCCATCCATCCATGCTCAGCCATCCCTCCATGCTCAGCCATACTCTGCAATACCCTGCCATACTCTGCAATACCCTGCCATACTCTGCAATACCCAGCCATACTCTGCAATACCCAGCCATACTCTGCAATACCCTGCCATACTCTGCAATACCCAGCCATACTCTGCAATACCCTGCCATACTCTGCAATACCCAGCCATACTCTGCAATACCCAGCCATACTCTGCAATACCCTGCTATACTCTGAAATACCCAGCCATACACTGCAATACCCTGCCATATTCTGCAATACCCTGCCATACTCTGCAATACTCTGCAATACCCGGCAATACCCGGCCATACTCTGTGATACCCAGCCATACTCTGCAATACCCAGCCATACTCTGCACTACCCAGCCATACTCTGCACTACCCAGCCATACTCTGCAATACTCTGCAATACCCGGCAATACCCAGCCATACTCGGTGATACCCAGCCATACTCTGCCATACCCAGCTGTACCCAGCCATACTCGGCGATACCCAGCCGCACCCAGCCATACTCAGCCATACTCGGCCATGCTCGGCCATACGCTGCCATGCTCAGCCATACTCGGCTGTACTCGGCCTGTGTATGTGGCCAGGCTGTGGAAGTCTCACACATGTGGTATTGCCGTACTCAGGAGGAGTAGGAGAATCTATTTTGGGGTGTCATTTTTGGTATGTACATACTATGTGTTAGAAATATTGTATAAATGTACAACTTTGTGTTAAAAAAAAAATGCGTTTTAACCACTTCCTGCCCGCCGGCTGTCATATGACATCCTTGATTTTGTGCGGGGATATCTGAATGATGCCTGCAGCTACAGGCATCATTCAGATATCAGCTTTTTCAGCCAGCGATTCCCTACACCATAAGAATGATCATAGCGGCTGTTCCGCCACTTGATCATTCTTACGGGAGGCGAGAGGGGACATCCCCCCCTCCCGCCGCCCTCCGGTGCTTCTACCAACTCACCGCTACGATCAAAGCCAGGATCGTTTTTGTTTTTTGTTTTTTTTCTGGCTTCCCAGCCTAGAGGTGAGATGTGGGGTCTTATTGACTCCATATTTCACTGTAAAGAGGACCTGGAATGTTTACATTCCTTGTAATAGGAATAAAAGGTTTAAAAAAATTATTTTTGGGAAAAAAGTGTCAAACTAAAATAAATAAAGTAAAATGAACAATAAAAAAAATAAAGCGCCCCTGTCCCGTGTGCTCGCATGCAGAAGCGAACGCATACGTAAGTCCTACCCACATATGAAAGTGGTGTTCAAACCACACATGTGAGGTATCGCTGCGAACGTTAGAGCAAGAGCAATAATTTTGGCCCTAGACATCCTCTTTAACTCAAAACATGTAACCAGTAAAAAAATGTAAAGCGTCGCCTATGGGGATTTTTAAGTAGCGAAGTTTGGCGCCATTCCACGAGTGTGTCCAATTTTGAAGGGTGACATGTTAGGTATATATTTACTTGGCGGAACTTCATCTTTCACATTATGCAAAAACATTGGGCTAACTTTACTGTTCTGTTTTTTTAAAGCACAAAACAGTTTGCCTCACTGTGCCCATGCCTCACTGTGTCCATGACTCGACTGACGTTTAACAAGGGAGTCTATGGAAGGGGTGCCCGGCTTTGAAAAATCGGGGCTCCCCGGCCGTAGGTCCTCCAGACAACAAACTTTTCACACTTGTAGAGGAAGAATGGGGCTACGTGTGTGCCAAGTTTGGGGTCCAGGGCACCTACGACCGGCCGGTACCGGGTCCCCAAATTCACCGGAGAAATTACTGTTTAACATGGGAGTCTATGGAAGGGGTGCCCGGCTTTGAAAAATCGGTGCTTCCCGGCAGTAGGTCCCCCGAACAACAAACTTTGCACACTTGTAGAGGAAGAATAGGGCTACATGTGTGCCAAGTTTACCGGGTCCCCAAAGTCCGGGAGATCAGGCGCAAAAAGCTGACTCGAGTATAAGCCGAAGGGGCATTTTCAGCACAAAAAAATGTGCTGAAAAACTCGGCTTATACTCGAGTATATACGGTACATTGGAATGTCTTCTTTCCAAAAAGGGGTAATTTGGGGGGTATGTGTACTTTTCTGGCATGTTAGGGTCTCAAGAAATGAGATAGGCCGTCAGTACTTCAGGTGTGATAAATTTTCAGATATTGGCACCATAGCTTGTGGACTCTATAACTTTCACAAAGACCAAATAATATGCACCAATTTGTACTTATTTTTACCAAAGATATGTAGCAGTATAGATTTTGGCCAAAATTTATGAAGAAAAATTACTAATTTGGTAAATTTTATAACAGAAACTAACAAAAATTCATTTTTTTTCAGAATTTTTAGTCTTTTTTCTTTTATAGCGCAAAAAATAAAAAACCCAATGGTGATTAAATACCACCAAAAGAAAGCTCTATTTGTGTGAAAAAAAGGACACACAAGTTTCATATGGGTACAATGTTGTATGAGTAATTGTCATTCAAAATGTGGGAGCACCAAAAGCTGAAAATTGGTCTGGTGTGGACGACGACAGGTTTGTCAAAACGGCGTAGGGAGGAGCGGCGTGCTGACGTCACCACAACATACACGCAGAGTCCCGGAAGGAACGGGCTGTGGGAGCCGGCCGGCTTTAATACTATACACACGCTTTTATATGTCTACACAAATGTAAGTGCATTTTTTTGATGTTTTATTAAACTGGATTATATACTGGATTACGCTATGGTGGCTCTCTCTCTTTTCATCCTGTCATAATCATCTGATACTATGAGAGGGATTGGAGACACAAGCACCAGAAGAGTGGGGATAATTGATTGATACATTCAGAGACCCTGGCAGGGGTAACAGCCGTCTGTACTGATTGATCTCTTGCAGGGATCAGATTTTCTGGTAAGCGGCAGTCATATCAGAGGTGGTGGATCTCTTTCTATCTGGATAACGGCACTTCTTCTCGGGGTGTTAAAGTCACAGATGTCTGTTATGATGATTGACTTTCACATCAACAGTATTCAGCGATAGTATACATGAATTGTTCTAGGAACTTTTATATGTTTTATTTTTATCTCCTATGAGTTTGGTGCATTAGGAGATTGCGATTTGGGGGCTCATTACCCTTATATTCAACTGTTTGGGTCACCCGGGTTCCCCATCAAGGGTGCAGGACTTTTAACACACCAGAGATTTGATGGTTAATTTCTCACATTTCATTCTATATATTGTTGCTCAGCTTTTTCTCTTTTTCATTTAGATCCCTGTTCTGCCTTTGTACTAGGCGATCGCGGGCTGCTGGCGGACATCGAGTCCGTCCGGCCCGCAGGCACGCTCTCATAGCATGCAGCGGGCGCGAGCCGCCGTACAGCTATGGCGATTCGCGCATGAGAGCCAACCTGCTGCAGTATAAAGACGGCGGATGGTCGGCAAGTGGTTAAAGAAGAAGTATAGTCAAAGATATTTTGGCTATATTTGGATCAGCCTCTCAGTGAGCCGCTGAGAGCCTTAGTCAGACACTACAGCCCCCTCCACAGCCCAGCACTCCAGGGAGCACTGGAAGTGCACAAGCGAGAGACAGTGACTGACAGTCACCAGTTCTCTGCAGCCTGAAGACTGAGAGCTGAGTGATCAGTGGACTTGGTCTTAGAGCTGTCAGGGAACAGATGCAGCATTGGATTGATGCTGCATTCACCTAAGTGAGTATAAATCTTTTTTTTTTTTAACTAAAAATTCTCTAAAGTATATTTCAAATTTTGCAGCCAAATTAGGACAGCACCTAGCTTATGTTTGTTACATGTTCTTATTCACATAGCACAACTTTTTAAAAATTAAAAAAAGGAATACTTAAAGTTGTTCTAAAGGCAGCCCACCCCCCATACCTCAGACTTATCTCCATCCAGCACTATGCCCAAGAGGAGCCGCTCTCTCTCCGCTCTTTCCCTCTTCACTGCCCAACATCCTTTGTTTGAAAAATGAAAGGCATGGTGTGCAGAAGTGTCACCTTCTGACAGTTTACCATAGGTAATGCTAAGGATCTCATTATTGCATTAGGTGCACAGGGCTAGGCTTCCTCATGGTTCCATCCACAGTCCTGTACTGAAGATATGTCCACCAGACATGACTATAGTATGTCACTATTAATTCCAACTCAACTGGAAAGGACCTAGTAGCAACTTTCTGCTGATGCAAACCTGCAGCACGAACAGCTCTCTTTCACTATAGTGCATAGGACAACTCTCTAGCAGGCAGGACGTGGTGGTTCCTTTTTTTTTCATCAGCACTTTGGCACCAGTCTTTCTCATCATATTGATAACAAAGCAAAGTCCACTTAAGTGACAGTTGCTAAAGACCCAGGAAAAATACTCTTCTTCCTGAACAAAGAGTAACTCTGTGTCCCTCCTCTTTGCTTTTGTTAAAAAGACACACAAAAATACATTTCCTGCTTTACCATATCATGATCTCACAATTTCCTGCTGGGTGCTAAGAGTAACTTCAACACAAAAATCTCATCATGTAGCACTATTCATTTCAGGGCGGGTGGAATGACCCCCAAAGTGGTATAGCAGGCTGACACCTTCGAGTGAGGCAGTACTTTCTCTGCTAGGTGCATCAACTCTAAAGCCCTGTACACACGATCGGATTTCCTATGGTTTTTTAACCGATGGATTTTTCCATCGGAAAACCGATGAAGCTGACTTTCATCAGTCTTGGTCAAAAATAGTAAAAGTCAAAAATAGTAAAAAATGCGCTACCCAAAATATGTGCAAAAAAACAAAGTGCAAACAAACAATATTATGTGCAATTATATGCAAAAAAAGTTCAAGGTGAATTGCTGTCAAATAGTGTCCTAATAGACAAAAAAAGCTAGGAAGTGACTCGCTGCATTCAGACCAATAAACCAATGAAAAACGAAAGGGTTGAAGGGGAATGATGATATCTTCCTCCAAACTTTTCCAAACTTTTCCAGCCGGATGAGACAAAATATTAAAAAGGGCCGCTTACCAAATCAGGTGGATCTCTGTTACAGAGATCATAGAAGCTCAGCACACCATAGGACTCCACGGTATCCTGGCGTCAGTCCCGCAGCAAGTCCGTTCTCTCCTTAGGATGTCCAGGAACACAGCTTCCTTGTAGCCAGGATTCACTCCCAATGTGTTGGTATGATAAGCGTGAATATCATAGGAAAGATAAAAAGAGGCTCATGGTGCAGTAAAATCCCTTTATTTAAAAAGCAGCACTACTGACATCCAGAGTCTCTTACAAAACGAAATTCAAAAATCCGCGGTAAGACAAGACAACCAGCCGCGGCTCAGGCCACTCAGCTGGAGCGTGGTGACGTCAGAGGTGATTGCTCCGCCCGACGCTGCATTTCTCCTATACAAGGCATCAACAGGGAAGGAGGCAATCAGTCTTGCCTACACACCATCAGTCAAAAAACCGACCGTTCCAAACGCGGTGACGTAAAACACTCCGATGAGCCGAGAAAAATGAAGTTCAATGCTTCTGAGCATGCGTGGGTTTTTTATCCAATGAAGTTCCCCACAGACGATAGTAATTTGCTATCGGTTTTTTAACCATCGGATAAATTTAAAACATGTTCTATTTTTAAACACCGATGAAAAAAAGACCGATGGGGCCCATACACGATCGGTTTGTCCGATGAAAAAAGTCCATCGGACTGTTTTCATCGGTTAAACCTATCGTGTGTACAGGGATTCAAAGTTTCTTCCTTAAGTGCAATAGATTTAAATCTCTCTGGACAATTAGGCTCTTGAGCCTTTGATAACAGCCTCAGGTACCCTACTGCCATAGCTCCCAACTGCCCCTGATTGTGAGGGACCGTCCCTGATTTAGAGCAATGTCCCTCTGTCCCTCTTCCCCCCTTATGTGTCCCTCATTTTGGTCTGATCTATATAGTTGTATATAAAATGCACTTTTTATCTTTCAAAAAGAGTTTCCCAGTGCTAAACCTTTCATCCAATTTCTAAATTGCTGCATTTGTACATTTTAAAAGCCAATATAAAGGAATAGTAGTGGTAAAAAAAAAAGCACTTGTGGATTTATTTAACCTTTTTTTTTGGTTAAATCTCCTTTAAAGGGGTGTGACAGAGGGCGTGTCCTATGCCTACATACATTTGTTAGTAGGTGTCCCTCATTTCTATCTCAAAATGTTGGGAGGTATGCCTACTACCCTATATCCAGCAGCAAAAGCTCCTTTTTAGCTCTACCTGCACAGAAGATTCCAATCAATCTGATCCCTCAAGGCAGCCATCTTCCTGTATAGATCCTTCTGGACATATCCTTTATAATGGTAATTGAAATCCAGCAGAACACACTGACTCCATTTGGGCAGATCCCAGAAAATAAAGATATGCTTAGGATGGCTACTGAAGAGCTGCAAAAATAAACACCACATCTACCAGGGATTCTCAAGCTGAAGTTGGGGTCCCTAGAAGCCCATAGAGAACAACTTTGTGAACTGTAGTAGCTGTTCATACCACAAACTGTATAACTGGATGACTCTTTGGAGAAGTGTATTTTTAGTTTACTCACCTTTTCTCCCAGTCTGCCCATGTATTAAATGTATCATACACTCTCCAGGAAAAAAAAAATCACATTTACACAGTGCACACAGAGAGAATGATGCTAATGTGGGCAGGCAGTAATGAGACAATGTTGACAATGAAACTGACAAAGACATGGATACCAATGACAATGATGGCTGCCTTTGATAACACTCACTGTGATAATGACACTAACAGTCAAACCATTGCAAAATCTACATTTAACTTAGCAAGTCATTGATACAAATGAGGATATCCTGAACCCTATAGCTGTAAAGATGAGTTAAGTCAGTCATAATTAATGAATGCAGCTCTCTATAATTATGTAGCATTATAAAGATGTTCTCTGGCTGATTTCAAAATTCTCTTACTTACAGTAAGTTGACTCATCATACCAGTTCAAACCATCCCTTCACTGCTGTTTCCTTAGTGGTGCAATCCATAGAACACCAGTCTTTATTTCTGTGTGTGATCATCTGATCCTGCTGCCTGTCAGTTGTCAGAAAGAAAGGTGAAAGCAAACAAAATGTGTTCTTGGATAAAGAAAATGGTTTAATTACAAAATGCTAATACATAAAGGAGTAGCGATACTGGCTGTTAGGTTAGCATAGACTGATTTTGAGAGATATACAGTGGGTATGGAAAGTATTCAGACCCCCTTACATTTTTCACTCTGTTATATTGCAGCCATTTGCTAAAATCATTTAAGTTAATTTTTTTTCCTCATTAATGTACACACAGCACCCCATATTGACAGAAAAACACAGAATTGTTGACATTTTTGCAGATTTATTAAAAAAAGAAAAACTGAAATATCACATGGTCCTATTCAGAGCCTTTGCTGTGACACTCATATTTAACTCAGGTGCTGTCCATTTCTTCTGATCATCCTTGAGATGGTTCTACACCTTCATTTGAGTCCAGCTGTGTTTGATTATACTTATTGGACTTGATTAGGAAAGCCACACACCTGTCTATATAAGACCTTACAGCTCACAGTGCATGTCAGAGCAAATGAGAATCATGAAGGTCAAAGGAACTGCCTGAAGAGCTCAGAGACAGAATTGTGGCAAGGCACAGATCTGGCCAAGGTTACAAAAAAATTCTGCTGCATTTAAGGATCCTAAGAGCACAGTGGCCTCCATAATCCTTAAATGGAAGACGTTTGGGACGACCAGAACCGTTCCTAGAGCTGGCTGTCCCGTCAAACTGAGCTATCGGGGGGAGAAGAGCCTTGGTGAGAGACGTAAAGAAGAACCCAAAGATCACTGTGGCTGAGCTCCAGAGATGCAGTCGGGAGATGGGAGAAAGTTGTAGAAAGTCAATCATCACTGCAGCCCTCCACCAGTGGGGGCTTTATGGCAGAGTGGCCCGACGGAAGCCTCTCCTCAGTGCAAGACACATGAAAGCCCGCATGGAGTTTGCTAAAAAAAACACCTGAAGAACTCCAAGATGGTGAGAAATAAGATTCTCTGGTCTGATGAGACCAAGATAGAACTTTTTGGCCTTAATTCTAAGTGGTATGTGTGGAGAAAACCAGGCACTGCTCATCACCTGTCCAATACAGTCCCAACAGTGAAGCATGGTGGTGGCAGCATCATGCTGTGGGGGTGTTTTTCAGCTGCAGGGACAGGACGACTGGTTGCAATCGAGGGAAAGATGAATGCGGCCAAGTACAGGGATATCCTGGAAGAAAACCTTCTCCAGAGTGCTCAGAACCTCAGACTGGGCCGAAGGTTTACCTTCCAACAAGACAATGGCCCTAAGCACACAGCTAAAATAATGAAGGAGAGGCTTCACAACAACTCTGACTGTTCTTGAATGGCCCAGCCAGAGCCCTGACTTAAACCCAATTGAGCATCTCTGGAGAGACCTAAAAATGGCTGTCCACCAATGTTTACCATCCAACCTGACAGAACTGGAGAGGATCTGCAAGGAGGAATGGCAGAGAATCCCCAAATCCAGGTGTGAAAAACTTGTTGCATCTTTCCCAAAAAGACTCAGGCTGTATTAGATCAAAAGGGTGCTTCTACTAAATACTGAGCAAAGGGTCTGAATACTTAGGACCATGTGATATTTCAGTTTTTCTTTTTTATTAAATCTGCAAAAATGTCAACAATTCTGTGTTTTTCTGTCAATATGGGGTGCTGTGTGTACATTAATGAAAAAGAATGAACTTAAATGATTTTAGCAAATGGCTGCAATATAACAAAGAGTGAAAAATTTAAGGGGGTCTGAATACTTTCCTTACCCACTGTACATGCGCACAGGTGGGGGGTTATTTACAAGTGCTGTTGCTGTACTTCTGAGGGGGACATGCAAGGAAAATAAAAAACAGTATTTTTGCTTGCACATGATTGGATGATAAAATCAGTAGAGCTTCACCTCATTTCAGAGTTTCCCCTCAGATCTACAGCGACTGCACTAACTTGCAGTGCACTTGTAGTGCAGAGTGGATTTCCCTTTAGTAAATCAACCCCTTTGTATTGGTATGGATGTTAATAGGATCTTTATTTTCTTATATTGCAACCAACCCCAAATCAGAGCCTTTCGCCTGTGGGGACAGTCACCAGAGTGCAGTGTGCAACTAGAACAGTGCAGGCAAATTTATTGACTCATGGTAAAGTATTAGTATAAATCTGGGTTGCAAAGGGAACATAAGAGGGATCCACAAAGTGTAATGCCGTTTTTTAAAACAATTCCATGAAATCCATTGTTTCTTTTTGTAATAAAACGTCTAAAAACCACAGTAAAAATAAGCGCCAAGGCACTTTTGGTGCGTGATGACGCCCACCTGGCTCCAGGGCATCCATATCCTGGGAAGAAGTGACGGAAGTGTTACTAAACCCAGGGCCCAGCATTCACTATATCTGGTCTCCCACAGTACACAGAATATGGAAATGAAATTATTTTAGTTAATTTAAACTGCTAAATACCTTTTCTCATCAGCAGTATTTAGTAGTCTTGTGACTTCTATCAGTGTCACTGGTTAAAGCTTGTAGGAGGAGTTTTCATTCTCGTCTGACTGTGCTGATTGGCCCTGTGCCGATCACATGCACCCTCCCAAAAAATAAAAAATAAAAAAATAAAAACTCTCAAGCAATGCACATCAAACTTAGCATGTGCAGAGATCCCCAAAGGCTCTGTACTATCGGGAGATGGATTGGGGACTGTGGAAGAAGGGAAAGATCACAGAAAACAGGATCAAACAGCCTTTTTATACAATGCACAGGATTAACCCCTTAGGTCCTACAGTAAGTATAACAAGCATGCTTTACCACATATACAGACTGATTTTACTGTTCTGGGTTTAGCAACACATCAGGTGGCTGTAAACTTCTGACATGAAAATTGAGCAAAGCACTGCCTTTTATAATATGTACTTGCCTTGATCCAAAGAGTGAGTTTTCTTTCTGCTGCCTAGTCCCTCTGCTGTCTGCATGAAAATTTTTCCGGACTCCAAGAGATGGGGGCAGTGGGGGGGCCTCCAACACACAGCCTGTGATTTATAGCCTCAGTTGTGCATGTTTTCTGGGAGCTGTGTGGAGGGAGGGGTGTACCTTCACTCCAAACAGGTCTGAGGTTGCACGGATCTCTCCTTCCTGAGTTGTTCAGTGTGTGACATTAGATCCCTACAGCTGCCCCTGGAAGCTCAGATAAGATGTGTACATTCTAAACTTTGAATCACGTGACCCACTATAAGGGGAGGGGTTAAATTGGATGATCATTTACCAATTAGACCCCTCCCTTATAGTGGGTCACATGATTATGATGTAATTCTTGAGTCTGACAGCTGTGATGCTCAACTTGCTGCTATTTTGAGAGGTGTCAAGCTTATATATGAACGCTGAAGATCAGTGATCCAATAGCTGAAATTCATATGTGGTGAAGTGTTGGTGATTCTGGAGATATTGTAACCACTGGATAAGACCTCAGAGGGGGAAGGCATATTGGGACCTGTTGACAGGTCTGAATGGAAGGTGAGTGCACAGGTTGACTGGGGCAGATCGCAAGATGTTGGAGTTGGTGTAGACCAGGGATATGCAATTAGCGGACCTCCAGCTGTTGCCAAACTACAAGTCCCATGAGGCATAGCGAGACTCTGACAGCATCAAGCATGACACCCAGAGGCAGAGGCATGATGGGACTTGTAGTTTGGCAACAGCTGGAGGTCCGCTAATTGCATATCCCTGGTGTAGACTAAGGAGATAGGACAATATCGCCGCGTACACACGATCGGAATTTCCGACAACAAATGTTCGATGGGAGCTTGTTGTCGGATATTCCGACCGTGTGTAGGCTCCATCAGTTTTGTCATCGCAATGTCCGATCGTGTGTAAAAAACTACGTGATTCTTCTCAAGCCTGACTTGCATACACACTATCGTGAAAAAAAATGCTTGAGCAAAGCGCGGTGAAGTACAACACGTACGACAACACGTACGACCGCACTATAAAGGGGAAGTTCTATTCGGATGGCGCCACCCTTTGGGCTGCTTTTGCTGATTTCGTGTTACCGCGTGTTAGTAAAAGTTTGTTGAGAGACGATTCGCTCTTTTCAGTCTCCGTGCTTTTCAGTCCGTTACAGCATGACGAATGTGCTATCTCCATTACGAACGCTAGTTTTACCAGAACGAGCGCTCCCGTCTCATAACTTGCTTCTGAGCATGCGCGTTTTTTTTCCCGTCATTAAAGCGTACACACGACTGTTTTTCATGACGAGAAAAGCGACAACGTGAAAAATGACGAAAAAAATAGAGCAGGTTCTAAATTTTTAATGCCCATTTTTCTCGTAGAGAAAAATGCTCTGGAGCCTACACATGACCGTTTTTCATGACCAATTTAAAAAATGGCATGTTTCTCATCATGAAAAACGGTCGTGTGTACGCGGCATTAGTCCATAGGGTTCAATATTGAGACTGTGAGCCGGGCCTTCTTGTCAAACATCAGTGGCTAACCTCACAAATGCGCTTCTGTAAAAATTCTCAAACATTCCCATAGACACACTCCTGTGTTATCCTACCACAGAAATATGGCGCTCCAACAATCCAATAGTAAATAAATTTTCTGTTATTCGCAGCTGAAATAAGGTGTAAAAAGCTTGGAGTGAAAGCTGTCCTTGTCTGAACAACACATACTATTCAGATTCATTTTCAGATTCAAGCCTGCTATCCCTGTTTGGCCCTGCTTCGTACTTTAACTGTAACATAATTGTATAACACTTTGCTGGCCTGGCACAAAAGGGCACATGTCAAGACCATTACATTGGGTGGAACATCAGCCACTGAAGAGTTTAACTGAAAAGTGTATATCAACCAAGGTTCACAGTTTTCTTTTAATCCTTACAAATGTGTGTGCAAAGTGTGCATTCATGTGTTAGTGGAAGTAAACTAATTTAAGAATGAGTGTTAAATTGAAACTACCTTAATTGAACACCAATAAGGCTGGTTTCACACTGGGGCGGTGGGGGCGGTGGCGGTATAGCGCCGCTATTTTTAGCGGCGCTATAACGTCGGTATTGTTGAGCTATTCGGCCGCTAGCGGTGCGGTTTTAACCCCCGCTAGCGGCCAATAAAGGGTTAATACTACCCGCAAACCGCGGCTACAGCCGCGGTTTGCGGGCGGTATTACCGCGGTATCCCATGCATTTCAATGGGAAGGAGCGGTAGAGGAGCGGTAAACACACCGCTCCTCTCACCGCTCCAAAGATGCGGCTAGCAGGACTTTTTTTACCATCCTGCTAGCGCACCGCTCCAGTGTGAAAGCCCTCAGGGCTTTCACATTGGAGAGAAAGGAGCCGCTGTTTAGGCTCGGTTTGCAGGCGCTATTTTTAGCTAAATAGCGCCTGCAAACCGCCCCAGTGTGAAAGGGGCCTTAAAGTCTCACACCTTTTTTTCTCTTGTATAGCCCGGTACTATTGTATATAATGATTTAACTGATTTTCCCTTGAATATGCATTAAACAAATGTCTTACTCCCATCAGTTTGGAACAACAGAAGTGGATCCGTTATCTTCCATGTAGGTGGACTGGAACAGAGATGGTCTGGTGTAAAAGGACAGTGGAGTCCATTTACACCCGACCGCCCATAGAGCAGAACAGGCTCTGTCCATGTCTGGGCAGACACGGATCTGTCATCCACCTGCTCGGCTCTGATCAGCAGGGGATCAACAAGCAGATCCCCTACTGATCAAAATGGAGTCCATCCTGTGTGAAAGGGGCCTTAGTGTAAATACACTACACCTGTCTTTCCACCCCAGTGCTCTATGTTGGCATAGATGAGAAGCAATGTCCAACAAGGTTTGTTAGATTATAGAACATCCTGGACAGCATGGACAAACTCTAGTGAGCAACTGCAGATTATCTGATGCAAAAGAGGTTACCTTCATTGAAAATTGTATGCCAAAGTGATCAGAGATATTGGCAGCTACAAGGGTTCTTCAAAAAGTTTCCGCACTTTTTTAAACTCTATTATATATATATGTAGCGGCCTCACCCTCTCTCTCATCTTTAGCGGTTACTTTGGCTCTGGTCTAGGGGTACCTTGAAGGGGAGAGCGAGTTGCGCCACGGCCCATGTCCTCTAGATTACTGCATGTAGAAGTGAAGGCCAGCACCAGATTACCTTCGGGCTGTGTATACGGTCGGAGCCAAGTCTGTTCTGCTGATAACCCCCTTTGCTCCCAGTAATTGGAGTACCACACACTGAAAAGGTCCAACACTTATTTATTCCATAACGGCAAACAAATAGTCCTTTGCGAGCAGACAGTTTGAGACCCATAGAACAGTTCAGTATTGGTGGGGAGTAGGTCAAGGCACAATCCTCAAAGAAAACTAAACCGCTGAGGTTTCACCAACGGTTGCTAAGCACAGTGGCTGTAAAACATACTTTTTTGGCTTCAGAGTCTCTTCCAGCAACTCTAATGAACAGGAACTGGAGTTACCTTCGCTACGTTGCAGCCCCTGTCAGGGGGAAGACATCCCTCCAAGGGAGTTACCAGAGGCCCCGCCGTCACCGGATTAATGCTTTACCGGGCTATTCGGAAGGGTTACACTCCCCGGCCTCCTCACCTCAGATACGGGTCCCAACACCTTAGGGCCCCTCGGACTCCTCCACCCTCACGGAACCCAGTCGAAGTTACTGGGCCCCAGGCCTTGGTCATAGTACCTCACCCCAGGCTTAAGGTGCCTGGGATGGACTCCATCCCTCGCTCCGGCCAGGTCAAGGGCACCTGGGCCCGGAACTCCGGAACGCCAGCACCCAGGCTGAAGGTGTCTGGGCGCGGCTGCGTCCTCCAACTCTGAACCCCAAGGTCAGGGTGTCCGCCCCTTTTATCTCCTCTCCCTTTGCGTCACAGCGGGTTCCCCGCCCCGCTGTACTAGCGCCAGGAAATGACAAAAAAGGAACAGTCTTGCGGTGCGGGTTCAACTCCGGCCCAGGGCGACAACACCACCTGCAGGCCGCAGGGAACCTTGCACTACCAGAGTCCTCCAAGAACCACAAAAGGGATTCTGAGACTCCCTAACAATTAGTACATCTGGGTTGAATAACCCAGATGTTCCCCCCCAAATTGACATGCCCGCTACATATATAAAAGTGCAGAAACTTTTTGAAGACCCCTTGTATATGCATATTTTGAGTTTTCCTTTAAACACTGAGTTTGATGCAACCATATCAGAGCTTATATTTCCGGATTTACTGTTTGATTTCAATATAGGTCTTTCCTTAACCACTTCAGCCCTGGAAGATTTTACCCCCTTTATGACCAGAGTATCTTTTGCGATTCGCCACTGCGTTGTTTTAACTGACAATTGAGCGGTCGTGCGATGTTGTACCCAAACAAAATTTATGTCATTTTTTTCCACAAATAGAGCTTTCTTTTGGTCTTATTTGATCACCTCTGCGTTTTTTAATTTTTTGCGTTTTAAACAAAAAAAGACAAAAAAAAGCAATATTTTTTACTTTTGCTATAATAAATATCCCCAAAAAATATATAAAAAAACTAATTTATTTTTCAGTTTAGGCCGATATATATTCTTCTACATATTTTTGGTAATAAAATCGCAATAAGTGTATATTGATTGGTTTGTGCAAAGTTATAACGTCTACAAAATAGGGGATAGATTTATGGCATTTTAACCATTATTATTTTTTTATATTAGTAATGGCGGTGATCTGCGATTTTTATCGGGACTGCGACATTGCGGCGGACAGATCGGACACTTTTGACACTATTTTGGGACCATTGACATATAAACAGCGATCAGAGCTAAAAATACCAAATGTCACTGGTTGTTAACCCAATTTGACCATTTCATATAATCCTCTCTGTGTCCTAATGACAGGTGCTCCTTTCTCTGTGTTTTATAAAAAAAATGCCTTCTTTACCGTATTTCACAGTGTCTCCCGGTAATCACTTGACCATCCAGCTCTCTCCTCTCCCTGTCTGACAGCTGCTGTGGGTGGGGCTGAGATTCCCCCACTGACATCAGTTGGGATGAGAGGAGGAGAGGAGAGAGAGAGCCGACCGGTCACTTGATCGCTGGGAGATGCTGTGACATACGGAAAAGAAGGCATGTTTTTTTATGCAAAACAGAGACAGGAGCACCCGTCATTAAAACAGAGAGGATTATATGAAACAATAAAAGTAATTTTAGCAGCAGGAGGGGAGGGGGCGCACACGGGCACAAGAGCAACAGGCAGGGAGGGAGGGGGAGAGGACTGAGGAGAGGACAGAGGAGACAGAAAGCAGGGCTGCCAATGAGGGAGGCACGTAAACTGACCACGGTGTCAGGGCTCAGCAGTCATGATATACCGTGGTCAGTTTACAGGGGTGAGGGCACAGACAGGCAGGATCAGCCATGTTTTTTAGGTGATACGGGGGGGGGGCAAATGAAACAAATTACACAACACAAGCACTGTGCTGCATAACATGCTTTAAAAGGAACAGGATCTTTTTTTTTTTGGGTTAACAAACACTTTAAATGTAACTTCTGCTTATTACTTTTTTTCATCATATGCTCAGTTTGAATTGTCCAAATGTGTGACAGGTTTACTGCAATTATGATCACATTGTTTCCTGGGGAGCACAAACATTTTAGGAATTTTACAGGGCACACTGTATCCAGCACCTTTCCCCAAGTAGTGAACTTTACATTCCACTTCTGAGGGTAAGACCCCTCTGTGCTTATCACTGAATCCTTGTTCAACCACCTTTACTATCTCTGTGCCAGCAATGAAAAACTTGAAAAAGCAAGTTCTCTGGTCTCATAATTTGCTAGATTTTTTGTTTTCCTTCCATAGGTTATGCTGTATATTGTTATACTCTTTGACAATAGCCATGCATATTTTACAGTGGCTGGAGAGTATTTAAGCAGCTTAATAAGGCCATCATGTAAAAGGAACAAACAAGCTGGTAACGAAAAACCAAGAATGTGCCAAGTTCAGTTATGAGTGGAGGTGAGTCTTAAGCTGAGGTCAGTAATGGGTGAGTAGGAAAGCTCCAAATCATAGGCAGAACCAAGGTCAGGAACAAGCAGAAGTTGGCAAAATGTGGGCAACAAGGTACCGTAAGCAGAATCTTGGTGAGAAGTCCAGGCCAAGTTTGATGGGCAGAAGTAGGCAGACAAGTTCAGCAAAAAGGTCAGGCACAGGTTCAGGGTCAGGAATTACAGGAAGAACTCAGGTTTAAATAACCCCCTTGGTGCCGATATCTGCTTTCAATGTTCCTTCACATTCACGCTCACCTGTGCCTCATGTGCATATGCTGATGCAAGTACATGGGAGCAAAGTAAAATGGGCATATGCCTGAAAGTTAGCATGATGTTCCTGACAGGCAGTGTCATTGTCAAGACCTGGATAACCTTCTGGTGGTGCACCACCACTTCCCTCAGAAGTGGGAAGGGGAATGTAAAGTTCACTACTTGGGGAAAGGTGCTGGATACAGTGTGCCCTGTAAAATTCCTAAACTGTTTGCGCTCCACAGGAAACAATGCGATCATAATTACAGAAAACCTGTCACAAATTTGGACAATTCAAACTGAACAAATGATGAAAAAAAGTAATAAGCAGAAGTTACATTTAAAGTGTTTGTTAACCCAAACAATAAATAAAAGATCCTGTTTGCATGTTATGCAGCACAGTGCTTGAGTTGTGTAATTCTGGGTGGCCACCAGGGGCTGTCTCCCAGCAGCCAGAAGATCCCAGAAGATCCCAGTAACTAGGCTCCACCTGATGCTGGCTGCTGGGAAGGTATATAACCCCTCCCTTGATTTGTATAAGTGCTTTCTGTTTATCCTGATCATGTTCTCTGCCTTATCCTGAATAATGTCTCTGCTTCCCTTTTTTGGTTATGTCCTGTTTACTTGTGCTTCCCCTTTGCTTGTTCATATTCTAGTATAGTAAGTGGAGTAGTTCACAAAATGATGTGGAAGCAGGTAATGCCAGGCATTTAGTAGGACTGTCCCATGTCAAGAACATGTTGTATATATCTACATCAAGAGCAAGTTTCATGAAGGAAGGTGCCCTTAACTAAAGTTTTACATCCTTTGTCTCTGTTTCTCTGTAATGACTAAAATATCCTTCAGGGTGGTTGCTTATATTATATACAAAGCAGTTTGGAGAAAAATCAATAAACTTTGCAATTCTAGGGCCTTCTATGAGTACATGAAATGCCTTTAAAGGATTTGTTTAGTCGGATCAAATTGAATATTTTATTTTGTGACCCTTTTTTTACTGTTGTCCTAATTATCTTGTTAATAAAAAAGATCTTCATGATTAGTTTTTTTTTTGCCCATCGATAGGAAAAAAAAATATTAAACAAAGGACCTATGTCCCTTTGTTGTACACTATTTCTTAATTGGAGGGCTTCTTTTTCAATATTGTCTTCTTTTGTGCAGTTCCCTCTACACAGGGATATTAGCCAATAGGTATTACTTTCACCACTATTAAGTGGACACTTAAAGTGGATGTAAACCCTCCATACACCCAGTGAAGTGAACAGCCTCAGATAAAACACAGTGATGAACCAAATCTCCCTACATAGGTTTTACATGCATATATGCTGTCTTCACATTTATATACTGTTTAGAAAGTTCAGATTGTGTTAGGAAATTTTCTCTTCCTGCTTAACACAGAGTGTGATGTCTGAGCAAACAGCCAAGTTAGCTAAAATTGCTGATTGGAGGAAAGGCACATACCCCCTCTCCACATAGGCAGAGACTCTCAGAGGTGTTTTGTAACAGGGCCAGCTCCCTGCTAATCTATTTTAGCAACCTCCCCGGACAGAAATGTCAGGCTGATTTTATCTGATGTGTCCAAGAATTTGTCAAGAGTTATCAGGCCGATAACAGAGGAACAGTTCATGAGAGAGCTATGGGACTTGGCTCTTTGAAGAGAGATAACAAAATACTGCAGATATATGTGCCCAGCTCAAATTTCATGAATTGGGTTTACATCCACTTTAAGGCATGTGAGACTATATTACCAGCCATTGGTTTCCTATATAAAGATGATCCTATTGTGCCATAAATTGTTTTAAAAATCTAATTTTCTAGGAAAACTAGGAAAAAAAGGAAAGGTGCACATGGACAGGGCAATACACAAAATAATACAAAAGGTCCCTGGCACACATTCAAGCTAGCAAGCTTTTTTAGTTTCAAACAGAACAGAGCAGCTGCCATTCTTGCTGTTTTGGATTTGGTGCAGACAGACACACACTGGATGCCTTCCTTGCAAAGCCATTGTCTGGGCTTCTGATATGTTTTTGTACCTTTAAGTGGGGAAGGAATGGTTCTAGGTGAGCCGGTTCTCTGTTTGTGCATTACTATAAAGCCTCATGCACATTGCAATTTCTTTAAATGCCTTTCTCCTGGCAGTAGAATGCATCATTAAAAATGCACTTAAAGCCCCTTTTTTTAAATGTGTTTAGGCACGTTTAGATCCATTCAGGCATCAAGCATTTTGGCATTCACTTATTTCATCACCCAGAATATTCATTTATTCTGGCAACTGCTATAAATGAAAGCTCAAACGCTAAACGCGCCTAGCACTTAAGTGCATTTACAGAGTACCCCTTACCAATTCACATGGGGGGGCCAGGATCTGGGGGTTCCCTTAGTTAAAGGGGGCTTCCAGATTCCGATAAGCCCCCCGCCCACAGACCACCACAACAACCAGACAAGGGTTGTGGGGGTGAGGCCCTTGTCCCCATGTTGAGGGCATGTGGCCTGGTCCAGTTCAGGATGGGGGGGCGCTTTTCCTGCGGCCTGCCAGGTTGCGTGCTCAGATAAGGGTCTGGTATGTATTTTTGGGGGGAACCCCACGCCATTTTTAAAAAAAAATGGCGCAGGGTTTGCCTTAACATCCATACCAGACCTGAAGGGCCTGATATGGAATTTGGAGGGAACCCCACGCATGTTTTTAAAAAAATTTAGTTCGGAACCCCTGCTGTTTTTTTCAATGACTTTTATCTGAACTGCCGGGACCCAACAATTCATTAATAGCCGCGAGTAGTTTTAAATTACTTGTTTTCTTTTAGAAATAACATTTTGTGCAGGGACAGTTCTAAACACGGGAAACATGCGCTACTTTACAGGCATACTATAGACACCCCCAGGTACGAAATTGAAAGGAATATTTGACTTTTATTGTTTAACTTTAAGCATTATTAAAATCACTTCTTCCAAAAAAACTGCTGTTTTGAAAACGTTTTTTTGCATTGATACATGTCCCCTGGGGCAGGACCCAGGTCTCCAAACACTTTTTATGACAATACGGCCCCTTTCACACTGGGGCGGGCAGGTGCGGTGGCGGTATAGCAGCGCGATTTTCAGCGCTGCTATACCGTCGTTCTTACCGCGGTATGCGGTCGCTAGGGGGGTTAATTTAACCCCCGCTAGCGGCCGAAAAAGGGTTAATACCGCCCGCAAACCGTGGCTATTGCCGCGGTTTGCGGGCGGTATTACCGCGCTGTCCCATTGATTTCAATGGGAGACCGCGGTAAAGGAGCGGTGAACACACCGCTCCTTTACCGCTGTAAAGAAGCGGCTAGCAGGACTTTTGGAGCGGTCCTGCTAGCGCACCGCTTCAGTGTGAAAGCCTTCGGGCTTTCACATTGAAGGCACAGGGCAGGATTTTTTCATGCGGTATAACAGCGCTATTATTAGCGCTAAACCGCATGAAAAACGCCTCAGTGTGAAAGGGGCCTAACTTGCATATTAACCTTTAAAATTAGCACTTTTAAATTTTCATGTTCGTGTCCCATAGACATTAATGGTGTTTGCGTGTTCGAACAAATTTTTTGCCTGTTCGCATGTTCTGGTGCGAACCGAACTGGGGGGTGTTTGGCTCATCCCTAATGACAACTCAAATTTAGGAAATTTCCATTACTTTGTTGCAAAGCCTATAAAAAAGAAAACCTGTGCTGCCACAGCATCCAATAACTTGAAAGCTGCAATATATACATTTTTGAGTTTATATATGTATGCAGCAGCCTCCCTCAGCCCACCTAATACTTACCTGAGCTCCATCTCGATCCAACGATGTTACACGAGAGACTCGGCTCTCTGAACACTCCCTCCTCATTGGCTGAGACAGCAGCGAAGCTCCATTGGCTCCCTCTGCTGTCAATCAAAGTCAGTGAGCCAATGAGGAGAGAGAGGGGTGGGGCCGGGCTGTAGCTCTGTGTCTGAATGGACACATAGAGCTGCGGCTCGGTTTGGGTGCCCCTATAGCAAGCTGTTTGCTGTAGGGGCACTTAACAGGAGGTAGGGGCCAGGAGCACAGAAGCGGGACACATAAAGCTGGGGCTTGGTTCGGGTGCCCCCATAGCAAGCTGCTTGCTCTGAGGGCATTTGACAGGAGGGAGGGGCCAGGAGCGCCGAAGACGGACCCAAGAAGAGGAGGACCTGGGCTGCTCTGTTCAAATCCACTGCACAGAGCAGGTAAGTATAACATATTTGTTATTTTTAACAAAAAAAAAAAAAATAGACTTTAGTATCAATTTAAAGTACACTTTTCTCTGTTGGCTTGCTCTAGGCTAGTTTCAATTGTAAACAGAAAACTCAACAGCACCACCATTAGGTCAAAAAGTTAAAGTGTGTACAATGCACATATTTTAATGGAAAATATTGTACAGATATTTGTGACTCCTGAAACTTTTGTCTTTAACAAGAACAGCTTAAATTCCTCTTTGATCTTGGCCTCAGTGTTAATTTGCATACATTAAATGATGACCCTGGACTTGAATATAAATACGTGCCCATCACTGTTAAGCCCTTCAGATGTCCTCAGAGTATCTGTGCAAGCAACAGTTATACTAGACCCATTAATGTGTTTCGCCACGTTAATGCACTTTGTAGAGTAGAAACCGCAGTCAAGGCTCTCTGCTGCCAGTTGAACCAGATTAAATGCTATTTGGCTTCTCTTGCTTTGGGATATCTATTCTTACTTTCAGCTGAAAGGCTGGATCTCTAACCCCACAAGATTAAATTGTCACTGCATATTGAAATGATTCAAATTTAGGAATCATTTCCAAAGCCTCAAAGTGGTGTTGCTGAATGAAGTAAGTACATCAAATGCATTCCTTGCTTATTAAAAATTAATGTTTTAACCAAAATGCAATTTACATGTACTGTTATTGTAGACAGGTCTCAGCTCCAGACGAAAGTGATGGTTAAGGGGACAAAATACTGAAACGCTGCTCCAAGCTTGGTGTCATAAGAGAGTGGTACAAATCACATTATGTCAAATACTCACTATCCAGTACTGAAGCAAATGTGTAATGTATGAATTTAAGTGCTATTGGCTCAGCAAATACATTTTCCATCACAGCTGTATATTTCTATCTGGGATGAATAATGTCAGTTTAATTGTACTTCAGAGTGCCCAGTTGTGTCAACTACAGAGCTTTGTTATATTTTACAATCCACGTTTCACATGTCCTTCAAATGATACGTTTGTAGAAAGATACATTAATATCAAGACTACTATATGCATTACCTAAAAATAAACAAAAAACAGCATACAAAAGTTTTGTATTTTAGGAACCAAAGGTGAAGGCATTCTTCATAGCAGCTGAAGGCATGATTGAGTTGTCTGTTTCTAACTGTTACCATGGGGAGCTACCTTCAAGATCACCAATATGCTTGGTGTCCTCAGTCCCAGGTACTTGTTATCTTTTTAGATGGTCTCACTCTCTACCACAAACTAAACTTCACACATACAAAAGATTGGAGGACACACTTTAGAGTACACAAAGGCATGCGCACAGTGTGTGCCGGTTGTGCCCAGGCACACCCTAATCACCCCATGCGCATTAGTGTTATCACTCTGTGTAGCAGCAGGAACATGGGAAAGATCTCCCTCTTACCGACTCTGCCATAAGAGAAGTGTTTATGCTCTTCTCTTTCACTATGCCGGCAGGCAGATCAATGTGCTAGGGTCATATATATGTAGACACATACACACATGTGTGTTTGAGCTCAAGGGTGCACACCCTAATGTAATAGGATGTGCACACCTATGGGAGTACAGTCCCACAACAAAAACTTTATTGAGGTAAGAGTCTATACGAGTTGGGCGCAGTTTGGCAAATCTTCTCCCTCTTTAAATTTTTATTGTAGGGTTGAACTTCAGAATTTAATCTACATCTTTGGCCTATCTTTTTCTAACCTACATTTGAAAATGACTGCTAAAATCAAATTGGTGTCTCGACTTTAATTTTCTCCAGTTTTTGTCTGTTTGGTAAAATATGATCGCATATGGGCTTTATGCTGGTCTATCCTGAAAGCAGAACTTTGAAGAGTAACTCCAGGTAAATAAATACACAGCTGATGCATTTGTGGGGAATATGTCTTCCAAAGGTTTGTAAAAGAGAAGTTCAGGTTTTAAAAAAATAAACATTTCTACTCACCTTGGTGCTGCAACATCGATCAGATGCTGCATCTGTTCCCTGCCAGCTCTGCAATGAGAACTGAGCAATCAAATGCCATTGATCACTCAGTTCTCCCCTTTGCTCTGAGCAGAGAGCCGTGACTGTCAGTTAGCGGCTCTCTGCTCCCCCCTCCAGCGCTCACTGGAGTGTTGGGCTGTAGAGGAGGGGTAGGAGGGCTGGCTCACTGAGAAGCTGAGCCAGGTCCAGGCTTCTAGGCTGATACCAACCATATGGTCGGGATCTGGACCTATTGATTGATGTCAGCCAACTGCGGGCTTTAGATTCACAGGAGTGCAGAACGAACTGCACTCCTGTGATCCATAAGAGAAGCATAGCTAAAAAAAGTTGTGCTTTAAGTAAAGCACATACTCCTTTAACCCACTATTTTCTGCTGTGCTTCATGGCTGCATAGCTTTTGAAGGTTATCATTTTTTTGGAGACTGCATTTCTTTTAAATCAAATGCCATCTTTTTTCCTGATATTTGAACTACTACATCACTTTTGATGACTATCCTGAACTCTTTCTATCTTGTAAGTTTACCTAGGTGCCTTCTCCTCATTTGCATTAGTTTACAAAGCAGTGTAAGCCTCATTAATATATATACATTTATTACATAACAAAGGTTAGTTAGAGACAACACAGCAGAGCAACTTGCATTTCAGCACCCTTTTTCTGATTTAATCCTCCTATTAAGTTTCTGAAAAGTCAGAAGTTGAAGGAGCTGTGATGATGCCTTCAAGTTTTGTAGACAACTGGTTCTTTACACCACAGCAGACTACTCTTTTTTTTAAGTTTAAGTGGATCTCCACCCAAAATTGTTTATTATTGGTTTTGACTAGAGTGAGAGAAGGGTTAGATCCACTGTTAAGTTTTTTTTATGTCTCTATTTATGTTGCAAAAATTCTTGCGTTGAGAAAGTGAAAGAGAAAGAGCCCTGAAATGTGTCAGTGACAGCATTATTTCACAGGCTTTTTGATGCTTTCATTGGTCTTTGTCACGCTTACCCCTAACACAGGTGGTCAGGCACTATAGCTAGCTTATGTGTTCTTCGCAAGCTATAGCAGCCCCCCTTCTCATAAGGTAAGCAGGCCTACCGGTACTCGGTTGTCCCCAGGACTTATATACAATATTTTGAGTTCCACTGTACAGTACCTGCTGCTCACTCCTGTTGAAACTAACTGGATTTTGCTAGTTCAGCAAAGGCCCATTACAGGCAGGAACTCTTGGTCCCTTGACAAAAGTAGCACAATTTGAGTGAAGAGCATGACATCTTCCCTTTTGCTTCCCTGGGGCCACTGATCCCAGCTCCACTTTCTTGCAGAAATACTAGCCCACCTGGCTACCATCAGCAACGCCTGGATGATCTTTCTTCTAGTCCTCCCAACTGACTTTCTGCCCCGGTCCAACCCCACTGGCAATCACAAATGGAGACCTTCCAGGGCAAGGTTAGATGAAGACTTTTCACTACGCAGTCTTCACAAAAGCGCTGTAATATCTGACAGTCTTTCCCCTTGTCTTGTCCCTGCAACGTGCTGTACTACTCACTGTCTCTCCTCTTTCCTTCCCGTGGCTTCTCCGGCATGAATCCTTCCACTGATTCCTGTGTTAGGATCCTTCCAGGCCAGCTTTCCTGGGCACCCAGCCCAAGGTAACCCCCCGGTACAGGGTCCCTCAAGGGCCACAAACAGCCTTTTCTCAGCACTGCTTCTCCCTATTCCACCAGACTCCCCCTGCTGGCATGTCTCAGGTCTATTTATGGGGGTCCCAGTTCCTTGCCAGCCCACCGCTGGGGTTTTGCTGAGAGCCCATAAATATTTAAGGCAGCCCCTCCTAGCCCCTGCCCTCTAGTTCTAGAAGGTTCTCCAACCTTCCAGATGATACCAGGGAGAGGCGCCAGAGAGCTGCCAGGATGAGTCATCCAGCCCTGGCCTCTAGTAACCCTGACCCAATTCACTGGCTCAGGTTTATTCCTGGCCAGAAATATTATTTTAGCTACTGTCACAACTAATAGCACACACTGGAGGGTGCTACAAATATATGTAGTTGCTTTGCCAGCATGTGCAACATCACACAAGATTTCTGGTTGAAAGCTGTAAACACTGAACGAGCGTGCTGCCATCAGAGAAAGTTAAAGTGATTGTAAAGTCTCATTTAAATTTTTTTAATAAAATAACCAATATGTTATACTTACTTGCTCTATTGCAGTGGATTTGCACAGAGCAGCCTGGATCCTCCTCTTCTCGGTCCCTCTTCACCTCTCCTGGCCCCTCCCTCCTGTTGAGTGACCCTACAGCAAGCAGTTTGCTATTGGGGCACCCGAGCCAAGCTGCAGATCTGTGTGTCCATTCAGACACGGAGCTGCCGTTCGGCCCCGCCCTCTCTCTCTCTCCTGATTGGACAACTGACTTTGATTGACAGCCATGGGAGCCAATGGCGCTACTGATGTGTCTCAGCCAATCAGGAGGGAGAGGGCGAGAGACTCATGGACATCGCTGGACACAGATGGGGCTTGGGTAAGCATTAGGGGGGGAGGGGGCTGAGGGAGGCTGCTACACACAGAAGGCTTTATCTTAATGCATAGAATGCATTAAGATAAAAAAACTTCTCCCTTTACAACTCCTTTAAGTAAACACCTGGGTAGGGAGTTGAGGAGGGAGATCGTATGGGGGGAGTAAACCAACATACTGTACCTTGTCCTTTTAATTTAAATAATGCATTACATTTTTTCACCCTATGCCACTGTTCCATTGAAAAAAAACTTATAACATCTACTTACCAAGTCAGAGTCTTTATAATCATTTCTTCTTCCATTTATATAATCATCTGCATTATACTTTCTGCAAACAGCTGCTGCACATTAGTGTCACCATATAGCAGAAAAAACTAACTGTTGAAGCAAATGCCTTATAAATTGTGGAAAATCAAATATTCCACTTTCTGTGCTACAAAATATGTCATGTTAAATTGAACCTGTTCAGGTTATGCTTGGCTGTATCTGAATGCTGAGTGTTTATTTTTTATTTTCTTCCAATGTCACTGCAACAACTTCTTTCAGCTCTTAAATTTTAAACATCAAAGAATCCTAGTTAGTTTATTGCACTGTGTGCTTGTTGTCCCTCTGTCATAGAAAACTACAAATGCGTCTAACTGAAAAGACATTTAAAAAAAAAAAAAAGGTTCTGTACGTGTTATAATGACAGAGGGGTGCCCGATTTTGCTGTTTTGTTTTTAAATAATTTAAAACCGCAGAAATATTTTGCATTGCTTTTCCTTTGTCTGCCACGTTTCTCCAAGAATAAAACAGCTTCATTTTTGTGCTGGTCGGAAGACAGAGGAGAGAGCTTTGGCTGGTGCTATAACCTTGTTACTGCTTCCTATAAGTGCGTGTAACCACTCAGCATGACATCCTTTTCCATTTCCCTTTATGAATAATTTTGTTATACCTCATCCATTTTCAAGTGCTCTTTATTAGAACATGCTCCTACTACATTTATTAGAGTTCCCAATAGAGAATTTGTATCCTTGTTATCTGTAATAGTGCCGTGTACTGGCCTCCTTTGACTGTAAACCTGGCATTGATCAAACTATGTTATTAGTTTATAACCTCTTTCACCAGCTTCAATGCCAGGAACTTTGCTGCTTGACATGACACCTGTTTTGTAGCCAGCTCTCTAAGACATTTCACTTAAAGATCAAAGCGCCTTTAAATAAATACACTATATTGTCAAAAATATTGGGATACCTGCCCTTACACGCACATGCACTTTAATGGCATCCCAGACTTAGTCCGTAGGGTTCAATATTCAGTTGACCCACCCCTTGCAGCTATAACAGCTTCAACTATACTCGGAAGGATATCCGCAAGGTTTAGGAATGTGTCTATGGGAATGTTTACCATTCTTTTAGAAGTGCATTTGTTAGGTCAGGCACTTATGTTGGACATGAAGACCTGGATCGCAGTCTCCGCTTTAATTTATCCCAAAGGTGTTCCATCGGTTTGAGGTCAGAACTCTGTGCAGGCCAGTCAAGTTCCTCCACCCCAAACTCACTCACCCATGTCTTTATGGACCTTGCTTGTGCACTGGTACAAATCATTTGGTGGAGTGAGTATTATGGTGTGTTTTTTTTTCAGGGGTTGGGCTTGGCCCCTTAGTTCCCATGACAGGAATTCTTAAGCCCTGTACACACGGCCGAGAATCTCGTCAGGAAAAAACCTGTTGTTTTTCCTGACGAGATTCTTGACAAGAATCTTGTCCCGGCCGAGTGTACACACGTACCTTTCAAAACAACCGCCGTTCTTTTGAATGGCACGAACGCGGTGACATAATCGATTACGACGAGCGTGCACTCGTCACATTCGATGCCGTCGCTGCCATCTTGCTGCACCCTACCTATGCCTAGGAAGCTACCGCGCATGTGTCAAAGTCATTTCGAGCATGCGCGGGTTTCCACGGCTACAGGTAAGTGTACACACACTCGGGTTTCTCGTCGGGAAACAGGCCGACGAGAATCCCGACGAGAAAAAAGAAAGCAGGTCTTCTTTTTTTCTCGTCGAGATTCTGGTCAGTTTTCCTGACGAGAAACCTGAAAGCCTCGTACACACGGCCGGTTTTCTCTGCAAGAAAGCTCTGCAAGCAGTTTTCTTGTTGGTTCTTGCAGAGAAAGCCGGCCGTGTGTACGAGGCTTGAAGGTATCAGCATACCAAGACATTTTGGACAATTTCATGATCCCAACTTTGTGGGAACAGTTTGGGGATGGTCCCTTCCTGTTCCAACATGATTGCGCACCAGTGCACAAAGCAAGGCCCATAAAGACATGGATGAGCGAGTTTGGAGTGGAGGAACTTGACTAGCCTGCATAGAGTCCTGACCTCAACCCGATAGAATACCTTTGGGATAAATTAGAGCGGGGGCTTCGAGCCAGGCCTTCTTGTTCAACATCAGTGCCTGGCCTCGCAAATGCGCTTCTGGAAGAATAGTCAAACATTCCTATAGACACACTCCTAAACCTTTTTTACAACCTTCCCAGAAGA
Source organism: Rana muscosa (assembly GCA_029206835.1). Taxonomy (NCBI): domain Eukaryota; kingdom Metazoa; phylum Chordata; class Amphibia; order Anura; family Ranidae; genus Rana; species Rana muscosa. The sequence goes on from CM055120.1 coordinate 133,030,775, forward strand.
GTTGGAGCTGCTATAGCTGCAAAAGGGTGGGCCAACTCAATATTGAACCCTACAGACTAAGACTGGGATGTCATTAAAGTACATGTGCGTGTAAAGGCAGCCGTCCCAATACTTTTGACAATATAGTATATCTGCTAGCGGCTAGCCCTTTTTCTTAGCTTTTAAAGAAAAAGAAGTGTTATGCAGGCCATACATGGGTCGAATTCCGAACAAATATTCTTTTGAAAATCAGAAATTTAGTACGTTTTGTGATCCGATGATGCCACCATTGATTTAGAAATTCGACCACCAAGCCTTCAATTTCACCTCATGTTGCTACAGAAAAGAATTTCCGTGGCTGAAAATCTTCTTTTCTTTCCAGGTCACAACTTATGCGCATTTCTTTTTCGATTATATTTCTTGCACAATTCTCCCCTCATTGATTGGAAATTTGTTTGTTTTTCAAAAAATTTCCAACATGCCTGATCACTCAAATTCGATGGCTGCATGAAAATTGCCCATTGCTGTGGCCCACTAATGGTGCACAATTTTAATGAAAATTCTTATGCCCCGTACACACGATCGTTTTTCATGCCGCTAAAACTGCCATTTTAAAAAATGGCCCTGAAAAATGATCGTGTGTATGCTCCAGAGCATTTTTAACAACGTGAAAAACGGCCATTAAAAATTCCGGACATGCTCTCTTTTTTACGTCGTTTTTCATGTCTTTTTTTTAACGACGTGAAAAACGATAGTGTGTATGCTTTCACGACGTGAAAAAAAACGCGCATGCTCAGAAGCAACTATGAGACGGGAGCGCTCGTTTTGGTAAAGCTAATGTTGGAAATGGAGATGGCACATTCGTCACGGTGGAATTAATAGCATCGTTTTAATGCTGCGCATTCCGTTCTTCTTTTGATAATGCTTTAAAATTACCCTCTTTTGATAATGACATTGAGAGTTATGCCAAACTTGTTCCTAAAGTAATTCCAAATTGCTCTAATGATTGTAAAATATTATTTAGAAGCCGCACCTCCCTCCTAAATAATACTAATAATAATAAAATAATGTAATTCTCCTTTTTTCTTTAAATTATATTTTACTATTGTGTTTTTTTTTGTGGCCTTTTTTTTATTATTTTGGCTTAAATTATTCTTGTGTAAAGTTACCACAACAACCTTCCAAATGTGTCTCATTTGGCCTCAGGGAGGTTTGTGTCCCCTGATAATAAAAATAATATAATTTGGGATGTCCCTGCCTGCTCCCTAGCAAGCTCTCTTTTGAAATACAAATCACATAGTCAAGTTTTTTAAGGGCACTAAAAATTTTTTTATTTCAGAACATTAACAAATTAAAGTGGAAGGCAGCACTGGAGAGCCTGCTTGCATTTGTGCATCCCTTTGACCCCACAACAACCATCCAAGATGTCAAAACCAAAATAGAGATTAGATCCCCCCAAAAAAGGAGCCCAATCTTGTCTTGAGCTCCCAGAGGTCAGGAGCCACAGCAGATAAGTCCTATATGTCCCCAGTCTGTGGTACTACAGCAAGCATTATTTTCTCCTCTTCCTTGTAGCCTTCTCTCCAGCCTTCTCTGCAGCCTTGGTTGGTTTCTTCCTTGGAGGCTGGGGATCAGGAGGAGAGGTTGTGGCAGGAGGAGTAGTAGGAGGAGGAGGAGGAGGTGGAGGAGTAGGGACAACCTCCGTTATGTCCGTGTACCTAGTGAGTTCACCCAGCACGCCCTTATTGATGACTTTCAATAGCAGGGTCTCACTGTAAATCCCTCATCAACAGAGGGTGCCTCTCTGAGGGCCGCTGTTGCCTCTCTGAGGAAGGCCCTGGTTTCCTCCTCCACCTGCCTACCTCTCCTTGGCCCTCGTGGTTTAACTACCAGGGGAGGCATCTGGGCTCTTGTGCTGGGCCAAGCCTCCTCCTGGGTACCACTGGGCCCAGCCTCCTCCTGGGTGCCACTGGGCCCTGCCTCCTCCTGATCCCCAACATCACCCTCTTCCTGGCTCTGCTCTGGCTGTAAAAAAAGAAAGGGACATTATTTATTTTGCCACATCATCATTCACAGACATTGTTCACCTCTAGACATTGTTGAAATCAATGCCAAAAGTTATGTCATTTTCATTGATTCCGCATCCTGGTTTTGTTGTCTTGTGCACATAAAATTAGGCCACTACTGTATCTTGCTCTTCACAAACTTTATTGGTAGAAGTGTACATACCTTTAACAATACTAACATCTATTTAAATTCTACAATTTTGTAAGATATAAATATAGATATCAATACTTTACCTGGCTCCATATCTCCAAATCTGCCTCCTCAAGGCCCTGATCTTGATCCTCAGAGGAAGCCAGAGCAGGGTTGACAGGAAGGCTGGAGGACTGGCTGCAGGGAAGGCTGGAGGGTTGGGTACAAGGAAGGCTGGATTGACCTCTGGGGGGAAGGGTGGAGAGAGATTCCCGCACTTCCAGCTGGTCATCCAGAAAAGCAAGTTTACTGTAGTACCACAGACTGGGTTTATAAACCTTATCTGCTGGTGCACCTGACCTCTGGGACCTCAGGACCATAGTCCTCTGGGTCCTGTATGTCCCTCTGATGGTCGCAATTTTGGTTTTGACATCTTGGAGAGTTGTTGTGGGTATCTTTGTTTGCACAAATGCAAGCAGGCTCTCCAGTGCTGCTTTCCTGGCGTCTTTATTTTTATTAGCGCCACTTTTTGTTTGCCATAATATAGGGAGATCTTGCCATTTGTCGATGAACTCCCCCATGAAGTCTGGTTTTTAAAAGTATTCATGATATCTGTAAAATCGAGAAACCAAAAAAAATATATATTTCAGGCAACATTCCTCAACTGTGCATTGTCTACATATTTTGAGCACACAAATCTCCTCGTCTGATGAACCTCAAAAAGTTAAATTGTTAGGTACCTTCGTCGCGACGTTCGTTGCTAACTCCCTCTCCCGACAAATGAACGTATTTCCCAGACATGGATCTTCACTTGATATACACAGCGCATGCGTGAAACTCTGCACGCTTTCCCCGCCCCTGACGCTCGATATTGTACTTTCCCCGCCCCTTCTCGCTCGTAGTGCTGAACAAAACATGGCGGAGACACAGGTGGCTGAGATTACCTCTACAGAGGATGAAATTCCAGAGGAGCCCAAATCAAGACCCAGGAGATATAAGGCATCCAACATGTCATTCGAGGAAATGGTGGAGATGGTCGCCATTTTAAAGAAGGAGGATTATGATGCCAAGCATGGTCCGTATAAAAGGCCTAATCTGGTCAAGTCCAGAATTATGGGCAAAGTGGTCAAAAGTCTTCACAAAAAATTCGGGGTGTGCAGAACGAAGGAACAGCTCAGAAAGCAATGGTCAGATCTGAAGTTGCGGGAGGCCGACCAATATAAAAGAATCAAGAAAGTTATAGTAAAAAGTAAGTAATTTTTTTTTAGTTTCCATGGTACATATTATTTTCTTGTATTCTGTCGTGTATTTTTAACTTTCATATAGTACACTGAAAGATACCATCTTTCAGGTTCGTCCGCACAGTAAACGGACGTATTAAACCTCTTTCTCCGTACAGTTCCTCAAACGATGTTTTAGGATCATCCAGTGTGAACACCCATGTATTTTGGTTTATTTGGTGGAGTAAATTTGGGCCTCACTTATTTTTTGGGTGCTAATCCAAAGGACATTTGTTCGTTAGAAAAAACGATATGCATGGTAATGTTAAGGGAGTGAATGCTCAGCAGCTGATGAAACATCTGAACGCAGTAGTACAAGTGTGGGCCTAAAGGCAAAAAGCTTGAGGGTGTCACACACAGGTGATCCTGTGTAGATACTTTGGGGTGTTACAATGTGTCAAATTTGTGTTCAAAATGTATATGCTCTGGTTTTGGCTATGTATCCAATCATTTGTCCCGGTTGGCACAGGGGGTAAAACTTAAAATGGAGCATGCTTCAAAAGAATGATTACAAAGTATTTTTTCATGTTTCTTATTTTAGCAAAATTGAGTCGCTACTAATGAAACTATTCCTTTTATTTCAATCTCCCTAGGGATTCGAAAAGCTACCTCAGATGAGACGATAATTGCAACACCTACAACAATACCCCCACAACCCCAGGATGGAGAGGAATGTGATGTTGTGGAAGTGGAAAGTGGCACCACCACAGGTCAGAGAGAAACCAGACACATGCATGTTAAATAGATGTAGGCCTACATATTCTATCCTACATATTTCTTTTTACATTTAGGTGCAGTTCTGGCCGAAGACCCCAATAAGTTGACACATCACAGTGCCCAGATCCTGATCCAATACCTGATGGTCTGCTGTCATGACCTCGAAAAAATTAAGGGAGGCTTGCTAGAGATCAGGGCAAATACAAAGCGGGTGGAGGAAAGGCTCCAAAATATCATGGCTGTGCTTGGGCGTGTCTAATGTTTTTACACCAAATAACATTTTACTTGCAGAGTTTTATAAGTATTTTTGTTATTTTACCCTTTAATGACTAGCACATGTTTAGCTTTTTCAAAATTTTGACGAATATAGTTTGTTTATGCATGGCTGGTCATGCGTTTTAATACACCCGAAATTAAGGGAACATCCACATTTCTAAGGAAGTTTCCCACCTAAAAAAAGAAATAAAGGTATTTTTACATAACAAATAATTGTGGCTTCATTATGTAAATGTGGTGCTGAGTGAACTAATCAATGTTTGGTGTTTACACTGACAATGAAGGCTAATTAAGATTGTTTAATCCACATGGCAAAACAAGTGCACTAGGTAAACCTACCAGAAACATCAAACATTATACAATAAAAAATCCAAACCAATCTTTACTCAAGAAAAAGTTTTATTTTTTTGGTATAAAATTATTAAAGATTGTCTGGCATTTCAATGGCCCCCCTACCCATAAAATAGTCCACATATTGGTTACGGACCTCACGTCCGGTTGGGGGGGCCAAGCCAGGACGGCCAGGTTCCAGGGCCACCAAAGTTTCTGCATTGATTAAAGAGGCCTCAGGCCCACTCAAAGATATATAACTCGTTGAATGCACCCTTAGGAAATTATGCAGCACACAGCACGTCATAACCACATGGTTCCATTTGTATGGGGCAAGGTGGATGAAGGTAAGGAAGAGGCGAAATCGGCTGGCCATGATCCCAAACGCATTTTCCACCACCCTTCTGGCTCTGGCCAGCCGATAATTGAACACCCTCCTCTCAGGGGTGAGGGTGCGTTGCGGGAATGGCCTCATCAAATGGGGTCCCAGGCCAAACGCCTCATCCGCCACAAAGACAAAAGGTAGTCCCTCCACATTCTGCTCCGCTGGTGGCAAGGCCAGCAGATCCAAAAGGAGCCGTTCCCCAAACTCCGTCTGGGCAAAAACTCCTCCATCAGACATCCTGCCATTCTTGCCAACGTCCACATAGAGGAACTCGTAAGGTGGCCGACACCACTGCCATCATCACGACGCTGTGGAACCCCTTATAATTATAATAAAAGGATCCCGAATGGGGTGGTGGGACGACCCGAACATGTTTGCCGTCGATGGCTCCTCCACAGTTCGGAAAGTTCCATCGCTGGGCAAACTCGGAAGCCACATTCTGCCATTCATGTGGCGAAGAAGGGAACTGTGGAATTAAAGAAATAATAAATTAATACTTGGAGCCAGAAACATTGAAAGCTGATTTCATACACACATTCATGGCCAACATTGGTAGAAACTGTTCAAAACATAAAAAATTGGAAGCAACAAAAAACAAACAAACCAAAAAATTATGGGGGGGGGGGTTGAAGATGAGTTGGGAATATCACACATGAAGGCTGTAGCACTCTGTATTGAAGTTAACAAAAATGAAACATTCCTAGGCAAAATTTAGGGTGCGTTTTGGGTAAAGCACTACGATGGAACATAGAATAAAAAACATGGAAATGACTAGGCAAGGTAGGTATGGCCCCAGGATAGCATGCTGGAGAGGTTAGGTAAGCCAAATTTACAGGTAGGCCTCAAACCCCAAACTTTAAATAATAAAACATGGGGAGAAAGGGGACATTCCCTGCAGCTAAGAATCATGTGAATTAGGGACTGCAAATAAAGCAAATTAAAAATATCCAAAAATAAAAACCATACAATGTGAATTTTTGAAGAAGAACACTTACCTTAATATAGTCCTCCTGCAAAACTTGAAGGATGGCAGAACAAGTCTCTGGTATAATGATCCCCAGAGCCTGGGGGGATATGCCTGTGGAGAACTTAAGGTCCTGCAGGATTCTCCCAGTAGCCAGGTATCGCAACGTGGTGATGAGCCTCTGCTCAGCACTGATGGCTTCCCGCATAACGGTGTCCTGCCTGGTAATATAGGGGGACACCAAAGCCAACAGCTGCTGAAATACGGGGTCAGACATCCTGAGAAAATTCCTGAAATCATCAGGATTATTCTCCCTGATCTCCCGCAACAAAGGCATGTGACAGAATTGGTGCCGCTGGAGCAACCAATTCTTGGTCCATGAACTCCTCCTGACCCTGCTCATGGCATGGAGTCGGGATACAGCATGAACCCCTGCACCAACTACAGAACGAACTCCACGACGAGTACGTAGCCGCAACATGGCTAGATAACGGTCGGCTGAACAGAACGAACTAGAAGAACGCACGGAAGAACAGCAAGGCCTATGAAGAACAAGCTGAAAAACACGAACGTGCAGAGCAGGCCGCACTGAATAAACAGATACGAACTGACTACAAGCAGTGCTAAACAGATACGAACCCACAGGCGCAAACTGAACTCCCGAAAACGATCTTCAAAGCACGAAGACTGAAAAGTGCGAATCGTCTCTCACCAAACTTTTACTAACACGCGGTAACACGGAATTAGCAAAAGCGTCCCAAAGGGTGGCGTCATTCGAACGGAACTTCCCCTTTATAGTGCCGTCGTACGTGTTGAACGTCACTGCGCTTTGCTTGATCGTTTTTTTTAATGATGGTGTGTACGCAAGGCAGGCTTGAGAGGAAACATGAAAAAAAACGAGGAGAAAAACGTCGGTTTAAAAAATGACATTAAAAACGATCGTGTGTACGGGGCATTTAGTTTTGATTTTCGAAAGAAATTGCCGACTTTAACCTAGGTCCACACTTATGTGGTGCGATTTTACTGAGGTTTTTAGTGCTATTTCAAGTGCAAAGTGCAACTTCATGCGGGTTCAGGTGCGATTCCAATGCGATTTGGATGTATCTCTCTCTCTCCTTAAAAATCAGCTCAGAAAGACACTATAGCCTGCTAAAAATCACGTTGGAATCGCTTAGTCTTTGAACGCCTAAATGTTTTCTATGCAGTTTCCGTTAGACTCTATGAAGAGGAATATTGCATCCCACCGCACCAAACATGCAGAGGAACCTTTATAAAAATGCATTGTGTTTAGACTGCAAATTTGTGAACGGTCACCATAGGAAGTCATGTTATTTCGCTTGTCATGCACTTCCAAGCCTTCTGAAACACATACGAAATCGCATCAGTGTGACCCATGGCTTATTGTTAACAGAATTAAAAACTTTCATAATTATTGTCTGTCATTGCTTTTACGATTATTTTAATATGCGTGTTTAAAATGTGTTTCATGTACAGGTAAAAAACTGGCAATTTACATTGCTTATAGAAAAGAGCAGAGTTTTTTGTTATCACAATTATTAATAAATTAAAAAATTTGCTAAATAAAACCGAGTTATGAGGTCTTATTCTACAGGGACACCAAAAGCCATTGAATGATAAGAACTTTCTGATGCCGCGTACACACGATCGTGATTCACGGCGGTGAAAACACCGCCGTGAATCACGACATGAAATTAAATGAAAAACGAGGGAACGGCATTTTCCCCCACACACGACCGTTTTTCCCGTCATTTTTTTCTTTGTCGAGAAAAACGACCTTCTGTGGGCTCCGCGGCAGTGTCTCCCTATGGGAAAACTGCCGCGGAAAAAAATGATGGAAAAAACGATGAGAAAATTTAGAACATGTTCTAATTTTTCTCGTCGTTTTTCCTGCCGTTTTTCTCAACGAGAAAAACGGCATAAAGCCCACAGACGATCGTTTTTCTCGGCGAAAAAAAAAAATGACATTTTTCCCGACGGGAAAAATGATCGTGTGTACGCGGCATTAGAGTGTGGACACCGCTAGAAATTAGAATGATAAGGTAGGTCCTCCAAAAAAAGCCATTTGCCATAGATTGCAAACAAACCTAGACATGCTATATGTAACTCTTTTGAAGTAATTTCTTAACTGAACAGTGTTGTAAAATCTTATGATCTCCTGCTTTGGCACAGTAACTGATTACCAGTCACATGGAGCCAACATGTTGGTAAAATGACATTTTTTTAACCATGGCATTTTTTGCTGTAAATAGTAATATCAGCCATAATTGTAGAAAATGAAAGTTTATAAATTAGTATTAGGATGAGGATATAATGATTAGAGGTTGATTAAGAGTTTGGGTTAATACTGCAGCTGCTGACTTTTAATAAATGGACACTTACCTGTCCATGGTGCCCACGATGTCGGCAGCCGAAGCCGAGCAATCGCTCATCTCTCGGCTGCCCATGCCGCCATCCTCGGTGAGGGAATCAGGAAGTGAAGCGCTGCGGCTTCACTGCCCGGTTCCCTACTGCGCATGCGCGAGTAGCGCTGCGTGTCCTCAGTGGTCCCCGCTGTCTCCTGGGACCAGTGTATTTCCCAGAAGACAGCGGGGGGGGGGGGACGGGAAGTGGAGTGACTCCCGTGGGAGTCTTTTCCCAGAAGTGGGTGCAAATGCCTGTATTATACAGGTATCTGCACCCCCTCCCCCCAGAAAGTTGCCAAATGTGACACCGGAGGGGGGGGGGGTTCCCAAAAGCGGAGGTTCACTTTTTGTGTGGACCTCCGCTTTAAGTTGAGGATTAAATTGCCTTGCCCTGGTCTTTGGGTAACAAGGCTACTTGTTCCACCTATGCATAACAGAGGCGTAACTATAACCCTCAAGGTGCAAGAAACTATGAAGGGCCCCCCTGACCTCCTTTCCCTCCAAGCTTAGGGACCAAAAAGACTTCCATCATGGGGCCCTTTATTATGGTCCTGCAGCATGACCCTTTTACATATTCTGCAGCGGGCCCCCTTCCTGCCATCTTGGGTAGAGTTGCTACCCTTTCTTCAAGCCAAACCGCAACACTTTAGCAGCACACAATTTTTTTGTAGTATACACTATACCAGTGTTTTTCAACTCCAGTCCTCAAGGCGCCCCAACAGGTCATGTTTTCAGGATATCCCTCAGATGAAACAGCTGTGGTAATTACTAAGGCAGTGAAACTGATCAAATCACCTGTGCAAAATAATGGAAAGCCTGAAAACATGACCTGCTGGGGCGCCTTGAGGACTGGAGTTGAGAAACACTGCACTATACATATATTTTGTGATTAAATAACATTTCTAATCATATGGATTTAATCACAAGAGTCCCCCCTTCCATCAGAGTCTACAGAGTTCCCCCTTTACATCTCAATCCATATAGTTCCCCTTTACATCTGAATCTGCAGAGTTTCCCCTTACATACGAATCTGCAGAGTTTCCCTTTACATCTGAATCTGTAGAGTTCCCCTTTTCAAATGAATCCGCAGAGTTTCCCCTGACATATGATTCCACAGAGTTTTCCTTACACTGTAATGCCTCGTACACATGATCGGACATTCCGACAACAAAACCGTTGATAATTTTTCCGACAGATGTTGGCTCAAACTTGTCTTGCATACACACGGTCACACAAATGTTGCTCAGAAATTCCAAACGTCAAGAACGCGGCGACGTACAACACTACGACGAGCTGAGAAAAATGAAGTACAATGATCCTGAGCATGCGTAGGATTTTTGTGCATCGGAATTGGATACACACGATCGGAATTTCCGACCACAACTTTTGTTGTCAGAAAAATTGAGAACCAGCTCTCAATCATTTGTTGTCGGAAATTACACACTACACACGGTCGGAATATCCGACCAAAAGCTCACATCGAACATTTGTTGTCGGAAATTCTGATCATGTGTACGCGGCATAAGAGGGGACTCTGCACATATAGGAGGAAGTTGGCGCTGGTACCAGAGACAATAAAACAACTAATAAGGTTGGGAATAAAAGCCAGGGAACTGAAATAAAAAAATATATTAAAAATACAAATCAGTGGATGCTATTAAACATGTTCACATGAGTCTAAAAGAAAATCTTTCTAGTCCATCCTAAACACTTAGAAGGCAGCTCAGTGAAGATGTGAAGCAAATCCAGGGAAGCTGAGGGGAGAAGCACAAAAGCGCCACTCTAAGTGCAGTAGTAACAGTAAATTTTAATGGAAAAAATGGAGAGGGAGCATGTATGTACTCACAAACGTGGAGTTAAAAGTGGACATATAAGATGGAGGAGTCCATATTCTTTCTCAGGCAGAACGGTGGTGCGGAACCGATGGCGCCGGTAGCAGCCGGCGCTTGCTGGGCCTCGATTCGACCAATGCAGGGAGGAACGGAGCCAGGGAAGGAGAGATCCTCAGCGGGCGTAGAGGCCGTGCTGCGAGCCGTGACTCGCGGTGAACTTCCGGGTTGCTGGGAGATCAATGTGTAGTCACTAGGTCTGATGAAGGAGCGCATGCTCCGAAAGCGCTTACCCATTGTTTCTCCAGTCACCCGGAACACATTGATCTCCCAGCAACCCGGAAGTTCACCGCGAGTGACGGCTCGCAGCACGGCCTCTACGCCCGCTGAGGATCTCTCCTTCCCTGGCTCCATTCCTCCCTGCATCGGTCGAATCGCGGCCCAGCAAGCGCCGGCTGCTACCGGCGCCATCGGTTCCGCACCACCGTTCTGCCTGAGAAAGAATATGGACTCCTCCATCTTATATGTCCACTTTTAACTCCACGTTTGTGAGTACATACATGCTCCCTCTCCATTTTATCCATTAAAATTTACTGTTACTACTGCACTTAGAGTGGCGCTTTTGTGCTTCTCCCCTAAGAGGGGACTCTGCAGACTCTGATATAAGGGAGAACTCAGGCCAGGGGACTCTAATTTAAGGGTGAACACTGAGAACTCTTATGTACAGAGGGAATTCTGATGTAAGGAAGAGTGCTGCAGATTATGGTGTAAGGGGGAACTCTTATATAACTGGGTCTCTGGTAACAAGAGACCCCACTTACATCAGAGATCCCAGCATTCCCCTTAATCAGAAAAGAAATAGAACAAAAACAAATAGGCGCCACTTAGTTAAAACTGTTTTTACTTCAATGACACAAAAGTATTAAAGCACTCACTCATAAGTTGACTAGTAGGCACATATGTCTTCTGGTCTAAAGTCAGAATCCGCTTGCTGGAAGTCTCAGTAAGTGATGTCCTCCTCGTTTGTTGTAAAACAATCCGGGATGATGTCCATGGAGGACTTAACCGTAAGATTCATGTCACGGAGCCAGGGAGAGGGCTGGAACGCAAACGAAGGTCTATTGCTTGAAAAAGATGCGCGCAGGGACCTAGAACGTCCCTCTGCTTGGTACATCGAAACGCGTTGCATGACGGTCCTGACGTCACTCCGCTGAACGTTGGGTTGCGTCTCAGCAGGACTCTTCGTTTGCGTTCCAGCCCTCTCCCTGGCTCCGTGACATGAATCTTCCGGTTAAGTCCTCCATGGACATCATCCCCGATTGTTTTACAACAAACGAGGAGGACATCACTTACTGAGACTTCCAGCAAGCGGATTCTGACTTTAGACCAGAAGACATATGTGCCTACTAGTCAACTTATGAGTGAGTGCTTTAATACTTTTGTGTCATTGAAGTAAAAACAGTTTTAACTAAGTGGCGCCTATTTGTTTTTGTTCTATTTCTTTTACATATGTTTGGAGTCTGGCTTCGACTCCCCCAGTAAGGCTGCCCAGTTATCTCTTGGACTGTTACAACTCACATTCAAGCTCGTCACACAGCTTAAAGGACTTGTTTGGTAAACTTTCATATATTTACTGTCTTTTTTTGAACCTGTAGCGCCAATATTGTTGTTTTATTGTTCCCCTTAATCAGAGTCCGCAGAACCCCCTCTTACATCAGAGTCCGAAGAGCCTTCCTTACACCAGAGTCTGCAAAACTCCCTTACATCAAAGACAGCAGAGCCCCCCTTACATCAGAGTCCACAGAGCCCCCCTTACATCCGAATCTCAATTAGAGCCCCTCTTACATCAGAGTCCACATCAGAGCCCCCCTTACATTAGAGTCCACAGAGCCCCCTTACATCAGAGTCCGTAGAGCCCCCTTACATCTGAGTCCACAGAGTTCTCCCTGAGATCTGAGTCTGCAGAGTTTCCACTTACAATGTAAGGGGGATCTCTGTAGATTAGACTCTGGAATGTAAAGAGGAACTCTGATGTAAGGGGTGCTTTGGTGCTTTGGGAACCCTAATTTAATGGGGGGGGCAGGACTGATGTAAGGGGGAATGCTGTGGACTCTGGTGTAAAGGGGAACTCTGCTCTGCTTACATCAGAGTCTACAGAGCACCCATTACATTAGTGTACTCACTCAGAAGCAGGACAGAGAAGGGAGGAAGGGGGAAGAATTCACTCACAGTGGATGGACAGATAGTGAGTGAGCTCACCCCAGGATGGAAGCTCAGGCATTGGTAGTTGGCACCTTTCATTCAAACTTCCCACCCACACATTCCCTTTTCTGAGGCATGGCATTGCAAGGGATTGAAGTGCAAAGCAGACACAGGAGGAGATGGACGGGAGGAAGAGCATATCCAGCTCTCTCCTCTACCATTTTTGCAAGGGGTGGGTGGGGACTATCAGTGCTGGCGCTGGTCTGTGTGAGAGAGACACTCTCAGCTCAGAGCGCTGCAACCAGCAACCCCATTGGGAAACCAAAGTATGGGCTCTTGGGGCCCCCCACAGTGGCAGAATGCCAGGACCCAGTCGCAAGTGCGACCTTTGCGACCCTGGTAGTTCTGTCACTGGCATATAACGATACCTACATTCCTTAGCTTTCTTGGAGCTCTAAGTTAAGATTAGCATGATGCACGTTTAGTTGGTATTTTTAAGAGGGGTCCCACAGTTTTTGGGTACAAATCTTAAAATGGCTAATCAAGGTTGATAAATTTGGTATTAACACAGCAGGGGGCACATATGACTTTCTTTTTGGTATTATTGGCCACCTACAGTATACCTATTTATAAATCCAACACCATGAAGGAGAAGTGATTGTATAAAGAAATCACACAACCCTTTGTAGATATAGTGAGAAGCTCAAATAGGATGCTAATAATTTGTTTTTTGGTCTGATGATTTAACTCTAAAGTTAAAGGAGACGTGACTGTATAAAGGAATCACACGACCCTTTGTAGATCAACTGAAAAGCTCAAGTAGGATGCTGACAATTTGGTCTGATGATTTAGCTCTGAAGTAAAATTTTTAGTTTTGTATATATAGTAGCCCAAATGCTAACTCCACTAGCCAATTCTGCCTTTTTCAGTGACTCTTCATCTCTAGTGACGTAGGGATCACCAGGAGGAATCACTGAGTGCAGCAAGGGACCAGGAATTTGACGTGTCTTCAGGTACTGATTTCTCTTTATTTAAACTTAATTTGGCAACATGGGCAGCTGGAGAGGTAAGTATCTTAGGTATCTTTTTTCTCTTCTTTGATGGGAGATTTTTTTTATGCTAGGTTCACACCTAAACGTGTGGCTATGGGTGTGCAAATCTCATTTATTCTCTCACACGCAACTACGCACAGCCAAATCATGCTAATCTTAGGAGATGTGTGGGGCTGCCATTCATTCTAAATGGCCATTCATTCTAAATGGCAACTCCACACATCTCAGCACATTTGCAGGTGCGAGAACCACAGGAAAATCCCTGTGGCTGCATTTTTGAAAAGGTGCATGCACCTTTTTTTTGCGGAAAAGCAGGCACAACAGCCCATTCATTTGAATGGGCTGCCATGCCCATGCAAACACGGCCTGCACAAAACGTGGAAATTTGAACCTAGGGTTAGGGTCTTATTTTAGAGACACTAGGGTCAGTGTTTACAATAATAAATATGTAACATAGCCAGTGACAAAAGGGAAGGTAGATTGTTTAAAAAGGTATTATCATTCACATGTTTAAGGCCAGCACGATTTCTTAATATGGCAAAATTAAATTCTGTGCAAAACAGGACTTTATAAATTGACATGTTCTCTTTAACCCATGGATTTGTATCCTTGGAAATAGAGTTCAGAGTCCACAACAAGGCATTCAAATCTTTTCTATCAGACTACTAATTATCAATTATATTAGAATATCTACATTCAGTCCAAGTCTCACATTTCCTTTCTATTTCATTAATTTAGAGACAATGTTAAAGTAATTAAAGGGAAGCATAGATATGATGGCTATTGTTAAATGCCTGGGAGTTGGGTTTTCCAGATAAGATAATTTTCTGTAACTCATGTTAGAAATATACTAAATTATCTCAAGACTTCAACACTATCAGACTGATATCCCCGTCCTCATTACCTCATTACATATAATATCAATGTACTTTTGGTGATTTTTTGAGTTAATACTGGCTAACTATTACTGAAAGAATTACATTATCATTATTATTATTGAAAAACAGCAATTAGTTATTAGTTCTGTCCTTCTGGCTCTCATTACTTTTTCTCTGTCATATGTGTACTGTACATTAAACATGGAAAATTATATGTAGCAATACCCCCGAAGGGGCCGCTGATTAACTTTGCAAACTACCTCCATGGCTTCCGTTGTCAGGGTAAAGGGTTTTCAGAAAAGTCAATGTCCACACAGATGTAAAACCGCAACAGTAAGGCTTTATTTTCTTTTGCTGTAGAACTTTAGAGAAAGTGGGAAACGAGAGAAGTAGGGAAAGATTCAGGCACACGGTACAAGAAATACAAACAGTCAGTATATTCGCCACTCAAGCCTGAGTGGGTATTGCTCTCCCGGATAGTCCCCTCTCACGGTCCTGTCTTTAGACAGTTTCTGCCACAAACTGCTATAGGTGAACGAAGGTCTCTGCCACAGACCTGGTGAACTTGGGTCTCTGCCACAGACCTGGTGAACTTTAGGATGCGTCCGGGAATCCTTTGCCACAGGATTTTAAAAGTCCCGAACCTCCAGCCGAGCAATAATAGAGCCTTTAAGCCGGACCGGCGTATTGCAGGGCTTTTAGTATAGTGGATCCCTCCTTGAATGGGTTGCCAGGCCTCTCCTGAGACATCGGCGTCTCGCCAGTCTCCTCCGGGGCAGCTCCTCCCCCGGCTCCCCTCCTCAATAGCCCCCTTCCCACGGATGAACGGCTTGCTGTATGATGATTGGCCAAAGCATGCACAATGACATGCATGCTTTGGCCAATCCCAGCGCCCTCAGCTAAGAGAGCCATAATTGGCCAAAGAGGTGCCTTTGGTCAATCATGGCTCAGGGGGACTAAGTCCACGCCCCAAACTCTAGAAGGCTGCCTGCACGTCGACCCTGTGTAGTGTGTTGTTGGCGTGGATGGAGAGAGAGTGTGATTTAGATTGAGCAGGCAGGCAAAGAGGTTATTCAGTTAGCTGCAGTGTATTTAATATATATATATATATACAGTCAGTCTTGTATGTGTGTATATATATATTTTTTTTTTTATATATATACTCTGCAATTTGTGTAGCCTATATCTGACTGCAGGCCATTCCTGGTGTACTTTTTCTAATATACTTCAGGCAGGCAGGTTATTCAGTTAGCTGCAGTGTATTTAAATAGGTTGTAAACGTTTGTTTTTTATTTTCTAAATAGGTTCCTTTAAGCTAGTGCATTGTTGGTTCACTTACCTTTTCCTTCGATTTCCCTTCTAAATGTTTTTTTTCTTTGTCTGAATTTCTCACTTCCTGTTCCTCCTCAGTAAGCTTGCCCCCATCATCCAAGCCATTCTGGCTGGGGGTTAGTTAGCATGCTCGCCACCTCCCTTGGGACTACATCCCTGCAGGAAGACGCTGTGTTCACAGTGTTTGCTCCAGTGACGAGCAGGGAGGAGATGATGAGGTCACTGACTCTACTTGGGTCCCTGATAGAAGAGAGGAGGCAGAGGCACATCTCCAACGAGGCAGGATGCCCTCCAGGGGGCAGCTTAAAGCAGAGGTTCCGCCAATTTTTTTTTTTTAAAAGCCAGCAGCTACAAATACTGCAGCAGCTGACTTTTAAAAAATGGGCACTTACCTGTCCAGTGCGTCCATGATGTCGGCAGACGAGGTCGAGCAGTCGCTCGGTCCTCGGATGCTGCTGCCACCATTCTCGGTGAGGGAATCAGGAAGTGAAGCCTTCCGGCTTCACTGTCCGGTTTCCTACTGTGCAAGCGCGAGTAGCGCGGCGTGCCGTCACTGGTCCCTTCTCTCTCCAGGGAACAGTGTGTTTCCCAGAAGACAGCGGGGGGTGACACGAAGGGGAGTCAATACCCAGAACTGGTGCAAATACCTGTCTTAGACAGGTATCTGCACCCCCTGAAAGGTGCCAAATGTGACACCGGAGGGGGGGAGGGTTCCGAAAAGCGGAAGTTCAATTTTTGGGTGGAACTCCGCTTTAAGGGCAGCCACCCTATTGCATCACACCGCATAGCTAAGCAGGTGAAGGGCGCTGCTGACTCCCCGCTTATTTTGAAATGTTCTTGGTGTGGGCCTTTTTTGACACGTGTGCAGCAGATCGCACCATTGCTGTTTGCAACCTATGTCTGAAGCGGATCAAGCGTGGCCAAAGCAGCAGCCGCTTGGGCACCACATGCTTGACCAGACATATGACGACCTCCCATGCAGTCCGTTAGCAACAGCACTTAAAAGACCTACATTAAAGAACAAGGCGGACCTCTCCTTGCTCCTCATCTGGGATCTCCAACTCCACTATACCTCCAGTCCTCTCAGAAACCTGCACTGAGAGGAATGTAGGCATAGCAATAGGTGTCCCAAGTACTTGCAGCCAATCTGCTAGCGGTACACCAACATCCGATTTTAGCAGGAAAATTTCCCTACTCCAGTTGCTAAACCATAGAAATAAATTCGGTCCCAGCCATCCATATGCTCAACATCTGATTGCTAGCTTGGCCAAATTGCTAGCACTGCAACTGCTGCCTTTTCAGCTGGTAGACTCTGCCCCCTTTCGTGAATTTGTGGAATGTGCGGTACCTCAGTGGCAGGTTCCCAAATGCCATTTATTTTCACGGAAGGCCATTCCGGCTCTCTACCAGCATGTGGAAGGCAATGTCTTGGACTCGTTGGACAGGGCGGTCAGCAGTAAGGTGCATATTACCGCTGACTCATGGTCCAGCAGGCATGGACAGGGACTTTACCTTTCTTTCACGGCACACTGGGTAACTCTGCTGGCAGCTGGGAAGGATGCAGGACAGGGTTCAGTATTGTTGGAGCTTGTTCCGCCACCACGCCTCCAAAATGCTAGTAGTGGTGATTCTGCCACAGCTCTCTCCTCTACCCTCTCCTCTTCTTCTTCCTCTATGGCCTCTTCCTCTGCAGATTTGTCCTCTGAACCAGCGGTGCTCCGTAGGCGTTCAAGGGGCTACACAAGCACTCAGGCAAAAAGATGCCATGCGGTGCTTGAGTTGGTCTGCTTAGTGGACAGGAGCCACACTGGGGCAGAGATTCTGTCAGCTCTGCAGGGGCAAGCTCAGAGATGGTTGACGCCATGCCAGCTTCAGCCAGGAATAGTTGTATGTGATAATGGCACCAACCTCCTCTCCGCCCTCCGACGGGGACACTTGACCCACGTTCCCTGTTTGGCTCACATCCTGAATTTGGTGGTGCAGTGGTTCTTGAGCAGGTACCCAGGCTTACAGGATCTCCTGAGGCAGGCCAGGAAAGTCTGTGGTCATTTCCGCTGGTTATATAATGCCAGTGCTCGGCTGGCTGACATTCAAAGAGAACACAACCTGCCCAAGAACCGTTTCAGCCCTCCAATGCTGCTTACTGCGATAGCCAGCTATAGATGGGGGCAGTGGACATGTTTTGTTTTCACCTATGGTGCTTGTATTGGTCCAGCAGCGCACCAACACCTTTGCAGCCACTGTGCTACATGCTGGGTGTTTGGTGTGCTCCTGTACCTTTAAGGAGGGGTGGCTTCAGTCCACCTGCCCTCATCTAACCATCAGAATGCATGTGCCTCCATTGTGGGGACACTCATAGTTAGTGTAGGACCATAGATTCCAGGGGGCCTTGGCGTGGCTCTGTGGCTCACGCATGCGTTTGCAAACGCATACTGTTAGACAGGTTAATTGGTTGTCTGCGAGCTGGTCGGTAAGTAGGCTTGGTTTTTCCTGGGCATTCCCCAGGCTTTGTTGTTACACCCTTAGAAAGCCTGAAGGCGGTGCTTGGGTTTTGGGGTCCCGTACGCGACTAGGCTCCCAAAAAGTCTCACACATGTGGTATTCCCGTACTCAGGAGAAGCAACAGAATGTATTTTGGGGTGTAATTCCACATTTGCCCATGGCACGTTTAAGCAATATATCATTTAGTGACAACTTTGTGCAAAAAAAATAAAATTAATTGTCTTTTTCTCGCAACTTGTGTCAAAATATAAAATATTCCATGGACTCGACATGCCTCTCAGCAAATTGCTTGGGGTGTCTTCTTTCCAAAATGGGGTCATTTGGGGGGGGGGTTTTGAACTGTCCTGGCATTTTATGACAACAATTAGAAGCTTATGTCGCACATCACCCACTCTTCTATCTAACCACTTGAAGAAAAAGCCCTTTCTGACACTTTTTGTTTACATGAAACAAAAAATTTTTTTGCAAGAAAATTACGTTGAACCCCCAAAAATTATATATTTTTTTAAAGCAAAGGCCCTACAGATCAAAATGGTGGGTGATGCATTTTTTTTTCCACACAGTATTTGCGCACCGATTTTTCAAACGCATTTTTTGGGAAAAAACACACTTTTTTAAATTTTAATGCACTAAAACACACTATATTACCCAAATGTTTGATGAAATAAAAAAGATGATCTTAGGCCGAGTACATGGATACCAAACACAACATGCTTTCAAATTGTGCACAAACGCACAGCGGCGACAAACTACATACATTTTTAAAAGCCTTTACAGGTTACCACTTTAGATTTACAGAGGAGGTCTACTGCTAAAATTACTGCACTCGATCTGACCTTCGCGGTGATACCTCACATGCATGGTGCAATTGCTGTTTACATATGAAGCCAGACCGACGCTTGCGTTCGCCTTTGCGGGAGAGCAGGGGATAGGGGTGCTTTTTTTTTTAATTATTATTTATTTTGCTTTTTTATTTTATTTTTAAACTGTTCCTTCCATTTTTTTTTCATTTTTTTTAAATTATTTTTATTGTTATCTCAGGGAATGTAAATATCCCATATGATAGAAATAAGTAGTGACAGGTTCTCTTTTTTTGAAAAAATTGGGGTCTATTAGACCCTAGATCTCTCCTCTGTCCTCAAAGCATATGACCACACCAAGATCGGTGTGATAAAATGCTTTCCCTATTTCCCAATGCTGCTGTTTATATCCGGCGAAATCTAAGTCATGAAATGCTCGTAGCTTCCGGTTTCTTAGACCATAGAGATGATTGGAGCCATTCTGGTCTCTTATCAGCTCTATGGTCAGCTGGCGGAACCACTGGATGCATTCTCAGGTTCCCTGTTGGGACAGGAGAGCCAGAGAAAACCATGGAAGACGATGGGAGGGGGGGACATTCCCTCCCACTGCTTGTAAAAGCAGTCTAGAGGCTAATTAGCCGCTAGGATTGCTTTTACATGAACTGTTGGCTGAACTGTTGGCTGAATGAAAAAAAGAGATTGATAGGTGGGTATGCCCACCATTAGAATACTTCCCTTCATCCACCCACTTCTAATGATGGGCATACATGCACCATTTATATATGCCGAAGCATGGGGGCATCCTCCCGCAAAAGTTATGCCACGTACACACAGTCTGACTTTTCAACGGGCAAACCTCCGTCTGAATTTCGACCGTGTGTACGCGGCATTAGGAGCAAATTGCTCCTCCGCCCCTGCCAGGGCTGGCGCTCCCACTAGGCGAACTAGGCAGCCGCCTAGGGCACACTGCTGCCTAGAGGCGCAGCAACAGCCGCTGGGTCCCCTCCAGAGGATCGATTCCCCTCCTAGCGGGTGGTTGCTGATGCGGAGTGTAGCGGGAGGCGGCTCCATATGGCTGGCTGCCAGGGCTGGACTGGGACAAAAATTTGGCCCTGGACTTTATCCAGACCGGCCCACTTTAATTCAATAAAATGCTGCCCCCCACCCCCCCAAAAAATCACGCCCACCAAAAGGCCCCTACATCCATTATTGTATATCATGAGAGGGTGAGAGAGAGGGGAATGAGAGAGAGAGAGGGAGGGTTGAGGGAAAGGGGGTGAGAGGGGGTGGGTGAGAGAGGGGGGTGAGTGTAAGAGAGAGGGAGTGAGTGTAAGAGAGAGGGAGTGAGTGTAAAAGAGAGGGGGTGAGTGTAGGACCCCTTTCACACTGAGGCGTTTTTCAGGCACTTTTGGGCTAAAAATAGCGCCTGTAAAATGCCTGAAAAACGCCTCCGCTGCAGTCCCAGTGTGAAAGCCTGAGTGCTTTCACACTGGGGCGCTGCCAGGGTGTTAAAAAAAGTCCTCCAAGCAGCATCTTTGGGGTGGTGGAGGAGCGGTGTACTGCCCATTGAAATGAATGGCCACCACTGCTGAAGAGCCTGCAAAGCACTTCGGCAGCAGTGCTACACGGGCGCATTTAACCTTTAATATGGTTGCTAGCGGGGGTTAAAAGCGCCTGCTAGAAGCAGAATAGCACAGCTAAAACGACAGTAAAGTGCTGCTAAAACTAGTAGCGTTTTACCGTCAATGCCCGCCCCAGTGTGAAAGCAGCCTAAGAGTCAGGGAGTGAATGAGACAGAGGAGGGGGCAGAGAGACAGAGGGGGGAGCTGAA
Source organism: Rana muscosa (assembly GCA_029206835.1). Taxonomy (NCBI): domain Eukaryota; kingdom Metazoa; phylum Chordata; class Amphibia; order Anura; family Ranidae; genus Rana; species Rana muscosa. Next base: position 133,051,751 of record CM055120.1, read on the forward strand.
AGACACAAGGGGGGTGCTGAGAGACACAAGGGGGGTGCTGAGAGACAGAGGGGGGTGCTGAGAGACAGAGGGGGAAGCTGAGAGACAGAGGGAGGGAGCTGAGAGACAGAGGGAGGGAGCTGAGAGACAGAGGGGGGAGCTGAGAGACAGAGGGGGAGCTGAGAGACAGAGGAGGGGGCTGAGAGACAGAGGAGGGGGCTGAGAGACAGTGGGGGGCTGAAAGACAGAGGAGGGGTCTGAGAGACAGAGGAGGGGTCTGAGAGACAGAGGGGAGGAGCTGAGAAAGAGGGGAGGAGCTGAGAGACAGAGGGGGGAGCTGAGAGACAGAGTGGGGCCTGAGAGATAGGGGGCTGAGAGACAGGGGGAGCTGAGAGACAGAGTGGGGGAGCTAAGAGACAGAGTGGGGGAGCTGAGAGACAGAGGGGGGAGCTGAGAGACAGAGGAGGGGTCTGAGAGACAGAGAAGGGGTCTGAGAGGCAGAGGGGGGTCTGAGAGGCAGAGGGGATCTGAGAGACAGAGGAGGGGCTAAACGAGGGGGGACTGAGAGACACGGGAACTGAGAGACAGAGGGGGGGCTGAGAGACAGAGGGGGACTGAGCGACAGAGGGGGTCTGAGAGACAGATGGGGGTCTGAGAGACAGAGGGGGGGTCTGAGAGACAGAGGGGGTCTGAGAGACAGAGGGGGAGCTGAGAGACAGAGGGGGCTGAGACACAGGGGGCTGAGAGACAGGGGAGCTGAGAGACAGAGGGAGGGGTCTGAGAGACAGAGGAGGGGTCTGAGAGGCAGAGGGGGGTCTGAGAGGCAGAGGGGGGTCTGAGAGCCAGAGGGGATCTGAGAGACAGAGGAGGGGCTAAAAGAGGGGGGACTGAGAGACACGGGAACTGAGAGACAGAGGGGGGGCTGAGAGACAGAGGGGGGACTGAGAGACAGAGGGGGTCTGAGAGACAGAGGGGGGGTCTGAGAGACAGAGGGGGGGTCTGAGAGACAGAGGGGGAGCTGAGAGACAGAGGGGGCTGAGACACAGGGGGCTGAGAGACAGGGGGAGCTGAGAGACAGAGGGGGGCTGAGAGACAGAGGGAGGGAGCTGAGAGACAAAGGGGGGAGCTGAGAGATAGAGGGGGGAGCTGAGAGATAGAGGAGGGGGCTGAGAGACAGTGGGGGGGCTGAGAGACAGAGGATGGGTCTGAGAGACAGAGGAGGGGTCAGAGAGACAGAGGGGGGCTGAGAGACAGGGGGAAGCTGAGAAACAGAGGAGGAGAGCTGAGAGACAGAGGAGGGGTCTAAGAGACAGAGGAGGGGTCTGAGAGACAGATGGTAGGTCTGAGAGACAGAGGGGGGACTGAGAGACAGAGGAGGGGGCTAAAAGAGGGGGGGACTGAGAGACACGGGGACTGAGAGACAGAGGGGGGGCTGAGAGACAGAGGGGGGACTGAGAGACAGAGATGGGTCTGAGAGACAGAGGGGGGTCTGAGATACAGAGGGGGTCTGAGAGACAGAGGAGGGGTCTGAGAGACAGAGGGGGGTCTGAGAGATATTGGGGGGGGCTGAGAGACAGAGGAGGGGCTGAAAGAGGGGGGACTGGGAGACACAGGGACTGGGAGACACAGGGACTGAGAGACAGAGGGGGGGACTGAGAGACAGAGGGGGGGACTGAGAGACAGAGGGGGCAGAGAGACAGAGGGGGCAGAGAGACAGAGGGGAGGGCTGAGACAGACCACATAGCACTGTCCCTTTCTGCAGTCCCTCCTCTGCTCACCCCTCCGCTGTCTCAGTGTTCTGGCATGTTTGTGTAGGATGCCTGGTACCTGATGGCCAGCAGCGGCAGTGCCGAGTCTCCCTCTTGATCCGGGGGGGCTCTCGCTGCTCTGCTCCTTACAGCAGCGCATGTTCTCTTCCTCCGGGCTCCCAGTCAGCCTGCCCTCCGGCCCAGGGCGCATGGTTCCTGGAGAAGAGAGGAGGTGGAGGAATCAAGGTTCTGGGAGCACCGGGGTGGCCGCGCTCGCTCCTGTTCGCCTCTTCGGTGGTCAGGGAGGGGGTGGAGCTCTTCTCCCTCCTCAGCTTTTACATCCAACTGCCCTCCTCGCTGGCCACCTTCCCCGAATCCCCGCCGCTGTTTGCTGCTACGCTCCCGCTGCCACCGAACCCTGCATAAATAAACGGGTCACAAAAAAAAATATATTTATTTTTTGTTGTGGGCCGTTTTTTCTCCGAATCCCCGCCGCTGTTTGCTGCCACCGAGCTCTGCATAAAAAAACGGCCCACAAACAAAAAAAAACAATGTTTTTTTTTTTTAAACGGCCCACTGAGAAACTCCCAGTAGTCCCGATGGCCAGTCCATCCCTGCTAGCTGCAGAGTGGCTGGGTGGGGAGAAGGAGCAGGCAGATCTTCCCCGGACTAAGCCAGGGGTGACCATGCTGATGTCAGCTCTCTGCCCGCCCCGCCTCCCTCCCTGGATGATGTGCAGCCATTGGAGGAGCAGGGCAGGCTGCATTGTGCATAGAGACAGCAGAAAGGAGAATCCACCCAGGTCCGGACTGGCCATAGGACACATGCTGGGCCGAGGCCACTTGTCCTGCAGGAGCGAGGAGCCCAAAGCAAAGTTGCTCCTGCAGCTTACCCAGCCTCTCCGCGGCCGGTCGCCGGAGCCCGGGGGTGGAACCGAATGATCAGCTGAAGGGGGGAGGAGCTGGAGGAGGTCTCCCATGCATGACTGGTGACACTAACTGCTGCCCGCTGCCTGACATGTGGAGGGAGATGGAAAGAAGTATCCCAAGGTAAGAACTTGTCAGGTGGTGGGGGGTAGCGCTGGGGATGAGGGCTTCCAGTCAGACCTTATCACTGGTGTGTGACCCCCTCCACTTGGCTGCACCCCCCCCTTTCCACCTGGCTCCATCCCTCCACCTGGCTCCATCCCCCTCTCCTGTCCACTTTGCTATATTCTCCCTCCACCCGGCTGCACCCCCCCTCTCCTGTCCACCTGGCTGCACCCCCCTCTCCTGTCCACCTGGCTATATCCTCCCTCCACCTGGCTGCACCCCCACTCCTGTCCATCTGACGCCATCCCTTCACCTGGCTGCAACCTCCTGTCCACCTGGCTATATCATCACTCCACCTGGCTGCATTCCCTCTCCTGTCCACCTGGCTGCACCCCCCTCTCCTGTCCACCTGGCTATATCCTCCCTCCACCTGGCTGCACCCCCACTCCTGTCCATCTGACTCCATCCCTTCACCTGGCAGCACCCTCCTGTCCACCTGGCTATATCATCCCTCCACCTGGCTGCATTCCCTCTCCTGTCCACCTGGCTATATTCTCCCTCCAACTGGATGCATCCCCTCTCCTGTCCACCTGGCTATATCCTCCCTCCACCTGGCTACAATCCCTCTCCTGTTCACCTGGCTATATCCTCCTTCCACCTGGTTGCACCCCCCTCCTGTCCACCTGGCTCCATCCCTCCACCTGGCTGCACCCCCCTCCTGTCGACCTGGATCCACCCCCTCCTGTCCACCTGGCTCCATCCCACCACCTGGCTACACCCCCTCTCCTGTTCATCTGGCTATATCCTCCTTCCACCTGGTTGCACCCCCCTCCTGTCCACCTGGCTCCATCCCTCCACCTGGCTGCACCCCCCTCCTGTCCACCTGGCTCTATCCCTCCACCTGGCTGCACCACTATCTCCTGTCCACCTGGCTCCATCCCTCCCCCACCAGGCTGCACCCCCTCTCCATCGGAATTTCAACCATATGTACGTCGCATTAGGAGCAAATCGCTCCTCCTCCCCTGCTGCCCCATACTTCGGCATATATGCTTTTTTTTTAACTGTGGTGGTGAAATCACCTCCTACAGTGTTGGAGTCATGGCTTTATGTATCCTGGGAGCAAACGCTGTTGCTGTCAAGATAAATAAATCTGCGCTGCAACTGAATGGCGTACCTAAAAACAAAAAAAATGGTTAACAATAAAACACAGTAAACAGTAAAGTATAAAAAAATCACATGCCTGAAAATCAAAAATGATACAACATAATAACAATAAAACATTGTAGAATGGAATACAGTAAAAAAGAGCAGAACAATAGAGAGAGAATAGAGAGAGAGAGAACAATAAAACGACAACTATTTTTGTTTTTGTTTTTTTATATTTTTTTTGTGTTTTTTCTATTATTTTTTAAGTTTTTTTTTATTTACACTTTTTTTTGTAACTGTAACTGTAACTGTAACAACTGCAACGGTTCGGTTCCAGGTTCGGGTCTCTCAATGGCATCTTGGGAGACCCTGTGTAAGTGTGTCCTAGTCTGTAAAATGCTGTACCCTACGCTAAAACTGCACTAGTGTGTGGTAGCGTTCAAAACATTCACCAATGCAAAGACCAGGATTGTCAGGACAGCATGGACAATAATAACGGGTGTCACGCCTATATCCGCGTTTTCTACAGACACAACATTTTCTTTGGGGGGCTCGTTGGGTAGGGGTACTCGGGAGGACATGTGGAAAATGCCTCTCATGCAGCCGGCTTACTGCATTTGGTTGGGAATGGTGAGGTGCTGCACCGCCTGGATACAGAAGGGCTGTGAGGATCCGGTCCATCCTGAAGCTTTGTATAGCACATGAGTATTCAGCAAAGCCAATTGAAATAAGTATACAGACACTTTTTTGTACCAGCATCTGGCCTTACGGCAACTAGGTACGGCGCCAACAACTGGTCATTGAGGTCCACCCCTCCCATATTTTGGTTATATCCATGGACACAGAGGGGTTTCTCCACAACACCAGTCGCCGTAGGAATTTGGACTTTTATGTCTGCGTGAAGGGAGGTAAGAACAAAAACATTCTTATTATCATTCCACTTCACAGCGAGCAAATTATTACAATTCAAACAGGCTCTCTCCCCCAGCCTAAGACTGGAATCTATAAGCCCCGGCGATTAGGTCGCACGGTGCCACATGCGCCAATCTGATGATCAAACAAGTGACTAAAAAGTGGCACGCTCGTGTAATAATTGTCCACATACAAGTGGTACCCCTTTGCGAATAAGGGTGACACCATGTTCCCCACTATCTTGCCAGCGCTCCCTATGTAATCTGGGCAGTTCTCCGGCTCTACGTGACTATCTTTTCCCTCGTAAACCATAAAACTCCATGTATAGCCTGTGGCCCTGTCACAGAACTTATACAGCTTGACCCCGTATCTGGCACCCTTGCTGGGACGGTACTGTTTGAAAGACAAGCGGACAGAAAATTTAGTCAGGGACTCATCAACGCAGACAACTTGATGGGGAGTAAACAAGGCTGCAAAACGCTTGTTGAAGAGAATTTTGTAGAGCCAATAGTATTCAGGGTCTCCACGAGGACGACAAAGTTCATTGTCGTTGAAGTGCATGAACCGCAAGATCTGCTCGTATCGTGCCTGGCCATGGAGGCAGACAACACAGGCATAAGGTAAATTGGGCGTTTGGACCAATACGACCGCAACTTACTCAATTTATGTACAGTAGGTGCCGCCGACATTGTATATCCATCGCGATCCTATCGCGGAGATTCTCGGCGACAGGGTGCCGACATCTTGGCGACAGGGTGGCGACATCTCGCGCTCGCTGCAATAGCGAGAAGGAGACGCGGCACTGTATTGAACGGGATCCAACGTGGATTCCCGCCAATACCAGGCACTGTGTTTGGTATGAATCCTGAGCGGGAACTCCACGCCAAGTTTTAAATAAAAAAACGGCATGGGTTCCCCCTCCAGGAGCATACCAGGCCCTTCGGTCTGGTATGGATTTGAAGGGGAATCCCCTAAGCCGAAAAAACGGCGTGGGGGTCCCCCTCAAAATCCAAACCAGACCCTTATCCGAGCACGGAACCTGGCAGGCCGCAGGAAAAGAGGGGGGACGAGAGAGCGCCCTCCTCCTTCCTGAACCGTACCAGGCCGTATGCCCTCAACATGGGGGGTTTGGTGCTTTGGGGCAAGGGGCGACCTGTAGCCCCCCACCCCAAAGCACCCTGCCCCCATGTTGATGGGGACAAGGGCCTCGTCCCGACAAAACCATGGCCGTTGGTTGTCGGGGTATGCCGGCGGGAGGCTTAAGAAGATAGCGGAGGCCCGGCAGAAGGAAGAAAGAACCGGAGAGCGAGAGAAGAACCGGAGAGCACGGAGATGACACCGGAGACCCCCGGAGTCGGAAGAAGACCCCCGGAGCTGTGTAATAAATTACTTTAAAAACCTGTGTTTGTTTTTTTTATTGACATTTTTTTTCCACCAGGTGAATGGGTAGGGGTACGATGTACCCCATACTCATTCACATAGGGTGGGGGCCTCAGGATCTGGGGGCCCCCTTATTAAAGGGGGCTCCCGGATTCCAATAAGCCCCCGCCCACAGGCCCCGAAACCAACGACCAGGGTTGTCGGGAAGAGGCCCTTGTCCCCATCAACATGGGGACAGGGTGCTGTGGGGTGGGGGGCCGCAGGTCACCCCCCTGCCCCAAAGCACCAAACCCCCCATGTTGAGGGCATGCGGCCTGGTACGGTTCAGGAGGAAGGGGGGGCGCTCTCTCGTCCCCCCTCTTTTCCTGCGGGTTGCCTGCTCGGATAAGGGTCTGGTTCAGATTTTGAGGGGGACCCCCACGCCGTTTTTTTGGCTTAGGGGATTCCCCTTCAAATCCATACCAGACTGAATGGCCTGGTATGCTCCTGGAGGGGGAACCCATGCCGGTTTTTATTTAAAATTTGGCGTGGAGTTCCCGCTCAGGATTCATACCAAACATAGTGTCTGGTATTGGCGGGAATCCACGTTGGCCTCAATGTCAGCAATGCGTGTCGCTCATTGCGAAAGGAAAAACAACATTTTTCCTTTCCCAATGACGAGACAGCTCGACGCAGTCCATACCAGACTGAATGGCCTGGTATGCTCCTGGAGGGGGAACCCATGCCGGTTTTTATTTAAAATTTGGCGTGGAGTTCCCGCTCAGGATTCATACCAAACATAGTGTCTGGTATTGGCGGGAATCCACGTTGGCCTCAATGTCAGCAATGCGTGTCGCTCATTGCGAAAGGAAAAACAACATTTTTCCTTTCCCAATGACGAGACAGCTCGACGCTGGCTCTCGCGACGGGGCTTGTAGTGCTAGAAGAGGCGAGATTGACACAAAATCGGCGGCACCTACTGTATGCCCATGAGGAGGGATAGGCTCAGAAAGGTCTTAAATTCGGAAACCGTAATTGGTTTCCAATCTTTGGCAAGGGAGGGCAACTGGGGATTAGCGGCGATGAATTGACCAGCAAAAAAATTAATTTGGTCCACAATAGATCTATAGAGATCTTCCGTGAAAAACGGCGAAAAAAAAATCAAGTGGCGTAAAATCAACTGTTTCCACCTGAATTTCTGGGTTGGCCAGTGAATGGGGGAAGTACGGGTTCTGCAGAAGTGGTGGGCACCCAATAAGGATTGACGATTTCTGCAGGAAGGACACTATGGGCACGACGGGCATGTCTTTGTCTTCTTCTTGGTGGCAGCGGGACACTACTTGTGCTTTCCACCTCGCCAGCTTGAACTGCACTTATGGGACTCGCCACGTCACCAAGTGTTACTGCAGTGCTGGATGTACGACGAGGGTGTACTAGGCCGCTGGTGCTTGCCAGTTCACCAGAAGGATGAGCGCCACTACTACTTCTCTGCTCCATTCAAGAGCCCTGCGGTTCTTGCACCTCAACAACAGCAGAAGAATGGGGTCGGGTACGCCTGACCTTAGCAGGGATCTCACCTTCGTCGTCAGTGCTATCTGTCATGGAGCCGCTGTCGTCTACAGGATCGTATTCTAAGCCTGAATCTGACAGATGCGTGACCTCCTCTTCACTATCTGTCATGCTCAGAAACGTGTAGGCCTCTTCACTAGTGTACCTTCGATTTGCCATTGTGGGCTCTAAATTTACTGGTACACTAGTAAGATTCACAGGTAAAAAAGCACAGACTGTCAGCAACTGTATAAAACGCTACCAAAAAAACTGTTAACGATCGCAGGGATCAGGCCTGACTCTGCGAACGCTGCAGTTATGTGTTTAGTGTTTTGTAAGTGACAGTGATCGATCGATACCGCACTTGGGTGGGTTGGGCTGGGCGGAGGGGCAAAACGCAGGTGCTAGCAGGTATCTGGGCTGATCCTGCTAACACTGCGTTTTTGGGAACCCTAAACTGCTGAGGACGCTAGTATAGATCTGATCAGATCAGATATTGATCTGTTCAGATACTATACCACTAAGGGAGGTGTATGCTGCGTGTGTGGGTGTTAGCGCTACTGGCAATAATCGGACGATGCCTGGGGCGACGCAGACCCTATCTGACACTAAACCTAATTGATATCACCCGCCGGGTGATCAGGGAGTTAAACCTTTATTGGGTGATAAATGGCGGGTGCCCTGACGCTATAAAAAGCAAACAAACTAACCAGTGTCACCCGTAACACTTATACGGTGATCTCTGGTGAAAGGGTTAACTAGGGGGCAATCAGGGGGTTAAAAACTTTATTAGGTAATATATGGGGGTCCCTGACACTATATAAAACCTAAATAGCTAACTGGCTACCTAGCGTCACCAGTGACACTTATACGGTGATCACTGGTGAAAGGGTTAATTAGGGGGCAATCAGGGGGTTAAAACCCTTATTAGGTAATATATGGGGGTACCTAAACCTAAAAAATAACTGGCTACCTAGCGTCACCAGCGACACTAATACGGCGATCAGAAAAAAGATTGCTTAGTGACACTGGTGACAGGGGGTGAAAGGGTTACCTGGGGGGCGATCAAGGGGTTAAACCTTTATTAGGGGGGTTAGGGGAGTACCCTTGACCTGAAGGGGCCTAACACTAATATCCCTGACACTTTTTGAGGTCACAAATGACACTGCGTGCAGTGATCAGTAAAAAAATTACCACTGCAATCAGTGACACTGTGACTGGGGGTGCAGGGGGTGATCTGGGGGGTGATCGGGGGGTGACTGGGGGGTCTTTAGTGTGCCTACGTGTCCTGGTGTCAGTGTACTGTTGGTGCACTTACTTGATGTCTTCTCTCCTCGGCGCTCCGGACGAAAAGACCGCCGCGAGGAGAGATGACATCACTTCCTCCTGCCTGTGTTTACAGTTTACAGGCAGGGGGAAGCTTCTCAGTCGCCAAGAGCAATCGTGAGGGGGTGGCCAGAAATCAATGGCCGCCCCCTCATCACGGATCGCTCCTGAAGCGATACCGACCACTGCGGGCACTGGGGGGGCTCAATCGAGCCCCACACCCGCTGGGAGGCAGGGACGTACAGGTACGCCCATATGCCTGCCCATTCCATTCTGTCGACGTATATCGTCGTACGGCGGTCCTTAAGTGGTTAAGTTACAAAGTCATAGAAACATACAGACTGTGATTCCACTGTACATAAGTAAAACAGGTTGGTGGTAAAATGCACATGAATATTAGTATACCATCATTCAGCTTAAGGACACCTTTCAAAAATAAATCTCACACAATCATGTATTAACAACAATCTGGCTCTTATAAATTAGTAGGAAACACATTTAACATTAACAACAACAAATAAATGTTTATCCTCACTGTTGCAAGGATTTAGATATACCTTCACAACAAATTGTACGTAAAATTACATAGGGGTAGATTCTGGAATTTGCTAAACGTCAGCCAGGGTTCCCAATCTATCTTACATTTCTTAATACTACCATTAACAATTGCAAAAAAGTATTCATAAGAACACTGTAGGTACACTCTATGTATAAACTCTGATACCGTAGGAGCAAGGTCTTTTTTCCACTTATTAGAGACCGTAAGTCGGGCACCTATCAAGATATGCATAACTATCTTGTGGAATTGTATAGGGAAACAGTCAATTTTGAGGTCCAGTAGGGCTAATGATGGAGTAGACGTTTCTATGATACCTGAGGTGGATGAGATTAGACAGAATATTAACAAAACTATAAATCAATTTACAAGACCATAATATACAGTATGTAAAAGATTACCTTGTTGTCCACAATTCCTCCAGCAATCTACAGGAGTATGGTGTGGGCAGGGTGAACCCGTGCCACTCAGTAACATGGTGGTTTACGACAGTTTTTGGAGAAAGCAAGCACACAAGCACACTAATGGCACAGGTGTGTGATGGCTTCATATGAAAGCCAGAGTTAGAGCTCAGAGCCCCACCCTCCTGAGGGGGTCAGTGTGTGAAGGGAGCCGTGAGAGGTGCTGGTGTGCACCATGGTGTCCAGGTTGGGACAAGCCAAGACCCGAGCCTGAGAGAGAGTCCATGAGGGACAGAGCAGCTAGGAAGCTGTAAAGAGAGTCCATGAGGGATAGAACAGCTAGGAAGCTGTAAAAAGAGTCCATGAAGGAGCAGCTAGGAAGCTGTAAGGAAGATACAAAGTTGAGAGGCAGCGTTTGTGCATAAACACTGGGACGTGTTTCATGGTCAGGAGGACCAAAAAGGTACTGATGGCCAGGGGGACTCTGAGGAGTTAATTGGAGTAGTAAAGCTGCCACAAGAGAGCCAGGAGGCTGAATGTTATGTTTGGTTCATAGTGATGGTGAGAACCCCATGCGTAGGAAGACATACCTGTATGAATTTTAACTTTCTTTTAAATAAATGTGGGCAGAAAAGCCCTGAAAACTATATTCGGCATGGAGTAAACTCACTGTTTAGGCACTACCATTGAGCTAAGAATGTGTCACAGGGGGTATATAAGAGAAAACCTATAACGGGTAAGATACCACCTATGTGCAATTTTTAAAGCATTTTCCCAGTGAGACATACAATGGGTTACTTTCTAAATGTTAGTAAAGGCCTGACTCCATTCCTGATCTAAAGGTCTGACCCAATTCTATTCCCATTTGGGCATTGAGTTGGGTTTCACTATGTGACCACGTAGTTGAACATAGGCGTAGAATCAAGAAATCCCTCCTTTCACATCTGGCAGTTCATTGTAATAGTCCCAAACATTGTTATCTATAGTGATATAGCCCATGTTATGCAATTTAAGAAGGTGATTAATTTGCATAACTTTAAAGTCTCTTTAGTACGCACATAAGAGGGGATTTGTCTAAGGGTAATATGCCCTTGTGATATCCAAGAGTTAACTGAAAATGATGGGATTATGAATTCTTAAACCTATAAAGGCAAGTCATTGACTGAGATTAGAAGAGGTGTATCTTGTATTTACAGTACATGTAGCCATGCATCTATTGTGACAGATATAAAAGGGTGTGCTGGGGACTGCAATGGTTGGTTAATGGCTGCTGCCATCCATGAGCAGGGTGGAAAGATCCTTGCCCCGAACCACTGCATGCTCTATCAGCACCCATGGGTTCTTTGGGGGTAAGGGCTAGCCATGATTTTAATTGATCCAGCAACACCCCCTTGTGGTAATCTTGAAACACTGGCAAACCTACACCACCTTTAGATTTATGTTTAGTGAGAATGGAGAATGAGATTCTTGCTTTTTGACCTTCCCATACATATTGAGAGGGCAGAATTAAGGTTAAAAAAAAAAAGGTTGTTGGAAGAGATATCAGCACTGTTCTAAACATATATGGTAGTTTTGGTATGAGAAGCATTTAAAGGGCTGCAATGTGGCCCAACCAGGACAGTTCAAATTTACCTAAATTTGTCAGTTCTGATTTAATGAAGTTCAATAAACTAACATAATTTAGTCTCATATAGGCGGTCCATTGGGGTCATCAGAGAGGTGCCTAGATACTGTATGGTATTTGAGTTCCAGGAACAGGGGAATATCGTTTTTAGTTTGGCTGATAGCTGACTATTAATAAGAGTAGAAATAGTGTGACATTTGAATATATTCACTGTATAATAAGACACATCTCCAAAGGCCCTAATCACCTCATTAACTTTGATTAAAGAGGAGTCCGCATTTGTAACAGTAAGGATCACATTATTGGCAAAAAGTCAGATTTTGTGATGCTGTTCTGCTACCTTTATTCCTGAAATAGCATACCTTTGTGTGGTTTCTGCAAACGGCTCCATCACCAGGGAAAATATAATGGGAGGTAATGGACACCCTTGACATGTACCGTTTGTAATATTGAAGGCATCAGATAAGACAGATGGGTTGAAGACCAGCGCAGATGGGTTTGCATAAGGTTCCATAATAGCTGACAGCTAAAGTAGCCCACAGATATCCCAATGGACCCTGTCAAATGCTTTTTCCGAATTCAAGTGTATCAAATACAGTAGGAATTTTGCGTGTTTCAGCCCATCAGAGAAGATTCATCATTCTACGTGTCCCATCAAGCGCTTGTCTGCCAATCACAAACCCCAGCTGATCAGGAGCAATTAATGTAGGGGTAATATCTTTTAAATGATTAGCGATTACCTCGGCATAAATTATAAGATCTGTATTCAGTAGCGAGATTGGTCAAACATGTTGTGGTAATGTGGGCTCTTTTTCAGGCTTAGGTAGAGTGATGACCAGGGCCTGGAGCATCTTCTTGGGGAAGGAACCTGAGGATCTTGATTGGTTAACTACTAATATATATATATAGAATATTTTGGAATGTTCTCTAGTACTCTGCTGATAGACAGTCAGTTCCTGGTGCTTTATTTAATGCTAAGGACTTTACAACTTTAGCTATTTCCTCTTCATGAAAAGAGCATTAAGACGATCTAGCACCTCAGAGTGAATAATAAGAAGATTCAGAGAATCTAAGAAAGCAGAAATGCCCTCATCAGTGGGTTGGGAAAGATTTTGGTCAAATTTCAGGTTGTAAAAGACCTGGTAATAGGACATAAACAAATTGGCTATGTCTATAGTGTGAAAACTGTTTCCCTCGTATTAGGGTGGGTGAGATGGGCTAATTTAGATTTTGCCTGCCTCGACTGTACCTCACGTGCTAATAATTTCCCATCCTTATTGCTATGCAAGTGATAAGTGTCTTTCAAACAGTTTTCGTGGTCATATATAAGGAGTTGTCTCAGGTCAGCTTTACATTTCTGCAGTTCAGAAGTTAACGCTAAATTAACTTTATCTTTATTCTGTCTCTTATTGTTGTATTTGATTGAAAAGGAATGTAAGTGTCTGCATCCTCCAATTCTTTTCCCTCAATGCTAGTTGTAAGAGTAAACCTCGAATGTACACATCATGGATACTCAGGGCCGCCATCAGGGGGGTACAGGCAGTACACCTGTAAGGGGCCCAGAGGTCCCCAGGGGCTCAGATGGCAACCCCCCTTTTTTTGTAAGGGGCCCGGAGGTCCCCAGGGGCCCGGATGGTAACCCCCCTTTTTTATGTATTTTTTATAAAAAGAAAAAAAGAAAAAAATATATATATATATTTTTTTTGTAAGGGGCCCAGAGGTCCTCAGAGGCCCAGAGGTCCCCAGGGCCCTGGGTATCAACCCCCCTTTTTTTTTTATAAAACATTTTTTTTAAATACATTTTTATTTTTTTTGAAAGAGGCCCAGAGGTCCCCAGAGGCCCGGAGAGTCCCCGGGGCCCCGGATGGTAACCCACTTTTTTAAGTATTTTTTATAAAAAAAAATTTTTATTTAATTTTATTTATTTTTTTATTTATTTTTTGCCCCCCCCCCGGCATCAACAATTCACGGCGGCAACCGCCCGCTTCTCAATTCGTGGCACCCCCCCCCCCCCCGCTCCTCAATTTTTTTTTGTAAGGGGCCCAGAGGCCTGGAGGTCCCCAGGGACCCGGATGGCAACCCCCCTTTTTTTTTATAAAAATATTTTTTTTAAATCAATTTTTTTTTTATAATTTTTTTTTTGTGAGGCCCCCGGGGCCCCGGATGGTGAGCCCCCTTTTTTAAGTATTTTTTATTAAAAAAATATATATATATTATTTATTTATTTATTTATTTTTATTTATTTTTTGTAAGGGGCCCAGAGGTCCCCGGAGGCCCAGAGATCCCCAGGGCCCCGGATGGCAACCCCCTTCTTGTTTTTTTTATAAAAATATATATATATATTTTTAATTATTTTTTATTTTTTATTGTAAGGGGCACAGAGGTCCACAGGGCACCGGATATGGCAACCCCCTTTTTTTGTTCTTTCCTTGTTCATCAGCACCCAAAGCCCCCCCGACATCAACAATTTGCGGCGGCAGCACCACCCGCTCCTCAATTCGCGGCCGCCCCCCCACCGCTTCTCAATTTGCGGCGGCAGCACCCCCCCCCGGTTCTCCTCTGCTCCAGGGGCCCATGCCTGAAGCTGTGTAAGGGGCCCCAAAATTCCTGATGGCGGCCCTGTGGATACTGTATCAGTAGTAACAATAAGGCAGAAAAACTCCTTAAACTGGGTCATTATTTTTCTCTGCTGAGGATGTGGGCCAAATGACAAGGATTATTATGCCAGAGCATAGTAGGATTAGAGCAATATTTTTTTGTGAAGCTCCACAGTAAGTGGGGCATGATCCGACCATGTTATGTCATGAATCAAAGTCTTCACCACCCTTACAAGTAATTGGAGATCAGCCAATATAAGGTTGATTCTAGTGTAAGTTCTATGTGGACAGGAGAAAAATGTGTAATCCTTCTCCGTTGGGTGAAGACAGTGCCAAGTATCAAACAAAGATTCATTGTGTCGGAGTGACTGTAGAGTATGTCTATACGTAGAAGAATGAGAGGAACTATCTAGAGTCTTATTCACAATCTAATTGAAATCATCCAGCATAAGGAGTCTTCCCTTACAGACACTCTTGACCTTTTTCAGCAGTGTGTGGAAGAAAGAGATTTGCCCTTGATTGGGAGCATACACAGACACAATAGTGTAAATTACATTATTCAGAGTACATACCAGTATGATATATCTGCCATTAATATCAGTTACAACGTCATGCAATGTGAAGGCTATTGTATTCTTAATGGCTATAAGAACACCCTAGCGTTTGTTTTTTGCGTTCGCAAAGAAAATGAGGATGAAAGACCTATTGGAACATTTGGGATGTTTAGTGGTATGAAAGTGTACTTCTTGTATGCAAATTACATCACCTTTTAGTTTATGGGCCTCCGACCACATGGCTTTGCATTTAAAGGGACTATTTAGACCTTTGACATTAAAGTGGTTGTAAACCCTCCGAGACAACTTTATCTATTACTAATGTAGATAACACAGGCAGCTGATCGCTGCCTGTGAAAGTGTACTCACTGCTTTAGTTTCCCTGGAAATCGTCTTGTAATCCAAAATGATGTCATGCGCGACTGCGCAGTATGTCGTTTCGTTAATGGCACATAAAGTGTGCCGTTTCTATTTTCCCTGCATGCTGGGACATTTGTATGGACGAGCTTCCCCTCAGAATGGCACAGAGGAGAAGTCTTGCGGTGCTGCTCTGATCATCTCTGATCATCTGGTTACGGCGCTACGGCGCTACGGCGCATGCGCAAGATTTCCAAAGGCAAACAGAGTAAGGGCGGAAGTGACGTCAAGAATAGATTCAGAAAACAGTACAAGCAATGGCGCGGCCAATACCCGGAAATTAAGACATTAGAAAGATGTTAAATAAGGTATTTAGAGACCTCGTTTTAGGGCGATTTTAATGTATTATCCTTTGTAATGAACTACTGTATATGAAAATTTAAAAAATAAGAAAAATCGTCCGGGGTTTACTTCCTCTTTAAAGGAAACAAATTTTATGGTCATCTCAATTACTTTGTACTATGAGAGGTGCTAGGTACCAGAGCTTGCTGTAGCTGAAGAGCAGTAATCCGGTAGCAGCAAGGTGTCTGTCAGAGACCCAGCGCTGCTGACACACACTTCCGGGTGTCAGCAAGGAATGTCTGCTCTCCAGGTGCTAGTGCGCATGCGCGGACACTTAGAATGGGCCGAATTGGACTCAGACCGCGCGCACGCAATGCGCACGCCCATGCGCGGAATGCGCGCGCCCATGCGCATGCGCGCCTCCTCCAATCCTGGCGCATGCCGCCCTATTTAAACCAGGTTCACCTGAGTGTCAGTGCTGGATTGTCTTTCTAGCTAGTACCTGTGTCCCTGTCTGAAAACCTGCTTGTTTTGACTGATCTCCTCCTGAAGACTCCTGGCTTGCTCTTGATTACCCTTCTCGGATTCCCCTTGCCTGTTCTTCTGCCTGCCTGTTCCTCTGACCTCGGCCTGGACTTTGACCACGATCTTGCCTCATGATCTGTACCTCTCCGCTAGCTTGCTGCTGAACCTCTGCCTCCGTCTGTTGACCCTTTGGATCTTCCCTGAACGGATCTGACGCCTGGTTTCCACCACACCTGTGCCTGAAGATGGTTCCAGTGGCTCTACCAGTTCTAAGGGGCGCCCGCACCTTCTCGTGCCCCTGCATTCCCTGTTCCCACCTCCAGGGGGTACGGGGACCGGGATCGTGCGAGAGGCTGGCCCCACTACCCCGGCTCCGCTGTAGGTACGTGACAGTGTCATTCCAACCAAAGTCATGAAACGCAGAATTAGACATGTGCATTCATTTTCGTCCGAATGCATTTTCGTCCGAATTTCAGCTATTTTCGTTATCGTTTTAACAAACGAAAACGAAAGCACAGAATCCGAAAACCGAAAGATCCGACATAAACAAATGCTTTATTTTCATTTTCGTTGCTACAACAGTTCGATATAGATAGGAGATTCGACGTGACGCTGACAATAACAATCTGTGTCTATCGAACCTGTGGTCGAATGTGCCTAACCTTAACTCTATTAGTCCAAGATTATTCTACATAGGAGAGAAAAGATTCGACATTATAGAGAGAAAAGATTCGACATAGGAGAGAAAGATTCGACATAGGAGAGAAAAGATTTGACATAGGAGAGAAAAGATTCGACATTATAGAGAGAAAAGATTCGACATAGGAGAGAAAAGATTCGACATAGGAGAGAAAAGATTCGACATAGGAGAGAAAAGATTCGACATAGGAGAGAAAAGATTCGACATAGGAGAGAAAAGATTCGACATAGGAGAGAAAAGATTTGTTATTATAGAGAGAAAAGATTCGACATAGGAGAGAAAAGATTCGACATAGGAGAGAAAAGATTTGACATAGGAAAGAAAAGATTCGACATAGGAGAGAAAAGATTTGTTATTATAGAGAGAAAAGATTCGACATAGAGAGAAAAGATCACTGCTGGAATTGGGTGGGGGAAGTAAAATAAAAATAAAGTTGATGATGAATGTTATTGGCTGATTGTAACCAAAGAGGAGGAGCAGTAAAATAGCTAGAATGACGAAGATTCGACAAAGCATCGAAAGTTAGAAGATTCGACGGTGCAGCAAAACTGTACGACGCTGCAATCGTACATTTCCGGTCAAATGCATCCGCCCATAGGCTATAGAAGAATTCTAATGTTGGTTGACTAGTAATAGTAATGAATAAATATAATTATTACTAGTCATACAACATTAGAATTCTTCTATAGCTTGTGGGCGGAACATTCGACCGGAAATGTATGATTGCAGCGTCGTACAGTTTCACTGCTCCGTCGAATCTTCTTTGAACATTCGACAGACACCATAAGCCTTCAATGACAGATTCGACCTTAATTAATTCAGATTTTCGGACGAATGCAATTTCTAACGAAAAACAAAATAAATAAAAACGAATTTCGGGAGTAACTAAATAAATTTATTTTTCGGACGAAAACGAAATTCCGAAACGAAATATTTCAGTGTGCACATGTCTACGCAGAATAGAGGTTATTCAAATGAGGGGTGCTATCATTAACACAAAGTAGTGCTGCACACTTCAATACAGAGAATAATAAGTCAGTGAAGGGCAGTATGAGAGGACAGAATGTAAAATCGTAGATTAATCAGTAACACGTAATTGGAAAGGGCTTTCCAGATATCTTGACATTAAACAGTAGAGGATAAGTAACAACAACAGGAAAAGAAAACAAGATAAACTTGTAAAAAAAAAAAGTAATCTCCGGTAACCAGAAGCAGCCAAAGATGCGGATAACATTGGAGTAGAAAAGCTTCTTCAGTGAAGATAATAACAGAAAGAAGAAAACAAAAACGTTTAACCAATGAATATGTGGAACTACATATATGACCTCACAAGCCTGCAAGGACCAATACGGAAGGGAGCCATGAAAAATAATAAGGAAGCGGTTAGATCCAGTCATTTTGCAGTCTGGAAGGTTCTCTCCTGTCCATAGTAGGGGTGTCTGGAGATAACATCTGCTATTCTTTGAAATACTTAAGGCCCGTTTCCAAAGAGTAGATATTAACAGTTTTGCCTTAATGTGTCACTGTTAATTTGATTTAAAACCTCCATCTATAGATGATCTTATGATTCTGCAAGCCCTTGGTGACCGGAGTTAGCTTCTT
Source organism: Rana muscosa (assembly GCA_029206835.1). Lineage (NCBI taxonomy): Eukaryota > Metazoa > Chordata > Amphibia > Anura > Ranidae > Rana > Rana muscosa. Next base: position 133,070,058 of record CM055120.1, read on the forward strand.
TGTGTTTGAATTGTAGCTTGACAAAGATCTGCATACAAAGTGACCCATGCAAACTGCCCAGGTAACTCACTATTTTTTTTTAGCAACTTGCATATCCTAATTTTTAATATGATATTAATAATGATGTATTCTGGCCAGCACATCTCTCGGCACAGAGTCAAGGAGATACTCCGACTTGGGTAGTCTGTGAACGCTGTCTATAATAAGCTTAAATTCCTGAGCTTCCGGTACAAGAACAAGCAGTAGTTGTTGCAGAAAGTTATGTAATCCAGAAGATTAGATGGATTCCGGCACCCCACGAAACGTAATATTGTATCATTGGGCTCTGCCCCTTAGGTCCGTCAAAATAGCATGGATTTTTTGTAAGTCTGCTGCATACATCTACCATAGAGTTATGGGCAAAAAATACATCAACCATTTTATGTTCTATGTGAGAGACTCTTTGTTACAGATCTTGCACAGAGCAATTTACTTTAGTTAACATGTTAGTCATATCAATATGCAGGGAGTCACGTAGTAAAATCAGCATGGGTTTGGGGTCTGCTACTGACACAGGCTGAGAGGAAGCTGGAAACTGCTCCAGAGGTGTTTGCTGTACATGTTCAGAAAGAATATAAGCCCTGCCAGTGGTCATTATCTGGGGATCTCCTTGCTTAGCCTTTTTTTATTTAGCTGGACTACGTGTGGTGGGGCTCTCTGGTGGAGATAACATTTGCAGCAGAAGGATGAAAGATGGCCGAGCAGGCCAAGGAAGCTGAGCTTCCAGTGTCAGACCTGGAATCCCCCACAGAGGCAAGGCACATGGGTAAGCCGGCACCATCTTGGGCTTCTCGTTCCCTGGCCGGGGAGAAGAAGAATGTCAGTTTTTTTTCAGCGCTGGGAACGCCGTTTTGGCATTCTGTGGAGTGCAGGTGGCTGGATCGGTTGTTCGGGAGTTGGCTGGGTAGCCCCCTTGTCGCTAGAAGTAGTAAGAAGGCTGTGAAGCCAAAGCTATTCACTTTTCCTCTGTCCCGAGCGCCGGCAAGAGGCACCCCCCAAAATGTAAGCACATTTAATGGTGTTTTGAGTATAATTTGGTCTTGAAACCTACTACACTATATAGTTTTACTCTTTGTTTTTTTTTGGAGGTTAATCATCCTGCAGATTGGATTTCCATCAAAAAATCAAGAGAACAAGGGACATTTATGATTTGTATAGATGCACTTTATTGGACGTTCTTTGAGGGAATACTTCATGGACAAATTTGAGAGGGACATTGGTCTATAAACCCCTTTCACATTGGGGCATTTTGCAGGCGCTATAGCGTTAAAAATAGCGCCTGCAATCTGCCCTAAAACAGCTGCTCCATTACTCCAGTTAATTGGGAGCAATCGTTTATCTGTTCTGAAGCTGCATGCTCTAATCTCTCTGCCCATCCCCATCCAGGGCCGTCTTTACTATTGATTGGGCCCCGGGCAATAAAAAATCTTGCCCCCCCCCCCATGCAAATTGTCTCTCCACCCCAACATTCCAAAAAAGAAAACACACGTGTAAACTTATGTATTGCATTGTATTGTAACTGTACTGTCTGACCTCTTGTTGTAAAGTGCTGCGCAAACTGTTGGCGCTATATAAACCTTGTCCACCTCTGTACCCCCCATGTCCATCTCTGTACCCCCTATGTCCATCTCTGAACCCCCCTATGTCCACCTCTGTACCCCCCCATGTCCACCTCTGTACCCCCTCTACCTCTGTACCCCCATGTCCACCTTTGTACCCCCTCCACCTCTGTACCCCCATGTGCACCTCTGTACCCCCCATGTTCAACTCTGTACCCCCCATGTTCGCCTCTGTACCCCCCATGTCCACCTCTGTACCCCCTATGTCCATCTCTGTACCCCCTAGGTCCATCTCTGTACCCCCTCTACCTCTGTACCCCCATGTTCACCACTGTACCCCCCATGTCCACCTCTGTACCCCCCATGTCCACCTGTGTACCCCTCCACCTCTGTACCCCCCCATGTCCACCTCTCTCTGTACCAGGGACCAGAAGCCCAGGCCCCCATAGTGACCTAGGTGGAGGGTCTTGGTGTTGCGGTTGGGAAGAGGTTCTATGAAGTGAAAATGATTATATAAGTGATGTGTAATCATCAAATGTTAAATGATATGAAGGGTGAGGTAGTGCCCATAACCGCAGTACTGTATAAGAATAGTGTGAACCACCTGGTGAAGGTGACAAGAGATGAAGAAATAGCCAGCTCAAAAGGAAGCATGGAGATGTGATAAAAAAGAGAAAAAGGAAAAGGGAGAAAGAGAAAGAAGGGGTGATGAGAATTTGGTGCAAAAAAGATTGTTGAAGTGAAAGAAAGAAAAATAATAATAATAGTGTGCACAGGAATGCTCACTGTCCTTTTACCTTAATAGGATGTAGCAAAAAGTGAATAAAAGGAGCCAGGCTGGCAAAGCACTAAGGGGGGAAGGGTTTGGACTTTGAATGAGGTGTATGTGGTGGAACCAAAACATGATCATGTGGATGTAAATAAATGTCATTTATTGATACACCAAAAAATGTATGTTTCATAGCACAATGTGATTTGTATAAGAACTTTTACAATTCATTACCAATAACATTATGACAATACAGCACATGGTAAAAGGATTTTACATAGTTCCCCATGTAGTGGATAAAACAGGTCACAGCATAAAATGGTAAAACCATCTATAATTGTTAAAATATATGTTTTGCGGAAATAAGCTTGACGCGTTTATTTTTCCAGTCCTGCAAGCGCACCGCCCCAGTGTGAAAGCACTCAGGCTTTCACACTGGGGTGGCTAGAGAGGCGCTTTTCAGGCGCTTTACAGGCACTATTTTTAGCGCTAAAACGCCTGAAAAGCGCCCCAGTGTGAAAGGGGTCTTAAGGATGACTGTTGCCTTAGACCCCTTTCACACTGGCACCGCTCTGCGTCGTTTTAGCAGTGCTTTTCGGCCGCTAGCGGTACACTTTTAACCCGAAAAGCGCCACTGCCGAAGCGCTTTGAAGGCGATTCATCAGCGGTGCCCAATAATTTCAATGGGCAGGGGCGGTGGAGGAGCGGTGTATACACCGCTCCTTAACCGCTCCAAAGATGCTGCTTGCAGGACTTTTTCTAATGTCCTGCAAGCGCACTGCTCCAGTGTGAAAGCACTCGGGCTCTCACACTGGGGCTGCAGGGGAGGCGTTTTTCAGGCGCTATTTTTAGCCCTTTAGCGCCTGAAAAATGCCTCAGTGTGAAAGGGGTCTTAATGTATCAAAGAATCTAACTTGAGAAATATCTGTATTATTGTGATGCAAAATCCAATTGAAACTTTTGTTATTCAGTTGTTATTTTCAATTAGTACAGTTTTGAATTGCATTCATTGCATGGGGAAGTACAGACAGTTTTTACTTCAAAAAGTTGATAAATTAGATGATTGTTCTGTTGTCTTTAACTGACATAATTTCAATGTTCATTGTGTCAGCTCATCTGCATTGATGGCATTTCCATAACAAGAATCAGTGAACTTTATGTGATATTTAAAGTAACTACTGTGACATTGTGATACTAGTATATATTTTTAGCGGTATAGCAACGTGTTTAGCCTCCTTAAGAGGAATATCCATGAAATTGGAGAATGCCAAAACTATGATAATAGCTAGAAATGGGATACGTTTCGACCCTTATATTATGTGCTTCATTGCCACCCATACCCTGAGTTTCCATTATTTTGCTACTTTGCTATACACTCACCTGCCTCTTTATTAGGTACAGCTGTTCAAATGCTTGATAAAATAAGTTGATAATCAGCTAATCACATGGCAGTAACTCAATGCAATGAATTTAGGCATCTAAACTGCTGATCTACTGGGATTTTCATGCACAACCACCTTTAGGGTGTACAGAGAATGGTCCAAAAAATAGAAATTATCAAGTTGTGTGGAGGAAAATGCCTTGTTGATCAGAGGAGAATGGGCAGACTGGTTTCAACTCGTTAAAAACCAAGGTATGCAGAATAAAATCTCTGAATGCACCACACATCAAACCTTGAAGCAGATGGGCTACAGCAGCAGAAGACCACACCAGGTGCCACTCATGTCAGCTAAGAACAGGAAACCGAGGCTACATTTGGCACAGGCTCACCAAAATTGGGCAATAGAAGATTGGAAAAAGGTTGTCTGGTATGATGAGTCTCAATTTCAGCTGCAACATTCAGATGGTAGGGTCAGAATTTGGTGTACACAAAATGAAAGCATTGATCCATCCTGCCTTGTATCAACAGTTCAGGCTGGTGGTGTAATGGTGTGGGGAAAATTTTCTTGGCACACTTTGGGCCCCTTAGTACCGATTGAACATCGTTTATCAAAGTAGTATCCTGTTCATTCAAGTCGGATGGATGTAGGACCAATGTAGGACCGATGTAGGACTGATGTCGCAGAGCAAAGTAGGATGAGAGTCGTATGACTGTCGTGTAGTATCAGTGTGAACCCAGCCTTAAAAATGTATGAGGCTGGGTTTGCACTGATACTACACGACAGTCATGCGACTTTCATCCTACTTTGCTCTGAGACATCAGTCCTACATCGGTCCTTCATTGGTCCTACATCCATTCGACTTGAATGAACAGGATAATACTTTGATCCAACTTTGTGATAGTCTGACTTGTCCTTTGACCAATCAAAACAATCCCAGTGTGAGATCAATTCATTTTACTGCTGCTGTAATCACCATGTGAGATGTCACAAGTCGGATGGTTAGGACAAGGATCCTACTTTGATCCGACTTTAATGATATTCAATGGGGTGAAGTAGGACCAAAGTAGTGCAGGGAGCATTTTGTGTCGGACCAGTTAAGACGGATCTCATAGGGTAACATTGTATTTCACATGTCATGCGACATGAGTTCCCAAAGTCGGAGCATTTGTCGTGTGAACCCAGCCTCAAGAGAAAAAAAAAAAAGAAATGGGATAAGTTATGTCTTTTATCTTAAAAGAAAAGTCGTGGAGCAGGTGAAGAGTTTTACGAATCAGAGATTAAGGCCCCTTTCACATGAGGGGCGGGCAGGTGTGCTGGCGGTATAGCTGCGCTATTTTTAGTGCCGCTATACCGTCATTTTTACCGCGATATTCGGACGCTAGCGGTGCGGTTTTAACCCCCGCTAGTGGCTGAAAAAGGGTTAATACCGCCCGCAAACCGCTGCTACAGCAGCGGTTTGCGGGCAGTATAGCCGCGGTGTCCCATTGATTTCAATGGGAAGGAGCAGTATACACACCGCTCCTTCACCGCTCCAAAGATGCGGCTTGCAGGAGATTTTTTTTCCTCCCGCCAGCGCATCGCCTCAGTGTGAAAGCCCTCAGGCTTTCACATTGAGAATGCTGGGGCAGGATTATTTCAGGCGTTATTTTTTTTTAGCGCTAAAACGCCTGAAATATGCCTCAATGTGAAAGGGGCCTTACTATCAGACATGGTAACAGGACTGAAGAAGAGATCAATACCTAAATGGCCACAGCTTTACTACTACATTGACCCTCGATTGAAGGTTTTTTGGGAAAGAAGGAAGATGATAAAGAAGTTGTCCATATATTGTTCATTCTTTAAAAACACAGTAAGTAAATCCAATCAATAGGGATGTGCTATCTCAGGTGAGTGGTACAAATGAACAAATGGGACAGAATCAGGTACCTGAGCAAGAGGGAGGCTCAAACTGAAGTGAAAAAGTAACATCAAAGGAACAGTAGGTGGCTGGGGTCAACATTGGAACTAAACAATCTGTGACACTGTCTAAATATAAAATGAATTGCCACTCTGATTGACATCACAAGGAGGAAATATTTAAATTGCCACTCTGATTGACATCACAAGGAGGAAATCTTTAAAAAAATCAGTATGGCAATCAACAACCTAACTTTTACATCTGTTATATCATGATTCATACAAGCCCAACAAGCTAGCCTTTGTGAGCATGTGTCATTTAAATTTAAATGAAAACAGTCGCATTATGACAAAATCCTTGATTTTTATAGACATAAATGACTGTCTATAATTCGTATTGTGTGTTGACATTTGTTGGGAGGATATGTTATTAACTCATCATATTATATAGTCTAGTAGCAGCTGATTAGTTGCACCTTATTAATCAATAATAATTGGCCTTGATTATCAAGCTGCAAACGCACTTAAGGAATGTTAACCAGATCTTAAGGTATGCTAAAGTAGCATCTCTATCAATATTGCTGGATGTCAATCCAGTAAAGTGGACCTTTCAATAATTTTACAAGTCTGTAATTATAATCTCTTTAGTGATCAATACAAAGTTATATGTGTCAAAAAATAAAATTATTCATATTAAACCTTAATAAGCAATGTGCATCACATAAATGGTAAAATGACAATCACTTAACCGTTTTCAGACCGTCCACCGCACATTTACTGCGGCAGGGTGGCCCGGTTGCATGAAACAACGTGCCTGTACGTTGTGACTTCTTCCGGGGTCTAAGGCACGCGGCCTTGGTGACCCGCTCATGCTGTGATTTGTCACAGCAGGAGTCAATCAGCGGGTCCCCTGGACCCAATGTTCGCGGGCAACCGGCAATCTCTCCTGAGTAAAGCAGAACAGCGGTCTGCCTATGTAAACAAGGCGGATTGCCCTTCTGAAAGGGCAGAAGATAGAGATCTTGTGTTTCTGCTAAGCAGGAACATGGATCTCTCTCTCTTCCCCCAGTCAAAGCATTCCCAACACAGTTAGCAAGCACTGCCTAGGAGTACATTTAACCCTTTGATCACCCCTGATGTTAACCCCTTCCCTGCCAGTGTCAGTACAGTGACAGTGCATTTTTAGTTCTGATCACTGTATTGGTGTCAATGGTCCCCAAAAAGTGTCACTTAATGTCGCAGTCCCGCTAAAAATCTCTGATCGCCGCCATTACTAGTAAAAATAAAAATGCCATAAATATATCCCATAGTTTGTAGACGCAATAACTTTTGCGCAAATCAATCAATATACGCTTATTGGAATTTTTTGTTACCAAAAACATGTAGGAGAATACATATTGACCTAAATTGATGAAGGTTTTTTACATTTTTCATTGGTTATGTTTTATAGCAGAAAGTAAAACGTTTTTTTTTTTTTTTTCAAAATTGTCTGTCTTTTTTTGTTTATAGCACAAAAAATAAAAACCACAGAGGTGATCAAATACCACCAAAAGAAACCTCTATTTGTGGGAAAAAAAGGACATACATTTTGTTTGGGTACAGTGTTGCATAAACACACATTTACCAGTTAAATATCACAGGGCCAAATTGCAAAAAATGCTCTGATCAGGAAGGGGGTGAAACCTTCCAGGGCTGAAGTGGTTAATAGATTTGTGCATAACAAAAGTGGTAAACTTTAAAGGAAAATATATAAAAGTCCAAATGTGAAATCTTGAAAATTATGAGAATCCACATGTAAGAATTCCAAACCACCTCACAGACAAGTGTGCAAGTTCCCTTATTAAACGGTAATGATTTCCAAATGATAATGCCGCGTACACACGATAATTATTCACGGCGGTTAAAAAACCGCCGTGAATAATGTCATTTAAAACGGGGGAACAGCTTGTTCCCCACACACGGTCGTTTTTCACGTCATTTTTTCTCTTGACGAGAAAAACGACCGTCTGTGGGCTCCGCAGCATTGTTTCCCTATGGGAAACACTGCCGCGGAAAACATGTCGAAAAAAACGACGAGAAAAATTAGAACATGTTCTAATTTTTCTCGTCGTTTTTAATGCCGTTTTTCTCGCCGAAAAAAAACGACAGAAAGCCCACAGACAATCGTTTTTAATGCCGTTTTTCTCGTCGAAAAAAACAACAGAAAGCCCACAGACAATCGTTTTTCTCGTCGAATGGGAAAAATGTCGTTTTTTTCGACGAGAAAAACGGCCGTGTGTACGCGCCATTACAGATCAAAAACACAGAAATCATCCAAATAGAGGGCCACCACTCAGGGAACCACTGACTCCACCACATCCATGGTCTTTCACTGGTTATCCAAAGGCAGTACAAAGGTTACAGAATAATACAGGCAAAACACACCACACAAGCTATCGACAGTAGGTGTACAACATCATATGCCACTGGCCTTGCCTTACGTGCATTTTGCCTGGTACAACAGAACTGTTAGTAGATATGACCATACAGGTCCATCTCAAAAAATAAGAATATCATCAAAAAGTTAATTTATTTCTGTAAATAAATTCTAAAAGTGAAACTCATATATTATATAGATTCATTACACACAGAGTGATATACTGTATTTCAAGCACTTCTTTCTTTTAAGTTTATTGATTATGGCTTACAGCTAGTGAAAACCCAAAATTCAGTATTTCAGAAAATTTGAATATTCTGGTGTCTCTCATCTTCCTCTTGACAATACCCTACAGATTTTCTATGGGGCTTAGGTCAGGCGAGCTTGCTGGCCAATCAGGCACAGTGACACCATGATCATTACATCCGGTATTGGTACTTTTGGCAGTGTAGGCAGGTGCCAAGTCCTGCTGGAAAAAGAAATCCTCATCTCCAAAAAGCTGGTCAGCAGAGGAAAGCATGAAGTGCTCTAGAATTTTCTGGCAAAGGGCTTTGCTGACTTTGGACTTGATAAATCACAGTGGCCCAACACCAGCAGATGACATGGCTCCCCAAATCATCACTGACTCTGGAAACTTCACACTGGACCTTGTGCAACTTGAATTCTGCGCCTCTCCTCTCTTCCTCCAGACTCTGGGACTTGATTTCCAAATGAAATGCAAAATTTACTTTCATCCAAAAAATGGACTTTGGACCACTGAGTAATAGACCAGTCCTTTTTCTCCTTAGCCCAGGTAAGATACTTCTGACGTTGTTTCTGGTTCAGGAGTGGCTTGACACAAGGAATGCGACAGTTGTAGCCCATGTCCTGGATACGTCTGTGTGTGGTGGTTCTTGAAGCATTAACACCAGCCGTAGTCCACTCCTTGTGAATCTCCCCCAAATTCTTGAATAGCCTTTGCTTCACAATCCTCTCAAGACTGCAGTTATCCCTGTTGCTTGTGCACCTTTTTCTACCACACTTTTTTCTTCCACTCAACTTTCCATTAGCTTGGATACAGCACTCTTCTTTAGCAATGACCTTTTGTAACTTACCCTCCTTGTGGAGAGTGTCAATGACTGTCTTCTGGACAACTGTCAATTTAGCAGTCTTTACCATGATTGTGTAACCTACTGAACCAGAGAAACCATTTACAGTGCCTTAAAAAGGTATTTATACCCTTTTAAATTTTTTCACATTTTGTCATGTTACAACCAAAAACGTAAATGTATTTTATTGGGATTTTATGTGATAGACCAACATAAAATGGCACATAATTGTGAAGTGGAAGAAAAAGGAAAAAAGGTTTTCAACGTTTTTTACAAATATATATGTGAAAAGTGTGGCGTGCATTTGTATTCAGCCCCCCTGAGTCAATACTTTGTAGAACCCCCTTTTGCTGAAATTACAGCTGCAAGTCTTTTTGATGATGTCTCTACCAGCTTTGCATATCTAGAGAGTGACATTTTTTTTACCCATTCTTCTTTGCAAAATAGGTCAAGCTCTGTCAGATTGGATAGAGAGCATATGTGAACAGCAATTTTCAAGTCTTTCCACAATTTCCATTCTCAATTGGATTTAGGTCTGGACTTTGGCTGGGCCATTCTAATACATGAATATGCTTTGATCTAAACCATTCCATTGTAGCTCTGGTTGTATGTTTAGGGTTGTTGTCCTGCTGGAAGGTGAACCTCCGCCCCAGTCTCAAGTCTTTTGCAGACTCTAACAGTTTTTTTTTCTAAGATTGCCCTGTATTTGGCTCCATTCATCTTACCATCAACTCTGACCAGCTTCCCTGTCCCTGCTGAAGAAAAGCATCCCCACAACATGATGCTGTCACCATCATGTTTCATGGTGTGTTCAGGGTGATGTGCAGTGTTAGTTTTCCGCCACACATAGCGTTTTGCTTTTAGGCCAAAAAAGTTCAATTTTGGTCTCATCCGACCAGAGCACCTTCTTCCACATGTTTGCGGTGTCCCCCACATGGCTTCTCGCAAACTGCAAACAGGACTTCTTATGGCTTTCTTTCAACAATGGCTTTCTTCTTGCCACTCTTCCATAAAGGCCAGATTTGTGGAGTGCACTACTATAGTTGTCCTGTGGACAGATTCTCCCACCTGAGCTGTGGATCTCTGCAGCGCCTCCAGAGTTACCATGAGCCTCATGGCTGCTTTTCTGAATAATGCTTTCCTTGCCTGGCCTGTCAGTTTTGGTGGACGACCATGTCTTGGTAGGTTTGGTATTGTGCCACATTTTCTACTAAACCATATTTTTGGATGATGGATTGAACAGTGAGATGTTCAAAGCTTGGGATATTTTTTGATAACCTAACCCTGCTTTAAACTTCTCCACAACTTTATCCCTGACCTGTCTGGTGTGTTCCTTGGCCTTCATGATGCTGTTTGTTCACTAAGGTTCTCTAACAAACCTCTGAGGGCTTCACAGAACAGCTGTATTTATACTGAGATTAAATTACACACAGGTGGACTCTATTGGCAATTGGTTCCACTAGATTTTAGTTAGGGGTATCAGAGTAAACTGGGCTGAATACAAATGCACGCCACTCTTTTCACATATTTATTTGTAAAAAAAAAAAAAAAAGGGAAAACCATTTATCATTTTCCTTACACTTCACATTTTTGATTGTAACATGACAAAATGTGGAAAATTTCAAGGGTATATGTATACTTTTTCAAGGCACTGTAAATGCTCAGGAAACCTTTACAGTTGTTTTGAGTTAATTAGCGGATTAGAGTGTGACGCCATGAGTCTACAATATTGAACTTTTTCACAATATTCAATATTTCTGAGATACTGGATTTTGGGTTTTCATTAGTAAGCCATTATCATAATTTTTTTAATTAATAAATGCTTGTGTAGCGCCCACCCCATTTAGGGGTGCTATATACCCAAATTTAGGGGCTGGTCTGAGTTAGTAAGTTAGACTCAGACCGTTCTCATTGATAGGTTGTGCTATTTTGTGTACATCAGTCCCAGGCACCTTTAGCCCTGGGGCTGAAACTTCAGCCCTGGGCCCAGCACCTTTAGCTGGAGCCCACTTCTGGGAAGAGGAATCCCAGGGTGTCCCTTGCGAGGGAGCCCACTTCTAGGAAGAGGAGGCCGGGGGAGGATCTTTCCGAGGGACTGGTGAGAGCTCACGGTGAAGGAAGGGGCCCGGTAACTTTCTGGAGGGATTCATCTATCCACCAAGGGCCTAGTAATGTGCTGTTGCTGGCACCTGTCCTTGCATGGAAAAAGCTAAGAAGTTTGGGACATGATAGATTCTGTGGCAGAGGGTCTCCCGATCGTATCTAAGGAAAATAACCTAATTAAGGGTCCGAGCATCACTTCGGCTGCTAGGATCCACTTTTAGAGGAGACTATCTGGGTGAGCTAAACCCACTCTGGGATAGAGTGGTGATTGTGACATTTATTTGTGCCTGGACCTACCTCCCAAAACCTTGCTGTCCTGTCTCTTATCCACCCTTTCCTATCTGTTGAACATTGAAGAAAATAAACACAACATTGGAGTTTAGAGTGGTGTGGACATTGGAATTACTTGGGTGGAAAACAGAGACTTGTCCCTATATCCTAGGAGATGAGAACCAACCGAGGGAGAACCTAGCTGTGGGACCCAAACAAGAGGGTACGGGCATATAGTACGGTGTGCCCTTTTTCCTGCAAGTGAGCCAAAGGTGGGAAAAAATGGTCCGTGTGCTACACTTGAAATATATCATGCTGTGTGTAATGAATTTCTATAATATAGTTTCACTTTTTGAATTGAATTACTGAAATCAATAAACTTTTTGATGATATTCAATTTTTTTTTAGATGCACCTGTATATACTGTATTAGGCTGTATGCAACTCTAATAGGAGTACACTAAAATGTTTGGCATCTGCTAGTCTTGGTCCATAATTCCCTTAGTAGATTCGACTCCAGGCATTAGGGTGAAGCTTAATCTTAGTTCAGGTACAGTGTTGAGGTCACATACCTTGCTACCATTGCAGCTGTTCATCCATTTATCTAAATGGGCAGTTGTATCCTCCCTACTCCTTTGTTCTGTCCTTATTTCTTGCTACACCACTTCCTTTGTAGCCAAACGGAGGCATTTGAATTCCTTTTTTACAGGCATGCTCATGAAAATAATGGTCACTGAAACCCCATTAGGGTTTAATTAAAAGAAGTCTAAACTCAGGTGCACTGAAACCCTTTAATTGAAGCAACTGATTTCTTCCATAATGTGATACAAAATCATAAACAAATATGGGCACAGCCGTACAAATTAGTATTGTGGCATGACCACAAAACGCTACTCATTCGCCTTAAAGAAGTAGCAGGAGTCGCAGACCCTGACCTACCCTGGTTCGCATCCTTCCTAGATAATCGTTCCCAGACAGTGAAACTAGGAGCATTCACCTCTGAAACTCACGCAATTACATGCGGAGTCCCTCAAGGATCACCCCTGTCACCCGTGCTCTTTAACATCTACCTCCGCCCACTCCTCAAAATCATCAGCAAACAGGACATGTGTTACCACTCATACGCTAACGACACCCAACTCTACTTTTGTATCACCGGGAAAAAAGACCAATATCACGGATTGGAAAACTGCCTCACAGTGATCGATGATTGGATGACTGAAAATTCCCTCAAGCTCAACGGATCCAAAACAGAACTTCTTCTCCTCCACGCAAACCGAAAGACAAAAACTAAGACTCCTTGGACACTCCCCACCATCCTTGGACAGACCATCACCCCAAGTACCAAAGTCAAAAGTCTCTGAGTCATCTTTGACTCGGAGATGTCGATGGATGCACAAATTGGATCAGTAGTCAGCGGATCTCACCATCTCCTCTGCCAGCTACGTAGACTCATCCCCTTCATCCCAGAAGAGGATACAGCAGTAGTAGTTGGAACAATTATCAACTCCCGACTCGATTACGCAAACGCCCTCTACCCCGGACTACCCAAATACCAGATTTCGCTCCTACAAGTCATCCAGAACACGGCTGCCAGGTTGGTTACGGGAAAAAAAACTTGGAAATCCATCACCCCATCACTGAGGACCCTTCATTGGCTAACCGTAAAGGATCGAATCACATTCAAGACCCTCTTTCTCACCCACAAGTGCACACAGGGAAACGCTCCACAATATCTATGCGAGAAGATAAAACACTACACCCCCAATCGCACTCTCCGATCAACCAACTAAAACCTCCTTCACATCCCCAAGTCCCGCTACAAATCAAAGGGAGAACGAAGATTTGCAGTCCAAGAACCACGGCTATGGAACGCTTTACCCACGGATATCCGCATGGAAGAAAACCATCGAGCCTTCAGGAAAAAACTTAAGACCCACCTATTCTGATGGATCAGGACGTCACTGGATGCAAGCGCCTTGAGGCGATTTAGTTCGCAGTTGTAGTGCTATACAAGTTATTCACTCACTCACTCACCAGAAAACTCTACAGCACTGACTAGGTGGCCATCCTATATTGATAAAATGTTATTTACCAGGTTAAGAAAAGAAGTATTGAAAGATACTTATTCCCGGAGGTATAGGAATAAAAATGTAAGTTGGTAGAAAATGGCTGACACTGTTGTGCTGGCAAGGCTGCTTTCATATGTGGGCTGGAAATCCACAATCTGTAAATTAGGAAGGGAAGTGAAGAAAGCGCATAGTGTAGCACAATTTATTTAAGTAAATAGGCTGATGAAGGAGGCATGGTTAAGCTTCCAAAACGTGTCCCGATTGGCTCAGACAGCGGTTGGACTGACAGCTCCTCTCACTACTCCAGCTGGACATATCGTCTTTGGGCGGAAATCCGATTTCTGGATATACCATCACGGCCACAAAGGGCAGCCTAAGGCCGGTCTCCCTGCACGGACTCCAGGCTCATCTTGCTCTCCGCCACAGCCGAGTTTCTTCTCCACCAAGGACTACCACACAGCTCTAAGTTCATTACAATCCACTGCAGACTATCATCCTCTCTCCCCCTCATCCGCTTGTGAGTTCCATTTGTTTTATATGGTATTTTACTTAATAAATTGTGATACACTATGCCGGTTTGGCTCTTTCTTCCCTTCCTATTTTACAGTATTGCCACCTCTGTTAGATCCAGTCTTTGCTCTTTCAGACATGTAGAGTCGCAGATAGTATCTGACTCTTCTGGGTGTGTTATATGCCTGCAGTCCCCCCCAACCCCCTTCTCCACTGCTTTGTCACTTATGTGTCCCTGTACAGCTACAGACATCTCTCCTGCATCTTACTGTTGACTCCACCACCGCCACAAACACCAATGCTACATTACAATTGTGTCCCTAAAAATTTACAGGGACACACTAGTAACTAGTTGTAACTTAGCAGATGGCAGGTGGGGGGAAACAACATCAGTTAGCAGAGAGCAAATTGCATTTCACAAACCTGGAAATGCTGGATGCTAAATATTCTAGCCACAGCTCTAGTTGTGCAAGAGAAGGAAGACTAGATATAATAAAATTGGTAATGGCAAGTGTTAAAAATGTATTTCACAATGCTGCTGAGGACATTGAGGGACAGGCCACACACCAGGGGAGAAAAAGATCACAGGCTGCTGGTGGAATGAGTTGGAATGAATCCTCTACTTTAAATCTTGCCTAGACTAAATGAGCATTAAACGCTTGCTGTGTGTGTGGGGGAGTGGGGGGTGAGGCTCAAAATGGGGTGATTTTATGGCTGACTGGAGTCCAGTTTTAAATCCATTTTCTATATTTGTGGATGATGCATTTATATAACCTTTTGGTGAGTTAGGTTTTATTATTAGTTTTTAGGATATTTCTAAATAATCCCAGTACTTATCTCATATTAAATAACGGTTATTGCTTGCAATAATATAAATCTCATTGCATTGCTATAAGCATATTATAAACACAGACAAACAATAAATCCATGTAAAACACTTAGAATGTGCTATTTATATTCAAAATCTGCTTTTACATGCAGCAAAGCTATGTATTTATCTCTTACTGTGTGAATTCATGTTTCATTAAGTTCTTGATCTCTCGGGTCTTATGGCTAATGAAGGAAAGTGCAGGCTACATAAGTCAAGAAGAAGGAAATTCAGCGAATGACTTTGATATTTTCTATTCTTGTTATATATGTACTTTAAATTGCTGAATAGATTGTTGGAAGGGTCTGCAGATGAAAATAATGTTTTATGCAAGTTTGTATACATCGATTTTTATTTGTGTGTTCTCATGAAATAAAATAGGATATGTACATTTATTTCAGATGTGCTAAGGCAATTAAAATGCCTGTAATGTTGTATTAACACATTGGGACATAATATTTTTCTGTGTCATATTTTGCAAATATTTTCACATTGTGATATATCTGAACCTGTTTAGATCTGGTATATACATGTACAACCTCTTTAGCAGTATATTTAGGACTGCTGGCAGAAAAAAATGTACTGTAGTGCAAGTAGGTAGTAGTGCAAGTTGGAGTAGCTTGGTGTACTAAATAGGTTTCTATAAACAGGAACCCAAAAAAAGCCTACTGCATACGCAGACATGTATGTTGATAGGACATGTCTTAAAAGAGAAGTTTCGGGATTTAAAAAAAATAAACATTTATACTCACCTAGGTGGTAGCAGCATCAATTCGATGCTGCATCTGTACCCCGCCGGCACTGCAGTGAGAACTGAGCCATCAAACATCGCTGATTGCTCAGTTCTCAGTGGATTTCTGAGAGGCTGAGCCAGGTGCCAATCCAGGCTTCTGGGCAAATCTGCACCATATGGTTGGGATCTTTCCCAAGTCTGGACCACTGTCGGCTGAAAAGGGGTCACATGAATGCAGAACAAACTGCACTCCTGTGATCCATAGGAGAAGTATGGCCAAAAAATCTTTGACTATATCCTTCTTTAATGACATCTATTTGTTTCTTTGTAGTTCTAAAGCTTTGTGCCTGGAGACACAACAGGAGTGTCCTCCATTGCATTCAAGAAATCTGATACACTGGCGCAGGTCCTTGGATGTTTATGGAAGAAAAGAAATGGCTGCACATCCAGGAACTCCGATTGCCTTTTATTGTTCAAAGTGATATAGCGGCCTCACCCCCTCTTCCTTGTCTAGGGGTATTTCGTATGTGAGGGTGAGATGCGCTACGGCCCATGTCCTCCCCATGACAGTGGGTGAGGTGAAGGCCAGTACCAGTTATTTTCCTCGGGCCTGTGCGTTTCAATTAATGACCAAGTCTTGCTGTGCTGACACTTCCCATTGCTCCCATTAACCAGAGTACCACACACGATAAGGATCCAACTCTTGCTTTATTGTCACACTCACAATAAACAGTGCTTTAGCAGCCAACTGGTTGAGACCCAATAACAGTTCGATACGGTGGGGTGAGCAGGTCGAGGCACTATCCTGATGGTACGCTAAACCACTGTGGATTCACCAGCGGTTACTATAGCCTTGGCTAGAGAGAACTTAGAACCTGTGAGTCTCTACCAGCGACTCAATAGAATGCAGATAGGAGTACCTTCGCTGCGTTGTGGCCCCTGTCAGGGGGAGATGTCCCTCCAAGGGAGTTACCGAAGGCCCATCCGTCACCGGGTTGATGCTGCTCCGGACTCTCTGGATGGGTGACCTCCCCGGCCTCCTCACCTCAGACATGGGCCCCATCCACCTCAGGGACCCTCGGACTCCTCCACCCTCGCGGGACCCAGTCAAAGTCAATGGGCCCCAGGCCTCCGGTTTAGTACCTCACCCCAGGCTGAAGGTGCCTGGGATGGACGCCAACTGAGCTCCGACCAGGCCTAGGGCGCCTGGGCCGGAACTCCGGACCGCCCGCACCCAGGCCTAAGGTGCCTGGGTGCGTGATGAAGAAGAATCCGAAGACCTCGTGGTTAGGGCGTCTCTCTCTTTTATCTCCTCCCTTGACGTCACGGCAGGTTCCCCGCCCTCGCCGTACCATCTCCGGAAAGGAACAAAAAGGACAGCATTGCGGTAGCAAATCTACCTTGAGCCTGCGGGCACACCGCCACCCACAGGCCAAGGAGAATAATACACCACCCAGTCCTCCACGAATACAAATGGTCCAAAACCTCTCATGATTTGCACACCTGGGTCATACTATTACCCAGGTGTATCCCAACTAAATTTAAAGACCCCGCTACAGTGATAACACCAAAGACACCAACACGAGGTCACGTAGACGCGTTTCACACAAACATCTTGTGTTTAATCAGGTAATGATTAAGCACAAGATTTTTGTGTAAAACGCGTCTACGTGACCTTGTGTTGGTGTCTTTGGTGTTATCACTTTGAACAATAAAAGGCAATTGGAATTCCTGGATGTGCAGCCATTTCGTTTCTTACAAGTTTCCCACGGAGGCGGGCCGGGGCTGGCACTCTACGAGACATTCCACCTCAGGTTATCATCATACACTTGGAGCAGCGGCTCTTTTTCTTTGTCCTTGGATGTTTATGTCTGATTCCTGCTGACAGTTATGCAGAAAATGGGGTAACACACAACTTTAGAATGATGATGTGATAAAGGGCGCTCCCAATACAATCGCTGAAAGTGCAAAGAGTGATCTATGCAAATAATATGAAAACATTTGTAACCTTGTTTAAATGTGTATTAGCAAATTTCTTCACTTTATACATGTGCACAAATGTTTCAAAAAGGTATATATAGTTTATAATTGCTCAAAACAAATATTTCATACAAAGTTCAAAACAGCTCCAGAAATCTTTTTGGATGATTCTGCTCCAAACACCATGTGAAAAATAAAAAATAAAACCTGTGTTACAGATAAAATTCATCACTTTTCACCCAAAGTGACAACAAAATGCGCTCACCAGATGGCTCTGGCCAGCAAGTGACCATAAAGCATGAAGTAGCTCCTCAATCCCTGGAAACCATTCAACGATCTCCTCCCAAACGATCGTTCACATGTGTGGTGAACTAGGTCGAATGAGCCCGGGAACAGACAGATCAAATCTTTAGTATCTATCCTCCGCTTCAATCACCCACATCTGCAAAGCAAGCTCCACCAAAAAGAGCCAGGGAAGGAAGATATAGTGTAGTATCGTTTGTTTATTGTTAAAAAATGTCACTTACAATTTTTCCAGCAGGGGAGTGCATCAGCATGTGAGGAACAACCTAAAGCGGTGGAAGTCCGTTCAGACAGCGCTATATGACCAGCGGTGTATGCTATGCATTAGGCAACCCCCCAGCGAAAGTGCCGTGAAGTGCGTGTCACTTCTATGCATTTCGAGCACGCGTCATCAGCAACTTTAGAAGACAACACGCAAGAAAGCTGGAAAGGATGAAATAGCTGTTTTTGTGTTTGTTTTTTTACCAGTAACCAGTACATCTCTTTAAAAATAGTTTATTATGTTTTTTTATGAAATACCATACATGATTACATTATGATCAATAACAGAGCTCTAAAGTGCAAATAAACTCCAGAAAATATTCACCTCCACCTTACAGCAATGAGGTAGAAATCCATCCTTAGGCTACTTCCGGTTTCTGGGTTTGCAGCGTCTGGATTGGTGGATAGAGATTAATATCCTCCCGTGCAAGTGCACAGGAGTCAGTCATCTGGTACAGCCAGGAGGTGCAGTTCAGTGTACATTCTGTAGAAGACTACAAGCAGGCAGGTAAGTGTGTGCTATTGCAGAAAAGACATAGCATGCTCATAGTTTTTACAAGTTGGGTTTAGTTATGCTTTAACACAAGGAGAGGATATTTATTTTAGCCACGTGACTACAGTTTACAAATTTAATTTGACTAGTTTACCTCTTTGGATGTGTGTGGTATGTCCAAAGAGTGAACTATTTAAAACAAGCTCACAGCTACAGGAGCCAATATGTTTTGTTAAAACAAAATGATGGGAAGAAGGGTGCTCTGGATAACAAGACTAAGCAGAGATAATAGTCCACAGGGATGGCAGTGTAGATCAAACAAGCTTGGTAGTGTAGATCAAACAGATGGCTTGGATGGCACTTGAACAGCACTCCAAGAGGTGAATCAATTCTCTGGCAATAGAAAACAAACAGAAGGTACTTCTAAGTGCAGCACTCACAAGACTATTTTTATTGCCATGGATAAAAACACACTTACTAAAAGTAAGGAAGGGAAAGGCTCATTGTATCTGTAATGGAGAAGGGTATGTAAAGTCCAGCAAGAGGCAGTTCGGAGGGTGGTCCAGTGTGCAGCCAGTTGTCCTGAGTCCCAGCCAACCAGCAGAAGGGAGCCACCAGGATAAACGGTCATGCTGCCAGGACCAGGGTGGAATGCAGGACCCAAAAGTGACGTTAACAGGAAGCGGACAGGGCCAGGTTGGACCGCAGATATCCGGAAATGAGGAAAAAGGAGTGGGCCGCATTTCGGAGTGTGCAATTGTCTCCTACTCTGTGATTGGCAAGAAGAAGGAGCCAATTGCATGCTTCGAAACGCCTCCCGCACTTTTTTGGTCATTTTGGACCACGCTGGCCCAGTCTCTTCCTGTTGACGTCACTTCCGGGTCCTGCGTTCGGCAGCGCAGCCATTTTTCCTGGTGGTTTCTCCCAGCGGCTCCCCTCTGCTGGTCGGCTAGGACTCATGACAACTGGTTGCACACTGGACCACGCTCAGGACTGCCTCTTGCTGGACTTTACATCCCCTTCTCCATTACGGATACCTTTCTCTTCCTTGCTTCTAGTAAGTGAGTTTTTATCCTTGGCAATAAAATAGTCTTGTGATTACTGCACTTAGAAGCGCTTTCTGTTTGTTTTCTATTATGTTTTGTTATCAGGCTCTAGGCTTCTGGATGTGCTCTCTAGTACAGACTGATTTCACTAGGTATCCAAATCACACCCTCCAACGGAGAAGATTCTTATGCCCCATACACACGATCATTTTTCATGCCGTTAAAAATGCCATTAAAAAAAATGGCCATTAAAAATGATCGTGTGTATGCTCCAGAGCATTTTTAACGACGTGAAAAACGGGCATTAAAAATTTCGAACATGCTCTCTTTTTTCACGTCGTTTTTCATGTCGTTTTTTTTAACGACGTGAAAAACGATAGTGTGTATGCTTTAACGACGTGAAAAAAAATGCGCATGCTCAGAATCAAGTATGAGACGGGAGCGCTCGTTCTGGTAAAACTAGCGTTCGTAATGGAGATAGCACATTCGTCATGCTGTAACGGACTGAAAAGCACTAGACTGAAAAGAGCGAATCGTCTCTCAACAAACTTTACTAACATGAAGGGTGGCGCCATTCGAACGGAACTTCCCCTTTATAGTGCCGTCGTACGTGGTGTACGTCACTGCGCTTTTCTTGAACATTTTTTAAAA
Organism: Rana muscosa; assembly: GCA_029206835.1. Taxonomy (NCBI): domain Eukaryota; kingdom Metazoa; phylum Chordata; class Amphibia; order Anura; family Ranidae; genus Rana; species Rana muscosa. The sequence continues at coordinate 133,090,496 of CM055120.1, forward strand.
TGATGGTGTGTACGCAAGACAGGCTTGAGAGGAAGCAAGAAAAAAAATGACGAGAAAAACGTCAGTTTTAAAAATGACATTAAAAATGATAGTGTGTAGTCTTTTTGTTTACTGATTGTGCTCAGCTATAGCTGGGATCTGTTTATCCAGCAACAGCAGCAGCTCAGTCTCTTTCCCACACACGTACAAAGCCGAATACGGCTCCAATCGGGTCTACAATGTAAAATCCCGGAAGCGACGTCACAACGTCACTTCCGGTTTACTCGGCTGCCAATGGCAATCTGAACACTTTTAAGTGCATAGGAGGGATTTGGGGACAATGGGGACAATAGGGACAATGCAAAAAAAAAAAGTTAAAGCGCCCCCGCAAGCTTCGCTGCAAAGAAAATGCATACGTAAGTCGAGCCCGCAAATGTTAACGGTGTTCAAATCACACATGTGAGGTATCGCTGCAATCATCATAGTGAGAGCAATAATTCTAGCACCAGACCGTATTTTTATCTCTAACCTGGTAACCGTTATTTTTTTTTTAAAGCGTCGCCTATGGAGATTTTTAGGTACTGTAGTTTGTCGCCATTCCATGAGTGTGCGCAATTTCAAAGCATTACGTGTTAGGTATCTCTTTACTCTGTGTTAAATCATCTTTCACATTATACAAAAAAATTTACTTTACTGTTTTTTGTTTTTTTTTATTCACGAAAGTGTATTTTTTCCCCAGAAAATGCGTTTGAATGACCGCTGCACAAATACCATGTGACATAAAATATTGCAACAATCAGCATTTTATTCTCTAGGGTCTCTGCTAAAAAATAGATATAATGTTTGGGGGTTCTAAGTAATTTTCTAGCAAAAAATATGGATTTTAACTTGTAAGCAACAAACATCAGAAATAGGCTGATGCCGCGTACACACGATCGATTTTCTCGACGGTGAAAACACCGTCAAGAAAATCGATGGGAAAAATGAGGGAACGGCTTGGTTCCCTACACACGTCAGTTTTTCCCGACATTTTTTTTTTGGTTGAGAAAAACGACCGTGTGTGGGCTCCGTGGCAGTGTTTCCCTATGGGAAAACTGCCGCGGAAAAAAACGACGGGAATCACAATGAGAAAAAATAGAGCATGTTCTAATTTTTCTCGTCGTGATTAATGCCGTTTTTCCCGTCGTGAAAAATGACAAAAAGCCCACACACGTGAAAGGGATAAGGAAATACAAATAGTGTTAGAATGAATCAGCCAAAGACAAAACTCAGGTCAACAGACAAGGGTTTATTTAACTGAACCTTTCCTTTTACCTCTCTGGTCTACAGATCTTTCTTGTCTGTTTTTATTAGGAAATTGTTAAGAAATACACATTAAAGGTATAGTGCTCTATCAAAACCAAAGATGTTCATTGGCAAAATGAAAAGCCTGTTAGCTCAAACAAAAGTCCAATGCTTTTAGCATGTCTCTGTTCCATACAGCACTGACATAACTGTGTGTTAATTTTTCATAAGAAACATTGCCTGTTTTTAAGATGGTGCCTTAAAAATACTTCTTGGAGAAGACATTACACAAATAAAGGGCACAGCCATAAATAACACCGTCTGACTTCTTGCTTAGTGTCCAGGCTGATTGGAACAGATTGTATCATGAACTTTTCTCCCTTTGGCTAATTAAATAGCAGTCTCACTTACCATAAAGCATACTCTTATTAAAACAAGTATGTATAGTCACTCTCCCGGATAAATTATTCTCCAGTAAGTGCCATAAAGCCCATTACATTGCTTATTTTAGCAGTGGACCTGATCCAAACAGACAATCAAAGAATTTCTCTGGGATTATTCTAGATTAGAAAAGCAAAAGAAATAGCGAGAGAGGAGACATCAACAATGACAAGATCATAACAAGCAGATTGTCTTCCAAAAAAGTTTTTAGGAGCTAGAAATGCTTCTTTTGAAATGTAAAAGGGCACTACTTATGCATTAACCTTAGTAAAAGAGATGTGCATAATATTAATAATTTCATAAGCAAATGTGTTCTTTTACGAATACGAATACCACACTCAGTAATAGTGGCTTATATAACATAAACACACCTAGCTATGAGTAAGCGTCAATTCGTGACGTGAAACGCGTTAGCCACCCTTCCCTGCATGCACACCATCTGCATTTGTTGTTTTGGATTTATGGATTTATTTTGAATTTGGATTTTTTACCTGAAATTTTGGAATAAATAACTGTCTATACAGAGTGCGGCAGTCCAGGGTTTCTTTTTCTCCCATAACATAAACACACTTATAGGATTTAATGTGAATCTTGCAAAAGAAAACTATGGGCTGCAATTACTGACATTTCCTTTGATAATGATAGTTCCCTGGCTGTGATGCTGATGCTTTGGTTTCAGTGCTTTCTGCATTTCTGACTCGAAACCTTCTGCAATACACACACATTTCCCATTACAGTAAAACCTTGGTTTGAGAGTAACTTGGTTTGAAAGCGTTTTGCAAGACAAGCAAAATTTTTAAATAACTTTTGTCTTGATATACAAGTAGCATCACAACTGAGTATATAAGAGAAGAGAGGCGCCTCTAAGACCCTTTTCACACTGGAGCGGCTTGCAGGCGCTATTGCGCTAAAAATAGCGCCTGCAAACCGACCCTAAACAACCGCTGCTGTGTCTCCAGTGTGAAAGCCTCGGGACTTTCACACTGGAGCGGTGCGCTAGCAGGACGGTAAAAAATCTTTGGAGCGGTGTGTATACCGCTCCTTCACCGCTCCTGCCCATTGAAATCAATGGGACACCGTGGCTATACCGTGCAGAGGCAGAGGCGCTTTGCGGTGGTTTTTAACCCTTTTTTCAGCCGTTAGCGGGGGTAAAACCGCACCGCTAGCGGCCGAGTACCGCCGCAAATCCGACGGTAAAGTGCCGCTAAAAATAGCGGCGCTTTATCGCCGACGCACCTCCACCGACGCACCGCACCTCAACCTCCTCCACCGCTCCTGCTCATTGAAATCAATGGGACACCACGGCTATACCGCCGGCAATACGCCGCTGTATCGGCGCATTGCGGGCGGTTTTAACCCTTTCTTGGCTGCTAGCTGGGGTTAAAATCGCCCCGCTAGCGGCCGAAATGCGCCGCAAATCTGACGGTAAAATAGCGGCTATTTACCCCTATTTTACTGCCGACGCTATGGGTGGCACCAGTGTGAAAGGGGTCTTAGTGTAGCAATATGGTTACATTCAACGAAGGTACAACATTTAGCAACTCACATGGTTAATGATTAAAATAAGCACATCGAAGTATGTATGCATCCAGGGTAAAGCTGTCCACATAGCCCATCCCCCTCAACGCCATCAACGTCATCCCTTCCACGCTGCGCTCCACAAGCGGTTCAATCGCTCTACTGCAGGGTAGTCTTCCCGATTACGATTGCAGACTGACAGCAGTGAGAGCCGGCTGTGTGGGGGATGGTCTATGTGGACAGCTTTACCCAGATGCCTGCTTACTTAGATGTGCCTCTTTGAATCATCAACCATGTGGGTTGCTAAATGTTGTACCTTCATTAAATGTAACCATATTGCTACACTTAGAGTAAGGTGACCAGATTTTTTTAATGAAATCCGGGGACATTTTTTTTTTATTGGCAAATGGTAAACTATTTTATAAGCATATTTTCCTCAAATGATATATGTAGTGTATGTGTTTATGGAATGATTGTATGATATGTATGTTATTTCTCACATTTCGTCCATAAATAAAGATAAAAAAAAGATACTGCTTAGAATTTTTTGAGATATGACTACCAAATGCTATGAAGATAAGAAAAAACAGAGTGCAGAGTTCAGGAGTGCACTGCATAAACAATGTGGGGCTCAGCTGTGCCCATCTATGCAACCTCACCAGTGCCAATCTATGCAGCCTCACCAGTGCCCAGCAATGCAGCCTCGCCAGTGCCCAGCAATGCAGCCTCGCCAGTGCCCAGCAATGCAGAATGTGGTAATGTTAAATTGTGACTGTATAGAGCGGAGTGTACGGCAGTGGGTAGTATATACAGGAGAATGGAATGCAGGGCACAGCTGTGCCCATCTATGCAACCTCACCAGTGCCAATCTATGCAGCTTCACCAGTGCCAATCTATGCAGCCTCACCAGTGCCAATCTATGCAGCCTCACCAGTGCCCAGCAATGCAACCTCACCAGTGCCCAGCAATGCAGCCTCACCAGTGCCCAGCAATGCAGCCTCACCTGTGCCCAGCAATGCAGCCTCACCTGTGCCCAGCAATGCAGCCTCATCTGTGCCCAGCAATGCAGCCTTACCAGTGCCCAGAAATGCAGAATTTGGTAATGTTAAATTGTGACTGTATAGAGCGGAGTGTACGGCGGTAAGTAGTATGTACAGGACAGGGGTGTGGAGTGTATGGTGGAGGGTAGTTTGTACAGGAGAGGGGTGTGGAGTGTATGGCGGTGGGTAGTATATGCAGGAGAGGAGTGCATGGCGGTGGGTAGTACGTGCAGGAGAGGAGTGTGGAGTGTATGGCAGTGGGTAGTATGTGCAGGAGAGGAGTGTCCCAATCCTGGCACTCTAAGGCATGATTGGGACATCCTATGTATGTATGGGCATGTGTGTTTTATGCATGTGTACATGTTTTTGAGAATATGTGTGCGTGTGTATGAGTGTGTATGTATATGTGAGTGCCACAGTGTTAGTGATAGACAGAGCAGTCATGTGACCCTATGCAGATTGTAATATGTGCAGACAGACAGATCCTCCCCATCATTGGACTCACCGAATCCCTGGATTCCTCATGCAGGTGGATCCTCCCCCATTTCTAGACTCCTCATACAGACTTCAACACCGACACCCTGAGCAGACTATGCACTGCCAGGGTGAAAACACAAGACATATGGGGGGTGGGGCTGTCCCTGCCAGTCAACTGTGGCTCATTGATCTCTGGACTAACTGGGGGGCAGATTGACAGTGCATCACAGGAGGGGGCAGCGGGACAGGAGGGGGCAGCGGGACAGGAGGGGGGCAGCAGGACAGGTGAGGGGCAGCGGGACAGGTGAGGGGCAGCGGGAAAGCAGGGTGGCAGTGGGACAGGAGGGTTGTAGTGGGACAGGAGAGTTGCAGCGGGACAGGAGGGTTGCAGCGAGACAGGAGGGTTGCAGCGAGACAGGAGGTTTGCAGCGAGACAGGAGGGTTGCAGTGGGACAGGAGGGTTGCAGCGGGACAGGAGGGTTGCAGCGAGACAGGAGGGTTGCAGCGAGACAGGAGGGTTGCAGCGAGACAGGAGGGTTGCAGCGAGACAGGAGGGAAGCAGCGCGACAGGAGGGAAGCAGCGAGACAGGAAAGGGGCAGCGGGACAGGAAAGGGGCAGCGAGACAGGAGGGGAGCAGCGGGACAGGAGGGAAGCAGCGGGACAGGAGGGGGCAGCGAGACAGGAGGAGGGCAGCGGGACAGGAGGAGGGCGGCGGAACAGGAAAGGGGCAGCAGGACAGGAGGGGCAGTGAGACAGGAGGAGGGCAGCGGGACAGTAGGAGGGCAGCGGGACAAGAAAGGGGCAGCGGGACAGGAGGGGAGCAGCGAGACAGGAGGAGGGGCAGGGGGACAGGAAAGGGGCAGCGGGCAGGAGGGGAGCAGCGAGATAGAAGCGGAGCAGCGAGACAGGAGGGGAGCAGCAAGACAGGAGGGGAGCAGCGAGACAGGAGGGGGGCAGCAGGATAAGCGAGACAGGATGGGGGCAGCGAGACAGGATGGGGGCAGTAGGACAGGAAAGGGGCAGCGGACAGGAAAAGGGCAGCGGAACAGGAAAAGGGCAGTGGGACAGGAAAGGGGCAGCGAGACAGTAGGGAGGCAGTTTTACAGGAGGGGAGGAACGGACAGGAGAGAATGTGCTAGACTGCATGATAGTGACAGGACAGTTAGTAGAGATAGAAGTAAACTGGGATGGAAAGGGTGTGTCATACAGATGGGTTGTGGACAATATGGAATGCCCAGAGCTAAGACAGGAGGCTGCAGAATGTGTGTATTGCAGATTTATGGAGAAGACAGAAAATAAAAAGATAAAACAGGAGGACCGGTGCTGACTTACTACATGGTTAGGGTTTTGCAGGGAAGACAGAGAGAGGAGTACATACAGGGAGGGTGGAAGTTAAATGAGCCGGACAAAGTGAGAGTGACTCACACGGAGAGGGAAAGCAAGCTGACAGCAGAGTGGAGCTTAGTGAGGAGGAGGGGAGTGCTTAATAGTTGCAAGAAGTAGGAGAGATAAGGAAGAGATTGGGCTGCTGGAACAGAGGAGTTGGGGAATACATTGTGCCGTGAGACCGAGGAAGGATGACAGTCTGCCTGTTCAGTGAGGAGGAGAATGCTGAAATTCTCAGTGCGCCCTTCTCAATAAAGATTAAGCCCGCTCCCTTCTGCCCATGCCATGCCCTGGCCACTTTAAAGAATGCGCCCTGTGCCCAGTCTGTTTACCTCGGTTGCCGACTCCCCCCTCCTCCTCCTCCCTGCTGCCTCCTGACTGATACCGCTCTGCTGCATGGATCCAGAAACAAACTGTTCTCTTCCCGACTGTATACAGAGGATAGGGGAGGGGCCTCTGACCCGGGCATGTAACGGCATCACTTTTCAGTGTACAAGTGAGTCGCTGTGCTTGTACACTGTTGCCGATAGCTGCCCGGGTCAGAGGCTCCTCCCCTCTCCTCTGTATACAGTCGGGAAGAGAACTACTAATAGCGGCTAGTCCCAGGGAGATTCCACGGCCCGTGGGCACACCCCCCCTCCAATCCGGGGACAGATCCGGGGACAGACAGGCTCAGGGGACCATGTCTTCAATCCGGGGATTGTCCCCGGAAAACGGGGACGTCTGGTCACCCTAAGTTAGAGGTGCCTCTCTTCTCTTTTATACTCTGTAGCTCCTGCTGGATTTTGCTTCTAATCCCCTTGTGGAGGCTTCCATTTGTGGATGGACATTTTATGGTTACACAACCAAATCACATTGCTATAATCTTTTTATATGAACTTTAAACTGAGGGACTTATGAATAAATGGTTGTGGAATGAATCATTTGAGTTTCCATTATTTCTTATGGGGAAATTTGCTTTGATATACAAGTGCTTTGGATTTAAAGCATGTTTCTGGAACAAATTATACTCTTTAACCACTTGAGGACCGCCGCACGCCGATGTACAGCGGTAAAATGGCACGGCTGGGCACATGGGCATACAGGTACGTACCCTTTAAGAGCCCAGCCATGGGCCGCGAGGGCGCCGCCGGCGGCGCGCTCGCGACCCGGTCCTCTTCTCCATGACCGTCCCCGCGGAAACAGTGGACCCGATCGCCGCTGTTGTCCTACGATCGGGTCACAGAGAGGAAGAACGGGGAGAGGTAAGTGTAAACAAACCTCTCCCCGTGCTTCCTAGTGTGCCTGTCACTGATCGTCTGTTCCCTGTAATAGGGAACGACGATCAGTGATGTCACATGCTAAGCCACGCCCCCCCACAGTAAGAAACACAAATCAGGGCACACTTTACCCCTACAGCGCCCCCTCCTGGTTAACCCCTTCACTGCCAGTGTCATTTTTACAGTAACCAGTGCATTTTTATAGCACTGGTTGCTGTAAAAATGACAATGGTCCCAAAATAGTGTCAAAAGTGTCCGATGTGTCCACCATAATGTTGCAGTCCTGAAAAAAAATGCTGATCGCCGCCATTACTAGTAAAAAAAATGTTTTAATAAAAATGCCATAAAACTACCTCTATTTTGTAAACGCTATAACTTTTGCGAAAACCAATCAATAAACGGTAATTGTGATTTTTTTACCAAAAATATGTAGAAGAATACGTATCGGCCTAAACTGAGGAAAAAAAAAGTTTTTTTATATATTTTTTGGGGATATTTATTATAGCACAAAGTTTATATTAACTTTTTGTTTATAGCGCAAAAAATAAAAACCGCAGAGGTGATCAAATACCACCAAAAGAAAGCTCTATTTGTGGGAAAAAAAGGACGTGAATTTTTTCTGGGAGCCACGTCGCACGACCGCATAATTTTCAGTTAAAGCGACGCAGTGCCGAATCGCAATAAGGGGCCTGGTCCTTTAGCAACAAAATGGTCCGGGGCTTAAGTGGTTAAAAAACATATTCACTGTTATCTTACTCAGGAAACATTTCTCCCACATGAACAGAATACAATGATACCTTTTTGTTTTTGGGATACATCTTGCAGTTTTGGTCCTTCTCCTCCAATAAGGTTTCATCTTCCCTAACCTCTATTACTAATTTGGGATACGTGTGTTTGTGTCCCTAGAGTCTTTCAGCAGGAATTACAAAACTATAAAACTCAAAACTATAAAATGGTTCAGGCAGGCTCCCTAGAACTTAAATGAGTTGGCTTTTGTCAGCAGTTCAGTGATCAATCCCTTTCTTTTGGATGATCCATTGTAGGATCTTATATACTTGAACCAAAAAATTGGACAGTTATTTCCTTTTTATTTGTGGAGGTGTTCAAACGTGCACATTAAATCAGAAAGTATTTCTACGCTTCCACGCACAGCATATGATGCTTTGATGTAGTGCTTAGTTTTAACTACCTTAGCACTGGGTCTTCTTAAACAATCAATGATTTTCTGCTTTTTCTGGACCTCTATAGGGATGAGCCGAACACCCCCCTGTTCGGTTCGCACCAGAACCTGCGAACAGCCAGAATGTTCGTGTGAACTTTAGAACCCTATTAAATACAATGGACTCGAACGTTCGAAATCAAAAGTGCTAATTATAAAGGCTAATATGCAAGTTATTGTCCTAAAAAGGGTTTGGGGACCCGGGTCCTGCCCCAGGGGACATGTATCAATGCAAAAAAAGTTTTAAAAACGGCCGTTTTTTCGGGTGCAATGATTTTAATAATGCTTAAAATGAAAAAATAAAAGTGAAATTTTCCTTTAACCACTTAACGACCGCCCACTGTAAATATACGTCGGCAGAATGGCACAGACAGGCACGATCACGTACATATACGTGATTGCCTTTGTATAGTTGGGGGGTCCGATCGGACACCCCTTCTTTACAGTGAGCGGTGGTTATTTCTTCGGGAGCGATCCGGGATGAGGGGACGGCCGTTCGATTCCGGCCACCCCCTTTCGATCGCTCCCGTCGAATGAGAAAGCTTCCCTGCCACATATACCGAGCGCCGTACAAGAGAAGACACACAGGTTAGTGCACAAACAGCACACTGACACCAGGACACATAGGAACATAAATCGCCCCCCAGGCCCCCCCAGACACCCCCAGATCACCCCCCAGCCCCCAGTCACAGTGTCACTGATTGCAGTGACCATTTATTTACTGATCACTGCAATCAGTGACATTTGTGACTGTAAAAGTGTCACTACAGTTTAGTTTTAAGTCCAGTGTAGCCCCCTAACCCCCCCAATAAAGGTTTAACCCCCTGATCGCCCCCCAGATATCCCTTTCACCCCCTAGCACCGCCGTCGCTAAGCGATCATTTTTCTGATCGCTGTCTTAGCGTCGGTGATGCAGATCGGTAGCCAGTAATTTTTTTTAGGTTCGCCGCAGGTTTTTATAGCGTCGGGTACCCCCATATATTACCTAATAAAGGTTTAACCCCCTTGATCGCCCCCCAGATAACCCTTTCACCCCCTAGCACCACTGTCGCTAAGCGATCGTTTTTCTGATCGCTGTTTTATTGTCGGTGATGCTGATCGGTAGCCAGTTATTTTTTTTAGGTTCGCCGCAGGTTTTTATAGCGTCAGGTACCCCCATATATTACCTAATAAAGGTTTAACCCCCTTTATCGCCCCCCAGGTAACCCTTTCACCCCCTATCACCACTGTCGCTAAGCGATCAATTTTCTGATCGCTGTCTTATTGTCGGTGATGCCGATGGGTAGCCAGTTATTTTTTTTAGGATTCTCGCAGGTTTTTATAGCGTCAGGTACCCCCATATATTACCTAATAAAGGCTTAACCCCCTTGATCGCCCCCCAGGTAACCCTTTCACCCCCTATCGATAGAAAATAAAAGTGTAGCGCTACCTGGATAAATGGTGTATCATAATGAATAAATACACAATTATAATGAAATAAACACGTGAAAACACCCAAAATAACGTGCTAAGTGATACATGTGTGATGGTGACTAAACCATCGCTATTGTACCTGATATCATGCTTTTAAGACCATCCTAAATGTGAGTGTTACTTTGTTACGCTTTCTTATTAAATCCTTTCCAAACGGTATCATGCTATGTGAGTTTTTTTATATTTTCACACGCATGCATTCTGGATACCGAGCCCCTATATATATTGGTGACTGGCGTGTTGGATACCCCGTTTGATTGAAGTGGATAAACTCCTTCGATTCCAGAATACCCTTCACTTCCAGACCTTCCATATTGGGTTTAACCAACCCTCAAAGCCTTCTCTGATTTGGGTGACGTATGCCTCTCCAAGTCCGAGACTTCCGGTAAGCCTCCTTCAACTCACCCTTGGTGGCGGTTTTCACATCTCTTTTCTACACAGAAAAAACTTTTTGGAATGCAAGTTCACATTTTGACCGAACACGTTCTCCAGGATTGAACTTTATTTTTTAGATATATTTTTCTTTTCATGGACTTTGTGTGATTAGAAAATAAATTTCATGTTGTGTTTACCATCATGGGTTTTACCATTAATGTTTAGTCACCATCACACATGTATCACTTAGCACGTTATTTTGGGTGTTTTCACGTGTTTATTTCATTATAATTGTGTATTTATTCATTATGATACACCATTTATCCAGGTAGTGCTACACTTTTATTTTCTATCACTTTTACCTTTTTTCTATCGGTAGTGTTGGCGGCTCCCTTGGTGCACATATATATATATATTTGTCCAGCGCAGTATTACCCCCCTTTTCTTTCACCCCCTATCACCACTGTCGCTAAGCGATCGTTTTTCTGATCGCTGTCTTATTGTCGGTGATGCCGATAGGTAGCCAGTTATTTTTTTTAGGTTCGCCGCAGGTTTTTATAGCGTCGGGTACCCCCATATATTACCTAATAAAGGTTTAACCCCTTGATCGCCCCCCCAGGTAACCCTTTCACCCCCTTTTGCCAGTGTCACTAAGCAATCGTTTTTCTAAACGCTGTATTAGTTATGCTGGTGCAGATAGATAGCCAGTTATTTTTTTTAGGTTCGCCGCAGGCTTTTATAGCGTCCGGTACCCCCGTATATTATCTAATAAAGGTTTTAACCCCCTAATTGCCGCTAGTTAACCCTGCGTCACACCCCAGGCAGCGTCAGGTTAGTGCCAGTAACGCTAACACCCACGCGTGAAGCATACACCTCCCTTAGTGGTATAGTATCTGAACAGATCAATATCTGATCTGATCAGATCTATACTAGCGTCCCCAGCAGTTTAGAGTTCCCAAAAACGCAGTGTTAGCGGGATCAGCCCAGATACCCGCTAGCACCTGCGCTTTGCCCCTCCGTCCAGCCCAGGCCACCCAAGTGCAGTATCGATCGATCACTGTCACTTGCAAAACACAAGACATATAACTGCAGCGTTCGCAGAGACAGGCCTGATCCCTGCGACTCCAGTGCTGTAGGAGGTGATTTCACCACCACAGTTAAAAAAAAAAAGCATTGGGGCAGCAGGGGCGGAGGAGCGGAGGAGCGATTTTGCTCCTAATGCCGCGTACATACAGTCGAAATTCCGACGGAGGCTTGCCCGTGGAAAAGTCTGACCATGTGTGTGCGGCATAATTTTTGCGGGAGGATGCCCCAATGCTTCGGCATATATAAATGGTGCATGTATGCCTATCATTAGAAGTGGGTGGATGAAGGGCGGTATTCTAATGGTGGGCATACCCACCGATCAATCTCTTTTTTTCGTTCAGCCAACAGGCTGCATGAAAAAAAAGATTACAATACATGTCCAACAAGGACCAGCAACGTACTGGTATGTTGCTGGACTTTGAATGGTTATACCAGATTGATGCCTGCGGGTTTAGGTATCATCTTGGTATCATTCTTTTCAGCCAGCGGCCGGCTTTCATGTAAAAGCAATCCTAGTGGCTAATTAGCCTCTGGACTGCTTTTACAAGCAGTGGGAGGGAATGTCCCCCCCGATATAAAAAGCGCCATTGGGAAATTGGGAAAGCATTTTATCACACTGATCTTGGTGTGGTCAGATGCTTTGAGGGCAGAGGAAAGATCTAGGGTCTAGAAGACCCCAGTTTTTTTCAAAAAAAGAGTATCTGTCACTACCTATTGCTATCATAGGGGATATTTACATTCCCTGAGATAACAATAAAAATGATAAAAAAAATAAATATGGAAGGAACAGTTTAAAAATAAAATAAAAAAGCAAAATTAATAATAAAATTAAAAAAAAAGCACCCCTGTCCTGCCCTGCTCTTGCGCAATGGCGAACGCAAGCGTGGGTCTGGCGTCATATGTAAACAGCAATTGCACCATGCATGTGAGGTATAACCGCGAAGGTCAGATCGAGGCCAGTCATTTTAGCAGTAGACCTCCTCTGTAAATCTAACGGGGTAACCTGTAAAGGCTTTTAAAGGCTTTTAAAAATGTATGTAGTTTGTCGCCAATGCGCGTTTGTGCGAAATTTTAAAGCATGTCGTGTTTGGTATCTATGTACTCGGCCTAAGATCTTCTTTTTTATTTCATCAAACATTTAGGCAATATAGTGTGTTTTAGTGCATTAAAATTAAAAAAAGTGTATTTTTTCCCAAAAAAATGCGTTTGAAAAATCGCTGCGCAAATACTGTGTGGAAAAAAAAATGCAACATCCACCATTTTAATCTGTAGGGCTTTTGCTTTAAAAAAATATCTAATGTTTGGGGGTTCAACATAATTTTCTAGCAAAAAAAAAAATGTTTTCATGTAAACAAAAAGTGTCAGAAAGGGCTTTGTCTTCAAGTGGTTAGAAGAGTGGATGTAAGCTTCCTAATGTTGTGTATAAAATGCCAGGACAGTTCAAAACCCCCCCAGAATGACCCCATTTTGGAAAGTAGACACCCCAAGCTATATACTGAGAGGCATGTCGAGTCCATGGAATATTTTATATGTTGACACAAGTTGCGGAAAAAAGACAATTTATTTATTTATTTATTTTTTTTTGCACAAAGTTGTCACTAAATGATATATTGCTCAAACATGCCATGAGCATATGTGGAATTACACCCCAAAATACATTCTGTTGCTTCTCCTGAGTACGAGGATACCACATGTGTGAGACTTTTTGGGAGCCTAGCCGCGTACGGGACCCCAAAAACCTTCAGGCTTTCTAAGGGTGTAAATTTTTGATTTCACTTCTCACTGCCTATCACAGTTTCGGAGGCCATGGAATGCCCAGATGGCACAAACCCCCCCCCCCCCCAAATGACCCCATTTTGGAAAGTAGACACCCCAAGCTATTTGCTGAGAGGTATTGTGAGTATTTTGCAGATCTCGCTTTTTGTCACAAAGTTTTGAAAATTTTAAAAAAATATATATATATTTTCTTTCTTCAATTTCAAAAACAAATGAGAGCTGTAAAATACTCACCATGCCTCTCAGCAAATAGCTTGGGGTGTCTACTTTCCAAAATGGGGTCATTTGGGGGGGTTTTGTGCTATTTTGGCATTTTATGGCCTTCGAAACTGTGATAGGTAGTGAGGAGTGAAATCAAAAATTTGTGCCTAGAAATCCTGAAGGCGGTGCTTGGTTTTCGGGGTCCCGTACGCGGCTAGGCTCCTAAAAAGTCCCACACATGTGGTATCCCCGTACTCAGGAGAAGCAGCAAAATGTATTTTGGGGTGTAATTCCACATATAACCATGGCATGTGTGAGCAATATATCATTTAGTGACAACTTTTTGTAATTTTTTATTTTTTTTTGTCATTATTCAATCACTTGGGACAAAAAAAAATATTCAATGGACTCAACAGGCCTCTCAGCAATTTTCTTGGGGTGTCTACTTTCTAAAATGGGGTCATTTGGGGGGGTTTTGTGCTATTTTGGCATTTTATGGCCTTCGAAACTGTGATAGGTAGTGAGGAGTGAAATGAAAAATTTGCGCCCTTACAAATCCTGAAGGCGGTGCTTGGTTTCCGGGGGCCCGTACGCGGCTAGGCTCCCAAAAAGTCCCACACATGTGGTATCCCCGTACTCAGGAGAAGCAGCAAAATTTATTTTGGGGTGCAATTCCACATATGCCCATGGCATGTTTGAGCAATATATCATTTAGTGACAACTTTGTGCAAAAAAAAAATTGTCTTTTTTCCGCAACTTGTGTCAACATATAAAATATTCCATGGACTCGACATGCCTCTCAGTATATAGCTTGGGGTGTCTACTTTCCAAAATGGGGTCATTTGGGGGGGTTTTGAACTGTTCTGGCATTTTATACACAACATTAGGAAGCTTACATCCACTCTTCTAACCACTTGAAGACAAAGCCCTTTCTGACACTTTTTGTTTACATGAAAACATATTTTTTTTTGCAGGAAAATTATGTTGAACCACCAAACATTATATATATTTTTAAAGCAAAGGCCCTACAGAATAAAATAGTGGGTGTTGCATTTTTTTTTCTACACAGTATTTGCGCAGCGATTTTTCAAACGCATTTTTTGGGGAAAAAATACACTTTTTTTTATTTTAATGCACTAAAACACACTATATTGCCCAAATCTTTGATGAAATAAAAAAGATGATCTTAGGCCGAGTACATAGATACCAAACACGACATGCTTTAAATTTTTGCACAAACGCGCATTGGCGACAAACTACATACATTTTTAAAAGCCTTTAAAAGCCTTTACAGGTTACCCCGTTAGATTTACAGAGGAGGTCTACTGCGAAAATTACTGCACTCGATCTGACCTTCGCGGTGATACCTCACATGCATGGTGCAATTGCTGTTTACATATGACGCCAGACTGACGCTTGCGTTCGCCATTGGGCAAGAGCAGGGCAGGACAGGGGTGCTTTTTTTTTTTTTTTTTTTATTATTAATTTTACTTTTTTCTTTTATTTTTAAATTGTTCCTTCCATGTTTTTTTTTTTATCATTTTTATTGTTATCTCAGGGAATGTAAATATCCCCTATGATAGTAATAGGTAGTGACAGGTACTCTTTTTTTGAAAAAACTGGGGTCTAGACCCTAGATCTTTCCTCTGCCCTCAAAGCATCTGACCACACCAAGATCGGTGTGATAAAATGCTTTCCCAATTTCCCAATGGCACTTTTTATATCCGGGGGGGGGACATTCCCTCCCACTGCTTGTAAAAGCAGTCCAGAGGCTAATTAGCCACTAGGGTTGCTTTTACATTAAAGCCGGCCGCTGGCTGAAAAGAATGATACCAAGATGATACCTAAACCCGCAGGCATCAATCTGGTATAACCATTCAAAGTCCAGCAACATACCAGTACGTTGCTGGTCCTTGTTGGACATGTATTGTAATCTTTTTTTTTTCATGCAGCCAGGTGGCTGGATTGCTCCGTTGATCCCCGCTGAGCCGACGGATGACTGGGCGGTCCCCGCACACTGTGCAGGGACCGCCCTGTCAGAGCGCCGCTTTCCCCTATGGGGAATCGGATGACGACGGACCGTAGAGTCCGTTGTCATCCGATCCGCTCCGCCGACGGAAGGAAAAATAGGGTTTTCCTCCGTCACACTTTGGCGGAGCGGAGCGGAGCGGATGTCAGCGGACATGTCTCCGATGACATCCGTGCCTCCATAGGGGTGCATGGAGGATCCGTTTCAGGTCCGCCTAAAAAACTGACAGGCGGACCTGAACGGACCTCCGTGTGAAAGAGCCCTAAGGGTGTAAATTTTTGATTTCACTTTTCACTGCCTATCACAGTTTCGGAGGCCATGGAATGCCCAGATGGCACAAAACCCCCCCAAATGACCCCATTTTGGAAAGTAGACACCCCAAGCTATTTGCTGAGAGGTATTGTGAGTATTTTGCAGATCTCGCTTTTGGTCACAAAGTTTTGAAAATTGAAAAAAAAAAAAAGAAAAAAAAAAAATTCTTTCTTCATTTTCAAAAACAAATGAGAGCTGTAAAATACTCACCATGCCTCTCAGCAAACAGCTTGGGGTGTCTACTTTCCAAAATGGGGTCATTTGGGGGGGTTTTGTGCTATTTTGGCATTTTATGGCCTTCAAAACTGTGATAGGTAGTGAGGAGTGAAATCAAAAATTTGTGCCTAGAAATCCTGAAGGCGGTGATTGGTTTTCGGGGTCCCGTACGCGGCTAGGCTCCTAAAAAGTCCCACACATGTGGTATCCCCGTACTCAGGAGAAGCAGCAAAATGTATTTTGGGGTGCAATTCAACATATAACCATGGCATGTGTGAGCAATATATCATTTAGTGACAACTTTTTGTAATTTTTTTTTTTTTTGTCATTATTCAATCACTTGGGACAAAAAAAAAATATTCAATGGGCTCAACAGGCCTCTCAGCAATTTCCTTGGGGTGTCTACTTTCTAAAATGGGGTCATTTGGGGGGGTTTTGTGCTATTTTGGCATTTTATGGCCTTCAAAACTGTGATAGGTAGTGAGGAGTGAAATCAAAAATTTGCGCCCTTAGAAATCCTGAAGGCGGTGCTTGGTTTCCGGGGTCCCGTACGTGGCTAGGCTCCTAAAAAGTCCCACACATGTGGTATTCCCGTACTCAGGAGTAGGGATGAGCTCGGTGTTCGAGTCGACATCGGCTGTTCGATCGTTCGCCGAACAACGAACGATTTGGGCCGTTCGCGCCTAATTCGCGGCCCACAATGCACTACGCCATAGCAGTGTCATCCAGGCGCTGTGATTGGCCAAGCATGCACTGTGACCCCGCATGCTTGGCCAATCACAGCGCCGGCAGCGAGGAGAGCAATGATTGGCCACAGGCAGGATGCCTGTGGCCAATTATTGCTGAGGGTGTTTAGTACATGCCCCACACTATAAAAGGCCGCCAGCACGGCGGCCTAGTGTAGTGTGTTCCGGAGCAGGGAAAGAGAAGCATAGGCAGGGACAGTGACATTTTTTTTTCTTGCTTAACCTGGATTCCTTTAGTTTAGGGAAAGAGAAGGATAGGTAGGGAGAGTGTCAGTGTGTTTTACTGTGCTAATCCTTGTTTGTAGGGACAGGGAAGGACAGTGAGGGAAATTCTCCTTGTGCTATACTGTGCTAAAGCATTCCTCATCAACCATCTTTAAAAAAACATTTTTTATAGGGACAGAAAACTATAGGTAGGGAGAGTGTCAGTGTGTTTTACTGTGCTAATCCTTGTTTGTAGGGACAGGGAAGGACAGTGAGGGGAATTCTCCTTGTGCTATACTGTGCTAAAGCATTCATCATCAACCATCTTTAAAAAAACATTTTTTATAGGGACAGAAAACTATAGGTAGGGAGAGTGTCAGTGTGTTTTACTGTGCTAATCCTTGTTTGTAGGGACAGGGAAGGACAGTGAGGGAAATTCTCCTTGTGCTATACTGTGCTAAAGCATTCATCATCAACCATCTTTAAAAAAACATTTTTTATAGGGACAGAAAACTATAGGTAGGGAGAGTGTCAGTGTGTTTTACTGTGCTAATCCTTGTTTGTAGGGACAGGGAAGGACAGTGAGGGAAATTCTCCTTGTGCTATACTGTGCTAAAGCATTCCTCATCAACCATCTTTAAAAAAACATTTTTTATAGGGACAGAAAACTATAGGTAGGGAGAGTGTCAGTGTGTTTTACTGTGCTAATCCTTGTTTGTAGGGACAGGGAAGGACAGTGAGGGAAATTCTCCTTGTGCTATACTGTGCTAAAGCATTCATCATCAACCATCTTTAAAAAAATTTTTTTTATAGGGACAGAAAACTATAGGTAGGGAGAGTGTCAGTGTGTTTTACTGTGCTAATCCTTGTTTGTAGGGACAGGGAAGGACAGTGAGGGAAATTCTCCTTGTGCTATACTGTGCTAAAGCATTCATCATCAACCATCTTTAAAAAAACATTTTTTATAGGGACAGAAAACTATAGATAGGGAGAGTGTCAGTGTGTTTTACTGTGCTAATCCTTGTTTGTAGGGACAGGGAAGGACAGTGAGGGAAATTCTCCTTGTGCTATACTGTGCTAAAGCATTCATCATCAACCATCTTTAAAAAAACATTTTTTATAGGGACAGAAAACTATAGGTAGGGAGAGTGTCAGTGTGTTTTACTGTGCTAATCCTTGTTTGTAGGGACAGGGAAGGACAGTGAGGGAAATTCTCCTTGTGCTATACTGTGCTAAAGCATTCATCATCAACCATCTTTAAAAAAACATTTTTTATAGGGACAGAAAACTATAGGTAGGGAGAGTGTCAGTGTGTTTTACTGTGCTAATCCTTGTTTGTAGGGACAGGGAAGGACAGTGAGGGAAATTCTCCTTGTGCTATACTGTGCTAAAGCATTCCTCATCAACCATCTTTAAAAAAACATTTTTTATAGGGACAGAAAACTATAGGTAGGGAGAGTGTCAGTGTGTTTTACTGTGCTAATCCTTGTTTGTAGGGACAGGGAAGGACAGTGAGGGAAATTCTCCTTGTGCTATACTGTGCTAAAGCATTCATCATCAACCATCTTTAAAAAAACATTTTTTATAGGGACAGAAAACTATAGGTAGGGAGAGTGTCAGTGTGTTTGGTGTGTTTTACTGTGCTAATCCTTGTTTGTAGGGACAGGGAAGGACAGTGAGGGAAATTCTCCTTGTGCTATACTGTGCCAAAGCATTCATCATCAACCATCTTTAAAAAAACATTTTTTATAGGGACAGAACACTATAGGTAGGGAGAGTGTCAGTGTGTTTTACTGTGCTAATCCTTGTTTGTAGGGACAGGGAAGGACAGTGAGGGAAATTCTCCTTGTGCTATACTGTGCTAAAGCATTCATCATCAACCATCTTTAAAAAAACATTTTTTATAGGGACAGAAAACTATAGGTAGGGAGAGTGTCAGTGTGTTTTACTGTGCTAATCCTTGTTTGTAGGGACAGGGAAGGACAGTGAGGGAAATTCTCCTTGTGCTATACTGTGCTAAAGCATTCCTCATCAACCATCTTTAAAAAAACATTTTTTATAGGGACAGAAAACTATAGGTAGGGAGAGTGTCAGTGTGTTTTACTGTGCTAATCCTTGTTTGTAGGGACAGGGAAGGACAGTGAGGGAAATTCTCCTTGTGCTATACTGTGCTAAAGCATTCATCATCAACCATCTTTAAAAAAACATTTTTTATAGGGACAGAAAACTATAGGTAGGGAGAGTGTCAGTGTGTTTTACTGTGCTAATCCTTGTTTGTAGGGACAGGGAAGGACAGTGAGGGAAATTCTCCTTGTGCTATACTGTGCTAAAGCATTCATCATCAACCATCTTTAAAAAAACATTTTTTATAGGGACAGAAAACTATAGGTAGGGAGAGTGTCAGTGTGTTTTACTGTGCTAATCCTTGTTTGTAGGGACAGGGAAGGACAGTGAGGGAAATTCTCCTTGTGCTATACTGTGCTAAAGCATTCATCATCAACCATCTTTAAAAAAACATTTTTTATAGGGACAGAAATCTATAGGTAGGGAGAGTGTCAGTGTGTTTTACTGTGCTAATCCTTGTTTGTAGGGACAGGGAAGGACAGTGAGGGAAATTCTCCTTGTGCTATACTGTGCTAAAGCATTCCTCATCAACCATCTTTAAAAAAACATTTTTTATAGGGACAGAAAACTATAGGTAGGGAGAGTGTCAGTGTGTTTTACTGTGCTAATCCTTGTTTGTAGGGACAGGGAAGGACAGTGAGGGAAATTCTCCTTGTGCTATACTGTGCTAAAGCATTCATCATCAACCATCTTTAAAAAAACATTTTTATAGGGACAGAAAACTATAGGTAGGGAGAGTGTCAGTGTGTTTTACTGTGCTAATCCTTGTTTGTAGGGACAGGGAAGGACAGTGAGGGAAATTCTCCTTGTGCTATACTGTGCTAAAGCATTCATCATCAACCATCTTTAAAAAAACATTTTTTATAGGGACAGAAAACTATAGGTAGGGAGAGTGTCAGTGTGTTTTACTGTGCTAATCCTTGTTTGTAGGGACAGGGAAGGACAGTGAGGGAAATTCTCCTTGTGCTATACTGTGCTAAAGCATTCCTCATCAACCATCTTTAAAAAAACATTTTTTATAGGGACAGAAAACTATAGGTAGGGAGAGTGTCAGTGTGTTTTACTGTGCTAATCCTTGTTTGTAGGGACAGGGAAGGACAGTGAGGGAAATTCTCCTTGTGCTATACTGTGCTAAAGCATTCCTCATCAACCATCTTTGAAATCCTTGTTTTTTGGACAGTCAGGGAAATTGTCATTGTGCTATTCTGTGCGAAAGCAATCATCCTCAACCATATTTAGAAATCCTTAAGTAAAGGGACAGAGAAGGACACCTGAACGTAGCCCTTATTGCTTTTTTCCCATCTCCCTGCAGGCCATCCATTAGAATGTCTGGAAGGCAAACAAGGAGAGGCAGACAGTCAGGAGGCAATAAAAGAGGGCAAGCAGGCTCTGTGTCTGGGGGCAACAGTGCTGGTCGTGGACGTGGTGCATTGTCATCAGCACATGGCCATGGGACACGCTTGTCCTTCTTTTCGGCAGCTGGACATGTTGAGCCACATCATGCCGAAGACTTGGTAGAGTGGATGACCAAGCCCTCCTCCTCCTCATCATCCTCTCTCACCCAGGCTCAGGGTACTGGCAAAGCAGCTGCCAAAGCGTCCTCTTCCCTGGTATCAATGTCAGACTCATCATCAGTCACTCCTTCCCTAGACCCACCATGTCCTCCTCCTGAGGAGTCCCCCGAACTGTTTGAGCACAGTGTTGGGTACATGCTCCAGGAGGATGCCCAGCGTTTCGAAGGGTCTGATGATGAAACCCAGCTACAGGAAGGCAGTAGCGTGAGAGCAGACAGAGGGGATGCTCAAGAAGGACACCAATCTGGCAGTCATGTTCCAGCAGCTGCAGCATACTGCCAGATTGGCTCCAGTGATGAGGAGGGAGGGGATGATGAGGTCACTGACTCCACGTGGGTGCCTAATAGGAGAGAGGAGGAGGAGGAGGATGAGGAGGAGGCACATCTCCAACGAGGCAGGATGCCCTTTGGTGGCCAGCGTAAGGGCAGTACACCGACGGAATCACACCGCAGAGCTCCGCCTGTGCAGGGCGCTGCCTCTGCCCGTCATTCAAAAAGTTCTTTGGTGTGGGCCTTTTTTGAGGCTAGTGCATCAGATCGCACAGCTGCTGTTTGCAACATATGTCTCAAGCGTATATCGCATGGCCAAAACATCAGCCGCTTGGGTAGCACATGCCTGACCAGACATATGTTGACCTGCCATGCAGCTCGTTGGCAAGCCTACCTCAAAGACCCACACCAAAGAACAAAGCGGACCTCTCCTTGCACCGCATCAGCTGGGATCTCCAACCCCACTATAACTTCAGTCCTCTCTGAAACATGCACTGAGAGGAATGAAGGTGTAGAATTAGGTGTGTCACAGCCAAGTACTTGCGGCCACTCTGCTAGCAGTACACCGACGTCCGATTCTAGCAGGCAAATTTCCCTGCCCCAGCTGCTGGACCGTCGAAAGAAGTTCACTCCCAGCCATCCACATGCCCAGCGGTTGAATGCTAGCTTGGCTAAATTGCTAGCGCTTCAACTGCTGCCTTTTCAGTTGGTAGACTCGGCCCCCTTCCATGAGTTTGTGCAATGTGCGGTTCCTCAGTGGCAGGTTCCCAAACGCCACTTTTTCTCACGGAAGGCTATTCCGGCTCTCTACCGGCATGTGGAAGGCAATGTCTTGGCCTCGCTGGACAGGGCGGTCAGCGGTAAGGTGCATATTACCGCTGACTCATGGTCCAGCAGGCATGGACAGGGACGTTACCTTTCTTTCACGGCCCATTGGGTCACTCTTTTGGCAGCTGGGAAGGATGCAGGACAAGGTGCAGTAGTGTTGGAGGTTGTTCCACCGCCACGCCTCCAAAATGCTACTACTGGTTGTGACACACCTCTCTCCTCCACCCCCTCCTCTTCTTCTTCCTCCATGGCCTCTTCCTGTGGTTTGTCCTCAGAACCAGCGGTGCTCCGTAGGCGTTCAAGGGGCTACGCAAGTACGCAGGCAAAAAGATGCCATGCCGTGCTTGCGCTGGTGTGTTTGGGGGACAGAAGCCACACTGGGGCAGAGGTCCTGTCTGCTCTGCAGGGCCAGGCCGAGAGGTGGTTGACGCCACGCCAGCTTAAGCCAGGAATGGTGGTTTGCGACAATGGCACCAACCTCCTCTCCGCCCTCCGACAGGGACAACTGACCCATGTGCCCTGTGTGGCTCATGTCCTTAACCTGGTGGTGCAGCGGTTCTTGGGCAGGTACCCGGGCTTACAGGATGTCCTGAGGCAGGCCAGGAAAGTCTGTGTGCATTTCCGCAGATCTTATAATGCCAGTGCTCGCCTGGCTGAGCTGCAAAAGGAGTTGAACCTGCCCAAGAACCGCCTTATATGTGACATGCCCACCAGGTGGAACTCAACGTTGGCCATGCTGCAGCGGCTGCACATGCAGCAGAGGGCCATCAATGAGTACCTGTGCGACTACGGCACCAGGACAGGGTCAGGGGAGCTTGTTTTTTTTTCTCCACGCCAGTGGGGCATGATCAGGGATGCATGCACTGTCCTGGCACCATTTGAGGAGGACACGAGGATGGTGAGCAGTGACAGTGCATGCATCAGTGACACTGTACCTCTTGTCCACCTGTTGGAGCACACGCTGCGTGGAATAATGGACAGGGCACTTGAGGCAGAACAGAGGCAGGAAGAGGAGGACTTCCTTGCCTCTCAAGGCCCCCTTTACCCAGACAGTGTTCCTTCTGTCCCACCCATCGCACAGGAAGAGGACGAGGAGGAGGAGGAGGATTGTGTCAGCATGGAGGTGGAGCCTGGCACTCAGCATCATCAGCAGCAGTCTTTTAGGGATGATTTACAGTCCCAAGAAACCAGTGGACTTGTACGTGGCTGGGAGGAGGTGGCTGCGGATCATGTCGTCCTTAGTGACCCAGAGGACTCCGGACCGAATGCCTCAGCTAACCTACGCTGCATGGCCTCCCTGATCCTGCAAAGTCTGTGGAAGGATCCTCGTATTCTTCGGATCAAGGAGAGGGACCATTACTGGCTGGCCACTCTCCTTGATCCACGGTACAAGGGTAAGGTTGCGGACCTTATGTTACCGTCGCAGAGGGAGCAGAGGATGAGACAACTCCGGGAGGCCTTGCAGAAAGGTCTGTGCAACGCGTTCCCAGAGACTGGGAGGTTACAAACTCCTGGTCCTGGACAACGAGTTGCTGAGGCTTCGGCCAGTCAAAGAAGGAGCGGTGGGGAAGGTGGCCGTCTGACCGATGCGTTCAGACAATTCTTTAGTCCGCAGCCCCAAAGTATGATCGGTTCCAGCAACCATCGCCAGCGTCTGATAAACATGGTGCAGGAATATCTAGGGGCAAGGTCAGACTTGGACACCTTCCCCACCGAAAATCCTCTGGCTTACTGGGTCTTGAGGATGGATCACTGGCCAGAGCTTGCACAGTATGCAATTGAGCTACTGGCCTGTCCTGCATCCAGCGTTCTTTCGGAACGCACATTCAGTGCTGCTGGAGGATTTGTCACGGATCACAGGGTGCGCCTGTCCACCGACTCGGTTGATCGACTGACTTTCATCAAGATGAACCAGTCTTGGATCACCACCAGCTACCACACACCTGATGCTGATATAACAGACTAATTGATTTTAACATGTCACATCCCTTCATGACTGATGCTGATGCTGAGTGCCTGTGCTGTTATGTTGACTGGCTATCCTCCTCCTCCGAGTCCTCAATGATACGATTGATGATGATAGCTTGGAAGATCATTTTTGTTTATGGGTGCCGCCACCAGTGCCTAACGCCCAATTTTTCAGCCCCTGTTTAACAGGGGCGTGTAATTACAATTTTTGAAGCAATACTTTGCAACAGGGCTCATTGCTGTGCTCCAAGTACAGTATCTGTGAGGGGTTGCAGTGTTGTGCCACCAGTGCCTAAGGCCCAATTTTTCAGCCCCTGTTCAACAGGGGCATGTAATTAAAATTCTTGATCTAATAATTCACAGCAGGGCCCATTGCTGCACCCACCAAGAGTAACTCTGAGGGCTTACAGTGTTGTGGCAACGCCACCACCACCACCACCACCACGAAAGGCCCAATTTTTCAGCCCCTGTTCAAAAGGGGCATGTAATTACAATTCTTGATCTAATAATTCACAGCAGGGCCCATTCCTGCACCCACCAAGAGTAACTCTGAGGGCTTACAGTGTTGTGGCAACACCACCACCACCACCACCACCACGAAAGGCCCAATTTTTCAGCCCCTGTTCAAAAGGGGCATGTAATTACAATTCTTGATCTAATAATTCACAGCAGGGCCCATTCCTGCACCCACCAAGAGTAACTCTGAGGGCTTACAGGGTTGTGGCAACACCACCACCACCACCACCACCACGAAAGGCCCAATTTTTCAGCCCCTGTTCAACAGGGGCATGCAATTACAATTCTTGATCTAATAATTCACAGCAGGGCCCATTGCTGCACCCACCAAGAGTAACTGTCAGGGCTTACAGTGTTGTGGCACCAGCACCACCATCAAAGGCCCAATTTTTACTACCACTGTTCAACAATTATATGTAATTACAATTCCTGATATAATAGTTGACAGCAGGGCGTTCCAGCACCAACCAAGAGTAACTGTGAGTGCTTACAGTGTTGTGCCAACACCAACAACTAAGGGGCCTATTTCTGCAGAGTATATACGGCAGGTCCCTACTTTCAAACATCCAACTTACAAACGACTCCTACTTGCAAACGCAAGAAGACAACAGGAAGTGAGAGGAAATCTACCCCTAGGAAGGAAAATTCTCTCCTGTAAGAATTAATATGGGAGAAAGGTGTCTCCTCTGTACTGATGCTTTATCACCAATCCTTGTTTCAAGAAAAACACCACATTTCAAAAACAGTTGTCATTGGGACGGAAAGTGAGGTGAAATGTTCTGAACAGGGGCACAGACAGCAAAACAAATGTTACAGGGGTGATAACCCTTACCTATGTTTTCCAAAAAGTTTAAAAATAGATTTTTGGGCTGGAGCTACACTTAAACAATGTACCTGTTCAAAATTACAAACAGATTCTACATAAGAACAAACCTACAGTCCCTGTCTTGTATGCACCGCCTGTATACGGCTGTTCAGAGTATATAGGGCCTTTTTTATTTTGTGTGCGGTGTTCCCCTTAATATCCATACAAGACCCAAAGGGGCTGGTAATGGGCTGATGGGGTAGCTATGCCATTTTTCTTAAAGATTTTCATCCATATTACCGGGACCAGACATTACATTAAAGCCGCAAGCAGTTTTAAATGGCTTTTTTTCCCTTTAGAAATGTAATTTTGTGCAGGGACAGTTCTAAACACGGGAAACACGTGGCACTTCACAGGCATACTTTAGACACCCCCCAGGTACGATATTTAAAGGAATATTTGACTTTTTTTTTTCACTTTATGCATCATTAAAATGACTGCTCCCGAAAAACGACCGTTTTTAAAACTTCTTTTTGCATTGATACATGTCCCCTGGTGCAGAACCCGGGTTCCCAAACCCTTTTTAGGACAATAACATGCATAATAGTCGTTATAATTAGCACTTTAGAATTTGAACGTTCGCATCCATTGTATTTAATAGGGTTCTAATGTTCGTACGAACTTTCGGTCCGTTCGCGGGTTCTGGTGCGAACCGAACCCGGGGGTGTTCGGCTCATCACTACTCAGGAGAAGCAGCAGAATGTATTTTGGGGTGCAATTCCACATATAACCATGGCATGTGTGAGCAATATATCATTTAGTGACAACTTTTTGTAATTTTTTTTTATTTATTTTTTGTCATTATTCAATCACTTGGGACAAAAAAAAAAAATATTCAATGGGCTCAACATGCCTCTCAGCAATTTCCTTGGGGTGTCTACTTTCCAAAATGGGGTCATTTGGGGGGGGTTTGTACTGCCCTGCCATTTTAGCACCTCAAGAAATGAGATAGGCAGTCATAAATTTAAAGCTGTGTAAATTCCAGAAAATGTACCCTAGTTTGTAAACGCTATAACTTTTGCGCAAACCGATAAATATACACTTATTGACATTTTTTTTACTAAAGACATGTGGCTGAATACATTTTGGCCTAAATGTATGACTAAAATTGAGTTTATTCGATTTTTCTTATAACAAAAAGTAGAAAATATCATTTTTTTTCAAAATTTTCGGTCTTTTTCCGTTTATATCGCAAAAAAAAAAAATCGCAGAGGCAATCAAATACCATTAAAAGAAAGCTCTATTTGTGGGAAGAAAAGGACGCAAATTTTGTTTGGGTACAACATTGCATGTCCGCACAATTTACAGTTAAAGCAGCGCAGTGCAAAATTCTGAATTCACCTCTGGTCCTTTAGCTACCAAATGGTCCGGGGCTTAAGTGGTTAAAAGAAAGCTCTATTTGTGAGAAGAAAAGGACGCAAATTTAGTTTGGGTACAACATTGCATGTCCGCACAATTTACAGTTAAAGCAGCGCAGTGCAAAATTCTGAAATCACCTCTGGTCCTTTAGCTACCAAATGGTCCGGGGCTTAAGTGGTTAAATTTCATACCTCGGGAGTGTGTATAATATGCATGTAAAGTCAAGCTTGTTTCCCGTGCTTAGAACTGCCCTGCACAAAATGTCATTTCTGAAGGAAAAAAAGTCATTTAAAACTTACTCGCGGCTATAATGAATTGTCGGCTCCCGGCAATACATAGAAAAGTCATTGATAAAAAAAAAAAAAAGCGCGGGGGGTCCCCCCAAATTCAATTACCAGGCCCTTCAGGTCTGGTATGGATATTAAGGGGAACCCCACCGCAAATGAAAAAAAAATGCGTGGAGTTCCCCCAAATATCCATACCAGGCCCTTCAGGTCTGGTAGGGATTTTAAGGGGAACTCCACCCCAAATTAAAAAACAAATGGCGTGGAGTCCCCCCAAAAATCCATACCAGACCCTTTATCCGAGCACGCAACCTTGCAGGCCGTAGGAAAAGAGGGGGGACGAGAGAGTGCCCCCCCCCTCCTGAACCGTACCAGCCCACATGCCCTCAACATGGGGAGGATGCTTTGGGGGTCTGTGACCCCTCAAAGCACCATGTCCCCATGTTGATGGGGACAAGGGCCTCATCCCCACAACCCTTGCCCGGTGGTTGTGGGGGTCTGTGGGCAGGGGGCTTATCGGAATCTGGAAGACCCCTTTAACAAAGGGGAACCCCAGATCCCGGCCCCCCCATGTGAATTGGTAAGGGGTACATTGTACCCCTACCATTTCACGAAGAAAGTGTAAAAAAAAAAAAATAAAAAAAAAAAACCTTGGAAAAGTCCTTTATTAAAAAAAAAATGTAAAAATTTTAAAAAACAGTCCAGCGATGAAATCCAGTGTCCCGCGGCGATCCGATGTCCAGCGATGTCCGTCATTGGCTGAGCCTGAGCGGACCTGATGGGGAACTTCCTCCGCAGTGTATTAAATGTATAGACCCACCCCTTCTAAAGTTCCCCATCAGGTCCGCTCAACCAATGACTAGGTGTAAGGCTAAGCGGACCAGATGCGAAACGTGAGAAGGGGCGGGTCTATTCATTTATTACACAGTGGAGGAAGTTCCCCATCAGGTCCGCTCAGCCAATGACGTAGGCGGGGTCTGACATACGAGGGGCGGACCTGATGGGGAACTTCCTCCACTGTGTAATAAATGAATAGACCCGCCCCTTCTCACGTTCCGCATCTGGTCCGCTTAGCCTTACACCTAGTCATTGGCTGAGCGGACCTCATGGGGAACTTTAGAAGGGGCGGGTCTATACAGTTAATACACTGCGGAGGAAGTTCCCCATCTGGTCCGCTCAGGATTAGCCAATGACGGACAGCGATGGACATCGGATCGCCGCGGGACACTGGATTTCATCGCTGGAATGTTTTTTTTTTCATTTTATTTTTTATTTTTAATAAAGGACTTTTCCAAGGTGTTTGTGTGTTTTTTTTTTTTTTTTTACACTTTCTTCGTGAAATGGTAGGGGTACAATGTACCCATTACCAATTCACATAGGGGGGGGGGCGGGATCTGGGATTCCCCTTTGTTAAAGGGGTCTTCCAAATTCCGATAAGCCCCCTGCCCGGACATCCTCCCCATGTTGAGGGCATGTGGCCTGGTACGGTTCAGGAGGGGGGGGGCGCTCTCTCGTTCCCCCCTCTTTTCCTGTGGCCTGCCAGGTTGCGTGCTCGGATAAAGGGTCTGGTATGGATTTTTGGGTGGACTCCACGCCATTTTTTTTTATTTGGGGTGGAATTCCTCTTAAAATCCATACCAGACCTGAAGGGCCTGGTATGGATATTTGGGGGAACTCCACACATTTTTTTTTTTATTTGCGGCGGGGTTCCCCTTAATATCCATACCAGACCTGAAGGGCCTGGTAATTGAATTTGGGGGGACCCCCACGCTTTGTTTTTTTTTTATCAATGACTTTTCCATGTATTGCCGGGAGCCGACAATTCATTATAGCCGCAAGTGAGTTTTAAATGACTTTTTTTCTTCAGAAATGACACTTTGTGCAGGGACAGTTCTAAGCACGGGAAACAAGCGCAACTTTACATGCATACTATATACACACCCTAGGTACAAAATTTAAAGGAATATTTCACTTTTATTGTTTCACTTTAAGCATTATTAAAATCCCTGCTCCCGAAAAAACGGCCGTTTTTAAAACTTTTTTTTGCATTGATACATGTCCCCTGGGGCAGGACCCGGGTCCCCAAACACTTTTTATGACAATAACTTGCATATAAGCCTTTATAATTAGCACTTTAGATTTCTCCCATAGACTTTTCGAATTTGCCGCGAACACCCCAAATTGTTCGCTGTCGGGCGAACAAGCAATGTTCGAGTCGAACATGAGTTCGACTCGAACTCGAAGCTCATCCCTGGACCTCTAGGTCTCAAAATCCTGCTTATTATACTGGATGCACGTATTTCCTGGAAATCAGTACAGCTTCCAATATCCATATCCTGTTGGCACTACAGGAATCTTCAATCAGTGTTGAGTCTCTTTAATGGATGGAAGAACTTAGCATGTGAGTCACCACTGAGTATGGACATTTCCCATGCCCTGCACTGACTAGCATTTGACATTCATTTCAGGGAAAGAGCTCAGTTATAGTGGTTTCTTTCCTGACCTCCTGCTTCTAAAATCTACTAGTTTCCTCCATTTTTGAAAGTTCTCCAAAGGGTAGACCCACTATTGGGCTAAAACCTGCACTTATGTTTTGTCATGGAGAGATATTTGCTTGTAAAAGCAACAGGACTACAATGGCTGTGACAATGGGTTTCCTATGTGGCTTTTCCTCCTCTGCACTGAGGAAAATCACCTATGCTAGAGTGGAAATTTTTTAAATAAAGCTTTTTTTGTACTTTGAAGCTGCTGAAATTGTAATAACTCTGGAAAGTATTAAGCACCTATTGTTTCTCCTTAAAAACTGTTGCTGTTGCAGTCAATAGATCTATTGTTGGAGGGCATGGCTACCGAGCTCCTGCATTGATGCTTAAGCAGTGAGCTCCGTGCCAGCACTAGGATTAGCAACGGGCCGAAGTTCCCCCCGAACGGCTGAAACTTACCAGTCTGCCCCGACAGAGTTGGTCATCACTCAGGGATAGCTAGGAAGCGAAAAGGCTCCTCACAGCTCCAGAAGCAGCCACATTTCTTCCCGCCGACGGCTCGCGGATCAGCCCAAGATGGCACCGGCAGCGCCTCGCCGGCCTCCTCCAGCGGCTCCAGCTCTGCAACGGCGAGTCCAAGTTTGTAAGCCGTAGCCACCCACAGATCCCCGGAAGCCTCCACACCACTGTCCCGCAGCCCAGCAATGTCCAAACTCCGCATGGCCTCCGGAACCACTGATGACAAGGTGAGCAATGGCCAGGATTAACTGAATGACACCAGAGAGCTAGCGGAGGCAATTAACTCCTTCCCCACAGCAGACAAACCTGTCTCAGACACCATGCTGAAGGACATGCTGGTCTCCCTACGTAGCTCCCTCCATGCAGACATGATGGAATGCATGAGGGGTATTAAAGCTGAAGTGCAGGGCCTAGGGGAAAGGGTGGATCATGTTGAACAGAAAATGGGGGAATTTGCTTCCTCCTACAATTCCCTAGTCGATGCTCACACGACCAATTTGATAAAATGTCATGGCTGAAGGCGAAAGTTGCGGACCTCGAGGACAGTTCCAGGAGGAATAATATAAAAATCTGCGGTGTCCTGAATCAATTCCTCCTGCGCAGCTCCAGTGGTTTGCTCAGGACCTCATGAAAGCTTTCATTCCTGACCTGTTTGATTCGGACCTAGCCATAGACAGAATCCACCGTCTCCCCAAGCCATCTCACCTTCCAGATAACATCCCTAGAGATGTCTTGATGCGGGTCCATTTTTTCCAAGTTAAGGAGCGCTTTATGATAGCCTTTAGGTAGAATAAGCAACCACCTGAGCGCTATTCCTCCATCCAACTCTTCGCGGACCTCTCGCAATTTACCATGCAGAAGCGCAAGTCTCTTCTACCAGTCACGAAAGCTCTGCGTAATCATGACATAGTTTATTGTTGGGGCTACCCAGCTAAACTGACTGTCCCCCATGATGAGCGCACCTCTGTGATAAACAACCTGGATGAAGGCCTTGCGCTGCTAAGGGCCTGGGACATTATTCCGAAACAAACTAAGGAGGATCTCCCTCCCGCAGCTCGAATGGACAACCGGGATTCCTGGCAATTGGTGTCGCATAAGAAAATGGGTAAGAAACACAGTGCCTAAATACCTTGGCCTCCAAGCTACTTTACAGCTACAGTTTTCCTATAAACTATGACTTTTCCCCCTCCTTGAAACATGCGCAGTCATACTGCCATCAGATTCACGTTGGAATCTCCCTTTTTACCGTACTGGTTCACACTTGAAAATTGTACTTGTTTTTCTTGTTATTATTGGGGGTTTTTTTGGTTTGGTTTGCTCCTCTTCCCTTTTGTTTCATTTGAGATGGACTTAAAATATTAGAATGCCACGAGGGATATGTCTCCAGAAGCAACTCTCAGGATTTCATCGGATCTACATTGTCTTGTCTCCTCTGTGGTACTGTCATTTTTGTTTTCACCTCCCCCCCCCATGGTGCTTAACATAATTTCATTTAATGTCCATGGTTTGAATCACCCAGCAAAAAGATCCTCATTGTGGAAGGAAGCCCACAAGTTACACGCAGACATACTGTGTTTACAGGAATCCCACTTTCTTGGCTCTCATCCACCTAATTTTCGCCATAAAAATTACCCCCACATATTTTATGCCTCTGCTCCAAAGAAACACAGGGGAGTTATTATTGCAGTCAGAGACTCTGTTGCCTTCATTCCTAAGGAAGTAATATCAGACCCTGCTGGCAGGTATTTAATCCTTGTTGGTGACTTCAATAACCGTACCTACACGATAGTCAACCTCTATGCTCCCAATTCCCATTAGCTTCGCTTTATCAAAAGACTACTCAACAAGATCACAGAAGTTAAAAAAGGTGCAGTGATTATATGTGGAGACTACAATATAACGATGGATTATAATGTGGATACCACCACTAAATCTAAACGACCCCTGCATACACTACAATCTACTCTCCACAGGAAGGATCTGTATGATGTTTGGAGGTGTCAACACCCCACTGAGCGGGACTACACCTTTCACTCCTCCAGGCACAACTCCTATTCACGTATTGACATGATTGTTATCAATAGATCTCTGCTACAGGCGGTTTCCTCCTCCACCATCCATGATATCTCGTGGTCAGATGACGCACCTGTCTCCATTGCAGTGGTGGAGGAGGAGACCCATAGCCTGGCTTATATTTGGAGAGCTAATTCTAGTTTGTTTCAATCACCCACTCACGTGTCCTCTTTAACTAACCATTTGAAAGAATATTTTGCTTTAAACACTGAGTCGATGACTGATCCAACCATAATGTGGTGTGCCCACAAGGCCTTTATTAGAGGTATTTTACTGCAGATGAGTTCTAGACTTAAATGACAGAAGGCTCAAAAATTGGATCGCCTTTTAGGCGATATTAGATCATTAGATCCTTAGAGCTCGCCGACTGTTGGTTTATCAAATAAATTGACTAGCCTTCGTTCTGACCTAAGACTTCTGCTACTAGAACGCTATGATAAATATGTTAATTCATTGAAACTAACACATTACTCCTCGGGCAATAAAGTGGGTAGGTACTTAGCACGCCGCTTCAAGGACCAAAAAACCCGCACAAAAATTACTTACCTGAGACGCAAATCTGACAACAGTAAAATATTTAGTCCTAATGACATTGCTGACGCCTTCGCAGACTATTACTCATCCTTATATAATATTAAAAATTATCCCACCACATCCCAACCCACAGATGAAAATATCCAGGCATTTCTAGCAGATCTCAATCTCCCCTCACTATCACAAACACAATTGATGACCCTGAACGGAAGCTGAGATCCAAAAAACAATTAAGAAGCTTCCCAATGGTAAATCCCCAGGACCGGACGGTTTGCCAAATGACTATTACAGAACTTTCTCCAACATTCTAGCTCCCCGTTACAATTAGTCCTCTCCCGGGCTATTTCTTCCGCATCATTCCCCCCTGAGATGCTTAAGGCGTATGTGGTCACTATCCCCAAACCTGGCAAGATCCCTGATGTTCCTTCTAACTTCTGCCCCATTTTACTTCTAAACAATGATGTTAAACTATATGCTAAAATCCTGGCCCATAGACTCTTAAACATTCTACCGACACTGATCAACACAGACCAATCTGGCTTCACTTCAGGAAGACAGACATCAGATGCTACACATAGGATTATCTGCGTTATTCAACACGCATGGTCCTGTCGTGTGCCTTCTCTGCTCCTCTCTCTGGATGCGGAGAAGGCATTCGACAGGGTACATTGGGGTTACATGAGGCACACATTGGGTAAATTTGGGTTTCAGGGGCCCATCCTTTTAGCCATTCTGGCCCTCTATTCCTCGCCCTCCGCGCAGGTATATACTTCAAACAGTCTTTCCCAACCCTTTCATATATCAAATGGGACAAGACAAGGTTTTCCTCTGTCCCCTTCGATCTTCAGCCTCCTTATTGAACAGTTGGCAGAGAAAATTGGAGCTCACCCGAATATCAATGGCTTCTCCCTCAAAGGCACCTCCCATAAAATAAATCTATTTTCAGATGATATTATATTGTCCATAACCTCCCCATGCAAATTGCTTCCATACGCACACAATGTTTTAAACTGCTTTAGCAAAATTTCATATTATAAAGTGAACTGTGCAAAATTTATTATATTACCTATAGATCGCTCCCCTTCTACTCAATCTCACTTAGAAACGTATTTTCCCTACTCATGGAGTAAAAATAGTATATCATACTTAGGCATCCAACTCACAGCAGACCCATCTAAACTAGCTGATGCCAATTACCCACTATTGATTGATAAACTTATAGGGGAGACTAGACGCATATCAAAGGTTGAATTATCTTGGTCTGGTCGCCTAGCCTCTTTTAAAATGCTCTTGCTCCCCCAGATCCTATACATCTTTTGTACACTTCCTATCCCACTTACAACCAAAAACCTGAGAGCTTTAGACTCCATTCTAAGACCGTATGTCTGGGGATCTAAAAGACCAAGATGCGCCAAAGCACTTTTAAATAAACATAGGTCTGCAGGAGGCATGGGATTCACAGATCTATGTGATTACCATTGCGCTTCCCTCCTAAACCAACTCAAAACATGGGTTTCGATCACTACAGACTCCCCCTGGTGCAGTATCGAACAAACACTAAGTCCCACTAAGGACCTGCTATCTTTACTGGTGCTAGACAGATGGAAACCCTTTCCTCTACAACACCTTCCCCTAACTATTCAAGCTTCATTGACGGCCTGGAGAGACCTCGGTAGCTCCATCTCTCCACCTTCCAATATGATCAAAATCCCTATCCCTATCGTCATCTTATCGAGTGCTATCCCCAACATCACTCTTAAAGATTGGTGTTATGGGGGGATCACCCACATCGCCAATCTCTACTGCAATGACCACCTTGAGACCTTCCGGTCCCTTCAAACAAAATATAAACTTCTACCCAGAGAAAACTACAAATACCACCAGATATCCCATTTTCTATGTTCTATCAAAACTCATAAAATATACTTTCATGACCAAATATGAAAGTTTTTTACTTCCCCATCTTCTCCCATTAAGAGCATCCCCCTCTTCTACAACCTCTTCCAGCACAAACGCACCTTTATTAAATCTTC
Source organism: Rana muscosa (assembly GCA_029206835.1). Lineage (NCBI taxonomy): Eukaryota > Metazoa > Chordata > Amphibia > Anura > Ranidae > Rana > Rana muscosa. The sequence goes on from CM055120.1 coordinate 133,124,947, forward strand.
CCCCTTCCATTAATGGGAGGAAGACCTGGGAAAAACCTTCACAACTCTACAATGGCAAACTGCTCTCAACTCAGTATACAATGCTTCTAATTGTGTTAATCATTGGGACCTTACCCAAAAAATTGCCCTGAGGTGGTACCTTACTCCATACAGGATGTCCAAGTTCTCTCAGACTAATTCTCCTTTGTGCTGGAGGGGTTGTGGAGCAGTAGGGAACCTAATGCACATCTTCTGGACATGCAAACTCCTAACCAGTTTCTGGCATAGCATATTTAGATTAATATCTTCAATCACTGGTTTCTTCACTCGCCCAACACCAGAGATGGCTCTGCTGAATCTGAATATAGAAGCATTCCCCCCACAGTTTCGCACAGTTGTCACACATATACTTTTGGCTGCTAGATCACTCATAACCAAAAACTGGAAATCCAATATAGTACCGAATGTATCAGACACACTTGTAATCACGCAATCTAATTACATTTACGAATCCTTATTAGCCAACAGGAGCGGCTCCAGAAAGATCTTTGACGTGCGGTGGAGGATTTGGAAAGAGAGACTTAATTGAATTAGAGACTTAATTGACTTCACGACCTTGATTACTTGAAGACTTAATGACAACTTTCCACTTTAAGACGATAGACCCTCATCCTACTCCATTGTAGTCCACTGACCATAAAAATTTGCCCATCTCAAACCCTACCCCCCCCCCATGTTTTGTCCACTCCCCTTGGACTACTTTACTTTACTTATGTTGCTTATTACTTTTAGAGTTTAACTCTACCCTGTGTCCATTACACCTTTATACTACAAGAAAGGTTACCGGCTTAACATTGGAAATGGCTAACGTTACACTATGAATCAGCTTTAAGTTGTCATTCTTTATGTAAGATATCCATGCCATTTGATATGAATATTTTTCTTCTGTAACCTATGTCCAATGTCCTGTTCTCATTTCGTGTATTCCCTTTGAAAAATTCAATAAAAATCTTGGGTTATAATAATGCACGCAAACCTATTGCAATGCATGCAGGAGCAACTAAAAGGCTACATATATAGAAAATGGACAGAGTCCAAAGTAAATCTTCAATAGATATGTGCATTCGTTTTCGTCCGAATGCATTTTTGTCAGAATTTCGGGTATTTTCGTTATCGTTTTAACAAACAAAAACAAACGCGCAGAATCCGAAATCCGAAAGATCCGACATAAAAACATGCTTTATTTTCTTTCTCGTTGCTACAACAGTTCGATATAGATAGGAGATTTGACATGACGCTGACAATAACAATCTGTGTCTATCGAACCTGTGGTCGAATGTGCCTAACCTTAACTCTATTAGTCCAAGATTATTCTACATAGAGAGGAAAGATTTGACATAGAGAGAAAAGATTCAACATTATAGAGACAGTGTTGGGGTTGACCATTCGACATGAACGACGTAGATTCGACGAAGCAGCGAAAAACATACAAACGTCGAATCTGTCATTGAAGGCTTATGGTGTCTGTCGAAAGTTCTAAGAAGATTCGACAAGCAGCTAAACTGTAAGACGACTCAATCGTACATTTCCGGTCAAATGCTCGGCCCATAGGCTGTAGAAGAATTTGAATGTTGGTTGACTAGTAATAATGATTTCTAAATATAATTATTACTAGTGTCATACAGTACAACATTAGAATTCTTCTATAGCTAGTAGGCAGAACATTCGTCCGGAAATGTACAATTGCGGCGTCGTACAGTTTAGCTGCTCTGTCGAATCTTCTTAGAACATTTGACAGACACCATAAGCCTTTAATGACAGATTCGACCTTAATTAATTCGGATTTTCGAACGAATGCATTTTTTAACGAAACAAAATAAAAAAAAAACGAATTTTGGGAGTAACTAAACAAATGTATTTTTCAGATGAAAACGAAATTCCGAAACAAAATATTTCAGTGTGCACATGTCTAATCTTCAAGGAGAGATAACCGGTGATAGAAAAAACATTTTATTGAAAAAATATCACATTAAATCATTTAGCAAAAATAAGTGCACCTCCACCACATTAATTTAAAATTTGTCAAGGCACAGGTAGCTACCACAGTCATTCAATCTACACACTCATACCCTGAATTGCTGGATTGGGGTGGACTTATGCTGGTATGGTAAGTATCCACTGTACTGCAGGAGCAGCCCGCTCAGTGGGAAAAACAGCACAGCGTGTTCACTTGTAAAAGCAGGCAGTCCTACATTTATCTTCAGCATAGGATGTAGAGATGCAATCCAATAGTAGACATTCACCAATCTAAGGTTTGGTAAACCTCAGAGAGGAACCCAGTGCTGGGGTGACGGTGAATCTTCATATATAGATAGCCTAATACTCCCACAGAAGGACAATCCAAGTTGTTACCACGTATCCAAATGCCAACCCTCCTTGTTCAGAAAGTGGTGCAGCTGTGAGGACTCTGTAGTCCTTAGAAATTTTGTTTTTCAAAGTTGGATCCAAATTCTTCAGATGAACTAGTACCAGTGGCAGGCTTTTCAAGAAAAGCTAGAAATCCCTTAGTTTGGGAATCAATCATTGTGTAATACAGAGAGATCCTTCCTCTGTAGTTCCCAACTTTTAACAAGACCGAGGCTCCCAATTAAAGGATCTACCAGTAACTTAATAAAGATAAATGTTTCTCTGTAAAAAAAAATTTTTTTCAATGGTTGGTCTTCAGTCTGCCAAGCACTGTAAATAACTGTATGCATTTTGACAGTAGTTACTATATCAAATGCACAGTGATGAATGGGACCTGTGTGCAGCAAAAGCTTACATATGTTTTAAGTATCTTTGGAAAGCTTTATTTCTGGATAAATGCTTAATGTGAGGTAAGGTGTTGCCTCTGGATACATGTATTCTAGCTGTGTCTTTTGGTTTCATACAGATAAATACTGTAAAGGGAGTGTTCACAGATTACATGGCTGCTCCTGGGGGGTATTTTAGATGTCCTATGGAGTCATACACATGAATAGTGAAAAGGAATGTTTATAACTTATGCTGTGTACACACGATCGGTTTTTCTGATGAAAAAAGACCGATGGACTTTTTTCATCGGAAAAAATGATCGTGTGTGAGCCCCATCGGTCTTTTTTCCATCGGTATAAAAAAATAGAACATGTTTTAAATTTTACCAATGGAAAAAAAACCGATAACAAATTCCGATCGTCTGTGGGGAACTCCATCGGAGAAAAAACCCACGCATGCTCAGAATCAAGTCGACGCATGCTCAAAAGCATTGAACTTCATTTTTCTCGGCTCTTCTGAGTGTTTTATATCACAGCGTTTGGGACGGTCGGATTTTTGACTGATGGTGTGTAGGCAAGACTGATGGAAGTCAGCTTCATCGGATTTCCGATGGAAAAATCCATCAGATTTTGTTCCATCGGAAATCTGATTGTGTGTACAGGGCATTACATTGTTTCTTCCTGCTACCTTTATCAAGAAAGGTGACTGAGCACAGATGGAGCAAGGATGTTGAATTAACTCCTGCAGCAGTACCTGTATGTATGCAGCCTGATGTAATTACTGAACCAACAGTGAAGCATTCTTCATATTTTATTAAAACCTTTGGGCCTTCTAAACTACCTGTTCTTACAAAGAGCAGGAGTGATTACCCCACAGCCACCAATTGGATTTAAGGTTTCACAGCAGGTGTGATGCTGATTAGTAGCTGACAAGATGCAACTCCATTTCTTTGTAAGAACATGTTGATACATAAAGACCTTCATGTCTTGTATCATGCAGTTGTACTATATTTATCCCAGCTTGTCAGCTGCGCAGCATTTTGATACATGACTTAGATAATATATTAGATTCATGGTAAACAGTTATTGCATAGTCATATCTTTAAGATATGTATCTTATTAAATAATGCTTATTTCTACAGAAGGAAAAGTTTTAATGTGTACATTTTCAGCTTCCAACCCTAAATCTTCTGATAGCTGTCAGCAGCACTAGGAATCAAAGTAGAAATATTACAAGTGCTCACAGGCCTACTGCTTCATATTATATTGTGCAAGACACAATTTCAAGGACATTATTTAAACATGATCATATTATCTGAACGAAAAAAGGTTTGTTCAAACAAAGAGTAACGTGAAAGAATGGTTAAAAAAAAGCTATTTAATTTATAAACATGACTTGATATGGAATATAAACAAATGTTTAAATATCTGTTGAATATGGTCATTATCACTGTGCCATTATTCGTGAAATGTAGGTTGTGTATATGTCTATGGAAATTGAAATATAAATAAAGCAAATATTAAAGGAGCACTAAAGCTTCCCTTTTTTTTGCTTAAAAATAACAAACATGTTATACTTACCTCCACTGTGCAGCTCGTTTTGCACACAGTGGCCCCGATCCTGGTCTTCTGGGGTCCCTCGGTGGCTGTTTCAGCTCCTCCCCGCAGGGACTCCACACCTTAATGCGAGTGAGCTCGCATGGTGTGGAGTGATTGCGGGCGCGCTCCCGTGATACAGCGGCGGCCATAGCCGCCGACTGTATCACTCGGCCCCGCCCCCCGCGTGCCGCGTCATTGGATGTGATTGACAGCAGCGCCAGCCAATGGCTGCGCTGCTTTCAATCCATCCAGTGTAGCCAATCGTCGGCCTGGCTGAAAAACGAAGAGGATGACGGGGACGAGCATGGGACTTTCGAGGGGCCAGGTAAGAAAAACGGGGGCTCGGGGGGGGCGGTATTGTCGAATGTTTTTTCACCTTAATGCATAGGATGCATTAAGGTGAAAAAACATGTAACTTTACTACTCCTTTAAACAAATTACACATCCTCTGATATAGGATTAAAATGCCCAGTTTGTTTATTTGTTGTTATTCACATTTCATTTGTGCATCCAATGCACAACTTGGTACCTTTTTAGTCACCTTGAGTATCCTTTGGTTGAAAGGCCCATGTACCAAACATTATGGAGGAGCTGACTATCACCACTTTGAAGCAGGAACATTAGAATTATTTGTCAAAATATAGTGCTATTTAAAATAACAGACAAATCAATAAACTGAAAACTTTAAAAAAAATCGGGGAATCATCTTGCACAGACTTGGGTTGCGTACATGTAGTATGAAAGTACCACTTTCCTTCATAATAGAAAAAATAAGTCCTAAGGCTAATGCTGCGCTGTATAGTGATTAATAATTAATACTAATATTAAAAGATAAATGAATGAAAAAAAGCAGCTGGCACCTAAGTTGGGTACAAAAACCTAAATACAGATAAAAAATTCAAAAAAGTGCAGCGTTAAAGTGATAAAGTGAATTAACACATAATGAACAAATGAATGATGATATAAGTGAAATATAAGACCCTGGGTTGGAAAATGAATACAATGATCAGCAAGTGTGTAAACAAATTAAGTGATGGTAAGTAGTAAATAAACACTAAAAAAAGAAAAAAGAAAATTTCAAAAAAGAAAGCAAGTGTTGTGAAGAAAAAACTAAAGCAGAGTCCCATCCAAATTCTATTGAGAAAAGTCCATATTAAAAGTTATTTTCCAAAATAAATCGAGGTGATTCCAAAGAAACAGTGAGTGGCACCAATCTTCCCAGAAAGCAGACGTGTCTTCAAACACCCAATAGTGTAGTAGCCTGCTTACCAAAAAGCCGTGACTGCAGATAGCAGTCTCACCAAGCTCAGGGACGTAGATCTCCCCAGAACCAAACCAGGTCAGCCGCTAGTAATCCGAGGGTTACGGCTACCAGTCTTCAGGCCCGTCACACCACACGTTGCTAATGGCGAACCGTTTTTTTTTCCTTCATAATACCCTTAGCTAGATATTTTGCTGCAAAATTTAGGACCTGTTCAGCTGCTAAAAGCATTCAAGTTTTTTTGAATGAAAAACTCATCATGACTGAAATCCAAAGGAATTCCTCACCCGCCCAGCAATCAACAAGGCATGCTTCAACTGAACTGCAGTAAAAGCTGATTTTGCAGTATCATAACTAGTGAAAAATTATAGACTTGTGCACAACAGAAAAATTTGTTTAGTTTAGCTTAGTTTCTTTTAGGTCCTGTTGATTCGTAATCATTCATAAATTTGCTAAACGGGATTTTCCGTGTTCGGACTAATTCGTGTTTTCACAAGCAAAATTTTTTGTTGAATCGGAATGATTCGTAATAATGTAAGCCTTATTTTTAGTTGATTTATAATTTGTACTTTCGGTAGAGTACATTGTTTTTCGTTGATTCTGGACACAACTCCTACTTTCGTAACTTTTTTTTGGTTCGTTGAATCGTAATTTTTCGTGTCTCTCTCACAATGGCGCTGCCTAACGTGCTTCGAATGGATTCGTACATTCGTAACTTTTTTTGGTTTGTTTATTTGTAATTTTCCGTGTCTCTCTCACAATGGCGCTGCCTATTATGCCTAACGTGCTTCGAATGGATTCATACTTTTCTAAATACATTGCAGTTATTTGTAACGATTCAAAATCTCATATTTTACTTTCATTTTTGAAATGCGGCTATAGCCTCCGCCCCCTGTACACCATTTTGAGAGAGAGTTCAGCACGGTGAGGGAGGAGCAGAGAGCAGATTGTTATTGTGCTTCGAATAGATTTGTACATTCATATCTTTTTTCGTAACGAACTATGCCGAATGCGATATAATTAATTTCGGGTTTGGTTTTATTCGTAATTGCTTTGTTCAGAAATTCGAATGCTTCCGAAAGTTGTTAAATTTGTACGAATTTCGATTCGTTACGAAACAAATTGTACAAGCCTAAAAAATTATACTGAATAGAGTTGGATCATTCATAAGGAAACTTAGGCAAGATTCAAGGGTCTGGTAGTTGTACATTATGTAACATTTCCATTGCACATGTTCCTGGAATATGCATAAGGTAAGTGAGTGCTGTAGCAAATACCAGCTGGAGACTGTAACATTATGCATCATAGCATACAGTATATTGCCGGCACACCATTGATCTTCAAGATAACTTCCAAATGTTTTATTAAAGTGATAATATCTAGCAGTAAAGTGCAATCTTTCGGGGGCCCTGAAACGTTCCGCACCTACCCACTACATATAGACTTTAAAAACCTGGGCTTTAGCATGTATATGAGCAGAATGCACACTTATGCCGCGTACACACGATCGTTTTTTCTGATGAAAAAAGACCGATGGACTTTTTTCATCGGACAAACCGATCGTGTGTGGGCCCCATCGGTCTTTTTCCATCGGTATAAAAAAATAGAACCTGTTTTAAATTTTACCGATGGAAAAAAAAACGATAGCAAATTACAATCGTCAATGTGGAACTCCATCGGACAAAAAACCCACGCATGCTCAGAATCAAGTCGACGCATGCTCAGAAGCATTGAACTTAATTTTCTCGGCTTGTCGGAGTGTTTTACGTCACAGCGTTTTGGACGGTCGGAATTTTGACTGATGGTGTGTAGGCAAGACTGATGAATGTCAGCTTCATCGGATTTCCGATGGAAAAATCCATCGGATTTTATTCCATCGGAAATCCGATCGTGTGTACAAGCTTATATATCTGCCTAGCTTTTAGGCCGGTTTCACACTGGGGCGGTGTGTGCGGTGTGTGCGGTGGCGGTATAGCGCCGCTATTTTTAGCGGCGCTATACCGTCGGGATTGTTGAGCTATTCGGCCGCTAGCGGTGCGGTTTTAACCCCCGCTAGCGGACAAAAAAGGGTTAATACCACCCGCAAACCGCGGCTACAGCCGCGGTTTGTGGGCGGTATTACCGCGGTGTCCCATGCATTTCAATGGGAAGGAGCGGTGTAGGAGCGGTAAACACACCGCTCCTCTCACCGCTCCAAAGATGCGGCTAGCAGGACTTTTTTTCACGTCCTGCTAGCGCACCGCTCCAGTGTGAAAGCCCTCTGAGCTTTCACATTGGAGAAACAGCAGCCGCTGTTTAGGCTCGGTTTGCAGGTGCTATTTTTAGCAAAATGGCGCCTGCAAACCGCCCCAGTGTGAAAGGGGCCTTAGCAAGTTTCCGAAGGCATTGTTTAACCTTCAGTTCAAATCTGGGAATGTTAAACACAGATTTAGAGGGAAAAGCTGCTTTCAAGCTTTAGCAGGCTGAGTAGTACTGAAACCTACTAAAAGCCTTCCAGCTTTCTTATAGTGACCACCTATTTAAAGAGGAACTTCACCCTTTCAAAATTGTCTCTTTTGCACCACTATCTTGAAATACCTTGCACTTGCACAGATGTGGCACAAATCTCTGTATACACTATAATATAGCTGACACTTGTTCAGGAACTTTGCAGCATGATGAACATTATTATATACAGGCTAATAAATCCATGAATGTAGCCTGCTGATGCATTTAACCAAACATGGCTTTAATTATAACTGGCTACAAAACATAATGTCACCATTTTATATTAACTCCTCCCCCAAGATATGTCACAGGTCTCTACCAGGAATTTGGGACCTGGCAAAGGCCTGTTGGTATGTCTGTGCATGCAATGAGGAATACCATACTTGCACATCATGCATGCTGCTGGTTTTGGTTATCTGTGACTTGAGACCTGCATCATGTGTGCCCATGTGTGGGAGTCCCCTATGTATGCATAAACATGCTGTAGGTCTCTGCCAAGTTTCCAAATAACTGTCAGACATCAGTCATAAGCAGCTCTTGCAGTGGCATGCGTCCCTCAGTGCTTCCTGAGATGTGTGAATTGGACATTCAAGGAGGCAATGGGGAGTCATTCTTACCTAGGAAAAGAAGCAAGAAGTGTAAGGCTGCAGCACAATAAAGGTACTAAACATTTCCAAAGATGATGAAAAATTCTGCTATTGTGTAGAATGTAGGGAGAGAATACAGGAGAAAAAAGTTCTTTAAATGGGAGAAGGTCTACGTTAGGAATTGTTTTTAACATTCCAAAAATGGAGCTGATGTATGCTGTAAAGCAGGGGTCTCAAACTGGTGGCCCTCCAGCTGTTGGGAAACTACAAGTCCCATCATGCCTCTGCCTGAGGGAGTCATACTTGTAACTGTCAGCCTTGCAATGCCTCATGGGACTTGTAGTTTACAACAGCTGGAGGGCCGCCAGTTTGAGACCCCTGCTGTAAAGGCTTCAAGATATCATCTTGAAGCTTGCTAAAAGCTTTGCAAATACTTTGTAAAATCTTGCTGTACACACTTTTTATACAGGCAGAAACCTATTTGTACATGGCCTAAAGTCTTATTAAGCTCTATGAGTAAGGGTTATGCTTTATGCATAGGCATCCGGAAGTTTAGGAAAGAGCAGTTCTAAGCATCTCAATATGCCGATTTTGAATTGGGATCCTTTATTCTGTAATGTATAGATGCACCCTAGGAGCCTGTATCTATAGGCTATGGGATTGTGTTGATGAAATAAGTTCAACATCATATTAAGTCACTTCTGAGATCATATAGGACTAATTGAAAGGTGCATTTGACCTGACACTGACCTCCTTCTGACCTACCTTTCACCAGCTTCAAGGGGTGCTTATTGGAATGCAAAAAATTCTTAAAGAGAACAAAAGTCCCTCAACACAGACCCGATAGTGCTTAGGCAGTTAGTTACAGTTGCCTTGAAAAAGTATTCATACTCCTTGAATTTTTCCATGTTATGTCATGTTACAACCAAAAATGTAAATGTATTTTATTGGTATTTTATGTGATAGACCAACACAAAGTGGCATATAATTGTGAAGTGGTAAGAAAATAATAAATGGTTTATGTGGTGTGGCGTGCATTTATATTCATACCCCTATCTTTAGAAGTCACCTAATTAGTAAATTGAGTCCACCTGTGTGTAATTTTTTCTCAGTTATAAATACAGCTGTTTTGTGAAGCCCTCAGAGGTTTGTTGGAGAACCTTAGTGAACAAACAGTATCATGAAGTTATGGAGAAGTTTAAAGCAGGGTTGGGTTATAAAAAAATATCCAAAGCTTTGAACATCTCATGGAGCACTGTTCAATCCATCATCCAAAAATGGAAAGAGTATGGCACAACTGCAAAACTACCAAGACATGGCCGTCCACCGAAACGGACAGGTCTGGTAAGGAGAGTATTCATCAGAGAAGCAGCCAAGAGGCCCATGGGTAAAATCTGGAGGAGCTGCAGAGATCCACAGCTCAGGAGGGAGAATATATCCACAGGATAACTATATAACTATTAGTTGTGCACTCCACAAATCTGGCCTTTATGGAAGAGTGACAAGAGGAATCCCATTGTTGAATGAAAGCCATAAGAAGTCCTGTTTGCAGTTTGTGAGAAGCCATGTGGGGGACACAGCAGACATGTGAAAGAAGGTGCTCTGGTCAGAAGAAACCAAAATTTAAATTTTTGACCTAAAAGCAAAACTTCCTTACTTCCTTCCTTATGCTTATTTCCCTTTGATAGATGGATAGATTTATTTTTACTTACTAAATGGCAGATTTACAAATGCTTGGCTTGCAGTTGCAGCACAGCCCCATTGATCTCAATGGGTGAGTTTTCCGGGCAGTGCCGCCTGTCCAACTCTGTAGTACAAGTTAAAGTTGCAGTGCCCACAAAGCAAAGCATCAAAACTGTGGCACGTGTATGCCCCTGTTAGGCTGCAATGTTAGAATTCTGCAAACAAAATGTGACTCAGCTGCCTATTTTTACTGCCCTCTGGCCACCAGTGTAAAAGAGCCCTACGAGAAATATATATTTTTGTGTATTTTGCATCAGGACTTTGTAAAAAAAAAAAAAAAAAAAAGGCCCGTGCGATGAAATACTTAGGGAAATAAAGTGAAAATTACATTATCCAAAATGGAGAATGTTGTTGAAATCAAAATGCTCCCACATCAATGTCAAAAATGTTATTTAAAAATAGTTGTAGGTGTGAGCTTTATATAAAGAAAAACATCAATCACTGGGAAATAAACATGTCATTGCTCTTGGTTCACTTTGGTTCTAGATGGGAATTCACCATTATACTAATGCATAGACATAACTACTTGTTGTCATGGGTACTAAAATCACCCTTCACTGGAGTAAAAGAACCATATAAAGCTGCCAGAGTTATAAATTGAGTTCAGCAAATTGAAAGTGTTTGTGAATTGTGTAAAGTGATGATGAAGAGCCTTTAAAAACCACAATGAATAGATTTCAGCAAAGTAGGAAACAGTAGCCAGAAAATCCATGTATTAAAGGCATGGATTAAAAGTGTTCACAGACTGTCTAAATTACCACCCCCCTCTGCTGGCCTAGAGCTTGCCTCCTACTTTCTGAGTCAACAAGAGACATATAAGATATAATGCCACATTGCAATGAAAAAATCCTTCTTCCTTCTAATCAAAATAAAGCACACACTAACTCAGGTCATAAAAGCATTATGGGATTTAAAGCGGAGCTCCACCCTAAAGTGGAACTTCCGCACATCGGAACCCTCCCCCCCTCCTGTGTCACAATTGACACCTTTCAGGGGGAGGGGGGTGCAGATACCTGACTAAGACAGGTATTTGCACCCACTTCCGGGAGTCCTCTCTGCGGGAAATCTGCGGGAAGCACGTCACTTCCCGCAGATTCCCCGCTGTGTTCTGGGAGACACTCGGCTCCCAGAACACAGGGGACCATTCAGAACGGCGCAGCGCGACTCGCACATGCGCCGTAGGGAACCGGGCATGAAGCCGCAAGGCTTAATTTCCTGGTTCCCTTACCGAGGATGGCGGTGGGGGCAACAGAGTGACGAGCGATTGCTCGTCCTCTGCTGCGGACGTCGCTGGACTCCAGGACAGGTAAGTGTCCATATATTAAAAGTCAGAAGCTGCTGTATTTGCAGCTGCTGGCTTTTAATATATTTTTTTCCGCGGCGCCTCCGCTTTAAATTAAAAGTTGGATAAATATCTTTAAAATCACATAGATTTTGGGACAGATTAGGAAGAGGGCTAACAACCCATCTGAATTGGCTTTCAAAGTAACTAGACATGTGCTGACATGACCTAAAAAATATATGTGTGTGAAGAACAGAGGTCAAAAAAAATACTTGACTAGATATGAAAAAGCTTGTATCCTCATTAATTTATATATGGTAATTGAATAAAAATTAAGTCCAGGAAACAATAAACAATTTAAATAGTGCATTGTACATCAATTACCTTACTCCTCAGACTTAATTCTAATCCATCCTGCAGTGTAATGGATCAAAGTCAAAGATTCCGCTATGAGACAAGCTAATTTCCTGCACTGGAGACCAGGCATTTTCCCCTAGCCATTATCTTCTGGGGCACTGGCCCCCCTCACTCCCCCCTCATCTTTTCCTACTTCTGGAGCCTATGATAGAGGACATAGTTGCTAGACTTGTGCACAACGGAAAAATTTGTTCCGTTTCGGTTCGTTTCTTTCCGGTCCTGTTGATTCGTAATCATTCGTAATTTTGCTAGACGGGATTTTTCGTGTTCGGACTCATTCGTATTTTTGCAAGCGACATTTTTCGTTGAATTTTTTGTTGCTTTATAATTCGTACTTTCGGTAGAGTACGTTGTTTTTCGTTGATTCTGGACACAACTCCTACTTTCGTAACTTTTTTTGGGTTCGTACTTTCGGTAGAGTACGTTGTTTTTCGTTGATTCTGGACACAACTCCTACTTTCGTAACTTTTTTTGGGTTCGTTGATTCGTAATTTTCCGTGTCTCTCTCACAACGACGCTGCCTATTATGCCTAATGTGCTTCGAATGGATTTGTACTTTTCTAAATACATAGCGGTTATTTGTAACGATTCGAAATCTCGTATTTTACTTTCGTTTTTAACATGCGGCTATAGGCTCCGCCCCTGTACACCATTTTGAGAGGGTTCAGCACGGTGAGGGAGAAGCAGAGAGCAGAGCAGAGTGAGTGTTATTGTGCTTCGAATGGATTCGAAATCTCGTATTTTACTTTCGTTTTTTACATGCGGCTATAGCCTCCGCCCCTGTACACCATTTTGAGAGGGAGTTCAGCACGGTGTGGGAGAAGCAGAGAGCAGAGCAGAGTGAGTGTTATTGTGCTTCGTATGGATTCGTACATTCGTAACTTTTTCATAACGAATTATGCCGAAGACATTCGGGCATTCGCTATTTGCGGTATAATTTATTTCGGATTCGGTCTTATTCGTAATTGCTTTGTTCGGAAATTCTAATGCTTCCGAATGTCCGAAAGTTGCTAAATTCGGACGAATTTCAATTCGTTACGAAATGAATTGCACAAGCCTAATAGTTGCTAGAAGTGTCACCTCCACCAGCAGGAGGTGTCCACATGATGCAGACAATTAAGTGAACAACCCAAGAAGGACCCCAGGAAGTACACAGAAAAAAGAGAGAAGGTTTGTACCAAGACTTCAGGTAAGTAAATTGGGCATTTGGATAGTCATGTTTTTATAACAGCAGTTATAGTGAAAGGGGGAGAACGGGTAGATGGAGGTGGGGGTTGCTATTATCCTGAAGTTTGGCTTTAAACTGTAATGTTTCCTAATGGCTCCCAAAAGAAATAGACGCAACAAGCCATAGGAACAGTGGCATGTTAAAGAAATTTTGTCTGCTACACCTCATTTTATATCCAGTGGTAATAGGCCTTAATTTACCAGTGGAAGAAGCTGCCACAACAGATCTAAAAGCTACAGAAAAATGCACTTTTAGCAAAAAGCCTAAGCTTAAAGTGTTACTAAACCCAGGACCCTGCATTCATTATATCTGGTCTCCCACACTAAACAGAACATGGAAATGCAATAATTTTAGTAAATATAAACTGCTAAATACCCTTTCTCATCAGCAGTTTAAAGCAGTCTTCTGACTTCTATCAGTGCCTAGTTAAAGTTTGTAGGAGGCGTTTTTATTCTGCACTGACTGTCCTATCAGGATCCAGGACCCCTGAACCTCTGTCTGCACAGTGCTGATTGGCCCTGTGCTGATCACATGCACTCTCCAAAGAAAAAAAAGCTCTCTAGCAATACACACCAAACTGAGTATGTGCAGCCAGACTCCAGTAACTCTGTCTTATCCGGACCTGTTTTAGAGTCAGTGGAAGAAGAGGAGGATCTGTGAATACAAGATCAAACAGCCTTTTTACACAATGTAGAGGATTAACCCCTTAGCTTTCACAGTGAGTATAACGAGCATGCATTACAGCATATACAGACTGATTTTACTGTTGTGGGTTTAGTAACACTTTAACTTCATATATATTGACCAGTGGCAAAACAGTTTAATGTGCAGAACAAGTAGAGAAGAATCTCAGCCACCGCATGCAATACAAGCCCAGCATGTAACAGCTGATAACAACCTCAGCCTAAATCCATCCAGGCCACTCCCCCAGGTATGTTTTGCCCAACCCACGGGCTTAGTCATGGGGGTTGCACTCTCAGTGGAACACACCGAATGGGGGACATAAATGATGGAGCGTAGACCCTAAAGTCGGTTCAGGTTCACAAAACAGTTTAATAGTATAGTCTGTGAGATTCTTATTTTGCAGTGCCACACTGCGTTTTCTTAAACTTTTCAAGTATAACTAAAGGCAATGTTTTTTTTTGATTTTAATAGAGATGAGAGGGTTTAAAACAACTGTCATTTTTTTAACTTTCAATTTTTCCTTTATTAGAGATAGCATATGACAACAAACAAAAGGTTGAGAAGGCATGTCATAATAGTCTAGTACAGTGATAGGACATTTCCCGAAGTACATAACATTTGATAGGTATATTAAAGGTGGTGCGATTGAGTGAATAAAGCAATCATTATTCTATATAGAGTGATTTATTTGTGACTGGAGCAGATCAGGGGATTCATAGCAGAAATCCATCTACTACAGCATGGATAGCTGCTGAGAGATAGGCTCTGATTTAATCCTGGAGGTGTACTGGATAGTGTAAAATGTGTGTATAAATATTAAAGCTTTGTACAATCAACAAAAAGGATGCAGCTTAAACTAACAATATATCAGGTTGTAAAAATGTATAGCTGAGGCCATCAAGAAGTGATCATATTTTGAGAAAGGAAAGATATTGGAGACATCCCCAGTTTTTTTTTTTAATTTAGTGAGCTGAAACTGGGTATTTCTCAAAGGTAAATTCCAGGAGGTAGTGTTGACTGAGAATCTGTAGGGTATCTGCGAACAAAGAAGAGAGTGCACTTTTCCATTTTCTAGCAATAGTAAGTCTTGCCGCAATGAGGATGTGCATCAAGATTGCACGATATTGGGGAGGCCAGTTTTCTATGTCAGCTCCCAATAAAGCCAATTGCGGGGAGAGAGCTAGGTGGGTATCAGTAATTGCTGGTATGAAAAGTTTCCCTGTCTGGTTTTTATTGATATCTGCATCCCTGAGAGATTTACACTCTAACTGTCCTGATAACAAATGTCACAGAACATGAAACAGAAGGCACAAAATGTGTGAGTTGTCTGCAGAACAGGAATAAAGGGGGAATTTATCAATGAAGATATATGTTTCAGTGACTACTGTCTAATAGGGCTAAGATTTAAGTTCAGGTCAGTGCAGATTTGGGCTCAAACTTTGACAAACAGGCAAACTAGATGACCAGTGTCGCCTGTTCATCCCTACTACAAATATTTGGTTGCTGCAGACCAGAAGTCTTTTATTTAGAGGTGATATTGATACTACCACTAAATAACAGCATCCCGCTCCTTGGCGGCTAGGACGCTAGCGGCTGCCTGTATTCTAATAATCAAGGATGCTGTGTGGGCCAGTGACCTGTATCCTAGCGACCAGTGGTGCTGTGTGCTCTCTCTACAGGGGCTTTACTTTTGGGGAGCTGCTGATGAATGAATATGAGGTGAACAGGTGGGGGGAGGGAGAGGTGCTATTGGCACAAATTATGAGGGGGCTAATCACTTCATCTTGACCATTCACACAAAAGTCCGGTAAACTTTTGACTGCCAATAACGCGGTGACGTAAAAGACTACGACGAGCCGAGAAAATTAAAGTAGGGGGAACGCAATAGCTTCCCCTACCTATGGGAATAGGGACAAATCAATAGGGTACTGCACTGTATTTTACATTTAAAAAATAAAATACAGTTATTATTGGTCACTTACCTGTCAGCTGACATTTAACTTCTAGAAGATTCTACAGTTGGTCAGGTGATTTAACGAACCTTTAGGAAAAAAGAAGAGGTTATAAAAGAAATCAGACCAACGGTTTTTAGCAGAACAACGGCTGCAGCAGAAGAAAAGGCATCCCTCCCCTTGTCACGGTCCTTCCCCATTTTTTTAATATCCTTTCTGTTAAAAGGGATAGTAGTTTGTTGTTATAAGTTGGTTGGTTCGAGCTTTTAAAGCTGAACCATTGGTATGTTAATTTATGTAAGGTTAGAAAATATTATATCGTCAAAAATAAACATTGTTTTTTTATTGGTTATGTATCATCATACCAGTAATAAAGGGGCCGGGGGCCAATCATACCACAGTTTAAGATTATTTGTTTTATTATATTTAATATATTTAAAGTTTAAGAAAAAATAGTCCCATGACATTCTATGCTTACGCGAATGCGTCAAATTGTTTACGAGCATTCACTTTTTTTTCCCCTCGGGGAAGCATACACACGACGGTTTTCACGATGGGAAAAAGAGGAAAATAGAGAACAAGTTCTCTTTTTTTTCCCGCAGTTTTCTCATCTGGAAAACTGCCATGAAACATACACACGGCCGTTTTTCCTGGCGAAAAGCTGTCATGGCAGTTTTCCTGCCGGGAAAAACGGTTGTGTATACGAGGCATCAGTCTTGGCTCTCTGTCTATAGACTGTTTGCAGAAAAGCATAGGTAATAAAAAAGTTACATTTTTCAAATTATCTTTTGTACTGTGGACTGATAGTTGCAGTCATTGCATGATGTTGTTGTAGCTTGATATTGTTTACTGTAATTGACAGTGTATATTGTGCTATAATGTTATAATATGATGTGCTGTTGTGGGTTGATGTAATGTGTTATAGTATTATGCTATAACGTACTATGGTGCTTTATATATTGTGTAAGCCTTTCACCATCAAACCCTACAAATGGCCTTTTTTTTTGCACCTCTCACAGTAATCCACCATGCTGTAAAATGGGCCTCTCACCCCAATTTCCTCTGGTGGGCACCCTTTACCCAGTCTAATCCTGCATGCATACCCTGGTTTTTATTTTGCTTCTGGCCCATCCATCGCTATTCACAATCAATGGAAGGAGACTGGAGGAGGCAGAGAATACACAGAAGAAAGATCTCACAATGTCACTGCACACTTCTAAGTCCATATGAATTATGATTGGTGGACCTGGAGCTGTGTGTGGGGAGTGGGATCTGAGTTACCGGAGATGAGCAGGCACGTGCATCAAAGGGGAAGTTTATCATCTTCAGACTGTCTGTTCAGAAAGAATTAGAAAAATAGCAGCTATTCAGATCAATTTATAACTATCAAAAGAAAAGGTGCACATGAGTAGAGCAGTATACAGAAAAGTTGAAAACACCTCAGCACTCCATCCAGCTAGGCACTATTGTTATCTACAAATTGCCATGGTCCTGTCCAGCATATTGAAGTCATCCATATTTCACAGTACCCAGTCTAATAGCAGAACCCAATTAACTTGTTCCATCATCTAGACCAGGGATATGCAATTAGCGGACCTCCAGCTGTTGCAGAACTACAAGTCTCATGAGGCATAGCAAGACTCTGACAGTCACAAGCATGACAAACAGAGGCAGAGGCATGATAGGGCTTTTAGTTTTGCAACAGCGGGAGGGCCGCTAATTGAATATCCCTGATCTAGACTAAAACAATGGATTTTTTGTATACATTTGCAAACATTTGTGAAACCACACTGGTGTGTCAAGGAACCTCTGCGGAGGGTGGTCCTCTACTCTAAAACTTTCATGTTTAAATAAATTTCAGATTGAGCTACTGAACTCTGTAAACCACATGCTTTTTTAGCAGGAAGTAAGGATAAACTGGAAAGCTTTTACGAAGGGTACCTTAAGCTCTTTCTTCTAGCAAATAATGAGGTTAATATGTAATATTTCATATGTAAAGCAATATTTATAATTCATTTTGCAAATATTTCATGAGAGCATTTAAGCCCCCCTGTGATCAATAGTACAATCTGCAGCGTTTTCAGCTCCTTGCACAGACAGAAGTGATACATGCACCTTGAGGATGTAAAGATGAATGTGTGCAAATCCCTGAAGTATCCCTGATAGGTAGCAGGAAGTCCTTCTCTCTAGATATTAAACTGGATATGTGATGCTTGTTAGCGGTAACACATACCAGATATTCACTCAACACTGAATAATTTCCACTGATATTTTCAACCCAAAAATTATTTATACATATTTGTTAACTGGCATCTTACTATGATAAACAATTCAGTCAGCCACATGTTGTCAGTGTGTATTATACTTGGCTGAGTAAAATTAATTTATGGCCATGAAAAGCAGTCTAGATGCATTCATAGTTTTCCATAAAAATAGAGATTTATTATTAACATAATTT
The DNA here is from genome assembly GCA_029206835.1 of Rana muscosa. Lineage (NCBI taxonomy): Eukaryota > Metazoa > Chordata > Amphibia > Anura > Ranidae > Rana > Rana muscosa. Next base: position 133,143,416 of record CM055120.1, read on the forward strand.
ATGGCTTAGGATTTTTTGGCTTTGATGTACATTCTGAAAGAAAGAAGACTTTCACTTGAGTTCCACTGCATGATCTAACCAGAGCCAGACTATGCACTGTGCAGGGAAAACATAAATATAGCATGTCTTGAAGCTTGGTTATAGTTTTTAGTTTATGCCATATTTTGACCAGTCTTTTTTCATTTTTTTTTTTGCAGCAAATACAATTTATGTTATTTTCAGAAAATTATAATGCACACTTCATCTATGGCTGTATTGCAACTTTTACAATTGTTATATAGTATTTTCGGTAGGAAACGTCTCCTTTTTTTATGTAACTATTTGTGGCTAAGTCTGAAACACACTACTATTTCCCATGGGAATGCTAAGAGGTAACATCCTAATTTACAGAGCTATAAGATCAGCGTGTGGGATTTCAAGCTTTTGGGGGTCAGACCCCGAAATGTGTCAGTCTTTGGAAGTTTGGAATTTTGGTATCTGATAGTGACATAAGGTAATCTGACACTTTGGCTTTATTGTCCCCATGAGGGCGAAGACCATCTCCTGTTGTAGGACAGTCAGGGTGTGGCACAAGGGGGTCATCTTTTAAGCAGAGACACAGATAAATAGATATTTTCTGAAACTGCTCTTGACTCGAGTAGGGCTTAGAGGGCGAAGTGATATTGAACATCAAAACCAAACACATTAACCACTTGCCCTGCGGAAGGTTTACCCCCCTTCATGACCAGGCAATTTTTTGTGATACGGCACCGCGTTAATTTAACTAACAATTGCATGGTCGTTCGCCACTGTACCCAAACAAATTTTATGTCACTTTTGTCCCACAAATAGAGCTTTTTTTTGGTGGTATTTGATCATCTCTGCAATTTTTTTTTTTCGTGCTATAAACAAAAAAAGAGCGACAATTTTGAAGAAAGAACAATATTTTTTACTTTCTGCTATAAAACATATCCAATAAAAAATAAAAAATAAATCAAATTTCTTCATAAATTTAGGCCAATATATATTCTGCTACAAATTTTCGGTACAAAAATGCTTAGCAGAGACACAGGATCCATGCCTTCTGTACTGACAGAATGTTGATCTGCCTTGTTTACATAGGCAGACCACCATTCTGCCTGTGTACTAAAGCATTGGCGGGTATCGGTGGACATCAAGTCTGCCATACTTGACAATCACCTCCCGCTGTGTATAATTTCAGCGGTAGCAGGCCGGCGGTGGGTGCGTGCGTGCCCCAGACCTGGATGTACAGGATCACTACTAGGTACTTGATCCTGTGCAGCAGGGCCAATTTGCTGCCGTATATATACAGTATACAGTAGGGGTGTTAAATTTAATCACAGCATCGATGCATCGTGATTCGGCTGCCTGTGATTCAGCATCGATGCTGCGACCGCTAAAAAACGATTATTTAGGGATGACCTCATCTATCTGAGTGCCGCGCTATGCCCCGCCCCGCCGAACGGAGGGGAAAGTGCTGTGCCCTGCCTCAGTCTCCACACTGAGCCATGGGCATTAGCCGCGCCCTCTTTTCCTGCCTGAGGTCATCCCCAGCCAGTGTTTGCTGGAGCCTGTGTGAGGTGTGACGTGGCTGGTCAGGTGACCGTAGCTCCTGCAACCCAGAAGTTGAGCCGCGAGAGGTTTCCTCGGCTCTCCCTGGCCAACTGCAGCGGTGCCGGTTGGGGCGGGCCACACCTGGGTGAAGAGGCACCGCTAAACCCGCATGCCTCCCTACACTCGCTCGTGTCTGTGGGGACTGAAGCCACCGGCGCCTTCTCCTCCTCTCTGTTTACATCCAGTGAGGAGGAGAAGCCCGAGGAACACGCATGCCGTGCTGTTCTGAGGTCTGTACCGTAAACTTTATGTAGATGGACATGTGCGGGGGGGTGCCTATGCTGATGGGGGGTCTGCACCAAGTGGGATGTCTATACTGCGGTGGTCTGCAGCACTAAATGGGGGGTGTCTATAATGCGGGGGTCTATACTAAGGGGGTGTGTATAATGCGGGGGTCTGTACTAAGGAGGGTATCTATCCGCAGTCTCTGCCCATCACCTGTACTATGTCTGCAGTCTCTGCCCATCTCCTGTACTATGTCCGCAGTCTCTGACCATAGGCGTGCGCAAGGGGTGTGCCAGGTGTGCCTGGGCACACCCTAATCCTGGGGTTGGCAACCCCTCAATGGTGGGCAGGTGACAGGTAAACTGCAATCCTTCCTTGCCAACCCTCAGAACCTGGAAAGGAAAAGCGGCAAGGGTGGAATTTAGTGGAACCGATCTGTATTTTCCTCCTGCAGCAGCTGAAAGTAGGCTTCTCCTCCTCTCCCTCTCATCGACATTCAACTGCTACAGGAGGAAAATACAGAGAATCGGTATGAATATATGCCACCCCCCCACCCCTCTTGTCCCTTTTCCTCTTCTTTCTGTTGCCCAGGCCCCCCTGTGTGCTCCCTGGCTCCCCCTTCCTCCAATTGTTTCAGGATGGAGAGTGGGGAAGAGTCCGGTAAATATGTCAAACACATATGTGTTGAAACTTTTGAGTGCACACCCTAATAGCTTTTGGGTGCACACCCTAATGCAATAGGCTGCACACACATATGTCTCTGACCATCTCTTGTATCATGTCTGCACTCTCTGATCATCTCCTGTAGTATGTCGGCAGTCTCTGCCCATCTCTTGTACTATGTCTGGCAGTCTCTGACCATCTCTTGTATCATGTCTGCACTCTCTGATCATCTCCTGTAGTATGTCGGCAGTCTCTGATCATCTCCTGTACTATGTCTGGCAGACTCTGACCATCTCCTGTAGTATTTTGGGGGAGAGCCTGGAGCTCCTTTTAAGTTGTTGTCTGCTATGTTTAGACTTTGCTACATGCAGGAAGTGTTGTCTTTTTTTTTTTTTTAAGAACAGATAGAATTAAAAAAATTGAGTTCTCCTGACTACTTGAATTTTTTTTGATGAAAATCATGCGCACTTGCGCTGTAATCGTGATGCATTGTGATGCATCGCGGAATCAAATCGAATCGTTGACGTGATAATCGTAATCAAATCGAATCGTGAGGCCAGTGAAGATGCGCACCTCTAGTATACAGTCGGCAATCTGTTAAACATTGTAAATAATAGAATGTGACACAAATTATTTTTATTGGAGTATTATGGCACACCTGCGTAGTGCGGGGAAACAGACCCGGTGACGCTGGACGTAGCCGCCTTGGCGCGTCTGGACGTGTCCTGGTTGGGGAGCTCATTTAATGGGCTTTGCCCTTGGATGAGCAGCGTGGATCTCGTCCTGGCCATGTACACCTAGGATTTCTCCTGTGGTGAGGCGGTGATCAACTGGACGCCCTTGCTGTGCATTGGGGACCGTCACAGGTGTCTCCTTTTTGGTCTATGCACTACCCTGCATTCTTGGTCACAGATATGGATACCTCCATGGATGACCGTATACTGGTTGCCTTACCAGAACCACTGGACATTACACCTCTTGTGGCCCCTTGTGTACCTGCACCTAGGGTCTTTCCATCTGTCCATTCACCTGCACACCATTGGGAATTCCCTTTCTACATGGCGCTGGCTGTTTATATACCCACAGACGTAACTACTGTGGTAAGTTTTACCCCCAATTACACCCCAAGGGTTCCCTCCCCTCTCTTTTCTTTCCCCCCCCCCCTTCCCCCTTTATCCCCCTTTTTTCTCCTTCCGCCCCCCCTCCCCCCTCTTTTCCCTCCTCCCTTCCTCCCCTTTCCCCCTTTCCCCCCTCTTTTTCTTCCCTTCCCCCTCTTTTCCTGTCCCCCCACCTGCTCCTTCTCCACCCTCCCCCTTTCCTCCCCCTTCCCCCCCTCTTCTCCTTCCCATTATCCTCCCCCACCCTCCCTTCCTTTCCTTACCCTTCCTATCTCCTTCTCTCCCTTGTGATTCCCTCCCCTTCTCAAACCCCCCCCTTCCCCACCACCTAACAACCCCCCCCTCCCCCCACTTTTCTTCCTTTTTACCCTTCCTTTTTCCCCCTCCCTCTTCCCTCTTCCGCCTGCACTCTTCCTCCTTATACCCCCTCCCCCCACCTCAGTATGGGTTACTTATTGGGTCTTTCAATAAATTAATTATACGCCTTATACCTAGAGATCGACGCACCATCCCCCTTGTCCGCCGCAGGGGGCACTACATGGGCGGCCCATTCCCACGCCTGTTTTATTACTCATCGGGTAAGCTCTTAATTTTTCTTATGCATTATTTACATTATTGCTGAATTGTATTATATATCTTTTTATACTATTTATTGTATAGATTGGCTCTCCTGAAGAAGCGGTACTCCCGCGAAACTAGTAGAGACTTCAACCAATCCTTGATGTGCATTACTGTCCATTTTTGTACAATTTTTATCTGTAATAAAAATCTTTTATTCAAACAATGTTTATCATGTGTATTAGTACCGAGATAGTCAATAAATTATTCGGGTGGGTTGTTCAAGGTTTAGCCTCAGCAACTATCCTCTTGCCCCCACCCCTCCCCCTTTTGTTTTTCTACTATTAATTGGATGATGGTACGTTGTTATGTTTTCATTATGACTTTGTATCTGAGGCTGCACTCCCATTTTGTTCTTAATTATAGGGTGGATAACACACCCGTTTCTCTCTTCTGAGTGCCTCTAATGTTTAACCCCTTATATTCATTTTTTACCTGATTGATTACTGGGTGTTATAGTATATACATTGCCCTCTCAACCTTTGGACTATGGACACTTTCGGCACTGACCAGGCAGGCCTTATGATTGTTATGTATTTAACTGATCTTATTAACTAATTGTTTGTATTATCCAGTTTAACATGTGATGTGGTCGTGAATTATGTGTACCAACAATAGATTAATTTCTCCCTTAGAGTAGGGTTTATTCAGCTCAAATCCATTCACCTCTACTAAAGGTTTATTTATACACGGACTGGACATAATCCAGCCGTTAAGGAACTACTTGGTGTTCCACACCTCTTATCCCGTCATGGCTGTTATGTCCATTCCATATTTTCCCCTTCTCTTCCTGGAGTATCTATTTTGGATTACACATGATAGGTGACCCCTCCTCTACATTCTATGGTTTTAACCTGGCTACCCAGCCTTATCTAGATACTACCTTCAACTCCTAATATACTGGGGCACCTTGCATTATTCATATTTAGCACCCTTTCACCTCAAATATGGGGACGGATAGTACCCACACTTCACATTCACATCCTCTTCATTTGCTTTACCTACTGCAATTTTAAACAATTGCAGTTTTTTATTATTATGGGTTCAACCATACCCTAGCACTGATTCAGGGATATATGGGATGCCGCAATAGGCTGGCTCCCTGATGCCCTGTCTTTCACTTCATAATTATTTTTATTTATCACTATCATTATTTTTATTTATTTTTATCTATTTATCTCCAATTCTTCTATTCATTATTTATTTAAGTGTTTATCTTTTATTTATAATTTTTATCCTTGTCACTCCTTATTCCCATTTTCACTTCAGACTGGTGATATCTTAAACTCATCACTAGCCCATGCTTTTTTGATGCCCCGTTTGTTAGTCTGTCCTCTTCCGTAGGTCCTCTTGCTGTCCTTCAGCTGTTTAGGGCACTGTTTTATGTCACCCGAATACAGTAATCACCCTTGGGATTACACTCCCACTATTTCCACAACTGTTATCATTATGTGTTATTATCGTTTATTTTTCCCGTGTATATAGCACCCCTTGAGTAAATGTCGCGGCATTTGGCTGCCTGTCCCTCCCACATGTGGCGGACTTGTGTTTCCCCTGGCGGGGATGTCCCTCTGGTCCATCCCCTCTTGCTCTTCCCTGGCTCGGGGCATCCCGCCCCCTGGCTTGGCTTCAGCGCACATGAGCAGTATCGCACATCGCGCACCTGCGTAGTGCGGGGAAACAGACCCGGTGACGCTGGACGTAGCCGCCTTGGCGCGTCTGGACGTGTCCTGGTTGGGGAGCTCATTTAATGGGCTTTGCCCTTGGATGAGCAGCGTGGATCTCGTCCTGGCCATGTACACCTAGGATTTCTCCTGTGGTGAGGCGGTGATCAACTGGACGCCCTTGCTGTGCATTGGGGACCGTCACAGGTGTCTCCTTTTTGGTCTATGCACTACCCTGCATTCTTGGTCACAGATATGGATACCTCCATGGATGACCGTATACTGGTTGCCTTACCAGAACCACTGGACATTACACCTCTTGTGGCCCCTTGTGTACCTGCACCTAGGGTCTTTCCATCTGTCCATTCACCTGCACACCATTGGGAATTCCATTTCTACATGGCGCTGGCTGTTTATATACCGACAGACGTAACTACTGTGGTAAGTTTTACCCCCCAATTACACCCCAAGGGTTCCCTCCCCTCTCTTTTCTTCCCCCCCCCTTCCCCCTTTATCCCCCTTTTTTCCCCTTCCGCCCCCCTCCCCCTCTTTTCCCTCCTCCCTTCCTCCCCTTTCCCCCTTCCCCCTCCTCTTTTTCTTCCCTTCCCCCTCTTTTCCTGTCCCCCCCACCTGCTCCTTCTCCACCCTCCCCCTTTCTTCCCCCTCCCCACCCCTCTTCTCCTTCCCATTATCCTCCCCCACCCTCCCTTCCTTTCCTTACCCTTCCTATCTCCTTCTCTCCCTTGTGATTCTCTCCCCTTCCCAAACCCCCCCCCTTCCCCACCACCTAACAACCCCCCCACACACTTTTCTTCCTTTTTTACCCTTCCTTTCTCCCCCTCCCTCTTCCCTCTTCCGCCTGCACTCTTCCTCCTTATACCCCCTCCCCCCACCTCAGTATGGGTTACTTATTGGGTCTTTCAATAAATTAATTATACGCCTTATACCTAGAGATCGACACACCATCCCCCTTGTCCGCCGCAGGGGGCACTACATGGGCGGCCCATTCCCACGCCTGTTTTAATACTCATCGGGTAAGCTCTTAATTTTTCTTATGCATTATTTACATTATTGCTGAATTGTATTATATATCTTTTTATACTATTTATTGTATAGATTGGCTCTCCTGAAGAAGCGGTACTCCCGCAAAACTAGTAGAGACTTCAACCAATCCTTGATGTGCATTACTGTCCATTTTTGTACAATTTTTATCTGTAATAAAAATCTTTTATTCAAACAATGTTTATCATGTGTATTAGTACCGAGATAGTCAATAAATTATTCGGGTGGGTTGTTCAAGGTTTAGCCTCAGCAACTATCCTCTTGCCCCCACCCCCACCCCTCCCCCTTTTGTTTTTCTACTATTAATTGGATGATGGTACGTAGTTATGTTTTCATTATGACTTTGTATCTGAGGCTGCACTCCCATTTTGTTCTTAATTATAGGGTGGATAACACACCCGTTTCTCTCTTCTGAGTGCCTCTAATGTTTAACCCCTTATATTCATTTTTTACCTGATTGATTACTGGGTGTTATAGTATATACATTGCCCTCTCAACCTTTGGACTATGGACACTTTCGGCACTGACCAGACAGGCCTTATGATTGTTATGTATTTAACTGATCTTATTAACTAATTGTTTATATTATCCAGTTTAACATGTGATGTGGTCGTGAATTATGTGTACCAACAATAGATTAATTTCTCCCTTAGAGTAGGGTTTATTCAGCTCAAATCCATTCACCTCTACTAAAGGTTTATTTATACACGGACTGGACATAATCCAGCCGTTAAGGAACTACTTGGTGTTCCACACCTCTTATCCCGTCATGGCTGTTATGTCCATTCCATATTTTCCCCTTCTCTTCCTGGAGTATCTATTTTGGATTACACATGGTAGGCGACCCCTCCTCTACATTCTATGGTTTTAACCTGGCTACCCAGCCTTATCTAGATACTACCTTCAACTCCTAATATACTGGGGCACCTTGCATTATTCATATTTAGCACCCTTTCACCTCAAATATGGGGACGGATAGTACCCACACTTCACATTCACATCCTCTTCATTTGCTTTACCTACTGCAATTTTAAACAATTGCAGTTTTTTATTATTATGGGTTCAACCATACCCTAGCACTGATTCAGGGATATATGGGATGCCGCAATAGGCTGGCTCCCTGATGCCCTGTCTTTCACTTCATAATTATTTTTATTTATCACTATCATTATTTTTATTTATTTTTATCTGTTTATCTCCAATTCTTTTATTCATTATTTATTTAAGTGTTTATCTTTTATTTATAATTTTTATCCTTGTCACTCCTTATTCCCATTTTCACTTCAGACTGGTGATACCTTAAACTCATCACTAGCCCATGCTTTTTTGATGCCCCGTTTGTTAGTCTGTCCTCTTCCGTAGGTCCTCTTGCTGTCCTTCAGCTGTTTAGGGCACTGTTTTATGTCACCCGAATACAGTAATCACCCTTGGGATTACACTCCCACTATTTCCACAACTGTTATCATTATGTGTTATTATCGTTTCTTTTTCCCGTGTATATAGCACCCCTTGAGTAAATGGCGCGGCATTTGGCTGCCTGTCCCTCCCACATGTGGCAGACTTGTGTTTCCCCTGGCGGGGATGTCCCTCTGGTCCATCCCCTCTTGCTCTTCCCTGGCTCGGGGCATCCCGACCCCTGGCTTGGCTTCAGCGCACATGCGCAGTACCGCACATCGCGCACCTGCGTAGTGCGGGGAAACAGACCCGGTGACGCTGGACGTAGCCGCCTTGGCGCGTCTGGACGTGTCCTGGTTGGGGAGCTCATTTAATGGGCTTTGCCCTTGGATGAGCAGCGTGGATCTCGTCCTGGCCATGTACACTTAGGATTTCTCCTGTGGTGAGGCGGTGATCAACTGGACGCCCTTGCTGTGCATTGGGGACCATCACAGGTGTCTCCTTTTTGGTCTATGCACTACCCTGCATTCTTGGTCACAGATATGGATACCTCCATGGATGACCGTATACTGGTTGCCTTACCAGAACCACTGGACATTACACCTCTTGTGGCCCCTTGTGTACCTGCACCTAGGGTCTTTCCATCTGTCCATTCACCTGCACACCATTGGGAATTCCCTTTCTACATGGCGCTGGCTGTTTATATACCGACAGACGTAACTACTGTGGTAAGTTTTACCCCCCAATTACACCCCAAGGGTTCCCTCCCCTCTCTTTTCTTCCCCCCCTTCCCCCTTTATCCCCCTTTTTTCCCCTTCCGCCCCCCTCCCCCCTCTTTTCCCTCCTCCCTTCCTCCCCTTTCCCCCTTCCCCCTCCTCTTTTTCTTCCCTTCCCCCTCTTTTCCTGTCCCCCCACCTGCTCCTTCTCCACCCTCCCCCTTTCTTCCCCCTCCCCACCCCTCTTCTCCTTCCCATTATCCTCCCCCACCCTCCCTTCCTTTCCTTACCCTTCCTATCTCCTTCTCTCCCTTGTGATTCTCTCCCCTTCCCAAACCCCCCCCCCCTTCCCCACCACCTAACAACCCCCCCCCACACACTTTTCTTCCTTTTTTACCCTTCCTTTCTCCCCCTCCCTCTTCCCTCTTCCGCCTGCACTCTTCCTCCTTATACCCCCTCCCCCCACCTCAGTATGGGTTACTTATTGGGTCTTTCAATAAATTAATTATACGCCTTATACCTAGAGATCGACACACCATCCCCCTTGTCCGCCGCAGGGGGCACTACATGGGCGGCCCATTCCCACGCCTGTTTTAATACTCATCGGGTAAGCTCTTAATTTTTCTTATGCATTATTTACATTATTGCTGAATTGTATTATATATCTTTTTATACTATTTATTGTATAGATTGGCTCTCCTGAAGAAGCGGTACTCCCGCAAAACTAGTAGAGACTTCAACCAATCCTTGATGTGCATTACTGTCCATTTTTGTACAATTTTTATCTGTAATAAAAATCTTTTATTCAAACAATGTTTATCATGTGTATTAGTACCGAGATAGTCAATAAATTATTCGGGTGGGTTGTTCAAGGTTTAGCCTCAGCAACTATCCTCTTGCCCCCACCCCCACCCCTCCCCCTTTTGTTTTTCTACTATTAATTGGATGATGGTACGTAGTTATGTTTTCATTATGACTTTGTATCTGAGGCTGCACTCCCATTTTGTTCTTAATTATAGGGTGGATAACACACCCGTTTCTCTCTTCTGAGTGCCTCTAATGTTTAACCCCTTATATTCATTTTTTACCTGATTGATTACTGGGTGTTATAGTATATACATTGCCCTCTCAACCTTTGGACTATGGACACTTTCGGCACTGACCAGACAGGCCTTATGATTGTTATGTATTTAACTGATCTTATTAACTAATTGTTTATATTATCCAGTTTAACATGTGATGTGGTCGTGAATTATGTGTACCAACAATAGATTAATTTCTCCCTTAGAGTAGGGTTTATTCAGCTCAAATCCATTCACCTCTACTAAAGGTTTATTTATACACGGACTGGACATAATCCAGCCGTTAAGGAACTACTTGGTGTTCCACACCTCTTATCCCGTCATGGCTGTTATGTCCATTCCATATTTTCCCCTTCTCTTCCTGGAGTATCTATTTTGGATTACACATGGTAGGCGACCCCTCCTCTACATTCTATGGTTTTAACCTGGCTACCCAGCCTTATCTAGATACTACCTTCAACTCCTAATATACTGGGGCACCTTGCATTATTCATATTTAGCACCCTTTCACCTCAAATATGGGGACGGATAGTACCCACACTTCACATTCACATCCTCTTCATTTGCTTTACCTACTGCAATTTTAAACAATTGCAGTTTTTTATTATTATGGGTTCAACCATACCCTAGCACTGATTCAGGGATATATGGGATGCCGCAATAGGCTGGCTCCCTGATGCCCTGTCTTTCACTTCATAATTATTTTTATTTATCACTATCATTATTTTTATTTATTTTTATCTGTTTATCTCCAATTCTTTTATTCATTATTTATTTAAGTGTTTATCTTTTATTTATAATTTTTATCCTTGTCACTCCTTATTCCCATTTTCACTTCAGACTGGTGATACCTTAAACTCATCACTAGCCCATGCTTTTTTGATGCCCCGTTTGTTAGTCTGTCCTCTTCCGTAGGTCCTCTTGCTGTCCTTCAGCTGTTTAGGGCACTGTTTTATGTCACCCGAATACAGTAATCACCCTTGGGATTACACTCCCACTATTTCCACAACTGTTATCATTATGTGTTATTATCGTTTCTTTTTCCCGTGTATATAGCACCCCTTGAGTAAATGGCGCGGCATTTGGCTGCCTGTCCCTCCCACATGTGGCAGACTTGTGTTTCCCCTGGCGGGGATGTCCCTCTGGTCCATCCCCTCTTGCTCTTCCCTGGCTCGGGGCATCCCGACCCCTGGCTTGGCTTCAGCGCACATGCGCAGTACCGCACATCGCGCACCTGCGTAGTGCGGGGAAACAGACCCGGTGACGCTGGACGTAGCCGCCTTGGCGCGTCTGGACGTGTCCTGGTTGGGGAGCTCATTTAATGGGCTTTGCCCTTGGATGAGCAGCGTGGATCTCGTCCTGGCCATGTACACTTAGGATTTCTCCTGTGGTGAGGCGGTGATCAACTGGACGCCCTTGCTGTGCATTGGGGACCATCACAGGTGTCTCCTTTTTGGTCTATGCACTACCCTGCATTCTTGGTCACAGATATGGATACCTCCATGGATGACCGTATACTGGTTGCCTTACCAGAACCACTGGACATTACACCTCTTGTGGCCCCTTGTGTACCTGCACCTAGGGTCTTTCCATCTGTCCATTCACCTGCACACCATTGGGAATTCCCTTTCTACATGGCGCTGGCTGTTTATATACCCACAGACGTAACTACTGTGGTAAGTTTTACCCCCCAATTACACCCCAAGGGTTCCCTCCCCTCTCTTTTCTTTCCCCCCCCTTCCCCCTTTATCCCCCTTTTTTCCGCTTCTGCCCCCCCCTCCCCCCCTCTTTTCCCTCCTCCCTTCCTCCCCTTTCCCCCTTCCCCCCCTCTTTTTCTTCCCTTCCCCCTCTTTTCCTGTCCCCCCCCACCTGCTCCTTCTCCACCCTCCCCCTTTCTTCCCCCTCCCCACCCCTCTTCTCCTTCCCATTATCCTCCCCCACCCTCCCTTCCTTTCCTTACCCTTCCTATCTCCTTCTCTCCCTTGTGATTCTCTCCCCTTCCCAAACCCCCCCCCCTTCCCCATCACCTAACAACCCCCCCTCCCCCCCCTTTTCTTCCTTTTTTACCCTTCCTTTCTCCCCCTCCCTCTTCCCTCTCCCGCCTGCACTCTTCCTCCTTATACCCCCTCCCCCCACCTCAGTATGGGTTACTTATTGGGTCTTTCAATAAATTAATTATACGCCTTATACCTAGAGATCGACGCACCATCCCCCTTGTCCGCCGCAGGGGGCACTACATGGGCGGCCCATTCCCACGCCTGTTTTATTACTCATCGGGTAAGCTCTTAATTTTTCTTATGCATTATTTACATTATTGCTGAATTGTATTATATATCTTTTTATACTATTTATTGTATAGATTGGCTCTCCTGAAGAAGCGGTACTCCCGCAAAACTAGTAGAGACTTCAACCAATCCTTTATGTGCATTACTGTCCATTTTTGTACAATTTTTATCTGTAATAAAAATCTTTTATTCAAACAATGTTTATCATGTGTATTAGTACCGAGATAGTCCATAAATTATTCGGGTGGGTTGTTCAAGGTTTAGCCTCAGCAACTATCCTCTTGCCCCCACCCCTCCCCCTTTTGTTTTTCATACCAGTTAATAGAAATATTTTTAAAACAAAACAGGATTTCAATGGTTAGAGTATCGTGGGACTTTCTAAACTACTGTATATTGATATGTTTAAGTCATTTTCTGAATAAATAACATTTAAATTTTATATTTGCAAAAGCAACGCTTCTGTTTGAAAAACTGAAGGATGAAAACCAAATACAATAATACAAAAATAAACAATAGAAAATAAAAAAATCTGAAAAATCAGGAATGGAAAATAAAAGCTGAAAAAATTTGAAATGAACAATAAAAAATGAAAACTGAAAAATTAGAATAATAATCAATGTATGAAAATCAAGATGTTGTGGTACTGGACCATGTGGACCATGGTCCATGTGGAAATATGTGATCAGGAGATGATGGGTGGTCCTGGAAAATGATGATAATAACAATAATAGTAATAATAAGTATTAGTAATAATAAAGACAATAATAATAATGGTAACTATTACTGTACTATAACCAAATCTAGAATAAAAAGTGAGTAGTTTAACATTATAGAGGTATAAAACCCTAGAGGGGTAGTATAAGAAAACATGTACAATAGTTGAATCTAAGGAATATTATATTACTTTATTAAAAATGGTTCAATGGTGGTGATAATGGTCACCACACTAAGGAATATAAAAAGGTTGTTAATTTGATAGATCATAATGGTAGTCTTAGTTACCATGGAAATTAATAATAATAATAAAATGCATAAAATAAATTCATAATGGCATATGAACTAAGCATCCACCCTATCACAGGAACCACCAGGAATAGGGAGGGGTGTACAGTTAAAAATGGATGGAAAGGGTCATGTATGGGAATGGAAAGTAGAAAATGAGAATAACAAATGAGAAAGAAAGTACAACAGTTTTGGGAGGGTAAAGGAGGGATATAGTTAAACGGGGGACCCTCAAATATTTACCTCCCCCACAATAAGGGATGTGCTCATCAAATAGAATATGAATGTGGGGGAAAGGTAATAACAAGAAACATATACACAAAATTCCTGTTAGCGCTGCAAACTTTCAGTCTTAAACGTGAATATATGCGACCTGGAACAGGTCAAGAAGACTAATAACCAGTGCAGCTGCCAAGCATTGGAAAAATGGATAACAGGATACAAAAAACACAAAAAGCAGCGCTCAATGGAATTAGTATTAAAACTTTATAGTAGGGTTGTCCCGATACCGATACTAGTATCGGTATCGGGACCGATACCAAGCATTTGCGCGAGTACTTGTACTCGCGCAAATGCTCCCGATGCCCAGTCCGATACTTATTTTTTTTCCAGAGCGGACGCAGAGAGGGGGTGGAGAGCGGGGGGCGGAGAGCAGGGCGGAGAGCATGGCGGGGGCGGAGACCAGGGCAGAGAGCGGGACGGAGAGTGCGGCGGGGGGCGGAGAGTGGGGCGGGGGGGTGGAGACCAAGGCGGAGAGCGGGACGGAGAGTGCGGCGGGGGCGGAGAGTGCGGCGGGGGGCGGAGACCAGGGCGGAGAGCGAGTCCCTCACCTGCAGTTGAAACTGGTAAGCTGGCAGGGGTGCAGGGCGCAGCCGCATCAGGATCGGTGACCGGTGATGTCGCATTCGGTCGCCGTCAGCGGCTGAACGTCCCCACACCCATCTTGGTACACCCTGCACTTGACTGCAGTAAGCAGCAGACATCTTGTTACACCCAGCCCGAGCTATATGGGCTGGGTGTAACAAGATGTCTGCTGCTGCTTACTTCAGCCGAGTGCAGGGTGTACCAAGATGGGCGTTGCAGCAGTTTTTTTTATTTTAAATCCTGTGTCATTTTTTTTTCCCGCAGCATTTCAGTGCCAGCCACCTATCAGTACCCACAAGTGCTACCTATCAGTGCAATCAGTGCCATCTACCAGTGCCACCTATCAGGTGGCACTGGTAGATGGCACTGATTGCACTGATAGGTGGCACTTGGTGGCACTGATGTTGCACTTGTGGGCACTGATATGTGGCACTTGTGGGCACTGATATGTGGCACTTGGGCAGCACTTTAAAGGGGGGCAGCACAGAAAGAGGCTCCGCCGGCTTGCGCTACACTGTTAGTGTAGTGTCAGTCTTATGGGGCGGACTGGGCTGAGAGGTAAATTAGTCTAGCACCCCCATAAAGCGGCCGCACTGCTTCCGGTATGCGGGTGGCCAGCATTCCGCAACTGTGGGGGGGGGCGTGGCTTCTAATTTTGACTGTCCTATCATGCTGGACCACAAACCTTCCTCACTGTGCTATATGTTTTCTGATGCACCATTGGAATGGTTATATCTTCTTATTCCTCTACATAAAATTATCAGAAATTTGTTGCCTATAGTTCTACTTTAAGCACACTTTTTTTTTTTTCATTTTGGATAGAGTAAGGGAGGGTCATAGCCCCTGTCAGTTTATTTTTTACCATCCCTGACCCAATACAGAGATTTCCTTTCACTTCCTGCCCCATAGCTAAACAGGAAGTGAGAGGAAATCTATGCAAATTAAGGGAATTCATTGCCCCCCCCCCCAGGCCCTCAGAACTAGTATCCCCACTCGAAAATATCAGGGCGAGTATTAAACAGCAAAGGGTGTGGCCTTGACAGAAAGGGGTGGGTCATATTTAAATTAGAGAGTGCACGAGTTTAGTCAGATCTAGGGCAGCACAAAACCTAAATACACTACTGTATACACACATCAGCTTCCACAGACACACACAAAGTGGACTTGGAACGTTTTTTTCCCTGCACTATCATAACTTCAGCCCTGCACTCCTGTGAGGGTTAATTGTCAGCAGCCATAAATAGTTCTCTTTGTCTGGTGTTCTCCATCGGCTGAGGAAGGAGGCGTGACTAGCCTCTGAATCACGTTCCATTTGGTCTGTTCTACTCTGTGTTTAACATGTGCCATTTGACTCCCTACAGCATGTGGTTCAAGTGTCCTCTCTCCCGTCTCCACAAGGACCAGTCCATGATCTCGTGTGGGATCCTTTGCACAGCCCACCTGTCTACAGTAAGCCATCTATGGCCATCCTGTGAGTTGAACCTGTTATTGTGTTTTTTATATATTGTCACGTACCTGGTGGGTAGAGCCTGGTTTATGCAAAGGAAGGCCTCTCTTACACCTCTGACTCGGGGCCCCGGTACAGGTGGCGCAGGAGTGCAGAGTTGCATGAGTGTTAGTAGATGTGCTGGCTGCTGGGCTGCTGGTTGAGTAGTAGGCCAGATGGCAGTGGTTGTCCCGAGGGCAGGAACAGGCTGGTACTTGCGTTTAGCTGAAGAGCAGGTCCCAGTGGCAGATGGACAAGTGCTAGTAACTTGGTAGCTCTGAATGGACTGGAACAGAAGCAGAGTCAGACAAGCCGGGTCATGCAGAGAGTGATCAGATCAGGTACAGATGTGGAGACAGGAGAATGGTCAAAGAACGGGGTCAATGCAGGTGGAGAGCAGGAATAGCCAGGAACAAGCTAGGTCAGTATTTCAAGAGCAGATGCAGGTAACCGGGAACAAGACAATCACAGAATGCTGCAGCACTGATCCTGGGTACCACTGATCCAGCTTAATTAGCCCATTTGGTACCGTTATCTGTCATGGGATGCGTCACGTACATTTGTGCGCGCATGCGCATATTCGTTCACATTCCGGCGCATATTGGTGCATCTGCATGTGCGCAGATGCATGCGCATGTTAGCACGCACTAACGCGCCTTTTCTTCGGGGGTTCAGGAAACAGGAATTTGTCTGCGAGCATTATTCTGTCTTCTGACAGAGCCTTACCAACAGTGCTGGGACAAGGCCATTTGGTGCCCAGGGCGAAGATGGCAAACTGCGCCCCCCCCCCCTGTTTTTAAGAAAGAATCAATGTCATTTCAAAACAAGAATATGTGAGGAGGGGATATGACAGTGGAAGTATATACAGGAGAGGAATGCGGAGGGAATGACTGCATGCAGGAGGGAAGTGCAGATGGTATGAAAGCAGTTGTGGGGGGGGGGGTGTCTTTTAGTTGGGGAGATATTTATTTTAGGCCACTTTCACATTGAGGTGCTGGCCACTTTAGTGGTAAAGCGTCGCTAGTTTTAACTGCACTTTTTGGCCACTAGCGGGGCACTTTTAACCCCCGCTAGTGTCCGGAAAAGGGTTAAAAGCGCCGCTCCTGAAGCGCTTTGCAGGTGCTTAGGCTGTGCTGGCTATTGATTTCAATGGCAGGAGCATTTTGGGAGCGGTGTATTCACCGCTCCTAAACCACCCCAAAAATGCTGCTTGCAGGACTTTTTTCCTGTCCTACAAACGCACTGTCCCAGTGTGAGAGCACTCCGGCTTTCACACTGGGGCTGCAGAAGAGGCAGTTTACAGGCGCATTTCAGGCTCTATTTTTAGCGCAAAACACCTGTAAAATGCCTCTGCGTGAAAGTGGTCTAAGTGGCAGTGTCTGAGGGGTGAATAAAGAATGCATTAAGACTGTTCTGGCTCTCGCTGGTAATCATGCTGGAAGCGTAAATGCAAACATTTCTGTACTGAGAATGTGCGCCCTTTACGGTAAAGGGCGCACATTCTCAGTAAAGAAATGTTTGCATTTATATATGCATACAGCCAGCGGAAAGTGGCTATGGACTATTATTTCATGTGTAGCGGGGTCTTCAAAGTTAGTGGGATACACCTGGGGGTAGAGAGACCCAGGTGTGTAATTATGTCAGGGTTCAGACCCCTTTTTCTTATTCGTGGAGGATTGGGTGGTGTAATATTCTCTTTGACCAGTGGGTGTCAGTATACCTACTGGCTCGAGGTAGAATCACTACCAGAGGGCTACCCTTCTTTGTCCCTTCCTGGAGATGGTACGGCCGGGGCGGGGAACCCGCCGTGGTGTCGATGGGAGGATATAAAAGGGGGAGACGCCCTCGCCAGGGGAGCTGTCCGGAGGGAGGAGGTCGTGTCTTCACGCACCCAGGCACCTTAGGCCTGGGTGCGGGCGGTTCAAGGTTCCGGCCTAGGCGCCCAAGGCCTGGCCGGAACGAAGATGGAGTCCATCCCGGGCACTTTCAGCCTGGGGTGAGGTACTATTAAGGAGGCCTGGGACCCAGTGACTCCGGCTGGGTCCCGCGAGGGTGGAGTTGCTCCAGGGCGCCCCTTGCGAGGGGACCCGCATCTGAGGTGAGGAGGCTGGGGAGGTCACCCGTCCGAAGACCCGGTGCAGTGTCAACCCGGTGACGGATGGGCCTTCGGTAACTCCCTTGGAGGACATCTTCCCCTGATATGGGCTACAGCGCAGCGGAGGAGCTTTCATCAAGATTCCTGCAACCCCTGGTCATAGCACAGGGAGTGTAGGGACTAGGAACCTGTACAGTGCCTCGACCTGCTTCCCCATCGTATCATGCCGTTGCATTTGACTGTATGTGGAGATACGCAATAAACCTGAGTTTGGACTTTGATGGGTGTATGGACTCTGTTGATGGGAACAAAGGGAGATTCCGGCACGGAAGGACTGACCCTCATAACCAGCGCACATTTGGCCCGAGAAAAAAATATTAATACTGGCCTTCACCTCACCCACAGCCATGGGGAGGACATGGGCCGTGGCGCACCTCACTCTGTCGCTCGACATACCCCTAGCAAAAGAGGTCGGGGTGAGGTCGCTACACGTGGGGGCTCGTGAGTCCGGGATGAAATGTGTGTTGACCCTGAGGTTTGGAACGGCTGTGTTTGGACTTTGCTGCCCGGAGGAGGTCCGAGCAGGTCGGCCATGTGATTGGCCAAAGTGCATCCCTGTGCTCGAAGTCGTGGAAATTTCCCTAAAAAACCGGGAGAGGCCCATGCAGAAAGAGCGGGAAGAGGGAGGAGTCCAGCCGTGTGACGAACTACATGTGGGGACTTTTGCTGCACTGCGCCACGAGGCACCCCATGACTGCGCAATTCGTGGGAGGAGACTGAAGGAAGCCTGCGAAAACGTGCAAGTCGTGGGAGGAGTCTGGCCACGTGTGGACAGACACGTGGAGACTCCGGCGCGAGGTCAGCGTGTGATGGAGCAGCAAGTGGTCGGAGCGAACTCAGGCTCCCCGTGGATGCCGGTACCTTATCCTTTCAAGATGACTGCATTTGCTGCACCCATTACAGACACGGGGATAAGGCTCAGGCCCCGAGGACAGTTGGCTCTGTATTCATGCAGAGACACGGAGGCCCTCGGTGTGATCTGTCCCGGATGCTCGGGACTGGTGGTCCAACTAAAGCCATTCGGGCGATGCGAAGCATGCAAGGAGTTTCTTTTTGAGGTTGAACCACACACGGAAAGGCCCCGGGCCCTACGCCTCAACTGCATCACAGGAACCGCCACTCTGGAGGGAGAGATCAAAGCCTTTGCGGAGTTTTCCGTGCGCGCTGACCAGGGCGAAGTGACTGCCCAACCAGAGACTGAGAGAGAAAAATCCGAGGACACTGCTTCGGTCACTACAGACTCCCTGCTCCCACCTCCGAAGAGGAAAGTCGGCCTGGTACAGGCATCCTATGGTCGTGGTCGAGCTTCACCCCGCCGCTTGCCTGGCCTGGATGGCGCCGGTAGAGAAGAGAGTCCCGGACATCCCAGTTCTTCAGAAGGTCCAGGTGAGCCAGGGGCTGGGACTGTGGTGTTGGTTGGAGGTGTCGGGGGTCCACAGTCGGTGGAGCCCGCAAGGGAGGGTAGCCTTCCGTCTACTAGAGACTACCTTCCCGCCGAGATGTATGACACCTCCGACTTAGAGTCATTGTCAGACTGTGGGGATGACGGAGAGATAGACGAACTGTTTCACCGGAAGGGCTGGGACAGACGTCCACTACCTGTGCTGAGTAAACCGCAGGATTCCCCCATGTCCATAGAAGACAGTACGCTCCGGGCGAAGGCCCCGGAGTTCTCGAGGAAATCTAGTCCTCCGACCAACTTCCCGCATTCAACTACATCACCCGCTCTGATTTTGGGGATGCAGCGTGCTTCGTTGCGGGCACCAAAGACAAAGAAACCCGAGATGGTGAAGGTACCTCGGCACCCGGAGGCCATCGTACAGCCAGGAGAAGGTGAGCGAGATGTGATGCCACCTCTAGCCAGGTTGCAGAGACTTTTCTACCAGAGAGTCGCCCGTGAATATGGGTGGGAGTACCCCTACTTGCCTCGGGACTTATTGTATGAAGTCGAGGTCCTGCGACCAAGGTGGTATGATGAGTTTGTATGGGAAAAACTTAAAGTACCCCATGCCAGGCGATACCTGTCCTGTTCGCCGCCTGTGTCTAAAAAGTTCAAGGACTGCAGAGCTGATTGGAGACTTGGGCGCCATATTCATGCCGATAAGGTGCTCATCTGCCGGAAAGAAGGAGAGGATGTCGAGTATTCGGTGGAAGTGTTTGACGGGCACCTGAAGCCCCTGTTTCTGCCGGATCCAAGGTTCTATTTATAGGAGAAGTGAGCTCCTATCTTGTTGCTGTTGAAACTTTCTGGAAGAGACATTCCCAGACGCCTAGAACTGTGCCCTACTTTTGTTTTGATTTGGGCTTTTCTTTTACTCACTGGAGATTTGGGAGCTGTTTTTTTTTTTCTCCCTTTTCTTCATGTGCCAAAGGCAGAGACTTTTGGGGTAGAGTTAGAGTAGGAGAGCAGGAAGAATGAAGATCTCACCAAGTGTCATTACCGCAGCGCTGTCACCAGGTGGCAGTGTTGTGCAACGAATGTTTGAAAATGTTACACATGCATTACGTACTTATTGGAGTGAGTGGGTCTCTCGGCTGACGGACCCACTCATGCCAAGTTAACACAGAGTGTTAGGATGTGTTTTTTTTGTTTGTTTCCCTTCTGCAGGAGATTCGTCGGTCAAGACTACTGAGTATGGGGTGGTTCTTAGACAGTGACGGGAGGGATTGTATATGTGTACATGACAGATGTTTTATACAAAAGTTTTAATGTTCTAAGGTTTCCCTGTCTGTTGAGCAGGTCTTGGCACATACAGTATCCAAAATTTGAGGGATAGCCTCTGGGGCCCACTTCATGTCACCACTCCTTGGGAGACATGGGTGTGCACCTGACGCTGGGGACCAGCGTCAAATCACCAGGGGGAGTGTGTAGCGGGGTCTTCAAAGTTAGTGGGATACACCTGGGGGTAGAGAGACCCAGGTGTGTAATTATGTCAGGGTTCAGACCCCTTTTTCTTATTTGTGGAGGATTGGGTGGTGTAATATTCTCTTTGACCAGTGGGTGTCAGTATACCTACTGGCTCGAGGTAGAATCACTACCAGAGGGCTACCCTTCTTTGTCCCTTCCTGGAGATGGTACGGCCGGGGCGGGGAACCCGCCGTGGTGTCGATGGGAGGATATAAAAGGGGGAGACGCCCTCGCCAGGGGAGCTGTCCGGAGGGAGGAGGTCGTGTCTTCACGCACCCAGGCACCTTAGGCCTGGGTGCGGGCGGTTCAAGGTTCCGGCCTAGGCGCCCAAGGCCTGGCCGGAACGAAGATGGAGTCCATCCCGGGCACCTTCAGCCTGGGGTGAGGTACTATTAAGGAGGCCTGGGACCCAGTGACTCCGGCTGGGTCCCGCGAGGGTGGAGTTGCTCCAGGGCGCCCCTTGCGAGGGGACCCGCATCTGAGGTGAGGAGGCTGGGGAGGTCACCCGTCCGAAGACCCGGTGCAGTGTCAACCCGGTGACGGATGGGCCTTCAGTAACTCCCTTGGAGGACATCTTCCCCTGATATGGGCTACAGCGCAGCGGAGGAGCTTTCATCAAGATTCCTGCAACCCCTGGTCATAGCACAGGGAGTGTAGGGACTAGGAACCTGTACAGTGCCTCGACCTGCTTCCCCATCGTATCATGCCGTTGCATTTGACTGTATGTGGAGATACGCAATAAACCTGAGTTTGGACTTTGATGGGTGTATGGACTCTGTTGATGGGAACAAAGGGAGATTCCGGCACGGAAGGACTGACCCTCATAACCAGCGCACATTTGGCCCGAGAAAAAAAGATTAATACTGGCCTTCACCTCACCCACAGCCATGGGGAGGACATGGGCCGTGGCGCACCTCACTCTGTCGCTCGACATACCCCTAGCAAAAGAGGTCGGGGTGAGGTCGCTACACATTTATAGAGTGTTTTGGATTGTACTGATTTTGGATAACACAGGGTTAAATAGGATGGTCATAAATTAAGTTCACATTAACTGGACAGAGCAATTGGGGGTTGTTTATATAGAGAGGGCTGCATGTCAGTTTGGGAAATGTCTGTCAGCTCTGGGGGGTTTCTGCTGGCTCTAATCTCCATCCCCCCCCCCGTCTTTTCCAGTTCTCCTTGTCACCTAGGAGTAGGACCCTTCACTGCAAAACAAACCCTCCTAGCAGAAACTTTGCAGCTTATCTCCCCAGACCTCCCCCAAAACAGCTCAGCTCACCTTCCTGCAGTGTGCTCTGCCTCCAGTCCCGATTCTCCCAGTTTCCACATCTTCTAGCTTCCAGCTAGAGCCAGGCTCCTCTAGGTCACAGCGCTGACACAGCTCCCTGCGCTCCTCTGAGTCCTCCCACCTCGCCTCCGGCTGTGAGTGACGTCACGCCGCTGGCAGGGACTACGAGACTCCTCCGTAGGGGGAGTAAACAGTTAAGCTGACAGGGAAGGGAGGTGACGGATGCAGGAGCGCACTCGGCACACACAATTTGTTCAGTGCCGCAGCGCTGGCTATGATGACACAGGTGTACTTGTGCACACTGGCGGCCGTGGCAGAACTTCACCTGCAGGCTGCGCCCCCCCCCCCCTCCTATAGCAAATGGTACCGCCCAGGGCACTTGACCCTTCCGCCCCTGCCTTGTACCGGCCCTGCTTACCAACATACAGTATATACTCATTAAACTGTGTTTCACTATTGGTCGCCTGCCTCCTCTCTCTCCCTCCCTTCTTCTGTTTCAGTATGGGTTCCCTGACCCCAGTTCAGGCTGCCCAATTTCTAATGGAGACCACAGACATTTTTTATAAAAAATTTTATAAATTTTTGATCTTTCACTTTTATGCAGACGAAGTATATAAGATAAACTTTTGTACAGTGCCTTGAAAAAGTATTCACACCCCTTGAAATTTTCCACATTTTGTCATGTTACAACCAAACAACCACAAAATGTAAATGTATTTTATTGGGATTTTATGTGATAGACCAACACAAAGTGACACATAATGCTGAAGTGGAAGGAAAATGATAAATGGTTTTCCAAATTTTTAACAAATGAATATCTGAAAAGTGTGGCGTGCATTTGTATTAAGCCCCCCTGAGTCAATACTTTGTAGAACCCCCTTTCGCTACAATTACAGCTGCAAGTCTTTTTGGGGATGTCTCTACCAGCTTTGCACATCTAGAAAGTGAAAGTTTTTCCCATTCTTCTTTGCAAAAAAGCTCAAGCTCTGTCAGATTGGATGGCGTGTGTCTGTGAACAGCAATTTTCAAGTCTTACCACAGATTCAACATGATGCTGCCACCACCATGTTTCACGTTGGGGATGGTGTGTTCAGAGTGATGTGCAGTGTTAGTTTTCCACCACACACAGCGTTTTGCTTTTAGGCCAAAAAGTAAAATTTTGGTCTTATCTGACCAGAGCACCTTTTTCCACATGTTTGCTGTGTCCCCCACATGGCTTCTCAAAAACTGCAAACGTGATTTCTTATGGCCTTCTTTCAACAATGGCTTTCGTCTCGCCACTCTTCCATAAAGGCCAGATTTGTGGAGTGTACTATAATTGACCTGTAGACAGATTCTCCCACCTGAGCTGTGGATCTTTGCAGCTCCTCCAGAGTTACCATGGGCCTTTTAGCTGCTTCTTTAGTTAATACTCTTCTTGCACGGCCTGTAAGTTTAGGGGGACAGCCATGTCTTGGTAGGTTTGCAGTTGGGCCATACTCTTTCCATTTTCGGATGATGGCTTGAACATGAGATGTTCAAAGCTTGGGATTTTTTTTATAACCTAGCCCTGCTTTAAACTTCTCAACAACTTTATCCCTGATCTTTCTGGTGTGTTCCTTGGCTTTCATGATGCTGTTTGTTCACTAAGGTTCTCTAACAAACCGCTGAGGGCTTCATAGAACAGCTGTATTTATACTGAGATTAAATTACACACAGAGGAACTCTATTTACTAATTAGGTGACTTCTGAAGGCAATTGAATTGGTTCCACTAGATTTTAGTTAGGGGTAGCAGAGTAAAGAGGGCTGAATACAAATGCACGCCACACTTTTCAGATATTTATTTGTAAACAATTTTGAAACCCATTTATCATTTACCTTCCACTTCACAATTATGTGCCACTTTGTGTTTGTCTATCACATAAAATCCAAATAAAATACATTTAAGTTTTTGGTTATAACATGACAAAACATGGAAAATTTAAGGGGTATGAATACTTTTTCAAGGCACTGTAGATACAGTAGATGCATAATATCATCTTTACATTTTGGACATTTTACTTTACATTTTTTTGGACATTTTACGCTAGACAATCTAGGGCAGCACTGGGAATGTGTGTCTGGCTATTCACATAAGTACTACTTTTTTCTGCAAATAAATTACATTCAAGTGTTGGTTTCTTTATTTATAAAAAATGGTGGGGGTCCTATTCAAAATTGAGCCTAGTACAAGTAATTCAGTACTGCAAACATAGGCACTACACTGCATTTTGCAACTGCTTAGGGCAGAGATTTGCCTGTTTGGTATCATCCAAATGTAGCACCCTCTAGTGTGCTACTAGTATTAGTGCAGGCAAATTTTAGTTATGACTCGTGGTTAGCTTGTGAGTCAGAAATTGGGTCAGGGTTACTGCAGGTCAGGCTTGATGGCTACACAGAGGCAGGTCTCTGGTAACTTCCTCTGGATCTAGAAATTTGGAGAAACTTCTAGTAGTCAGTGGGCAGAGGCCAGGAGGGTCTGATCTGCATACTTGAGGGAACTTGGCCAATCCCCAAGCAGAATTTCCTGACTGGGTGGCTGAGTTAGCCCTAAAATATGATGGAGCTATGCCAGCTGGGGTCAGGCGGTGGAAGATGGAGTGCTGAGGAGGCTGTTGGTGGCCTACGAGGGGACCCCTGGGCCTGTGGGGGGGCACTGGGATTGGGCTGGCTTAGGAAGATCCTAGCAGCAGGGAGCAAAGAGGACGGAGTGAGTACATCAGCACACTCAGGGATTCACAAGGGTAGAGACTGCCACATGTAGAAAGTTTTCAGGAGGAAAGCGCTGTGCTTAACCCTTCCTATGCTTTGCTCTAGGAGATCTTGGTGGACAAGCAGGCAGGAGGACTGGTAGTATCTGCAGGCAGTAGAGTTGGGAGCAGTTCTAGAGAGGAGAGGGGATACTCCTGTATGCAGCTTACAGCATACTGTGCTATTTTCTAAAGGGGACTGAGAGTTCCTAGTCCTCAAGTGACTTTTGCTTTTGATCACTAATGACTGACAGTGTCCAGGAAAGAGGAAAGTTCAAGATTTTGTACATAGGAAGGAAGTTGTCCCTATACATTGTTCCAGTTAAGTTGGGCATCCCATAACCCCTTTGCCCCATCCAAGTTATTACCCCTAATAAAATAACAAAATCAAGCTCAGAGACTAAAGTCTTGTGTCCAGATGTGAGTGGAAAATCCTTGTTGGCTGGCTGTGCAGGAATAGTAGAGCCAGTTAGCAGCAGCCTCTGAGGGGGTAGTGCTACAGAAACATTAGATGGTTTTTACTAGAAATGTTATGGGGTTAGGTTCCAGGTGAGTTCAGCGAACATTATTGAAGTTTATATGCCTCTCTCCCTTATTGTCTTTTTTCTATGAGATAATATACTCATTCATTATACGTTATACTAATGTTGATTTCTTGATACAAAATGACTGGCAAAGCTCCTTTGCAAAATAAAGCCTAGTACAATTGATTTATTGCTATGCATTTAGAAACTACAATTTCTTAATATTATAAATGGATGGTGGCAGTTCTAAATGGGGCCTAGTACAAGTAATTCAGCAATGCGCATTTAGGTACCACACTAATATTGGGGCTTTTTATGCATATAAATTACAATCTAATGTCAATTTCTTGTATTTTAAATGGCTGCTGGGGGTTACCGGTATGTTCAAAATCAAGCAAAGTACAAATGAATAATTCTGCGCATTTAGGAACTACAATATTTTGGGAGCTTTTGTCTGCGAATAATTACACTCTAACATTAATTTCTTGATTTTAAAATGGCTGGTGGAATCCTGTTTAAAATGGGGCCTTGTTCAAGTTTTTCAATGTGAACCAGAAAGAAAGTATAGGTGCCGCTAAGGCTCGTTAGAGGGTCCTCATATGATGCCAACTGCTGGGAGTTCTGGCCAGGAACGGAGCTAGTCTCAGCTCCAGACATCACCATGTAGCAATAAAAGTATCCCAGAAGCCGCAAATTGCTGCAAGTCCTCTGTTAAAGAAGTATGTGGCAGTCTCAGCCAGGGCTCCAACCAGGCCATGCTCCCAACGTGTTATTCATGGGGATCAATGATAAGTGTGGCTCATGGGATACTTTTCCTGCTACAAGTTCTTCAACGGGATACTTTTCTTCAATGTTGAATATTAATGCCGCATACACACGATCGGACATTCCGACAACAAAACCGTGGATTTTTTTCCGACGGATTTTCGCTCAAACTTGTCTTGCATACACACGGTCACACAAATGTTGTCGGAAATTCCAATCGCCAAGAACGCAGTGACGTACAACACTACAACGAGCCGAGAAAAATTAAGTTTAATGGTTCCGAGCATGCATCAAATTGATTCCGAGCATGCGTAGGATTTTTGTGCATCGGAATTGGATACACACGGTCGGAATTTCCAACAAGAACTTTTGTTGTCGGAAAAATTGAGAACCAGAAATTCCGACAGCAAATGTCCGATGGAGCCTACACACGGTCAGAATATCCGACCAAAAGCCCATATCGAACATTTGTTGTTGGAAATTCCAATTGCGTGTACGCGGCATTAGACAAATATTCTGATTTCTTGCTTTTAAAATGGCTAGTGGGGTATAAGATATTTAATACAGTGCATGTTGGTAGTACAACATTTTGTGTTTTCCCTGGAAATACATTTAATTCTAATGTAATTAAAAAAAAATGTAATGCCTATATTGTTTTGTTCAAAATAGGGCCTAGTACGTGATTCGATATTGCACACAATCTTGGATGTCATTTTTCGGCAAGTAATGTAAGCTCAACTCTTGATTTCTTTTTTTTCAAATGACTGGTGGTGGTCCTGCTCAAAATCATTCCTTGTGTAAGTACAGTGGGGCAAGTATTTAGTCAGCCACCAATTGTGCAAGTTCTTCCACTTAAAAAGATGAGAGAGGCCTGTAATTGTCATCATAGGTATACCTCAACTATGAGAGACAAAATGTGGAAACAAATCCAGACAATCACATTGTCTGATTTGGAAAGAATTTATTTGCAAATTATGGTGGAAAATAAGTATTTGGTCAATATCAAAAGTTCATCCCAATACTTTGTTATATATCCTTTGTTGGCAATGACAGAGGTCAAACGTTTTCTGTAAGTCATCACAAGGTTGTCACACACTGTTGCTGGTATGTTGGCCCATTCCTCCATGCAGATCTCCTCTAGAGCAGTGATGTTTTGGGGCTGTCGCTGGGCAACACAGACTTTCAACTCCCTCCAAAGGTTTTCTATGGGGTTGAGATCTGGAGACTGGCTAGGCCACTCCAGGACCTTGAAATGCTTCTTACAAAGCCAGTCCTTCATTGCCCGTGTGGTGTGTTTGGGATCATTGTCATGCTGAAAGACCCAGCCACGTTTCATCTTCAATGCCCTTGCTGATGGGAGGAGGTTTGCACTCAAAATCTCACGATACATGGCCCCATTCATTCTTTCATGTACATGGATCAGTCGTCCTTTTCCTTTGCAGAGAAACAGCCCCAAAGCATGATGTTGCCACCCCCATGCTTCACAGTAGGTATGGTGTTCTTTGGTTGCAACTCATCATTCTCTCTCAGGCCTCTCTCATATTTTTAAGTGGAGAACTTGCACAATTGGTGGCTGACTAAATACTTTTTTGCCCCACTGTAATTAAATACTGCACACATAGGGACTACATTATTTGGGGACTTTTTTTCTGTGGTCGCTGGGGGTTTTATTTAAAATTAAAAGTACAAGTGAATACATACTATGCACATAGTCACTGCAAAATTTTTGGGAGCTTTTGTCTATAACCTAATTTTATTTTAATGTTGATTTCTTGGTTTTAAAATGCATGGTGGGGTCCTATTCAAAATGGCGCATAGAACAAGTACGGTAATTTAATACTGTTTTACAATATTTTGGGGGCTTTTTTTAGTGAATACATTACAATCTAATGTTGATTTCTTGATAATAAAATGGCTGGTTGGGGTCCTGTTTAAAATGGGCCTAGTACAAGTGACTTAAAGCAGAACTTCACCCAAAAGGTACATTTCCTCTTGTTTGCACCCCCCCCCCCTCCACTGCCACATTTGAGACTTTTTTGGGGGGAGCGGGTCCCTTTTTTGACAGGTACCCACTCCCACTTTCGGGCAGATCGGCAAAGATGATCTGTGCAGTAGTTTGGCCCCCCCACAGCCTTCTGGGACACATCACAGGTCCCAGAAGACTGCAGGACCATTCACAAAGCGCAGCCTCACCTTACCTAAGATCCCAATGCCTGCACCAGAAGCCAATTGAAGAATTGGCTTGGGTGAGGATATCTCTGGATCCCCTGACAGGTAGAAGTCTTTGAAATAAAAGTCAGCAGCTACATTTTTTGTAGCTGATGACTTTTCTAAAAGAAAATTTGGGGGAGACTGGAGCTCCTCTTTAATACTACACCTGCAAGTATTACAACATTTCTGGGGCTTTTTTTTGTGAATACAATGCACTTGAATGTTTGATTAAGATTTGAAACTGACTAGTGGGGGTCCTGTTTAAAATGTGGTCTAAAAAAAATTATTACATACAGTGCATGGAGTCACTACAATATTTTTCTCTGCATTTTTATTTCAGTAAAATGCACTTTTTTTTTTTTTTTTATTATTATTATTAAACGCTGCCAGGTCTCTGTCCTGTTAAACATCAACCTAGTGATTGTGCTCAAACACTGTGTACATGACATTAGCATTCCACAGATACTGGAGGACTGGTATGGCCTTCCGGGCAAAAAAATGGAAAATGCTATCTCGGTACTTGCTACTATGGTACACTAAAGGCCATAAACTGTTGGAAGATGATCGATTCCACTAGCTGTAATGAGAGTAGCTGTAAAGTCAACAGTTTTGCTAAGCTGGAATTGGGATGGGCATTATTTTTGTTCTTCAGTTTAAACAGCTGCAGAAGAGAGACCTATCTGGTCAAATATGCTGCTGGAGATGCTAGAGAGAGGTTGGGAGACTTACAGTGATGTTGAAGCCTACACTTGGCCCTATTCAGTGTGGCCCCATGCTGACACTCTTGCTGCTCAATGTGTCATAAGATAATCCTCTTAGCAGGGCTGGGGGTTAGGAAGAAGCGGTAGCCACCCTGGGCTCTTCAAATGGTTGTAAATGGTTGTAAACCCTTTACAACCACTTTATGCTACGGGTAAGCCTATAATAAGGCTTACCTGTAGCTACCCAGGATATCTCCTAAACCTGCATGGTTTAGGAGATATCCCCTGTCCCCTGCATGTGCCGATGTCATTGGCACATGCGCACTAAATCAAACTTAAGCAATGGCACGTATGTGTACCGGTGGGTCCTGAGCGCATGCGCAGGAGTGACATCATCGTGGCTCCGGTCAATCACAGCGCCGGAGCCGCGATACCCGGAAGTAACCCCGGGTGCCGTGTCAGAGGAATCTTCAATGCAGCCGTGCCAGCCACCATCCTGCGAGCATGCGCGGCGGAACGGAGCTTTGGCGCATGCGTGGTGGAACGGCGCTTCGGTGCAAGAGTGTGCGCAGGCCGGGGGAATGGCGCACGCTCATGTGCGTTAGTGCGCCAATCGGAGCTCTGGCGGGCCTATATAAAGTGGCCTAGGTACTCTGACAGGTTGCTGGTTTGTTGTCAGCTTCCTGTTGTACCTGGTTTCCTGTTCCTTGCATCTGAACTTCTGTTTTAATCCGGATCGGCTTGACTACTCTGCTCTTCTCTCCTGGACCTGACCCTTGGCTTGTTTTACGGATCTCCCTTGCTGCCTGTGTTTGACCCTCGGCCTGTGACTCGGACCTGCTACTTGTCTCCAACCCCTGACCTCCTGCCTGCATCTCGGATCTGCTACTTGTCTCCAGACCTTGACCTGCTGCCTGCACCTCTCGGACTTGTTACTTGTCTTGTGCTAGACCCTCGGCTTGCACCTTCATTACCGGACCCCCAGCCTGCACTCGGACTTAGTCTTTTGCCTACTTGCTCCGACTTCTGTTGTGCTCTGGACTTGTGTCTTCAGCTAGATCCTGCAAAGAGCCCACACCCGTCTGGTGTTTGACCCTCGGCCTGCTCTCGGTCAGTTCAGCTCAATCAGATCTTCTAGCAAGACCTACCCACCTGCTGGTAGCCAGTGCCTCTTTGCGCCATCCTCTCCCTGTCTCACCTCCCGGGGGCGGAGTGCGTCAAGTCGCAAGGGTGAACCGCTCTCGGCATCTCGGCCTCGGTAAGTACACACGTGACATGCTGGGCCGGAGGGGGGTACGAGGACCACTGCGGGGGCTTCGATCTAAGGTATGTAATTCATAATGAGCTAGTATGCTATGCATACTAGCTCATTATGCCTTTGTCTTGCAGGGTTTATTTTTTGTTTGTTTACAAGGGTTTACAACCACTTTCAGCAGTGGGAAAGGGGTTTAAAAAGGACAGGATCTGCAACTTATGCTGCTGAACTAGTTCAGAGCTTATGGTTGGGGGATACACTATGGCCTTTTCATATTGGGTGCTCAAGGAACCCTGTCCTGACACTGACTGTGGGCCTTTTGACGCTGACTGGTATCAGTGAGGTGCTGCTCCCACCCAGATCTTGAAGCGCACGGCTACTGTCCTGGCCCTAAAAATGAATTTTATAGATTCTTCCCTATGATTTTATTGGGGTTCAGATTAAAGCTCGCAATTCTGGAAAGTGTGGACATCCTATTTCTACCAAGCCCATGCCTGAAGTCTGTATTTTTAATATTTTGGGAATCAGTGGGGACACTCCTTTTTTTGAAAAGTACAATATCTTACAGTTTTTAAATCTGCTACTCCCACCAGTCAATTAATGCATGTTATATAAAAAGAGTGTAAAATCCACGCTCTGTACAGATATAAAGGAAATTAGCAGCCACTTAATAAACTGTTATACCAGTCAGTGAATTATAAAGAAAGTTGTAAGCAGCTCAAAAACTAACAATAATACAAGTTAAAATAAAAAAACATATATTGCAATGAAAATCAACCAACTGTGCAATAAAGTGCAAAAAGTGACCATGTGTAAAAAAACTCAATCATACGAATGCATTACTATAAAAATCAATCCAAAATTAATAAATAGTCAATATGTACGGGGAATCAATCCATCATAACAGTGTTCCGTCTGAAGTGAGCAGGCAAGAAGATTCGTCACCAGCAGCACCCTTATACACAGGCCTCTTACCAAATATTCAGGACCATAAATTATAATGGTCAAACAGGCAAACAATGGGGAAATATCTGGGAGGAAAGCCATTAATGTATCACGGATCCCATGAAAAAACAAAGTGATTTAAGAAAGAAAAACTTCCATAGTGAAGCCCATCAAAGTGTATAAATTATTTATTTAAAAATGGCTACAATTACCTTAAAACAGAAATGAGCCAGCATTTGTTTTACCAAAATGGAGAGCAGCAGGCTGTCGGCTCATGCAATCCCGCTTGTGATTGGCTGGGCGTGCGCAATGTTGTCACTCGTTGGCCAATCGCTGACACGTTTCGTCATTAACAAGACGTCCTCAGAGGATGGGCCAAGTCAATTAATGCATGTTAAAAAAAAATCAATATCAAAAGTCACATCTGTAGACAATGTTTTTCCTTGTTATGATAATGAATCAGATGGGGGTGCTGCTGCTATATTAAAGCTGAGCAATAATTTAAAAGTTGAGAAATGTACACATGCAAGTCCACATACAGCTTAAAGGCATCTCCCAAGCATGTAATCTAAAGGATTGGAAAACCCTCTCTGAAGAATCGTAGTTTTTAAAAATAATTGTTTACATTGCTACATGTCTGCCAGTGCAATGCCTGGCTCCCAAAATTGGTTTTCCAGATTCATCCCACCACTGACTTTAATTTTTTTTAGTTTAAAGTTTGTAATTCCTTCAGTATCCATATTTCCTCTTCCTTAAACATAACCATGTATAAAGTCTAGTCATATGTTTTTATATTGTTTATTACTTTATTTCTGTTGTACTTTTTTTCTCTGTCAATGAAAATGTAATAAAAATAAATTGAGTAAAACAAGTTTGTAATTCTTGAAATTTACAATGAGTTAGATGAATGCCACGCAAATCAAACCTAGGCCGATTCCCTCATATCTAATGTGCACAAAGTAATTCAGATTTTTTTTAAAAGGTTCTAAGTTTGCTGAGAAGTCAGATTGGCTTTCTGGAGTTTGCAGCTTGTGTATTAAAAGACATCTTGTGACAGTATACTGGTCTTTGGAATATGCTTAACTTGCTAAACAGGATAATATTTTCTTGGTAAATTTGACCAAATAAAACAAAAATCTATCTCCCTCTGGAAATATTATACTTTAGTGAATTAATCCCTAAATGTGCTGAGAGACGAAAAACAATAAATCTTGCACATCAGCTGACAGTTCTCCTCTGAAAGCCAATACTTTAGAGCCGTTTAACAATTCTTTCTTTACCTGTAGGTGTCTCTGTATTTCTGTTCTTATTAGCTATAACTCATTTTCTGGCACTACGTTGTGCTGTCTCTGAATAAAACCCTTATAACCCATGCTGAAAAGAGATTTCAGATTTGCAAAGGATAAAAGATGAAGATTCTTACCTGAGTCATATCACAAGACTGAAAAGTTGCAATGGCACGAGACAACATACAGTTGCTTAGCTAAACTCTTGGCTAAATAAATACTGTCTAAGTACAAGTGGCATGTATATTGTTAACTTAATCTTTGTGTCCTTTGTGTATTTCTTCCAGATCTGTTTAGGATTTCAACATGAAACAACTCCCTTACTTTACCTCTGTGGAGGAACCTCCTTTGATGAAGATCAGTCACTGCTATGCTCTCTCCCTGTGCAGGGTGAGTGGTCTTGTATCCATCCCTTCCAGTGGCGGCTGGTGCTCAAAATTTTTGGGGGGGCGCAAACAAACTGAAAAAAATATATATATATCAATTGCCGCCACTGTGCCCATTAAACGCAGCCACTGTGCCCAAACGCCACCAGTTTGCCCCCTGAAATGCAGCCAGTTTGTTTCCATATACAGCCAGTTTGTCCCCATATACAGCCAGTGTGCCCCCATATATATATAACCAGTGTGCCCCCATATATACAGCCAGTGTGCCCCCCATATACAGCCAGTTTGTCCCCATATACAGCCAGTGTGCCCCCATATATATATATATATATAACCAGTGTGCCCCCCATATACAGCCAGTGTGCCCCCATATACAGCCAGTGTGCCCCCATATTCAGCCAGTTTGTCCCCCATATACAGCCAGTTCCCCCCAAATGCAGCCAGTTTGTCCCCCATATAAAGCCAGTTCCCCCCAAATGCAGCCAGTTTGTCCCCCATATACAGCCAGTTCCCCCCATATTCAGCCAGTTCCCCCCATATTCAGCCAGTTTGTCCCCCATATTCAGCCAGTTTGTCCCCCATATACAGCCAGTTCCCCCCATATTCAGTCAGTTTGTCCCCCATATACAGCCAGTTCCCCCCATATTCAGCCAGTTTGTCCCCCATATACAGCCAGTTCCCCCCATATTCAGCCAGTGTGTCCCCCATATACAGCCAGTTCCCCCCATATTCAGCCAGTTTGTCCCCCATATACAGCCAGTTCCCCCCAAATGCAGCCAGGTTGTCCCCCATATACAGCCAGTTCCCCCCAAATGCAGCCAGTTTGTCCCCCATATACAGCCAGTTCCCCCCAAATGCAGCCAGTTTGTCCCCCATATACAGCCAGTTCCCCCCAAATGCAGCCAGTTTGTCCCCCATATACAGCCAGTTCCCCCCATATTCAGCCAGTTCCCCCCATATTCAGCCAGTTTGTCGCCCATATTCAGCCAGTTTGTCCCCCATATACAGCCAGTTCCCCCCATATTCAGCCAGTTTGTCCCCCATATACAGCCAGTTCCCCCCATATTCAGCCAGTTTGTCCCCCATATACAGCCAGTTCCCCCCATATTCAGCCAGTGTGTCCCCCATATACAGCCAGTTCCCCCCATATTCAGCCAGTTTGTCCCCCATATACAGCCAGTTCCCCCCAAATGCAGCCAGGTTGTCCCCCATATACAACCAGTTCCCCCCAAATGCAGCCAGTTTGTCCCCCATATACAGCCAGTTCCCCCCAAATGCAGCCAGTTTGTCCCCCATATACAGCCAGTTCCCCCCATATTCAGCCAGTTTGTCCCCCATATACAGCCAGATCCCTCCATATTCAGCCAGTTTGTCCCCCATATACAGCCAGTTCCCCCCAAATGCAGCCAGTTTGTCCCCCATATACAGCCAGTTCCCCCCCATATTCAGCCAGTTTGTCCCCCATATACAGCCAGTTCCCCCCAAATGCAGCCAGTTTGTCCCCCATATACAGCCAGTTCCCCCCAAATGCAGCCAGTGTGTCCCCCATATACAGTCAGTTCCCCCCAAATGCAGCCAGTGTGTCCCCCATATACAGCCAGTTCCCCCCAAATGCAGCCAGTGTGTCCCCCATATACAGCCAGTTCCCCCCATATTCAGCCAGTTTGTCCCCCATATACAGCCAGTTCCCCCCAAATGCAGCCAGTTTGTCCCCCATATACAGCCAGTTCCCCCCATATTCAGCCAGTTTGTCCCCCATATACAGCCAGTTCCCCCCATATTCAGCCAGTTTGTCTCCCATATACAGTCAGTTCCCCCCACATTCAGCCAGTTCCCCCCATATTCAGCCAGTTTGTCCCCATATACAGCCAGTTCCCCCCAAATGCAGCCTGTTCCCCCCAAATGCAGCCTGTCCCCCCCCAGCCCTGCACTTGCCTTCCTCGGTCCGCGCCGTCCTCGATGTGTTCTCCCGCCCTCGATGTCGCTTCAGCCAATCAGGTTACCGGTAACCAGATCCGGTGAACCTGATTGGCTGAAACCTCCACAGTCTTCTCCAAGGAACGCACCCCCGTGCGTACCTGGGAGGAGTTTTTTGAAGCCGAATACAGCCTGAGAGCTGTATTCGGAAAGCCTATCAGAGCCGCAGGCTCTGATAGACACTTCCAAGTCACACCCACCGCCGGCCACCGCTCTAATTCATATGGCCGGCGCTCACCAGGAGGCCGGCCATATGTATAGTGGGCAGCGCTGCAGCAGTGACAATACATAGATTCATGCAATGCATGAATCTGTGTATTGTCTTTCAGTGGCTGTGCGGGAGCGAGAGGGGGCGGCGCTCCAGCGCCCTCTATGGACGCACCGCCACTGATCCCTTCCTATTTCTCTGTGGACAGCCTATAGTGGGAGGACCTGTTGGGTCTCATCCACAGTTCTTCTCTCTTTACAGGCTAAGTACAGCACAATGATGATGTTACAAGATTATATCTGGGTTTGCAAAGGCCTTTCATGCCAACAAAGTGGATTTGTATCCATTGTGGCCACTGAAGAGTTCTGTTTTAATTATTTCTTGGTCAGAATATATGAACACAATGCTGAGTAACAGATGTCTTAAAATTGTAATAATAGCCATCTAAAACAAAAATAGCTAAATATACAG
Organism: Rana muscosa; assembly: GCA_029206835.1. NCBI lineage: Eukaryota > Metazoa > Chordata > Amphibia > Anura > Ranidae > Rana > Rana muscosa. The sequence goes on from CM055120.1 coordinate 133,179,059, forward strand.
TAATCAGTTTCTCCAAAAATTAATGTTTCAATAAAACTGTTGTTTTTGCACACAAGCACAAATAAATAAAACATCCAGGTAAATGTAAAAGATTAAACTGTAAACTACTGCTGTGAAGTTTTTTTAAATTGTTTGGAAAGTGAAAAACACGAAAACCATTAAAATTGGGGAGTGTACACTGAAAGTTTGAATACTTAAACTTTTACATTTTGTATTAAATTAAAATGACTCCTCTATATACAAAATAAAACCTCAAATGTATACAGGGCTCTCCAGGATGTGTAGATATTGGAAGTTCTATGCATGTCTTTGAAAATGAAATGCACGTACCAAAGGTGTAAGCTATGCATTTATGTGTATATATTGTGTATTTGTGTACAGGTATCTTTGACTGTGACTGGGAGAGAGAGCACAGTCATGTCAGCCTTCAAATCCTAAAGCTAAATCTAATTATGCTCAAAATATGGCATCTAACTGTCAATTTTCATCCCAGGTACCAGGTGACAGTGATAATATAGGATTCCAATGGGAGTTAGAGAACAGTGCAACAGGGGCTTCAGACACAGACAGGCCAGAATATAGGGCAAGCTGCATGGTTGCTTGTTTATTGTATAAAAAACATCTCATCACAATTAAACAGCAGGGCAATTACTGATAGATATAATATTAATCCCTAACTATAAAATTAAATGAAGGGTATTTATATTAAACTAAGATATTATCAAGTTACAGTCTGCACCAAGGATGCAACAGCTTTCACCAGACAAACAGTTCTTGTAGAGTCAAGGAACCTTATATTTAAGTGTAACTAAAGGCAATTTTAATTTTTTTTTCATGTTGGATATTTTTTTTGGCACCTGTGTCCAATAGGGGAGATTTCCCTTCACTTGCTGTTTTATAGCCAAAACAGGAAGTGAACGAAAATTCATCCGAAGTGAAGAAAACCTGGGGTGTCACCAGAACTAATGTCCCTATTGGAAGATTTCCCTTTTGTTACTGTTCCGGTGTCAACTCAAGATTCCTGATTTTCTTTTGCTTTCACTTTCAATAATAATGATAAACAGGACAGTTAGAGAGGGCATAGCTCCCTAATAGGGCCACAGACAGCAATAACAGCTGACAGGGGTTCTAATCCCTTTCCACTCTATCCAAAACTCAAAAAGTTTTGCCTTTAGCTACACTATAATATATTAATATATTTAAAAAAACATGAATGCATATACAGTGCCTTGAAAAAGTATTCATATCCCTTGAAATGTTCCACATTTTGCCACGTTACAACCAAAAACGTAAATGTATTTTATTGGGATTTTATGTGATAAACCAACACAAAGTGGCACATAATTGTGAAGTGGAAGGAAAATGGTTTTCTATTTTTTTTTACAAATAAACATCTGAAAAGTGTGGCGTGAATTTGTATTCAGCCCCCCTGAGCCAATACTTTGTAGAACCACCTTTCGCTGCAATTACAGCTGCAAGTCTTTTTGGGGATGTCTCTACCAGCTTTGCACATCCAGAGAGTGACATTTTTGCCCATTCTTCTTTGCAAAATAGATCAAGCTGTGTCAGACTGGATGGAGAGCTTCTGTGAACAGCAATTGTCAAGTCTTGCCACAGATTCTCAATTGGATTTAGGTCTGGACTTTGACTGGGCCATTCTAACACATGAATATGCTTTGATCTAAACCATCTCATTGTAGCTCTGGCTGTATGTTTAGGGTCGTTGTCCTGCTGGAAGGTGAACCTTCCGCCCCAGTCTCCAGTCTTTTGCAGACTCTAACAGGTTTTCTTCTAAGATTGCCCTGTATTTGGCTGCATCCATCTTCCCAACAACTCTGACCAGCTTCCCTGTCCCTGCTGAAAAAAAGCATCCCCACAGCATGATGCTGCTACCACCATGTTTTAAGGTCGGGATGGTGTGTTCAGGGTAATGTGCAGTGTTAGTTTTCCACCACACATAGCGTTTTGCTTTTAGGCCAAAAAGTAAAATTTTGGTCTCATCTGACAAGAGAACCTTCTTCACATGTTTGCTGTGTCCCCCCACATGGCTTCTCGCAAACTGCAAATGGGACTTCTTATAGCTTTCTTTCAACAATGGCCTTCTGCTCACCACTCTTCCATAAAAGGGCAGATTTGTGGAGTGCATGACTAATAGTTATCCTGTGGACAGATTCTCCCACCTGAGCTGTGAATCTCTGCAGATCCTCCAGAGTTACCATGGGCCTCTTGGCTGCTTCTTCAGTTTAGGTGGATGGCCATGTCTTGGTAGGTTTGTAGTTGTGCCAAACTCTTTCCATTTTCGGATGATGGATTGAACAGTGCTCCATGAGATGTTCGAAGCTTGGGATATTCTTTATAACCTAACCCTGCTTTAAACTTCTCCACAACTTTATCCCTGACCTGTCTGGTGTGTTCCTTTGCCTTTATGATTCTTTTTGTTCCCTAAGGTTCTCTAACAAACCTCTAAGGGCTTCACAGAACAGCTGTATTTATACTGAGATTAAATTACACACAGGTTGACTAATTAGTGTCATGGATATGCATTAATGTCTGTCTGCCATCTTACCTTTCCTCCTCATGTGTTCATTTTAGAGGCCAGAACCCTTTCACCTGGCTTCCTTTATAATCTCCTCCCAGCCTGACTTCACCCCAGGCCCTATCACAGAACACTATATTAACCTGTGCACTGCAAGCCTGCTTTGCTGATCAACGTGTTTGTTAGGCATTGTGTGTTTGGGTTCCTGCCTGCCATGTGCTACGTCTGTCTCTCTGTTACGTTATTGGCTTGTCCTCGACTATCCCTGTCTGCTCGTGACCCTTGACCTTCGGCTTGTCTTTCATTATCCTTGTCTGCTTGTGGCCCTTGACCTTCAGCTTGTTATTCGTTACTCTTATATCTTGTGCTGCTGCTTCCCCTCTTGTCCCCTTATCCTACGGGGCGTAAGCTAGGAGACTCTAGGGGCCACGACCTGGACCCAGCCTGCAGCATAACATCCTCACCACTAGAGGCTCTGGAGAAGACCTGCTGGGTCTTAGACTCCGTGCCCTGGGGAATCTTGGCTCTAGCTTCCTATAGGATCCCGGTTGTGCTCCTCTGGTCCCGCTTTCCACAACCACCCAGTTTCCTATCCGCAGCAGTCAGCCATAGGGTTCACTACCTTGCGGTGCACTCCTGTCCCCCTACGGTGTGCATCTGTCACCTGGCCATAGGTGACCTGACAGTTTGATCAGCCATGAACCCGGCTGACATGCCGCTCCCCGCGGATGATCCATTGCAGGGCATAGTTCGCAGACTTGAAACCCAGGAATCGAATCAGACTCAGGTGATGCGATTCCTCCAGGATCTGGCTTCTCGATTCAAGCAACTTCAGGCCTCCTTGGGAACCCCGAATCCGCAACCTCAAGTACAACCAGCGGTTGTCCCTATCGCACCAGTCGCAGCCACACACTCACTAACACTGCCAGCTCCGTTCCGTTTCTCTGGGGACTCCAAGGCCTGCAGGGGGTTTCTCAGCCAATGCACGATTCATTTTGAGCTTCAGCCTCAAAACTTCCTGTCTGACCGGGCTAAGGTAGCTTATATCATTTCCCTCCTCTCCGGTGAAGCTTTGGCCTGGGCTGCCCCCTGTGGGAGAGGAATGATCCGGTGGTTTCCAGCCTGTCAGACTTCTTGAAGCTCTTTCGTAATATCTTCGAAGAGCCGGCTCGGGCTTCTTCAGCGGCTAGTGCTGTCTTACGTCTTCGCCAAGAATCTAGTTCAGTGGGACAATATGCTCTTCAGTTCCGTATCCACACAGCTGAATTGAGCTGGAATAATGAGGCCCTGGTCGCTACCTTTTTACATGGCCTCTCTGACCGAGTGAAAGACGAATTAGCGGGAAGAGCCATTCCCGTCGGTTTGGACGATGTAATTTTGTTATGCAATCAGATCGACATTCGTTTTCAAGAGAGGTCCTTAGAAAAAAGACGCCAGCACTCTCTGGGTTCTAGCCAGTCTGAGCTCCCCTCCCTTCGTCCCGTGGAGCATCCTCTACCTGCTGAGGAACCTATGCAGCTGGGCCGGACCAGACTAACCCCCAAAGAACGTGCTAGGCGCAGAACTCTGGGCTTGTGCCTCTTTTGTGGGGGCAAGGGTCATTTTTGTGACTCCTGCTCGCTTCGTCCGGGAAACGCTCGGGTCTAATACATTTGGAAGGTGGAGTATTGGACCCAGAAACATCACCTTCTCGCCTTCTCTTGCCGGTGTTCCTTCATGTAGGCACTTCTCCTCAGTCAACCCTTGCATATCTTGATTCCGGGGCTGCCGGCAATTTTATGGATTGGAGAACTGCTTCTTCTATGAAGCTTACCCTTTCACCTCTCACTACCCCATTGGTAGTCTCGGCAATTGATGGCACTGTTCTCCCAGGGGGCCCTATTCGCTTCCAGATGCTACCCATTAGGATGTCGGTAGGGATTCTCCACCAGGAGTGGATATCCTTTCTTATTCTACCCAAGGCCTCTACCCCAGTTGTATTGGGCCTCCCTTGGCTACAGCTCCACTCTCCACATGTGGACTGGGTCTCTGGGCAGATCCTGGCCTGGGGTTCCTCATGTTTCTCGTCATGTCTTCTCAAGGTGACCCCCAAGGAGAGTCTTCCGGTTGCTGCCACTTCTGTTTATTCTGATCTTCCCGCTGCATACAGCGATTACCGGGATGTGTTCTGTAAGAAGTCAGCTGAGGTGCTTCCTCCCCACAGGTCTTTTGACTGTGCTATTGATCTTGTCCCCGGAGCAACTCTACCCAGGGGTCGTACCTACCCTCTGTCCATCCCAGAGACCCAGGCCATGTCTGAGTATGTCGCAGAGAATTTGGAGAGAGGTTTCATCCAGAAATCCTCTTCACCTGCAGGGGCAGAGTTCATTTTTGTTGCCAAAAAGGATGGTACCTTAAGACCCTGCATCGATTATCGGGGTTTAAATGCGGTTACTATTAAAAATCGATACCCCTTACCCTTAATATCTGAGCTATTCGATAGGTTGAAGGGTGCCTCCATTTTCACCAAGTTGGATCTCAGAGGCGCGTACAATCTCATTTGAATATGGGAGGGTGACGAATGGAAGACTGCATTCAACACTAGAGACGGGCATTACGAATACCTGGTGATGCCTTTTGGTCTGTGTAATGCTCCAGCCGTGTTCCAAAACTTTGTCAATGAAATCTTCAGAGATCTGCTGTACCAGTTTGTTGTCATCTATCTGGATGACATTCTGATCTTTTCTGAAAATCTGCTCGTCCACAGAAACCATGTCCGCACTGTACTTCAGCGTCTTAGAGAGAACAATCTCTATGCCAAGCTGGAGAAATGTTCCTTTGAATGTTCTAAGGTCCTGTTTCTGGGGTGCTTTGTCTCATGTTCGGGTCTTCGTATGGATCCTGGGAAGGTCTTGGCTATTACCAACTGGCCTCTTCCTGCTAGCCTCAAGGCCACGCAGCGCTTTCTTGGCTTCACTAATTATTATAGGCAGTTCATAAGGAACTACTCTTCCATTGCCGCGGCTATTATCGCTTTGACCAAGAAGGGTGTGAATGCCAAAGACTGGCCTCCCGAAGCTGTCTCTGCATTTCACAACCTGAAACAGGCCTTTGTTTCTGGCCCCCTCTTGATGAGACCAAATCCTGGGAATGCATTTTTTATTGAAGTGGACGCTTCCTCAATGGGGGTGGGAGCTGTGCTTCTTCAAATCTTTGAGAAGAGACGTCAACCATGTGCGTTCTTCTCCAAAAAGTTTTCTCAGGTAGAGAGGATTTATGCCATCGGTTATCGGGAACTTCTCGCAATTAAATTGGCGTTAGAGGAGTGGCGTCATCTCTTGGAGGGTTCCCCTCACTCCATAACGATCTTTACCGATCACAAAAATTTACAGTATCTACAGAATGCTAAACGTCTGAATCCTAGACAGGCCAGGTGGAGTCTCTTCTTTGCCCGTTTTAATTTCACGATTACTTACAAACCTGGTTCCTGCAACGGTCGGGCTGATGCTCTCTAGGTCATTTGACACTTTGGATGAGGAGTCCGCCCCTGAACCTGAGCCGATCATTCCAACCTCATGCATTGTTGCCCACTCTACCACCCTGAAGTCAAAAATTCCGCCTGGTAAGACCTTTGTCCCCACTGAGCTAAGAGCTAAGATCCTTCGTTGGGGACATGATTCCAAGGTGGCAGGCCATTCTGGATTCCTCCGTTCCTTCCTACTCATCAGTCGTCACTACTGGTGGCCTAATCTCCGCTCAGACGTCAAAGACTACGTTAAAGTTTGTCATGTCTGCGCTCAGTCCAAATCCTCCACACAAGCTCCTGCTGGTCTCCTCATGCCCTTGCCCATTCCTAAGGAGCCCTGGGCTCATATTGCCATGGATTTTATCACCGACCTCCCACTGTCTGAGAACAATACAGTCATTTGGGTGGTAATCGATCGGTTCTCCAAGATGGCTCATTTTGTTCCTCTTCCTGGTCTTCCTTCTGCCCCTGCCTTAGTTCCCATTTTCATTCGAGAAATTCTCCGCCTTCATGGGGTTCCTTCTCATATTGTTTCCAACAGGGGAGTCCAATTCACGTCTCGTTTTTGGAGAGCCTTTTGCAAATCCCTCAAGATTGTCTTGGATTTTTCTTCTTCTTACCATCCCCAAGCCAATGGACAGACTGAGAGGGTTAATCAGGAGTTAGAGGTCTTTCTTTGCACCTTTGTGTCTTCTCACCATGACGATTGGTCCTCTCTACTCCCGTGGGCAGAATTCTCCCATAACAATCATGTGAATACCAGTTCGCAGAAGACACCCTTTTTCACAGTTTATGGAAAACACCCTCAACTTCCTCTTCCCATGATCTGTTCTCCAGATATTCCAGCTTTGGCTTTGGTTCAGGAGTCTCTCAATTCCGGTTGGGGTGACGTTCCTGATTCCCTCCGGGCAGCTGCTGAAAAATTCAAAGGCTTTGCTGACCGCCGCAGGCGTAAACCGCCTTCTCTTCAGCCAGGGGACAAAGTCTGGCTCTCTACCAGGAACATCAAGCTCCGAGTTCCTTCTCTGAAGTTTGCTCCATGATTCATCGGTCCATACACGGTAACTGCTAAACTGAATCCGGTTTGTTTCAAACTCCAGATTCCTAAAAACCTTAAAATCACTAACTCCTTCCATGTTGCTCTTCTAAAGTCTTTAGTCCTCAATAAATTCTCTCGTCCTCTCCCTACCGTGGCACCTGTCTCTGAGGATAATCAGGAGTACGAGATCAGTCAAATTCTGGACTCCCGACTCTGTAAAGGCGTTCTTCAGTACCTCGTTCATTGGAAAGGGTTTGGTCCTGAGGAGAGGTCTTGGATCACTGCATCTGAGGTCTTTGCACCTCGTCTGTTAAAGGAGTTTCATCTGAAGTTTCCCTCTAAACCTGGGCCCAGGCGGGGAAGGGGGAGGCCTCGTAAGAGGGTGGGTACTGTCATGGATATGCACTAATGTCTGTCTGCCATCTTACCTTTCCTCCTCATGTGTTCATCTTAGAGGCCAGACCCTTTCACCTGGCTTCCTTTATAATCTCCTCCCAGCCTGACTCCACCCCAGGCCCTATCACAGAACACTATATTAACCTGTGCACTGCAAGCCTGCTTTGCTGATCAACGTGTTTGTTAGGCATTGTGTGTTTGGGTTCCTGCCTGCCGTGTGCTACGTCTGTCTCTCTGTTACGTTATTGGCTTGTCCCCGACTATCCCTGTCTGCTCGTGACCCTTGACCTTCGGCTTGTCTTTCGTTATCCTTGTCTGCTTGTGGCCCTTGACCTTCAGCTTGTTATTCGTTACTCTTATATCTTGTGCTGCTGCTTCCCCTCTTGTCCCCTTATCCTACGGGGCGTGAGCTAGGAGACTCTAGGGGCCGCGACCTGGACCCAGCCTGCAGCATAACATCCTCACCACTAGGGGCTCTGGAGAAGACCTGCTGGGTCTTAGACTCCGCGCCCTGGGGAATCTTGGCTCTAGCTTCCTATAGGATCCCGGTTGTGCTCCTCTGGTCCCGCTTTCCACAACCACCCAGTTTCCTATCCGCAGCAGTCAGCCATAGGGTTCACTACCTTGCGGTGCACTCCTGTCCCCCTACGGTGTGCATCTGTCACCTGGCCGTAGGTGACCTGACAATTAGGTAACTTCTGAAAGCAATTGGTTCCACTAGATTTTAGAAATGGATTTTAGAGTAAAGGGGGCTGAATACAACGCACACCACACTTTTTGGATATTTATTTGTAAACATATTTTTTTAACTATTTATCATTTTCCCTTCACTATACAAATATGTGCCACTTTGTGTTGGTCTATTACATAATCACAATAAAATAAATTTACGTTTTTGGTTATAACATGACAAGATGTGGAAAATGTCAAGGGGTATGAAAACTTTTTCAAGGCAGTGTACATATACTTTCACATAAACTAGCTTAGTTATGGCTATTTATCACTGTAGAAATAGCCTGTACAATAGCCTGTACAATACATTTAATTATTATTCATAGCTGTAGAGATTTATTAAAGTGTAACTCCACTATCATGGGGAAAAAATAGTCATATTGTAATTGAATGTTAATAAAAATAACCTTTCCCTTTCAATCTGCAGCTCTGTAATTTTCTGTAAAATGCAATGCAATATGGCTACCTGGAGGTGTTCTGTGAACAGAATGTGTACAGAACGCACCCCAGAAACACCATTTCATGCTTGTGTAATTTGCTCACTGATTTTCCCAGAAGTTTACACTAAACCTTCAAACTAGTCAGATTTTTGGCATACCCTGCAACAAAATTATCATTTTCGGTGAGATACTCACAATAGAAAATCACGTCTAAAGGGGTGCAGACCCAGCAATTTTCCTCATTAGAGCGTTGCAGGTGCAGCAGCTGGTTGATAATTATGAAGCCACTCCCATTGACTCACTTAGAACATGGGCACAGAGAAACAAACAGTGATTTATTCAGAATAGCAGAAGGTAGGAATCTGCAACAAAGTTTGTTAAAATCCTTGCAATGTACATAGATCACAAAGAGGGAATGTTTTTTAATTCACAAAAGTGGAGTTACTCTTTAAGTGTTATTTTCATCAGGAGAGGGGACTAAAGGGGTTTTCCTCTGTTATGATAGAACACAATTTTTAAAAGCCATACTGAAAAAGATTTAGGAACAGTGGAGCATATTCGAACAACAAACAGCTTTATAGAAGCTGTCAAGTGAACAGATTTTGCAAAAACAAGTTCAAATGTCTTTGGTCTAGCCATAACAAACAAAGCATACACTAAAAAGTAAAGATTAATCAGTACACTGTATATTTAATTACTTTTTTGTTTTATTTTTTTAGAAATGCATTTCACATGCCCAATCAGTTAAAAATGACTCACATAAAATGTAAATACATACCATTTTTAAATATTGGTATGTAAAACATACTGTATACCATGGGCCTCAGAGAGCACTAAGACCCCTTTCACACTGGGTCGGTTTGCAGACGCTACAGCCCTAAAAATAGCGCCTGCAAACCGACCTGAAACAGCCGCTGCTGTCTCTCCAGTGTGAAAGCCTGAGGGCTTTCACACTGGAGCGGTGCGCTAGCAGGACGGTAAAAAAAGTCCTGCTAGCAGCATCATTGGTGCGGTGAAGGAGCGGTGTGTATACCGTTCCTCCACCGCTCCTGCCCAATGAAATCAATGGGACACCGTGGCTATACAGCCGGCAAAGTGCCTCTGCTGAGGTGTTTTGCCGTGGTTTTTAACCCTTTCTCAGCCACTAGCGGTGCGGTTTTACCCCCGCAAATCCAATTGTAAAGCGCCGCTAAAAATAGCGCTGCTTTACAGCCGACGCACCTCCCGCCCCAGTGTGAAAGGGGCTCTAATTATCTCTGTTAATATGACTGCTTTGAATAAAATATTTAACAAATAAATACCAAAATATAAATTATTAAATATACACACATTGACTTACTAAATGTTACTAAATGTTTGTGTAGCGGGGTGTTCAATTTAAGGGAAGTTTCTGAGTGGTAATTAGGCTCAGACACCTTGGATTGTTAGGAGTTATGGACCATTTTTGTCCTCAGGGGATAATGCTGGTGATGAGTTCCCTGTGGCCTGCGGGTGGCGCTGCCATTCTGGGCCGGGGTTGAACCACGAGCGTAGTGCTGTGCCTTTTGTGTCTCCTCTCGGCAGCTGTACAGCGGGGCGGTGAGTGGGGCTTATCTCCAGGTGCCCTCGGCCCGGAGGCTGTGTTCCGGTTCCACCTCAGGCACCTTTAGCCTGGGGTGAGGTCAGGGCCGGCCCTACCATGGGACCAGATGGTACCATTGTACCAGGCGGCACTTTTAGGGGGGCGGCAAATTGCCGCCTGCCCGCCATCCCATTCCGCCCGTTCCTCTCCCCCACTCCACCTTTCACTGTGAAGCAGCAGCAGCGGCATTGTAAAGAATACACTGTGCCTGCGGCTGCGGTGTGTGTTCTGGATTTAAAAAGCTCCTTCCTGTCTCTTCCCCCTCCCTCCAGTCTCGTGCAGTGCGGGGTCCCTGTTATCTCCGACTCAACCTCCCCCCCCCAATCACCAGTGCAGAGTGTTGTGAGAACTGGGGGGCGGAGCTCACTGTCTCCTGTCGGGCTGGCTAGAGGAAGGGAGGAGGTGAGCTGATTTTTTCTGGGAGAAGTTTTCTAGGGTGGATAGTAGTTGCTTTCAAGGTGGTTTTTTCTTCAGGAGATGCAGTGAAGGGTTAACAGAAGTTGACAGAAGAATCGGAGGAGATAGTGAGTGTGGGGGGGGGGGAGGGGGGATCACTTCTTAGCATGAAAAGTCTGTGCAAACATCCTCCAATCCAATTGTTCAGACTAGATAATGTGAAGTCATTTATAACCATTCATGTAACCTGTATATATGTGGTGAGTTCACACCTCTGATTGTACAGACTCAGAGCCTGGATACCACAGGGTTACATGAATGGTCATAAATTACCTTCACATTATCTGGGTATACAGAGTGCTGGGAGCTCCATTACATAGATCTGTAGTACTGTTGTATGATTTATTGTTGTATGTTTTTAGTGGATGAGTTTTTTTTTTATTATATACATCGCTATCTGACCACTTCTCAGCCCCCAACTCCCCCCAGCTTGCATCACCCCCCCAGACCACTTCATACAGACGTCACTCAGAGCTGCTTCCTACCCCCCCCCCCCATCATTTCATGGTCACTTTCCTTCCCCTATCTTCCCAACATCACTCCCTGGTCACCCCACAGACACAGCAAGAAATCCCTCCCCATTCTGCCACCGCCATACCCTCCGAAGTCCTCTCCTGTACCAACTGCACCCATCATACCCTCCGAACTCCTCTCCTGTACTAACTGCACCCATCATACCCTCCGAACTCCTCCCCTGTACTAACTGCACCCATCATACCCTCCGAAGTCCTCTCCTGTACCAACTGCACCCATCATACCCTCCGAACTCCTCTCCTGTACTAACTGCACCCATCATACCCTCCGAACTCCTCCCCTGTACTAACTGCACCCATCATACCCTCCGAACTCCTCTCCTGTACCAACTGCACCCATCATACCCTCAGAACTCCTCCCCTGTACCAACTGCACCCATCATACCCTCCAAACTCCTCTCCTGTACTAACTGCACCCATCATACCCTCCGAACTCCTCCCCTGTACTAACTGCACCCATCATACCCTCCGAACTCCTCTCCTGTACTGTACTAACTGCACCCATCATGCCCTCCGAACTCCTCTCCTGTACTAACTGCACCTATCATACCCTTCACACTCCTCTCCTGTACATACTGCCCCCCTCATACCCTCCAAACTCCTCTCCTGTACATACCGCCCCATCATACCCTCCACACTCCTCTCCTGTACAAACCGCCCCCCTCATACCCTCTCAACTCCTCTTCTATACATACTGCTCCATCATACCCTCCACACTTCTCTCTTATGCATACTGCCCCCATTATACCCTCTGCACTCCTCTCCTGTACATACTGCCCCCATCTTACCCTCTGCACTCCTCTTCTGCAGAACCCTGTGCATTCAGATGTAAAGGGGAACTCTGCAGATTCAGATCTAAAGGAGAACTCTGTTGACTCTGATATAAAGGGGGACTCTTGTGATTAACTCCATATGATTAGAAATTTTATTTAATCACAAAAATATATGTACAGGGTATACTAAATAAAAAAAAAATATCTGTGCATTGCTTTGTACAGAGGTAATGAATTTAATGTACTACAAAAAAATATATATATTGGCGTGTGCTGCTAATGTGTTCGGGTTTGGCTTGACGAAAAGGTGGCAACCCTACTCTGCACTGTGAGGCAAATTGTCGCTAACCCGTTCCGCCCGCTCCGCTGTGAGACAAATTGACGCCCGCCCGCCAGCCAGCCCGCTCCGCTCCCCGCGCGCTCCATTCACCTGGGCGTTGGGCCCAGGTGAATGGAGCATGCGGGCAGAACAGAGGAACAATCAGCGGGCGGGACAGTCAGCAAGTGAGCGGGCTTGCTGGCCAAACAGCGGGCGGGGGAGCAGAGAGATGACATCATCTCTCACTGCCCGCCCTGCATCACTGCAGTTCCGCCCCCACTGTGCGGGCAGCAGAGAGATTACATTAGCTCTCTGCTGCCTGCCTTTACTCTGGGACACAGCAAGTGACAATCTGCAACGTGTGGCAGGTGACGTTGTGGCAAGTGACAATCCGCAATGTGTGGCAGGTGACGTTGTGGCAAGTGACAATCTGCAACGTGTGGCAGGTGACGTTGTGACAAGTGACAATCCACTATGTGTGGCCGGTGACATCGCGGCCGCCGGCTACGCACAGGTCCTTTTATACTCCTATATACATGTATAGAGCCATGACAGGTCCTCTTTATACTCCTACATACATGTATAGAGCCATGGCAGGTCCTCTTTATACTTCTATATACATGTATATAGCCATGACAGGTCCTCTTTATACTCCTACATACATGTATAGAGCCATGACAGGTCCTCTTTATACTCCTACATACATGTATAGAGCCATGACAGGTCCTCTTTATACTCCTACATACATGTATAGAGCCATGACAGGTCCTCTTTATATTTCTATAAACCGTATTTTTCCGTGGATAAGACGCTATTTTTTCCTAAAATAATAGCCTGTAAATCGAACAGCGTCTTATACACGGTTGGTCAGCCTGGGAGACATCCGCGAAGGTGCGTCGCGGCCCATAGCTTGTCAAGTGGCTTTCTCCAATCACGAGCCGTATGTTACTGACGTCAGCTAAAGCTGGGGGTGGAGGTGGAGAGTGAGCAGATGCGATCCTGTTGGAAGTGGAGATGCACAGATGCAACAGGGACCGGAGTGTTCTGGGACCAAGATGTCAGAAAATAATAAAAGTAAGTGATTGTCTTACTCTGCCAAATCAAACCAAATGTAGCCAGCTATGCAAAAAAGAGCGTGGGAATAGAGCTGCAGAGAAACCGTTTGGACTTGCCTCCGCAGAGTGTATGATAGACAGTGGAGAAAACAGGAAGAACAACCCCTGCATAATATACTAGTATTTAAACGTTACCTGCGGTAATTACTAAATAAAAATGTGTTCTGTTTTACCTATGTGTAAAATATTGATTTCTTAATTTTGGGTTGGAAAAGTGGGGGGCGTCTTGTACATGGGGGCGTCTTATAGACGGGGAAAATACGGTACATGTATAGAGCCATGACAGGTCCTCATTATACTTCTATATACATGTATAGAGCCATGGCAGGTCCTCTTTATACTCCTATATACATGAATAGAGCCATAACAGGTCCTTTTTATAGAGCCATGACAGGTCCACTTTAGTTATCATGATATAAAATGATGGATGTGGGGGCATTTTGGTGGGCGTGATTTTTTATTTTTTTTTGGGGGGGGGGGGGGGCAGCATTTCATTCTTGGTACCAGGCAGCACAATGTCTTCGGCCGGCACTGGGTGAGGTACTACCTCACCGTTCCTGTCCGTTCCTGTCCACCTGGGTATGGAGACCCTGGAGCTGCAGCGAAGGCTCCGGGCCCAGCGCCTTCGGCTGGGGTCCGCTAGGGATTGAGGAGTCCAGGGTGCCGCCTTGCGAGGGGACCCGCACCCTAAGAGAAGGGAGGATGATTCCGAAGGACCAATGCGAGAGTCACGGTGAAGGAAGGGTCTGTTGACTCTCTAGGGGGACATCTTCTCCTTGATAAGGGCTATGTTCTAAGAAGGAAGTTCAAGTTAATCAGGTCAGTGGCAGAGGCCTTATTCACCAGGTCTGTGGCAGAGACCAAAAGTTTCGCCAGGTCCATGGCAGGGGCCTTATTCACCAGGTCTGTGGCAGAGACCAACTTCACTGTCTGTAGCAGAGACTGTGCGCCTAAAACTGTTTGAGCTACGTTTGTGCCTGGACCTCATCCACACCTTAGGCTGTTCTGTTTCCTTTGCTCCAACCCTTTCCTATCCAAGAGATTGTTTATTGCAAAGTGAGAATAAATACTGAGTTGGAGTTTCAGCTGGTGTGGACATTTACATTACTGGGGAAGTCAAGGACTTGCATCTACCCATAGTAGAGGTGAGAATCATGCTCAGGAGGATTTTGGCTCTGGCTGCAGACAAGACCCAACAATAACACGCTCAACCTCTTTACACAGGAGGGTACGGGCTTGTGGTGCGGAGTGCCTTTCATTCCTCCTGCGAGGAGCCAAATTAAATGCAGTATGGGAGAAAGGTGGGTGAAAGTTTGTTTTATCAGTGAAATGTTATCTTTAACAGATATGATCTTAAAAACAAATTTACCTTTGCAGATAAATCTGGTATTTCTTTAAATTTAGAATCTGAATCTTTGTCGATAGTGGAAACATTTTAGCATGACATAGTAATATATGCATCTGTTAGGAAAAAATAGCAAGCAGTCTTTGTGCAGTGCCACAGAAAAAAAACTGAAATAGGAATATATAATGTTGAATTTTTGCATGAAATACAATTCTGGCCACCCACAGAAATCAAATAGAGCTGCAAAGTTAGTTTAAAGGTGCCAAACAAAGCTCTAGCAAGTAGCTTGTTTATACATTTATGGAGATAATATCTAAAAAAGTGCTTTGCCTCAAATACACTTCTTCTGTGGTGAATTGCCTAATGGTCATGTACAATTGATATATTATTCATATATAGTTTGCCTCAAATATCTATAACATGTTTCTTGTGATGCTTTGCCTATAACATTTTTATTATATAATCGAATGTGAACAGATGTAACAAAGTCTATCTAATTCCAAACAATTAAAACCCAATGGAATGTTTTTATGATGCTTATTAAACCATACCCGGTTATCCTACCAACAAGGTGTATCCAAATATACTTCCTTTCCTGGGGCAACAATGCCAACGCAGTTTATCTGCAGCATTGTCATCTTTCACTTTGTATGCCTGTACTAAGCTAGCCAATGAATAGAGTGCCGGAATTTTCTGTAGTCGTCTAAGTAGTGATTTTATAAAATTTGGCTGCTGCACATGTCTAAAGAAAGCTTATACAAACAGTCTACAAGATGTTGTCAGTGCAGGGATTAAAATATGAACAAAGGAAGAGGAAAACTTTGTTTTTGTTTTTTATTTTATAAAATCTTTATTTACAAAAAAAAAAAATGCAGCAATCTTATACACATCTTTGTTTACAAAAAAATTGCAGCACACTCCATACACATCGATCTGCTACCTGGTTTTGTCTCCTGTCTAAGTTGTTTGGGTTCCTGCCTATCTACCCTGAACCTAGTTATTATTAAGCCTTTGAACCTGTGTCAGGTCCATCTTTAAGATTTATTGGACACTGGGCAAAAATTTTCTTGCCCCCTCCATGCAATTTCACTCTCTACCTGCCTGCACACCATGGACTGGGGTGGTGAAGGGACCCATCGATAGACAGAAAACTCCTAGGGATCCTAGAACTCCTGGGATCAATGGCAGTATTGGGGGGAGGGGAGGTTGTGATCAATGGCAATGCTGATTTTGTTTACCGACTACCAATATAAAGAGGAATTTCAACACTGGCCACCAATGTGATAGGGGTTTACACTGACCACTAATGTAATAAAAGCATTCACAGTAACGACCAATGTAAGGAGGGGGACCTTCACACTGGAAACTAGTGTAAATAAAAGGATTGTACACCAAGGCCCAATGTAATGAGAAGATTTTCAATGACACCAATGTAAAGGGGATTTACACGGACCACTAATGTAATAGGAGCATTCACAGTAACCACCAATGTAAGGAGGGATTTACACTGACCACTAATGTAAGGGGGACCTTAACACTGGCCACTAGTGTGAATGAAAGGATTCTACACCAAGCCCCAATGTAATGAATCGATTTACACTGACCACCAATGTAACTAAGACATTTAGCATGTGTTTACATTTGTGTGTGTCAGGAACGTATGCAAAATCGCTTTTCTAACACCACAGAAACGTGCTGCCCTTTAGCAGATAAACAGCAGTGCCATTAATTGTTAATGACATCCTCACGCATCTGCTGACATGTGCTGTGCAACCGTGTGATTTTGAAAAAGCGTTAGAGACTTTCTTCCGCATTTCTAGCGCATAGAGCAGCCCATTGAAATAATTGGGCTGCCCTACATGCAACCTACATCTTTATCCACCCTGTCAGTACACCTTTGCATCCTAAAACCTCCCTCATCCTCTCCACTCCAACCCTCCACCCCTTTAACTCTACCTGCCTCCTCTGCTCATCTTTGCACCCACCTTCCTTACCTCTATACATCCCCTCCTTGCTCACCTGTGCACCTAAACTGTAATTCCATATCTGCCTACCTCTGCACACCCAACACTACCCTCCCTTAACCACCCCCCCCCCCCCAATAATTTGCTTACCTTCGCAGAACAGGCTGATGTTAAGCTGAATGACCACAGTTGCAGTCAGTATTGAGAATTGCCTCTACAGTAAAAATTGAAGTAGGAGAGGGTGCCATCATCCCGAATGGACTAAATAATAAAAAAAAAAAGGGGGATATATATAGGGATAACTCCTAACTCCCTTATCACCCGATGAAAGGTTGGGACTATTGTGACACCCATGCACAGCATAGATATAAGGTTTAAAACATTTTATTTAAGAACGGTACAAATCAAAACAACAACAATGATTAATACAGAAAAGTACATTTACATGATACATAAGAAAAGGGGGTTATTCTACAGGTGTGCAGAAATGCGGTACTGATGCGATAGACGATTCCCCGACATGTTTTGCGGTGTATACCGCTTCTTCTGGAGGCGTCACATAACAGTACAGTCTATAATGTAATCAATAAACTTGGTGTAAATACACTGTCATAATTGTTTGAAGAACAATATGTAGGAGTAATTTGCAGTCAGGACTTTCAAGCATGCCCCTTTATCTCCCCAGTGGGCAGAATTCAGTATAGTTGATGGTGGATATGACCTCAGGGGGGCATGATATACATATGAATGCTGCCTCTAGTTACATATGAATGCAGCCGGTCTGTGGCAATTTACATATGAATGCAGTCGCTATTTACATATCAATGCCGGTTATTTACATGTAAACACAGGGTCTGCAAGTGAGTCATCTGTACACAACAATAGGGCAGAGCTGGGCAGCATTAGTAGCAGCACTTCACACTGAGATATCGGGACGCAACATTTGGTCATTTCCTGTTGCTGTGTGTGTCTTTCTCAGTATTCTTTCTTGTTTGCCTGCAGCCTTTTCCAGCTTGCTGAGTCTCTTTCTCTCTGCACCCTTGCTTGGTATCCCCCTCTTTCCTGTGCTTTACGCTTGCTTTCTGAGTTCTCTGCCCTGGCATGTCTTCCTAGCTAACTGCAGTAGTTTTTTTTTGGTTCCTTGTCTCCTGTGCATTCCCTGTGTCCTTCCAGCATGCTATTTGGTTGTACTGTGCCCGCATGGGTGTGCTAGAGAGCTGCAACCTGGGGGCTGCCTTGCAGAGCAACATTTACACCTCCAGTGGCTCTGGTGAAGACCGGGTGGCTTCTTAGATCATGCAACTCTGGCACACCTCTGTTTGCGTGCTGTCACACTGCTCCTGCATCTGTGAGTACACCAGTTTAGTTCCATTGGCCCACTAGATCTTGAGTTTTCAGACCCCCGAGATCGTGACAAATACACATAAGTAGGGGATTTTCATGTAGACAAGAAAAGCATAAAATGTACAGAACATTGTTATACACATCAAATACTTTTAGTTTCCTAAAAGAGGAAAGCAAGCAGGTACAAGACTGACTTTGGTTTAGAGTAGGAAGGAATAGAGCAGGGATGAGGGACAACGAAGAGGAAGGAAAAGGGTACCTCCTGAAGGGTGTGAGTTTCAAAGGAATTGTAGTATCGGAAGAGAAGCTCCTCCTCCAGCACAGTTCTCCCAGGTTCCACTCCAAGGAAAAATAATCGCAGTGGCCAAAGAGCTTAAAAGCACCCTCTAACAGGAATGAAAAAATAAATTTGTTTAAGAAAAATAATATGATACTATTTTTCTTATATTTTGAGAGTGTTAGATTAGATTCCAGGCTGCTCTTCAGGTTTATTCTAGAGATGGTAAGATCATAAAGACAATACCAAACAAAACTGTTATGGAGTCAGTATGCACAAACTGGTGGCCTTTTCTGGTTCTCAGTAACTAACCCTCAGAGGATGTAATTGGTTGCCCTATGATAAATCAGCCCATTTGCCAGGGCATATGTGCATCAATAATTGCCTATGTATGAGTATCTTAAGCTAGGGGCTTAATTACCTGTAAGATCTCCATAAGTCACAAAAGAAAAACAGTTATGATTACCTGCTTATATCCACAGCTTTTTACCTAATTAGCTATTGTTGTCTAACCTGCACAGCAGAATGTATTGACCTTTCATAAATTTGTGCTCAAGAGTTTTAGAAAGCTTTTAAGCTTATATGCAGGCTAAAGTAAGGATAAATATGATTAAGATATTCTGAATTTGAGCCATCTGTCAAATATTTGACTTATTTATCATCATTTTGATTTGTTTCCTAAGATCTGACTTGCCCTGAGCCAGCACATTTGATAGAGACACTGCTAATTGTAATCTGATGCTCAACTATGGTAGCGAAATCTAGTTATAGAAATAGATAATGAGAGAGGAACTAATTATTTTTTAATCACATTGCAGGCACAAGATTCTTCATTAACCTCTTTTCATTTTGCTAGATTTAATTTGACTAAACGCTAACTTTAAAAATGATGTTTGTTTCTTAAAGTTGTACTTTTAAAATGTATTATCTATTTTAACCTCTTTAGCTTGATGCCCCCCTCCTGGAAAAACATGCAAAAAAGCCTTTTTAAATTTTTAAAATGATTTGCTTGCCAAATGCACATTTTAAGCCTGATAAATACTTCAATCCCCGAACATTATATACAGTACTTTCTGAAAGCAAAGAACCTTTATAATTAAAAGATATTAGGTGGAAATTTTTATGTTGCATGGCATTTGCTAAACTGTTTTTCAAACACACTTTCATTTGCAATACACTAAAATGTATTTTAGTGCTAGGGATGAGCTTTATGTTCGACCCGAACATTGGCTGTTCGCCCGTTCGGCGAACAGCGAACAATTTGGGGTGTTCGCGGCAAATTCGAAAAGCCGCGGAACACCCTTTAAAAGTCTATGGGAGAAATCTAAAGTGCTCATTTTAAAGTGGTTGTAAACCCCTAAAAAATATATTTTTTAAAACCACCTGTAAGAGAAAGCCATAATGAGCTAATATGACTAGCATAATAGCTCATTATGCATCAGTTACCTTAGATCGGGGCCCCCAAAGCTGTCCTCGTCTCCCTCTTCAGCCGCAGCCATCGCTGCGGCGATAGCTGGAAGGTTACTTCCGGGTATCGCCGCTCCAGCCAATCACAGCGCCGCTCCGGCGCTGTGATTGGCCGGAGCGGCGAAGACGTGACTCCGCGCATGCGCGCGGGAGCCGTCAAATCCGGCTAAGCCAAAGCATTGCTGTGACTTAGCCGGATTTGTGAATGGGATTAACCCTATGAATGCGCCGTTGTCTATGGCGCGCATGCGCCGTAGACACGGATGCATGTAATTTTTAGCAAATATCTCCTAAACCGTGTAGGTTTAGGAGATATTTCTTGCACCTACAGGTAAGCCTTAATCTAGGCTTACCTGTAGGTACAAGTTGCAAAAGTGGGTTTACAACCACTTTAAAGGTTAATATGCAAGTTATTGTCATAAAAAGTGTTTGGGGACCTGGGTCCTGCCCCAGGGGACATGTATCAATGCAAAAAAAAAGTTTTAAAAACGGCCGCTTTTTTCGGGAGCAGTGATTTTAATAATGCTTAAAGTGAAACAATAAAAGTGAAATATTCCTTTAAATTTCGTACCTGGGGGGTGTCTAAAGTATGCCTTTAACCACTTCTCTACTGTGCACGAAAACCCCCTTCCTGCCCAAGCCATTTTTCAGCTTTCAGCGCTGTCACAATTTGAATGACAATTGCGCGGTCGTGCGACGTGGCTCCCAAACGAAATTTGTGTCCTTTTTTTCCCACAAATAGAGCTTTCTTTTGGTGGTATTTGATCACCTCTGCGGTTTTTATTTTTTGCGCTATAAACAAAAGAAGAGCGTCCAGTTTGGGAAAAAAAACACTATTTTTTACTTTTTGCTATAATAAATACCCATTTTTTTTTTTTAATAAAATTTTCCTCAGTTTAGGCCGATACGTATTCTTCTACATATTTTTGGTGAAAAAAAAAAATCGCAATAAGCGCGTATTGATTGGTTTGCGCAAAAGTTATAGCGTGTACAAAATAGGGGATAGATTTATAGCATTTTTATTTTTTCATTTTTTTATTAGTAATGGCGGCGATCTGCGATTTTTTATTGTGACTGCGATATTGCGGCGGACACATCGGACACTTTTGACACATTTTTGGGACCATTCACGTTTATACAGCGATCCCTGCTATAAAAATGCATTGATTACTGTATAAATGTGATTGGCAGGGAAGGGGTTAACCACTAGGGGGCGGGAAGGGGTTAAATATGTTCCCTCAATGTGTTCTTACTGGGGGGGGAGGTGACTGACTGGGGGAGGTGACCGATGGTTGTCCCTATGTACAAGGGACACACCATCAGCCTCCTCTCCCTCACAGGACGTGGATCTCTGTGTTTACACACAGAGATCCACTTTCCTGCTCGTTTCCCGGGTAATCGCGGGTGCCCGGCGGCAATCGCGGCCGCCGGGCACGCGCATCGGGGCCTTGTGAACGCGGCGAGCGCGCGCCTCCTAGCTCGTTTTAAAGGGAGGACGTCATATGATGTCCTCCCAGAACGAGAGTATCCTCCGCCCACCGTCAATTGACAGTGGGCGGGGGACAAGTGGTTAAAGTAGCGCATGTTTCCCGTGTTTATAACAGTCCCTGCACAAAATGTCATTTCTGAAGGAAAAAAAGTCATTTAAAGCACTATAATAAATTGTCTGTCCTGGCAATACAAAGAAAAGTAATTGAAAGTCATTGAAAGAAAAAAAAATGTGTGGGGGTCCCCCCAAATTCAATTACCAGGCCCTCCAGGTCTGTTATGGATATTAAGGGGAACCCTGCGTCAAATTTAAAAATAAAAATGACGTGGGGTTCCCCTCAAATATCCATACCAGGCCCTTCAGGTCTGGTATGGATTTTAAGGGGACCTCCACACCAAATAAAAATAAAATGGTATGGAGTTCCCCCCAAAAATCCATACCAGACCATTTATCCGAGCACGCAACCTGGCAGGCCGCAGGTCTGTGACCCCTCAAAGCACCATGTCCCCATGTTGATGGGGACAAGGGCCTCATCCCCACAACCCTTGCCCAGTGGTTGTGGGGGTCTGCGGGTGGGGGGCTTATCAGAATCTGGAAGCCCCCTTTAACAAAGGGGACCCCCAGATTCCGCCCCCCTATGTGAATTGGTAACGGGGTACATTGTACCCCTACCATTTCACAAAAGAAAGTGTCAAAAATGTTAAAAACCACACAGACACCGTTGTGAAAAGTCCTTTATTAAAAATAAAAAATAAAAAAAGCCATTCCAGGGTTGTAATGCAGTCTGTCCAGCGACGATCCATGAATCATTCTCCAGCGATGCGGCGAGTCTCCAGCGATGAACGACGCACATCTTCCCTGCACCGGAGCCTCCCGGCTAATGACACGCAAGCAGTGTTGACAGTTCTTTTATAACCAAGGTCGGAAACCCCCATGACGCGCTAGATTCTTTTTATCTACAGGTAAGCCTTATTATAGGCTTACCTGTAGGTAAAAGCCAAAATTTTGACTATACAACTGCTTTAAGATGGTGCTGCTATAAGACCAACAAACAGTACAAAACAGATTATAGTGCACACATTCAAGAATGACATTTATCCTGCAAGGCTAGTTAAAAACACCTGTACATATTCATATATTATGGTCATATAGTGCTAAGCCCACTTACTGCGACAAAGTACCCCAAATTAGTGGGTCCTACCCTAGTAATAGAATGAAAGATCCTGCATCTCAACCATGGGAGCCAAACTCCTCTATGTGGGAGAACTGAAGGGATTCCTCCTATGCACTGGTGGCCACTAATAAGAGGTAATGAGGAGAGGGAGGGGTGCTCCAGCCCAAAAAAACCTGGTCAGGGTCAGCAATAAAAGTGATCAGAATTGTATTTTATTTTTTAAAGGGACAGTGTGAATTTTTTTTTATTAAATCAGAAACAAAATTACATTTAAGTGCCCCATCCCCCCATGCTCATGTGCAGAAGCGAATGCATACGTAAGTCACGCCCTCAAATGTAAACAGTTTTTAAACCACACATGTGAGGTATTGCCGAGATCTTTAGAGCAAGAGCAACAATTCTAGTACAAGACCTCCTCTGTAACTCTAAACTGTTAACCTGTAGAAATTTTTTAAGTGTCGTCTATGGAGATTTTTAAGTACCGTAGTTTTTCACTATTCCACGAGTGAGCGTAATTTTAAAGCATGACATGTTAGGTATCTATTTACATCATCTTTCAAATTATACAAAAAATTTGGCTAACTTTACCGTTTTTTTTTTTTTTAATTCATGAAAGTACGTTTCTTTCTTTCTTTGATAGACCGCTGCACAAATACAGTGTGACGTAAAACATTGTAACTATCGCCATTTTATTCTCTAGGGTCTCTGCAAATATATATATATATATATATATATATATATATATATAAAATGTTTGGGGGTTCTACGTAATTTTCTAACAAAAAATATGGATTTTATTTGTAAGCAACAATTGTCAGAAAAAGGCTTAGGCATGAATGTGGTTAACCTAAAAACAAAAATATAATGATCCAATGGGCAGGGGTTTTCTTAAATCCCAGGAGATCTATGTTCTGTACCACCTGGACGGCTTTCTGGGTGGACCTGTGTTGTGTTGTCCCGGGCTGCTAGGAAGAGATTGGGCCTATCCCTGTGGCAGCTGGCTGTTAGGCTGTCTGAGGGCCTATCCAGAAGCAAGAGAGCAGCGCAGGGTTGGAATTGTGGCTTGCAGTCCAACCAGAAGTGATGGTTCTGCCGGCCAGAGAACCTGTCAGTGGTTGGAGGTAGAAGGGAAGCTGTCGCCACTAAGGGACCAGCCACCTTATTACCAGGGACCACAGTGAGTAACTGAAGCAAGTACGGCACTGTGGAGAATCGGGAAACTACAGGTGGTGATCAAGTCAGGGACCCAGCCAGCAGAGGTGACGCTTGCAGAGCAGCCTTGTGTTTCAAGCCAGGGACCGAGCAGGCTAGTGGGGTGAAGCTTGAGAAGTATCAGGAGTGCCAAGCTAGGGACCCAACAGAGAGGCGGGGGTGACGCTTGAGGAAAATACCACCGTGAAGATTGGAGGAGCTCAAGGGATTCAGTGGCAGTGAATCAGTGGGTCTAGTGAGAGACTGGGAGCTCAGAGGTATGAAGAACTACAAGGAGAAGTTGTATTGAAGGTAAAAGAACTATTATGTTTTGTGTTAAAGACTGTTGCCATAGGAGACATCATTCCTGCACGTGCAGATGTGGCTTCTTGCTGGAGGCCTTTCCCTGCATGGCTGTCCTCCTATTGAAGTCTCAGAGTCTGCTAATTGAACTTGCAACTACTCAAGTGTGTCCTGGCCCTGCCCCTCTTTCCCCCAAAAAAGTTTGCATTCTGAATATACAAAACAAATGAGGTGAGGAAGTACTAAGATTCACAGGAGCATCCTACCAGAGGACCACTGCACCTGGGCCAAAATTCCCTAGCCTTTAGTTTGACCTCAGGGGCTTGGTAGTTGACCTCTGAAGTTGCCTACCTCTGACACACTTCCAGGAAAATAGCACCAGGGGTAGAAATCAGGCTCACAGGTTTAGGCGCTGCTGTCAGATGCAGTCTGCCTGCCACTATGTAGACCTGTAATACTCATGCCTGACAAGGCTGGAGCCTGGCATCTTACCAAGGATACCAATCTATCTATCTTTTGCTACTGCAAAACTGGATCCTCCTAAAAATCGAAGTACGCCAACTTCATGGCATTTTCTGCTTGGATCCAGCTTTTATAAAAAAGCCCAGAACTTCTGGATGTTACCTTGGGAAACAAGACGCCAAACACAACCAAGCCCCTTGATATCGAGGGTGTCTAGGTCTCTTCCCCAGAACAATCCACTGTCTGGGGGATATCTTTTTAATGGGGCTTCTTTAAAATAGGAAGAAAATACTTTCTTGCTCAAAAGCCAGACCCTGAGCCTCAGCAATAGGGAAATCACCCGATTGAAGACTTAGTCAACTTGTCCTTCTAAAAAAAAAAGTCCATAAAGGCCTGGGGTGAAACAAGGCCAAAGGAATTGCCTCACATGAGGCTAACCTAAGTTCTAGGCCTCTCATACAAAAGTAGAGATTCAAATCACTCCTGGCCCAGACAGCTTGAATCTGAGACCTGAGTGTGAAAAGTTATCAATGAGGAAAAGCACTTTGTCCTTTGCTGTGAGCAGGGCCATCCAAATGATCCCAAAGTGAGTTGGTTACAGCAACAATCTCTGAAGGCTCTTAACCTATCCAAATTGCTGAAATATCTGGAGGTCCATGTCAGGTTGCTCGATGGAGCCCACACCAATTGTAACGGCACCCCAAATATGAAAGGGGTTTAAACGCCATTTAGATCTCTTCCCTCTCCTGGACACAAATTCACTGCCGATCCTCCACAGTCAGACGACCCCTTCCCATAGGAATTAATCCTTCTGGAAGAACGAGACAATATGCTCTGTATCTTTCCAAAAAATAGACTGCCTTTATTGCCAAAAACATTGAAACTCTTATACACATCCAATACTGCATTAACCTGAATGAACAATGGTCCAGCACCACCCACAACATAACAAGCCCCAATACACATTATTTTGACGTCTGCTAGGAGACAACAGGTTCTAATCCCCTTTATGTTTGAATGACTATGCATGACCTTTATATTCACCAGACTGTCTGTTACTTTACAATGCACACAAGGACAGACTTAATTTCCCCAATCCACATCACCACAAACAATGAACAGGTCTTTTAGAAGCTGGGATTAGCATTACACTAGGCAGACAGGTGATTGAGGCTGAACACCTCAGTATCTCTCAATTAACCTGTTGAGTGCAGAATCAGTAAATAGTCCTTTACAGATATCCTTGGGAATATGGTGGATAAATATTACAGACCCATTTTAGGTAGTCCAAGATATATTTCTTAATGTCCATTATTTCCTGGCTCACCCTGTGTCCAAAGTGACCCCCCTGTCACACATCTCCCCTTTCAGCAGGAGACTAACACAGGAGGTGACCCCAGACGGGTTGACTCCGAAGTTAGTCCATAGGTCCATTCTTCTAATGCCGGTATCCACACAGTACCCCAAATAAATTGCTCCAAACAGAGCATTATTTACCCAGCCAACCTCTGCCTCTCTCAGAGAACATACCCGCCACTGGGGAGAAGACAGGGTGACTGGGCTCAGTCTTTCATGCTGTTGGGGATCTGGGCCGACTGCCCAGCATCCCTGAGCTATACAAGTGGAGACTGAAGTCCCATCCACTTGTGGTAGGTGAAAATCCCCCAGTGCTTGCAAAGCAAGGCTGACATCCTCCTGTCCCAGTGTCACACCATTTTCTGGGGTTGTGTCAGTGAGGACCGACGTCCCATCCAGTCCCACAGGAACTCCCTCCTCTGTTAGTTGAGAGCAGAGGCCCGCGGCACTCTGCTCTGTTGCCAGCTCTTCCGCTGGGTTGCTGTGAGTGGAGACCATAGTCCCATCCACTGACATCAGCTGAAGTTGCAGTTGTGTGCAGCGGCCAGTAGTATTCTGCCCTGCTGCCAGTGATTCAGCTGGGGGTAAAAGCTTTACCACCTCAGCTTGTTGCTGGAGAGAGGGGCCAACTGCCCCGGCTCCCTGAAACTCCACAGTTGTTTCCGGTGCTGGGCAGAGGTTGCTATCACTCTGCCCTATTGCCAGCACTTCTGCTGGGGACTCCACACCATTTGCTCTGGCTAATTTTTGGGGAGGGGAAAGGGCTGCTTCTCCTCCCTGCATCTCTGAAATCCCCTGGGAAAGAGGAACCATCACCTTCTCACCTCGGGCCTCCAAAACTGCCACGGGTGTAGAGCAGGGGTCTGCAGTACTCTGTCCTGCTGCCAGTACTTGGGCAGGCGATGCATAATCCCTAACATCCTCTGGACAGTCCCTTAAGTCCATACCTTCTGTAATCTGTGGCTGGGGAGATGAGCCAACTGCCCTAGCTCCCTGGAACTCCATATCATCCACTTCGGCTTTAGGGATGGCAATCTTCAGATTTTCCACTGCCGATTCTTCAGCCAGGCTAGCTCCCTGGAACTCCATATCATCCACTTCGGCTTTAGGGATGGCAATCTTCAGATTTTCCACTGCCGATTCTTCAGCCAGGCTAGCTCCCTGGAACTCCATATCTTCCACTTCGGCTTTAGGGATGGTAATCTTCAGATTTTCCACTGCCGATTCTTCAGCCAGGCTAGCTCCCTGGAACTCCATATCATCCACTTCAGAGATGGCAATCTTCAGATTTTCCACTGCCGATTCTTCAGCCAGGATTCCAGAGTTGTCCACTGGTATTTCCTGATAGTCCCAGGCAAAGGTAGCACCACCCTGCTGCTGAGCAGATTCTAGCAGTTGTCTGTAGGCGATCTCCGATTGCCGTATTTCCGCCATTCTCCGCTCATGTTGTCGCTCTAGTTCTCTCTTTTGTCGCTCTCGTTCTCTCTCTTGTCGCTCTAGTTCTCTCTTTTGTCGCTGTAGTTTTTTCTCTTGTCGCTCATCCTGCAGCTGGATGCCTCTAATGGCTTCCTGTATGGCGGTCTCTGATGGGTTAGCACCATATAATGCCAACCGCTCTCGAACTTGTTGCTGAAACAAATCTTCAATTGACCGGGGTCTTGCATCACCATCCCTCTGGTCCATCTCGGCTCTCAAGTAGGCCTTTCAGCATGGCTTTCCTGCAGGCTGCATAGCTGGTCCTTCACTGTGGTGGTTTGGAGTGTCCCAGGAACTGGAGGGAAAATCCCGCTGCTGCCAACCAATGTAACGGCACCCCAAATACAAAAGGGGTTTAAACGCCATTTAGATCTCTTCCCTCTCCTGGACACAAATTCACTGCCGATCCTCCACAGTCAGACGACCCCTTTCCATAGGAATTAAACCTTCTGGAAGAACGAGACAACACGCTCTGTATCTTTCCAAAAAATAGACTGCCTTTATTGCCAAAAACATTGAAACTCTTATACATATCCAATACTGCATTAACCTGAATGAACAATGGTCCAGCTCCACCCACAACATAACAAGCCCCAATACACATTATTTTGACATCTGCTAGGAGACAACAGGTTCTAATCCCCTTTATGTTTGAATGACTATGCATGACCTTTATATTCACCAGACTGTCTGTTACTTTACAATGCACACAAGGACAGACTTAATTTCCCCAATCCACTTCACCACAAACAATGAACAGGTCTTTTAGAAGCTGGGATTAGCATTACACTAGGCAGACAGGTGATTGAGGCTGAACACCTCAGTATCTCTCAATTAACCTGTTGAGTGCAGAATCAGTAAATAGTCCTTTACAGATATCCTTGGGAATATGGTGGATAAATATTACAGACCCATTTTAGGTAGTCCAAGATATATTTCTTATTGTCCATTATTTCCTGGCTCACCCTGTGTCCAAAGTGACCCCCTGTCACACCAATTATTCCCCATCTAAGGATCTCTTTATGACAATATTTCAGGAAGGAAATTAGGCTAGTACTGGGTCCAGTATCCTAATACACAAGGTGTTAACCAATGGACGAGGAGCAGGATCCCAGATTGGTAGTGCATGCCCACTTCCAAGATGGCTTCCAGGCAGTCTTGTCCCACTCCAAGATGGCCACTGGGGTAGTACTTGCCCAAACCAAAGATGGCCCCCTTGTGAGCTTATCCACTTCACATGTTCAGCAAAATGCATAATTTCCTTGAATGTAGACACAGTGTCAGGAACATGGCATGCGCAGACGTGCATTAGCAGGTGCCCGCTAATACTTTAGCGCTAACAGCATATGCACATGCACAAAAATACATGTGTACGTTAGCCATTAATGCTGGCACCAAATGATCTATATAAACACAGCAACTACGCTAGTGCAGTGCTGTGTGATCTGCAGCTTTACCCTGTGTTCTGATCCTGTGCCTGAATCTGATCCAGTATTTGACCTGGCTTTCTGACCACGCTGTTATCACCAGTCCTGACCTTTGGCTTGCCTTGACCCTGACTATTCCTGCCTGTCTGCCTGATTTCCTGTTGCCAAACCCAGCTTGAGCTCTGACCATTCTCTGCCTGCTGTTTATCATAGATTGATCCTCCGTGTATGACCTGGCTTGTCTGACTCTGCTCCAGTCTTCTGCTTCCAGCCCATGTAGCTCCAGTACTGCCATCCTACATCTACAACTTACCTGCATCCACAGCATACCTGCATCCGCTGTTCCTGCTACCTTCGGCTGCTCAGCAACCCAGTCGGGTCCTGCTACTTATCAGCTGCCACAACCGCTACCAATGGAGGACTTTGCAGGTGGTCTTACCTCACCATGCTCTTGCGGCCACTGTTGCAACTCCAGTGGTCCTTGAGCCGGGGCTGTACGAGAGGTCTCCCTCTACTCGTCAGGCTCTCCCAGAGTATGTATGTAACACACAGCTTTCTCTTCCACAATTGCCACTAGAATGCATACTGGAACATGGTGCAGCTGCAGCCCATCCGAGAGGAGATGTAACACACAATTTATAGGGCCATTCACAGATAAATTCCCAAAAATTAAAAAACATACTTGTTTTGGAAATGCGGTGTCGCAGTTCCATGGATTGCCACAGGCTCCAGACACTGACAGCACTTCTGAGGAAGTCCAGGCTGCACTGATGTATGTGGGACTAGTTAGCACCTGATTTTCACCCCAAAAGATCAACCAAAGGGGCACCCTGCTTTATCAGAGCATTTAGCATCCCAAAGTCAAGGACTGCACTACAGGAGAGGCTGAACCTGCATGGAAAAAACACCAAAGGTGACGGGTAAGGGTTTTTTCTCTTCATACTGGCTGCGAATTCCATGAGGACAAAAATGTAATGGGCTGTTGTTAACTTTTTATAGCTACCGTGTTTCCCCGAAAATAAGCCCGGGTCTTATATTAATTTTGGTAACAAAAGACAAAGTGGGGCTTTTTTTGGGGGTAGGTCTTACCATGCAATGTGCTGTCTTCGCTCCCCCTCTCTCTCTCCCTGCCTGTCAGGAACCCCCAGTGTGAACTGAGTTAAAATGCTTGTAAAATCCTATAATCCAATCAATTACAGTAGTATATAATGTACATTGTGTGTGTTTCTGTAATATAATTGTGCCAAATACCTTCGTTATAGCGCCGCTATGCTCTTCTGTAACCCGCTGGAGCACTTTTCCCCACATTTATATTACAGAAACACACATATTGTACATTATATACTACTGTAATTGATTGGATTATAGGATTTTACAAGCATTTTAACTCAGTTCACACTGGGGGTTCCTGACAGGCAGGGAGAGAGAGAGGGGGAGCGAATATTGCAGCCTTCCTGGAAAATAACGCCAGGTCTCATTTTTGGGGTAGGTCTTATTTTCGGGGAAACGCGGTATGCACTGGTCCTGTGGGCGGATGTAGGCAGAGCTACTATTACATGTATGCTGCTATGGAGGCACCAGGAAAATAAAATTTTGTTTTGGGGTTTTTGATACTGCTTTAAGGGCTTTTGAAGGAGATTATTTGACTCAATGATGGCAAAATCGAATGCTCTGATAAACACATTTTCAAAATTTCCATACAAACATTCTTTTTTTTGTTTATAATTTAATCTTTATTGGAAGTTAATAGAAAAATACAGCACACACCCACATTGGTGTATAAAAAACTTAGTACAGAAATATACATACATATTTCCTAACTTCCCCTTTTACCCATTTCCCATATCCCCCCCCCCCTACTCCCTACCTCCCTCCCCCCTCCCTCCCTGATCTGTCATCTTTCTCTCTCGATCTACCTTATTCCCTTTCTTTTTCTGTCATTCCTTGCACATATTTATCTGACAGTTTAAAAACTCTCCATTTTTCCCATGTTGCTCTATAGCTTTCCCCCCTTCCCTGCTTTCCCTGGCTCAGGTATTCCATCTCAGAAATATAATCCACTTGTTGTGTCCATTCTTTTATGGTCATTTTTTTTGTTGATAACCAATTTTTTGGGATTAACCCCTTTGCCGCGTTAAGCAGGGGTGGGACTAGCGTTTTTCTGTATTGCTTTTTTGTTTTATTTGTGCCATGGAACAAGCATGTCCAGGCGTTTTGTGGAATTTTTTCTCCGGTTACTACCTCAATATAGTCCAGGATCCCTGTCCAGTACTCCACTATTATTGGCCATTCCCACAACATATGTATTGTCGTTCCTAGTTGCTTACAGCCCCTCCCACATAATGGGGAGTTTCTGGGGTGAATTTTGTTCATTCTTTCTGGAGTCAAATGCCAGCGTACCATACTCTTATAGTTTGCTTCTATCGTGGTTATATCTGAAGCAAAACTGTATACTGCTTCAATCATTTGCTTTTCCTCAATTCCTTTACCCAGTTCTTGGCCCCATTTTTCTATAAAGGATAGTGGTCCTTCCGTTTCTAATTCTGTTAATATTTTATATACCTGTGATATACTATGCTTCAGAGGCTTTCCTTTACTACATATCTTTTCCATTTGAGTTAGTGCTTTTTCATTTCTGATTGGTTGTGCTATAGTGCTAACTAAGTGTTTTAATTGAGAATGCTCCCAGTCGCTAAGCTGGTTCCACCCATGTGTCGTGATTAAGTCTTGTCTTGTCCTTATTTTACCCGATATGATAATGTCCTTTAATTGTGCAGTTCCCAGTTGTTTTCCCAGTCGTGTCCCATTTCCTGGCGTGAAAAACTCTGTGCCTGCTAACGGTATTAGTGGGGAGTTGTATTTCCATTTTTCGTGTCGATGCAGTGTATCCCAAATTTTAAATACGTTCCTAGTTATTTTATGTGTTTCTGTGCCCAATGCTCTAAATTTTGGTGGTATCCATATGTTTTTTTGTAGGTGCGCCATACTTAATGTGTCTTCCATTTGTACCCACTTTTTTTTTGTGTGTGGGTTTGCCCATTCCGCTAGTCTTGCTAATATAATCGCCTTGTAGTATCTCTTTATATCTGGCATAGCCATGCCCCCATTTTTTTCCCCCGCGTTAACAATGTATAATTTATTCTGACCTTTTTACCCTGCCATATATATTTCAAAATCATAGTTTTAATCACCTTAAAAAAAACTTGGGGTATATCTATTGGGAGCATCTGAAGCCTATAGGTCACTTTCGGTAGGATCATAATTTTCAAGATGTTGATCCTTCCTATCCAGGAAATGGGTCTCTTAGAGGCATTTTTTAGTTCTACTTTGATTAGATTTATTAAAGGGATGAAATTAGCGAGATACAGTTCTTCTAACGTAGGAGTTATTTTGATTCCTAAGTACGTTAATGTTTTTGTCTCCCAGGTGAATGGGAATTCTTTCTGTAATAGTCTTTCTTCGTTTTTTTCTATTCCCAGGTTCAAAATTACCGTTTTATTTGGATTAATCTTGAAATTTGAAAGATCCCCATATTTTTATTTTTTATTTTACTACATTGGGCAATGACAACCTTTGCTTTGTCAAGTATAGGAGTATGTCATCTGCAAATGCAGCCACCTTGTGTTCTTGATCTCCCACTCTCACCCCCCCATATCCCGACTGTTCCGTATATTTGACAACAGTGGTTCTAATGCCAACACATACAGGAGGGGCGAGAGTGGGCACCCTTGTCTCGTTCCATTATGCATCTCAAATACAGATGACACACTCCCATTTACCTTAACCCTGGCCCTAGGATGGGTATATAGATTTTTAATCCATCTCATATATTTTGGTCCCAGACATATATTCCGGAGTGTCTCCATCATAAACCCCCAGTCGACTCGGTCAAATGCTTTTTCAGCATCTATGGACATGGAGTACGACTGGGGGTTTCTTCTCAATCCCCTTCCGGATTAATAATAGGGTTCTTATACTGTTATCTCTCCCTTCCCTTCCTGCCACGAAACCTGCCTGATCTGCATTTATTAGTTCCGGCATTAGGATTTTTAATCTCGTTGCCAATACCTTTGCGTATAACTTTGTGTCTGAATTCAATAACGCTATAGGCCGGTAGCTGGAGCATATAGTTCCATCCTTCCCTACTTTTGGTATAACAGAGATATTGGCAGGGAGAGATTATTTTCTTACTTCTACATCTTCTCCCATTCTATTAAAGTAGTTACATAGTTCTGGGACTAGCTGTTTTTTAAATTCTTTATAATACTTAATCTGGAATCCTGGGCTTTTCCCCCTGGTGTTTCTTGAAGAGCTTTATTTATTTCTTCGTGTGTAATTGGATCTTCTAGGCACTCAGCACTTTCAGGTGTTATCTTTGGTAAATTAGTTTGCTCTAGGTATTCCTGTATACTAAGTTTCCTACTTTCCTCTTCCTCTCCTGTCTCTTTCGCTCTAATGTCATATAATGCACTATAATATGTCTTAAAGACTTCTGCGATTTCAGATGTTTTAAATTTCATCTCTCCTCTCTGTTTTTTTTATTTTATTTATGTAATTTAGAGTTTTTTTCTCCTTTGCTACTCTTGCTAGGTATTTCCCGGGCTTGTTCCCCCATTTATACATTTCCTTTGCTAAGTTTTTAAATACTTTTCTGGTTTCTTGTTCCATCAGATCTCTAAGTTGACCTTGCTTAATTATTATCTTTTGGTGTGTTTCCCTGTCTTGCTGTTTTTTGTCTTTTTGTTCCAAATCATTTAATTCCTTTAACAGGTTTTTCCTATTTAAATCTCTTTCCTTTTTTTTCCGCGCTCCTATGGAGATCAATTTACCCCTTATACAAGCCTTGTGGGCTTCCCATATTGTTGCCACACTTACTTCTGGTGTATTATTTATTCTAAAATATTCTTCAATTTCCCTTGATATTGTCTCACCCACTTCTTTATTATCTAAGAGGTCCTCGTTTAAGCTCCATATACCCTTTCTTTGTTCTACATTATTAAATCGTATATTTACCATTACAGGGGCATGGTCTGAGATTGATATCACACCTATTGAGGCATCCACTACATATTCCAAAAGCCCTTGGTCAACTAACATATGATCCAATCTCGAATACGTGTCGTGCACCGTTGAATACTATGTATAATCTTTTTTACTTGGATGTGTCACTCTCCAAGAGTCTACTAATTGATGATTGTATATATTTTTTTTACCAATTTTAATTGTTTGCTATCTCGTATCGGTGCACCAGATGTACTATCGAGTCTGCGTTCCATTGAAAGGTTGAAATCCCCAGCAAGAATTACATAACCTTGTTTAAAGTCCATTAAAGCATTTAAGATCCCATTCAGATATTTTTTGGGATGATTATTTGGACAGTATACGTTTGCTAACGTGTATTTTTTCCCCTGGAGATTCCCTTCTAGGAACAGATAACGGCCATCTGGGTCCACTCTTATTTCTTCTACAATAAAGCTTATATTCTTCCCTACACCTATGGCGACTCCCTTTGCTCTTTTGTTTGGGGAATCTCCATAGTACCAGGTTGGAATCGCACGCGAGTATATTTTTGTATTAGAGTCTAACGCTAAGTGTGTCTCCTGTAGGAAAACGATTTCTGCGGAATACCTTTCCAACTCCCTTAATGTCATGTGCCTTTTTTCTGGGGAATTAAGACCCCTTACATTGTATGTAATAAAATTTACGTCAGTCATATGTGTTTCTTTTTTTTTTCCTTCCTTTTCCCTTCCCTTTCTCCTTCCCTCCTTTCTTCTTCTTGAGATGTACAGATCATGATTCCCCCCTCCCTCTCCTCTCCTTATCCACCCCTCCCCCTTTTTCCTCCCCCCCTCCCTTGTTGGAACCTTGACCTCATGGTCTTAGTGCAGGATTTTCTCTCTTAGAGCCACTATAGGCACTCTGCACTCCTGAGCTTGAGGTGGAGTTCTGTTTGGCACCGTTAGTCCTCACTCCCCTACTGCTAGGGGGATGGTGCCAGAGCAGTCAATGAGTCTAGGTCTCTATATCCCTCTCCCTATCTCTTTATCTCTTTATTTCTTTCTAGTTCCTGTTGTTCTTTTCTTATTGATCTTATTTCTCCCTCCAGCTTTTTTATGGTGACTTCATTACAGTCTGTTTTTTTTTTCAACTTCCTCTACTCTTTCACAAATATATGCGATTTTAACACTTTTTCCAGGGCCGCAAACATGCCTTCTATTTCTATTTTTGTTGGTAATAGTGCCTTGTTTTGTTGTTCCTCCTCTTTTCTCTGCTCTGGCTCCGCTTCAGCCTCTTGTTCTATTCTGGACTCTGATAGTGTGTCAGTCTCAGTAGAGTTTTTACTTTGGGCTTTTTTCTTTTCCTTCTTCCTTTCCTTGTTGTCCGTCTGATTACTTTTAACTCCTTGCTGCTTTTCCGCCGCCTGTTTGTCTCCATTTCCACTATGGGTTACGTATTTAAGGGCTTTTGAAGGAGATTATTTGACTCAATGATGGCAAGATCGAATGCTCTGATAAACACATTTTCAGAATTTCCATACAAACATTCTAATGCAATTCCACTGGTATATGGCCAGCTTTACTCCAACTTGACCTGTCAAGCCTATAGCTCAAAGTAATATCTTTACAGTTTATAGTGAGATTTGACCAACAGCACAGGAATTTGCTTTTCACACATTTAGATTGAAGTGAATATTCACTCAATATTGTGTGAATTCTGACCTTCTGACATCAGTGGTGCCTATTGCATCATTAAATTATTAATGCAGGGCCACTGTAGTGATACCCCTTATACTTACCTTTAGGCAGTTTGTTTCCTAAAAACCGAGTATGAATGATATGCTCTTCCTCATTGTGATTTCTCCCACGCATATGTCACTACAGGATATATAAGTTAGTTGGAGGAACCACAGTGAGTGGCGATGAAACAGTAATTTGACTCCTCCTTGCAAAGCATGGTGGGCAGTGAAGTTGTGACTTCAAGAAATGGCTGCCAGAAAGGTAAGTATACACATTCTTCTTTGTGCATGTATGTTTTACATACAAATGACCATGTGCTGACAGGATCACACTAAAAATTTAAATGCTGACATCCACTTTAAGTGCATTGGACCATTGGAAACATTAGAAAGCAGTGACTGATGGTTCTATAATTAACATGTGCGTAATGTGTTAGCGCCAGGTAAATAGA
The DNA here is from genome assembly GCA_029206835.1 of Rana muscosa. NCBI lineage: Eukaryota > Metazoa > Chordata > Amphibia > Anura > Ranidae > Rana > Rana muscosa. Next base: position 133,214,987 of record CM055120.1, read on the forward strand.
AAAGATAATGTTTGAATTTTAATAAAATTTCAAATGTTTCCATTTTTACCATCTTCTCATCATAGGGCAATCATAATCTTTTGTGTTTAAAGAAATTACTTAAAAAAGACTGCTGAATTTTTGAGGGCTTCATTAAAAGCAGGCAGTTTCTGTAACCTTTTAGCAGCACTTGTTATCTGATGACGTGAATTAGCGTTCTCTCAAATGACTAATAATCATATCAAGGTTGCCATGTCAGCTTGTAGATTTGAATAAGAGGGTCTGAAAACATTTGCATGCCTCGATGTGCTGGTGCTTAGAAGCTAATGCTATAGCGCTGTCATAAAGCACCGCAAAGACATGACTTAATGTAATCTGTCATGTCATATGCTAATCTTCAGCCATTACTTGAGTGCTGTAAGTAAGTAGAAAGCATTTGGGAAAATCCTTTTCAATTTCTCTGAGTACCACTTCTGCTGTTGGTCAGCTCAAATGGGTTTTGTGCATTTAATGCAGAGCTCAAGTCAAGTTGGCTTAGGTCACACTTAATTAACTATCACATTGATGGGTTTTGTTGGTACAGCTTTATGGAAAATGTGTATTCCTGATTTCAACTAACTGCTAAATATTTCATGCACTTGAAGAAATGGAAAAAAAAAAAAGAGGCTTTCCTAATTTGAAAGAAGCGGCTATATCCCGCTAAATAACAAAAATAAAAATCTATATTTTCAATGTGATATTGCATGCATAAGTAACACTAGTGCTTTGTTATCTGTATAGACCTAAGAGGAGATGCAATTAATTTCTCCCATATAAACATCGGTATAATAATGAAAACGACTGAAACTAATTGCATTGTAGGGGGTGTAGCAAAAAGGTTATTCACTGAACTGTGATAATGGCGAATGGGGCACATTACTGCAGAATGTACTATTGACTTAATTAATCTCGACTGATAATGACAAATTAATAATTAACCCCTGAATTCTTCATCATGAGAAAGCATTAGCGCTAGATAGACAAGTACAATGATTTTGTGTGAAAATTACTCTAGACCAGTAGGCGGTATACAGAATGTTGCCGTTAGCATCTACTTAATCGTTTTTTGGTTAGTTGATAATTATTTGTTTTAATTACTGATCACATAGAGTAAAATTTGACCTAATCATTTTTACATTGAACCAAGATAAACTAATGAGATGGTTTCTCAAACACAATTTAGAGACACCTGATAGAATTTCACAAGGATGTAACTAAAAACAGGATATTCAAGACAATACCATAAAACATATACCTCTTCAACTAGGTGTATTCTTACTTGTTAGTTTAGTCACATAAGGCCTTTTTAAATACAATTTATCTAAAACAAAAGCTTTTGAATAGAATGGGGTGGCCGCAATCCGCATTTAAAAAGGGTCCTGTGAGTCGTTGGTTCCAATTCAGGTGCAAGCTCAGGCAAAAATTCAGACATAATTTGCACCTAAATTGGTGAACAGGGACGCACCGGGCCCCATGCTGTGAGTCGTGGCTGCAGCATATGTGAACTCAGCCTAAGAGGGCATTTTACTGACTTTAAAGAGATTTCATCTTACTTCCTTTTATGTCAACAGGGCAGGGGGTAAAAAAAAAAATCCGGACACACATGGCAAAAATAAAGAACAAATGGTTTTAGATATACATCATTTATAAATAAATTGAGTTTTTTCTGAGCTAATCGTGCCTAGAAACATGCAGATTTTCTGAACAGGTAGGTAATTTTAGACTTCAGAAGTAGAAAGCATTTGGAAAAATTCTATTCAGTTTCAAATATACCATATCAAATCATCATACCAGAGTACCACTTTTGCTGTTATTTATCTCAATTTTTTTTTTTTTATCCCATATGAGTCCCTCATATCAAGTTGAGTTAGGTCACACTTACATGGCACACTCCAGGCTTGTACACCTCCACCCTGTGCAAGCAAACAAGTATTTTAGAGGATTCAATGCATACATAGATGTTATGCACAAATGATGGACTTGTCTGAAGCTGAGTAGGCTCTGGACCAAAATATTTAAACTCTTGCACAGCTTGTTTCACACTAAAATTTCCAATGACCCATGGTTGGTGCTTCTCCATCTTAAGCCCCCTTCCTTATTATATCTCAACATAAAATAGTTGCAACCTATGTTTTGAAAGCCATCAAACAAACTATAGCTTATGCTTGGGAAAAAAAAAACAATTTACACACTTTACAGATATGAAAGCTGACTTTTTTTTGAGAAGGAGAAACAAATCAGTATAGTTACTGATAGAAGAATAATTTCCGAATACATGGCATCTATAAATTCAGTATGCTTTTCCCTCACTCACTGCTGGGAGCTTGACATTCTCATAACAGATAACACCAAAGGATGGAAACATTGAGGTGATCATAAACCCTCGTAAAAAAAAAGAATAAACGTAGCTGCATAGCTTTGTATACCATTGCCTTCTGTCCCCTGTTTTGTGCAATCATTCTAGTGTCTAGCCTCTGAAAGTTGTAGTGTTCTGTTTCCACTTGTAGGGTGCTCCCTTGGTCTCCAGTGTCTCCCTAGAGGCCATATACAGAGTAGAACCACTGATGCTGAGCAGTTGGCACTGTCCTGCCAGCACATGTACAGTGGGGGACAGCTTTCATGTGTGCTCTCTTGCATTGTGCTTAGCCAGCATGTGTGCATTATGCCTTGCCCAACACATGCGCAGAGCAGCTGCTATGTCCGATATATGTGCAGTATTGTTTTGTGAATCTGTGATCTGTGTTACTGCTCTTGCACTGAACAAACCCAATGTCAAAGCAAAAAAAGAACAGTGACTGCACAACATACATAGTGTAAAGCAACACTGTCAGGCCCATATGGCACATGCACCAGCCAGGCACAGCACAGGAGATCTGCCCCCCCCTGTGCACACTCCTCCAGCTCATGCTGCACATATGTTGGCCCTACTGCTGCTCACAAGGCACTCTCCCAACTGGACATTTGGGGATAAAAATAGCGAGACACAGGAAAGAGATGAAACAGAGGCATCGAAAATGTAAGTATTTGGGGCACAAAAACACATTTGATACTATTTGGGTGGGTATTAATTCAAAGATAAGATTTACTATTAGGGTTTAGCACTACTTTAAAGTGAATATAAACCCTCCATACACCCAGTAAAGTTAACAGCCTCAGATGATACACAGGGATGAACCAAATCTTCCTACATAGGTTTTACATGTATATCGTGTATAAAAAAGCAGTGCAGTGCTAGAAACCACATGTAGCACAAATAGTCCATAGGTATAAAGTTCAGAAACCAGAAGAGTGTTGACTGGCACACCAACAGGGAGATAGAAAGATCCTCTGGCCGTGAGACAGGGTGCTTGTAAACAATAACTAGTGCAACCACTTCCGTGTGTATCCACCACCAGTTATACAGGCCACTCACCTCAAAATATGGACCTCTGTTTTACCAAAAGGTCAAATATGCAGTCCCTTTGACAAGGGTAATGATAAAGATGAGAGGGCTGTCTTCATACGGTCCTTCAACAAGAATCCTCAATCATTCAGTAATCCCAAAACAAACTCATAGATTTGTGTATTTACATGCAAAATTTCAAGAAGAAATACATAGTGCTCTCCATATGTAAAAACACTTGATTTATTAAATATAAAAAGTTACTCACAAGCAAGGCACAGAAACCCTGTGCTCGGCTAACAGTCATGTAACATAGATATGGAACCAGGTAGATGGCTGTCCTGACGTCATGTAGCCCCTCGCAGGGGGGTCCATATTTTGAAATGAGCGGCCTGTATAACTGGTGGTGGATACACACGGAAGTGGTTGCACTAGTGATTGTTTACAAGCACAATCTTTTTTTAATTTTTTAATTTTTAATAAAGGACTTATCACAACTGTGTCTGTGTGGTTTTTAACATTTAAAAAATAATAATTGTGAAATGGTAGGGGTACAATGTACCCGTTACCAATTCACATAGGTGGGGCCGGAATCTGGGGGTCCCCTTTGTTAAAAAGGGCTTCCAGATTCCGATAAGCCCCCCGCCCGCAGACCCCCACAACCACCGGGCAAGGGTTGTGGGGATGAAGCACTTGTCCACATCAACATGGGGACAAGGTGCTTTGGGGGTCACAGACCCCCAAAGCATCCTCCCCATGTTGAGGGCATGTGGCCTGGTACGGTTCAGGAGGGGGGGCGCTCTCTCATACCCCATCTTTTCCTGCGGCCTGCCAGGTTGCGTACTCGGATAAGGGTCTGGTATGGATTTTTGGGGGGAACCCCGCGCCATTTTTTTTTTGACGCAGAGTTCCGTATAATATCCATACCAGACCTGAAGGGTCTGTTAATTGAATTTTGGGGGGCCCCCACAATTTTTTTTTTTACATTTTTCAATGACTTTCAATTACTTTTCTCTGTATTGCCGGGACCCGACAATTCATTACAGCCGAGTAGTTTTAAATTACTTTTTTCCTTCAGAAATTACATTTTGTGTAGGGACAGTTCTAAACACGGGAAACATGCGCTACTTTACAGGCATACTTTAGACACCCCCCAGGTACGAAATTTAAAGGAATATTTCACTTTTATTGTTTCACTTTAAGCATTATTAAAATCACTGCTCCCGAAAAAACTGCAGTTTTTAAAACTTTTTTTTGCATTGATACATGTCCCCTGGGGCAGGACCCAGGTCCCCAAACACTTTTTATGACAATAACTTTCATATTAACCTTTAAAATTAGCACTTTAGATTTCTCCCATAGACTTTTAATGGGTGTTCTGCGGCTTTTCGAATTTGCTGTGAACACCTCAAATTGTTCGCCATTCGGCGAACAGGCAAACAGCCAATGTTCAAGTCGAACTCATGTTTGACTCGAAAAGATAGCCCATCCCTAATTACAACACTACAAGGAATGCAACAAGAAATGTAAGGATGCAATCAGGGTAGCTAAGATAGAGCACGAGAGACACATAACGGAGGAGAGTAAAATAAAATCCCAAGAAATTCTTTAAATATATAAACTGTAAAAAAGTGAGGTCAGAGCACATTGGCCCCATAAAGGGGGATGAGGGGAACTTGGTTACAGATGACAAAGAGAAGGCAACTGTACTGAATACTTTCTTCTCCTCTGTTTTTACATAGGAAAAGGAAGGGTATAACAACCACGACTGTATTGTTAGTAACACGTCCCAGGATATAACCTTGTGGCTTACAGAAGTCAGTGTCCAGAAAAGACTAGAAAAACGTAATACAAACAAATCACCAGGACCTGACGACTTGCACCAGAGAGTCCTCAAGGAACTCAATCAGGCTATAGCCAGATCACTATTCCTAATCTTTACGGACAGCATACTGACAGGAATGGTACCAGTTGATTGGAAAAAAGCTCATGTGGTACCAATATTCAAAAAAGGGCAGAGGTATATTCCTGGTAACTACAGGCCTGTCAGCCTAACATCAATAGTATGTAAACTATTTTAGGGGATGATAAAGGACTATATCCAAGAATTTGGGTTTTTGAAAGGTCACTCTTGCCAAACCAACCTGTTAACCTTCTATGAGGAAGTGAGCTGCCACCTGGAAAAAGATAGGCCTGTGGATGTGGTGTATCTGGATTTTGCAAAAGCATTCGATACAGTGCCCCACAAATGCTTAATCTACAAACTGAGGTCTGTAGGCATGGACCATAGAGTTTGCTCTTGGATAGAAAACTGGCTACAAGGGCACGTCCAAAGGGTGGTGTTAATTGGCGTGTGCTCAGAATGGTCTAGAGTAGTAAGTGGGGTACCCCAAGACTCTGTCCTGGGACCAATTCTGTTTAATTTATTTATAAATGATATACAGTAGAGGATGGGATAAAAAGCTCAATCTAAGTGTTTGCCGACAACACAAAATTTAGTAGGACAACACCATCACAGCAGGATGTAGAAGCCTTACAGGAAGACCTCTATAAATAATGGAGTTGGCAACTAGATGGCAAATGAGGTTTAACATTGCAAAATGTAAAGTAATGCACTTGGGGGTTAAAAATATAAACACAGGTTATTTACTAGTAGGAGAACCTCTGGGAGATTCCAGGATGAAGAAGGATCTGGGGATCCTAGTAGATGACAGACTGAGCAATAGCATGCATTGTCAAGCTGCGACAAGCAAAGCCAGCAGAATATTAGCATGCATTAAAGAAGGGATTTACTCCAGAGATAAAATGATAATTCTACCACTTTATAAAACTCAGGTTCGATCACATCTGGAGTATTCCATCCAGTTCTGATCACCAATCCTCAGAAAGGATGTGCTGGACCTGGAGAGAGTTCAGAGAAGGGCAACAAAATTTATAAGGGGGCTGGAGGACCTCAAATACGAGGAACGACTACAAGCGCTAAATTTATTTTCCCTGGAGAAGAGATGCTTGAGAGGAGATGTGATAATGAAATACAAATATCTCAATGGTAATCCCTGTGTAGGTAGGAAACTTTTCAGTCTCAGGGAGTGTAAGAGGACATGGGGCCACACAATGAGATTGGAAGAGAAGTGGTTTAACCTTAAGCTGCGTACGGGTTTTTTAACTGTCAGGACGGTAAGGATGTGGAACTATCTTCCACAATCAGTGGTGTCAACAGGAAGTATTGATAGTTTCAAAAGACTCTTGGACATGCATTTTATAGAACACAATATACAGGGATATGGGAAATAAATATCTACACTAACACACACAAACGTTGAACTGGATGGATTATTGTCTTCATTCAACCTTACCAACTATGTAACTATGTAAGATGAAAACACATGCAAACCATACTGTATTTATAGATGAACAACATTGACATCCTGGGACAGGAAGTGATTTAGAAGTTCAGAAAGCCTCCCCTTTTATATTTACAGTCCACAAAGAATTTGAACTCATGCTAGCTAGGCATATTGCACAGTGAGTGTCAGCAGACCAAGTAAGACAAGTTCATTGAGTTTACACACACTTTAAACCGACTATCAAATGTTATATAATACAGATACTATTCCCTGCTTGGTAAAATCAAAACTATGCGGTTCATTTACTAAAACTGGAGAGTGAAAAATCTGGTGCAGCTGTGCATGGTAGCCATTCAGCTTCTAACTTGTTCAATTAAGCTTTAAAGTGGTTGTAAACCCTCAGGAAAAAAAAACCCCTGCAAGACAAAGGCATGAGCATAGCATACTAGCTCATTATGAATTACTTAACTTACATTGAAGCATCGGTCCTCGTCCCCCCCTCCGGCAGTGACATCTCTCCCGGAAGCCGCCGGTAATGGCACACGGACTGAAGCATCGGCACATATGTGCCGTTGCTTCAGTTTGCCCCAGTGCGCATGTGCCGATGACATGCAGGTTTAGGAGATATCATGGATAGCTACAGGTAAGCCTTATTATAGGCCTACCTGTAGCATAAAGTGGTCTGTAAGGGTTTACAACCACTTTAACAAAAAAAATTAACTGGAAGCTGGTTTCTATGCAGAGCTGCACCAGATTTTGCACTCTTCAGTTTTAGTACATCGACCCCTGTGTTACTAAAATTAACAATTGCTAAATTTTTTAAATGTGCAGCTATTAATTCAATGATGAAGGTATTGTCTATTTGCCAAATGTCCACTTTCTCCTTTGTAAACTCTGTTGTGTATGTTGGGTTCAAGTAACAAGTTAGTAGACTATTTATTCTTAAAATCACTCAGAAGTTTCTAATATTTCTTGAGTTTGTACCTATGGCCAATTAGACAATGTATAACACAAAAAGGCTTTTAACTGTGCTTTAAGCCATTAACAAGCCTTTAGAAGATCCCCTTTTAGAGTTGAAGATTAAACAGAGGCCAAGATGGCAGCTTCCTTGCCTGAAAATGATAGATACCTCAGGTCAATGCTCTCATCCAGGAAGCCAAGAACAAATGTAGATACAACTCACACAAAATATGTTCATGTGCTTCCATATGATTTTTGAGATATCAGCATGCAGTAGATCTAAAAAAGTTTGAGCCGGTATACATAGAAAATATGCAAAGGTATATATACAAAGCATTGCAATGTCCAGTGGTTTACATAAGCCCCAGCTATTTCCCTAAGCAGAGTACAGCGGACTCAAGTGAGTTGGAGGAAACTTTCTGATGGGCGGATTGGATGGTCCCCGCTTTATAAAGGCCTCATCCAGACCGATTGACAAAAGGAATGATATGGAGATGAAGCTACATTTTATACGACATTTTGTGTAAAAAATGCTCTGCATAATTTGGACGTTCAACACTTTAGAGTTCTTAGTAGATGAAAGGCCTGCATTAGAATGGAGTCTTCAATGCTTCTTTCCCCACCTTGGGTTTAGAAAAGTAGTACTAAAAGTGAGGACGGAAATTCCAAGAATGTGCTTTTGCTTGGTAATTTTTCACAACACACACATAAAAGGAATCAATAACATGTTTTAAATAAATAATCAAGCTGCAAAAAAAAAAAAAGAAGATCCCCTTTTAACCCCATATACACATGAACTATACAGTATAAATCAGCCTTTTACAGTTAATATATATATGGTGGAAGCTTATTTCTGTTGAATTTGTTGAAAACAATACAAAATTTACCACATATTTTCAGTGTAATTGACCACATGTTTTTAGCACACTTGAGGAACTAACTAGGTTTGTAACAATGCAATCACTCCATATTCCTGTACAGTCATAGAGTCTTATAGCTTCATTTATTGTGGACTTGATTTTTTTATTTTTTATTCCCAGTAACAGAGACAAAAGCCCTAAAAAGCCCATAAAAGACTAATGTGTCCTGGAAGCAACTGTACAAGCTGCTTTACTTATTATCAAGCAATTGATTTTGCCTCTTCTTTGTAAAGGTGTTGTAGATTCTCACTTAAATGGTAGGCAAAGAAGAACATGCACAGTAAGATTTTTATATATATATATACACATTGCCAAACCTACCAGCATGTTCCTATAATTCATGTTGAAATTAGTGGACTTGATCAATTCACTTACCAGACAAAAGAAGGCTATTTATTAATTCTGTTGTACACCAAGAGTACACCAGCAGGATCAGTGAGATAAATTGTGCAATTGATGTAATACAAGGTTACAGTTTGATTCATAAACTCCTTCCTCAGCTACAGTAAGCAGTAGCAGAGAATGAAACCTACTCTTGACCAGTTGTGTTTCTGTTCTAGAAATCTGTCTCATCTTCAGAGGCGGCTCTCTAATTAGGCAAATTAGGCGGTCGCCTAAGGCCTCACACTCACAGGGGCCTCGCGGCCGCCTAATTTGCCTGTGATCAATACTAATGTCGGCGTCATCGGATCTCTCTATCACCCCTCTCTCTTTCTCACCCCCCCTCTTACATTGTCTGAAAATGTCTGATGGGTGAGGAGGGTGCCCTGGAAGTGGTGTTGATCACCTGTGTGCTAGATACGTGCATTTTCTGCAGCCATTTTTATTGCTTGAATTATTTTTCCCATTGTGGGCGTGAGTGGGGCCTCATGTCTAAGTTTTGCCTAAGGCCTTACAAAGCCTAGAGCCGCCTCTGCTCATCTTCAGTAAGAAATCTGTTCTAGACCACTGCAAATCTGTTCCAGTTTGCTGATGAGTATTCCAGGCACACAAGTCCAGAATTGTGACTAGAAATCATGGGGCCCCATAGCAAAATTTTGATTGAACCCCCCAGCCAACTCTCCTTGTATCAGCTGGCAGTTTCAGCTGTGACAACGTGTGGGAGATTTACTAAAACCGGTGCACAAAGAATCTGGGGCAGCTGTGAATGGTAATCAGCTTTTAACCTCAGTTTGTTCAATTAGGCTTGGTTCACACTGCCGCCGCGACTTGGGATTCCGACATTTGAGACCCAAATTCACGTAACATGTGAAATCTCATTTTATTTTATGAGAGCTGTCTTAATTAGCACTACTAAAGAAAAGGTTCCTGTACTACTTCAAGGTGACTTCCATCCAACTTGTGCCCATAGACTTTAATGGAAGTCACCTCTAAGTCGGATCCTTATCTTAATTGATGTGATTTGGATCCGACATTAAAGAAAGATTACTCAGACATTCCCTGAAGTTGCTTCAAAGTTGCTTCAAAGTCACTTCAAAGTCGCTTCAAGTTGCATGAAGCCACACTGAAGTTCCCTAGCAAAGTCACATTGTAAGTCACACGACTTTTAGGCTATGGCAGTGGGAACTGAGCCTAAAGCCGTGTACACACGATCGGTTTTACAGATGAAAACAGTCCGATGGACTTTTGTCATCGGACAAACCGATCGTGTATGGGCCCCATCGGTCTATTTTCCATCGGTGTGAAAAAATAGAACCTGTTTTAAATTTATCCGATGGAAAAAAAACGATAGCAAATTCCGATCGTCTGTGGGGAACTCCATCGGATAAAAAACCCACGCATGCTCAGACTGAATTAGGAGATGGGAGCGCTCGTTCTGGTAAAACTAGCGTTCCTAATGGAGACAGCACATTCGTCATTGTGCAAATTATTGCCTCATTTAATGCAGCGCATTGTTTTCTTCTTTATAATGGTCTTAAAAATGTTTTTTTTTTGCTGCAGATATTTATCCCGAGTTCTGACAAACTTATTTCTTTATTGTTTCTTGTGATCTCGTGAAAAATTTTATCTTTTTTTAAAGCCAGATCTCCCTAATTTTTAATTTTATTTAGAATCAAGATCTACCTTTTTTTTTTTTTTTATAAATTTTTGTTTCTTGTGGGCTCATTTTTTTTGTGTCAAGTTCTCACAACTACATCTTTTTTATATTTTTATACCCTCAAGGAGTTTGGTGTCCCTTGTTAATTACACATTGTCCTTATGAAATGTTATTGCCACTCACAATAAAAACACATAGGCAAGTATTTTGCTTAAATCAAAGATCCATTTATTCTGGAAAAACAAAATAAAAATGAAGGGCAACAATTGGAAAATTAGTTGAATTTATGCAGACTTTGGACCCCAAAGGCAGACATGACTTTGATGAACAACAAAATAAACAACATAAGGAAATCAGGAGCAGCAGCCAAAGACATACATGATCCCATGCTGTGGTACTCCAACAAACTGCAACTTCTAGCAGAGCAGCTTGAAGCCAGGGAATCACTTTCTGGTCTTCCTTGTAGCCTTCCCCCCACGCTTCCCTGCAGCGTTTCTTCCACAGCCCCGTCCACGCCCCCTTGCAGGCTGTGGCTCTTTTGGTGGGAATGTGGCAGGAGGAGGAGGAGGAGAAGGAGGAGAAGGATGGGCCAGATGGCAGAGATGTGTGGCCTCTGTCAGCTGCCCCCTCCCCACCGTGTGAATGGCAGTATATATCAGGTGCTCACAGAGGACACGTTGTCCCTCCTCAAGTTTACCTAGCTTCTCAGCCAGGTAGGCGCTAAAGCACTCCACAGGGTTGAGGGGGCCCTCATTATGGCAGAAGCGTCCCTGATTATTTTAAGTGACTCCTCCTCCACCTGTGTCATCCTCCGACATTTTTTGGGTCTGACGTGGAGGGGAGCCACTTGGGACTGGGTGCTGCCACTAGGCTTGGGGACCTGCTGAGTGCCACTTGGGCCGGCCTCCTCCTGTCTGCCACTCACCCCTGCCTCCTCCTGCCTGCCACATTCCAGAGCCTCTTCCTCCTGGCTGAGCTCATCCTGTGTATAAAAAAGGGACATAGTTGTATTTTTTGTTGAATCAATCACACACAATTTTCATCTCATGACTGTTGCAATTTGAATGTTAATAAAAAGAAAAGATTCTCATTCTGACCCAGCTTTTTTAAATACTGTACCAATAATTTTTGGCCACTATATATATATATATATTTTTTTTTGCACAATTTTTTTTTTTTTTTTTTTATATTTTTGGAATTTTTTCTTTTATTTTTTTTTCTTTAATTATATCATTTGTGAATAATAACATCTAGTTCACAATAATAATTCCAGGCCAATAAATATGTTTTAAAATACTATACCTGGCTGAAGATGCGCAGATCCGGCTCTTCCAGCTCAGGAGGCTCCTCTTCCCCCTCTGCAGGGGTGGAGGGAAGGGTGGAAGGAAGGGTGGAGGGAAGGGTGGAAGGAACGCTGGTGGGAAGGGTGGAAGGAAGGGTGGAGGGAAGGCTGGAAGGAAGGCTGGAAAGTGATTCCCTGGCCTCAATCTGGTCGTCCAGAAATTGCAGATGCTTGTAGTACCACAGCTTGGGCTGAACTACTTTGTTTGCTGCTGCTCCTGATCTCATTGAAGCGCGGACTCTTTTGTAGCGTTTTTTGTAGGCATTCCTCATGTTGTTTATTTTATTGTTCATCATTGTATAGTCTGCCTCTGGGATCCAGGTCTTCATATATTCCGCTAATGTTCCAATTGTTGCCCTTCTTACCACACTGTTGTGGTACAAACTATTTTTAAGCTCCCATAAGTTCCGCAGTTCACGGTATTTCTCTATGAACACAACCATAATTTCAGGCTCCTTGAATTTATGCATACTTCTTTCTGCAAGATAAAACACAATACAAAAACAGTAGGTCAGCTTCAATTGTCCGAATCTTATCCCAATATAGGCCTTTACAATCATGAACCAGTATAGGCCACTGATGCCCCAAGTTTCATTCTTACCTTAGTTGGATTCGTTCGGCACTTCCGGTCGTCCTTACTCCACGCAACTACAACCTCGTTTACCATTTATATACCCTGCACATGTGTGAAACTCCGCCCGCGTCGCCCGCCCATGACGGTCTTTTTCGGAATTTCCCCGCCCCCTTCTCGTTCGGCGCACAGTGGGAGACGACGACATGGCGGTGACACAGGTGCGTGCTTCATTATTAAGTACCGACGAGGAAAGCCTGGAGGCGGGAACGTCCCGATCCAGGAATAAAAGATACAAGGCGACTAATATGTCATTTGCTGAGATGGCGGAGATGGTGGACATCCTGCGGAGGAAAGATTACAATGGGAAGCATGGGCCATACGACGCCCCTAATCTCAGGAAGTCTAAAATAATGGACAAAGTGGCGAGGAGTCTCTATAATAAATTTGGGGTCAGGAGATCCAAGGAGCAGCTCCGTAAAAGGTGGTCTGACCTGAAGCTGAGGGAGCCGGAGCAGTATAGGAAGCTTATCAAAATCCTTGAAAAAAGTAAGCTTTTATTTTTACTGTGTTATTTCAACTTGGAATATGAATTCTTGCATGTTTTGCTCCATGTGCTTGGATTGACTGGTTTCACATTGTAAAATGGCAACTTTCATGTTAAGTTTAGTGGCCCAATTTTTGGGAATGTTTCATAGTAAACAGCGAACGTCTAATAAATCACATGTTTTGCACAGATAAACGTAAAACACATGTGGTCATGCCTATTTGTCTTAAAACAGCGTTTATAAACATTGTTGTCTAGATGATGTGTTGTAAGTAAGTAGAATGTGAAATGCTAAACTAGATTCTGTGTAAAGGAGAGGACACTCAAGCAGCTGGTTACACATCTTGACTCAGGAGCACTATAGTATTGGCCACTAGAACAACCTTTTCAGAGTGTCCCACACAGGTGCTCCAGTGGATACTTTGGGGTGTCTCCATGTGTGTTATTTTGGACTAAAAATTTAAGTATTCTTGCTTTGTTGAATTCCCAAAATCTCTTGTGTTCATCTTGGAACTCTGCCAAAACAAACAATTGTACCCCACTTCCAAGCAATGTTTACAATTTATGCCCTCAAATATCTGTGTGCTAAGGATACCTTTTGATTCATTCTCATAGGGGAGAGGAGACTGGGAGGATACCAATCTGAGGAGCCGAGGAAGCACAGACCACAGAAAGAACCCCAAGCTCAGAAAGAACCCCAAGATCAGCATGTGGAGGAAGCAGAGGTGGAGGAAGCAGAGGTGGAGGAAGGAGAGGTGGAGGAAGGAGAGGTGGAGCTTATCACCACAACAGGTCAGTGTCTGTCACCACAGCTTCAGGTAAAGAGATGTAGGCCTGCATATTTATAATACCTTTTTTTTAGGGGATGAACATGGTGGTGTTTCAGAAACTACTACTACACGATCTCCGGTTCTTTCTGCCTTCTGCCGGTCGCCCCGCTATCTTTTTCCAGCTCTTTTGCTAGTGGGGTCCCGGGCTTCAGCGTCGTCTTCTTCCCTCTTCTCTCTGCCCGATGTTGCCTCGTCACTGTCCGCCGTTACAATGCTCTTGCCGCGGAGCGCACCCACTTATATTGGCATGAGGCGATGCCACCCGCTGACCCCGCCCCCATAGCGTGTCACAGTCCCATCATTCCCCGGTACTGTGACATCATACGGGGGCGGGGTCAGCGGTGGAATCACCCGGTGACCACGCCCCATGCCAATATAAGTGGGTGCGCTCCGCGGCCAGAGCATTGTAACGGCGGACAGCGACTAGGGAACATCGGGCGGAGAGAAGAGGGAAGAAGATGACGCTGAAGCCTGGGACCCCGCTAGCAAAAGAGCTGGAAGATGATAGCGGGGCGCCCGGCAGAAGGCAGAAATAACCGGAGATCGTGGAGAAGGCACCGGAGAGCGGGAGAAGAACCGGAGAGCGCGGAGATGACACCGGAGAACAGAACAAGAGACCCCCGAAGTCAGAAGAAGACGACGAGGAAGCCCGGGACCCTGCTAGCAAAAGAGCTGGAAGAAGATAGCGGGGCACCCGGCAGGAAGACCCCCGGAGCTGCCTAATAAATTACTTTAAAAACCTGTGTTGTGTTTTTTATTAACTTTTTTTGCCACCAGGTGAATGGGTAGGGGTACGATGTACCCCATACTCATTCACATAGGGTGGGGGGCCGGTATCTGTGGGCCCCCTTATTAAAGGGGGCTCCCGGATTCCGATAAGCCCCCCGCCCGCAGACTCCGACAACCAAACGGCCAGGGTTGTCGGGAAGAGGCCCTTGTCCCCATCAACATGGGGACATCCTCCCCATGTTGAGGGCATATGGCCTGGTAAGGTTCAGGAGGGAGGGGGGGGTGCTCTCTCGTCCCCCCCTCTTCCCCTGCGGCCTGCCAGGTTGCGTGCTCGGATAAAGGGTTTGGTGTGGATTTTTAGGGAACCCCACGCTTTTTTTTCCCGGTGGGGGCGGGGTTCCCCTTAAAATCCATACCAGACCTGAAGAGCCTGGTATGGATTTTTAGGGGGACCCCCACGCTATTTTATTTTAAAGTTTGGTGGGGGGGCGGGTCCCCTTTGAATCCATACTAGACTCAAGGGCCTGGTATGGACCTGGGGGGTGACTCCACTCTGTTTTTTTCTCTTTTTTTTTTTTTTGAGCCGGAAATGTTTATTTTTATTACATTTCCTTTAACAACCAGCTATAAACAGGTTAAAAAAATAAAAAAATGCCACAAATTCACGGTACTTGCGTTTTGGATGCGGGTCCATTGAATTCTCTTACATCAAAAACACTGTTTTTGGCCTGGCAAAAAAAATCTGCAGTTGCGTTTAATCTCGTTGTTCACAAAGCCTAAAAATGCCTTCAGACGCCAAAGATTTCCACGTTTCAGACGCGGTATCGGCGTTTAGCCACATTTTAGTTTAGAAGCGTTTTTAAAGGTGACCTATTTTTTTACATTGATAAACTCAAAAATTATGGCAATTTAGGAAAAACCATTAAAAATATATATATATATCTATCAAAAAATAAATGAAATTGCTTCCATTGTATTGTGGACAATCCACAACTTGGGGCAGCTGACGTGGCAAGTGAGCAATCCACAACTTGGGGCAGCTGACGTGGCAAGTGGACAATCCACAACTTGGGGCAGCTGATGTGGCAAGTGAACAATCCACAACTTGGGGCAGCTGACGTGGCAAGTGGACAATCCACAACTTGGGGCAAGTGATGTGGCAAGTAACACGCTAAATACAACTACACTGCTGCTCTCTCAGCTGCTGATACTCACTCTGGTCTCACAAAATAGCTAATTAATAATACTGTTTTTTGAGCTTAGGGCGGCTCCTTATCATGTTTCCTAACTAAACGCATATAGACGCAAATGTGGTAAAACGCGGCATGCAAACGCGACAAAACGCGCCTTTCTAAACGCCACTTTCAACCTTAGTTCTGAACACTTTGCACCAGCGTCCTGTGTGCATGGGGCCTAAAAACACCTATGCCATTTACAGCTCAAAAACGCCATGGTGGCCATGAGGCCATAGGCTAACATGGAGAGGCGTTTTTAAGCTGCAAAAAACGCTCAAACAAGCGGCTGGAAAAAAGTCCGTGTGCATGTAGCCTTATTTTAACCACTTTCGCACTGGCCACTTAAACCCCCTTCCTGCCCAGACCAATTTTCACATTTCAGCGCTGATGCAATTTGAATTACAATTGCGCGCTCATACAACACTGTAACCCAATGAAAATGTATTATTTTTTGGCACACAAATAGAGCTTTCTTTTGGTGCTATTTGATCACCTCTGCGGTTTTTTGTTTTCTATAAATACAAAAGACCGGGTTAAACTGGGCCTATTCTTGCACTTCTCTCCTTCATGTAAAAATCATACATTTATGGCTATAAAATTACTTCAAAACCCCAAACATTATATAATGACGTAGGCGCGGTCTGATATACCGAGGGGGCGGACCTGATGGGGAACTTCCTTCACTGTGTAATTCATGAATAGACCCGCCCCTTCTCATGTTCCGCATCAGGTCCTCAGCCTTAAGCCTCGTACACACGACCGATTTTCTCGTCCAAAACCGGCAAGAAAAGTGCCGCAAGAGCTTTTTTATCGAGAAAAACGTTTGTGTGTATGGTTTTACGACGAGAAAATTGCAGTGAATCTCGACGAGAAAATAGAGAACCTGCTCTCTATTTTCTCGTCAGGATTCCAGATTTCCTCGTCGTGTTTCTTGTCAGCCTCTTTTGTGACGAGAAAATGGTTCGTGTGTATGCTTTAACGAGTCTTTCAAAAGCGCGCATGCTCAGAAGCAAGTATGAGACGGGAGCGCATCTTCTGGTAAAACAAGCCTTCGTAATGGAGATAGCACATTCGTCACGCTCTAAATTATTGCATCGTTTAAATGTTGTGCATTGAAATCTTCTTTAGAATGTTACATTAATCAAAACGAAAGAACTTCTTTTGCTGCTGATATTCACACAGAGTTATGACTATATTTTTTAAACCTTTTTCATGCTGCTCTTAAGAAGATTTATGTGTATTATATCGTGCAAGTTTTTATGAATATTTTACATTTTTATATTTTTCAAACTGATGTTAATTTAAATTTTGCAATGTTTTGATAGTGATCTCCCATTGAATATTTTAATATATAGTTGTAAAATTTAACACCCGCTTTTTGGGAAATCAGATTCTTTTATTTTTTAGGGGGGTTGTTATCTGTCCCTTTTTTTGTCAGTCAAATGTCTCTGCTTACTCCAAAGCTAAATTTTAAATTTTTACAAATACACATAGTCAAGTATGAACTTAAACAAAAATAACATTTATTCATGTTTCAAATAAAATAAAGAGAAGGCAGCGCTGGAGAACCTGCTGCCATTTGTGCATCCCAGGGACCCCAGACCACACATCAACCCTGTGTGGACACTAAAATTGGGAGCTTGAGAAGGCCAACATTTCTGAGCACAATCTGATGCTGGCCTCCCAGAGGTCAGGAACAGCAGCAGGTGAGATATATGTCCCAAGTGTGTGGTACTACAACAGGCTGCCTTCCGTCCGACCACAATGAAGCAAGGCCATCACTTCCTCGTCTTCCTGGCAACCTTCCCTGCAACCTTTCCTGAAGCCTTCCCTGCAGCCTTCCTTCTTCGTTTGGCTGGAGGCTGGGCCACTGGAGGGGTACTCCTGTCAGGAGGAGGAGGAGGTGGAGGAGAAGGGGGTGGCGCAGAATAACAAGGTGGAGGTGGAGGAGAAGGGGGTGGGGCGGAAGAACAAGGTGGAGGTGGAGGTGGAGGAGAAGGGGGTGGGCGGAAGAACAAGGTGGAGGAGGAGGTGGAGGAGAAGGGGGTGGGGCAGAAGAAGAAGGTGGAGGTGGAGAAGGGGGTGGGGCAGAAGAAGAAGGTGGAGGTGGAGGAGAAGGGGGTGGGGCAGAAGAAGAAGGTGGAGGTGGAGGAGGAGGTTGAGGTTGGGACAGTTGTGCCACCTCACAAATTGCAGTATTGAGGGTAATTTTTCCCATCACCCCCTTGTTGAGCAAGGTGATGAGCAGGGGCTCGCATAGGAGGCGTTGCTCCATGCTCATCACCTTGAACTTTGCCTCCACTAGGCCGGCAATGGCCTCTTCAGGGGATGTGGGCTCTTTGAGGGTGGCATGGGCCTCTTTAATAAGGGCCATTGCTGCCTCACTGGTGGTCCTGTCCCTCCTGCCTCTTTTGGGAAATCGGATGGGAGGCACCTGTGATCTGGTGCTTCTCCTTTGCCCTGCCACCTCCTGCCTGCCACTGGGCCCTGCCACCTCCTGGCTGCCACTGGGCCCTGCCACCTCCTGCCTTCCACTGGGCCCTGCCACCTCCTGGCTGCCACTGGGCCCTTCCTCCTCCTGCCTGACAGTTTCCAGACCCTCCTCCTGGCTGATTTCATCCTGTGTATGAAAAAGGGACATAGTTTAATATGTTGCTTTAATCTTTGCCTCCAAATTTATAATCATGATTGAACCAATTAGAATGTAAATCCTGAAATCAGTTTCTAAAATTTACAACTACATCAGATTGACTATTTAGCACCCAATTAAGTGCAGACTAATGTCTAGAGATCTTGATTTCACTTGTGGAACTCTAAATAGTTTATGTTTGTCATCTTGACATATTTGGCAAACATTAATTTTATCCCAATACATTTTCATTTAATACTATACCTGGCTCCAGATGGCCAAATCAGGATCATCCAGGATGGCTGCCTCCTCTTGCTCCAGAGAAGGCTCAGGTTGGCTGCAGGGAAGTCTGGGGGGAAGAGTGGAGAGTGATGGCCTCAATGTGGTCATCCAGAAAGGACATCCTGCTGTAGTACCACAAATTCCGGACATAAACATCATCTGCTGCTGCTCCTGACCTCTGAGAAGCCAGGACCTTCGAGCGTTCAGTCCTGTAGGTGCCTCTCAAGCTCCCAATTTTAGTGTACACCTGTTTTGCTGTGGCTGTGGGCACCTTGGTATGCACAAATGGGAGCAGGGTCTCCAGCGCTGCTTTTCTCACCCCTCTTTTTTTGTGGATGGGGTTTTTCGTCTCCCACAGAGCGGGCAGCTCCCTTACCCGGTCTATAAATTCCGCAAGGAATTCCTTGTCACTTATAAACACATTCATTTTGGGTCTGCAAGTAAAATAAATAATATATAACTAATGTGAGGCACACAGTCTAACCTCCTTAACATCGTAGTCACCATATATATTCTACAACATTCTCAAGACAGTATAGGCCAACTATTTGTCCAAGTCACAAAATCACATACCTTCGTTCGCACGTCCGTAACTTGAACTCCTCTCTCCGCACACCGAACGTAGTATAGTCACATGTGTGTTTGCTATATATACACCACGCATGCGTCAAACTACGAACACGTCGCTCCGCACACGTCGCCCGCCCATGACGTTCTAACTAACATCTTTTCCCCGCCCCTTCTCTTTCGGCGCACAGACAGATATGGCGGAGTTACAGCAGGTGTCTGATAATTCCGCAACTAACGAGGAGGAGACAAGCCGGAGACCGAGGAAACGTCACGATCAAGGAGGAGATTCAAGTCATCTAATATGTCTTTTGCGGAGATGGCGGAGATGGTGGACATCTTGCTCAAGTCTGATTATGACGCAAAGCATGGGCCGTATAGCAAACCAAATAGAAGGAAGGCCAAAATCCTCAATAAAGTCGTGAAGAGTCTGAAGACGAATTTCGGGGTGAAACGCTCAAATGAGCAGCTCAGAAAGAGGTGGTCAGACCTCAAACTGAGGGAGCCAGAGCAGTTAAGGAGCATTAAGAGAATGCTAGCAAAAAGTAAGTAAAATGTACACTTTTCGGCTATTAATGTTTTTCTCAACTTACATGTTGCTCCTTTTTGTGATTTTATCATATTGGACTCCCTTCCATAATTTAATAATTTGAACTTGGTTTGGCACAGTAATCGTTCGTTACGTTACAGACACTTCGTTCGGCCACTATCCACTGTTTTGGCTTATTTTATAGCCACAAAAGTAATTAGACATCTGCGTGTTTTTTTAACATTTGTGTTCAAAATTTTTAGGCTAGATGATGTGTTTGTAAAGAGAATGAAATGCAAACTTTAGTCAGTGTAAAGGAGAGGACACTCAGCAGCTGGTACCACATCTGTACTTTGGAGCACTATAGTGTGGGCCACTAAAACCGCATTTTTTGGGTGTCCCACACAGGTGCATTAGTGATTTTTTGTGGTGCCTCCATGTCTAAAAACTGACAGCCAAAGGTGAATACTAAACATATTATTGGTCAGAAATAATGCAGTCATCTTTAACTTCCGCCCAAACACACACTTGTACCCCACTTCCAAGCAATTTAGCCTGTTTTTATTTTTCATAGAGAATTTCAGTGTGATAAATAGACCTTTTGTTTGATTCTCATAGGGGAGAGAAGACTGGGAGGAGAACACTCCAGGGAGCACAGGAACCCCACAGCTTCACAACAACCCCAAACTCCCAAAGACCCACAACCGAAGGATGTTGAGGAAGTTGAGGTGGAGGAAGGAGAAGTGCAGGAAGGAGAGGTGGATGACGTTGTGGAACTGGTCACCACAACAGGTCAGTATCTATCACCACAGCTTCAGGTAAGAGATGTAGGCCTGCAGAGTTATAATACCTTTTTATTTTGTTTTTAGGGGATGTAAATGTTGTGGTGAAGGATAGTACACGTTTCTCTGCTGACAGTGCCCTCTGAATAATACAGCAAGTGATGGAATGTAGCACGGAACTGGACAGAATAAAACAAATAATTCATGTGATGGATCAAACATTTAAAGACATTCTAGATGTTTTGGGGAGAATCGAATAAGTCAACCAAACCCCCATTTTTTTTTTCAGGAATGACTGTTCATCAACCTTTTATACTGTTTTTGACAATGCAACCAGCCAAAAATTGAATATGCACACAGTGTGTCAACATGTGCTATCTGCCATCAGGGGATATCCATGTACGTCTTTTGGGGGTGCAACCCCTTCCTCGTATCTAAAGTAGGTGAACTGAGGAAGGGGTTGCACCCCCAAAACACGTCCATTGATCACCCCTGATGGCAGATAGCACATGTTGACAATAGGGATCAGGAGTCTCAAATCCCTAGTGGAAAATAATACAAAATGTGTGCATATTCAATTTTTGGCTGGGCGAGGGGTGGCAAGACCCCATATTAGGACGGGCACATAGAGACATAGTTTGTGTAAGTGAATGTGTCAGATTGCTCAGAGGTATCCAATGTTGTAATTTTTGGAATGCAACTGTTTTTGTATTTTCCTAAGAAAAGAATTGGCGGTTTGTGGCCAGGAAAAAAAAAAAGGAAACGTGTGTGAATGTGCACAGAGTAAAATGTTTGAACAGAAACAACGTGTAGCTTCTTTTTTCAATACGCTCTAACCTGATTTGTGTTTTTTTTAAGGTTACATAGTGAAATGGTTGTTATTTACTAAAGGAAAATACACTTGGCACTACAAATGCACTAAGACAAACTAGGAGACAGGAAACAAACCTAAGTTAAAATTAGAAATCAGAATTTTATTTTAATCATTCTCCAGGAATTTTTAGCCATAGCCTGGCATAGGAATTGCCCCCCATACCCGTGAAATATTCCATATATTTGTCCCGAACCTCACGGGCATTTTGGGGGGGCAAGCCAGGACGGGCAGATTCCAGGCCCGGCAGGGGATTAGCAGGTGAAAGTCCAGCCTCAGGCAATACTGAGGCCACATATGAATTAGATTTTCTGCTGAGAAAATTGTGTAGCACACAGCAGCATAAAACTACATAGTTTATTTTGTAGTCCGCCAAGTGGATGGAAGTCATAAAAATGCGGAACCGGCTGGCCATTATGCCGAAGGCATTTTCAACGACTCTTCGGCCCCTGGCCAGCCGGTAATTGAACACCCTCTTCTCTGGGGTCAGGGTCCTCTGAGGAAATGGCCTCATAAGATGCGGTCCGAGTCCAAAGGCTTCATCAGCCAAGAAAACAAAGGGGAGTCCTTCAATATTCCCTGCATCCGGTGGCAATGCAAGGTCATCACTCTGGAGACGGAGGGTAAACTCCGTCTGGATGAAGGATCCCCCATCGGACATCCGGCCATTCTTCCCTACATCAACATAGAGGAATTCATACCGTGCTGACACCACCGCCATCAGCACAATGCTATGAAACCCCTTGTAATTGAAGTAGTAGGACCCAGAACGGGGTGGCGGCACGATGCGGACGTGCTTCCCGTCTATGGCACCACCACAGTTGGGGAAGTCCCACCACGTGGCAAACTCCGATGCCACAGTCTGCCATTCCTGTGGCGTGGAAGGAAGCTGGGGAGTCAAACAAGATGAAAGAAAATTAGAAATTAAAAATATTACATTACAAGGAGATTATAATAAAAAACATTAGAGGCCAACATCAATCAAATTCTACGTTTATTAAGGTGTTTTCAATAAGTATAATTGAAGGGTCATGTTTCATATTCATCACCCCCTCTGATGGTCCATTAATACATGATTTTGGGGGGGGGGTAGATGTGTTTGGCCACAGGATAGCAGTGCAGTGGCGGTGCGTCCAGAGTGGGCGCTGGAACACTGCCCCCTCTCTCCTGTGCCCGTCACTCAGAACAATACATAGGTTCTTGCCTTGCATTAACCTATGTATTGTCAATGCCGCCCACTATTCAGGTGTATGGCCCCCTGTTAAGTGACCAACATATGAATAACTGCGGCATTTATGGGGTGAAAATTGCATATCAGAAACAGGGAGGCAAATAGGCTTGCACATTACAGCCTGAGGGATGTAATTGGCTTCATAAAAGTTAAATAGGGGACGCAGGGGGGGAGCATTCCTTGGATAAACACTGACAGGCTGCTCTGCCAATCATGTTCACCAAGTCTGTTTAATGGTAACATGATTGGCTGATGCAACATCAAGGGAAGGAGAAGACATCAAGGACAGAAGAAGGATGGCGCTGACCACAAGAAGGTATGTGCAGGGCTGGGGACAAAATGGCTGCATTGGAGGGAACAAAATGGCTGCATTGGAGGGGACAAAATGGCTGCATTGGAGGGAACAAAATGGCTGCATTGGAGGGGACAAAATGGCTGCATTGGAGGGGACAAAATGGCTGCATTGGAGGGGATAAAATGGCTGCATTGGAGGGGACAAAATGGCTGCATTGGAGGGGACAACTGGGGGCGTTTAATAGGCACCTTTGCAAAAATGGAGGAAGTTTATTTCCTAAATTGGGGTTGGACCCCCAAACATTTGTTGCAACAGGCGCCCCTGCTGGAAAGGTTAGTGAAGGGAAATATGCATGGAGGAGAAAAAAGGGGCAATCTAAAGCTTCCAGCATGCATGGGGACAAAGGGGACATTCTCAGCATATTACAATCATGGTAATTATGGAAGGATGAAAGAAATACAATACATTAGCATACATGGAATACATAAAATGTGATGTTAAAGGAGAAAATTTACCCTAATATAGTCCTCCTGCAGGACTTGTATAATGGCAGAACAGGTGTCTGGGATTATGAGGCCCAGAGCCTGGGGGGAGATGCCTGTCGTGAACTTCAAGTCCTGAAGACTTCTCCCTGTCGCCAGATAACGTAAGGTGGCGATGAGCCTCTGCTCAGCACTGATGGCTTCCCGCATAACGGTATCCTGCCTGGTAATATAGGTGGACACCAAAGCCAACAGTTCCTGAAAAACGGGGTCAGACATCCGCTGAAAATTCCTGTAGTCCTCAGGATTATTCTCGACTATCTCCCGCAGCAGAGGCATGTGGCAGAATTGGTCCCGCTGGAGCAACCAGTTCTTGGTCCATGAACTCCTCCTCACACCATTCATGGACTGGTCTTGGTCCAAAACAAGCAGACCAACACCAAGCGCACGCACAGCACGAACTCGACGACGAGAACGTCCAGGCGACATGGCTAGGAAACGGTCGTCTTATCAGAACGTACAGAACAGAACACACTTTAGAACAGCAAGGCCTATGAATAACGAACTGAAAATCAGAAACGAACGGGCAAGAACGCACTGTAAAACAGATACGACCTGCCTAGACGCCCTGAAAGTCAAAATACGAACCCACAAGCACAAACTGAACCTCAGAAAACGAACTGAAAAGCACAAAGACTGAAAAGCGCGAATCGTCTCTTCCCAAACTTTTACTTCACACGCGGTAACACGAGATCAGCAAAAGCAGCCCAAGGGGTGGCGCCAAGAAAACCGATCTTCCCCTTTATAGTGGCATCGTACGTGCTGGACGTGAGCGCGGAGAACAACGAGGAAATTGGGAAATGTCAGTGTGGACGCATAGAAAGCTTGACGAGAAGACATATGCAGGCACACCTGTAACACTTGCAAACGTGTACTTTCCAAATAAAGAACATGTTAAATTCTGTCAGAAAATAGTCAGGGAACTCCAGGGGTTTGCAGCTGGTTGCACGATTCTTGGGGGGGATTTTAATGTGCCTCTGAATCCCCTCTTGGATACGTCCAATGGCAAGACATGTATCTCTTATAAGATCCTCAAGAAGTTTAAATCGCTATTGCAATCCTTGCAATTGATAGACACTTGGCGCTTCCTTGACCCGGACGGCCGCGATTACACCCACTTTTCTGTTCCCCATTCAAGATATGCCAGATTGGACTATCTGTTCATAACACAGAGGGATCTTCCCAGGGTTTCGGGGGCACATATAGGTCTTCAGACGATCTCTGATCATTCCCCAGTATCCCTTTCGCTAGACATGTCACGTCTGACCACACAACAACCCTCTTGGCGCCTGAACGCCTCGCTATTAACTGACCCAGATCTACTACCGAAAATCTCAGCCGAACTGACAAACTTTTTTAAAACTAATATCACCCCAGGGATGGACCCTTTGATCGTATGGGAGGCCCACAAATGCACTATTAGAGGGATGTTGATTGCGATGGGTTCTAAACGCAAGAAAGAAAGGGAGGCCACCATTCAGACTCTGATTACGACGATCAATTCCTTAGAGACCCAACACAAGCAATCTTTGTCGATAGACTCTGCTACTCGGCTGTTAGAGACTAGGCGGGAATTACAGTTGTTACTTGATTCTAGAGCGAAGCGCATGCTATTTTTCAAAAAAAAAATTTACTACGAATCCGGGAATAAGACGGGCAGAGTGCTGGCCAGAGCCTTGAAGGATCATGCTTCCTTCAACAATATTGCCGGTATTAGAAACTCAGCGGGAAAACTAGATGTTGCATCAGAGGCGATTGCGGGACATTTTCATAGTTTCTATTCTAAACTCTACAACTTACCCCACCAACATAAACAGCCACATATGGAAGGAGACAGGACACAGATTATCCAAGACTATTTAGCTAAAAGTGGTCTTCCAGCTATATCAGAGCTTGACTCTATTTCACTGGAATCCCCAATTTCCTCCTTGGAGCTCAGACAGGCTATCAAACAGCTCAAAACTGGCAAAAGCCCTGGACCGGATGGGTACTCGGCAATCTACTATAAGACCTTTATAGACACCCTAACGGAACCGCTGAAAGAGGCTCTGAACTCCCTGTCTGGGCCCAAGGAGATCACTCCCGACTTCCTGACCGCACACATAACAGTGATTCCGAAACCAGGAAAAGACCCCGGTGAATGTGCTAACTATAGGCCCATTTCCCTGTTGAATTTGGACGTTAAGTTGTTCGCAAAGGTCCTGGCCTTGAGGTTGGGCCCACTTCTGCCAAAGCTAGTTGGTTTGGAGCAGGTGGGCTTCATACCTGGCAGGGAAGCAAAGGATAACGTTACCAAAGCGTTGCTTCTGATTCATGCAACGAAGGTGTGAAGGATCGAAGGCTTTCTCCTCTCCACTGATGCGGAGAAGGCCTTCGATCGGGTGGCATGGGACTTCATGTTGGCAGTGTGTGCCCGAGTAGGCCTGGGTCCGCACATGCTGTCGTGGATTTCAGCATTATATAGGAACCCCTCTGCATACCTAAAAATAAATGGTACTCTATCTAAAAAAGTATCCATCTCTAATGGCACCAGACAGGGATGCCCATTGTCACCCCTGTTGTTTATTCTTTCATTGGAACCTTTCATAAGGACGATCCAGAATAACCCGACGGTTCACGGTTTCCAGATTCAGGATAGGGAGTTTAAAACAGCAGCATATGCTGATGATCTTTTATTCTTCCTGACCGACCCAACATTGACCGTCCCCAGTCTCTTAAAAGAATTCGCCCAATTTGGCTATTTAGCAAACTTAAAGATAAATTATTCAAAATCTGAAGCACTCAATATTTCACTCCCAGAAGCTGTACTTTCCCTGACTAAGGCCAACTCCACATTTCGGTGGGATCCCATCGCCCTCCGGTACTTAGGAACATGGCTGACCCCACAACTACAGTCTATTTACGAGGTGAATTATCCCCCCATGCTCAAAACCTGCGAAACAGATCTCAATAACTGGCATCTAGGCACCTTTTCATGGTTTGGTCGCGCGGCCATCATCAAGATGGTGGTCCTGCCTAAATTTCTATACCTGATGCGCACCATACCGACCAAGATCCCTCCGAAATTCTTTAAAGCACTAAACTCCATCATTCTGAAATTTTTATGGCACCACAAGAAACCAAGGGTGAAATTAACTACTCTGATGATGCCTAAAGAAGCAGGTGGGATTAATCTACCGAATTTTAAAAACTATTATTACGCAGCACATATAGCCAGGGTCATCGATTGGCACTGCCACGAAGACACGAAAGATTGGGTTAAGTTGGAAGCGACCTTAAGCGCGTTCCCGCTCATGCACTCACCATGGATCCCAAGGTCGGGCCTTTTCTCCAGTCTAAAAAGCTGCCCGATCACACATAATACATTAGACATTCTGAGAACACTAGTTAAAAAGAATAGGACAAATATCACCACGATCCCCAGCCCTCTGACCCCGCTGAAAGACAACCCTGACTTCTCCCCGGGTATTCATAACTCCACGCTCCATTCAGCAACGACTGGTATCTCCTTACGAATGGGTGAATGCTTTCTAGGTACTAAGGTTAGAAACTAGACATCCCTTAAGACTGATTGCGACTTACCCCACCTAAAACAGTGGACTTATTTTCAGATCCGAAGTTACCTAGGTACGTTTAGAAACTCTCCAGATCTTTACAGACCTCTGACCGAGATGGAAGAGGCCTGTCATAACAAAACCCCAGTATTTAAGGCCACCTCTCTAGCATATTCCTGGTTGCAAAACCCGGGAGATGTGGGGGAGAGTGTACATAGGAGAGAGTGGTCCCGAGACCTAAACACGGAGATATCAGATAAACAATGGAAATATGCAAGCATCTTGGCACACAAATGCTCCATAAGTACTAAATTACAGGAAACCAGCTATAAGTTACTGACACGGTGGTATCACACGCCCGTAAGACTGCACAGATGGGATAGCCAAAAACCTGAGATATGTTGGAGATGTCAAAAGGAAAGGGGTACGTTGGCTCACATTTGGTGGCATTGTGCACTGATCACCAGCTACTGGTCAGAAGTGCGGACACTGATTAAACAGATCACTGAAACTAAGCTAAACCTAGATGCTGCATGTTGCCTGCTTCATATATCCAGTTTTTCACTTAAGAGATACAAACATTCCCTGACAAAACACCTTTTGAATGCGGCCAAGTCCCTAATTCCCTTGTATTGGAACTCGTCTCGAGTCCCATCCATTTCTGAATGGCTAAATAAAGTAGGGGAAATAGCCACCATGGAAGACACCCTGGCCCAGGATGGTGGTAATGCGAAGAAGTTCCACGACATCTGGCTACCGTGGTTTGATTTTAAATATTCTCGGGAATATACACATGAGGGTAAGAACACACCCTCCTAAGACTGTTCGTTACAATAACCTCTCCTGCGGCTGGCCCTTAGAAGCTGACCGCCTTTTGAGACCAATCCGTCTACTCTTCGTAATAAACGTAATACCCCCCCCTTTTTTTTTTTTTCTCTCTCCCCTTCTCTCTTCTCCCCCCCCCCTGCTTTGATTTGCTTACCCCCTACTTTCTCTTTTCCTTTTCTTAAATCTAAACACTGCTTCAATTGAGATAGCGGATGTTGCAATAATGTTTGCTCAGAAAGTACAGGCCGATATTGCTCTTTTATCCCTTCTAACTAGAAGACACTGTTGCGTTCCCA
The DNA here is from genome assembly GCA_029206835.1 of Rana muscosa. Lineage (NCBI taxonomy): Eukaryota > Metazoa > Chordata > Amphibia > Anura > Ranidae > Rana > Rana muscosa. Next base: position 133,243,312 of record CM055120.1, read on the forward strand.
CTTTTCGACTATGTACAGATTAACATTACTTTCTATGAAGTTTGCTCAGAAGACTGGTAGTAATAATGTGTAATAGCTTTTTTCTTCACTATTCATTCACCTTTCTCTTTGTCAGTCATGACTCACGCCCGTGACTATCGCCTGACAGCAGTCTTCAGCTAAACATTGACACAGATTTTTTGCCACAATGTACTGTTTCGATCGCAATGTCTGCAGTTGCATCTGCGTCCTTTGATAAGTGCGCTTCTGTATTGTTTTTATTCTTTCTCTTAATAAAAACTTTGAATGATAAAAAAGAAAGCTTGACGAGAAACTCGTCAAGGTTAACAAGAATCTCGTCGAAAAAAACGACGTGTTTTTAACGACGAGAAACTCGGTCGTGTGTACGAGGCTTTACACCTAGTCATTGGCTGAGCGGACCTGATGGGGAACTTTAGAAGGCGCGGGTCTATACATATAATAGACTGGGGAGAAAGTTCCCCATCAGGTCCGCTCAGGCTCAGCCAATGACGGACAGCGCTGGACATCGGATCGCCGCGGGACACTGAATTTCACCGCTGGAATGTTTTTTGTTTTTTTTAATAAAGGACTTTTCCAAGGTGTTGGTGTGTTTTTTTTACATTTTTTGACACTTTCTTCGTGAAATGGTAGGGGTACAATGTACCCCTTACCAATTCACATAGGGGGGCCGGGATCTGGGGGTCCCCTTTGTTAAAGGGGTCTTCCAGATTCCGATAAGCCCCCCGCCCGCAGACCCCCACAACCACCGGGCAAGGGTTGTGGGGTTGTGGGGATGAGGCATGGATTTTTGGGGGGACTCCACGCCATTTTTTTTAAAATTTGGGGTGGAGTTCCCCTTAAAATCCATGCCAGATCTGAAGGGCCTGGTATGGATATTTGGGGGAACCGCACACATTTTTTTTTTAAATTTGCGGCAGGGTTCCCCTTAATATCTATACCAGACCTGAAGGGCCTGGTAATTGAATTCTGGGGGACCCCCACGCTTTTTTTTTTTATCAATTACTTTTCTATGTATTGCCGGGAGCCGACAATTCATTAATAGCCGCGAGTGACTTTTAAATTCCTTTTTTTCCTTCAAAAATTACATTTTATGCAGGGACAGTTCTAAGCACGGGAAACATGCGCCACTTTACATGCATATCATACACACCCCCCAGGTACGAAATTTAAAGGAATATTTCACTTTTATTTTTTCATTTTAAGCATTATTAAAATCACCGCTTCCGAAAAAAACTTCAGTTTTTAAAACTTATTTTTGCATTGATACATGTCCCCTGGGGCAGGACCAGGGTCCCCAAACACTTTTTATGACAATAACTTGCATATAAGCCTTTATAATTAGCACTTTAGATTTCTCCCATAGACTTTTCGAATTTGCCGCAAACACCCCAATTTGTTCGCTGTTCGGCGAACGGGCGAACAGGCAATGTTCGAGTCGAACATGAGTTCGACTCGAACTCGAAGCTCATCCCTACTTACCGCTCTGTATTTTTCATTTCCTGGTGATTTTCCATGGCAGCACACAATACATGCATATGCTAGCATGAAGGCACCAGGGTAGACAAATCACACCTGTTGTTTTGACATGCCAATCAGCTGTCACATTTGTTGCAAAGAAAACGCAAAACAAACCTCCAAACTTTGCATCAAATTTTATTGGTCAACAAAACAAAGAATAATAAAAAAATAAAAAAAAAAAACAGGGTCAATTTGAAACAGCTACAGACTCACAACATCTTAAAAGATTTGGCAAAGTAATGCAGCACAGACAATTAAATCAAAGTGGACAAACGACAAACATTAACAACATCAAAATTATTTCAGGGGAGCATTTCCCCCACACAAAAAAATACAATCCACAAAAGTAAACCAAACATCCTGTTTTGCAAAGACATAACAAATAAAATACATGTGTTACAAACTCGATAAGGACACCAAAATGTACATTTCGCCCCCACCCCCACACACACACTTGCCTCTTTTCAGGGCAAGGGAGAGGATGCTATCTGCTAGCTTTATATAACATAGGTTTGTGAGCTAATGAGGCAATTGAAAACACATGCACAGTCCATGAAACACCCAAAATGCAAGTTCACCCAATGTAGAGACTGAACTTCAAAGTGGGTACACCTGTTAAGGATGTCCTTCAATTACTAACCCATAAAAACACTCTCTGAGCATGCCCAGAAATGTCCAGGTGCTGTTTACACACAAAAAGCACCAACAAAAAAATATAACAGGCTGGGCATGCTCAGAAGGACTCAAATGCAGCTAGCAGAAAATAACTCCCCCCCCCATCCAAAATTAAGCACATCATCCAGCATGCTACAAAATTAGAGATGGGACAATCACCCCCCCCCCCCCACCAACAAATACCATTGCAGTCTATGGGAACTGACGTGTTAATTTTGCTAGTCCCCTCTTGGCTGGCTTATCTTCTAGGTATTAGCCTTAAAATGGGGGCCCAGGTCCCACCCTAAGGGAGATATATCAATGTCACCAATTTGGACAACACCAAAAACAAAACAAGGAGAAGTGCCTTTAAATATGCCAAATTGCTTAAGGGCCATTTCACACCACATGCAGTCCATTGCGTTTTTTATGCATCAAAAATGCATGGAAAGTTGGTTATATGGTTCTAAATGGCAGTGTTTGTTCCAGTGCGTTCCAGTTCCACAAAAAAAAAGGGATTTTTATAACAGCTTACCTGTAAAATCCTTTTCTTGGAGTACATCACGGGACACAGAGCGACTTAGTCATTACTAATGGGTTATATAGTTTACCTTCAGGTGCTGGCACTGGCAACTTCCAAACCGGAAGTACCCTCCCCTATATAAGCCCCTCCCATCCGGGAGCACCTCAGTTTTGTAGCAAAGCAATAAGTGTCCCAAAAAGAGGGGTGGGAGCTCTGTGTCCCGTGATGTACTCCAAGAAAAGGATTTTACAGGTAAGCTGTTATAAAAATCCCTTTTTCTTTTTCGTACATCACGGGACACAGAGCGACTTAGTCATTACTAATGGGACGTCCCAAAGCAATGCCCAATGAGGGGAGGGATACACTATACATAAGCTGGGCGCCATCAGGCATGAGGCTCTTTTGCGGCCTGCAACACACTGCGCCCAAAGGCGACATCCTCCTGACTTCTGACGTCTACCTGGTAGAATCTAGTAAACGTGTGTACTAAGGACCATGTTGTGGCCTTACAGACTTGAGCCAGGGAGGCTTGGTGATGCACTGCCCATGAAGTTCCAACTGCTCTTGTGGAGTGCGCCCTAACTTTGAACGGAGGCGGTCTCCTTTTCAAGCCATAGGCTTGTATTATGACCTGTCGAATCCACTTGGCTAAAGTAGATTTTTGATGCTGCCTGACCCTTTCTGGGGCCTTCCGGCAGAACAAACAAAGTATCCGTTCTACGAATCTGAGCAGTGGCTTTAAGATAAGCTTTAACTGCTCTTACTACATCCAAAGAATGCAATAACTTTTCCTCTACCGATCTAGGTTTGGGGAAAAAGGAAGGAAGAACCACATCTTGGTTCAAATGGAACCTCGATACCACCTTAGGAAGAAGGCTGGATGAGGACGTAATACTACTCTGTCCTTATGGATAACCAGATATGGCTCTTTACAGGTCAAGGTGGCTAATTCCGATACTCTTTTAGCCGAACAAATGGCTACTAAGAAAATCAATTTCCTGGTGAAAAGAACCAAGGAAACGTGCCACAATGGTTCAAATGGTTGTTTCTGTAGAACCGACAGAACCAGGTTTAAGTCCCATGGACATATGGGAATACTAACCGGAGGGCTAATACGCATCACTCCTTGTATGAAAGCTTTGACTAATGAATGCAAAGCCAAGGGCCTTTGAAAAAATATTGACAAGGCCGTCTGACCCTTGATAGTACTCAAGGCAAGCTTCCTATGTACAGCCCACTGTAGGAAGTCCAGAATCCTACCTATTACGTACTTACGTGGATGCCATTTCCTGGCCTCACACCACGTGATGTACGCCTTCTAGATCCTATAATAGATCTGCCTGGATACCGGCTTCCTGGCATTGATCATGGTAGATACCACAGGATTAGAGAGCCCTCTCTTTTTTAGAATGTGGGCTTCAATAGCCAGGCCGTCAAACCTAGGGCTGGTAAGGAAGGGTAGTATATCGGTCCTTGCGAAAGCAGGTCCGGACGATGTGGGAGGGTCCAAGGACTTCCCACTGACATTTTTACAATCTCCGCGTACCATGCCCTTCGGGGCCACGCTGGAGCCACCAGAATCACTGGTTTCTTTTCTACCCTGATTCTGCGGATTAATCGCGGTGGGAATGCATATATCAGCTTGAACTGATCCCAAGGGAACACTAGGGCATCCGAACCGCAAGCTAGGGGATCCTTTGTGCGAGACACAAATCTGTCCACCTTTGCATTGAATCTGGATGCTAGCAGATCTACATCCGGTGTTCCCCACTGCTGGCATATTGCCTGGAAAACCTCGGGGTGAAGAGACCATTCCCCGGGCATAATTGCTGGTGACTTAAAAAGTCCGCTCTCCAATTTTCCACTCCTGGGATGAAAACCGCGGATATGGCTGTGACATACCTTTCTGCCCATTCCAGGATGCAATTCGCTTCCCTCTGGGCTGCACGACTCCTGGTGCCACCCTGGTGATTGATATATGCCACTGCTGTGGCATTGTCTGATTGAATTCTGACAGGTGACCCTTGGAGTTTGGATGTCCATGCTACTAGGGCATACCGGGCTGCTCGTATCTCTAAGAGATTGGTGGGCAGGGCCTTCTCTGCTTCTGACCACTTGCCCTGGAGAGACCATTGCTCCAGTACTGCCCCCCAGCCTATGAGGCTGGAATCTGTAGTGACCACCTTCCAAGAAACCGGACTGAAGGGTTTCCCTTTTTCCAGATTCTGGCACCAACCACCAATGGAGGCTCTTGCGAACGGAAGGGGACAGGGACATTGGTAAGTCTAAAGCCTGAACTTTTTTGTTCCAGGCTGACAGTATGGCCCTCTGCCAGTTCCTTGAATGGAATTGACCGTAGGGTACTGCTTCGAATGAAGCCACCATTTTTCCCAGCAGCCTTATACACAGGCGTATGGATGGTTTTTCTTTTTTGTACCCACTAAGTGGGTCAAATCTTTCAAAGACGACACCTTCTCTGGAGGTAAGAAAATCTTTCTCTGATTTGAATCCAGTCTTAGCCCCCAAGTATTCCAGGCTTTTGACTGGTTTTAGGGCTGACTTGTCTCGGTTGATAATGCAACCGTGAGATTCCAGATACTTGATTATCTTGTGAACGACCACTTCTAGTTTTTTTCACTGAGTGGTCTATCAGCAACAAGTCGTCTAGATATGCCATTATCGTTACACCTTGTGTTCCTAGTTTGGCCAATCGTAGGGCCAGAATTTTTGTGAACACTCGTGGTGCTGTGGCCAGACCGAAAGGTAAGGCTCTGAACTGAAAATGGCACCCTTCTACTGCAAAGCGTAGAAATTTCTGGTGGGCCGGACAGATGGGAATATGCAAATAAGTATCCCTTATGTCGATCGAGGCTAACCATTCCTGCCCTTGTAGGGCGGTGGCCACCGATCGGATCGACTCCATCCGAAAAAGTCCTGATATGTAGGAACTTGTTTAGCCCTTTTATATTTAATATGGGCCTCATGTCCCCATTTGGTTTGGGGACTGTGACAAGGTTCGAGTAAAACCCGAACCCGTTTCCTTCCAAGGGAACCTTCATGATTACCCTTGGGGCAATAGTTGCTCTAGTGCCAGAAGGAGGGATCCACTCTTCTGGGGATCGCTTGGCACGTTTGACCTTATAAAATGGGCAGGAGGAATGTCTTTTAACTCCAGCCTGTATCCCAGACTTACTGCGGAGATCACCCATCTCTGATGGTGTCCCGCCAGGTCTCTGTGAACAACTGAAGTCTTCCACTCACCCGATTGAGTGGGGGCAACCCTTCATGACTTGGGGGGAGGTTTTGTACCTCTCTTGACCCAGGGTTTCTTGTTACCCTGTGATTGTCCCTGATTTCTGCCCCCTGGATTTGACCGCGGAGGCCATCAGAACTGTTTCACAGCCGATGTGCCAGGGACTGGAGAAGTAGGCCTCTTAAAAGAAGGACTTCTACCCTTGTTCTTAACCGGCAAGAGTGTACTTTTACCGGCAGAAGTTTTCTGGATATATTTGTCCAGATCATCTCCAGATAAGCGTTCTCCATGAAATGGGAAGCTAATCAGCAATTTCTTACAGGGAGCTTCAGCAGACCAGTTTTTGAGCCATAGAAGCCTACGCATATGTCTACAGACAGCGTAAAGCGGGATGCCTGTTGGATTGTATCCTTTATGGCGTCCACCGCAACACAAGGCTCTAGGTAGGTCAGCTAGGGCAAGAGCCTGCTGATCTGGTAAGTCCCTTAAGACTTGTTTCAACTGATCTTTCATTGCTTGGCAGACTCCAATCGCTGCTACTGCAGGTTGTGTCACCATGCTTGCTGTAGAGAAAGCAGATTTTAGTAAAGACTCCAATTTTTTACCTATTGGGTCTTTGAACATTGGAACATTATCTACTGGACATGTCAGTGATTTATTTACACAAGAGATGGCTGTGTCCACTGTAGGGACCCTCCATTTTTTTTTTTTATGAACTTATCCTCCATGGGATAGATCACTGGAAATCTCTTGGGGGGAGTAAATATTTTACAGGATGCTCCCAATCCTGGTAAATAAACCCTTCCAATAAAGGGTGGATTGGGAAGGAACAGACAGTCTGGGGAGCTTTCAGCGACCCCAGCGAGGAGACAGTAGTGGTTGATGGTTCCGCCAGAGGCATTTAAAATGCTGCTCGGACCATGTTAGTCAGAGACTGAACCCATAATCTTTCAGCCTGAGATGCTGAGAAAGGTTCTTCCACTGTTGATTCCTCTATAACTTTATCAACCTCACCTGATCCCCTTCAGGTAGGTCGATCTCTGGGACTGTTCCTCCACTAACAGGCACTCTGCAGGAGGAGACGGAGATCGGACGCGCTTTTCCTGTGACAGGGAAGCAGCGATCAATGCTGTTAATGTCTCTTCCAATCCTCCCAGAGTTGAGGATAAAACCTCCTCTGTTATATATACAGGAGCAGGTGGACTGGGGACAGCCGCAGTACCAGGTACTCCTGCGGGGTTCCTACGGCTACTGACCTCTGAAATTTCAGGGGAGATTGGCGCAGTACAGCATGCCCAAAATCCTCAGAGCCCGACGGAGACCCCTTTCGCTTCTTGGAAGATCTATTTCCAGAGCGTCTGGACGACATATCCTATAAGCACAAAGCTGAGGTATTCCCGTCGTCATACACCAATTTTGCTGGTAATAGTCTAACACAGTTGCTGCTATATACCAGCTGGTGTCCACTAAAGTGCCTTTCTATGGGGATGCCTGCATCAACCGCCTCTGTGTGCCACTGTTTGTTGCTAGCTCTGTTTGCATCCAGCTGACACTTGTACTGTGTCTTTATACAAGCTGGGACGCCTGCACATGCGCAGAAGCGCCGTGGCGCGCATCGAGCGTCATCCACCCGCCCCGCCCCTTTTTTTTCATAGGAGGCGTGTGCACGCGCCCGCGCGCACGCCCGTGCGCCATTGGCGCCCTTTTCGAAAATCAAACAGGGACTAGGAGCCAGGGCCCTTTTTGCCGGAGGGCCTGTGCGGTGGATGAGCGCAGCAACAGGGCAGAGGAACTGGATTCCCACAGAGAAACTTACCAACTGCCTGGATCTTTTGACTTGAGAAAACCAAAGATCCACATGACAAGAAAAATGGACCACAGCGGCCTCTAGTGGTCTAACACAGGTACCGCGGTCCTTTTTTTTTTTTTTCTTGACTACTATTAAAATTTTACATTTTCAGTAGTTACAGGCATACACAGATATTAGCGGGAATACCGTTAGGTAACAGACAGAAAGACAAATTAGGCTTGGGGGTCCCCCAATAGAACCAAGTTCCTGGGGGCCCCCACTTACCTGTTCCCCGCCTCAGGACTCTGTTTGGTCCACAGAAGCCCAAACTTCACCTATCACGGCAGGCATTGTAATTAAACCTTCAGGGACCGGGTTCCCAAGGATTCCACTCCCCTGGACCTGTATAGCACCCTGCACAGACAACATCTTGGTCATGGGTATGACCAGAGGTCTGGATCCCAGGGTCCAGCCCTCCTAAGAGAGGCATTACAGGCAAAACCTTGCTCTTCTGCTGCAAGGCCCGGGTACCGACCGTTTAGCTATGAAGCTTTTTTGGTGGGATCCGGAACAGCTTACTAAGGCCCAAAAGAACCTGTACGCAAGCCCAGTGAAAACACATGTTACTCTTTGGCCAACACCTTAGACACTGGCAAAAAACTGAGGTGCTCCCGGATGGGAGGGGCTTATATAGGGGAGGGTACTTCCGGTTTTGAAGTTGCCAGTGCCAGCACCTGAAGGTAAACTATATAACCCATTAGTAATGACTAAGTCGCTCTGTGTCCCGTGATGTACGAAAAAGAAAGTAGAACATGCTGCATTTTTCCTGCACTGGACTGTACTGGAACGCAGCAAAACGCATCATAAACGCACTGAAACGCACAGAACACACCTAAATGCACCAAAAACGCACTGGAACACACTTGTCCTTATCTATGGTTAATAAAAAAGAGGGGTGAAAAAAAACACTGGACTGCATCAAAAACGTACCAAAAATGCACTGGAACGCATCAAAAACGTACATGCAGAAAAGCACCTGGAACGCATCCGGATTGCGTTTCTATGGTGCATTTTTGATGTGTTTTTGATGCAGTCCAGTGTTTTTTTCCCCCTCTTTTCACATAGGACAAGTGTGTTGCAGTGCGTCTTTGGTGCATTTAGGTGCGTTCCGGTGCATTCCAGTGCGTTTTTGGTACGTTCCGTTGCGTTTTTGATGTGTTTTACTGCGGTCCAGTACAGTTCTGTCCATAAAAAATGCAGCATGACCAATTTTTTTTTTTCCTTTCTGAAGCGCACTGGAACGGACTGCAGTGGTGTGAACTATGCCATTGGCATTAATGTGATCAACTTTCTTTGCGTTTTTCATGCATCAAAAAAACGCACTGCACTGCATCCGGTGTGAACTGGCCCTAAATATCCTACCTGGGGGGTGTCTATAGTATTCCTGTAAAGTAACGCATGTTTTCCATGTTTATAACAGTTTGAGAGCAAAATGACATTTCTAAAGTAAAATAATAGTCATTTAAAAGTACTCGCGGCTGTAATGAATTGCTGGTTCCTGTCAATACAGATAAAAGTCTTTGAAAGTCTTTGATAACAAAAAAAAAAAGCGTGGGGGTCCCCCCAAATTCCATTACCAGGCCCTTCAGGTCTGGAATGGATATTAAGGGGAACTCTGCCGCAAATTGAAAAAAAAAAAGCGTGCGGTTCCCCCAAATATCCATACCAGGCCCTTCAGATCTGGTATGGATTTTAAGGGGAACTCCACCCCAAATTAAAAAAAAAATGGCGTGGAGTCCCCCCAAAAATCCACACCAGACCCTTATCCGAGCACGCAACCTGGCAGGCCGCAGGAAAAGAGGGGGGGACGAGAGAGCGGCCCCTCCTCCCTCCTGAACCGTACCAGGCCACATGCCCTCAACATGGGGAGGATGTCCCATGTTGATGGGGACAAGGGCCTCATCCCCACAACCCTTGCCCGGTGGTTGTGGGGGTCTGCGGGCGGGGGGCTTATCGGAATCTGGAAGACCCCTTTAACAAAGGGGACCCCCAGATCCCAGCCCCCCCTGTATGAAATGGTAATGGGTACAAATGTACCCCTATTATTTCACAAAGAAAGTGTCAAAAATTTTAAAAATGACAATAGCTGGTTTTTGACAATTCCTTTATTAATGTCTTCCCTTTTCTTCCATCTTCTTCTTCCAGCTTCTTCTTTTCTCCATTCGGGTTTCTTCCTCCATCTTGTTCTTCATCTTCATCTTCCTCTTCCTCTTTATCTTCATCTTCATCTTCCTTCTGTCTTCTCGTCCGCATCTTGCTCCGGCTTCTTCTTTCTTCTTCGGCCGCTCCGTTTGAATTGGAGGTTCCCGCTGTGCGACGCTTCAGTTCTCCTCTGGGTCCGCTGTCACCCAGTGACCCCGCCCCCTCTGACGCACATGGATTTCACGGGGACTTTCCCCGTGGTGTCAGAGGGGGACGGAGCCACCGGGTGGCAGCGGACCAAGAGGAGAACTGAATCGTCACACAGCGGGAACCTCCAATTCAAACGGAGCGGCCGAAGAAGAAAGAAGAAGCCGGAGCAAGATGCGGACGAGAAGACCGAAGGAAGAAGGAAGAAGGAAGATGAAGATAAAGATGAAGATGAAGAGGAAGATGAAGATGAAGAACAAGATGGAGGAAGAAACCCAAATGGAGAAAAGAAGAAGCTGGAAGAAGAAGATGGAAGAAAAGAGAAGACATTAATAAAGGAATTGTCAAAACCCGGCTATTGTCATTTTTTTTATTTTTTAAACTTTCTTTGTGAAATGGTAGGGGTACAATGTACCCCTTACCAATTCACATGGGAGGGGCGGGATCTGGGGGTCCCCTTTGTTAAAGGGGTCTTCCAGATTCCAATAAGCCCCCTGCCCGCAGACCCCCACAACCACCGGGCAAGGGTTGTGGGGATGAGGCCCTTGTCCCCATCAACATGGGGACATCCTCCCCATGTTGAGGGCATGTGGCCTGGTACGGTTTACGGCAGAGTTCCCCTAATATCCATTCCAGACCTGAAGGGCCTGGTAATGGAATTTGGGGGGACCCCCACGCTTTTTTTTTTTTTATCAATGACTTTTCTCTATATTGCCGGGAGCCGACAATTCATTATAGCCGCGGGTGCTTTTAAATGCCTTTTTTTTCCTTTAGAAATGTCATTTTGCTGGCGCACTGGGAAGTTCAGAGCTGCTCCTGTTCAACTTATGCAAATTGGTTTACGTGACTTGACATTTACTAAGATTTTGCCGGCGCAGTGTCTTGGCGCAAGAAAACAAGGAAAATTACCGCGCTGAGCTAAAAAAAAACTCCCGCAGCTCGAATTGTACTTGCCGGCTCAGCGGGCTGGCTCTGAAAAAGTTACTTTCTCACTCTATTTTGGGCATATTCGTTATTTGGGCAGGTGTCCCTAAACTTCCTCACATCACCCCATGTCACCCCCATTATATTCTCACTTCCAGCTTCTTTATATTTAGATTTTAACATGCCGTGCGCCAGGTCCATAGTGGCGCACTGAGCGCCTCCTCCTGTCCGCCGAGAACACTATAGTAAATGGGAAATAGGGCTGCGCTACCGGCGATAATGTTTTGTAAATACCAAAACAGCCATTGCGCACGCAGATGCGCCGATACTCATGGCGCAAACGTTTTGTAAATCAGCCCCAGTGTGTCAACATGTGCTATCTGCCGTCACAGGATATCTATGTCCCTGTTTTGTGGGTGAAACCTCTTCCTCGCTACTCAAGTAGGTGAGAGGAAGGGTTTGCACCCCCAAAACACGTCCATTGATCCCCTATGATGGCAGATAGCACATGTTGACTTTAGCATGGGATCAGGATGAAAATACCCATTTTGCCACACAAACTGTGTGCATCTTCAAATTTGGGATGGTTCAGGGGTGACATCACCCCATCTCATGTTTATCTTTAAGGTTGAACTTTGTAAGTTCCATTGTTTTTCTATGTTTTCTTTTTTGACCCATGCATGTTTATGCAAACCAAAAATAAAGAAAAAAAAATGCTCAAAAATTTGGAGCCAAAAATGTAAAGATTTTATTTTCTAAATAAAAATAACGCACATGTTGTGCACAGAGTAAAAAAAAATAATTGCACACTCAACAATGTGTGGCTTGTTCTTTCTATGCTCAATAGCAGTTATAGAAAATGTCAAAGTTCATGTTTTACTATGACAATTGTGGCTATTTACTAACTAAAGACAAATACACTTGGCACTACTACAAAAAGTGTACTATGAGAACCTGGGAGACACATAATAATAATAAAAAAATAATAATGACAAAACAAGTTTTTTACATATATATATTTTTTAATTTTTTTTAAAAAAAGGGTCATATATGGTCTGGCATAGCGATGGCCCCCCTACCCGTGAAGTACTCAACGTATTTATCACGTACTTCACGGGTGCTTTAGGGGGCCAAGCCAGTACGGCCAGTGTCCAGGCCTGTCAAGAAGTTTGTTTTGGAAACACCGGCCTCAGGCCCAACATTGGAAAGATACGAAATAGAGTATTTGCGCATAAAATTGTGCAGTATGCAGCAGCTGTACATAATGTGGTTTAGTTTATATTCCGCCATGTGGATGGCTGTCTGAAACAGGCGGAACCGGCTGGCCATTATCCCGAAGGCATTCTCAACAACCCTCTAGACTCTGGCCAGCCTGTAATTAAAAACCCTCCTCTCTGGGGTAAGGGTCCTTTGGGGAAACGGACCCTTACCCCGTGATAGGTCGTGTCCCAGTCCAAAGGCTTCATCTGCAAGAAACACAAAAGGAAGTCCCTCCACATTGTCTGCATCAGGTGGCAGTGCCAGGCCCCCAGACTGCAGACGGTGGGCAAACTCCGTCTGTGCAAAGACTCCGCCATCGGACATCTGGCCATTCTTCCCCACGTCCACATATAAGAACTCATAGCGTGCCGACACCACCGCCATTAACACAATACTATTAAAACCTTTATAATTAAAATAGTATGACCCCGAATGGGGTGGCGGCACTATGCGTACGTGTTTCCCATCGATTGCCCCTCCGCAGTTGGGGAAGTCCCACCACTGGGCAAATTGGGAGGCCACAGTCTGCCATTCCTGTGGTGATGAAGGAAACTGTGGAGTCAAACAAAAATAATAAATTAGTACTTTTGCACATTACATTGCAAGCAGATTACCCAAATACATTCTTGGCCAACGTCAGTATAAAATGTATTTGAAGGAGTATTTAAACACAAAAATAGAAGGCCCACTTATCAGATGACTCACCCCCTCTGATGATGGGCCATTGGAAAAAAATAAGGGGGGGTGTTAAAGCTGATTTTGTGCCCCGCAAAAAAAGCCTCTACCACTCTGCTGAACTTGAATGTGCAATAAAACATTTGGACACATTTGGGGGGGGGGGGTTCAAAACTACAATGGAGCTGACAAAAAAAATTGTTAATAACAGACTAGTCTAGGTGTGTTTGAGCCCAGGATAGCATGCTGGGGAGGTTAGTGAAGGGAAATAGGCATGTAGGCCAAAAAATTAGCATTTAAAAGTAACAACATGCATGGGGAGAAAGGGGACATTCCCAGCATATTACAATCATGGTAATTTGGGAAGGATGAAAAAAATACAATACATTAGCAAACATTCAAAACATAGAATGTGATGTTAAAGAAGAAAAATTACCATAATAGTGTCCTTCTGCATGACTTGTATGATGGCAGAACACGTTTCAGGGATAATGATCCCAAGAGCCTGGGGGGAGATGCCTGTCGAGAACTTGAGGTCCTGCAAGCTTCTCCCAGTCGCCAAGTATCTCAACGTGGCAATAAGCCTCTGCTCTGCAGTGATGGCCTGGCGCATCACAGTGTCCTGCCTCGTGATATAGGGGGACAGCAAATCCAACAGACGGTGAAAAACGGGGTTCGTCATCCGGAGATAATTCCTGAAGTCATCAGGATTATTCTCCTGGATTTCCCGCAGCAGAGGCATATGAGAGAATTGGTCCCGCTGGAGCAACCAATTCTTGGTCCATGAACTCCTCCTCGCCCTGTTCATGGACTGAACTCGGGTTACAGCATTAACCGCAACACCAAGCCCATACGCAGCACGAGCTCTACGACAAGAACGTACTTGCAACATGGCTTTAGAACGAACTTAAACAGAACGCACTGAGGAACAGCAAGGCCTGTGAAGAACGACCTGAAAAACAGTAACGAGCGGCCAAGAAGGCACTGCAAAACAGAACCGACCTGACTGCACGCACTGAAAGATAAATACGAACCCACAAGCGCAAACTGAAATGCAGAAAACGATCTGAAAAGCACGGAGACTGAAAAGCGCAAATCGTCTCTCACCAAACTTTTACTAACACGCGATAACACGAAATCAGCAAAAGCCGCCCAAAGGGTGGCGCCATTGGATTTGAACTTCCCCTTTATAGTGCCATCGTAAGTCACGGCGTTTTGGACGATCGGTTTTTTGACTGATGGTGTGTAGGCAAGATTGATGGAAGTCAGCTTCATCGGATTTCCGATGGAAAAATCCATCGGATTAGAATCCATAGGAAAACCGATCGTGTGTACAGGGCTTAAGGCTTTGACAATAAAACCTAGAAGCTGGTTGCTTACTATGCATAGCTGCACCAGATTCTGGGGGCACTAGTTTTAGTAAATCCCCTCCTATGTATCATTATCACTTGTGCAGAGGCATAATGCTATGGTGAATAAAACGAATAAACACAGGAATGCCTTGAATTGCAAGGACTACATAATCCCAGGTCATTATCTGAATGCAATAAGATTTTAATATTTATTAAAAATATATACAGTAAAACAATAAAATGTATGCATATGCATAATACAATGTAATAATGTTGAATGAATATTAAAAAACTTTAAATTTTACCCAATATTACCCAAACTTTGTTATATGGTAATAAAGGTCAGTCAACTTTTGGCCAAGTGTTGAAGCCCTGTACACACGACAGGAATACTGCCATGAGAGCTTTTGGCCGGGAATCCCGGCCATGTGTATGCTCCATGGCAGTTTTCCCAACAGAAAAACCGACGGGAATCCCGGCAGGAAAAAAAAGATCATGTTTTTTTTTTTCCCCCCGGGATTCCCAGCGGTTTTTAAGCCAGCAGTTTTCCAATGGGGAAAACCTGCGGTGGAGCATACACACGGCCGGGTTTCCCGACCTAGCTCTCATGGCAGTTTTCCTGTCGGGAAACCCAGCCGTGTGTAGGGGGAAAAAGCTACCGAGCAGGTTCTCGGTTTTCCCCTCGGTTTTCCAAGCTGACTTTTTACCGCCGTGAAAAAACGATCGCGTGTACAGGGCTTTAAGGAACTAAACAAGTCTAGGTATAGCCTTAACCCAGAGCTGTTGTTATGTCTTGTGTATTAGCTATATTAACACAAGTGTAGAGTATACGAAAGAGCATACTTATGTTCTATTTTTTTTCAGTTTTCAATAAAAAAAAAGTTCAATTCAGACTCTGTAATTTCTTTGTAAACCCAGAAGAATTTGATCTTTATTTAAATTATGCAAATGAACAACAGATTGTATTTAATGTGGCATGCGCCTCTACTGTTACAATGTATCTAGGCAGTGTGTGGTCTTAGAATATGTATAATATTTCAACTTTGTAGGCTGTTCTGAATGTCAAAGCAAGACTTCAATATCTCAGTGTCTGTTTTAATTTGATGACACCAGATCAAATGCATTAAATGTTTACATAAGTAATTTATGGATTTATTTTGAGAGCTATAACTTCTTCACTACGTTACTTGCTCCTCATATAGTATGTTAAAAAGCAGGTAAAATTACTTATGGGCATTAATGCATATCAAAGTCTGAAATACACTTAACTGTCTTACTATATTGGCTAAACCTTTTCCATCCTATAGTAAAAGCTGACATTTTCAAATAACCACTTATAATTGTAAGACTTCTCTGCACAGCATCGTGGGAAAGCAAAGTCAGAGGTTGTGTTATTAGTCTACAAATCTCTTAGATAGCATACATATGCTGTAGAAAAGTTCAAAGCTTTAATACACATGGGCATTACATAAAATGCTACAATTTGTATAGCTGACATACAATACAATAGTTTGGTCATTGAACGTTTCACCCTGTATTAATTAGCCTTTCCATACTGTCTAAAATATATGGGGAAGATGGCAGGAGAAGTAAATAAATTAGTGCCAAATTACGTGGTAATATTCTGCTTTGTAAAAATAGAATGTAAAGGGGAATCAGTAAAGATGGAGGAATAGGAAAGACATTCATGGATGGGCTTTAGAATTTGTTGATGCATATTTTTTGCAAACCCCAAAAGATAATACAATATCCAAGCAGATACAACAAAAAGCTTTTAGTTATTTATTTAACAGACCAAAAGAGACCAAGTAAGAGAAGTTCATTGTTAGGGTTTTCATAAGATGGCCCTTTTTCCTGAATAAAAACGACCCTTATGCGGCGTACACACGATCGTTTTTCATGCCATTTTTTAAACCAACGTTTTTCTCGTCGTTTTTTTTCATGTTTCCTCTCAAGCCTGTCTTGCGTACACACAATCATTAAAAAAAACGTTCAAGCAAAGCGCAGTGACGTACAACACGTACGATGGCACTATAAAGGGGAAGTTCTGTTCGGATGGCGCCACACTTCATGTTAGTAAAGTTTGTTGAGCGATGATTCACGCTTTTCAGCCTTGTGCTTTTCAGTCCGTTACAGCGTGACGAATGTGCTATCTCCATTACAAACGCTAGTTTTACCAGAACGAGCGCTCCCATCTCATACATGATTCTGAGCATGCACGTTTTTTTTCACCTCGTAAAAGCATACACACTATCGTTTTTCACGTTGTTAAAAAAAACGACATGAAAAACTACGTGAAAAAATAGAGCATGTTCGAAATTATTAATGCCCATTTTTCACGCCGTTAAAAATGCTCTGGAGCATACACACGATCGGTTTTAATGCCCATTTTTATAAATGGCATTTTTAACGGCATGAAAAACGATCGTGTGTATGGGGCATTAGAAATTCATCTGAAAAACATCTGCCATTCTGTTCCTTCAAATTTTCTCATCACAGTGGTTATAAATGAACGGTGATTTAACCTGACTAATGATTAGAGAATTAAATAAATGTTCTTAATATGAAAAGTTCTGAATGAAATTCTACAAGTCTATGGCCAGCTATATCCTTTAAGCAAAAACATAAATATTCATCTCAAGTTTGCTGTCAATGACATGATGAAAGTGAAGCAATTGCCAGCTGCCACAGCTCTTTCTGTTACAGGTGTTTAAACATAAAGGATAGGAAGAAAATTGGTAACTTTTTTATTATTAAAATGTTAGGCAATGTTGAAAAGTGGAAATATCTGCTGTCAGTACTGTTCCATACAGAAACATCAAGTCAAAACAATGTAAAATATTGGCCTTGAAAATATATAATCAGGGAGTTGGAGACTGGAATATTATTTAAAAACAGTATTTTACATTACTAACTGAATCTGGTATCAATCTAGTGCGACGAAAAATGCCTGTTCTAAAATATGAAAATATTAAAAATGAACCAAACATTAAATTCCATCTGGCTACAAAAGACATTTCCTTGAACTCTTGTTTATTACTTTTCTCTTCAACCGACCCTTAATAACTATTATTGACAAGCTTAATATTTCTTTTCCCTGCACTGGAGAGATCCAAGTCCAGTTATTGTAACTTCAATATACAACGGAATGTTTGTTCTAGGGATATTAAAATATAAATATGGTAGAAATCGAATCAAGCAGCAAACCAAATTAATGTGACATCCTGAATCTGGGCATATTGATGGCTAACGCAATGTGATGTTACGTCACTTAGGTTACTTTGCAGCACTAATCCCTTTATGCCATTTGCTGCAAATTATGTTAGATTTTGAAAAATGTTATGAGTTGTCATAAACCTTTTCTATTTTGCAATTTCTGTTAGAAAGACTAATACGTACGGGAACAAAATGGTACAATCATTTTCTATGCTTCTTTGGTCATGTGCATTGCATATAATATCCTGTAACATAAATGCACACATGCCTGTAACATGTTAGAATAAATCCATTGTTATTTAACCCCTTGCCCACTCCTATATACCTATGGGCTTCTTTAATAAAAATGCAGGGAACCAACGTTAAGGGCAAAATGCAGTAACCCATATGAGCCAGATGAATGTAAAGATACTTGACATACAGTGGATATAAAAAGTCTACACACCCCTGTTGAAATGTCAGGTTTCTGTGATGTAAAAAAAAATTAGATAAAGATAAATCATTTCATAACTTTTTCCACCTTTAATGTGACCTATAAACTGTACAACTCAATTGAAAAACAAACTTAAATCTTTTAGGGGAGGGGGAGTAAAAATAAAAAAATCTCTTATAACTGGGGATGTATCTGTGTTCAGAATTAAGAAATCACATTCAAACTCATGTTAAATAGGTATCAGTACACACCTGCCTTCAGTTAAAGTGCCTCTGATTAACCCCAAATAAAGGTCAGCTGTTCTAGTAGGTTTTTCCTGACAATTTCTTAGTCGCATCCTACAGCAAAAACCATGGTCCACAAAGAGCTTCCAAAGCATCAGAGGGATCTCATTGTTAAAAGGTATCAGTCAGGAGAAGGGTACAAAAGAATTTCCAAGGCATTAGATATACCATGGAACACAGTGAAGACAGTCATCATCAAGTGGAGAAAATATGGCACAACAGTGACATTACCAAGAACTGGACGTCCCACCAAAATTGATGAAAAGACGAGAAGAAAACTGGTCAGGGAGGCTGACAAGAGGCCTACAAAAACATTAAACAAGCTACAGGAATATCTGGCAAGTACTGGCTGTGTGGTACATGTGAAAATAATCTCCCATGTTCTTCATATGTCTAGGCTATGATGTACAGTGGCAAGATGGAAGCCTTTTCTTACAAAGAAAAATCCAAGCTTGGATAAATTTTGCAAAAACACATCTGAAGCCTCACAAAAGCATGTGGGAAAATGTGTTATGGTCTGATGAAGCCAAGGTTGAACTTTTTGCCCATAATTCCAAAAGATATGTTTGGCGCAAAAACAACACTGCACATCACCAAAAGAACACCATACCCACGGTTAAGCATGGTGGTGGTGGCAGCATCGTGCTTTGGGGCTGTTTTTCTTCAGCTGGAACAGGGGCCTTAGTCAAGGTAGAGGGAGTTATGAACAGTTCCAAATACCAGTCAGGCTTCTGCTAGAAAGCTGAACATAAATAACTTCATCTTTCAGCGTGACATTGACCCAAAGCATATATCCAAATCAACAAAAGAATGGCTTCACCAGAAAAAGATTAAAGTTTTAGAATGGCCCAGCCAGAACCCAGACCTGAATCCAACTGAAAATCTATGGTGTGATCTGAAGAGGGCTGTGCACAGGAGATGCCCTCACCATCTGACAGATTTGGAATGTTTTTGCTAAGAAGAGTGGGCAAACATTGCTAAGTCAAGATGTGAAAACAAAAACATGTCCACCGCCCCCATCTATAGCTGGCTATCACGGTAAGTAGCATTGGAAGGCTAAAGCAGATAACAACATGGCCTGGGGAATGCCCAGGGAAAAACCAAGCCTACTTACCGACCAGCTCGCTGACAACCAATTAACCTGTCTAACAGTATGCGTTAAAAACAGGGGTTTGTCCGCACGCATTTGCAAACGCATGCGTGAGCCACAGAGCCACGCCAAGGCCCCCTGGAGTCTGTGGTCCTACACTAACATTGAGTGTCCCCACAATGGAGGCACATGCATTCTGATGGTTAGATGAGGGCAGGTGGACTGAAGGGGAGCCACCCCTCCTTAAAGGTACAGGAGCACACCACACATCATCTAGACAACAATGTTTATAAATGTTGTTTTAAGACAAATAGGCTTGAACACACCTGCAGAGGGGGAAGAAGAGCCTCCTGAGCTTGAAGAGCCGGATCTGCGCATCTTCAGCCAGGTATAGTATTTTCAAACATATTTATTGGCCTCAAATTATTAGTGTGAACTAGATGTTATTATTCACAAATGAAATAATGAAAAAAAATATATATAAAATAATAAAAAAAAAAAATTTAGTGGCCAGAAATTATTGGTACAGTATTGAAAAAAGCTGGGGTCAGAATGAGAGTATTTTCTTTTTATTATTAACATTCAAATTGCAACAGTCATGAGATGAAAATTGTGTGTGATTGATTCAGCAAAAAATAAAACTATGTCCCTTTTTTATACACAGGATGAGCTCAGCCAGGAGGAAGAGGCTCCGGAATGTGGCAGGCAGGAGGAGGCAGGCCCAAGTGGTACTCAGCAGGTCCCCAGGCCTAGTGGCAGAACCCAGCCCCAAGTGGCTCCCCTCCACATCAGATCCAAAAAATGTCGGAGGATGACACAGGTGGAGGAGGAGTCACTGAAAATGATCAGGGACGCTGCTGCCATAATGAGAGCCCCCCTCAACCCTGTGGAGTGCTTTAGCGCCTACCTGGCAGAGAAGCTATTTAAACTGGAGGAGGGACAACGTGCCCTCTGTGAGCACCTGATCTATACTGCCACTCACACGGCGGGGAGGGGGAAGCTAAAATTCAAACAATATTCGCGCCGCTAACACATATAAGCAGCTACAATACCTGTGGAAAAAGGCAACAACAAACAATATACAAAAATGCAGCGCTATGCGTATAACAATGTAAAACACCCAAGTGCTCGAAATTAAACTAAATCACAAATGATTAAGTATGAGTCCAAATGTATATGAAACTCCAAAGGATGTGAGAAACATAAATTCGAATCAGTTCCAGTTTGAATCAGTCCCAAATTGTAAAGGTGAATCTTCCAAAGTAAAAAAGTGACTTATAACGTAACCACCACCACGTGAAAGGGAGGCTTACCAGATGTAATGGACCCAATGCACGTATGTGTAAGGGGTCAGACAGGCTGAATATGTATATGTCCATACATATGGAAACCAGGCCGGCACAATGCACCCTTGCGTCCAAGGTTCAAACTCAGGAAAAAACACCGGAAATTCAAGCCAATAGGAGTATTGACTAGGCTCACATAAAGTTCATGTGGAAAAAGAAGGGAGAAGGCACATAGCGTAATACCGCAAAGGAATTTTAATGAATATAGGCAGATACACTTACATCCAATCCATGAATATAGCGCTTTGCAAAGACACTCAATGGCAGCAATGGAGTCTCCCCATTGGAGGGGGAAGCTGACAGAGGCCACTCATCTCTGCCATCTGGCCCATACTTCTCCTCCTTCTCCTCCTCCTCCTGCCACATTTCCACTGACACAGCCACAGCCTGCAAGGGGGCGTGGACGGGGCCATGGAACAAACGCTGCAGGGAAGCGTGGAGGGAAGGCTACAGGGAAGACCAGAAGGTGATTCCCTGGCTTCAAGCTGCTCTGCCAGAAGTTGCAGTTTGTTGGAGTACCACAGCTTGGAGACATGTATGTGTTCGGCTGCTGCTCCTGATTTCCTTATGTTGTTTATTTTATTGTTCATCAAAGTCATGTCTGCCTTTGGGGTCCAAAGTCTGCATATATTCTACTAATTTTCCAATTGTTGCCCTTCATTTTTATTTTGTTTTTCCAGAATAAATGGATCTTTGATTTAAGCAAAATACTTGCCTATGTGTTTTTATTGTGAGTGGCAATAACATCTCATAAAGACAATGTGTAATTAAGAAGGGACACCAACCTCCTTGAGTGTAAAAAAAAAATGTTGTTGTGAGAACTTGACTGTGTGGAGTCAAACAAAATAAAGGAGCCCACAAGAAAGAAAAAATAATTCAAAAATAAAAAAAGTTGATCTGGATTCTAAATAAAATAAAAAATTAGGGAGATCTGGCTATAAAAAAGATAAAATTATTAAGGAGAACACAAGAAACAATAAAGAAATAAGTTTGGCAGATCTTGGGATAAATATCTGCAGCAAAAAAACATTTTAAAGACCATTATAAAGAAGAACACAATGCGCTGCATTAAATGAGGCAATAATTTGCAGAATGATGAATGTGCTCTCTCCATTAGGAATGCTAGTTTTACCAGAACGAGCGCTCCCGTCTCATAATTCAGTCTGAGCATGCGTGAGTTTTTTATCCGATGGAGTTCCCCACAGACGATAGGAATTTGCTATCGTTTTTTTTTTTCCATTGGATAAATTTAAAACATGTTCTATTTTGGAAAAAATGACCGATGGGGCCCATACACAATCGGTTTGTCCGATGAAAACAGTCCATCGGACTGTTTTCATCGGTAAAACCTATCGAGTGTACAGGGCTTTACAGTTTAACCTCTCTGAAACAAAGTCCAGGGCCAAAGAGGAATAGAAATCTAAGTTTCTGTCTGTCTAATAGACTGATCCCTGGTTCCTTTTTTATTCTATAAAGTTACAGAAGTCAGATGTCTGATAAATTTTAAAGAAACCCTTAGGTCATCTGAGACTGTGGTTTGTTACACAATGTATAAAAAGAATAAACATAAAAAAAAAAAAAAAATAACAAAACATAAAAAAACAGGATTTTTAATGCAATAAAACATATGGATAAGATTTAACCACTTCAGCTCCAGAAGGATTTAATCCCTTCCTGACCAGGCCATTTTTTACTATTTAGCACTGCACTTTTTTAGCCGGTAATTGCACGGTCGTGTAACGCTTTACCCAACAAAATTTGTATAATTTTTTTCACACAAATAGAGCTTGATTTTGGTGGTATTTGCTCACCACTGGGTTTTTATTTTTTTGCGATATAAATAATAATAAAAAAAAATAACAATATTTTTTACTTATTACTATTAAACATGTCCAATATAAAAATAAAAAATAAATAAAAAATAACTGTCTTCCTAAAATGAGGCCAGAGTGTATTCTGCTACATAATAAAAAAAATCCCAATAAGTGTATTTTGATTGGTTTGCTTCAAAGTTATAGCATCTACAAGCTATGGTATTAGATTTTTTATGTACTACTAATGGAGGTGATCAACGACTTATAATTGGATGGCGATAGTGCAGCAGGTAATCTGACACTAACTGACGCTGGAGGGGAACAGACTAACTGCCACTGACATCATCAGTGACACTAATGCAGTGATGAGTGATAATACTATACACTGTCACTATACATTGTCACTGTACTAATGACACTGGTTGGGAAGAAGTTAACAACTAGCGTGAGCAAGGGGTTAAATGCGTGCCCAGCAATTTGTAATGTGTGTATTATGTGCTGCTTTTAGTAACAGATCTCTTTGTTTCTTATCCCTGCTTTGCAGGGATAAGAAACAGAGAGATCACGCACTCTGTACAGAGCCCTGTGTTGATTATCAACACAGGGCTCTGGCCTGGGATTGGACACAGCCGATCAGAAGGCCCCAGCCATGAATTATTGGCCAGGCCTTGCTGACAGACTCCCGCTGTGATTGCACCTACCCTAAGCATGCAGAGAAGTACCAGTACATCGCTTTTCCTGCATGGGCCGCCCGTCTGCAGTACATTGCAGGCAGTTAAATTACATTGATCTCTTTCTCGTGTATATCTAAAGGGGAAAAAAGTGATTTTCCCTTTAAAAGCTACATGTCTAAGCCATCTGTCAGAAATATCTGACTAAATCACCCACATTGGATGTCAATCCATCTATGTGGCTTGATTTTGCTTTGACAAAAAAAGGTTTTAATTCTGACCACTATAAATATATTTCTGTGTGAATGTGTGTCTTTGTGTGTGTGTATACAATTCTGTTTAAAAAAAAATATACCGTAATTATTGACATTATTACCAGTGGTCTTGTCACTTTCATGATTGTAAAAGTGCTGTTACTATTAAACAGAATTCATAAGAGCCTCTGTCTTTTTATAAGATGGATGTTAGTATTCTGACATGACACTAAGCACTTCCCTTGAGTGAAGCGTTTTCTTGTAAATAAATATGCATTTTGGACAATGAGATTCAACCTTGTGTGAAATGTCACATGTTCTTCTAGTCATACATATGGATAAAACAATAATTTTACATGGTGAAATTATTTGAAACACCATTCCTGAAGATTGTTATCACAATATAAAGAGTGGCTATTATATAATAGGGTAGATCAATTCTGCCCAGGTTCAGTTTGCTGGAGGTTCAGCAGGCCCAGCAGGAAATCTGTAAACCTTGATCTTTGAGCCAAACCCCAATGAAATCTATGGGATGCAAATCTTGATAATACATGATTGCTATTTTCAAGGCTAATAGGCAAGGTAACATGCTTGGGGGTTGCTTTCAAGTTACACGTAGTATTGTACATACATAAAACACACACACACACACACCAAATGAACCAAAATTAAGCGCAAACATCTAAAAACATTTTGTTAAGTCTCCCATGTCCAGCGTTGTAATCTTTGTTCCCTGCTAATGTTTATCTGCCGCCCTCCCATCACTAAGGCCCTGTTCACACTAGTGCAGATTCAGCTGTGACTTCAGTCACACAGAATCGCATGACAACGAAAATCACATTGTTTTTAAGGGTCCACATTTACATCCATGCAACACTTCTGCAATGCAACTTTGGGGAATGTGCCTGTACTACATTGGAACAAATCTGTGCAATTTTGAGTCCCATAGACTTCAATAGAGTAAAAAAAAGCATCTACATGCATTGGTGCATTTTTGCCTGTGATTTGTGTTGGTTGTTAAGAGCCAGCATCTATCCTAACACACAGTGACTCATCCCTGCTGTCATTGGTTGTTAACCACTTGACAACTGGGTACATAACCCCCTTCCTGCCCAGGAGAAATTTCAGGTTTCAGTACTGTCACGCTTTGAATGACAATTGCGCGTTCGTGCGACGTGGCTCCCAAACAAAATTGACGTCCTTTTTTCTCCCATAAATATAGCTTTCTTTTGGTGGTATTTGATAGTTTCTGCGGTTTTTATTTTTTGCGCTATAAACAAAAATAGAGCGACAATTTTGAAAAAAAACACAATATTTTTTACTTTTTGCTATAATAAATATCCCATTTTTTTTTTAAAAAACAATTTTTTTTCTCAGTTTAGGCCGATACGTATTCTTCTACATATTTTAGGTAAAAAAAAAATTGCAATAAGCGTATAGTGATTGGTTTGCCCAAAAGTTATAGCACCTACAAAATAGGGAATAGAATTATGATTTTTTTTTTTATTATTTCTTTTTTACTAGTAATGGCGGCGATCTGCGATTTTTATTGTGACTGCGACATTATGGCGGACACATCGGACACTTTTGACACATTTTTGGGACCATTCACATTTATACAGCGAACAGTGCTATAAATATGCACTGATTACTGTATAAATGTGACTGGCAGGGAAGGGGTTAACACTAGGGGGCGAGGAAGGGGTTAAATGTGTTCCCTGCTAGGTGATTGTTACTGTGGGGGGAGGGGACTGACTGGGGGAGGAGACCGATCTGTGTCCCTATGTACAAGGGACACAGCATTGGTCTCCTCTCCCTGACAGGACGTGGATCTCTGTGTTTACACACAGAGATCCACGTCCCTGGCTCTGTGACAGCCGATCGCGGGTACCTGGCAGACATTGCGGTCGCCAGGCACGTGCATCGGCACCCACCTGACACAGCGGCCACAGCTTTTCCCCGATGCGCGCCCGCGGCGGCGCGCATTGTGGAAGTAAACAGGAGGACGTCAATGGATGTCCTCCCGGCAATTGAGCGCCGCAATGCGGGCATCTTTTGCCAATGGCCCGGGCGCGAAGTGGTTAAGGAGGTCGCACCTGCTGGCATCCTAACAACCACAGCATCCTGCTGTCATCAGAATATAAACAAAAGAGCTGGCATTAAAAAAAATTATAATTGTGGGGGTCCCCCCAATCTATTCCTTCAGATCTGGTATGGGTTTTAAGGGGGACCTCACACCAATTAAACCCCAAAAGAATGGCATGGGATGCCCCAAAATTCATACCAGACCCTTACCCGAGCATGCAGCCTGGGAGGCCAGAAAAGTGAGAGACAAGCTTCCGCCTCCCTCCTGAGGGGTGCTTTGCCAGGGGGGAGCCCCCTAGCAAAGCACCTTATCCCCATGTTGAAGAGGACCAGGGCTTCTTCCCCACGACTCTGGCTTAGTAGTTGTGGGGGTGCCGGGGGGTTTGACTTATTGGAATCTGGAAGCCCCTAGATTCCAGACTTCCCCTTATGTGAATGAGTATTGGGTACATAGTGTATTAATAAAACACAACACAGTTTTTGCTAAGTCCTCACCCCCTCTTTCCTGGCTTGCCAGGCTTTATGCAAGGATAAGAGTCTGGTATTGATTTTATGGGGACCCTGTTTTCTCTTTTTGGCATTGTGTTATCCTTAAAATCCATTCCAGACAGATGGCCCTGGTATGGATTTTTGGGAGACCCACTCCTCTATTTTTTTATGTGGGGTCCCCCTTACTCCATATTTTAAATTGCCGGCTCTTTTGTGTACTTTCTACTGTCACAGCTTACTGAGTCATGTCAGAGCTTACTAAGTCATGTCAGAGCTTACTGAGTTTCAAAGAGGACAAATTGTTGGTGCCCGCTTAGCTGGTGCCTCTGTGACTAAAGCTGCCAATTTATTTGTGGTGTCGCGAGGTACAGTTTTAAAGGTTATGACAGCATATACGATTTCTGGGAAAACATTGTCTGATAAGCAGAAGCGCGGTCGACATGATCAACTGACCGAAAGAGACAAAAGGATATTGCACAGTATTGTGACCTGTAATAAGAAAACAACTGCTGCAACTGTAGCTTGGTATTCTGCATGCCCCATCATCACCTTAAAAAGGTAGAGTCACTGCCAGTGACTGTACAAATTTTGACCAAACATGTGCACCCCTATGGTGCAGACATTGATTTCTGAAGACAGTGCCATATGTCAAGATGATAATGCTTCGAATCACACAACTATGTGTGCCACTATAGTCAATTTTGACAAACAAGGATTGGGCACATTTTCCGCCTCTGGCATCTCTGCAAGAACTGGAATGATTTTTGCATTTTGCATGAAGAGTGATATCAGATTCCATTATCCACTATTCAATACTTATATTTGTCAATTCCCAAGAGAATTCAGCCCTTCTTGGGTGCCAAAGGTGGTCCAACACCATATTAAGTAACGATTTGGTTCTTTTACCTGGTGTTTTCATATTTTTATCCAACCCCTGTACATGGCCTATGTCAGCTCTAGTTGAAGCTTACTATTACACAGTGTCATGAATCTGCAGTAATGTTTCATGCCCTGTCTGTCTGCTTACCTCTGGTCTGTGTATCAGCTTTAGGGACTGCACTCTCACACCTGCATGTTTAAGTAGTCT
Organism: Rana muscosa; assembly: GCA_029206835.1. Lineage (NCBI taxonomy): Eukaryota > Metazoa > Chordata > Amphibia > Anura > Ranidae > Rana > Rana muscosa. The sequence continues at coordinate 133,270,459 of CM055120.1, forward strand.
TCTCTCAGCGTGGCTCTACCCTAGCCTCTAACAGGAAACTATTTAAAACTGTGCACTGCAAGCCTGCCTCGCCCGAGCAATAGTGTGTTTAGGCCCCCCCTGTGTGTTTTTTGCCGTGTGCGTTAAGTTTGATTCCGTGTACCGACTTTCTGTGTACCGACTTGGCTTGTTTCCTGACTATCCCTGTCTGCTTGTAGCCCCGAACTTTGGCGCGTTTTCCTGACTATCCCTGTCTGCTTGTAGCCCCGACCTTTGGCGTGTTCTCCTGTCCATCCTGTCCATCCCTGTCCATCCCTTGGCTTGTCCTTCTGACTATTACTTGTTGTTCTGCACTGCTGCTTCCTCTCCATTCACAAGAGCCTGCCGTGAGCTGGGAGACCCTGGAGGTCACGACCTGGAGTCAGCTGCATCAAAGGCCATCCTCACCATCAGAGGCCCTGGTGAAAACCTGCTGCCTCTTAGACTCAGCTGAAGGGTGTACAAGCTTAGTGGTGTGCTCCTGACCCCAGAGGTGTGCATCTTTCACCTGCACTCAGGTGACCTGACACACGGTTTATAGAGAAAGTGCCACACATGCTTGTGAAGAGTTCAGAACAGCCACTTAACGATTTGCCCACCAGCGCACACACTTTTACGTCGGCAGTATGGCACAGACAGGCAAATAGGAGTACAGGTACGTCCTTTTAAAAAAAATTAACATCGTGGGCGCGCGCGTGCCGCCGGCAGTGCGCATGCGCCCCTGCCGCGAGCTCCGTGACCGTGGGACCCGTGGACTCGATGTCCGCCCGTGCCCCGCAATCGTGACACGGAGCTGCAGAACGGGGGGATGCCTGTGTAAAAAAGGCATCTCATTGTTCTGCATAGTGACAGGACACTGATCGTCTGCTCCCTGTAATCGGGAGCAGCGATCAGTGTCGTGCACAGTAAGCCCATGATAAAAATCGCTGATCGCCGCCATTACTAGTAAAAAAAAAATTTATTAGTAAAAATACCATAAAACTATCCCCTATTTTGTAGACGCTATAACTTTTGCGCAAACCAATCAATATACGCTTATTGCGGGTTTTTTTACCAAAAATATGTAGAAGAATATGTATCGGCCTAAACTGAGGAAAAAAATTGTTTTTTTATATATATTTTTTGGGGATATTTATTGTAGCAAAAAGTAAAAAATATTGTTTTTTTTTCAAAATTGACGCTCTATTTTTGTTTATAGCGCAAAAAAAAACCGCAGAGGTGATCAAATATCACCAAAAGAAAGCTCTATTTGTAGGAAAAAAAGGATGTCAATTTTGTTTGGGATCCACGTCGCACGACCACGCAATTGTCAGTTAAAGGATCGCAGTGCCAAATTGCAAAAAGTGGCCCGGTCATTTGGCAGCCAAATCCCCCGGGGCTGAAGTGGGTAAAGCAGAGCTCCGCCGAAAATAAAATATTAAAAGCCAGCAGCTACAGCTACAGCAGCTGCTGACTTTTAATTTTAGGACACTTACCTGTCCTGGAGTCCAGCGACGTCCGCAGCAGAGTACGAGCAATCGCTCATCACTCTGCTGCCCCCACTGCCATCCTTGGTGAGGGAACCAGGAAGTAAAGCCTTGCGGCTTCACTGCCCAGTTCCCTATGGCGCATGCGCGAGCCGCACTGCGCCGTTCTGACTGGTCCCCATATGTTGTGGGAGCCGAGTGTCTCCCAGAACACAACGGGTATTCTGTGGGAAGTGATGTACTTCCCGCAGATTTCCCGCAGAGAGGACTCCCGGAAGTGGGTGAAAATACCTGTCTTAGACAGATATCTTCACCCCCTCCCCCTGAAAGGTGTCAATTGTGACACCGGGGGGGGGAGGGTTCCAATGAGCGGAAGTTCCACTTTAGGGTGGAGCTCCGCTTAAAGCTGTAATAGTCTGTGACTGATGGAGAAGATTGACAGCGGATCTGAGGCCAATACTAGCAGTTTAATTTGAAGTGCAGGGGGTGGGAGGGGCAGTTGGCCTCAACTAAATAGGGTAACAGTTGTAGGGGGAGTTTCAGTTAGCAGTTAAGTGGGAAAGTCAAAATCATTCTTTGATGTTTAGTTTAGAATATATAAAATTAACTACCACTGTGTGCAAATAATGTACAAAGGAGAACTGAATCTGTTGAGCAGTAATATCATGCTGCATTATATTGCTTCCGTTGAATACGTGTTTTCACTTGCTGAAATTATACAACAAAGGGCACGTGTCAAACCACTTTTTTAAACAACAAATAAAATTTCTGTGGTCAAAAATAGGTTTCTTGAAAAAAGCATTTACATATAAATATCTTTCCTCAGAAGTCTATTCACTTGAATAGAAGTGCTTTCACATCTTCTAAAATCCTCTACTCCTTTCTCCTAAAAAGTTCATCCAAATTTGTATGGCTATGTAAAGGTTTCAGAAATGTCTGTTTGCAATGCACCATGAAGATAAAAAAAAGATTATTTCCTGCGTAAGTTTTATTATTCCTTTTAAAATAGTAATGTTCATTTGAAAAGGCTCAGTAAAATATTAGTTACAAATGCAGCTTTCAAATTTTAGACCTGCAAATAAGTGTCAGGCAGATGTCTTGTGCAATGTAAAAACTCTAAGATACATAAATATAATACATTTGCACATCACATCTGAGTTACTGAAACATTCAATAAAAATTTCAAATGATGGAATACGATCACAAAAAGCTCTAAACGAAATGAATGATGATTGAAAGCCTTTTGATTTTAAAGTGTATACTCTTACTCTAAGTGCTCTAGTAGACTATCTAGAAAATTCAATTGTTTCATGTAAAATGTTTGCTGCCCAAAATTATATGAAATCTTAATGTCTCAATAGAAACAGGGTATTAAATTGCTTACAGGGCGCCAAATGTCAAAAAAATCTAATTTTGCAAAGACTTTTCCTTATATTGTCTAGCAGAGTATGGAGAATTGAAAAAAAAGAAAACATTTCATGAATGCTCTCAATTATGCTATTTATTCATCCTGCATTTATTTTATATAGCATGCATACAGAAAATGAGAATGCGTAGACCAGACATAGAAGAGTTAGAAGGAAAAAAAATAAAAAAATAAAGCTGCTATCGAAAACCATTAACAATTACATCAATTTTGAACAATAATGTATTTATAATTTTTTCACACACTTTCACTCAAGATTCACACATTTTTATTTATTTTTTTATTGTATTTTTATTGAAATTTATTGGAATACAAATAAAGCATAATATGCACAGTAAAGATAGAGAAATCAAACATAAGAGAAACTTAAAAAATAAATAAAATAAAAATGTGTTGATCATAAACAGGCATAACTACTGAAAAGGCTATAGCTAATTGACAATTGAGTATCAAAAAGGTGAACATCAAGGACATAGACCAAAGAGGTATCAAGCATTGAGCTGTGTATTGTAACTAGATCTGCGTAGAGATAGGGAGGTTAAGCGATGACAGGAAGACATGGTGCTGTATGTGGGGTATCAGCAGGATTCAGAGAGGAGAACCATACTCAGATTGATCCCACAAGTCCCAGATCTTGTCAAACCTGTCAACAGTATCCTCTACTATGGCTGTCATGTGCTCCATTCTACGAATGTCAGCAATAACTTGTAGAAGTTGGGCTTGGGTTGGGGGGAGGGAGATAACCAACACAGTGGAATAACTCTCTTATCAGCTAGTAAGATATAGAAAGCCAATCTGTTCAAAGCTTTTCCTAGACCAGGGAATGGGAGGCCCAGGAGGAGATGCAACGGGTCCAATGAAAGAGGGGACTCAAAAATTTGTTGGAGAAGGGACACCACCATGGACCAGAAAGGTACAATTAACTCGCACTGCCAAAAGATATAGTAGTGAGTTCCTCTAGTTTTACCACATCTCCAACAAAGAGGGGAGAGAGAAGGGTCAAAACAGTGTAGTACCTCAGGGGCCCTGTACCAGAAAAATAACACTTTAAATGTTGTCTCTCTCTACGCCACAGACCTGGATATTTTGGAAGTTGAAGTCCATATTTTTTAGCCCACTGAGGGAGGGAGATTGGTTGTTGTATATTTTGAGTCCATTTTCGCATTAAGCATTCCCTTATGGGGAAGTTACACCTACAGGTAAGCCTAGATTAAGGCTTACCTGTAGGTGCTTGCAATATCTCCGAGACCTACACGGTCTCGGAGATATTTGCAAAAAAGACTGTACCAATGTCTACGGTGCATGCGCGCCATAGACAACTGCGCAGGCGCACTCAGTGTGCCGTTTTATGAATGGGGTCGTGCCGTGAAAAGCGGCTCCCGAGCACATGCATGGGAGTGACGTCACGCGACTCCGGCCAGTCACAGAGCCGGAGTTTGCGGACCCCGGAAGAAGAGGGGTGAAGCTGGACGCTTGCTACTAGCGAGGAAATCGAGGACATTGCGGGCTTCTACTGCAGGTAAGTGACACATAATGGGCTACTATGCGATGCATAGTAGCCCATTATGTTTTACTTTTGCAGGGAAACAAAGAGGAAGTAAACTCATCAGGGTTTACTTTGTCTTTAAGTGTGGGAGTCTACAGAGAGTGGAGGAGTCTCCTGAAGCAATTGGTAAATAGCAGATATTAGCTGCATTTGGTCAGGGCCCTGAGAACAGATGAGTTCAAAGGTTGTCGGTCTGGGTAGGATAAGGGATGGGGAGAGAGTTGATAAGTAGTGAGTTATTTAGAGGTAGGAATAGAACATATTTTTTGGTATTAGGCCTTTGGATTGAAGATCTGCAAAAGGGCGAAGTTTACGTATAACCGGGTGGACAAAGTGTCGGAGTTGGAACAGGCCGGCAAGTGCCTAGGGGAGCACTTGGGAGTGGGATAGGCCGTCGGGAATTAAGGGATTAATGGTTACATTAGAGAGAGGGGGACACAGGGAAGAGAGAGAGAATTTGGTGATACATGTGTGCCATATCCTCAATGAAAACAACATAGGGCCTAGACATAGACTATGGAGCTTGGGATCCAAAAACAATGCAGGCGACCAAACAAGGGATGAGTCGGAAACAAAGAACCTATCTCAATCTCTGACCACCTATTCAGTGGCATTAAACTGGACCAGGACACCACTGCATGGAGGTGGGAGGCCAGGTAATATTTGTGAATGTCCCGGGCTCCCAGACCTCTGCGACTTCTGGGATAGAAAATCACCCAGCTTGCCACTGTATGGGCCCTGTCCCTCCAAATAAAATTAAGAAACCATCATTTGAGCAATTTTAAATGGGCCATAGGAATATGGATTGGCAGGGTCTCAAAAAAATACAGTCATTTTGTCATAACTGACATTTTTAACACATTGATCCTGCCTATCCAGGATATTGGGAGAGGATTCCAGTGCACCAACATGACCTTAATGTCCTTAAACAGGAGGATATAATTGGCTGAGTATAAGGATGAGTAGGATGGGGTAATTTGTACACCCAGGTACTTGAGAGAGGAGGTGCACCAATGATAAGGGTATGAGTTTTGAAGCGATAAAAGGTCTGCAGGTGGTATGTGTAGTGATGGGGCTTCCATTTTAGATGCTTTCATTTTGTATCCAGATAGAGAGCTAAACTGTGATAAGAGAGCATGCAAAGACGGGAGGGAACTATGACGGTTGGTAAGAGTCAAAAGTACATCATGCGCAAATAGAGATAGCTTATATTCCCTATGATGCATGGGGACCCCTCGGATATCGGGATGGAATGTTATAGCCTCTGCCAAGATGAAAAGAAGTGGGGAAAGAGGGCAGCCCTGTCTAGTGCCATTAGACATTGGGAAGGACTGAGAAATAAAAGAGGCCATTTGAACCTTTGATGAGGGATTGGAGTAGAGAGTTTTTAAGGCCTAGATAAAGGAAACATGAAAATCGAATTTAGTAAGGGTAGCAAGCATGTAGGGCCAACTTAATCTATCAAACGCTTTTTGGGCTTGGAAGCTAAGGATCAGAGCAGGTCTACGCACTCTGTTAAGCATATAAATCAGATCAATAGTACGCCTAGTGTTGTCCCCCGCATGTCTGGTGGGGAAAAAAAAAACACTTGGTCTCTATCAATCAGTTTTGTAAAAAATTGGGAAAGGCTTTTAGCCAAAATTTTAGTGCATAGTTTATAGTCCGAATTTAAAAGTTCAATTGTTCTGTAGCTGTCTGGAAGAGATGGACCTTTATCCGGTTTAGGTTTATGTAGAAACTGGTAAAGGGATTCTCCCTGAAGAAGAGAGTTATATAGGGACACTAGATGGGTCAACAGAATCGGGAGGAATGTCTTGTAGTACAGTGGTCATCAACCCTGTCCCCAGGGCCCACTAACAGGCCAGGTTTTATGTATTACCTTGGGGAGATGCAGACTAGAATACTGCAATCACTGAGCAGCAAATGATATCACCTGTGATGTATTTCAGTTATCTTGCAAACCTGGCCTGTTAGTGGGCCCTGAGGACAGGGTTGATGACCACTGTTGTAGTAGGACCAGGGGATTTGTGTGACAGCTATAGGGACAGCTATGTTCCAAACAGCAGGGGCAAGCAATGCGACCCGCTAGCAGGTGGGTTCTCTGCTTTGGTATCAGAATAGCTTTCCGTAATCAATGTGGTAATAGATATATAGCTTTGGATGTCTCAAACCCAGTTCAAAAAATAACAGTTCATAAAAAGTGATAAACTTCTTATAAACAGTTCAGTAGGTAAACTGTAAATTGGTGACTTTTGTGGATATCCTTGATTGCTGACAGGCTTCAGGTGACACTTGTGCTCCCCCTTAAGGTTCCCCACTCACCAGAAGTAGAAACCCCTCCAGGGGTAACAGGCACGTAGAGTGGGTGATCTTGTTCCTCAGATGGCCATATGTTCCTCCACTGCTCCGTTCCTGGGGGTTCCTGTCCACCTTCCTGGTATCTGCGTGTCAGCTGGCTGTATTTGTCCTCAAAGGACCAACAAAAAACGGACTCCCATAACGTAATCCAGTAGATTTATTACATAAAAAAAATATATAATAAAAAAGCGACTGCCCCTGCTGTTTGGAATATAGCTGTCACTCTTCTTTTCTTTGCATTTCATCATTGCATGTTTTTTATATATTTATCCGTTCAGTTCACTTGGATTCATGAATTTCCATCATTAGTGCACTGCCCCTGGTGGCAGCTTTTGAATGTGCTACTGTGAAGGTGTATTCAGTTTGGATTTATCTCTTATTTACAATTAGTCACTATTGGCCTGTCAGGCTGCACATCAGTTATTCATCACATTTCTAAGTGATAGAAATATCCCCACTAGGGGCTCAAAATTGGTGTAATATATATATATATATTTATTTGCACATCTCACTTTTGCATTTTAGTTTGGTTAGAAGATCACTTATTTGGGGTAGCTCCTCCTTGGGGGGTACCTCCAATTGACAACACTAGCATGTTTTCTTTGTCACTTTATTGATTTTGCACAGCACACAGTCACTTTACCACAGGATCACTATCAATCAAGTACTTTCAAAGTTTTTTATGCTACGCTACATATTGTATTGGGATACAGCACTTTTACCTTATCCAACTACCTCATACCTTGGCAGTGCCACTACCCTTATCTCTAGAGCATTTACATACCAGTCCCTGAGAACAGGGTCCTAAGGGGAGGCAGCAGCCTATCCACATCCTAAGCGCGGATCCCACAGATTATCCATTTCTAAAGGAAAAAAAGACATTTAAAATTGTTTGCGGCTGTAATGTTATGTTGGGTCCCGGCAATATAGATGAAAATCATTGAGAAAAACGGCATGGGTCCCCCCCCCCCCCAGCCCATTACCAGGCCGTTTGGGTCTGGTATGGATATTAAGGGGAACCCCGCACCCAAAAAAGAAATAAAAAATGTGTGGGGCCCCCAGGCCCTATATACTCTAAACAGCAGTATACAGGCGGTCCCCGGGTTACAAACAAGATAGGGACTGTAGGTTTGTTCTTAAGTTGAATCTGTTTGTAATTTGGAACAGGTACATTTTTTAAGTGTAGCTCCAGCCAAAAAATCTATTTTTAAGCTTTTTGGATAACATAGGGAAGGGTTATCACCCCTGTAACATTTGTTTTGCTGTCTGTGCCCCTGTTCAGAAGATTTCACCTCACTTTCTGGAAAATGTTGGGGTTAGTAGGGAAACAAGGATTGGTGATAAAGCATCAGTGGAGACACCTTTTTCCCATATTAACTCTTACAGGAGAGAATTTCCTCTCACTTCCTTCGTTTGTAAGTAGGAGTCGTTTGTAAGTTGGATATTTGAAAATAGGGGACCGTCTGTATATACTATACGGCCTGCCCTATACACTCTGTGGAAAATTGGGCCTTTTGTGTTGGTGGTACCAGAACACTGTTAGCCCTCACATTTACTCTTGGTGGGCGTTGGAACGGGCCCTGCTGTAAAATATTATCTCAAGAATTGTAATTACATGCCCCTGTTAAATAGGGGGAGAAAAATTGGGCCTTTGGTGGTGGTGTTGCCACAACACTGTAAGCCCTCACAGTAACTCTTAGTGGGCGCAGGAACGGGCCCTGCTGTGAAATATTAGATAAAAAATTTTAATTACACGCCCCAAACAGGGGCAGAAAAATTGGGTCTTAGGCAGTGGTGCCACGACACTGTAACCCCTCACAGATTCTCTTGTTGAGCGCAGGAACGAGCCCTGCTGTGAAATATTAGAGCAAAAATTTTAATTATAAATTGTAATTATATGCCCCTGTTAAACAGGGGCAGAAAAATTGGGCCTTAGGCGGTGGCGGTGGTGGTGGCACAACACTGTAATGCCTCACATATACTCTTGTTGAGCGCAGGAACGGGCCCTGCGTTGAAATATTAGATCAAAAATTATAATTATGCGCCCCTTTTAAACAGGGGCATAAATATTGGGCCTTAGGCCGTGGTGGTGGTGCCACAACACTGCAACCCCTCACAGATATTTTTGTTGAGCGCAGGAACGAGCCCTGCTGTGAAATGTTTGATCAAAAATTTAAATTACACGCCCCTGTAAAATAGGGGCAGAAAAATTGGGCCTTAGTCAGTGGTGGTGGTGCCCTGAACCAAAAATATTCTTAGAAGCTATCATCATGAAGATTGAGAAGGTCAGCCAGCCGAGCACTGGCATTATATGACCGGCCGAAATGACCACAGACTTTCCTGGCCTGCCTCAGGAGATCCTGTAAGCCCGGGTACCTGCTCAAGGACCACTGCACCACCAAATTCAGGATGTGAGCCAAACAGGGAACATGGGTCAAGTGTCCCTGTCGGAAGGCAGAGAGGAGGTTGGTGCCATTGTCGCATACAACCATTCCTGGCTGAAGCTGGCGTGGCGTCAATCACCTCTCGGCCTGCCCCTGCAGAGCAGACAGAACCTCTGCCCCAGTGTGGCTCCTGTCCCCCAAACACACCAGCGCAAAGACGGCATGGCATCTTTTTGCCTGAGTGCTTGCGTAGCAACACTTCCCTCAACCTTGGGAAACAGGGCGGGTTAAACTGTCCAATGACAATTGTTATACAGGTCAGGTGTGTTCCAACTTCTCAGTACACAGTCCTATCAGCAGGGGGGTTGGAGGAATCCCCCCTTCCTTTTTCCTCCCAGCAAGACACTTCCACATCACATAATAGTTGATGCATCCAGCCACAATAGACAATAGAATAGTCACACCCCACCCCATCACAGCAAATAGTACACAACAGCCAACACACAATATATACAATGTATACAGCATTGAATCTGCCTAGCACAGATCAGACTGGGGTTCTCATTCACCCTGTGTCCCTATTAGAGACACAAGGTAATCTACACATAAGAGGCGTCGGGGAAGCTGGATAAGGAACCTCCAGAACTCTTCAGGGCAAGCTGAGCCGCACAAACCCCCGACTCAAAGTGACTCCTGTCACACATCTCCCCTTTTGGCAGGAGACTAATGCAGGAGGAGCCCCCAGATGGGTTGACTCCGAAGTTAGTCAGTAGTTCCAGTCTCCCAATGCCGGTATCCACACAGTACCCCAAATAAATTGTCCCAATCAGAGCATTGCTCACCCAGCCAACCTCTGCCTCTCTCAGAGAACATACCCGCCGCTGGAGAGAGGCCTGGACTGGCCCTTCTCCCTGGAGTCCTTTCATCCGCTGGAGAGAAGACAGGGTGACTGGGCTCAGTCCATCATGCTGTTGGGGATCTGGGCCAACTGCCCAGCATCCCTGGGGTATACAAGTGGAGACTGAATTCCCATCCACTTGTGGTAGGTGAAAATCCCCTAGTGCTTGCAAAGCAAGGTTGACATCCTCCTGTCTCAGTGTCACACCATTTTGTGGGGTTGTGTCAGGGAAGACCGAAGTCCCATCCACTACCACAGGAACTCCCTCTTCTGTTAGTTGAGAGCAGGGGCCAGCAGCACTCTGCTCTGTTGCCAGCTCTTCTGCTGGGTTGCTGTGAGTGGAGACCATAGTCCCATCCCCCGATATCAGCTCAAGCTGCAGTTGTGTGCAGAGGCCAGTAGCATTCTGCCCTGCTGCCAGTGATTCAGCTGGGAGTAAAAGTGTTACTACCTCCACTTGTTGCTGGAGAGAGGGGCCAACTGCCCCAGCTCCCTGGAACTCCACAGTTGTTTCCGGTGCTGGGCAGAGGTTGGTAGCACTCTGCCCTGTTGCCAGCACTTCTGCTGGGGACTCCACATCATCCGCTTTGGCTTTAGGGATGGCAATCTCCAGATTTTCCACTGCCGATTCTCTGGCATGCTGCTGGACAGGTACATTCCTCCATCCAATATCATCCCAAGCAGAAACAGGATCATCAAGGTCAGTCAGCACTTCAGCTTTGGGGATGGCAATCTCCAGATTTTCCACTTCCGATTCTTCAGCCAGGATTTCAGAGTTGTCAACTGGTATTTTCTGATAGTCCCAGGCAAAGGGAGCCCTACCCTGCTGCTGAGCAGAATCTAGCAGCTGTCTGTAGGCGATCTAAAGCTCCCATTCTTGAATGGGCAGAAACTCCAAATCTTCCCCTGCCCAGTGGCCTTCCGAGACATTCAGTCTTCGCTCTCTGTGCTCCATGATTTTCTCCAAACGCCACTCCCGATCACTCCCAAAGTCAGGGTCCCTGGACAGCCTCCAATACAACAATCCAAGGCCATCATAGTCAAAGCCTTCTGTGGGGCTGTCATCCGCTGACCACGGGCACTCTTGGGCTACATACCACCGGAGGGCTCTGTAGCTCTCGTCCAACCGCATCTCTGCCCGCATCAGCCTGCTTAACTCAGCTGTCCACTCCTGCTTCGGTTGTTCCCCCAATAACTGCATTCGTACATCATACCAGTACCTTACGTAGATGGAGGGGAGAACTTTTCCCTGGTGTTGCTGCTCGAGAGCTAGCGATTTCTTCCAGAGTTTGCAGCGGATAGAATCAGACCATCCCAGCAGGACCTCCTCTGATACTGGTCCTCTATGCTAAATCTGCATCTCTTGCAACCTCCTTCTGAATTCCTATTCCATGGCGACTGGTATCTGTAGCTCTCCTCTCCTTCCAGTTACTGCTGCTGTGACTTCTGCTGCTGCAGCACCTTTTTGATGTAGCCAAGTTGCGTCCACAGCCGCTATAACTAGGGGTATGATCTCCGCTGGAGGGTTAGGACCATAATGTGCCAGTCTTGGTTTAACAGCCGGATCAAAACTTGCCTCTTCGGGTGTCCTGTCTGTTATGCTGGGCCTTTCGGTTATGTTGGGTCTTTCGGCTCTATCCATTTCGACTAGTTCTGCAATAATGTCCCTTTTCTTATGGTTGTTGGCCGGTTTGCCCTGGTTCTCCAGTAAGTCCTTGAGGGAAGAGAACTTTAGCCATTCGTACTGTGCTTCCATTGTCCTGTGTCCTCTTGTAGCTGTCCTTCTGGCTGTGGGAATCAACCCGCTGCTTGCCACCAATTGTAACGGCACCCCAAGTATGAGAGGGGTTAAAGCCGTTTAGGATATTCCATTCCCGAACACAAGGCAGCTACTAGACACTCCAACCAGGCGAATAAGACCCCATATGAATAATTTTCCCCCCACAAACGAGACACAGCTCTGTCTTGAGGGTCAAACAGGAATCAGTTTATTCAAGCACATGTTCACAGATATCTCTCTTCAAAAACACTCCCCCCACCCTTGGGAAACAGGGCGGGTTAAACTGTCCAATGACAATTGTTATACAGGTCAGGTGTGTTCCAACTTCTCAGTACACCATCCTATCAGCAGGGGGGGTTGCTTTTTCCTCCCAGCAAGACACTTCCACATCCCATAATAGTTGATGCATCCAGCCACAATAGACAATAGAATAGTCACACCCCACCCCATCACAGCAAATAGTACACAACAGCCAACACACAATACACACACAATATATACAATGTATACAGCATTGAATCTGCCTAGCACAGATCAGACTGGGGTTCTCATTCACCCTGTGCCCCTATTAGAGACACAGGGTGATCTGCACATAAGAGGCATCGGGGAAGCTTGACAAGGAACCTCCAGAACTCTTCAGGGCAAGCTGAGCCGCACAAACCCCAACCCAAAGTGACTCCTGTCACAGGTCTCATCCACTGTCTGGCTATAATTTTTCTTGCAGAAAACAGTGTTTCATGTAGGAATATTTTAGTGAATTTGTCTATCTCAGGATCAGGGAATATCCCTAGTAGACATTGTTTGGGGTCTAGGGTCAAAGGGGATCCCATGTCATCATGGAGGAAGTCCACAATCTGCTTCCATAGACTCTGAAGGACAGGGCACGCCCAAATTAAATGGAAAAATGTGCCCGTCGCCTTATTACACATTGTGCACGAGGTAGAAGACTGTTGCCTAAAGCGGGCTACTCTTAGGGGGGTAAGATGTGCTCGTGCACAATATACAACTGGGTCAGCCTGTCAGAGAGTTTGGGGGATACAGTCTTGCATAAGTCAAGCACTTCACTCCACTCCTCATCCTCCAGCGGACCCACCTCTCTTTCCCATCTTGGTTTAAGGTTGTAGGCTAGCACGGTGGATGATGGGGTTAGGAGAATGACATAAAAATCTGAAATCAGCCTCTGTGGATCCTCATCCTTAACTACTGCCATGATGACATTAGGAGCAGACTGTGGCAAGGGTTGCGTGAATTGAGCTTGAGCTGCATGGTGTACCTGAATGAATCTAAAGAGTAGTCAATTGGGTAGTAGGAACTCTTTTTGGAGTCTCTTAAAGTTTTTAAGTGTGCCATCTGAGAATATGTGGTGCAAGTAATATATCCTATGTTCGCTCCATATCTCTGTGTCAGGGATCGAGAGAAACTCTGGGAGTAATTTATTGTGCCATAGAGGGAGTTATTCCCACTGTGACCCACTGCGATTGCAGTATTTGATGTGGGTCTTTTAAGTGCTCTTGCCAATGGACTGCATGGGAGGTCGTCATATGTCTGGTCAAGAATGTGGTGCCCACGCGGCTGCTGTTTTGGCCATGCTTGATACGCTTCAGACATATCTTGCAAACAGCAACGATGCGATCTGCTGCACACGTGTCAAAAAAGGCCCACATCAAAAAGCTTTTCAAAATATGCGGGGAGTCAGCACATGCTTAGCTCTGCATTGTGATGCAATAGGGTGGCTGCCCTTAAGATGCCCCCTGGAGGGCATCCTGCCTCTTTGGAGATGTGCCTCCTCCTCCTCCTCTCTTTTATCAGGCACCCAAATAGAGTCAGTGACCTCATCATTGGCAGGCAAACTACTCTGAGCCTGGGTGACAGAGGATGAGGAGGATGGGGACGGCTTTGTTATCCATTCCACCAACTCTTCTGCATGTTGTGGCTCAATAACACGGCCAGCTCCAAAAAAAAGGACAAGCGTGCCCCACGGCCACGTGCTGAGGATGCACCGTGTCCATGACCAGCACTGTTGACTATAGACACAGAGCCTGCTCGCCCTCTTTTAGTGGCCTGTGAGCATCTGCCTCTCCTTGGTGGGCTTACGGACATGCTGTAAATTTTGTTCAGCAAAACCACACTACACTGTATTGTGTACTGTGTACACCACCAGAAAAGTAGTAGCAACTGCACTATGGGTGCACGGTACTGTGTACACCAACAGAAGCTAACACCGCTCAACCTCCTCACACAAGAGGGTACGGGCTTGTGGTGCGGTGTGCCTCTCTCTGCCTGCGAGGAGCCAAATAAAATACAGGTAAAGACAGAGGGGTCTGTGCGCTACACGCGGTGTTAGTTTCGGGCCTGCCTGCGGCTGGAGTTGAGTCCTCCCGAGAATGATTCTCACCTCTATCTTGAACAGATGCGAGTCCTTATTTCTCCCCAGTAATGCAACTGCCCACACCAACTGAAGGTCCAACTTCTATATTTATTTCACACTGGATAACAAATAGTCTCTTTAACAGCAGACAGGTTGGAACAAGACGCAGGACAGTTTAGGTGGGAGGAGGTCCAGGCACAAACTCTAATGATTTCCTCGGACTGTTCAGGTTTCACGAACAGTTTTGGCGCACGGTCTCTGCCACAGACCTGGTAAATAGAAGTCACTGCCACTGACCTGGTGAATAGGGCCTTGCCCTATGAAGTCACTGTCACTGATTTGGTGAATTAGAAGTCACTGCCACTGACTTGATGAATACCTTCTTGAAGTGTTTGGCCCATGTAAAGGAGAATTACCAGAGGCCCTCACCGTCACCACGACTCTGCGCTGGGTCTTCGGAAAGGGTTACCTCCCTGGCCTCCTCATCTCAGATACGGGTCCCCTCGCAAGACAGCACCCTGGGAGCTCTCGATCCCCAGCGGACCCCAGCCGAAGGTTGCTGGGCCCCGGGCCTTCCAAAATTAGTACCTCACCCCAGACTGAAGGTGTCTGGGATGGAACAGAAACCAGGCCTCCGGGCCTAGGGCACCCGGAGAGGACACATGCATGCCCAGGCTGAAGGTGCCTGGGCGTGGACAAAGAAGACGACCGACCCTATGGAAGATGGCCACCCCCTTTTATACCCTCTCCCGACAGGCACAGCAGGTTCCCCGCCCCGCCGTACTACTGCCGAGAGGGGACAAAAAGAGCACAGCCCTGTATCAGTGGTTCAACCCTGGCCTACGGCAACAGTGCCACCTGTAGGCCACAGGGAACTGCACACCAACACCATCTCCCGTGGACAGAAAATGTCCATTAACCCTAACAATCAGTGTGTCTGAGCCTAATTACCACTCAGACACTTCCCCTAAATTTAACACCCCGCTACACACCCCCCCCCCCCACTAAATTGACACTGGTCCCCAGTGTCTGGAACAAACCCATGCCTCTCAAGCCTGAACCAGCATAGGCCCAATCCAGAGACTGAACTACAAAAAAAAAAGACAATTTAAAAAAAACTGTCTGTTTGTGCCGGAACCTAAGATGGGGAATGGAGGTGAAACATAGAAGGTAAAGAAGAAATCACACATGTACACATTAAAACATTAAATGTCACATAAAATGCTCTCAGTGATTATTTACATTTCCCTCCCACCTGCAATAACTAAGATCTACCCCATACTCAGTAGTCTTGCTTGGCGTCCGCCTGCAGGGGAAGAAAAAAAAAATACACGTCTAAAAATGACATAAGTTGGAATGAACAGATTCTCCCCGAGAGGAAAATCCCTTCCTTCCAAAAGTAAACCACATCAAAGGACATACAAACGAGTCCCGGAAGGAACGGGCTGTCTTAGCCGGCCGGCTATTTTTTACCATTCGCTTTTATACTTGCGACAATTGTAAGTACATTTCTTTTATTAATAAACCCTTTGTACCGGATTTACGCTATGGTGGCTTTCTTTCCCTTTATACTGTGGTAACGTGGTTTGTGGAGAGGATTGGCGTGAAATCCAGGAGAGAGGCTATTGGAGACCTAACACTCTAGAGACCGTGGCAGGGGTAAACAGCCATCTGCTTTCATTGATCTCTGAAGGGATCAATGGTTCTGGTAAGCGGCAATAAGAACTGGTGGTGGTGGAACCTCTCTCTATCAAGGACATAGCACTATTCATTGGGTGTTTGATGTTTGAAGTCACATATGTTTCAACAAGGAGCTTCTTACTCACATCATTTTGTTTTCCAATGGGTTATTATTTCCTCATTTCATAGGACTTGATTCTCTTTAGGGACTTGGTTCTCCATAATATCAGGAGTTTCTTGGTTGGTTTCGGCAATAGAGATACAACTCTTGATATTCTGTTTTCCAATTCACATTGGTAGTGTTTTCACATGTGCGCAGCTTTTTCATTTTTATTGTTATCTTTGTTGTGTGTGTCTCACATTGAAGTTGCAGCCTATTGTTCATTATTACTACACAATTTTCAATTTGAGTGGTATTTTATTATTTAGACAGTATATATTCACATTTACACCCCCTTTTATACCCTCTCCCGACAGGCACAGCAGGTTCCCCGCCCCCCTGTACTACTGCCGAGAGGGGACAAAAAGAGCACAGCCCTGAATCAGTAATTCAACCCTGGCCTATGGCAACAGCGCCACCTGTAGGCCACAGGGAACTGCACACCAACACCATCTCCCATGGACAGAAATGGTCCATTAACCCTAAAAATCAGTGTGTCTGAGCCTAATTACCACTCAGACACTTCCCCTAAGTTTAACACCCCGCTACATATATATATATATATATATATATATATATATATATATTAAATACACTGCAGCTGCAGCGATAGCCTAACAGTGTAGGTATAGATATATAGACTTATAACAGATAATAATCTATCACGCAACAGAAAAAAAAGGCATAACAAAAAAGTTCAAAAGGATATCCAAAAAAAGGACCAAAAGGAATGTTGCTGCGTAACAAGAAGGCCTGAAAAATATAAAAAGTACAAACAACAGATTGAGAGGCATTCGCATCTCAGGAATCCTCGACCGCAGCCAGAGGACATGTGGGGGAGCAAAGTGGTCTCCAACAAGGGGAAAACATGATGTCCCGCCGTGATGCTCCACGGCTAGGGATGAGCCGAACACCCCCCGGTTCAGTTCGCACCAGAACATGCGAACAGGCAAAAAATGAGTTCGAACACGCGAACACCGTTAAAGACTATGGGACAGGAACATAAAAAATCAAAAGTGCTAATTTTAAAGGCTTATATGCAAGTTATTGTCATAAAAAGCGTTTGGAGACCCGGGTCCTGCCCCAGGGGACATGTATCAATGCAAAAAAAAGTTTTAAAAACAGCAGTTTTTTCGGGAGCAGTGATTTTAAATTTGGAACTTCCACTTAATCCACTGCTCGCCCCCTTACATGCCACATTTGACATGTAATTTTTTTTGGGGGGGGGAGTGGGGGCTTCAGTAGGAGTGGGACTTCCTGTCTCACTTCCTCCTTCCGCCCTGGGGTCCCCTAGGCGATTTGTCATATCGCCTTTTGGCGGCCCCTCCCTGTAGGCGATCACCTGGGACGTGACAGGTCCCAGGCGATCGCCTGTCCACTCAGAGAGCGCTGCACCATTCGCACATGCGCAGTGAGTGCCTGGCTGTGATGCCAAAAGCTGTCACGGCCGGGTGCCCACACTATGAATGGAGGTGCCGGCGGAGAAGGGGGGGGAGGAGCGGAGCTTCGGACGTCGCTTCGCTGGACAGTGGAATAGGTAAGTGTATGTTTATTAAAAGCCAGCAGCTACACTTTTTGTAGCTGCTGACTTATAATAAACATAAAAAAGGCTGGAACTCCCCTTTAATAATGCTTAAAGTGAAACAATAAAAGTGAAATATTCCTTTAAATTTCGTACCTGGGGGGTGTCTAAAGTATGCATGTAAAGTAGCGCATGTTTCCTGTGTTTACAACTATCTCTGCACAAAGTGTAATTTCTGAAGGAAAAAAAGCTATTTAAAACTACTCCGGCTATTCATGAATTGTTGGTCCCAGCAATACAGAGAAAAGTCATTGAAAAAAATGACAGGGGTCCCCATCCCCCAGTCCATTACCAGGCCCTTTGGGTCTGGTATGAATATTAAGGGGAACCCCTGCCATTTTGTTGGCTGATCATGTAGGTAGCTTGGTGCATTGAGAGTGCTGAGGTGTGGAATAGGCCCTCAAACCCCTTCCTCTCACTGGTGTCCAGATCTTAGAGGAAGTGGGCGGAAGACGAGGGGTAGCAGGTGACAGCTGACCATCTTCTGCAGGCAATGGTGGAAGTCCTAGGCATTTGAGGATGGCACGCCCTTCTTGCAGGTCTCAAAGGACAATTTGGGCACCATTCTTGGTGACATTAAGGCGAAAAGGGAAACCCCAAAAATAGGGGATCTTGTGAGAGGTGATTGGCCATAGCGAGCGCTGTTTGGCCAGAGTGATTGTGGAGAGATCACTGAATATTTGTATTTTGTCTCCTTTATAATCAATATGAGAATGGTTGCGAGTAGCCAGAGTAAGTATCTCTTCACTTTCATAATAGTGGAACCACACCACTATATCACGCTGTCTGGCCCCAGCAGGGGGTTTGGGGACCAGGGACCCATGGGCCCGATCAAGACGCCAGTCTATGTCTATAATACACCGGGTATGTACCCCTTACCAATTCACATGGGGGGGGACGGGATCTGGGGGTCCTCTTTGTTAAATAGGTCTTCCAGATTCCGATAAGCCCCCTGCCTGCAGACCCCCACAACCACCAGGCAAGGGTTGTGGGGATGAGGCCCTTGTCCCCATCAACATGGGGACATCCTCCCCATGTTTAGGGCATGTGGCCTGGGACGGTTCAGGAGGGGGGGCACTCTCTCGTCCCCCCCTCTTTTCCTGCGGCCTGCCAGGTTGCGTGCTCGGATAAAGGGTCTGGTATGGATTTTTGGGGGAACTCCACACCATTTTGTTTTTAAATTTGGGGTGGAGTTCCCCTTAAAATCCATACCAGACCTGAAGGGCCTGGTATGGATATTTGGGGGGAACCCCACACTTTTTTTTTTTAATTTGCGGCAGGGTTCCCCTTACTAAATATACCAGACCTGAAGGGCCTGGTAATTGAATTTGGGGGGACCCCCACGCATTTTTTTTTCTTTTTATCAATGACTTTTCTATGTATTGCCGGGAGCCGACAATTCGTTATAGCCGCGAGTGAGTTTTAAATGACTTTTTTTCCTTCAGAAATTACACTTTGTGCAGGGACAGTTCTAAGCACGGGAAACAAGCGCGACTTTACAGGCATACTATACACACACCCAAGATACGAAATTTAAAGGAATATTTCACTTTTATTGTTTCACTTTAAGCATTATTAAAATCATTGCTCCCGAAAAAACAGACGTTTTTAAAACTTTTTTTTTCCTTGATACATGTCCCCTGGGGCAGGACCCGGGTCCCCTGGGGCAGGACCCGGGTCCACAAACACTTTTTATGAAAATAACTTGCATATAAGCCTTTAAAATTAGCACTTTAGATTTCTCCCTTAGATTTTTACAGGGTGTTCAGCAGCCTTTCGAATTTGCCGCGAACACCCCAAATTGTTCGCTGTTCGGCGAACATGCGAACAGGCAATGTTCGAGTCGAACATGAGTTTGACTCGAACTCGAAGCTCATCCCTAGACAACACTGAAGAAATTACACTTTGCTACAATGAAAAGTAGGGAGTGTACGGCTTGTATAACAGTGTAAATTTGCTGTCCCCTCAAAGATAACTCAACACACATCCATTAATGTCTAAACCGCTGGCAACAAAAGTGAGTACACCCCTAAGTGAAAATGTCCAAATTGGTCCCAATTAGCCATTTTCCCTCCCCGGTGTCATGTGACTCGTTAGTGTTACAAGGTCTCTTGTGTGAATGGGGAGCAGGTGTGTTAAATTTGGTGTTATCGCTCTCACTCTCTCATACTGGTCACTGGAAGTTCAACATGGCACCTCATGCCAAAGAACTCTCTGAGGATCTAAAAAAAATAATTGTTGCTCTACATAAAGATGGCCTAAGCTATAAGAAGATTGCCAAGACCCTGAAACTGAGCTGTAGCACGGTGGCCAAGACCATACAGTGGTTTAACAGGACAGGTTCCACTCAGAACAGAACGCGCCATGGTCGACCAAAGACATTGAGTGCATGTGCTCAGCATCGTATCCAGAGGTTGTCTTTGAGAAATAGACGTATAAGTGCTGCCAGCATTGCTGCAGAGGCTTAAGGGGTGGGGGGTCAGCCTGTCAGTGCTCAGACCATACGCTGCACACTGCATCAAATTGGTCTGTATGGCTGTTGTCCCAGAAGGAAGCCTCTTCTAAAGATGATGCACAAGAAATCCAGCATACAGTGTGCTGAAGACAAGCAGACTAAGGACATGGATTACTGGAACCATGTCCTTGGTCTGATGAGACCAAGATAAACTTACTTGGTTCAGATGGTGTCAAGCATGTGTGGGGGCTACCAGATGAGGAGTACAAAGACAAGTGTGTCTTGCCTACAGTGCTGCCGGCACTGGGGAGCTACAATTCATTGAGGGAACCATGAATGCCAACATGTACTGTGACATACTGAAGCAGAGCATGATCCCCTCCCTTCAGAGACTGAGCCGCAGGGCAATATTCCAACATGATAATGACCCTAAACACCTCCAAGACGACCACTGCCTTGCTAAAGAAGCTAAGGGTAAAGGTGATGGACTGGCCAAGCATGTCTGCAGACCGAAACCCTATTGAGGATATGTGGGGCATTCTCAGATGGAAGGTGGGGGAGCGCACGGTCTCTGACATCCACCAGCTCTGTGATGTCATGGAGAAGTGGAAGAGGACAGCAGTGGCAACCTGTGAAGCTCTGGTGAACTCCATGCCCAAGAGGGTTAAGGTAGTACTGAAAAATAATGGTGGCCACACAAAATATTGACACTTTGGGCCCAATTTGGACATTTTCATTTAGGGGTGTACTCACTTTTCTTGCGAGCGGCTTAGATATTAATGGCTGTGTGATGAGTTATTATGAGGGGACAGTACATTTACACTGTTATACAAGCTGTACACTCACTACTTTACAGGGGCGCTTTAAAAAAAAAAATTATTGTTCATTTTACTTTATTTATTTTAGTTTGACATGTTTTTCCGCCCCCAAAATTTTTTTGATCACTTTTATACCTATTACAAGGAACGTAAACATCCCTTGTAATAGGAATATGGCATGACAGGTCCTCTTTACAGTGAGATATGGGGTCAATAAGACCCCACATCCCACCTCTAGGCTGGGAAGCCTGAAAAAAAAAAACAATCCTGGCTTTGATGGTAGCGGTGAGTCGGTAGAAGCACCGGAGGGCGGCGGGGGGGGGGAACATCCCCTCTCGCCTCCCGTAAGAATGATCAAGCGGCGGAACAGCCACTATGATTGTTGTTATGGTGTAGGGAATCGCCGGCTGAAAAAGCTAATATCTGAATGATGCCTGTAGCTGCAAGCATCATTCAGATATCCCCGCACAAAGTCAAGGACGTCATATGACGGCCGGCGGGCGGGAAGTGGTTATTGCAGAGTATTGCCGGGCATTGCGGAGTATTGCTGGGTATTGCGGAGTATTGCAGGGCATTGCGGAGTATGGCAGGGCATTGCGGAGTATGGCAGGGTATAGCGGAGTATGGCAGGGTATTGCATGGGGTATTGCACAGGGGGTATTGCACAGGGTATTGCAGAGTATTGCGCAGGGTATTGCAGAGTATTGCACAGGGTGTATTGTGCAGGGTATTGCAGAGTATTGTGCAGGGTATTGCAGAGTATTGCGCAGGATATTGCAGAGTATTGCGCAGGGTATTGCAGAGTATTTTGCAGAGTATTTTGCAGAGTATTTTGCAGAGTATTGCGCAGGGTGATGCAGAGTATTGTGCAGGGTATTGCAGAGTATTGCAGAGTATTGTGCAGGGTATTGCGCAGGGTATTGCAGAGTATTGTGCAGGGTATTGCAGAGTATTGCGCAGGGTATTGCAGAGTATTTTGCAGAGTATTGCGCAGGGTATTGCAGGGTATTGCAGAGTATTGCGCAGGGTATTGCAGAGTATTTTGCAGGGTATTGCGCAGGGTATTGCAGAGTATTGCGTAGGGTATTGCAGAGTATTGCGCAGGGTATTGCAGAGTATTGCACCAGGGTATTGCAGAGTATTGCACCAGGGTATTGCAGGGTATTGCAGAGTATTGCGCAGGGTATTGCAGAGTATTGCGCAGGGTATTGCAGAGTATTGCACCAGGGTATTGCAGAGTATTGCACCAGGGTATTGCAGGGTATTTTGCAGAGTATTGGCAGGGTATTTTGCAGAGTATTGGCAGGGTATTGCACAGGGATGGCTGAGCAGGGATGGATGGATGGCTGGATCTGTGACTGCAATTGTCACAGATCCAACCCACAGTGCTGCTGCTGCCATCCGCTCTCTCCCCCTCCCCTCTCACACTGTACCGATCGGTACAGAGAGGGGAGAGAGGAACCGGTGTCATCACATGACGCCGGTCTGTTTACAAGTGATTGCTCCGTCATTTGACGGAGCGATCACGTGGTAAATGGCCGCTATCAGCGGCGATTTACCGCGATTCGTGATGCCCCGGGTCCCCTGGACCCGGCGGTCACGGAGTTTCCCGTGTGCGAACCCCAGGGGGCGCGCGGGAGCGCGATTCTGGGAGGACGTTATATAACGTCCTCCCAGAGTTAAGCAACCACCTTGTCGACGTTATTTGTCGGCAGGTGGTTGTTAACTGGTTAAACTGAATGAAATTATATTTTCATTTTCTTTCCGCATTTTCCAAAAACTTGTGGCAAAAAATAAATACATCTTCAAAAGACTTACCATGCCTCTTAACCACTTGAACTCCATGTCAAGTTTTTTTGTCACAATTTCTTTGAAAATTAAGAAATTGAATATTGAATAGAGTTTGTTTTTTTCTTCACAATTTAGTTTTTTTAAATACTGCCACCAGTGCAGTACATCATCATCATCATCATATGACGTGGTGGTTAAAAAAAAAAAAATATGTATTCCAATTCTTTTAACTTTTTTAAAAATAGTATTTTACTTTTTTTTTTTTTTTTTTTTTACACACTTTCATCAGAGTAGTTCACTGTCATCATAATAACACTTTGGGGGTGGGGGGGTGATCAGGGATTTTTTTTACACTTTGTTTGCTGTTACAATGAGGATTATTGTAACAGCAAAGTTTTCAGCTGTCATGAATGGGTTAACCATTTATGACAGCTTTGATCACTAGTCATCCATTATTGGCTACAGCTAATCACATGGTACAGGGCACTGTGATTGGCCCAGGTACCATGTGATAGCTGTGGGCCAATCAAAGCATATGTTATGATATATGTGATCACCTGAGTACCTGGATCCACAGTCCACTGTGTCCATGGGAAGAAGGTGCACTGCACGCCCCAGCGGGTGCACCGGGGCCCCCTCAGCCCAAGCAGGCAAAATGACATACATGTACGTGATTTTTGCCTGCACGTGCCTCCCAGCCGCAGTATATGTACTGTTACTGGTCGACAAGTGGTTATAAAATACCATGGGGCATTTATTCTCCAAAGTGTGTACATTTTGTGAGTGTTTCTACTGTCCTGGTGCTCCAGGCCTCCAGAATTGTAATAGTCAGAAAATTGGATGTTAAATACACCTCTATGAAAAACAGTGTATGTGGGTCTGTTCACCTCTAAAATGACCTCCAAATGGAGATATACACTTCCACTGCAGTACTTTACTTCACCTATGCTTCATTATCCATGGAGGCTATTGAAGGAGAGATGGTGGCGTAAGATGTGAACTATTTATTATGGGTGGAGGGGCAGAGGATTATTGTGGATCGATTGTATGTCCATGCCTGTGTAGACATCTTCTAGCATGGAGGTCATTTCTTTTTCGTACATCACGGGACACAGAGCGACTTAGTCATTACTAATGGGTTATATAGTTTACCTTCAGGTGCTGGCACTGGCAACTTCCAAACCGGAAGTACCCTCCCCTATATAAGCCCCTCCCATCCGGGAGCACCTCAGTTTTTTGCCAGTGTCTAAGGTGTTGGCCAAAGAGTAACATGTGTTTTCCTGGGCTTGCGTACAGGTTCTTTTACGGGCCTTAGTAAGCTGTTCCGGATCCCACCAAAAAAGCTTCATAGCTAAACGGTCGGTACCCGGGCCTTGCAACAGAAGAGCAAGGTTTTGCCTGTAATGCCTCTCTTAGGAGGGCTGGACCCTGGGATCCAGAGCTCTGGTCATACCCACGACCAAGATGTTTTCTGTGCAGGGTGCTATACAGGTCCAGGGGAGTGGAATCCTTGGGAACCCGGTCCCTGAAGGTTTAAGTACAATGCCTGCCGTGATAGGTGAAGTTTGGGCTTCTGTGGACCAAACAGAGTCCTGCGGCGGGGAACAGGTAAGTGGGGGCCCCCAGGAACTTGGTTCTATTGGGGGACCCCAAGCCTAATTTGTCTTTCTGTCTGTTACCTAACGGTATTCCCGCTAATATCTGTGTATGCCTATAACTACTGGAAAATGTAAAATTTTAATAGTAGTCAAAAAAAAAAGAGGACCGCGGTACCTGTGTTAAACCACTAGAGGCCGCTGTGGTCCATTTTTCTTGTCATGTGGATCTTTGGTTTTCTCAAGTCAAAAGATCCAGGCAGTTGGTAAGTTTCTCTGTGGGAATCCAGTTCCTCTGCCCTGTTGCTGCGCTCATCCACCGCACAGGCCCTCCGGCAAAAAGGGCCCTGGCTCCTAGTCCCTGCTTGGTTTCAAAAAAGGGCGCCAATGGTGCACGGGCACGCGCGGGCGCGTGCACGCGCCTCCTATGAAAAAAAAGGGGCGGGGCGATGACGCTCAATGCACGCCGCGGCGCTTCTGCGCATGTGCAGGCGTCCCAGCATGTATAAAAGACACAGTACAAGTGTCAGCTGGATGCAAACAGAGCTAGCAACAAAACGGTGGCACACAGAGGCGGTTGATGCAGGCATCCCCATAGAAAGGCACTTTAGTGGACACCAGCTGGTATATAGCAGCAACTGTGTTAGACTATTACCAGCAAAATTGGTGTATGACGACGGGAATACCTCAGCTTTGTGCTTAAAGGATATGTCGTCCAGACGCTCCGGAAATAAGTCTTCCAGGAAGCCAAAGGGGTCTCCATCGGGCTCTGAGGATATTGGGCATGCTTGTACTGCACCAATCTCCCCTGAAAATTCAGAGGTCAGTAGCCGTAGGAACCCCGCAGGAGTGCCTGGTGCTGCGGCTGTCCCCAGTCCACCTGCTCCTGTATATATAACAGAGGAGGTTTTATCCTCAACTCTGGGAGGATTGGAAGAGAGATTAACAGCATTGATCGCTGCTTCCCTGTCACAGGGAAAGCGCGTCCGATCTCCGTCTCCTCCTTCAGAGTGCCTGTTAGTGGAGGAACAGCCCCACACAGAGATCGACCTACCTGAAGGGGATCAGGATGAGGTTGATTCAGTTATAGAGGAATCAACAGTGGAAGAACCTTTCTCAGCATCTCAGGCTGAAAGATTATGGGTTCAGTCTCTGACTAACATGGTCCGATCAGCATTTAAAATGCCTCTGGCGGAACCATCAACCACTACGGTTTCCTCGCTGGGGTCGCTGAAAGCTCCCCAGGCTGTCTGTTCCTTCCCAATCCACCCTTTATTGGAAGGGCTTATTTACCAGGATTGGGAGCATCCTGATAAAATATTTACTCCCCCCAAGAGATTTCCAGTGATCTATCCCATGGAGGATAAGTTCATAAAAAAAAAAATGGAGGGTCCCTACAGTGGACACAGCCATCTCTTGTGTAAATAAATCACTGACATGTCCAGTAGATAATGTTCCAATGTTCAAAGACCCAATAGATAAAAAATTGGAGCCTTTACTAAAATCTGCTTTCTCTACAGCAAGCATGGTGACACAACCTGCAGTAGCAGCGATTGGAGTCTGCCAAGCAATGAAAGATCAGTTGAAACAAGTCTTAGGGACTTACCAGATCAGCAGGCTCTTGCCCTAGCTGACCTACCTAGAGCCTTGTGTTGCGGTGGACGCCATAAAGGATACAATCCAACAGGCATCCCGCTTTACGCTGTCTGTAGACATATGCGTAGGCTTCTATGGCTCAAAAACTGGTCTGCTGAAGCTCCCTGTAAGAAATTGCTGATTAGCTTCCCATTTCATGGAGAACGCTTATCTGGAGATGATCTGGACAAATATATCCAGAAAACTTCTGCCGGTAAAAGTACACTCTTGCCGGTTAAGAACAAGGGTAGAAGTCCTTCTTTTAAGAGGCCTACTTCTCCAGTCCCTGGCACATTGGCTGTGAAACAGTTCCGACGGCCTCCGCGGTCAAATCCAGGGGGCAGAAATCAGGGACAATCACAGGGTAACAAGAAACCCTGGGTCAAGAGAGGTACAAAACCTCCCCCCAAGTCATGAAGGGTTGCCCCCACTCAATCGGGTGAGGGGAAGACTTCAGTTGTTCACAGAGACCTGGCGGGACACCATCAGAGACAGATGGGTGATCTCCGCAGTAAGTCTGGGATACAGGCTGGAGTTAAAAGACATTCCTCCTGCCCATTTTATAAGGTCAAACGTGCCAAGCGATCCCCAGAAGAGTGGATCCCTCCTTCTGGCACTAGAACAACTATTGCTCCAAGGGTAATCATGAAGGTTCCCTTGGAAGAAAACGGGTTCGGGTTTTACTCGAACCTTGTCACAGTCCCCAAACCAAATGGGGACGTGAGGCCCATATTAAATATAAAAGGGCTAAACAAGTTCCTACATATCAGGACTTTTTCGGATGGAGTCGATCCGATCGGTGGCCACCGCCCTACAAGGGCAGGAATGGTTAGCCTCGATCGACATAAGGGATGCTTATTTGCATATTCCCATC
The DNA here is from genome assembly GCA_029206835.1 of Rana muscosa. Taxonomy (NCBI): domain Eukaryota; kingdom Metazoa; phylum Chordata; class Amphibia; order Anura; family Ranidae; genus Rana; species Rana muscosa. The sequence continues at coordinate 133,297,293 of CM055120.1, forward strand.
TGTCCGGCCCACCAGAAATTTCTACGCTTTGCAGTAGAAGGGCACCATTTTCAGTTCAGAGCCTTACCTTTCGGTCTGGCCACAGCACCACGAGTGTTCACAAAAATTCTGGCCCTACGATTGGCCAAACTAGGAACACAAGGTGTAACGATAATGGCATATCTAGACGACTTGTTGCTGATAGACCACTAAGTGAAAAAAACTAGAAGTGGTCGTTCACAAGATAATCAAGTATCTGGAATCTCACAGTTGCATTATCAACCGAGACAAGTCAGCCCTAAAACCAGTCAAAAGTCTGGAATACTTGGGGGCTAAGACTGGATTCAAATCAGAGAAAGATTTTCTTACCTCCAGAGAAGGTGTCGTCTTTGAAAGATTTGACCCACTTAGTGGGTACAAAAAAGAAAACCATCCATACGCCTGTGTATGAGGCTGCTGGGAAAAATGGTGGCTTCATTCGAAGCAGTACCCTACGGTCAATTCCATTCAAGGAACTTGCAGAGGGCCATACTGTCAGCCTGGAACAAAAAGAGTTCAGGCTTTAGACTTACCAATGTCCCTGTCCCCTTCCGTTCGCAAGAGCCTCCATTGGTGGTTGGTGCCCCAGAATCTGGAAAAAGGGAAACCCTTCAGTCCGGTTTCTTGGAAGGTGGTCACTACAGATGCCAGCCTCATAGGCTGGGGGGCAGTACTGGAGCAATGGTCTCTCCAGGGCAAGTGGTCAGAAGCAGAGAAGGCCCTGCCCACCAATCTCTTAGAGATACGAGCAGCCCGGTATGCCCTAGTAGCATGGACATCCAAACTCCAGGGGTCACCTGTCAGAATTCAATCAGACAATGCCACAGCAGTGGCATATATCAATCACCAGGGTGGCACCAGGAGTCGTGCAGCCCAGAGGGAAGCGAATTGCATCCTGGAATGGGCAGAAAGATATGTCACAGCCATATCCGCGGTTTTCATCCCAGGAGTGGAAAATTGGAGAGCGGACTTTTTAAGTCGCCAGCAATTATGCCCGGGGGAATGGTCTCTTCACCCCGAGGTTTTCCAGGCAATATGCCAGCGGTGGGGAACACCGGATGTAGATCTGCTAGCATCCAGATTCAACGCAAAGGTGGACAGATTTGTGTCTCGCACAAAGGATCCCCTAGCTTGCGGTTCGGATCCCCTAGTGTTCCCTTGGGATCAGTTCAAGCTGATATATGCATTCCCACCGCGATTAATCCGCAGAATCAGGGTAGAAAAGAAACCAGTGATTCTGGTGGCTCCAGCGTGGCCCCGAAGGGCATGGTACGCGGAGATTGTAAAAATGTCAGTGGGAAGTCCGTGGACCCTCCCACATCGTCCGGACCTGCTTTCGCAAGGACCGATATACTACCCTTCCTTACCAGCCCTAGGTTTGACGGCCTGGCTATTGAAGCCCACATTCTAAAAAAGAGAGGGCTCTCTAATCCTGTGGTATCTACCATGATCAATGCCAGGAAGCCGGTATCCAGGCAGATCTATTATAGGATCTAGAAGGCGTACATCACGTGGTGTGAGGCCAAGAAATGGCATCCACGTAAGTACGTAATAGGTAGGATTCTGGACTTCCTACAGTGGGCTGTACATAGGAAGCTTGCCTTGAGTACTATCAAGGGTCAGACGGCCTTGTCAATATTTTTTCAAAGGCCCTTGGCTTTGCATTCATTAGTCAAAGCTTTCATACAAGGAGTGATGCGTATTAGCCCTCCGGTTAGTATTCCCATATGTCCATGGGACTTAAACCTGGTTCTGTCGGTTCTACAGAAACAACCATTTGAACCATTGCGGCACATTTCCTTAGTTCTTTTCACCAGGAAATTGATTTTCTTAGTAGCTATTTGTTCGGCTAAAAGAGTATCGGAATTAGCCGCCTTGTCCTGTAAGGAGCCATATCTGGTTGTCCATAAGGACAGAGTAGTATTACGTCCTCATCCAGCCTTCTTCCTAAGGTGGTATCGAGGTTCCATTTGAACCAAGATGTGGTTCTTCCTTCCTTTTTCCCCAAACCTAGTTCGGTAGAGGAAAAGTTATTGCATTCTTTGGATGTAGTAAGAGCAGTTAAAGCTTATCTTAAAGCCACTGCTCAGATTCGTAGAACGGATACTTTGTTTGTTCTGCCGGAAGGCCCCAGAAAGGGTCAGGCAGCATCAAAAATCTACTTTAGCCAAGTGGATTCGACAGGTCATAATACAAGCCTATGGCTTGAGAAGGAGACCGCCTCCGTTCAAAGTTAGGGCGCACTCCACGAGAGCAGTTGGAACTTCATGGGCAGTGCATCACCAGGCCTCCCTGGCTCAAGTCTGTAAGGCCACAACATGGTCCTTAGTACACACGTTTACTAGATTCTACCAGGTAGACGTCAGAAGTCAGGAGGATGTCGCCTTTGGGCGCAGTGTGTTGCAGGCCGCAAAAGAGCCTCATGCCTGATGGCGCCCAGCTTATGTATAGTGTATCCTTCCCCTCATTTGGCATTGCTTTGGGACGTCCCATTAGTAATGACTAAGTCGCTCTGTGTCCCGTGATGTACGAAAAAGAAAAAGGGATTTTTATAACAGCTTACCTGTAAAATCCTTTTCTTGGAGTACATCACGGGACACAGAGCTCCCACCCCTCTTTTTGGGACACTTATTGCTTTGCTACAAAACTGAGGTGCTCCCGGATGGGAGGGGCTTATATAGGGGAGGGTACTTCCGGTTTGGAAGTTGCCAGTGCCAGCACCTGAAGGTAAACTATATAACCCATTAGTAATGACTAAGTCGCTCTGTGTCCCGTGATGTACTCCAAGAAAAGGATTTTACAGGTAAGCTGTTATAAAAATCCCTTTTTTAGAGGCGAGCAGACCAGCACAACTATTTGAAGCAGAAATGTCTTCACTATTTGCATAGTACTTTGGACGTTATAATATGAATAATATTATGATTATATAATTATTAGACATGTGCACACTGAAATATTTTGTTTAGGAATTTTGTTTTCGTGCAAAATTTTTTTTATTTAGTTACTCCCGAAATTTTTTTTTCTTTTTTTTGTTTTTCGTTAGAAATTGCATTAGTCCGAAAATCTGAATTAATTAAGGTCGAATCTGTCATTGAAGGCTTATGGTGTCTGTCGAATGTTCAAAGAAGATTAGACGGAGCAGCGAAACTGTACGACGCCGCAATCATACATTTCCGGTCGAATGTTCCACCTACAAGCTAGCTATAGTAGAATTCTAATGTTGTATGACTAGTAATAATTATATTTTTTATTTATTATTACTAGTCAACCAACATTAGAATTTTTCTATAGTCTATGGGCGGATGCATTTGACCGGAAATGTACGATTGCGGCTTCGTACAGTTTAGCTGCTCCGTTGAATCTTCTTAGAACTTTCGACAGACACCATAAGCCTTCAATGACAGATTCGACGTTTGTATGTTTTTCGATGCTTTGTCGAATCTTCGTCGTTCACGTTGAATTGTCAAGTTAGTTCTAGCTATTTTACTGCTCCTCCTCTTTGGTTACAATTAGCCAATAACATTCATCATCATCATTATTTGTATTTTACTTCCCCCACCCAATTCCAGCAGCGATCTTTTCTCTCTATGCCAAATCTTTTCTCTCTATGATGTCAAATCTTTCCTTTCTATGTCGAATCTTTTCTCTCTATGTAGAATAATCTTGGACTAATAGAGTTAAGGTTAGGCACATTCGACCACAGGTTCGATAGACACAGATTGTTATTGTCAGTGTCACGTCAAATCTCCTATCTATATCGAACTGTTGTTGCAACAAAAACGAAAATAAAGCATTTGTTTATGTCGGATCTTTCGGTTTTTGGATTCTGCGCTTTCGTTTTCATTTGTTAAAACAATAACGAAAATACCTGAAATTCTGACGAAAATGCATTCGGACGAAAACGAATGCACATGTCTAATAATTATTGATTAAACAAATTTGTTTGTTTATAGGTGTGCATCTATATACTTATCTCAGGACCACCTTTAACGTGGGGAAAATGGGGCAGCTGCTTAGGGCCCTGTCACTGTTTTGGGGCCCAAAGCCGCTGCCCCATAAGCCCCACGTTAAAGGTGGTCCTGAGATAAGTATATGCAAATCCACTGTTTCAGTGACAGTCCATGCACTGTGCACTGTGCACACAGGGACATCTGGCATCGGCGCGCTGTGATGCAGAATTTGTAAGCAAGGAAGTAGGAGCAGGCAGGGGCGTGAGCTCCTTTGAACCTCTGACCCCGCCCCTTACCATGCATGTTGCCTGACTGTACATCGGAGGCCTCAGGGTAGGACTGCGTAGTGGAGCCAATGTCAGAGTGCTAGTGGCAGCCAACAGCACAGGTGTGATCCTGGCAGCCCGCGGATGGTAATCTGAGCTCAGCTGGCCAGGACCAGGTAGGCCTTTCTCCTCCCCTGGCTCCCCATATTATGCAGTGAGTTTAAAAACTCTAACTTGGCTGTGGCTATATTTATTAGAGAGCAGAGCACGCAGCATGGGCCACCAGACTAGTGCAGCATGGGCCACCAGACTAGTGGCACTGTGCTGATATCTTCCACACGTAAACAGTGCTGTGTTTCACTGCTGCTTGATAGGCTTATTTTAAGCCTGGTTCACATGTATGTGGGTTGGTGGCCCACATTTGCAGCATTTTCGGCAGCAGTAAAAATGCAGTGGCCTTGAAATTGCGTCCTGCTTTTGCACCATGGGATTTCCCCCACAGCTCCTGCACCAGCAAACATGCTGCATTTTTAAATGCATGGGCCACGCATTTAAAAAATCACAGTCCATTTACGTGTGCAGGAACCGCAGATAAGTTGCATAGTGCAAAAGCAGGATGCAATTTCAAGGTTACTGCATTTTTAAAATGCTGCATGCACCTTTTTCCTACTGGAAATGCTGGCATGGTAGCCCATTCAAATGAATAGACTGCTGTTCCTGTGCAAATGTGGGCCGCCAACCCACATACATTTTAACCAGACCTAAAGCAGTAGTAAAATCATTTTTAAAAATAAAAACACTGGTCCCCTGCAGGTTTAAGTCATAATGCACTAGTATGCAGTGCATACTGGTGCATTATGACAGTTTTACCTTCAAACTGAGCCCTTCACAGCTCCCCTTGGTCCTCGCAGCATTCCTCTTCTCCCAGCCTTCTTTCTGGGTTCTCAACCTTTTTACCGCTTGAATGGACAGGCTGCAGTGACATCACTCCCACGCATGCTAACAGGGGTGACATAGCCGCAGCACACAGAGCATTTTCTAAATGCGATGTGAGCTGTGCATGGGCGGCTCAAATTACATTATCACTAGCAGGCGGGGGGGGGGGGGGCAATATAACAGAAAAGACCACTAGGGTCTCTTCTGTTATAATCACTTCAGTACCAGGCACTTTTACCCCCTTCCTGCCCAGGCCAATTTTCAGCACCTGATAAGGGTGCTGATAGGACTGAAAATTAAAGGGGACAGTAAGGGAATCCCACAATTTGCAGAGATTCTGGATTGCAGGCAGAATTGCTCTGATTCCGCCCTCGATCCGGGACGCCTAGATGTCAACGGAGCCTAAACGAGCAGTGTGATGCGTTGGGCACTGTGATAAGGGGCACCATGATGTGAAAAGGGGCACTATGACTTGAAGGGGACTCTAATGTAATGGGGCGCTGTGATGTGTAAATGGGCACTGTGAATTGTAAAGGGGCACTATGACGAGAAAATGGCTGCAATATAATGGGGCACTATAATGTGATAAGGGGCACTGTGATTTGTAAAGAGGCACTATGATGTGAAATCGGTTGTAATGTAATGGGGCACTATGATGTGATAAGGGGTACTGTCATTTGTAAAGGGTCAGTATAATGTGAAAATGGCTTCATTATGTTTACATTATTAAAGTATTTTTTAACCACTTAAGGACCAGCCACTGTATATATACGTCGGCAGAATGGCTCGTACAGGCACAATCACGTACCTGTACGTCCCCTGTAACTGCCCGACGTTGGGGTCGCGTGCGCGCCGATGGCAACACGCTCGCACCCCCCTGCCTTCCCCGTGAGTCGGACCGCGGGTCCCGTGGACTCGATCACCGCGGGGATCCCCGCGATCGTCTCACGGAGGCATGGAGCGGGGAGATGTTAGTGTAAACACAACATCTCCCCGTGCCCCTACTGACAATGTCACCGATCTCCGCTCTGTGTAATCAGAGCGGAGATCTGTCACATGTCACTCGTGGCCACGCCCCCGCACAGTAGGCACACTTAACCCCTTCAGCGGCCCTAGTGGTTAACCCCTTCACTGCCAGTGTAATTTTCACAGTAACCAGTGCATTTTTATTGCACTGATCGCTGTAAAAATGACAATGGTCCCAAAAATGTGTCAAAAGTGTCCGATGTGTCCGCCATAATGTCGCAGTCCCGAAAAAAATCGCTGATCGCCACCATTACTAGCAAAAAAAAAAAAAATTATAAAAAATACCATAAAACTACCCCCTATTTTGTAAACGCTATAACTTTTGCGCAAACTAATCAATAAACGCAGATTGCAATTTTTTTTACCAAAAATATGTAGAAGAATACGTATAGGCCTAAACTGAGGAAAAAAAAAATTCTTATATATTTTTGGGGGATATTTATTATAGCAAAAAGTCAAAAATATTGCATTTTTTTCCAAATTGTCGCTCTATTTTTGTTTATAGCGCAAAAAATAAAAACCACAGTGGTGATCAAATACCACCAAAAGAAATCTCTATTTGTGGGAAAAAAAGGACGTCAATTTTGTTTGCACGACCGCGCAATTGTCAGTTAAAGCGACGCAGTGCCGAATCGCAAAAAGGGGCCTGGTCTTTATGCTGCGTATTGGTCCGGGGCTTAAGTGGTTAATATAATTCTACGTGTATGTTTATTTTTTGGGATGTTGGGGTGGAGAGAAAACTTGCATGGGGGGGTTCCCAAGAGAATGTTTGCCCAGGGTTCAATCCATATTAAGGATGGCCCTGGGTTAATGTTATATGTTATTTGCATTAGTTCCAATTACTTTGATCAGAATACTGGTTAATTTCCAAGGAAGTGAATCCCCTCTGTTCACAGAGGCCCTTTCCTGGGTGAAGGCGATGTCAATCTTATTATCAAACCCACTCTTCCACTTGGCGAAAGTTCTGGTTCTCTTATTTACCTACAGGTTTAGTGCAATATCCTCTTTCGGGAGGGCCATTTGTCATAACTCCGCTCCCCCAAAGGAGGGCTACATGTGATACTCTCACACCACAAAAACATCAGTGCCTAGGCTCTGTCAAGTGTTAGGTAGCACACTGATGCTTCTCAAGAGAAATTCAAGACAAAAAGGAACATTTTTCAGCAGCAGAAATTCATGGCAAAAAGTAGAAGTTTTCAGGGAAATAATTATCTACAAATACACTTACAAGATATTCCCATAAGACAGCTAATTTTCTCTTTTGGTGTATAGGCCCACTTAAAAATTTGGTAGCAACATGATATATAGTGTGTTTTTAATTATTTTTTAGATAATTAATATCATATTATACATTTGTTAAAGGAAATTTGCAGAGACAATTATGGAGCCTGCCAGTGTGATGACATCTCCTTGTTTATACAAAACACAAGATTTTTTAATTTTTGTCCAAGATGGAGTCAGGCTTTACGTTAAGTGCCTTAGAAAGTATTAAAGCTTTTGACCAGCATAACAGCCAAACAATTCTCAAGGTAAGCAACAGAAGACATTATGTTCTCACAGCATGTTTCTTTTAAGATTAATATTTGTTTGATCCTGCAGTCAACACGTTTATTCATAACACTCTTATGTTCTTAACATTTTGTACCATGATATATTTTCTTGTTGTATGAGTGTTCTGTCTTGTTTGCATGCTCTTATTTACTTTCATACAAATGAAACTACAAAAGTTGTACGGAAGTCTGCAGGTCACAGTACTCTTGAAGAGAAATACACAATGATATACATATACTTAAAGTGGATTTACTCTCAACTTCAGTCCAGCCATGCTGCGTCTTGGAGTTCCCCGCCAGCTGCTGACATATTCAGACGGTCAGCTTCTGGGTCTCAATTGCTGCCCGCTTTCATTGGTTGGGCCAAGATTATATCACTCTTGCATATGTACAGGAGTTCAGTCAGCCTCAGCATGGCCAAATTTGTACTATGAGCTGCCCATGTGCAGCTCACTATACAGGGGCAGATGGGCAGGTAAATAACTTTAGTGCAGAAGAGACAGGGCATTCTAAAAAATCCTGCCTATTTTCCCATCCCCCCCCAGATTTAAAGTTCAACTTTAACTTACAAATGAAAATCATAAACATACCCATGTCTTCCTAAAGGCTAAGAAACTCAATTGCTACATGCATACAAGGGAATCTTAGAAGTAAAGCTAACTGCATAATAATGGCAGGTAGGCCTAAAGGGAGCCCATCCCTTCTTAAATGTATAGGAACGCACTAGACACCCAGCAATAGCACAATAGCAGTGAAGGTATCCAGTGTGTCCCCTCGCCTATGTTTTTGTGACATTTGAATGGAATAAAATCTCCTCAACCCATTTAGGTAGGTCATGGACATGGGGGATATTATCACATTAGCCTGGGCTCTCAGTACAATTTTGCAGAGAGTAGTGCTGCAGTCATAACATCAGTGCTGCTTTCCTCCCAACCAGGGGCGGCTCGTTGATTAAGGGCGCACGGGCACCGCCCCCTCTATCACGCCACCCCCATATATGCATTGCATGAATATATCCATGGCCACCCCCTATTCAGGATTTCGGACCGTTTTTGGACGCCGGGCGCCTGAATTACAGCAACGGGTTTTTTTTTGAAGCACATGATTAGAACCATAGGCTCTAATAGGCTTCAAAAAAGTGGGACTCGGAGTACGGAGCATTGCGCTTGGAGCCCACCCAGATGTGTTAAAAAAGCCTCTCAGACAATCAGCAAGTGTGGGTCTAATACCCGTCACCTGATTGGCTGAAGGCACAATCAATCCTATTGGATGCCTAGCAGAAGGGAAGAAGAGATGCACAGGAAGCATGGAGGACACAGGAGCCATGACCTGCTGCCGCCGTCACCCGTTGCCTGACCTGCCACCAAGATGGGGTAAGTGCTGGTCAGACAGCTAGTGAGCGGTGGGGGGCACAGTGGCTGAATATGATGGGCACAGTGGCTGCATATGAGGGGGAAACTGGCTGTATTTGATGGGGCACAGTGGCTACATTTGATGGGGCACAGTGGCTTCATTTGAATGGGCACAGTGGCTGCATATGATGGGCACAGTGGCTGCATTTGATGGGCACACTGGCTGCATATGATGGGCACAGTGGCTGCATTTGATGGGGCACAGTGGCCGTATTTTATGGGCACAGTGACTGCATTTGATGGGCACAGTGAAGCTGCAATTGATGTTTTTTTTTCAGTTTGTTTGCACCCCCCAACATTTTTGAGCACCAGCCACCACTGCTCCCACTATTGTTGTAGAGAGTAGACGAAGAGGAACCAAGAACATCACTTAACTGGACAGAAGACTTTTGGATTTAAAGCGGAGTTCTGCCTGGGTATATAAAAAAAAGTCAACAGCTACAGTACAATTACTTTAGCTGCTGACTTTTAATATATGGACACTTAACTGTCCAGGGAGCCCGCAATGTCGGCACCTGAAGCCGACCCATCCATCGGTTCCGGTTGCAGGTCCCGGCATCCTTACTAAGGGTAACAGGAAGTGAAGTGCGGTTTCACAGCTTGTTTCATACTGCACATGCGCGAGTCGCGCTGCACTTTCTGAATGGTCCCTGCTGTCTTCTGGGACCTGTGTGTCTCCCAGAAGACCGCGGGGGAAAGAAGGAGGGCCGGACATTGTGTAGATCGCCGCATAAGATGGCACCGATCTTTCCCCAGAAGTGGGAGCAGATACCTGCTTTTGACAGGTATCCACTCCCCATAAAAGGTGCCAATATGGGGCACCAGAGGGGGAGAGGAATGAGATTTGCAGAAGTTCCATTTCTGGGTGGAACTCCACTTTAAGGTATTCATAAGGGGTATATATATACATTGAGCAAAATTATAATTGCAACACTTTTGTGTTTGCCCCTATTTATCATGAACTGAACACAAAGATCTACCACTTTTTCTATGTACACAAAAGGCCTATTTCTCTCAAATATGCAAACAAATTAAAAGGTCTGAAGTCACCAGTGATACACCTCCATCCCTAATATATATATACAAAAAGGAGTCGCCCATGGGACTTTAAATGAGGTGGTCACAGTTTGCCACTGATTAACAAACGTAATTGCAGTAGAAATGTTTATTGAAAATGAATGTACATACATGGATAATATAGCATAATAGCTCAGCCAATGAATGGCACATGATAAAAAGAATAAATGAAGTTGATACAAAACATCATGACATGGAGGATATACATATACAAGCATTGAAGAAACCTGACGCATGTTTCGCGAGATCATAGCTTGCTCATCAGGGGTGGATGCTGATGAGATGTATCTAAAAAGACAAAAAGATGTGTCACAGTGGTAAATGTAAGAACAATGTCAGAATGGGCCAGAACAAAACGGCCCAATACTTACCAATTAACAAAACCAAAGTCTCCATCGCTGAACCCCCAAATGGACGGCAGCAGCCAGAGTATGGCACGGGGGCTAAGGGGGAGAAGATGGACACGGGTACCCCCAGGGGGATGCCAGGCGGCAGACATGGCATAGGTGAAGGCGAATGGTCCTAATTATCTCAGTATGTAACTTGATAGATATCAGCTGTAAACATAGATGTATATGTCTCAATAGTATGCCAAAATTAATAAGGTGAGCGTCAAGTTATATAATGTAATAATGTTTTATATGAGAGCATGTATAAAGGGGGTCCCCGGGTTACGAACCCGTTAGGGACTTTCCTCCTGTTTGTAATTCGGAAATGTGCAGTACGACAATTACGGACATTTCCGATGTTTTCCAATGTTCCGTTGAATGCCGTTCTGCGCATGCGCGGCCAATTACGGACATTTCCGGCATTTTCCGAGGCTCCGTCTGGCCGCGCATGCGCAGAACAGCAGATGGACCGCACAGAACGGCAGAGGGTTCCTTCAGCGCCCGGTTCGTAAGTAGGAGGGGTTCGTAAGTCAGGCGTTCGTAAGTTGGGGACCCCCTGTACTCTAGCATAAGTACTGTAGGTATGTCAAACCTTACTAAATAGGCAGAGTAGGCAAAGGTTATACAATTATTTGTATGGAAACATGTGTGGACTAACCTGATCCAATAATGGAGCAGACATAGAGACCATGGGTAAGAAAGAAAATCCTGAAAAAATGTGTTTGTACGAAAAATCAACGCCTATAGTAAGAAAAGAGAAAAAAGGTTGTGTGAAAAGCCGTGTTTTAAATGAAACAAAAAAGTGCAGGGAATGCAAATGAAGCACCAGGTGAGTGCTAGGGTGTATTTACCTTGATATACAAACAGCTGAACAGAAATGGAAATCTCTGTGGTGTGCATGGTGTTGGTGAGTGAAGGAAGTGATCTCAGCCATGTCTCACCCCTGACCTATATCCCCAAAGGGGTCCGGTCTGCTCCGCCCCCAATGCCATGCGGGGATGGATTGGTGCGCCGACGCCAGGGCGTCAGCTGCCTATTGGGGTACGCATGCGCAGCGGACTCCCATCCATCCAAGATGGCAAACTGCACTACTACTGGGTGAATGCGGAAGCCACCCAATGGGTGTAGGAGCATGGCGCCGATATGCCGGTGGCCCCCCCACGAAAATTATCCAAAGAACAGGGGGGAGGGACAGCAGGAGAGCGAAATCTATTCTATTCTCTACCATAACCTGTCTCCAAAGGCGTTTCAGAGAATTTGGCAGTACATCCAACCGGCCTCGAAATCACAGACCACGTGTAAACACACCAGCCCAAGACCTCCACATCTAGCACCTTCACCTCCAAGATCGTCTAAGACCAGCCACCCGGACAGCTGCTGCTACAATCATTTATGTTGTAAAACTGTTGGCGCTATAAAAAATCCTGTATTATAATAATAATAATTATAATTTTTGCTCAGTGTATATTTTTATCAAAATAGCAACGATTTAGATTTATTTTATACTTTTTAGATATTTTAGATGTATTTTTAAGGTTTATATTTGTTTCAGAAGAAAAAACATTGAGTTCTCAAATTTGGGTTTTTGTCCTCCTTTAAAATAGTTTTACCCATACCTCAAATCATGTATTCATGATTGTATCAAAATGCTGGCAACCCTGCTATGGTATTTAAAAAAATATGGATAGGATCAGGGACAGTGCATTTAATGTATGATTTATATTATTTTGATTGTTCTTTCTCTTATTATAGTGTAGCCCCCTGTTCCTAAAGAAATGGGGTTATAATGTAAATTTCGTTTTTGGCTAAACTCTGTAACCAGCTCAGACTGATTGTATATAGTTTATTTGGTTTCTGCCTTGAACTTGGCTGGTTGTACATTTCTCACTGTTGCCAGTAGGTGTCACTGGTACCACAGGCTAGCATGAGAATTACAACACAGTTAAAGCGGGATTCCACCCGCGATTTTTTTTTTTTAAAAGTCAGCAGCTACTAACACTGTAGCTGCTGACTTTTAATAAGGACACTTACCTGTCCTTTTCGCCTGCGATGTCGGGCCCCCGGCGGCGATCGCTCGGTCCTGGCAGGTCCCGGCTCCTCCATCATGACTAAGGGAAAGAGGCTTCACTGCCCGTTTCCTACTGCGCATGCGCAACTCGCACGGCGCTTTGTGAATGGGCGGCTACATCCTAGGATTACACACAGTTCCCAGAAGGCAGCGTGCCCCATTCACAAGAAGAGGAAGCAGAAGGAGAACCACCGAGGCAAAGGAAGAGGCAGAATAGGGGACTTCCGCATAGCAACGGGCATTTCGGGTGAGTATAACATTTTTATTTTTTTCTATAAATTTTTTTCTCTTTTTTTTAGGAATTTTAGTGGTAAAAAAAATTCTGGGTGGACTTCAGCTTTAAGCTGTAATGATTATTATTTTTCCAGAAACAGCCCAGTAGGAGGTTCTCTGCCGCTGTGCATGCTGGGACAAGGTATTTATGGGGCAGACGCCATGTGCTAAACTCTCTTCTTACCTCGGGGCCCTTCTGGCCAGAGGCTGTGTTGCTGCAAGCTCTGCAAGCAGGCCCAGAAGCCTGTCTGGGGCCTACTAATCCTGAGGTGATCCTAGGCTGTCTTGCCTGCGTGGAAGAAGCCAAGCCAAGCTGAGGAGATCCAGGGGAGGACCCTTTGCTGGAGAGAGCCAGGATGAAGGCTGGTCTCTCAGGAGGGCCTGGTGACTTGCTTGGATGATGCATCTAAGCTAATCTACTCTCACAGTACTGCCGGGTCGGCTTAAAGGTTCTGGTACTGTGAAGCTGTTCTACAAATCTACATTCAAGGTAACTAACAACTGGCTGCTAAGTCCTGTGAGAGAGGCTTATCCAGAAAACCATACCGGTTGCTAGGTCTGTGTAAGAGACCTATCTGGGTATTCAAGATCTTTTAAAGAAAGCTGTTTTTGTCCTTTGGATTCAAGGAGTCCGTCAGTGATCTGCTAAAAGGTATCTGAAACCTCCCCTAACCCTCTATCCTACGACTACTTCCAAGTTATTCATTAAAGCATTGAAAAATACTAAAGTGACTGGCGCCCGCATTTGTTCTAACTTCCCATTATAGCCATGGACTCAGCTCTGGGGTAAATGTAAGCTTGCTCCCTGTCCCTGGAGGTACCTCTTTGCCCCCAGTATACCCAGGGTGGCGCTACAATAGTATAAACCCTAACAATGGCATTAGAAGGTACTTTGATAACTATACAAGATGCCAACTTTCTTTGCTCTTCCATGATTTTAAAAGATTTGCAAGGAAAGAGAACAAGCTCAGTGAAAAACCTGGCATTCTCTGTTAAAATCCGCCATGAACCTTACCAGCAATTACAAAATACACTTTGTATATTCATTGTGCTGTTGTAAAAACTTACTAATATTTATTAATAAAAATAAATGATAAAACGAAAACTGTATTGAGAGAAATATAGGAGATGCCTTTGCTGACTTTCCAAATTGCTAGTTGTCAGTCTCTGGCTTCAGTCAATGACCTGACCTTAGAGTAAAGTCAGACATTTTAATCTTTGCTAAAGATTTTAAAGATTCACTTAGCCCTGTGAAGCTGCGTTCATTTCAATCATCCAATCACACACAAAGAAAATTCTTATTTTTAAAATGTCCTCTGCACATGAGTGGAAATTTGACAAAGTGAAGGCTACATTAATGTCTTTTTTGGCTTTTTTCTTTATTTTCATATTTTTATCCTTCCAGTAATGCACTTACTGTCCCAGGGTGACAACGCTCACTCACTGTGTTGTATTTATGGAGAAGCATCATTGTCTCCCTAGGACAGGAAGTGTGTTGGGAATACAGAATAACTCTCTGTTCTCATCTCTTTACTATAATGAGGAGGTGTTTGGTAGTCCACAATAAGAACTGGGATCACTGATAGAGTCAGAAGCAAAGATCACAGAAAGTCAAACGTTTAGAAGATTGTTATAAGGATCAGCAGTTATTTTTTTTTTTGCACCTGCCAACAGATATAACAAAGTCATTTAACAGACCAAAACAGGGTAAATAAGATTTATTTTTTTTGTTAGGGTTGACATTTACATACTTAAAGATTTCTTAAAGAGTAACTGCAGTCTGCTCACATAATTTGTAATAAAAATATCTTTGCCATTCTGAAGCTTCCCTCCAACCACTTTGCATATTATTTTATATATACTGTGTAGCGCCCACCCCAATTCTGGGGCGCTATATACTGAAATTTAGGGGTGGTCTGAGCTAGTAGTTGAGCTCAGACCTATTGATTGTGTACAGATTTGCTTCTGCCTGGGTGTGATGTTGCCTGGCAGTACAGTTCCCTGTGGCCTGTGGGTGGCACTGTCGCCTCAGGCACAGGTTGAACCACAGGTAGCGTTGCAACACCATTGGGTGTCCTCTCTTGGCAGTTGTGCGGTGGGCATGGTCTGCCCACTGTGCATGCTGGGAGATGGTACTTAAGGGCAGACGCCATTGATCGGGGAGCAGTTTGCGCCTTCCGGCCCTCCAGGCCAGGGGCGTGTGTGTGTGTACCAGCCCCGGGCACCTTTAGCCTGAGGCTGCATCGCTGCAGGTAGGCCCAGCACCTTTAGCTGAGGCCTACACCCGAAGAGGAGTCCCAGGGTACCCAAGTGAGGGGTGACCCACTCTGAAGGAGAGGAGGCCAGGGGAGGATTGGTCCCAAGGGGATTAGTGAAGAAGTCACTGTCTCGGGAGAGGCCTGGTTACCTATCAGAGGGAAGGATTCCAATCCATCAAAAGCCTTGTAACGTGCCCCATTGGCACCTAAGTTCTAGTTGTTACTAGGCCGGGAAGTTAGAGACTTGAAGATTCTGTGGCAGAGGATCTCCTGATCGTATTCCAGGGAAATCACAAGTAACTGTTTTGTGCTCCACACCAGCTGCTAGGACCATTCATAACGGGACTATCTGGGTGAGCAAAACCCCACTAAGGCCTGAGTGGCGACGAAAGTGTTCTTCAGGGTGTTGCGTGCCTGAACCTTCCCCTACTCTATTCCTTCTACTCTCTCTTCTTCCAAGTTTCGCCCCAAGCAAAGAATAAAACCTAACTGCTTAGGTTTTTACTCATGTGTGGACATTGGCTTTATTCAAGTGAAAGACTTATACCTTAGAGAACGGAGGCCGGGGATCCATTCTTGAGGGGTAACTCGCCGCAAGGCCCAAAAAAATCTAACACCGCTCGCCTCTCCATATCTGGAGTTGGACAACGGGCAAGTAGCAGGTGTGCCTTGCTGCTAAAAATGGATGTAGCGGAAAGGTCTGTGTGCTACAACTGTGATTCTGTACTTGCCAAATATGCTGCAGAAATCTCCCTCCACTGAGTCTGGCTGAAATCATTTTAACTGTGGGCAGCTGAAGCTGCTGCTTGTTAACTTCCTGGATTTACACAGACACACAGAGGCACACCTCCAGCTCTGAAGCTCTCATTGTCCCTTCTATGACTCATCCCCCTCTCCCTTCCTAGCAAACTCTCATAAGAGTGAGAGAGAGAGCTGTGCACGATGTCATAAGCCTAGGCTTTTTACCAGACAAGAAACAGTAAGTGGGATGTACAAGGTATTTACTGGCAAAAAAAAATAAATGTTTTAGTATCCAAAGTTAAAACAAAAAGGGCAGAAGATTTAATAGATGGAAAGTTGAAAAAATGACTGAAGTTCCACTTTAAGCTCTTCTAGAGAAGACTGCTGTATAGGACATCTAGCAAATGTTACTAAATGCATACCATAATATATCGAGCAATGCTATTTTCAAATTCTCAAATGTGTTCTCCATCCAACTTGCAGTATTTCACAAAATGACTAAGTGTTCATATTTGTTTATTTTATCAACCTGGTGATTGAGCAAATTAAAGCAGTCATAATTTATAATTAAAAACAAAAACAGTTACATTTTCAAAGACTTGCAGTATCTTTTCTTAATCTTTTACCCAGGCTCGGAATATGCATTTTTAGATTAAAGCTTTAAAGTTGCTAATTATGTTCTTAGAATTAACAATTATTTCTCTACCCTTTACTACCTTCTTCTGGCTACGAAAAATGTCAGCAGTGATTTCATTTTTTTGTTATTATAGGATTAAAAGACGTTTCAAAAATGCAATTAAATGTGCCCTATAGCTATAGTAACCTTCCTTGCTTGATCCAAATTTCTCAGCTAAAACAACAGCATAAAATAAAATTATACACACTTCCAGAAACTGTTTTATAATCAGACATTACATCTGTAAAAGTATTGCAAACAAAGTATTGCTAGGCTGAGCAAAGCAATTTTATTATTGATGCAGGATCTATCTAGCTTTATATCGATGGATTTAAAAATTTAAATTGATTCATTTGGACTCGTTTTTGTTTATTATATACTATACTTTTTGAAGATTGCTGCAGCACATATGGAAAATGTGATTGCAAAGATTACTTTAATTTTGTATTTTATGCATAACGCAAACAAATAGTTACACATGTAGTGTAGTTTTACCTTCACTTGCAATAACTTATATAACACAACACTATGACTGCCAACTGGCACAGATATCCTAGGACTAAAAAAAGGAATGAAAACATTCTGTTTTAATTGTCTGAACTCTATGCATAAATAATCTTCCTGACAGATTTCACACGGAGCTTTCCTAAGACATTGTGTACACATTCAGGTTTAACGCTCATGCTTTCTGTATATTAAGGTACTGAAATCCTAAACATTGTAAATAGCATTCATTATCCCATTTGCCTAATTAAGTCTATATAGGCTTATGAAGTATCTATGCTGCTGGATATGTTTTACTTGATGCCATGGGGAAAGTTTACAAATATCCGCAAGTAACTTTGGAATGTTCAAATACATGTCACTATTGTTTCTGCATTTCCCACATGACAACATGCAGAATTTGTCTTATGTATACCGTATTGTACTCATTCTCTTGTCCACAGCTGCTGTGCAAGTCTGAAAGGCTTGTTCAGAGAGTTTAGTTGTAATACAAAGTATTGTAATTAGGTTGTCCCCATGTACTTTCTCCTACAAATCAGTCAAGCAAAGTGATTTACACAACGTTATTAAACTCATAACTAACTATGAAGGTGAGCATGCCCTTTTGGTTCCCAATATCATGGTTTTCCAGTTTCTCTGTTGGGCTTTCGGATCCTTTGAGCCAGCTTGTTCCTTCTATGTGCACCTCTGTTGCCAGTCGGTGACTCAGAATAGAATCAAATTGAGGTACCAGCAAGACCCTGATGAAATCTATGCCAGATGATATGAGTGGGGCAGAGTTATGGTGACTTTGAAAAACTTTTTTCCCGGAATTGCTGTTCATTTGAGTGAAGTGGTATTGTAATTTTAATAACAGTTGCTAAACTAGAAAAGTTTTCTGAGTGTATCTCTCTCAATCCTTATTTTTAAACATACATTGGTAAAAGAACAAGCTAGGACAGTTCTTTGCAGACACTAGTATGTGGAAAATCAAAAGCACACACCGACCTTCATAATAATCTGCAATGTCAACAACATTGGTTAAGGAACTTGACTGATTTACAGGAGAGAGTAAATAAGTAGAGCCACAGCACTGCTAATTTCAATTTAACAAGCCGGATTTGAAACATTATTCCTAGAACATACTGGAAACTTCAAAATCCTGTACCATCACTGCAGGACATAATGCATAATTAATACTGTATACTTTTTTACAGTGTTGATTATGTTGCTGCTCAGGTGTAGCATATCATCTTGCCAAGAAAGGACCTTTTTACACTTTTAAATGTAATTTTATCTCTCTCAAACAAGCTGACAAAATTGATACAGTAAATGTATTGCATTGCAGCAAAAACATTTTTATATAGCATTTACATAACCTATCTTGTTATGGTTTCACATGTTGCAAAATAATAAGGAGGCAATCTTCCCTGTATGACTACCCCATTGTATATAGACTTAAAGCTCTACTTCAGTCAAACATCTAAATATATATTTCCCGAAATATGCACAGCTCTTCAAAAAAGTAGAGCCAGGTTGGTGACCCAACTTTTCTCTACTGAAGTTGAGCAAGACAGCCTGGTCTTTTCCCTGCCCCGGGTTGTGATTAGACAATGAAGACACAGCAGCAGCACAGTGAGGAGCCAATCCTTGTGACTCTTCTCCCTTCAGTCAGAATGCTCTTACCAGCTTCTGTGCAATGCACAGCTGATCAGCCTCTATTTTTGAACCTTCGGCCTCGTACACACGACCGATTTTCTCGGCAAGAACCAGCAAGAAACTTGCTGGCAGAGATGTATTGCCGAGTAAATCGGTCTTGTGTACGCGGCTATCGGGTTTCTCGTCGAGAAAACCGACAAGTAACCTCGACGAGAAAATAGAGAACCTGCTCTCTATTTTCTCGTCGAGATTCTCGTCAGCCTGTTTCTCGACGAGAAAAGTGAGTGTGTGTACACTTACCTGTCCGCCGGGAAGCCCGCGCATGTTCGAAATGAATTCGACGCATGCGCGGTAGCTTCCTAGGCATACGTAGGGTATACCAAGATGGCGGCGACGGCATTGAATGTGACGAGCGCATGCTCGTCGTAGTCGATGACGTCACCGCGTACGCTCCATTCAAAGAACCGCGGGTTCTTTGAAACAAGCGTGTGTACACTCAGCCGGGACAATTTTCTTGTCCAGGAATCTCGTCGAAAAAAACGACATGTTTTTTCGACGAGAATCTCGGCCGTGTGTACGAGGCCTTACTCTCCCAGTATGTCTGTTTCTTTACAGGGGATTGCATTAGGATTGCATTGTTGTCTGTGTCCCCAATGGGAAGATTTTACCTCATTTTCAATCCCAGTGACATGGGATTCTGACCCTCAAAAACAAAATATGTTTTTGCTAGACTTCTAATTGAAAGCGGTTGTAAATGTAACTTAAAAAAATCTTCTGCCTGCAAGGTAATGTCATAATGTGTTATTATGCATCACATACTAACATATTGAGATAGACTTACCTTAGAATGAAGCCCTCAAGTGGCACTCTATCATCGCTGACAGGGCTTCCATCTTCGTCCAGTCTCCTTTCAGGGGTTTGCGGGCACTGGCTGCTTGAATGGCCACTCCGTGATGACGTCACTCTGGCACATGGAGTCTCAGCTATTGCACAGAGCTCTGAAGGAACAGCACAAGTATGTCATTCCTTAAAGCGGAGGTCCACCCCAAAATAAATTATTAAAAGCCAGCAGCCAAAAATACTGCAGCTGCTGACCTTTAATAAATGGACACTTACCTGTCCATGGTGCCCGCGATGTCGGCAGCCGAAGCCGAGCAATCGCTCGTCTCTCGGCTGCCCCCTCCGCCATCCTCGGTGAGGGAATCAGGAAGTGAAGCATTGCGGCTTCACTGCCCGGTTCCCTACTGCGCATGCGTGAGTGGTGCGGCACGTCCTCAGTGGTCCCCGCTGTCTCTTGGGACCAGTGTGTTTCCCAGAAGACAGCGGGGGGACGGGAAGTGGAGTGACTCCCGTGGGAGTCTATTCCCAGAAGTGGGTGCAAATACCTGTATTATACAGGTATCTGCACACCCCTCCCCCTGAAAGGTGCCAAATGTGACACCGGAGGGGCGAGGGTTCCGAAAACCGGAGGTTCACTTTTTGTGTGGACCTCCGCTTTAAGTGACATCACCGGCTGAAGAGACACTGAATGGGGTTGATTTACTAAAGGGAAATCCACTCTGCACTACAAGTGCACTGCAAGTGCACTTGAAAGTGCACTTGTAAGTGTAGTCACTGTAGATCACTGTAGATCTGAGAGGAAGCTTTGAAATTAGGGGAAGCTCTGCTGATTTTATCATCCAATCAAGTGCAAGCAAAAATGCTGTTTTTTCTTTTCCTTGCATGTCTCCCTTTAGATCTACAGCGACTGCACTTGAAAGTGCACGTGTAGTGCAAAGTGGATTTGCCTTTTGTAAATAACCCCCAATATCTCTTAAACGGTGCACGTTTAGGAGATATTCCTTGTACCTATAGGTAAGCTTTGTTATAAGATTACCTGAGGGTACAAGTGTCCAATGGGAGTTCACTATCACTTAAACTTTAGTAAAAAAAGTTACAAAATAAAGAAAGGAATACGGGGTTCATTTACAAAGGGAAAAAAAAAATGTTGCTCATTTTGCGAGGGCAATTTACTGTATCTTAGTGAATATGGAGAAGCTCTACTGACTTTCATCATCTAATTGTGTCTAAAAACACAGCTTTTTTTTAAAAATGATCTTTGCATGTGATTAGGTATTCTTTTCAAAGTAAATTTTCACCACATTCACTGAGCTAAAGGTAAATTCTACTGCAAAGTGCCAATTCCTTTGCAAAGTGAACAGCCTATTTGCCTTTAGTAAACCAACTTCATTTTGCCTGTGAATACAACTTGGAAATGAAACTAATAATAGTGTATATGCCAAAAAGATTGTGCATGTGCATAGAAGTTATACAGCACAGGTGGCAGAAAGTCTAAACCTCCTGTTCTGTGCACTCTATATGCAGTGGATTACAGAGAACTCTGTGAGGTGTTTTCTTGATAGCATAAGTTGTTTACTGATTGCTTTCATCTGTTGAATGGACATGCTCTTTAGGGTCTAAATCCTTCCCAACATATTCTCATTATACAGCTATATTATATTATCAATTGTATGTGAAAAATCTGCGCTATCTCCCTAGGCGGTATCAATACCCAAGTGTTAACACACTATGCCAAGAAAATTAAATGATATAATTGTGCAATGAAGTAAAAAAGTGATGGTGCTGCAAATACAAAAAAGCTGGAATATGCAGCTAGAAAAATGTGCAAAAATAAATAATAAATGCGCAACCGTATAAGTGGCAACCAATGTGCCAAAAAGTGATATATGTATGAACTAACACACAAAAAAAGTTTTTGATATTAAACAAAAACAAAAAATAATTAAACAAAAAAAAAATTATATAATTAATATATATTCCCTACTAGGTAAGTATATAAACACACCAAGGAAGTCCATAAGCTTCAACTGCCTGACTCTCACGGCAGTAGGAGAAGCAGTAAAACATAAACAAACAAACAAAAGAAAAAGTCCATAAATAATGCAGAGCCAGCCAGCGTGTATCAAAATGATGACAGATCTTCAAAAAGTTGGAATATACTTCAATCAAGATGTATAGATGGGAGGCTTACCAGACCAGGTGGGTCCCAATTACAGGGACCAAAAGGGCTCAGCAACTACACCGAATAAGATGTCAACGATGCAGTCCTCTGTGTCCTCACTCCACTCGTTGAAACTCCGGCTCCTGGTTTGCCTTGTGACTGCAGGCACGCTCATATAATGTAAAGGATACCAATTTAGGAGAGAAAATAAGAAGACTTCATGGTGCAGCATGTAAAAAACGAAGTACCCTTTATTCTTAAAACGGGTAAACTGACATCCATATGGAGAAAAAACAAAAACTTTTCAAAAGAGCACTAAAACCCCGCTGTGGCGGCAGCCAGTCAGCTGGGGGCGTGGTGACGTCAGGGTCCTGAGCTCCACCCTACGCGGCATTTCCCCGTAAGAGGCGTCGTCTGGGAAAGGAGGCTTGGACCAGGACGTCACTCACCACACTTATATTGCGAAGGACAGGAGAGTGACACCGGAAGTCCCGATGTATTTCATATGTTCCACGGCGCACAAAACTAACTATATGGCAGGCGCACAGAGGATATTGAATACCCACTGTGCCCCTACCATGCAAATTTTATCCACATGACATATATACATATGCGGGAATCTACCCATGTTATCCTAAAAAATTAGTAAACATAAAAACATAAGGAATACATACATATATATATATAATAAACGATGTGTTTTTCAAAAAACATATATTAATAGAGCAGCGGTGGCAACTAAATGCCTTATAGAAAAATTGCCACTAAACACTGCTAGCAACCCTGCTCAAAAATATCTATACCCACATCATTAATTCATACATAAAAAAATGACTAATACTTTTATGCTCACCCACAAAATGTCCGTAACTCAAAACGGGCACTGAGAGGGTTAAACAAAAAGTATATACATATAAACCAAAAACATAATACTTGATATAAAAATCAAACATTACTACATACATATATCCCCATATGTCAAACTAAAAAATTATTAAATTATTAACAAACTGAATTAATAAAATTTAATTATGAAGAACAATTTTCATATTTATCTATATTGAAAAAAGAGCCCCCTGACCATATTCCCTGTCTCCTATGAATTTCCTTGTAAAAAAAAGGGGGAGAGGGACAAAAAACCCTTATCACAAGCCCAGTGCATATCTGAGTGCACCAAAACCAGGAAGGGCAAAGGGAAAAAAAGGGGAGGGGGATGGCCGCATAGGAAGGAACTACAGAACTGCGGGGAAGAACACATATAAATGCATATATATATATATACATGCACACCAAGATATATGTGGGCACACATATACATACATAAATGCGCATAATGGGTCATAAGAATAAAAGAAAAGGGGACACTAAAAGTGAGACGGGTGATTATAATGAGACCCATCAACTGTTATTAATATAACAATTGATGTCCCATTCGATGTTAAGGCCCCAGGGGCTATAACACCGCATATCAAAAATCCACCTGGTCTCTCTACGTGAGATCTGATGTTTCAAGTTGTCACCTCTCCAGTGTGGCACATACTTCTCAATGCCCACTACTTCCAGTACTGAAGGATCTCTGTTGTGGTGCTGACGAAAATGCCATGATACACTGTGTTTTCTGAAACCCCTACGTATGTTGGACAGGTGTTCCCCTATCCTTATTTTAAGGGCACGGGTGGTCCTTCCAATATACTGAAAACCACACGGACACCGTAAAAGGTAAATAACCCCTACAGTGCCGCAGGTTATGAAGTCAGATATATTGTATTCTTGTGAGGTAGTATGTGAAGTAAAGGTGGAGGTTTTCAAAGTTTTGGATGTTCTGCACATCTTGCATCTCTTGCACGGGAAGAAACCCTTTAGATGACCAAACATAAGAACCCTGGGTGGAGGATCAACCACACTTGGTGCCACAAGGTCTTTTAAATTTTGCTTTCTTCTGTATAAGATCTTTGGACAATCCGGGAGCGTGGGGCCCAAAATCTTATCGCTTTTCAAAACTGGCCAGTGCTTCTTAATTATTTTGTTGACCCACCAGAAATGGGAAGAATACAATATATCGGACTTCATAACCTGCGGCACTGTAGGGGTTATTTACCTTTTACGGTGTCCGTGTGGTTTTCAGTATATTGGAAGGACCACCCGTGCCCTTAAAATAAGGATAGGGGAACACCTGTCCAACATACGTAGGGGTTTCAGAAAACACAGTGTATCATGGCATTTTCGTCAGCACCACAACAGAGATCCTTCAGTACTGGAAGTAGTGGGCATTGAGAAGTATGTGCCACACTGGAGAGGTGACAACTTGAAACGTCAGATCTCACGTAGAGAGACCAGGTGGATTTTTGATATGCGGTGTTATAGCCCCTGGGGCCTTAACATCGAATGGGACATCAATTGTTATATTAATAACAGTTGATGGGTCTCATTATAATCACCCGTCTCACTTTTAGTGTCCCCTTTTCTTTTATTCTTATGACCCATTATGCGCATTTATGTATGTATATGTGTGCCCACATATATCTTGGTGTGCATGTATATATATATATATATGCATTTATATGTGTTCTTCCCCGCAGTTCTGTAGTTCCTTCCTATGCGGCCATCCCCCTCCCCTTTTTTTCCCTTTCCCCTTCCTGGTTTTGGTGCACTCAGATATGCACTGGGCTTGTGATAAGGGTTTTTTGTCCCTCTCCCCCTTTTTTTTACAAGGAAATTCATAGGAGACAGGGAATATGGTCAGGGGGCTCTTTTTTCAATATAGATAAATATGAAAATTGTTCTTCATAATTAAATTTTATTAATTCAGTTTTTTAATAATTTAATAATTTTTTAGTTTGACATATGGGGATATATGTATGTAGTAATGTTTGATTTTTATATCAAGTATTATGTTTTTGGTTTATATGTATATACTTTTTGTTTAACCCTCTCAGTGCCCGTTTTGAGTTACGGACATTTTGTGGGTGAGCATAAAAGTATTAGTCATTTTTTATGTATGAATTAATGATGTGGGTATAGATATTTTTGAGCAGGGTTGCTAGCAGTGTTTAGTGGCAATTTTTCTATAAGGCATTTAGTTGCCACCGCTGCTCTATTAATATATGTTTTTTGAAAAACACATCGTTTATTATATATATATATATGTATGTATTCCTTATGTTTTTATGTTTACAAATTTTTTAGGATAACATGGGTAGATTCCCGCATATGTATATATGTCATGTGGATAAAATTTGCATGGTAGGGGCACAGTGGGTATTCAATATCCTCTGTGCGCCTGCCATATAGTTTGTTTTGTGCGCCGTGGAACCGATGAAATACATCGGGACTTCCGGTGTCACTCTCCTGACCTTCGCAATATAAGTGTGGTGAGTGACGTCCTGGTCCAAGCCTCCTTTCCCAGACGACGCCTCTTACGGGGAAACGCCGCGTAGGGTGGAGCTCAGGACCCTGACGTCACCACGCCCCCAGGTGACTGGCTGCCGCCACAGCGGGGTTTTAGTGCTCTTTTGAAAAGTTTTTGTTTTTTCTCCATATGGATGTCAGTTTACCCGTTTTAAGAATAAAGGGTACTTCGTTTTTTACATGCTGCACCATGAAGTCTTCTTATTTTCTCTCCTAAATTGGTATCCTTTACATTGTATGAGCGTGCCTGCAGTCACAAGGCAAACCAGGAGCCGGAGTTTCAACGAGTGGAGTGAGGACACAGAGGACTGCATCGTTGACATCTTATTCGGTGTAGTTGCTGAGCCCTTTTGGTCCCTGTAATTGGGACCCACCTGGTCTGGTAAGCCTCCCATCTATACATCTTGATTGAAGTATATTCCAACTTTTTGAAGATCTGTCATCATTTTGATACACGCTGGCTGGCTCTGCATTATTTATGGACTTTTTCTTTTGTTTGTTTGTTTATGTTTTACTGCTTCTCCTACTGCCGTGAGAGTCAGGCAGTTGAAGCTTATGGACTTCCTTGGTGTGTTTATATACTTACCTAGTAGGGAATATATATTAATTATATAATTTTTTTTTTGTTTAATTATTTTTTGTTTTTGTTTAATATCAAAAACTTTTTTTGTGTGTTAGTTCATACATATATCACTTTTTGGCACATTGGTTGCCACTTATACGGTTGCGCATTTATTATTTATTTTTGCATATTATATTATCAACCTTGTCTTATCTAGGTGCATGTCTTTGTCAGCACTGGCGTAGTTACGATATGCCCATTTTCAGTGCACAAAGACACTTAAAAACCAAAACCCCACATTTTCCAAACCCCTTGCAAAAATATTTAAAATATTGTTGTGTTTGGTAGAAATTGGTTATATTCAGGGCAGTTTGGAAACACTTGAATAGGAAAAAAATAGAAAGAGCTGCACGGTGTGGGCCATTTTTACTGTATCTGCTGCCCACATCACCATTGTGGCCTGCAGTTTATCAACCATGGTAAAAGTACCAGCAATTTGGGTACCATTAGAAAACAATTTGGGTAGCATTAGAAAACACATGAATATGTACCCCTCTACAAGATTCTCGATCTGCATCCACTGCAACAACATCAACATCAACCTCAAGAGATAGGAGGGTAGGTATCACAAGGAGTTTCTTAAGTGGGGAAAAGGGTTAGCATGGAGCCACACTGAGTAGGTCCAAGCAGCAGCCATCTCCAGCAGCATCCTTGACCAGGCAGCTGTCAATACAGGACTAGGTATAGAACTATTCAGTGTATAGGATAGCAGCAACTATGTATCTCTGTCTGCAAACACTGCATTATCTCTTTATAACCCACTTCAAGTCTACCCAGGACACACACTGAATAGAAATATAATGATATTCAGAAGCACTGTATAGGATGGCAGCAACTTCTTCTCCCTACAAACATTGTGTGGTATATCCCCATCTACTCCCATGACCCCAACACAGATTTACTGTAAATATAGCCCATTCCAGCTGCACACTATAGGATCTCTGCACACTCTGTGTTATCTATCCCTGTCTACTCCAAGTCTCCTCAACACAGCTAAGGGGAATTTATTAAAACTGATGCAGACATAATCTAAAGCAATTGCCCATAGTTACCAATCAACTTCTAACCTTAGCTTGTTAAACTTTGAAAATGAAAGCTAGAAACTAATTGGGGTCTATGCATAATAGCTCCAGATTCTGGCTGCTCCAGTCTTAGCCCCTAATTGTCTGTAAGGCCCCTTTCACACTGGGCTGATCCGCTCAGCGGAGTCCGCCAGCTCAGCGGGAGATCGCACTGTTGACCTCCGCTGAGCTGGCGGATGACAGGTCCCTCTCTGCTCACTGAGCAGGGAGGGACCTGTCAGAGCCCCACTGATTTCTTTGGGTTGATCGGACGAAAACTGACAACACATTTTCATCAGATCTCATCTGATCTGCCAGACGGATGGCTGAACATATGGCCATACATCTGTTTTTAGCAGATCGGATTGGCAGGCGGGTGTCAGAGTACACATCTCCGCTGACATCCGCCTGCCCATAGAACTCAATGGGTGGCCTGCTCGGATCCACCTGAAAAATGGACAGGCGGATCCAAGTGGGCTTATCGCTTATACAGTTTCTTTAAAGTGAGATTTATTTACAGTGGAGGTAAAATAACTACACACCAGCAAAGTAATAAACATGAGTATGCATGAAAATTAAGCTGAAAGACAAAATGCAGCAACCTACACAAATAACTAAATATACAAATCTATAAGTGGGAAACATACAAGGCAGAGGAAAACTGGAGGAGCAGATGGGAAGAAGGGAAACAAGACTGAGAAAGTAACAACAGGGAACAGGGAACAAGGCAACAGGGTACTGGATACAGGACAAAAGCAAGATCAAGAGTTACTGGCAACAGAGCCTGGTAGCAACACGGCAAACAGGGTTCAAGGCAGGGGCAGCCAAAACACTGACGCAAGGAGCAATAGCAAAGGTGGAACCCGTTGGCTGCTGAGCGACACCTGCTGGTGGACACTAAAACTGCAGCTTTCCACCCAGGGCAGCACATTGCTGCCAGCAGGTGAACAAGGTCCTGAAACCATAGGGTTTATTTAAGGCAAATCCACTTTGCACTACAAGTGCACTGCAAGTACACTTGGAAGTGCAGTCCCTTTAGATCTGAGGGGAAGATCTAAAAATGAGGGGAAGCTCTGCTGATTTTATCATCCAATCATATACAAGCAAAATGCTGTTTTTTATTTTCCTTGCATGTCCCCCTCAGATCTACAGCGACTGCACTTCTAAGTGCACTTCCAAGTGCACTTGTAGTGCAAAGTGGATTTGCCTTTAGTAAATAAACCCCCCATGTCTCTTTCAACACACATTGTCAAAAGTCTACTGGGAACCCTCGTTTTTATAGGGAAGGGTGTGGAACATAAGAACATCCCAATGATTGGCCCTTTTAATCCACCTGACCACAGTTAAGAGGCCAGGAAATGTAGCGTTGATAATTGTTTGCTGTAGACAAGAAAACCACATTAGTTAGCCATTTTCTCCAACCAGAGTTGGGGCATTTTTCAGGCGTTTTGGCGCTTAAATTGGCGCCTGAAAAACGCCTGAAAAAATCCTGCCCTGCAGTCTTCAATGTGAAAACCCGAAGGCTTTCACACTGAAGCGGTGCGCTAGCAGGACCGCTCCAAAAGTCCTGCTAGCCGCATCTTTGGAGCGGTGAAGGAGCGGTGTGTTTACCGCTCCTTTACCGCTGCTGCCCATTGAAATCAATGGGACAGCGCGGCTATACCGCCCGCAATGCGCTGCTTCAGCAGCGCATTGCGGGCGATTTTAACCCTTTATCAGCTGGTAGCGGGGGTTAAAACCGCACCGCTAGCATCCGAATATTGTGGCAAAAATGACAGTATAGCGACGCTTAAAATTGTGCCGCTATACCGCCAGCGCACCTCCCGCGCCCAGTGTGAAAGGGGCCTTAGGCATGATCTAATCTTCAGCATAAACCATAGAAGGCCATAGAATCATAAATGTATTTTATAATAACTTTCATGTTAGCAAATAAAATTCTTACTTCTGGAAATCTATTTAAGAAATACTTGTCAACAAAATCAAAGAATATAAATATATTTTGAGGCAGAGCTAGTGTTTTCTTGACTGAGATATAAACTACCATTACATGTATACACTGCAATAAGAGCATGTAAGTAAATTATCAAAGATTTTTAGCCAAACAAGACTAGGACTAATATCATAAAGCATTATCATAAATCCTTATTATTACAAGGATGATTGATGAATTTCTGGACAGTTGCCTGTTGTTTTATATTTAAAAACTCATATTAAAAATGTAAATTGAAGATTAAGGAACCTATTATTATTGTTCCTGTAAAGTGAGATTTAAATTAATTATTCTTTTCATACTATTCATACACAAAATAATTGCATTAGACTTTATAGTTAGGTTTTCACTCAAATAAGATTGGTTTAGGTTTGTGTATCTTCTCCATGTACGCTTTCAAAGTTGTTAAGTGGATTTTTTAGGGCAGTTATGAAGGGCATCATTTTCCTTGAAGGCTTATCAAATATAATGTTTCCAAAGATTCTAAGCAATTAAACCCATCTTCCTTGGACAAGCCCTCCTGCTGTGTCATTGCAAACTATACAATAAACTAAAAGTATAAAGATAAAAGCCTAATACATTGGTATGGTACAAAAAATATTCTGCTCTTACCTCACAATATTTTTTATGATTGTTAATTGTTTTTGTTTGTGTCTTTGCTTTTCTTTTTTTATACTATGAGTGATTCTGTTAAAATATCTTTCATGAATTACATTGCCAACTTTGCTTTGTTTGTGTTTTTTTACAATTTCATGAAAACTGCAGTATCTTGTAATTCATTTATATACAGAAGAAAAATGTAAATGTTTTTAAGATCTTGAAATAGTTAATATTGGCGTTTTAAGGCGTTGTTTTCTCCTTCAAGGACTTTTTGTGTGCTATGTTCTTTCTGTAATTGGTGGATTTATCCCATATAAGAGAGAGCATGCCAATGCACTGGGATCAATGTCGGTGTGGAGAGTGGAGGATTGGTAAGTGAGGATTTTCACTTGACCGCTCAGAAAAGTTTTTGGCTGCGAGTAAATATGTTGACACTGTGCAGTGTACCTCATACCTAGAGTGTATGGTATCATTAGCCCCCCAGAGCTTTTGTGTGTTCCTCTGTAATGGCAAAAAAAAAGTTAGGAAGGTCTCTAGTTTAACAAAAACACAACGATTTAGACTCCTGTTCCTTTAATTGTACTACAAAGGGAACCTGTGTAGGTTGCTGGCAAATGCATAGGGAATGGAGGCAAAAGTTTAAGGAAGAAGAATTGAAATAGGGAGAACTTGGGGTTGAACAGATCTAGAGTCATTTGCACAAGAACCACTGTTCCCCTCCCATTGAGGTCCTTTAAGAATAGTTGTTTAAGAAATGGGGTTCTGCAAGCAGGAGAGCCACTAGTCAAAAATAGCAACAAGTCTATGCCTTGGTGAGATTCTCTCTATAACAAAGCAAGCAGACTGCTACTTAGGTTACAGCTCAAGGATGTACATATCTGCTGAGAGAGGCAAGTGATGTGCTCTTTATAGCGGAGTTTCTGCCCCAGAATTTTTTTCCAGGCATCCCATCATAATGCATTAATAACCCAAATAAAGTTTATATATGTTTGCTAGTGTATCTGAATTTTATCTTTTTTTTATACTTACTATTTCGAAAATCCTCTTCTGGCCGCTGTTCTCATGATGATTGTGGGCATGTGAAGCCCAATCGCAACCTCTTCCTGGATTTGCGATGGCGAGGTGCATGATGGGTAACCAGCATGCACCTCTCGAACTCACGTATGCGCGATGTTTCGGTGACCGTAGTGCCGATTGCTTAGAAAGTTGCCATAACAATAGGCGGCGACAGAGGAAGGTCCCACCCCATTGTTATGGCAACATAGATGTGATCCGCCTTAAATTGTGTCATTTCCTGTCGGGAAATAATGCGATTTTTGCTCACAGTACTGCCCACTGATGCACAGGCGAGGGGGGAAGTGATGCGGAGCATCGCGGACCTGGAAGTGGCAGATTAGGAGCCACTACATAGCAACAGGACGTTTCTGGTGAGTAAAAAAATATTGTGAATATGTAAAAATGTTTTTCAGGGTGGAAATCCGCTTTAAGTTGTTATTTAAGACTCTTGCTCTGCAATAATATTACCACTAAAGTGCAAGAAATCCCTTTTATACTCTTGGTGGTTAGTGAAACGTATGCATTTTTGCTAGCTTTTAACCACTCAAGGACCGGACCAATACGCAGCATAATGACCAGGCCCCTTTTTGCGATTCGGCACTGCGTCGCTTTAACTGACAATTGCGCGGTCATGCGACGTGGCTCCCAAACAAAATTGGCGTCCTTTTTTTCCCACAAATAGAGCTTTCTTTTGGTGGTATTTGATCAACTCTGCGGTTTTTATGTTTTGCGCTATAAACAAAAATAGAGCAACAATTTTGAAAAAAATTACATATTTTTTACTTTTTGCTATAATAAATATCCCGAAAAAATATATAAAAAAAACATTTTTTTTCTTCAGTTTAGGCCGATACGTATTCTTCTACATATTTTTGGTAAAAAAAAAAAAATCACAATTGCCGTTTATTGATTGGTTTGCGCAAAAATTATAACGTTTACAAAATAGGGGATAGTTTTAAGGCATTTTTATAATTTTTTTTTTTTACTAGTAATGGCGGCGATCAGCGATTTTTTTCATGACTGCGACATTATGGTGGACACATCGGACACTTTTGACACATTTTTGAGACCATTGTCATTTTTACAGCGATCAGTGCAATAAAAATGCACTGGTTACTGTAAAAATGACACTGGCAGTGAAGGGGTTAACCACTAGGGGCGCTGGAGGGGTTAAGAGTGCCTACGGGAGTGTTTCTAACTGAGGGGGGTGTGGTTACGAGTGACACGTCACTGATCTCCACTCTGATTACACAGAGCGGAGATCGCTGACATTGTCAGTAGGGGAGCGGGGATGTTGTGTTTACACTAACATCTCCCTGCTCCATGCCTCCGTGAGACGATCGCGGGAATCCCCGCGGCGATCGAGTCCGTGGGACCCGCGGTCTGACTTATGTGCTTATGTGGAAGGCAGGGGGGTCGCGAGCGCGCCGCCGCCAGCGCGTGTGCGACCCCGACGTCGGCAGTTAAAGGCCCATGTACAGGTACGTGATTGTGCCTGTACGAGCCATTCTGCCGACGTATATACAGTGAGGGGTCCTTAAGTGGTTAATCACTTGTAATGGACTACTATAAGTTGACCATGACAAACACTTTCTGTACCATGGCAATAGTTACTAGTAATATATTCTACATGTATTTGATAAATATCATATAATTGAGTCAGTATTAGGTAGAAATTTATTTAAAGAATGGCAAAGAAAAATGTGTATATACTGTATGTTAACATATCTCTTACCAGAGAGAGAGCTTTGTTTTAAGTTCAAGCATGATGTGTCTTGACAAATACTGATCACTTATAGGCATAAGGAAATGTAAAAATTCAACCGATCAACAATAGTCCCTGCCCCCCATTCATGTTTACCTATAATTGCTTGTTCTGTTTAAGTGGCATTGTTATTGCTAAAAGTAAATTTTAGGAATTTGTTTTGTTTTAAAGATTTAAGGCAGAAACGATTAATGTGAATGTTTTTTATTCCTATAGCATTAGAGATCATGATGATGATTAACTGTAGTCATTCTGATATGCCATAAACTTGATTTGAGTTGTATGCAAAATCATAATAAATAAATGATTATCATTAAAATACTAAGCACATGTATGTAATCTGTGCACAACTTTGTTCAAAAACAATAAGAACTCTCATTTTATGCAATCATGGGACGACATGGTCCATTACATTTTTTTTGTAAGTGAATAATTTTAGTGAAAACAAAAAAAGACCTTGTAACCAACTGCTTTTGCCACTCACATGTAGTACAATCGATGATTCAATGATGGCTTTGTGCCCAGAGCATTAGAAAATTGTAACAAATGGATTTTAAAAAATGCCTTTATTCTGACAAATACACTATTTATTGCACAAACTGAGTTAAAATTCCCATCTTTTACAAATGTGATCCATTTTGCGAGCATTTTCCCTCAAATCATTTTTCCAAGCCTACATTTTAGCTTATCTAATTACATTTTTATGTTTTCAGACATTAGGGAGAAAAGTATCAAGTTCTTCCCAAGTATGTCCAGGAAAACATGAATCATTCCCTTTATCCTTCTGCTTGTAGTTTTAGAGAAAGATTTCTGAATGTAAATAAATTCTGATATATGGTAATTTTATCTCACAGTACTGGATATTTAGTGAAAACTAGCAAAAGTACTCCTGTTATGGATATGAGCAAACATGAAAACATAGGAAACAGTGGTGGAACTACCAGGGTCGCAAGGGTCACACTTGTGACTGGGCCCTGGAGTTCTGACACTATGGAGGGGGGTGCTCTAAGAGCTCGAACTGTGACTCCACATTTGGCTGCCTATTTGTGAACTGTGAGCGTCTCTTTCACACCTCAGAGCCAGCACTGACAATTCCCATCTACACGAACTGGAGAGGAGAGAGAGAACTCATCAGCTTATCCTCCCTTCCCACCTGTATCTGCCCCGCCCACACTCCCTGGCAGTCTTGTGCCTCAGAGAAGGGAATGTGTGCGTGGGATGTTAAAAGTCCAGCTGTGAGATAAGGAAAGGTGTTAATTCTTTCCATTCATCTATCTGTGATTAAAGTCTCCCCCCTCCCTTCTCTCTCCTGCCTCCCAGTGAGGACACCACTGGAAGAATTAGATGGAAGGGGAGCTTTATTGGCTCTGGTGTAAGGTGGCCCTTACATCACAGTTCTCCTTTACACCAGAGTCCACAGCATTTCCCCTTACATCAGAGTTAAAGTGTAAATGGAAATTCTGCATACTTTGGTATAAGGGGGGCTCTGCCGACTCTGATGTAATGGGGCTCTGCAGACTCTGATGTAAGGGGGAATCTGCAGACTCTGATGTAATGGGGCTCTGCAGACTCTGATGTAAGAGGGGCTCTGCAGACTCTGATGTAAGAGGGGCTCTGTGGACTCTAAAGTAAGGGGGCTCTGTGGACGCTGATATATTTGGGCTCTGCAGACTCTGATGTAAGGGGGCTCTGCAGACTCTGATGTAAGGGGGGCTCTGCAGACTCTGATGTAAGGGGGGCTCTGCAGACTCTGATGTAAAGGGGATTCTGCAGACTCTGATGTAAAGGGGATTCTGCAGACTCTAATGTAAAGGAGGCTCTGCAGACTCTGATGTAATGGGGCTCTGTGGATTCTGATGTAAGGGGGCCTCTGCGGACTCTGATGTAATGGGGCTCTGCTGACTCTAATGTAATTGGGCTCTGCAGACTCTGATGTAAGAGGGGGCTCTGCAGACTCTTATGTAGTGGGGCTCTGTGGACTCAAAAGTATGGGGGGCTCTGTGGACTCTGATATAATGGGGCTCTGTGGACTCTGATTTAAGTAGAGGGCCCTGCGGACTCTGATGTAAGGGGGGCTCTGTAGACTCTGATATAATGGGGCTCTGCAGACTCTGATGTAATGCGGCTTTGCAGACTCTGATGTAAGGGGGGCTCTGCAAACTCTGATGTAAGGAGGCTCTGCAGATTCTGATGTAAGGGGATGCTCTGGGTACCAGAGACACCCTTATATCACAGTTCTCCTTTACACCAGAGTATGCAGCATTCCTTCTGACATCAGAGTTCCCACCTTATATCAGAGTTCTCATTGTTCCCCCTTAAATTAGAGTTCCCAGAGTTCTCCCTTACATCTGAGTCTCCAGAGTTGCATATTACGTCAGAGTTTGCATGAGTGACTGTGTCCATGCAGTGAATGCAATCCCACAGACATGAATGGGTTGCTAGCACACACCTGGCAGCTCCAGCCACTTATAAACATGGCCCATTCACGGACTATGGGTGTAAGAGGTCATGTAAATGAGGTCCAAGACATATCTCATCCAATCTTGCCCCTCTGAGGACTGCTATTCTCCTGAGATTTGAGTTTGTCATTGAGTATGAGTTTCTTATTAAGTACTGCAGTGAAAGTTGGTGATAAGGATACTGGTAGAAAGGCCATGACCCCCCAATTCTTTGGGCACAGCCACCGCAATATAGCTGCACTTTAAATACTAATCACTTATTTTCAGTAGTTAGTTGGGTTGTGCTAATAGTAATTGTGATTGTATGCTTTCATCGGAGATGGATGTTACACTTCAACCATCCTTTCCTGTGACCACATGTGTTTGTACAGTACTGCAAATAAATCATTAGTATTATTAATGCTGCTGATAATAATAATAATAATAATAATCATTGATAAGAATTGTTATTATTATTATTGTAGTAGTAGTAGTAGTTGTATTTAACAATGTAAGACTTTTTGATAGGTATGTCTTACCTCATTCTAGGATGTTCTCTATGAGTATACAGTATCTGATACAGCAGAAGCTATGGATTGGTTTGAAATCTACATTTAATCCTTACATTGTGATTCACTGTACTGGTCTTAAACAAAGTTCAAGTTCATAAAATACAAGTGTTTGCAATAGTGTATCTCTAAATCATACATACGCTCTACTAGACTTAATAATACCCATTCTAAATGCAAACACCATATAAAAAGTATACATTTCTATGATGAACCATTTGACCATGTACTACAGCCCCTCATAGGTTTGTATCTACCTCTGAGACTAAAAGATAAATAAGAATGTATGTTGAATTTTGTAAAGAAATACTTCAATCCCAGACTTATTTATCAACCAGAACCATGTGTCGTTCCTTTCCCATGTGTTTATATTGAGTAAGGATACATAGTACATTCTAAAATCTTATACAAAATGTGAAAGTAAGTAGACATGTGCAAAATCATTAGTGTTTACATTTGTTTAAATTATTCACTATATTGCTTACCTGGTTGCTTTACTAAATAAACGGTGCTGTGAAGATTCTAGACTTTTAGCTTGGAATTAGCAATAACCTTAACATATACAGTATAGTAGAGTTTTATTAATTTATTTAATATTTATAAGTAAAAAATGGTAAACTGTTTGTTGCTCCTGTTAGCTGCAAATTGTGGTTAAATCCCCTGCTAGTGACCTACTGCAAAGACTACACCAGATGTGTTAGGCAGATCTACATCAGGGTGAAGGCAACACTTTCTGATGCAGTATGATAAGCCTGTCTCTGCACCAGGGTCCTACATTCTTCAGGGATGGCAGACAGTGTCCAAGCCCCACCCCTCTTGTTCACCGCTCATCCTGGTAGGCCTTATGGCAACAGGCCTAACATTTGGAATCACACCTTCACTTGCTAAGTAGGCCTCACCAACACTCATTGAAAGGGTGCCCAAGTGGCATAAGAAGAAGAGTAAAGTAGGGGATGGTATAATTAATATCAGTGGTATAGAATTGACTAAAACTGAATTAATTACATTAGATAAAGGACTGAAATATGCACCAAAAAGAAGTCTAAACAAATTTGATGCATATGTAGTTATCCAAAGGTACACTAGGAGGCTTAATATTAAAAAGTACATGCTGAATAATACACAAATGGAAAAGAAAAATAGCTCAGCAACTCATGGAAGGGTTATTTATAGTGAATTAAGAAACAAATCTCTTTTCAATCCACAAGTACATAACAATCAACATGTAGAAGTATTCAATAAAATGGTATTATGAGATTTGGAAAGATTAAAAGTAAAAAAATTGAATAACCCCAAATCTATACATAAAGGTATAAAGGAGCTGGAGGAAAACAAAGAAGTGGTCATCAGACCTGTGGATAAAGGGGGGGCCATTGTTATTTTATCCAAAGAGTATTATCATAATGAACTTTTAAACCAATTGAATGATGCCAGTACTTATATTAAATTAAGAAACAATCCCATTATGGAATATAAGGAAGAATTAACAGAATTAATCTCGATGGGTAGTCTGAAGAATATATTAAATAAAAGAGAAGAGAAGTATCTTGTTCCTGATGCATGTAGAGTACCTATTATCTACACGATACCAAAGATACACAAGGATCTACAAAACCCTCCGGGAAGACCCATAATTAATGGATTCAATCAATAACCTCAAGATTGGGAGAATACGTGGATACATTTATACAGCCGTTGGAACCGAAAACGCGGGCCTATTTAAGAGACACCAAACATCTGATTCAGATCCTGAATACCATCAAAACCAATCCACATGAGAATTATCTAGTAGCTACGGCAGATGTAGCATCGCTCTACACAATAATAGATCATCAACAAGCGATTGAGGCCTCTAAATGGGCCTTGAATAAATTTAGTAATCTAGTTTCAAAACAAAAAAGATTCATCTTAAGAAGTCTAGCTTTTGGATTGCAGCATAGCTATTTCTGGTATAGAACTGATTATTACAGACAGCTCAATGGGATAGGCATGGGAGCCAAATATGCACCCAGTGTGGCTAATATATTCATGTCTGAATGGGAAGAAGAAGCCATATATGCCAACGAGCCAGATCAATTAATACTGTATAAAAGATATATTGATGATTGTATATTAATCTGGAAAGGGGACAAAAGCACCCTAGTCCAATTTCTTGATAAACTTAATGAAAACCAGAAAGATATAAAATTAACGTATACAATCAGTGACAAGACTGTACAGTTTTTGGATCTTGAAATAGAATTGATAAATGATAAAATCTGCACCAAAACGTATTTTAAACCAGTGGAGAAAAATAGTTACATCCCGGTGGATAGCTGCCATTTCGATCCATGGCTTATTAACATTCCAAAAGGACAGTTAATTAGGCTTCGACGAAACTGTACAGAATCACAGGTGTACCTACAACAGGCTGAGATGATTGAAAATAAATTTATCATGAAAGGATACAATGAACAGTTCATTGAAAATAAGATTAAAGAAGTGTATAAAATCCCAAGGGACAAACTTATAGAGGATACTGATAAGAAGAAAACATCTAAATTCCAGGAACTGCCTATCATTATGAATTTCAATACTCAACATAAACAGATTGAACTAATATTCAAAAAACATTGTCCGATCCTAAAAGCAGATAGACAACTACAAAGCATATTGCTGGACGTCCCACAAATAATATATCGGAGAGCCCCAACACTGAGGGATCTCGTGGTTAAAAACGTTCCAGACCCCCCATCAAAAGCACAGGGTCTTACCTTTTTTCAGGGAAAAGGTTTTTTTCCCTGCAAAAGATGCTATGCCTGCAGAAAAACCAAACAAAATGGACAAAAGTGTTCGAAATTTACATCCAACGTAACACACAAAGAATTTCAAATAAAGGACCTTATTACATGCAGGACTGAGGGAGTGGTCTATGTTTTGGAATGTCCCTGCTCGCTATAATATGTAGGTCGAACGAAAAGACCATTATGGAAACGTATAAGAGAGCATGTACAAAATATTAAAAATGTTTTTCCAAAACACAATGTATCTTGCCATTTTGCACTTGGCCATGAAAAAAATCCCTCGGGTTTAAAGTTTTGGGCTATTGACAAATTTAAGCCCCATTGGAGAGGGAGCCACAAAGTGAAAAGTAAATGAGAATCAAAATGGATATATAAGATAATGAGTCTCGTACCTAATGGTTTAAACGTTGAGTTTGACCTAAATTGCTTTATCTCAGATTATTAATCATTCCCCATTCCTTTATTAATTTTCAGCAACTCATATCCTCCTCCTTTTTAATATTTTAATTTTTTTATATTTTAAACTTTAATTTTTAACATATGTGTTTAATATGTTTTTTACTATACTTTTAATGTTCATTAGAAACTTCTGAGGGATTCGGAAGTGGATTTATGTATTGTATTGATGCAGAATATATGGGTAACCAAATTTTCTTACTGCAATACTGAGACCAGCCACTGGATGGCTTACGGATTCAAGGTGTATAGGATTACTATTATACAGCCATTCGGTTCATTTTTAATAATATAAATGTATCTATTTG
Organism: Rana muscosa; assembly: GCA_029206835.1. NCBI lineage: Eukaryota > Metazoa > Chordata > Amphibia > Anura > Ranidae > Rana > Rana muscosa. The sequence continues at coordinate 133,336,132 of CM055120.1, forward strand.
CTACTGTGGAATCTGTTTATATAGTAAAATTGTTAGTTTGTGTCTTATTTGTATTATATTTTGCATACCAGCGATGATGTTTAAGTTCCCTCCTGCCTATTGGCACTTGATACGCCCCTCACAGTATAAAACCCTCAGCTGCCACATTGTAACGCCGAGCGCTCCGGGTGTCCCATCCATCCCGGAGCGCCCACGGCGTCTGTCCCCCTGCAGCGCTCCGGTCGGCTCCTCTGACCGTGAGCGCTGCTCTGATGCTGGCGGGGATGCGATCCATGCGGCGGCACCTGTCCGCCCGCGGATCGCATCCCATCCTGCTCACCAGCCTCCTCCTCCTGCTTCGTCCCGGCGCGCGCGGTCCCGCTGCTCTCTAGGGCGCGCGCACGCCGGTTTTCTTAAATTTAAAGGGCCAGTGCACCATTGATTGGTGCCTGGTCCAATTACTGTGTCACACCCAAAACACTTAAAAACCCACTCCCCCTTCCTGTCCTTGCCGGGTCTTGTTGCCTTACTGCCCTGAGAAAGTGTTTTGTAGTTGTCTTGCCAGTGTATCTGATCTTCTGCCGTTGCCCCTGACTACGAACCATTGCCGCCTGCCCTGACCTTCCGCTACGTCTGACCTTGCCTCTGCCTAGTCCCAGTGTACCGTGCCTATCTCAGCTGCCAGAGAAGTTGAGCCGCTACTGGGGGACACGACCTGGTTGCTACCGCCGCAGCAAGTCCATCCCGCCTTGCGGTGGGCTCTGGTGAAAACCGGTAGCTGCTTAGAACCGGTCCCCCAGTGCGACCTGTGCCTTCGCCTCTCTGGCACAGAGGATCCACCTCCTGTGTCCTCACTAGCCACCAGTCCGGGCCCTGACAGTAGATCCGGCCATGGATCCCGCTGAGGTACCGCTGCCAAATCTCGCTGACCTCACTACCGTGGTTGCCCAGCAGTCGCAACAGATCGTCCAACAAGGACAGCAGCTGTCACAGTTGACCGCCATGGTCCAGCAGCTTCTGCCGCCGCAGCCTCCAGCATCTTCCCCTCTCCGAGCTGCCGCTACTACCTCGAGAATTCGCCTGTCTCTTCCGGAGAAATTTGACGGGGATTCTAGGATGTGCCGGGGATTCTTGTCCCAATGTTCCCTGCATCTTGAGATGATGTCTGACCAGTTTTCCACAGAACGGTCTAAAGTGGCATTCGTGGTCTCTCTGTTGTCTGGAAAGGCCTTGGCCTGGGCCACGCCACTCTGGGACCGCAACGACCCTGCTACAGCCACCGTTCAGTCCTTCTTTGCTGATGTTCGCAGCGTTTTTGAGGAACCAGCCCGAGCCTCATCCGCTGAAACCGCCCTGCTTAACCTTGTCCAAGGAAACTCCTCTGTGGGCGAATATGCCATACAGTTCCGCACACTGGCCTCAGAGCTATCCTGGAATAATGAGGCTCTCTGCGCGACCTTCAAGAAGGGTTTATCCGGCCACATCAAGGATTGTCTGGCCGCACGAGAGATACCCTCTTCTTTGACGGAACTCATCCATTTAGCTACCCGCATCAATATGCGTTACGTCGAAAGACGCCAAGAGCTTCGCCAGGAGAAAGATCTCGTTCGCACCAGGCGTTATCCGCGCCTGGCTCCTCTCTCTCTGAATCCAATGCATCCTGTTACCGTGCCTCCCGCCGAGGAGGCCATGCAAGTGGACCAGTCTCGCCTGACCCTACAAGAGAGGTCTCGCCGTAGGAACGAGAACTTATGCCTTTATTGTGCGAGCTCTGATCACTTCCTAAAAGACTGTCCTATTCGTCTTCCGCGTCAGGGAAACGCCCGCACCTAGTGAACGTGGGAGAGGCGTTACTAGGTGTGAATTCTTCCTCTCCACGTCTGACTATTCCTGTGCGGATTTCTCCTTCTGCTGGCTCCCTCTTCCCTGCGGTGGCCTTCCTGGACTCTGGTTCTGCAGGAAACTTTATTGAAGCCTCTTTCATCAACAGGTTCAACATTCCTGTTACCCGTCTCATCAAACCCTTCTTCATTTCCTCTGTAAATGGAGAGAATTTGGATTGTACCGTGCGTTACCGCACCGAACCCCTGCTCATGTCCGTTGGTGTTCTTCACCAAGAAAAGATTGAATTCTTTGTTTTGCCGAACTGTACTTCTGACATCCTTCTTGGCCTACCCTGGCTCCAGCGTCACACTCCTACCCTCGACTGGACCACTGGGGACATCAAATCCTGGGGTGACTCCTGTCACAAGCATTGCCTTAAGTCTGTACCGACCTGTCAAGTTCCCATCACTACTCCTTTGCCTGGCCTTCCAAAGGCCTATCAGGACTTTTCTGATGTCTTTTGCAAAAAACAGGCAGAGGTCTTACCACCACATAGACCCTACGACTGCCCCATCGACTTGCTCCCAGGTACTACATCACCCCGTGGCAGAATTTACCCTCTCTCCTCTCCTGAAACCAAGGCCATGACTGAATACATTCAGGAGAACCTCAAGAGAGGTTTTATTAGGAAATCATCTTCTCCAGCCAGAGCGGGGTTCTTCTTCGTGGCCAAGAAGGACGGATCTCTACGCCCTTGCATAGACTATTGTGGTCTCAATAAAATCACTATTAAAAACCGCTACCCTCTGCCTCTCATCTCGAGGCTCTTTGACCGTCTGCGCGGAGCAAAAGTTTTTTCTAAATTGGACCTCAGGGGCGCTTATAACCTCATCAGAATCCGTAAAGGAGATGAATGGAAAACCGCATTTAACACCAGAGACGGTCACTTTGAATATCTCGTCATGCCGTTCGGACTTTGCAACGCCCCTGCAGTCTTTCAAGATTTTGTCAACGAAATCTTCCGGGACCTACTGTATACCTGTGTGGTTGTCTATCTTGACGACATCCTAATCTTCTCTGCCAACCTTAAGGAACATCGGCTCCATGTCCGTCAAGTGCTCCAGCGCCTCCGCGTAAATCATCTTTACGCTAAATTTGAAAAATGCCTTTTTGAGCGCAGCAGTCTTCCTTTCCTAGGTTATCTGGTCTCTGGACAAGGTCTTCAAATGGACCCTGACAAACTCTCCGCAGTCTTGGGTTGGCCACGCCCCTCTGGACTTCGTGCTATCCAACGCTTCCTTGGTTTCGCCAACTACTATCGTCAGTTCATACCCCACTTCTCCACCATCGTTGCTCCTATAGGGGCACTGACCAAAAAAGACGCAAATCCTAGGCCCTGGCCGCCTCAAGCGGAGGAAGCCTTTACTCGCCTTAAGACCGCCTTCTCCTCTGCACCTGTCCTGTCTCGGCCAGATCCTCTAAAGCCGTTCTTCCTTGAAGTTGACGCCTCCTCAGTAGGAGCCGGAGCTGTGCTTCTTCAAAAAAACGCTAAAGGGAAAAACGTCACTTGTGGTTTTTTCTCTAAAACTTTCTCCCCTCCGGAAAAATAACTATTCCATAGGTGACCGTGAACTGTTGGCCATCAAGTTGGCATTAGAAGAGTGGAGACATCTCCTGGAAGGATCCCTTCACCCTATCTCCATCTACACTGACCATAAAAATTTGTCCTACCTTCAGTCCGCTCAGCGCCTAAATCCTCGCCAGGCCAGGTGGTCATTGTTCTTTGCCCGCTTCAACTTCCAGATCCATTTTCGGCCCGCAGACAAAAATGTCAGGGCTGATGCCTTGTCCCGTTTCTCCGATACCTCTGAAACCGAGACTCCTCCTTAACACATCATACCCCCTGAGTGTCTGATTTCCTCTGCTCCCGCTTCTCTCGTGCCAATTCCTCCAGGAAAGACTTTCATTCCTCCACGCCTTCGGCTTCAGATACTCAAGTGGGGCCATTCCTCCCATCTAGCCGGTCACGCTGGGATCAAAAAATCCATACAATTGATTGCCAGACACTATTGGTGGCCTACCCAGGAGAAAGATGTGACTGACTTTGTACGGGCCTGCACTATCTGTGCACGTGACAAGACTCCTCGCCAGAAGCCTGCAGGTCTTCTCCTTCCCCTACCTGTGCCTGAACAACCATGGTCCCACATCGCCATGGATTTCATCACGGACCTCCCTTTGTCTCGTAGTAACACTGTCATCTGGGTGGTCATTGACCGCTTTTCTAAAATGGCTCATTTTGTCCCGCTCCCTGGTCTGCCTACGGCACCTCAGTTGGCAAAGCATTTTTTTCTTCAAATTTTCCGCCTCCATGGGCTGCCCTCACATATCGTCTCGGATAGAGGCGTTCAATTCATCTCAAAATTTTGGAGAGCTCTCTGTACTCAACTAAAGATTAAGTTGAATTTTTCTTCCGCTTATCACCCGCAGTCCAATGGACAGGTGGAGAGAGTTAACCAGGTCCTTGGCGACTACCTACGACATTTTGTCTCCGCCCGTCAAGACGATTGGGTCGACCTATTGCCCTGGGCAGAATTCTCATACAATTTCAAGAACTCTGAATCTTCCTCCAAGTCGCCTTTCTTTGTGGTCTACGGCCGTCACCCATTGCCCCCTCTCCCCATTCCCACGTCTTCTGGAGTTCCGGCCGTAGATGAGTTAACTCAGGACTTTGCCTCTATCTGGAAAGAGACTCAAAAGTCACTCTCACTGGCCTCTGCCCGCATGAAGAGACATGCAGATAAAAAAAGAAGAATCCCTCCTGTCTATGCCCCTGGTGACAAAGTGTGGCTCTCCTCCAAATATGTTCGGTTTCGGGTACCTAGCTACAAGCTGGGCCCTCGTTACCTCGGGCCATTTAAAATCAAAAACCAAATCAATTCTGTTTCTTACAAGCTCCACCTTCCTCCTTCTCTTCGTATTCCCAACTCTTTTCATGTGTCTCTTCTTAAACCCCTCATTCTTAACCGATTTTCCCCTAAGGTCACTGCTCCCGCTCCTGTCTCTGGTTCTTCTGATGTCTTCTCGGTGAAAGAGATCCTCGCCTCCAAGGTCATCCGAGGTAAAAAATGTTTTTTAGTTGATTGGGAGAACTGTGGTCCTGAGGAAAGGTCCTGGGAACCTGAGGCCAACATTTTAGATAAAGAGCTCATCCGTAGATTCTTGGGTTCCAAGAAGAGGGGGAGACCTAAGGGGGGGTACTGTAACGCCGAGCGCTCCGGGTGTCCCATCCATCCCGGAGCGACCGCGGCGTCTGTCCCCCTGCAGCGCTCCGGTCGGCTCCTCTGACCGTGAGCGCTGCTCTGATGCTGGCGGGGATGCGATCCATGCGGCGGCACCTGTCCGCCCGCGGATCGCATCCCATCCTGCTCACCAGCCTCCTCCTCCTGCTTCGTCCCGGCGCGCGCGGTCCCGCTGCTCTCTAGGGCGCGCGCACGCCGGTTTTCTTAAATTTAAAGGGCCAGTGCACCATTGATTGGTGCCTGGTCCAATTACTGTGTCACACCCAAAACACTTAAAAACCCACTCCCCCTTCCTGTCCTTGCCGGGTCTTGTTGCCTTACTGCCCTGAGAAAGCGTTTTGTAGTTGTCTTGCCAGTGTATCTGATCTTCTGCCGTTGCCCCTGACTATGAACCATTGCCGCCTGCCCTGACCTTCCGCTACGTCTGACCTTGCCTCTGCCTAGTCCCAGTGTACCGTGCCTATCTCAGCTGCCAGAGAAGTCGAGCCGCTACTGGGGGACACGACCTGGTTGCTACCGCCGCAGCAAGTCCATCCCGCCTTGCGGCGGGCTCTGGTGAAAACCGGCAGCTGCTTAGAACCGGTCCCTCAGTGCGACCCGTGCCTTCGCCTCTCTGGCACAGAGGATCCACCTCCTGTGTCCTCACTAGCCACCAGTCCGGGCCCTGACACACATCACATGGTTACCCATGATTAAGTCAGTTGGCTCTGATGTAACGCGTAGGGAGGAACCGAGTGATGCTGTCAGCAGGTGTCTATCACATACAGCCACTCAATGAGGAGATTGCTCTGCTGAGCTGTGTTATGCGCTTCTGATTCCTGGTACATGTGAGTGGTATACCAATTGAGTCTGTTGGGTGTGATTCTGTTATCACAATATGCTGCAATATGATCGCTTTCTCTTGTTTTGATATGTCCACTTCACATATGGATTAACAAGATACAAGCATTATTATCGTTGTAAGCTGGTCTAGTGCCTCCGGTGGAAGATTGTGGAACCTTACACCTGTTATAAACTTTCATGAATTCCTTTCATGTTTATTTGGATTCACTTTTATGTCATTATTCTTATTGTTGTTATTGCATTTAGCTATATATTGCACTTTACACCCATTCATTGCTGCTGTTATTGATAGTACTGGATATTATCAATTTTGCACTTTATACCCATTCATTGCTGCTCTATTTTCTGCACATTTATTGATGTTTAATTTTGCACTTTTATTGCATTATTAGCACACCATTTATTTATTGGATGTGTATATATTTTAATTATTTGTGCTGCATTTTAGGGTTGGTTCTAGCGCACCAATATATTTGTAGTCAGAGTCTTTACTTAGGAATGTGATAGGAATGCGATACCCTAACTACCAAGGCCTGAGGTGTGCCTTAGCCTGCTGGTCAGTATGCCTAAAAGTGGGCATACCCTGAAATTTGACTGAAGAAATTAAATAAGTAAATGATTGTATGAAAAAGGGTGTAACGGGTGGGTGGGGACCCAGAAACACAGCCGACGCAGGAGAGGAGAGAGGAGGAGGGATAAATAGCCCTCAGACTCCTCCTCCCAGCCTTCCACTTGTAGTCAGAGTCTTCACTTAGGAATGTGATAGGAATGCGATACCCTAACTAGCAAGGCCTGAGGTGTGCCTTAGCCTGCTGGTCAGTATGCCTAAAAATGGGCAAAAAGACCCGGACTAGGTGTGTTAAGAGATAGAAGGGCAGGTAACAAACCGCCTGGTAGATCAACGCACGCCCGGATGGCGTCAATGAATGGAACCGGAACGCATCCATTGCGACAGCAGAAACCAGTGACCTAAGAATTGACGACTAGAAGGGCCCCATCCGTTGGACCCTGCAAACCTGCCCAGAAACCAACCGACTGTTCCGTAAAGGACTGGATAAGCCTACAACCAGAAAACACAGACATGGGAATAAACCGCTTGTGGCTAGAGGACACGTGGGAGGAACAGAACAAGGGCTGACCCGAGGAGCCCTGGGGAATAATGTGAAGGTTGTACCCAGCCAACAGGACGAAAGACAAGTATCTCCATGAACACCTACAACCCCTGGCCAAACTGTGCATACGTGGTAAGGGGACGTAAGAGGGAGAGGTGCCAAAAATTAACAAACTGATAGGAGTGAAGGGGGTCTACGAGCCGGATACCTGAAAGATGCGTTTGCAGGAGTAGACGGATGAGGCCAACATGCTGTAGTGATATGCAACGATAAACGCACAGAAACAGACATGGCATGCCCCAACCTACCCGAGTGACAGTGAGCCCCCTAGGAACAAGCTGAGAATCTGAAAAAAGATGAAAGGTCTGACGTACCTGCCCAGAAGATCCGGCAACCTACAAACAAAAGAATAGCACCAAAAGATGAAATCGACCCAGACCTACTATCGTGGGCCGACACAGGGACGTTGGTAACAAGTAAGGACTGCATGGCCCCAAGGGTAAGACAGCAGTGAAACCAACACAACTGCTGCTAACCTGCCCTGGCAATGGGCAGGTCGGATGAAGCTTCAAGCTTTGGGGAAATCAGCCGGATGGCCAAAGCCCCCCCCCAGAAACATGCCTGGCCCAGATATGTTGAAACTGAAGGCTTGACAAAACCGGTGAACTAAGGCAATGCGGAACTTGCCTGCCGAAATGCAGGAGCTGGGGGTGTGCTGACACACCGCCGCTGACCGAGAGAGTTCGAACACATCCATCCTGTCCTGTAAACATGAGAGGCCGTGGAGAGCCTGTTTGGCCCGCATCCAACTGCGTCTAAGAATACAGCCCAGAAAAGCTCCATGCTGGTACGTGGGAGTAGCTAGGACAGAACAGGAAACAAACTGAAGAGTACCGCCTACCTTGTTGTGGCTGGAAAAGGAAACCCCTGAGTTGACTCACCGCAATGCAGAGCCAAGAAAGACCAACTCCTGATCGGCGGAGTACTACCATGGTCAGAATCCCCCACGTGGAGTAAAAGGGATGAACCTGCATGTGTTGCTGCCGAAACGTGCAGCCTGCCCGACCCTAAAACACAAAGAAAAAACAACAGACAACCAAATATGAGACACCACCCCTCTGTACCTGCCTGGGCCAAAGAAGTGAGCAGAAATGACCAGACCTCAGCGTGTGAATGAACCTGACGTCAGAACCCACCCTGGTGTATGTAGTAAATGTATGTAGCAAATGAGCCCGAGTTACCTGCAGAGACAGGTAATTAAAAACAAAACACTCAGGGCTGGTGTACCCACGGACCGTGGTGGGTAGTAGTTATAGGCGTAAGCATGAACGTGCACGTATGACGTATGGTATACAGGCGAGAAGTTTGTGGTCAACAATCAATTAAAAACGAAACCTCAGCCCGTATGGATCTGTAGACGTGACAGATCCTGAGATGCGCACCCTGGCTAACTACACCCGTTATGCAAGAACCTGAAGAAAGGTGTGACGAGACAAAGAAAACAAACAACGCTGCAACGACTGTGCGAGTGTGCGGTGACTGCACGGCCCTGACAAGCTATGACAGAACATGCTACGACTGACTGAGACCTGCTATACAGAAACACGATGGGGTGAAACACGCTATGACAGAACACAACCCCCTCTGTACCAACCCCTGTGCGAAGACATGAGCAGTGAAGGTGGGACCACAGCATGTAATTAACCTGACAACGACCCCCCCCCCAGCGTGTGACGTGAGTGAGCGCAAGGAACCTGTTGCACACTGACAGATTGTAGAAACTGAATACCTAGGACCTGTGTACCCACAGACCGTGGTGGGTAGTCCTGCAGGTGTAATGAAACAAATGCCAACGTATGACGTGACGTAACAGGCGAGAAGATTGCGGTCAATGATCATAACCAACGAAACCTAAGCCCATATGATCTGTAGACGTGACAGAACCCGAGATGTGAAACCTAGCCAACTGAACCATGAGTGCAAGAACCTACGAAAAGTAAGATGACATGGAAATGAACGAAGAAGAAAACAGCTACCGGTGTAAGCTGAACCTGCATAAGCTGAACCTGCATGGTACCGACGTGCTGACAGAACCGCAGAGACAGAAAATCGCTAAGACAGAAAATCGCAAAGACAGAAAATCGCAAAGACAGAAAATCGCAAAGACAGAAAATCGCAAAGACAGAAAATCGCAAAGACAGAAAATCGCAAAGACAGAAAATCGCTAAGACAGAAAATCGCTAAGACAGAAAATCGCTAAGACAGAAAATCGCTAAGACAGAAAATCGCTAAGACAGAAAATCGCTAAGACAGAAAATCGCTAAGACAGAAAATCGCTAAGACAGAAAATCGCTAAGACAGAAAATCGCTAAGACAGAAAATCGCTAAGACAGAAAATCGCTAAGACAGAAAATCGCTAAGACAGAAAATCGCTAAGACAGAAAATCGCTAAGACAGAAAAACGCTAAGACAGAAAAACGCTAAGACAGAAAAACGCTAAGACAGAAAAACGCTAAGACAGAAAAACGCTAAGACAGAAAAACGCTAAGACAGAAAAACGCTAAGACAGAAAAACGCTAAGACAGAAAAACGCTAAGACAGAAAAACGCTAAGACAGAAAAACGCTAAGACAGAAAAACGCTAAGACAGAAAAACGCTAAGACAGAAAAACGCTAAGACAGAAAAACGCTAAGACAGAAAAACGCTAAGACAGAAAAACGCTAAGACAGAAAAACGCTAAGACAGAAAAACGCTAAGACAGAAAAACGCTAAGACAGAAAAACGCTAAGACAGAAAAACGCTAAGACAGAAAAACGCTAAGACAGAAAAACGCTAAGACAGAAAAACGCTAAGACAGAAAAATTGCTAAGACAGAAAATTGCTAAGACAGAAAAACGCTGAGACAGAAAAACGCTAAGACAGAAATCGCTGAGACTGGACCCCGCTAAGACTGGACCACCACCCCTCCGTGCCTACCCAAGGGTGAGGACATGAGCAGTGATGATGGGACCGAGGCTCGAAAATGAACCAGATGATGACCCATACCCTGGAGCAGAAGTGAACGAGCCCAAGAAACCTGCAGCGCAAAGACAGGTGAGAGAACTGAAACACAGGCTGATGAACCCACAGACCGTGGTGGGTAGTACACGTGTAAGCAATGCACGTGCATCGTATTAAGTAAGGTATACTGGCGAGAAGCTTGTGATTGATAAACCAACAAACGAAACCTCAGCTCATATGGAAATGTAGGTGTGACAGATCCTAAGATGTGCGCTCTAGCTAACTGAAACCAGGTAAGCAAAGAACCTGAGTGAAGGGAACAATGAGACAGGAAACAAACTAAAATAAACGGCTACCGGTGTATGCGTACCTGCATGGCACCGACATGCTGTGACGGAAAACACGTTGTGACAGAAACACGCTAACGACTGAACACAACTGAGCTGTAGTGACAGAACCCCGCTATGACAGAACCCCCGCTATGACAGCAACACGCTAACGACAGAAACACGCTAATGACAGAACCCGCTAATGACAGAACCCGCTAATGACAGAACCCGCTAATGACAGAACCCGCTAATGACAGAACCCGCTAATGACAGAACCCGCTAATGACAGAACCCGCTAATGACAGAAACAGACGTGAGGCATGAAACAAGAAAGACCATGGAAGTGGAGCTACCCCACCAACAGCCCCCCCCCCCTTATAGCTGCACCCCCCTTCCCCTGGAACCTGGCTAGAAATGTAACGCAAGCCTCAGCTGGCTTTCCCCCCGGCTCGCAGAGCCATGCCAGGACATATCAAGCCAAACATGAAAACTAGCAACCGAGAATCTGGTGATGGATGCACCTAAACACCGGGAGGCATACGGCGTCCCCCCATGATGCCTGGCGTGAGTACCAGGAGATGAGCAGGCTTCACAACAGCATTCCTACACTGACAGACCATCCCATACACTAAGAACTCACCCCACTATTACTATCGTGAGGCCATCTCTGACAGGCCGTTCCTGAGTGTGTAAACCTGCTACACACACACATTCCCATAACAAGCAGTGAGGGGTACACTGTAACTCCACTAACATTGCTATATGTCATGCTGTGCATGTAACAATCATGACTAATGTGACATCACCAAGAGAATAGTGTATCTGACATAGACAACCCGACCACTCAACCTCAGGGCAATGTTAGAGATCCCTCGGTGAGAGTACCAGGGAGGTAAGCCCCCCCCCAGGAGCCGGTGTACGAACCGGGAGGCGGGCGGGCGTCCCCTCCCTGATGCCCGGCGTGAGTTTCAACTGGAGGTGCGCTGGCAGGTGAGTGGCTCCCCCCACCCATGGAGGCGGCGTGCGAACCGGGAGGCGTGCGGGCATCCCCTCCCTGATGCCCAGGGTGAGTTCCCGGGAGGTACGCTGGCGGATGAGTGGCTGAGATGTGTACCTGTCCCAGGGGGGGGGGGGGGGGGCAAGTGGCGATCAGCGGGGAAAGGAGGAGGATGCCATCCAATGGCACACAGACTGTACAGCCCGGTAAGGATCCTCAGGAGAGCAAAACGGGTAGGTGCGCGACGGGCGCCCCCCCACCATGGTCCCGGCGGAACCCCCACGTGACAATACCACCCCTCAGGCAGCCATATCCCAGGGGGGTAAGAAACGCCACAAGACTCCTGCAGCTGCTGCCGCTCTGCAAAGAAACCGGAAGTGACGTGCGACGGCTGCAGAAGACCCAGAAACACAGCCGACGCAGGAGAGAGGAGGAGGGATAAATAGCCCTCAGACTCCTCCTACAAATTCAGGCTAGCCTGCGGCCAGCCTTCCACTTATTCACTTGCCCAAGTGGCATTCTTGGAGCCCAGAGAACCGTCCTGCGCTCCATCACTGGCAAATCATCCTTTACTAAGACAACACAAATTCTCAGCCAAGCTGGTTAAATAACTCTTGTGAAATTACTTGTTACTTTTCCTAGGTATTGGCCATGCTATACATTCTTATAAAGAACCGTTGGCCAGTCCAGTATATGTAAAGTTCTCTACTGCATCTTCTGGCTGCTGGCTTTAATGTACAGTGAGGCTAGTAAGAATCACACTGCTTCTATATTATAATTACACACATTATTTGTATTTGGTTTGAATAGATTCAAAGCCACTTAACCACTTAAAAATCCGGCCATTTCTGACATTTCTGTCATACATTAAAAATCTGCATTTTTTTCCCAAGAAAAATTACTTAGAGCCCCAAAGAATTATATCTTTTTTAAAGCTAAGGCCCTGGAAAATAAAATGGTGGATGTTACAATTTTTTTTGCGCAGCAGTTAATTACATGCAAATTTTCAGGAAAAAAAATGAATCCTCCTCAATGGTGGGAGGTCAGATGTGCCATCAATTACACTCTTCATGATCCTCAGTATTAGTTGCGAATTGATAGGCAACATGGCTAAATTGTACAATAGTCCGGCCTTACCTTAGGAGGCTGGTCCTTGCTCCAGCTTGCCAAGGGAAGAGCTAGAGCCATTGGTTTTCCTCCTGGCCTAAACAGGAAGTGGGTCCTGAGACCCGAATGTTTAGGAGTCCTAGGACTCCCTAGACAATCGGGTCTCAGGACCTGCTTCCTAATTGGCTGGGAGGAAGGCATTAGCGAAAAATGTATTTGATAATGTCACACAACTGGGTGGGTTTAGGGCGCAGTGCTCTGTGCCCGAGTCCTCCCTTTTTTTTAAGCCAATTAGAGCCTTGGGATTTAATCATGTGCTTAAAAAAAATAAATAATTGAAATTCATGCGTCTGGCGCCCTGCATGTAGATTAGGGGCTGGGCGCATAGATTAAGGGGGTGACACCCTTGCGCCCCCAATGGAGCAGCCTCCACTGTTCATGATATCAGGGGGGATGACCATGACATACTGCACTAGTGTGGAGAGCGGGTTTAGGTCCGTAGACACATAGTGCCAGTGATCTGGATTCAAGAACATTCTGATGCACTGTACTCTGTTACTGACATACATATAGAACTGTTTTATTTGGTTGTGTATGTATCCCAACACTATCTTGTTGTCTGTGTAAAAGTGAAATTAGTCTATTTATATTTCACATTTTATAAGCTTAGCAATTTCAACAGCTAACAGGGCTGCACAGAGTTTTAGCTTTGGAATGGTATAGTATATGCTGGTTTTGGGGTCAGCTTGGCCTTACCAAGGACAAAACCCATACGTAATTTTTCTGTTAGATCTATAACTTTGAGGTAGGCTACCGCAGCTATTGTTTTAATGGAAGCATCAGAGAAAACATGGATCTCTCTACTGGTGGCATTTGTGAGGAATGCAGAGATATGAGAGTATGGTATCTGAAGTTGTTCTAGTGCTTTCAGGGACTCTTTCCACGATTCCCATCTCTGTTGTTTCTCTCTTGGTATTGGGTTATCCCAATATATGTTTTTCCAGAAGTAAGCTGTCTTAGAATTACCTATCTATCCTGAATGGTAAAGGGAGCTATGAAACCCAGAAGACTGTAAATACTGTTCACAGCAGACAAAACTCCTAGTTTTGTAAAGGGCTTGTCACAAGTTGATACTTGAAGCGTGAAAGTGTCTTGTTTGACATCACAAAGCAATCCAAGGCTATGTTGCATAAGGGAAAGATCCATTCCTAGCTCAAATTCATTTACTCTAACAGCATTGTTGTCAGAAGGAAAAGCTTTAATTACCTTGTCACTGTTAGAGACAATTTTGTGAAGCCTGAGGTTGGCAGTAGAAAACATATTCTGAGTTCTCTTAAGAAGATCAATTGTTTCTTCTTCTATAGGCAGAGATTTAAACCTGTTGTCTATGTAGAAAATCTTTTCCACAAATTCACGTATATCAGATCTGAATTCTTGTTTCCCTTCTTAAGCTGTTCATCTCAGCCCATAAATTGCTAGGGCAGGAAAAGGGGTGTTGCCGAAAACATGTACTTTCATTCGGTGGTCTATGACTTCATCACTGACGTCATTGTTGCAATACCATCAGAACCTGAGGAAGTTTCTGTTGTCTTCTTGAAAGTTGAAACATTTGCTGAATGACATAACAGAAACTGGTTCTTGTCTCAAGCAGAGCAAAATTCATATAAAGTTGTAAAATTAAGCTTGGTGAGAAGGACAATTGTTAAGGGAAACACCTTTATATTGATCACTTATGTGGAAGACCACCCTGATCTCATCTGACTTGTAAGGATGTTATGCATGGAAGGTACCAACATTCCTCTCCTTTCATAAGAGAAGGTGCAGGGCATGCTCAGAAAGATCTCTCACAAACACCTTCTGTATAAAGTCTATACATTTTATTCAGATGAAAAATAAATGGGGCTTCTGCATGGTGATTATTATTTGGTAGTTTCCTTCTTGAAGTATGAAAGTAGTGGTGAAAGAGGCGCATGTGTAGAGCCTGACTGAACGGACATGCAGGCTTAGAGCTCCGCTCCAGGAACAACCACACTGGAAAACTACAAGCCTGCTCGATACCTGCGATCACCTCCAGCCTCACAGTGTCCTCCGCTGTCGCAGCCATAGTCCTAGGGGGCTCCAAAACGAAGTATAAAGCTGGAAGCATCAAGGACGCTCTGTCCCAGCCATCTGCCATGTAGACATGTGCATTTGTTTTCATCCGAATGCATTTTCGTACGAATTTCAGGTATTTTCGTTATCGTTTTAACAAACGATAACTAGAGTTGAGCGGACACCTGGATGTTCGGGTTCGACGGGTTCGGCCGAACTTCGGAAAAAAGTTTGGGTTCGGGACCGAACTTTAACCCGAACCCGGACCCGAACCCGAACCCCATTGAAGTCAATGGGGACCCGGACTTCTAAGGACTAAAAAGGCTCTAAAAAAGTAATGGAAAGGGCTAGAGGGCTGCAAATGGCAGCAAAATGTTGTTAAGAGCATGGCAAGTGCTCTGCAAACAAATGTGGATAGGGAAATAACTTAAAATAACATAAAAAAATAAAAAAATAAATCTTGACCTAGGAGGACGGGGTCTATATGGAGTAGGAGGTTGAGGTGGCGGTGGATGTGGCTGTGTAGGTGGAAGCGGCGGTGGAGGAGGACGAGGTAGCCAACACTGGTTCAAAAATACAACAATGGCTGGGTAAGGCCGGTGATGTGTTGAATTTTGTCCCCCGTCAAATAGTGTCCACCCTGTACTGCGCTTGCTCAGTAAGTAGGACAAGGGGATTTCGAAAATCTCCCAAGACGAACGGCGCCTGCGTGGTGAGTTCAGGTGAAGGCCACACCATCCGTGGTTCAAGCCGAGCCAAGTGAGGCCGTGCCCGAAGCGTGGCGATCAAACCGAGCCCGTGAGGGGCCCTGTTACTATGTGCTACCGTATGTCCACTTGGATGGTGGGGCTTGAACCTGCACTCACTGCGCAGGCGCCGTTCATCTTCGGAGATTTTGTGAATCTCCTTGTCCTCTGTACTGCGCAAACGCTGCGCCTTCGCAGTATGGGCCGGACACAATCCGATGGCCGGACAGTTTTTGTCACAACACCGGTATACATGTCTATTCTGCACAAGGTACGGACAAGTCCTGTGGGATCCATGCCTGGTTCATTTTAATGAACGTGAGCTTGTCCACATTGGCTCTGGACAGGCGGCTGCGCTTGTCTGTGATAACGCCCCCTGCTGTGCTAAATACACGTTCAGATAATACACTGGCTGCAGGGCAGGCCAGCACCTCCAAGGCATAAAGGGCAAGCTCAGGCCATGTGCCCAATTTGGAGACCCAGAAGTTAAAGGGGGCAGACCCATCATCCAGTACGTGTAGGCCTGTGGACACATACTGCTCAACCATGTTGGTGAAATGCTGCCTCCTGTTAAGACGTTCCATCTCAGCTGGTGGTGCTGGTTGTTGTGGCGTGCTGACAAAGCTTTTCCACATTTCAGCCATGCTAACCCTGCCTTCTGAGGTGCTGCCGGTGCCCCGGCTGCGTTGGCGACCTCTTCCTCCTCCTCTGCCTTCGCCTTGTGCTTCCACCGTACGCCCGCTGTCAGGTGGGAATGCCACCAGCAGCGCGTCTACCAGCGTACGCTTGTACTCGCACATCTTACGCTCCCGCTCCAGTGAGGGAATTAAGGACGGTACGTTGTCCTTGTAATGGGGATCCAGCAGGGTGACCACCCAGTAATCAGCACCGGTTAAAATGTGGGCAACTCGGCGGTCATTGCGGAAACACTGCAGCATGTAATCGCTCATGTGTGCCAGGCTGCCCAGAGGCAAAGAAAAACTGTCCTCTGTGGGAGGTGTATCATCTGTGTCCTCTGTATCCCCCCAGCCACGCACCAGTGATGGCCACGAGCTGGTCTGGGTGCCACCCTGCTGTGAAAATGGCTCCTCCTCCTCCTCCTCCTCCTCCATCTCCTCCTCCACCTCGTCATCCTCCAGAACTGTGCCCTTTCTGCCGGACAATTGTGTACCTGGCGTTTGTTGGTGCAGGAACCCACCCTCGTAGCCACTTGTGAAAGACTGCCCTGAAAGCCTTTGAAATGATCCCGCTTCCTCCTCCTCATCCTGCTGTGCCACATCCTCTTCCATCATCGCCCGAAGCGTTTTTTCAAGGAGGCATAGAACTGGGATAGTAACGCTAAGAACGGCGTCATTGGCACTGGATATGTTGGTGGAGTACTCAAAACAGCGCAACAAGGCACACAGGTCTCGCATGGAGGCCCAGTTATTGGTGGTGAAGTGGTGCTGTTCCGCAGAGCGACTCACGCATGATTGCTGCAGCTGAAACTCCACTATCGCCTGCTGCTGCTCGCACAGTCTGGCCAGCATGTGCAAGGTGGAGTTCCACCTTGTGGGCACGATACATATGAGGCGGTGAGCGGGAAGGCCGAAGTTACGCTGCAGCGCTGACAGGCGAGCAGCAGCAGGGTGAGAACGCCGAAAGTGCGCACACACAGCCCGCACTTTCTGCAGCAGCTCTGGCATAGTGGGGTAATTTTTAAGGAACCTCTGGACCACCAAGTTCAGCACATGCGCCAGGCAAGGGATGTGCGTCAAACCGGCTAGGCCCAGAGCTGCTACGAGATTTCGCCCATTATCGCACACCACCAGGCCGGGCTTGAGGCTCACTGACAGCAACCACTCATTGGTCTGTTGTTCCATGTCCCTCCACAACTCCTGCGCGGTGTGGGGTTTTTCCCCCAAACAGGAAAGTTTTAAAACTGCCTGCTGTCGTTTACCCCTGGCTGTGCTGAAGTTGGTGGTGAAGGTGTTACGCTGACCGGATGAGGAGGCGGTAGAGGATGAGGAAGCGGAGTAGGAGGAGTTAGCAACAGGAGGCAAACTGAAGCACCCTGCAATCCTCGGTGGTGGAAGGACATGCGCCAAACTGCTATCTGCCTCAGGCCCAGCCTCCACTGCATTTACCCAGTGTGCTGTTAGGGAGATATAACGTCCCTGACCGTGCTTACTGGTCCACGCATCCGTAGTTAGGTGGACCTTGCCACAGATGGCGTTGCGCAGTGCACACCTGATTTTGTCCCCCACTTGGTTGTGCAGGGAAGGGATGGCTCGCCTGGAAATATAGTGGCGGCTGGGCACGACGTACTGTGGGACAGCCAATGCCATCAGGCTTTTAAAACTCTGCGTCTCCACCATACGGAATGACAGCATTTCAAAGGCCAGGAGTTTTGAAATGCTGGCATTCAGGGCCAGGGATCGCGGGTGGCTAGGGGGGTACTTCCTCTTCCGCTCCAATGTTTGGGAGATAGAGAGCTGAACGCTTCCATGGGACATTGTGGAGATGGTCGGTGACCCAGGTGGTAGTGTTGCTGGCAGATCCTCTGTTTGCGGGGTGGCAGGTGCCACTGTCACTACAGAGGTGGATGAAGAGGCCGAGACTGCAGCAGAAGAGGAAGCAGGAGGAGCCAGAGACCTTTCTTGGTTTTTGAGGTGTCTACTCCACTGCAGCTCGTGCTTTGCACTTAGATGCCTGGTCATGCAGGTTGTGCTCAGGTTGAGAACGTTTATGCCTCGCTTCAGCCTCTGATTGCACAGCCTGCAAACCACTCGTGTCTTGTCATCAGCAAATTGTGTGAAGAACTGCCACGCTAGGGAACTCCTTGAACCTGGCTTTGGTGTGCTCGGTCCCCTGCTGCGTTGGGCAGTAGCAGACATACTGTCTAGGGGACGGACGCTCCGCTTTTGCACCCTGCTCCCTCTTCTGCTGTGCTGGTGGCTCTGTGCGACCACCGCCTCTTCCTCCAAACTACACTGGTCACCTGCATAACGTTCATTCCATGTGGGGTCGAGGACCTCATCGTCCTCCACATCATCTTCCACCCAGTCTTCACCCCTGCCCTCCTTGTCTGTCTGCACAATTGCGAAAGCAGCAGCAGTTGGCACCTGTGTTTCGTCATCATCCGAGACGTGCTGCGATGGTCCTCCCATGTACTCATCATGAAACATAAGTGGTTGGGCATCGGTGCGCTCAATCTCTTCCACTTCTGGGGCAGGGCTAGGTGGATGGCCCTGGGAAACCCTGCTAACAGAGTCATCGAAAAGCAGAAGAGACTGCTGCATGATTTGGGGCTCAGACTGCTTGGCTGATTTGCAAGGGGGTGAGGTGAAAGACTGATGGACATGGGTTTCAGGTGCCAACTCTGATCTTTCATCAGAAGAGTGGGTGGGAGACAATGTGAAGGAACCCGAGGCACTGTCAGCAACCCAATCTACTATCGCCTGTACTTGTCCTGGCCTAAACATTCGTACAGCCTCATTAGGCGCGACAAAATACCGCCGCAGGCTCGGTCGCCTACTCGCACCTGAGGAAGGTGTTTCACTTGTGCGTGTATCTGGCACAGATCCACCACATCCTCTCCCTGCAACAGGAGCTCCACCAGCAGCACCACGACCGGGGCCATCACGTCCCTTTGACCTTCTCCTCATATTTTCCAAATTTAGGATGTTGCCCTAAATGGGTGTTTTTGGAAGAGCAGAACACACCCACAGTACGTAACCGCTGAATCGCACAGCTACAGAACTGCAGAAAATGCTATTAAAAAAAAATCTTGTTTTTTTAGTATAGCACAGTAGAAGAAAACTATTTAGAAATTGTTTATTTCACACACCTCCAAATATGTATAACACACTGCAAACTATTTTTTGTGCCCCTAAACGGCGTTTTTTGGAAGAGCAGAACACACCCACAGTACATAACCGCTGAATCGCACAGCTACAGAATTGCAGAAAATGCTATTCAAACAAAATGTTGTTTTTTTAGTATAGCACAGTAGAAAAAAACTATTTAGAAATTGTTTATTTCACACACCTCCAAATATGTATAACACACTGCAAACTATTTTTTGTGCCCCTAAACTGCGTTTTTTGGAAGAGCAGAACACACCCACAGTACGTAACCGCTGAATCGCACAGCTACAGAACTGCAGAAAATGCTATTCAAAAAAAAAAAATTTTTTTAGTATAGCACAGTAGAAGAAAACTATTTAGAAATTGTTTATTTCACACACCTCCAAATATGTATAACACACTGCAAACTATTTTTTGTGCCCCTAAACGGCGTTTTTTGGAAGAGCAGAACACACCCACAGTACGTAACCGCTGAATCGCACAGCTACAGAACTGCAGAAAATGCTATTCAAAAAAAATGTTTTTTTTTTAGTATAGCACAGTAGGAGAAAACTATATAGAAATTGTTTATTTCACACACCTCCACATATGTATAACACACTACAAACTATTTTTTGTGGCCCTGAATGGGTCTTTTTGCAAGCGTACATTAAAGTGCAATTTTTTTTATTTTTTTGCCCTAAACGGGTCTTTTTTTGCACAAGCAAAATAAAATGCAAATTTTTTATTTTTTTTTTGCCCTATGGGTCTTTTGGAAAAGAGCACAATAAAGTGCCTTTTTTTTCCCCCCTAAAAGTTAGATTTTCTCTGACACTGGGCTCATGGCAGTGTAAAAAGACTGCACTGCAACACAAACAGGTAAACCTATGCAGATCGCTGATTTTAATCTCTGAATCTGGACTCCTATATAATATTCTCTCTCCCTGACAGCACCAACAGGAACCTGGCCCTACACTACACTATCTCTCTATCTTTTCCCTCAGATTGCAGAATCAGGACTACCTCATGTATTTTTCTATCTCTCCCTAAAAGCAGCAGCAGCAGACTAGATCCTCTCCCTATCTATTCTGAAGCAGAGTGACGTGTGTGCTGTGTGCCTCTAGCTTATATAGAAGCTGGGTCACATGTTGCACTGACCAATCACAGCCATGCCATTAGTAGGCATGGCTATGATGGCCTCTAAGGGCACATCAGCTAATCAAAAGGTGATTGGCTGGCCCCTGAAGCATTTCTAAATGCGTAATTAGATTGCCGAACCCGAACCCGAACCCGGACTTTTGCGCAAAGTCCGGGTTCGGGAAAAAGCTAAAGTTCGGAACGGACCCGAACTTTACAGTTCGGGTTCGCTCAACACTAACGATAACGAAAGCACAGAATCCGAAAACCAAAAGATCCGACATAAACAAATACTTTATTTTCGTTTCCGTTGCAACAACAGTTCGATATAGATAGGAGATTGGACATGACGCTAACAATAACAATTAGGGATGAGCTCGGTGTTCGAGTCGAACATACGTTCGACTCGAACATCGGCTGTTCGATCGTTCGACGAAGATCGAACGATTTGGGCCGTTCGCGCCTAATTCGAGTGACGCGAACGGCCCACAATGCACTACGCCATCGCAGTGTCATCCAGGCGCTGTGATTGGCCAAGCATGCACTGTGACCCCGCATGCTTGGCCAATCACAGCGCCGGCAGTGAGGAGAGCAATGATTGGCCACAGGCAGGATGCCTGTGGCCAATTATTGCTGAGGGTGTTTAGTACACGCCCCACACTATAAAAGGCCGCCAGCACGGCGGCCTAGTGTAGTGTGTTCCGGAGCAGGGAAAGAGAAGCATAGGCAGGGACAGTGACATTTTTTTTTCTTGCTTAACCTGGATTCCTTTAGTTTAGGGAAAGAGAAGGATAGGTAGGGAGAGTGTCAGTGTGTTTTACTGTGCTAATCCTTGTTTGTAGGGACAGGGAAGGACAGTGAGGGAAATTCTCCTTGTGCTATACTGTGCTAAAGCATTGATCATCAACCATCTTTAAAAAAACATTTTTTATAGGGACAGAAAACTATAGGTAGGGAGAGTGTCAGTGTGTTTTACTGTGCTAATCCTTGTTTGTAGGGACAGGGAAGGACAGTGAGGGAAATTCTCCTTGTGCTATAGTGTGCTAAAGCATTGATCATCAACCATCTTTAAAAAAAAATTTTTTATAGGGACAGAAAACTATAGGTAGGGAGAGCGTCAGTGTGTTTTACTGTGCTAATCCTTGTTTGTAGGGACAGGGAAGGACAGTGAGGGAAATTCTCCTTGTGCTATACTGTGCTAAAGCATTGATCATCAACCATCTTTAAAAAAACATTTTTTATAGGGACAGAAAACTATAGGTAGGGAGAGTGTCAGTGTGTTTTACTGTGCTAATCCTTGTTTGTAGGGACAGGGAAGGACAGTGAGGGAAATTCTCCTTGTGCTATAGTGTGCTAAAGCATTGATCATCAACCATCTTTAAAAAAAATTTTTTTATAGGGACAGAAAACTATAGGTAGGGAGAGTGTCAGTGTGTTTTACTGTGCTAATCCTTGTTTGTAGGGACAGGGAAGGACAGTGAGGGAAATTCTCCTTGTGCTATAGTGTGCTAAAGCATTGATCATCAACCATCTTTAAAAAAACATTTTTTATAGGGACAGAAAACTATAGGTAGGGAGAGTGTCAGTGTGTTTTACAGTGCTAATCCTTGTTTGTAGGGACAGGGAAGGACAGTGAGGGAAATTCTCCTTGTGCTATACTGTGCTAAAGCATTGATCATCAAACATCTTTAAAAAAACATTTTTTATAGGGACAGAAAACTATAGGTAGGGAGAGTGTCAGTGTGTTTTACTGTGCTAATCCTTGTTTGTAGGGACAGGGAAGGACAGTGAGAGAAATTCTCCTTGTGCTATAGTGTGCTAAAGCATTGATCATCAACCATCTTTAAAAAAACATTTTTTATAGGGACAGAAAACTATAGGTAGGGAGAGTGTCAGTGTGTTTTACTGTGCGAATCCTTGTTTGTAGGGACAGGGAAGGACAGTGAGGGAAATTCTCCTTGTGCTATAGTGTGCTAAAGCATTGATCATCAACCATCTTTAAAAAAACATTTTTTATAGGGACAGAAAACTATAGGTAGGGAGAGTGTCAGTGTGTTTTACTGTGCTAATCCTTGTTTGTAGGGACAGGGAAGGACAGTGAGGGAAATTCTCCTTGTGCTATAGTGTGCTAAAGCATTGATCATCAACCATCTTTAAAAAAACATTTTTTATAGGGACAGAAAACTATAGGTAGGGAGAGTGTCAGTGTGTTTTACTGTGCTAATCCTTGTTTGTAGGGACAGGGAAGGACAGTGAGGGAAATTCTCCTTGTGCTATACTGTGCTAAAGCATTGATCATCAACCATCTTTAAAAAAACATTTTTTATAGGGACAGAAAACTATAGGTAGGGAGAGTGTCAGTGTGTTTTACTGTGCTAATCCTTGTTTGTAGGGACAGGGAAGGACAGTGAGGGAAATTCTCCTTGTGCTATACTGTGCTAAAGCATTTCTCATCAACCATCTTTGAAATCCTTGTTTTTTGGACAGTCAGGGAAATTGTCGTTGTGCTATTCTGTGCGAAAGCAATCATCCTCAACCATATTTAGAAATCCTTAAGTAAAGGGACAGAGAAGGACACCTGAAGGTAGCCCTTATTGCTTTTTTCCCATCTCCCTGCAGGCCATCCATTAGAATGTCTGGAAGGCAAACAAGGAGAGGCAGACAGTCAGGAGGCAATAAAAGAGGGCAAGCAGGCTCTGTGTCTGGGGGCAACAGTCCTGGTCGTGGACGCGGTGCATTGTCATCAGCACATGGCCATGGGACACGCTTGTCCTTCTTTTCGGCAGCTGGACATGTTGAGCCACATCATGCCGAAGACTTGGTAGAGTGGATGACCAAGCCCTCCTCCTCCTCCTCATCCTCTCTCACCCAGGCTCAGGGTACTGGCAAAGCAGCTGCCAAAGCGTCCTCTTCCCTGGTATCAATGTCAGACTCATCATCAGTCACTCCTTCCCTAGACCCACCATGTCCTCCTCCTGAGGAGTCCCCCGAACTGTTTGAGCACAGTGTTGGGTACATGCTCCAGGAGGATGCCCAGCGTTTCGAAGGGTCTGATGATGAAACCCAGCTACAGGAAGGCAGTAGCGTGAGAGCAGACAGAGGGGATGCTCAAGAAGGACACCAATCTGGCAGTCATGTTCCAGCAGCTGCAGCATACTGCCAGATTGGCTCCAGTGATGAGGAGGGAGGGGATGATGAGGTCACTGACTCCACGTGGGTGCCTAATAGGAGAGAGGAGGAGGAGGAGGATGAGGAGGAGGCACATCTCCAAAGAGGCAGGATGCCCTTTGGTGGCCAGCGTAAGGGCAGTACACCGACGGAATCACACCGCAGAGCTCCGCCTGTGCAGGGCGCTGCCTCTGCCCGTCATTCAAAAAGTTCTTTGGTGTGGGCCTTTTTTGAGGCTAGTGCATCAGATCGCACAGCTGCTGTTTGCAACATATGTCTCAAGCGTATATCGCGTGGCCAAAACATCAGCCGCTTGGGTACCACATGCCTGA
Organism: Rana muscosa; assembly: GCA_029206835.1. Lineage (NCBI taxonomy): Eukaryota > Metazoa > Chordata > Amphibia > Anura > Ranidae > Rana > Rana muscosa. The sequence continues at coordinate 133,359,923 of CM055120.1, forward strand.
CCAGACATATGTTGACCTGCCATGCAGCTCGTTGGCAAGCCTACCTCAAAGACCCACACCAAAGAACAAAGCGGACCTCTCCTTGCACCGCATCAGCTGGGATCTCCAACCCCACTATAACTTCAGTCCTCTCTGAAACATGCACTGAGAGGAATGAAGGTGTAGAATTAGGTGTGTCACAGCCAAGTACTTGCGGCCACTCTGCTAGCAGTACACCGACGTCCGATTCTAGCAGGCAAATTTCCCTGCCCCAGCTGCTGGACCGTCAAAAGAAGTTCACTCCCAGCCATCCACATGCCCAGCGGTTGAATGCTAGCTTGGCTAAATTGCTAGCGCTTCAACTGCTGCCTTTTCAGTTGGTAGACTCGGCCCCCTTCCGTGAGTTTGTGCAATGTGCGGTTCCTCAGTGGCAGGTTCCCAAACGCCACTTTTTCTCACGGAAGGCTATTCCGGCTCTCTATCGGCATGTGGAAGGCAATGTCTTGGCCTCGCTGGACAGGGCGGTCAGCGGTAAGGTGCATATTACCGCTGACTCATGGTCCAGCAGGCATGGACAGGGACGTTACCTTTCTTTCCCGGCCCATTGGGTCACTCTTTTGGCAGCTGGGAAGGATGCAGGACAAGGTGCAGTAGTGTTGGAGGTTGTTCCACCGCCACGCCTCCAAAATGCTACTACTGGTTGTGACACACCTCTCTCCTCCACCCCCTCCTCTTCTTCTTCCTCCATGGCCTCTTCCTGTGCTTTGTCCTCTGAACCAGCGGTGCTCCGTAGCCGTTCAAGGGGCTACGCAAGTACGCAGGCAAAAAGATGCCATGCCGTGCTTGCGCTGGTGTGTTTGGGGGACAGAAGCCACACTGGGGCAGAGGTCCTGTCTGCTCTGCAGGGCCAGGCCGAGAGGTGGTTGACACCACGCCAGCTTAAGCCAGGAATGGTGGTTTGCGACAATGGCACCAACCTCCTCTCCGCCCTCCGACAGGGACAACTGACCCATGTGCCCTGTGTGGCTCACGTCCTTAACCTGGTGGTGCAGCGGTTCTTGGGCAGGTACCCGGGCTTACAGGATGTCCTGAGGCAGGCCAGGAAAGTCTGTGTGCATTTCCGCAGATCTTATAATGCCAGTGCTCGCCTGGCTGAGCTGCAAAAGGAGTTGAACCTGCCCAAGAACCGCCTTATATGTGACATGCCCACCAGGTGGAACTCAACGTTGGCCATGCTGCAGCGGCTGCACACGCAGCAGAGGGCCATCAATGAGTACCTGTGTGACTATGGCACCAGGACAGGGTCAGGGGAGCTTGGTTTTTTTTCTCCACGCCAGTGGGGCATGATCAGGGATGCATGCACTGTCCTGGCACCATTTGAGGAGGCCACGAGGATGTGAGCAGTGACAGTGCATGCATCAGTGACAGTGCATGCATCAGTGACACTGTACCTCTTGTCCACCTGTTGGAGCACACGCTGCGTGGAATAATGGACAGGGCACTTGAGGCAGAACAGAGGCAGGAAGAGGAGGACTTCCTTGCCTCTCAAGGCCCCCTTTACCCAGACAGTGTTCCTTCTGTCCCACCCATCGCACAGGAAGAGGAGGAGGAGGAGGAGGAGGAGGAGGATTGTGTCAGCATGGAGGTGGAGCCTGGCACTCAGCATCATCAGCAACAGTCTTTTAGGGATGATTTACAGTCCCAAGAAACCAGTGGACTTGTACGTGGCTGGGAGGAGGTGGCTGCGGATCATGTCGTCCTTAGTGACCCAGAGGACTCCGGACCGAATGCCTCAGCTAACCTACGCTGCATGGCCTCCCTGATCCTGCAAAGTCTGCGGAAGGATCCTCGTATTCTTCGGATCAAGGAGAGGGACCATTACTGGCTGGCCACTCTCCTTGATCCACGGTACAAGGGTAAGGTTGCGGACCTTATGTTACCGTCGCAGAGGGAGCAGAGGATGAGACAACTCCGGGAGGCCTTGCAGAAAGGTCTGTGCAACGCGTTCCCAGAGACTGGGAGGTTACAAACTCCTGGTCCTGGACAACGAGTTGCTGAGGCTTCGGCCAGTCAAAGAAGGAGCGGTGGGGAAGGTGGCCGTCTGAGCGATGCGTTCAGACAATTCTTTAGTCCGCAGCCCCAAAGTATGATCGGTTCCAGCAACCATCGCCAGCGTCTGATAAACATGGTGCAGGAATATCTAGGGGCAAGGTCAGACTTGGACACCTTCCCCACCGAAAATCCTCTGGCTTACTGGGTCTTGAGGATGGATCACTGGCCAGAGCTTGCACAGTATGCAATTGAGCTACTGGCCTGTCCTGCATCCAGCGTTCTTTCGGAACGCACATTCAGTGCTGCTGGAGGATTTGTCACGGATCACAGGGTGCGCCTGTCCACCGACTCGGTTGATCGACTGACTTTCATCAAGATGAACCAGTCTTGGATCACCACCAGCTACCACACACCTGATGCTGATATAACAGACTAATTGATTTTAACATGTCACATCCCTTCAAGACTGATGCTGATGCTGAGTGCCTGTGCTGTTATGTTGACTGGCTATCCTCCTCCTCCGAGTCCTCAATGATACGATTGATGATGATAGCTTGGAAGATCATTTTTGTTTATGGGTGCCGCCACCAGTGGCTAAGGCCCAATTTTTCAGCCCCTGTTTAACAGGGGCGTGTAATTACAGTTTTTGAAGCAATACTTTGCAACAGGGCTCATTGCTGTGCTCCAAGTACAGTATCTGTGAGGGGTTGGAGTGTTGTGCCACCAGTGCCTAAGGCCCAATTTTTCAGCCCCTGTTTAACAGGGGCGTGTCATTACAATTTTTGAAGCAATACTTTGCAACAGGGCTCATTGCTGTGCTCCAAGTACAGTATCTGTGAGGGGTTGCAGTGTTGTGCCACCAGTGCCTAAGGCCCAATTTTTCAGCCCCTGTTCAACAGGGGCATGTAATTACAATTCTTGATCTAATAATTCACAGCAGGGCCCATTGCTGCACCCACCAAGAGTAACTCTGAGGGCTTACAGTGTTGTGGCAACGCCACCACCACCACCACCACGAAAGGCCCAATTTTTCAGCCCCTGTTCAAAAGGGGCATGTAATTACAATTCTTGATCTAATAATTCACAGCAGGGCCCATTCCTGCACCCACCAAGAGTAACTCTGAGGGCTTACAGTGTTGTGGCAACACCACCACCACCACGAAAGGCCCAATTTTTCAGCCCCTGTTCAACAGGGGCATGCAATTACAATTCTTGATCTAATAATTCACAGCAGGGCCCATTGCTGCACCCACCAAGAGTAACTGTCAGGGCTTACAGTGTTGTGGCACCAGCACCACCATCAAAGGCCCAATTTTTACTACCACTGTTCAACAATTATATGTAATTACAATTCCTGATATAATAGTTGACAGCAGGGCGTTTCAGCACCAACCAAGAGTAACTGTGAGTGCTTACAGTGTTGTGCCAACACCAACAACTAAGGGGCCTATTTCTGCAGAGTATATACGGCAGGTCCCTACTTTCAAACATCCAACTTACAAACGACTCCTACTTGCAAACGCAAGAAGACAACAGGAAGTGAGAGGAAATCTACCCCTAGGAAGGAAAATTCTCTCCTGTAAGAATTAATATGGGAGAAAGGTGTCTCCTCTGTACTGATGCTTTATCACCAATCCTTGTTTCAAGAAAAACACCACATTTCAAAAACAGTTGTCATTGGGACGGAAAGTGAGGTGAAATGTTCTGAACAGGGGCACAGACAGCAAAACAAATGTTACAGGGGTGATAACCCTTACCTATGTTTTCCAAAAAGTTTAAAAATAGATTTTTGGGCTGGAGCTACACTTAAACAATGTACCTGTTCAAAATTACAAACACATTCTACATAAGAACAAACCTACAGTCCCTGTCTTGTATGCACCGCCTGTATACGGCTGTTCAGAGTATATAGGGCCTTTTTTATTTTGTGTGCGGTGTTCCCCTTAATATCCATACAAGACCCAAAGGGGCTGGTAATGGGCTGGGGTAGGGGGGGGGGGGCGTCATGGGGTAGCTATGCCATTTTTCTTAAAGATTTTCATCCATATTACCGGGACCAGACATTACATTAAAGCCGCAAGCAGTTTTAAATGTTTTTTTTTTCCTTTAGAAGTGTCATTTTGTGCAGGGACAGTTCTAAACACGGGAAACACGTGGCACTTCACAGGCATACTTTAGACACCCCCCAGGTACGATATTTAAAGGAATATTTGAATTTTTTTTTTTCACTTTATGCATCATTAAAATGACTGCTCCCGAAAAAACGACCGTTTTTAAAACTTCTTTTTGCATTGATACATGTCCCCTGGTGCAGAACCCGGGTTCCCAAACCCTTTTTAGGACAATAACATGCATAATAGTCGTTATAATTAGCACTTTAGAATTCGAACGTTCGCATCCATTGTATTTAATAGGGTTCTAATGTTCGTACGAACGTTCGGTCCGTTCGCGGGTTCTGGTGCGAACCGAACCCGGGGGTGTTCGGCTAATCACTAATAACAATCTGTGTCTATCGAACCTGTGGTCGAATGTGCCTAACCTTAACTCTATTAGTCAAATATTATTCTACATAATGAGAAAAGATTTGACATTATAGAGAGAAAAGATTTGACATAGAGAGAAAAGATTTGACATAGAGAGAAAAGATTTGACATAGAGAGAAAAGATTTGACATTATAGAGACATGAAGATTTGACGAAGTAGCTAAAAACATATGTAGCAACCTCACCCCTCTCACCCCTTCTCATTCACGGCTTGTCTGTCTCATCTAGGGGTCTAGTACTGGGGGGAGGGATGAGATACACCACGGCCCATGTCCTCCAGAGAGACTGGAGGTGAAAGCCAGAACTATCGGGTTTTGTGTATGTGTCCCAGAGTCAAATCCTCTTCTCGGATTGACTCCCTTTGCTCCTAGTAACCTGAGTTCCACACACTGAAAAGGTCCAACTCGTATTTATTCTTCTCAATAAATAGTAATACGGCACAGACAGGTTGAGACCCATATAACACTTCAGTCTTTGTGGGGAGTAGGCCAAGGCACAATCCTTTTTAGATAGAGCTAACCACTGTGGTGTCACCAATGACGAATAGTCACTGCCACTGACTATATTGAACAGAACATGAATTACCTTCGCTAACGTAGCCCTTATCAGGGGAAGGACATCCGTCCCAGACAGTTACCGAAGGCCTCTCCGTCACCAGCAATGCTCTGCGCTGGACTCTCCAGAGAAGTTCCACTCACCGGTCTCCTCGTCTCAGACACAGGCACCTAAGGAGTTAGGGCCCCCTCAGATTCCTCCACCCTCGCGGAACTCAGTCGAAGGTACTGAGCTCCAGGCTTCCGCCATAGTACCTCACCCCAGGCTAAAGGTGCCTGAGATGGACTCCATCTCCCACTCCGGCCAGGTCAAGGGCACCTTGGCCCGGAACTCCGGAACGCCAGCACCCAGGCTGAAGGTGCCTGGGCGCGGCTGCGTCCTCCGACTCTGAACCCTGAGGTCAGGGCGTCCGCCCCTTTTATCCCCCCTCCCTTTGCGTCACAGAAGGTTCCCTGCCCCGCTGTACCAGCGCCAGGAAAGGACAAAAAGGGAAGCAGTCTTGCGGTGAGTGTTCAGCTCCGGCCCAGGGCGACAGCGCCACCTGCAGGCCGCAGGGAACCTCACACCACCAGAGTCCTCCAAGAACCACAAAAGGGTCTCAGATTCCCTAACAATCAATGCATCTGGGTTACACTACCACCCAGATGCCTCCCCTAAATTCAAATACCCGCTACACATACGATCGCAGCGAGTGGACATTTATGGTCAAATGCTCCGCCCATAGGCTATAGAAGAATTCTAATGTTGGTTGACTAGTAATAATAATTAATAAATATTATTATTACTAGTCATACAACATTAGAATTCTACTATAGCTTGTAGGCGGAACATTGGACCGGAAATGTACGATTGCGGCGTCGTACAGTTTCGCTGCTCCGTCGAATCTTCTTTGAGCATGTCCAATCACGGCTGATCACGATTAGGGATGAGCTTCGAGTTCGAGTCGAACTCATGTTCGACTCGAACATTGCCTGTTCGCCCGTTCGCCGAACAGCGAACAAATTGGGGTGTTCGCGGCAAATTCGAAAAATCTATGGGAGAAATCTAAAGTGCTAATTATAAAGGCTTATATGCAAGTTATTGTCCTAAAAAGTGTTTGGGGACCTGGGTCCTGCCCCAGGGGACATGTATCAATGCAAAAAGAAGTTTTAAAAACGGCCGTTTTTTCGGGAGCAGTGATTTTAATAATGCTTAAAATGAAAAAATAAAAGTGAAATATTCCTTTAAATTTCGTACCTGGGGGGTGTGTATGATATGCATGTAAAGTGGCGCATGTTTCCCGTGCTTAGAACTGTCCCTGCAAAAAGTGTCATTTTTGAAAGAAAAAAAATGCATTTAAAACTGACTCGCGGCTATTAATGAATTGTCGGCTCCCGGCAATACATACAAAAGTCATTGATAAAAAAAAAAAAAAAAGCATGGGGGTCCCCAGAATTCAATTACCAGGCCCTTCAGGTCTGGAATGGATATTAAGGGGAACCCCGCCGCAAATAAAAAAAAATTGACGTGGGGTTCCCCCAAATATCCATTCCAGGCCCTTCAGATCTGGCATGGATTTTAAGGGGAACTCCACCCCAAATTAAAAAAAAAATGGCGTGGAGTCCCCCTAAAAATCCATACCAGACCCCTTATCCGAGCATGCAACCTGGCCGGCCGCAGGGGAAAAGGGGGGGACGAGAGAGCGGCCCCCCCTCCCTCCTGAACCGTACCAAGCCACATGCCCTCAACATGGGGAGGATGTCCCCATGTTGATGGGGACAAGGGCCTCATCCCCACAACCCTTGCCCGGTGGTTGTGGGGGTCTGCGGGCGGGGGGCTTATCGGAATCTGGAAGACCCCTTTAACAAAGAGGACCCCCAGATCCCGGCCCCCCCCCTATGTGAATTGGTAAGGGGTACATTGTACCCCTACCATTTCACGAAGAAAGCGTAAAAAAATGTTTAAAAAAACACACAAACACCTTGAAAAAGTCCTTTATTTAAAAAAAAAAAAAAAAAAAAACATTCCAGCGGTGAAATCCAGTGTCCCGCGGCGATCCCGATGTCCAGCGCTGTCCTTCATTGGTTGTGCCTGAGCGGACCTGATGGGGAACTCCCTCTCAGTATTTTAAATGTATAGACCCGCCCCTTCTAAAGTTCCCCATCAGGTCCGCTCAGCGGACCAAATGCGGAACATGAGAAGGGGCGGGTCTATACATGTATTACCAAAGTGAGAGCAGTTCCCCATCAGGTCCGCCTCCTCGGTATGTCAGACCCGCCTACGTCATTGGCTTGAGCGGGGAACTTCCTTCACTATAGTTCCCCGCTCAAGCCAATGACGTAGGCAGGTCCGACATACCGAGGGGGCGGACCTGATGGGGAACTGCTCTCACTTTGGTAATACATGTATAGACCCTCCCCTTCTCATGTTCCGCATCTCGTCCGCTGAGCGGACCTGATGGGGAACTTTAGAAGGGGCGGGTCTATACATTTAAAATACTGAGAGGGAGTTCCCCATCAGGTCCGCTCAGGCACAACCAATGAAGGACAGCGCTGGACATCGGGATCGCCGCGGGACACTGGATTTCACCGCTGGAATGTTTATTTATTTATTTTTTTAAATAAAGGACTTTTTCAAGGTGTTTGTGTGCTTTTTTAAACATTTTTTTTACGCTTTCTTCGTGAAATGGTAGGGGTACAATGTACCCGTTACCAATTCACATAGGGGGGGGGCGGGATCTGGGGGTCCCCTTTGTTAAAGGGGTCTTCCAGATTCCGATAAGCCCCCCGCCCGCAGACCCCCACAACCACCGGGCAAGGGTTGTGGGGATGAGGCCCTTGTCCCCATCAACATGGGGACATCCTCCCCATGTTGAGGGCATGTGGCCTGGTACGGTTCAGGAGGGAGGGGGGGCCGCTCTCTCGTCCCCCCCTTTTCCCCTGCGGCCGGCCAGGTTGCGTGCTCGGATAAGGGGTCTGGTATGGATTTTTAGGGGGACTCCACGCCATTTTTTTTTTAAACTTGGGGTGGAGTTCCCCTTAAAATCCATGCCAGATCTGAAGGGCCTGGTAATTGAATTCTGGGGAACCCCCACGCTTTTTTTTTTTTTTTTTCTCAATGACTTTTGTATGTATTGCCGGGAGCCGACAATTCATTAATAGCCGCGAGTGAGTTTTAAATGCATTTTTTTTCTTTCAAAAATGACATTTTTTGCAGGGACAGTTCTAAGCACGGGAAACATGCGCCACTTCACATGCATATCATACACAACCCCCAGGTACGAAATTTAAAGGAATATTTCACTTTTATTTTTTCATTTTAAGCATTATTAAAATCACTGCTCCCGAAAAAACGGCCGTTTTTAAAACTTTTTTTTGCATTGATACATGTCCCCTGGGGCAGGACCCCGGTCCCCAAACACTTTTTAGGACAATAACTTGCATATTAGCCTTTATAATTAACACTTTAGATTTCGAACGTTCGAGTCCATTGTATTTAATAGGGTTCTAAAGTTTACACGAACATTTTGTCTGTTCGCAGGTTCTGGTGCGAACCGAACAGGGGGGTGTTCGGCTCATCCCTGATCACGATGTAAACAGGAAGAGCCGTTGATCGGCTTTTCCCCTCACTCGCGTCTGACAGACGCGAGTAGAAGAGAGCCAATCAGCTGCTCTCCTGACAAGGGGGTCTGTGCTGATTGTTTATCAGCGCAGCCCCCCTCGGATGCCCGCCCAGGACCACCAGCATGCCGCCAGGACCACCAGGGATGGCCACCACACTGGACCACCAGGTATGCTACCCTAGACCACCAGGCAAATGCCAATCAGTGCCCAGGCAGCTGCCAATCAGTGCCCAAGCAGCTGCCAATCAGTGTCCATCCCCAATGCCTGCCAGTGTCAGTGCCATCAGTGATGCCTATCAGTGCCATCTATCAGTGCTGCATATCAGTGCCCATGAGTGCCACGTATCAGTGCCCAGCAGTGCTGCCTATCAGTGCTCATCAGTGCCCATCAGTGCTGCCTATCAGTGACACCCATAAGTACCCATCAGCGCAGCCTTTCAGTGCCCTATCAATGCCCATCAGTGCCCACCAGTGCCACCCATGAGTGCCCATCAGTGCCGCCTATCAGTGCCCATCAGTGCTGCATATCAGTGCCACCCATCAGTGCCGCCTACCAGTGCCCATCAGTGTCGCCTATCAGTGCCCATCATCAGTGCCTGTCAGTGCACATCAGTGTCACCTCATTGGTGCCACCTCATCAGTGCCACCTTATCAGTGCCCGTCAGTGCCGCCTTATCAGTGCCCATCAGTGAAGGAGAAAACTTACTTATTTACAAAATTTTATAACAGAAACAAAAGAAAAACTTTATTTTTTTTCCACATTTTTGGTCTTTTTTAATTTGTTTAGCAAAAAATAAAAACCACAGAGGTGATCAAATATCACCAACAGAAAGCTCTATTTGTGGGAACAAAATGACAGTGTAGCATGATCGCGCAATTGTCATTTAAACAGCGACAGCACTGAAAGATGAAAATTGGCTTGGGCAGGAAGGGGGTGTAAGTGTATTGAAGTGGTTAAACCTGGAAGATTGAGGACATCTAGAGGTAGAAATAAATAATTGCAAGTAAAAGTGATGGTGATTTTGTCCACACAGTCCATTCACACACGTGATTAGCACACTCTGTGAATTCCAACAGCAAGAGTCTGAGAATTCCTTGGTTTGGAATGACAGAGGTATGTGAATAGCTGCCAGTGATTACATGCAGTGGTTGCGGCTGGACACAGACAGGGTTCAACCAGCCACGATCAACTGTCCTTAACCACAGGTAACTGCTGACTGTGCAGACAGTCACAGATAGTGACCACCTTCAGTTTGTCATTGCATTATATGTGACTGCAGTGTTTCATACACACCTGTCATTCTAGACATAGAAGCCACAGATTCTTGCCACTTAAAGTGATTGTAAAGGCAGACAAGATTAAGATAAAAAACCTTCTGTGTGCAGAAGCTCCCCTCAGACCCCCTAATACTTACCTGAGGTCCATCTAGATCCATTGATATTGCAGGAGTGTCTCGGCTGCCCGAGACTCCCCTCTTCATTGGCGGAGACAGTAGCGTGGCGTCATTGGCTCCTGCTGCTGTCAATCAAAATCAGTCAGCCAATGAGGAGAGAAAGGGGGGGGGGGTCTGGGCCATAGCTCTGTGTCTGAATGGACACAGGGAGCTATGGCTCAGCTCGGGTGCCCCCATAGCAAGTTGCTTGCTGTGGGGGAACTCAACAGGAGGGAGGGGCCAGGTGCACCAAAGAGGGACCCGAGAAGAGGAGGATCAGGGCTGCTCTGTGCAAAACAACTGCACAGAGCAGGTAAGTATAACATGTTTGTTATTTTTAACTACAAAACAAAAATACTTTACAATCACTTTACATTTTCAGGGTGTGTTAATCACCTGTGTGAATTGACCTTTAGACTTTGGGAATATCATTAAGAAGAGTACCTGCCTGAGATTTATTAAGATGACTGTTGGATTTTTGAAGATAATTTTTTGCAGTATGTTTGGCCTTTGTCAAACATAAGAATTGCCTTTGCAGGACATATAAATTTCAGTGACATATTAAGATGTGTTACCGTATATACTCGAGTATAAGTCGACCCGAATATAAGCCGAGGCACCTAATTTTACCACAAAAAAAATGAGAAAACGTGTTGACTCGAGTATAAGTCTAGGGTGTCCATCTTCATGCCTCACTGTGCCTCACTGTGTCCATGTGCATGCCTCACTGTGTCCATGCCTCACTGTGTCCATGCCTCACTGTGCCCATGCCTCACTGTGCCCATGACTAGACTGACGTTTAACATGGGAGTCTATGGAAGGGTTTCCTGGGTTTGAAAAATCGGTTCTACCCGGCCGTAGGTCTCCCAGACAACAAACTTTGCACACTTGTAGAGGAGCAATGGGGCTACATGTGTGCCAAGTTCCAGGTCCAGGGGACCTACGACCGGCCAGTACTGGGTCCCCAAAGTCACAGAAGAAATGACTGTTTAACATGGGAGTCTAAGGAAGGGGTGCCCGGCTTTGAAAAATCGGTGCTCCCCGGCTGTAGGTCCCCCGGACAACAAACTTTGCACAATTGTAGAGGAAGAGTGGGGCTACATGTGTGCCAAGTACTGGGTCCCTAAAGTCCGGAAGATCAGGCGCAAAAAGGTGACTCGATTATAAGCCGAGGAGGGCATTTTCAGCACAAAAAAATGTGCTGAAAAACTTGGCTTATACTCGAGTATATACGGTAATTAAGATTAAGATGTGTTGGAACTTCAAAGAGTACCTTTGTAGTGTTATGCAAACAACAGGGCGCATCTCTCAGTGAATAGGGGACAATATTTTACAGTGGACAGGTGCCTAATAAAGCATTGGGAATAAGCAAATGATTATATTATTGTTCATGGCAGTTGAAAGGGATGTCTATGCAGATGACAGAAATTACAGTTTTGATAGAATTATTATTGGCAGTCCAATTGCATTATGGAGATAATGTACATTTATACACACAATTGGATTGTGTTCCATATCATAATTGGAGTCTATATCAGAGTACTTTGTGTACGATTGTACTGATTCCGATGATATCATCGGGGATTGGCCTGAATAATTAACATATTTTTTAATAAGCCATATTTTATTGTAAATACATTTCTATATGGCTTCACATGGCTTCACATGTTCTACTTTTATATTTTTTTAATACTTTTTGAGCATTGATAATATTTTAACATTGTGGTTATTAGGTTTTTAATAGTCCCCATATAGAGTCAGAGGTTTTTTGATTATCAGTGAATTCATTCATATAAAACTCCAGTGTATACCATTTGTAAAAGTAATGTTTTAAAATATATATATATATATATATATATATATATATATATATATATATATGTAGCACTACCCCCGGAGAAGCTGCTGGTTTAGTTTGGGTCAGTACTCTGTTTGCAACCCCCTCAACTGGCTCAGACCCTCCCTTGGCACAACTGGTGTAATTAGCAATTGTGAGACCCACTGAATGCTGGGAATACAATTTTGCATATTGCGAGGGGGTTAACTCAGCAGCGGGTGTGTGTGACCCCCTGGTTGGGTTCACCACACAAAAACAGGCACAGCAGACAGTGGTAGGAGAAAACAAAAGGGTGTGGTTTTATTTGAACTACATACAGACGAAAAAATACAGCAAAAACAAAAGAAACAGGAAAATAAATCCTGGTCAACTTGACCGCTCACTACACACGTTGGTGTCCCTAACTAACAACTGGGTACAGCCTTGTGCTGTCCCAGTCCCTAGCTCCCTGCTTTTAGAAGTTCTAAGTAATAACCACACAGGTTTTGGCTCACCGCACAGAGATCACACTCCCCAGACTATCCACACAGATCTGGTTCCAGGTTGAAGCATCTCCCTTAGCATGCTGGGAGTTCTTGTAGAGGCCCTAATGAGCCCACTTGATTCAGCTGGGCTCATTAACTCTTCCCCTGCAAGACTCCCAGCATTCCCCCTAGTGGTATAAACTGGCATAAAGCCTGAATCTGGGACATATATATCTCCCATCCTGGATGCAACCTGGTGATTTTACCTGCCTGCTGTTACATACCCCCCCCCCTCTTGTTTTAACCTTGGGGTTGGAACACAAGCAATCAGGCATGCATGTACTCGAGACAAAGCATCCACATTCCCCATTTGAACGCCAGGGCGATGCTTTACTGTAAAGTTGAATTCCTGTAGGGCCAGGAACCACCTATTCACTCTTCTATTTGTCTCTTTGTTTTGAGCCATCCACTTTAAAGGAGCATGATCAGTAATCATGTCAAAGTGCCTACCTAACAGATAGTACCGAAGGGAATCTAGAGCCCACTTCACCGCTAAACACTCCTTCTCAATTGTGGCGTAATTTACCTCATGGGACTTCAATTTCCTGCTGAGGTAAATGACTGGGTGCTCTTCCCCGTTCCAGACCTGGGACAATACTGCTCCTAACCCAACGTCTGACGCATCACTTTGTACGACAAAGTCCCTAGAGAAGTCTGGTGAGTGCAACACTGGCTGGCTACATAAGGCTTTTTTTAAGAATTGGAATGCTGCCTCAGCCTCTGGGGTCCATTTAACCATGACAGACTCTTTCCCTTTTGTCAGGTTGGTTAGGGGCACAGCCTGAGAAGCAAAGTGGGGAATGAATCGCCGATAATAACCAGCGATTCCCAAAAAGGCTCGTACCTGCTTCTTGCTGCTGGGACGTGGCCAATTCTGTATGGCCTCGACTTTATTGACCTGGGGTTTTATTACTCCCCTCCCAATGGTGTACCCAAGATATTTGGCCTCCTCCTGTCCAATGGTGCACTTCTTGGGGTTGGCCGTAAACCCAGCTTCCCGGATAGAGTCTAGGACTGCTTGCACTTTTGGCAGATGTGAGGCCCAATCTGTGCTATGGACAATTACATCATCCAGGTAAGCCGCAGCATACTTCTGATGGGGCCTCAGTATCTGGTCCATTTTCCGCTGGAATGTTGCCGGTGCATTCTGTAATCCAAACGGCATTCTTTTATATTGGAACGCCCCATCTGGGGTTACAAACGCGGTTTTCTCCTTGGCCGATTTGGCCAGGGGAATTTGCCAATACCCTTTTGTGAGATCAAGGGTTGTCATGTATCGGGCTGTTCCAGCCGGTCGATCAACTCATCTATACGTGGCATGGGGTAGGTGTCAAATTTTGTAACTTTGTTCAGTTGTCGAAAATCATTACAAAATCGCCAGCTCCCATCCGGTTTAGGCACTAACACTATGGGACTGGACCAATCACTTTGGGATTCCTCTATCACCCCCAACTTAAGAATTTTCCGCACTTCCTCACTTATTGCCTCCCGTCGGGCCTCTGGGATCCGATAGGGTTTTAGCTTCACCCTTTCACCGGGCGGGGTAATAATATCATGCTCTACCCCAGACGTTTGTCCCGGCAGCTCAGAGAAAACCTCCTTGTTGCGAAGCACAAACTCCTTAACCTCCTGTTGTTGGGGTTTTGACAAGGTGACTGCTATTCCAACCTTAGGAATCACGCAATCAGACTGAGCTGGTGACAAAGTTTCTGCGACTAGGGATTCCCTATTCCTCCAGGCTTTCAACAGATCAATGTGATAGATCTGTTCGGGCTTTCGCCTTCCTGGTTGTCTGACCTTGTAATTCACTTCGCTCACTTTTTCCATTATCTCGTAGGGGCCTTGCCATTTGGTGAGGAATTTGCTTTCAACCGTAGGGACAAGTACCAATACCCTATCCCCCGGGGAAAAGGTACGGGTCTTGGCCCCACAGTTTTACACTCTCTGCTGTGCCAACTGCGTTTGGGCTAAATGTTCCTTTACGATTGGCATTACCTGTGCAATTCTATCTTGCATCAGGGCGACATGCTCAATCACACTCCTGTGGGGAGAACTCTCACTCTCCCAAGTTTCCTTGGCGATATCCAAAAGCCCTCTTGGGTGTCTCCCATAGAGTAACTCAAAGGGTGAGAAACCCGTAGAGTATTGGGGTACCTCCCTAATGGCAAACATTAAATAGGGAATTAGACAGTCCCAATCCTTTCCATCTCTATCCACCACCTTCTTTAACATTTGTTTTAGGGTTTTGTTGAATCTTTCAACCAATCCATCTGTTTGGGGGTGATACACAGATGTACGCAATTGTGCCACTTTGAACAACTTGTACAGCTCTTTCATAACCCGGGACATAAAGGGTGTACCTTGGTCCGTAAGCAGTTCCTTACAAATACCCACACGGCTAAAAACAAGAGATAGCTCTTTGGCTATGGTTTTGGCCAAGGTATTTCGGAGCGGAATCGCTTCCGGATACCGGGTGGCATAGTCCAATATAACCAAAATGTACTGATGCCCCCTAGCGGACTTCATTATCGGACCTACCAAATCCATTGCGATCCTCTCAAAGGGGACCTCAATGATGGGGAGAGGGACCAGCGGGTTACGGAAATGTGGCATGGGTGCCGACCTCTGACACACAGGGCAGGAGGAACAATAATTTTCTGTTTCCTTCATGACCCCAGGCCAATAGAATCTTTGCAATACTCTCTCTCGGGTTTTCTCTGTCCCCAGATGACCTCCAAGAATGTGCCCATGGGACAACTCTAACACCAACTTCCTGTAAGGTTTGGGGACCACAAGCTGCTCAATGGTTTCTTCTGCCCTTTTAGCCACCCGATACAGTAGGTCCTTTTCCACGATGAAGTACGGGTAAGTGCAGGTCTCATCTGGGTTCACTAACTCGCCATCTATTTTCACTACGTTTTCCCGTGCCTTTATTAGGGCGGGGTCTTTTAACTGTTCTGTGGCAAAATTTTCCTTGTGAACCTCGAGATCAGAAAACTCCACAGACGGCACGTTTTCGTCTGAGGATGTTGGCTCCTCCCCAGTTTCTCGAGTCTCCCCTGCCAATACCGACAAGGGGAATTCTGGAGAGTCCTCACCACTCTCAGAGAAATTCTGGCTATCACATTCCTAAATATATGGGGGCACCAGTGGGGGGCTCAGGACGATCCCAGAGTTCCGAAAACTTTGGAAAATCCCTTCCCACAATGGCATCATGTGGTAACTAAGACACTAACCCCACCTGATGAGAGAGGTTACCTTTGGAGGTCTCAAAACACATTCTAGTCACAGGATACTCTCGGGTGTCCCCATGCACACAAATAACAGCTACCTTGTTATTCCCAGAGACCTCTGTAGTGACTAATTCAGCTTTTATCAGTGTCACCAGGCTACCTGAATCCAGCAACACAACAACATTTTTACCATTAATACACATTTTGCATAAATGTTTCTCAGTTCCCCGAATGGCAGTGCATGCGACTGTCGCGAACAGCGACTGACGTCTGTCCCTTAGAAAGTCACATAGCATGGGTTCATCCACAACCGGGCAATTTGCTGCAATATGTCCCTCTTGCTGGCAGCGGTAGCAAACAATCCTTTTTGCTGCCTCTTGAGCCACTGACTTCCCAGGCTGTTCTCGCCAGACATTAGGTATAACTCTCACCCTCTCATTCTCTCCACCCTCACCCCTTGGAATCATCTTACCCGCCACTGGGAATGGTCTGGTCTTAGGGTGGAAAGTCCGTGAGTCTCTGGAAGAGGCAGTCAGGTTTTCCGTAGCCAAGTACTTCTCCACGCGATCCACAAGATTATCGGCCGTTTCTGGGTCTCCATGGCTTACCCACTTTTGGATGGCAGTAGGAAGAGCTCTCAAAAAACGATTCATCACAACACGTTCTACAATCTTTGGTGCGGACAAAGTCTCTGGCTGTAGCCACTTCCTGCTCAGGTGAATGAGATCATACATTTGAGACCTGGGGGGTTTTCCAAGCCGGAAAGTCCAGTTATGCGCACGCTGAGCCCGGACGGCCAGGATGACACCCAGCCGTGCCAATATTTCATTTTTTAGCATCACATAGTCTTTTGCTTGGTCAGGCTCTAGGTCATAGTAAGCTTTCTGCGATTCACCAGTTAACAGAGGGGCCACCAGTCCGGCCCACTGCTCCTTAGGCCACTTTTCCCTTTCAGCAGTCCTTTCAAATGTGGTCAAAAACACCCCTGGATCATCCTCTCCAGTCATTTTTGTCAGTAAACGACTCACCCCAAAGGACGCGGAACTACTTGCCTCACTGGTCTGCGGACGTGGCTGCATTAATGTCTCCATTTGTTCATGTAGTCTCTGTTCTTGCTTCTGCAACAGGTCTATGAAGCGGGCCTCAGATTGCTGCTGGGCTTGTTGCTGGGCTGCGAGGCTCTGTTGCAAAGTTGCATTTGTCTGCTGCTGGGCTGCGAGGCTCTGTTGTTGAGCCACAAGTTTATTTTGCAAACCTGCATTTGCTGCTGATTAGCATTTGCTAGAGCCAGCTGTTTCAGTATCTCCTCCATGCTGGCCTTTTAAAAAAAAAACTGCTACTGGTTCTCCACCAACTGTGAGGGGGTTAACTCAGCAGCGGGTGTGTGTGACCCCCTGGATGGGTTCACCACACAAAAACAGGCACAGCAGACAGTGGTAGGAGAAAACAAAAGGGTGTGGTTTTATTTGAACTAAATACAGACAAAAAAATACAGCAAAAACAAAAGAAACAGGAAAATAAATCCTGGTCAACTTGACCGCTCACTACACACGTTGGTGTCCCTAACTAACAACTGGGTACAGCCTTGTGCTGTCCCAGTCCCTAGCTCCCTGCTTTTAGAAGTTCTAAGTAATAACTAGGGATGAGCTTCGTGTTCGAGTCGAACATACGTTCGACTCGAACATCGGCTGTTCGATCGTTCGACGAAGATCGAACGATTTGGGCCGTTCGCGCCAAATTCGAGTGACGCGAACGGCCCACAATGCACTACGCCATCGCAGTGTCATCCAGGCGCTGTGATTGGCCAAGCATGCACTGTGACCCCGCATGCTTGGCCAATCACAGCGCCGGCAGCGAGGAGAGCAATGATTGGCCACAGGCAGGATGCCTGTGGCCAATTATTGCTGAGGGTGTTTAGTACACGCCCCACACTATAAAAGGCCGCCAGCACGGCGGCCTAGTGTAGTGTGTTCCGGAGCAGGGATAGAGCAGCATAGGCAGGGACAGTGACTTTTATTTATTTCTTGCTTAACCTGGATTCCTTTAGTTTAGGGAAAGAGAAGGATAGGTAGGGAGAGTGTCAGTGTGTTTTGTGCTTGTGCTATATTGTGCTTAAAAAAAACATTTTTTCTAGGGACAGAAAACTGTAGGTAGGGAGAGTGTCAGTTTCTTTCACTGTCAAAGTCCTTGTTTCCAGGGACCTGGAAGGACAGTGAGTGAATTCTCCTTGTGCTAAATTGTGCTTAAAAAAAACATTTTTTCTAGGGACAGAAAACTGTAGGTAGGGAGAGTGTCAGTTTCTTTCACTGTGAAAGTCCTTGTTTCCAGGGACCTGGAAGGACAGTGAGTGAATTCTCCTTGTGCTAAATTGTGCTTAAAAAAAACATTTTTTCTAGGGACAGAAAACTGTAGGTAGGGAGAGTGTCAGTTTCTTTCACTGTCAAAGTCCTTGTTTCCAGGGACCTGGAAGGACAGTGAGTGAATTCTCCTTGTGCTAAATTGTGCTTAAAAAAAACATTTTTTCTAGGGACAGAAAACTGTAGGTAGGGAGAGTGTCAGTTTCTTTCACTGTCAAAGTCCTTGTTTCCAGGGACCTGGAAGGACAGTGAGTGATTTCTCCTTGTGCTAAATTGTGCTTAAAAAAAACATTTTTTCTAGGGACAGAAAACTGTAGGTAGGGAGAGTGTCAGTTTCTTTCACTGTCAAAGTCCTTGTTTCCAGGGACCTGGAAGGACAGTGAGTGAATTCTCCTTGTGCTAAATTGTGCTTAAAAAAACATTTTTTCTAGGGACAGAAAACTGTAGGTAGGGAGAGTGTCAGTTTCTTTCACTGTCAAAGTCCTTGTTTCCAGGGACCTGGAAGGACAGTGAGTGAATTCTCCTTGTGCTAAATTGTGCTTAAAAAAAACATTTTTTCTAGGGACAGAAAACTGTAGGTAGGGAGAGTGTCAGTTTCTTTCACTGTCAAAGTCCTTGTTTCCAGGGACCTGGAAGGACAGTGAGTGAATTCTCCTTGTGCTAAATTGTGCTTAAAAAAAACATTTTTTCTAGGGACAGAAAACTGTAGGTAGGGAGAGTGTCAGTTTCTTTCACTGTCAAAGTCCTTGTTTCCAGGGACCTGGAAGGACAGTGAGTGAATTCTCCTTGTGCTAAATTGTGCTTAAAAAAAACATTTTTTCTAGGGACAGAAAACTGTAGGTAGGGAGAGTGTCAGTTTCTTTCACTGTCAAAGTCCTTGTTTCCAGGGACCTGGAAGGACAGTGAGTGAATTCTCCTTGTGCTAAATTGTGCTTAAAAAAAACATTTTTTCTAGGGACAGAAAACTGTAGGTAGGGAGAGTGTCAGTTTCTTTCACTGTCAAAGTCCTTGTTTCCAGGGACCTGGAAGGACAGTGAGTGAATTCTCCTTGTGCTAAATTGTGCTTAAAAAAAACATTTTTTCTAGGGACAGAAAACTGTAGGTAGGGAGAGTGTCAGTTTCTTTCACTGTCAAAGTCCTTGTTTCCAGGGACCTGGAAGGACAGTGAGTGAATTCTCCTTGTGCTAAATTGTGCTTAAAAAAAACATTTTTTCTAGGGACAGAAAACTGTAGGTAGGGAGAGTGTCAGTTTCTTTCACTGTGAAAGTCCTTGTTTCCAGGGACCTGGAAGGACAGTGAGTGAATTCTCCTTGTGCTAAATTGTGCTTAAAAAAAACATTTTTTCTAGGGACAGAAAACTGTAGGTAGGGAGAGTGTCAGTTTCTTTCACTGTCAAAGTCCTTGTTTCCAGGGACCTGGAAGGACAGTGAGTGAATTCTCCTTGTGCTAAATTGTGCTTAAAAAAAACATTTTTTCTAGGGACAGAAAACTGTAGGTAGGGAGAGTGTCAGTTTCTTTCACTGTCAAAGTCCTTGTTTCCAGGGACCTGGAAGGACAGTGAGTGGATTCTCCTTGTGCTAAATTGTGCTTAAAAAAAACATTTTTTCTAGAGACAGAAAACTGTAGGTAGGGAGAGTGTCAGTTTCTTTCACTGTCAAAGTCCTTGTTTCCAGGGACCTGGAAGGACAGTGAGTGAATTCTCCTTGTGCTAAATTGTGCTTAAAAAAAACATTTTTTCTAGGGACAGAAAACTGTAGGTAGGGAGAGTGTCAGTTTCTTTCACTGTCAAAGTCCTTGTTTCCAGGGACCTGGAAGGACAGTGAGTGAATTCTCCTTGTGCTAAATTGTGCTTAAAAAAAACATTTTTTCTAGGGACAGAAAACTGTAGGTAGGGAGAGTGTCAGTTTCTTTCACTGTCAAAGTCCTTGTTTCCAGGGACCTGGAAGGACAGTGAGTGAATTCTCCTTGTGCTAAATTGTGCTTAAAAAAAACATTTTTTCTAGGGACAGAAAACTGTAGGTAGGGAGAGTGTCAGTTTCTTTCACTGTCAAAGTCCTTGTTTCCAGGGACCTGGAAGGACAGTGAGTGAATTCTCCTTGTGCTAAATTGTGCTTAAAAAAAACATTTTTTCTAGGGACAGAAAACTGTAGGTAGGGAGAGTGTCAGTTTCTTTCACTGTCAAAGTCCTTGTTTCCAGGGACCTGGAAGGACAGTGAGTGAATTCTCCTTGTGCTAAATTGTGCTTAAAAAAAACATTTTTTCTAGGGACAGAAAACTGTAGGTAGGGAGAGTGTCAGTTTCTTTCACTGTCAAAGTCCTTGTTTCCAGGGACCTGGAAGGACAGTGAGTGAATTCTCCTTGTGCTAAATTGTGCTTAAAAAAAACATTTTTTCTAGGGACAGAAAACTGTAGGTAGGGAGAGTGTCAGTTTCTTTCACTGTCAAAGTCCTTGTTTCCAGGGACCTGGAAGGACAGTGAGTGAATTCTCCTTGTGCTAAATTGTGCTTAAAAAAAACATTTTTTCTAGGGACAGAAAACTGTAGGTAGGGAGAGTGTCAGTTTCTTTCACTGTCAAAGTCCTTGTTTCCAGGGACCTGGAAGGACAGTGAGTGAATTCTCCTTGTGCTAAATTGTGCTTAAAAAAAACATTTTTTCTAGGGACAGAAAACTGTAGGTAGGGAGAGTGTCAGTTTCTTTCACTGTCAAAGTCCTTGTTTCCAGGGACCTGGAAGGACAGTGAGTGAATTCTCCTTGTGCTAAATTGTGCTTAAAAAAAACATTTTTTCTAGGGACAGAAAACTGTAGGTAGGGAGAGTGTCAGTTTCTTTCACTGTCAAAGTCCTTGTTTCCAGGGACCTGGAAGGACAGTGAGTGAATTCTCCTTGTGCTAAATTGTGCTTAAAAAAAACATTTTTTCTAGGGACAGAAAACTGTAGGTAGGGAGAGTGTCAGTTTCTTTCACTGTCAAAGTCCTTGTTTCAAGGGACAGAGAAGGACACCTGAAGGTAGCCCTTATTGCTTTTTTCCCATCTCCCTGCAGGCCATCTATTAGAATGTCTGGAAGGCAAACAAGGAGAGGCAGACAGTCAGGAGGCAATAAAAGAGGGCAAGCAGGCTCTGTGTCTGGGGGCAACAGTGCTGGTCGTTGACGCGGTGCATTGTCATCAGCACATGGCCATGGGACACGCTTGTCCTTCTTTTCGGCAGCTGGACATGTTGAGCCACATCATGCCGAAGACTTGGTAGAGTGGATGACCAAGCCCTCCTCCTCCTCCTCATCCTCTCTCACCCAGGCTCAGGGTACTGGAAAAGCAGCTGCCAAAGCGTCCTCTTCCCTGGTATCAATGTCAGACTCATCATCAGTCACTCCTTCCCTAGACCCACCATGTCCTCCTCCTGAGGAGTCCCCCGAACTGTTTCAGCACAGTGTTGGGTACATGCTCCAGGAGGATGCCCAGTGTTTCGAAGGGTCTGATGATGAAACCCAGCTAGAGGAAGGCAGTAGCGTGAGAGCAGACAGAGGGGATGCTCAAGAAGGACACCAATCTGGCAGTCATGTTCCAGCAGCTGCAGCATACTGCCAGATTGGCTCCAGTGATGAGGAGGGAGGTGATGATGAGGTCACTGACTCCACGTGGGTGCCTAATAGGAGAGAGGAGGAGGAGGAGGATGAGGAGGAGGCACATCTCCAACGAGGCAGGATGCCCTTTGGTGGCCAGCGTAAGGGCAGTACACCGACGGAATCACACCGCAGAGCTCCGCCTGTGCAGGGCGCTGCCTCTGCCCGTCATTCAAAAAGTTCTTTGGTGTGGGCCTTTTTTGAGGCTAGTGCATCAGATCGCACAGCTGCTGTTTGCAACATATGTCTCAAGCGTATATCGCGTGGCCAAAACATCAGCCGCTTGGGTACCACATGCCTGACCAGACATATGTTGACCTGCCATGCAGCTCGTTGGCAAGCCTACCTCAAAGACCCACACCAAAGAACAAAGCGGACCTCTCCTTGCACCGCATCAGCTGGGATCTCCAACCCCACTATAACTTCAGTCCTCTCTGAAACATGCACTGAGAGGAATGAAGGTGTAGAATTAGGTGTGTCACAGCCAAGTACTTGCGGCCACTCTGCTAGCAGTACACCGACGTCCGATTCTAGCAGGCAAATTTCCCTGCCCCAGCTGCTGGACCGTCGAAAGAAGTTCACTCCCAGCCATCCACATGCCCAGCGGTTGAATGCTAGCTTGGCTAAATTGCTAGCGCTTCAACTGCTGCCTTTTCAATTGGTAGACTCGGCCCCCTTCCGTGAGTTTGTGCAATGTGCGGTTCCTCAGTGGCAGGTTCCCAAACGCCACTTTTTCTCACGGAAGGCTATTCCGGCTCTCTACCGGCATGTGGAAGGCAATGTCTTGGCCTCGCTGGACAGGGCGGTCAGCGGTAAGGTGCATATTACCGCTGACTCATGGTCCAGCAGGCATGGACAGGGACGTTACCTTTCTTTCACGGCCCATTGGGTCACTCTTTTGGCAGCTGGGAAGGATGCAGGACAAGGTGCAGTAGTGTTGGAGGTTGTCCCACCGCCACGCCTCCAAAATGCTACTACTGGTTGTGACACACCTCTCTCCTCCACCCCCTCCTCTTCTTCTTCCTCCATGGCCTCTTCCTGTGGTTTGTCCTATGAACCAGCGGTGCTCCGTAGCCGTTCACGGGGCTACGCAAGTACGCAGGCAAAAAGATGCCATGCCGTGCTTGCGCTGGTGTGTTTGGGGGACAGAAGCCACACTGGGGCAGAGGTCCTGTCTGCTCTGCAGGGCCAGGCCGAGAGGTGGTTGACGCCACGCCAGCTTAAGCCAGGAATGGTGGTTTGCGACAATGGCACCAACCTCCTCTCCGCCCTCCGACAGGGACAACTGACCCATGTGCCCTGTGTGGCTCACGTCCTTGACCTGGTGGTGCAGCGGTTCTTGGGCAGGTACCCGGGCTTACAGGATGTCCTGAGGCAGGCCAGGAAAGTCTGTGTGCATTTCCGCAGATCTTATAATGCCAGTGCTCGCCTGGCTGAGCTGCAAAAGGAGTTGAACCTGCCCAAGAACCGCCTTATATGTGACATGCCCACCAGGTGGAACTCAACGTTGGCCATGCTGCAGCGGCTGCACACGCAGCAGAGGGCCATCAATGAGTACCTGTGCGACTACGGCACCAGGACAGGGTCAGGGGAGCTTGGTTTTTTTTCTCCACGCCAGTGGGGCATGATCAGGGATGCATGCACTGTCCTGGCACCATTTGAGGAGGCCACGAGGATGGTGAGCAGTGACAGTGCATGCATCAGTGACACTGTACCTCTTGTCCACCTGTTGGAGCACACGCTGCGTGGAATAATGGACAGGGCACTTGAGGCAGAACAGAGGCAGGAAGAGGAGGACTTCCTTGCCTCTCAAGGCCCCCTTTACCCAGACAGTGTTCCTTCTGTCCCACCCATCGCACAGGAAGAGGAGGAGGAGGAGGAGGAGGAGGAGGATTGTGTCAGCATGGAGGTGGAGGCTGGCACTCAGCATCATCAGCAGCAGTCTTTTAGGGATGATTTACAGTCCCAAGAAACCAGTGGACTTGTACGTGGCTGGGAGGAGGTGGCTGCGGATCATGTCGTCCTTAGTGACCCAGAGGACTCCGGAGCGAATGCCTCAGCAAACCTACGCTGCATGGCCTCCCTGATCCTGCAAAGTCTGCGGAAGGATCCTCGTATTCTTCGGATCAAGGAGAGGGACCATTACTGGCTGGCCACTCTCCTTGATCCACGGTACAAGGGTAAGGTTGCGGACCTTATGTTACCGTCGCAGAGGGAGCAGAGGATGAGACAACTCCGGGAGGCCTTGCAGAAAGGTCTGTGCAACGCGTTCCCAGAGACTGGGAGGTTACAAACTCCTGGTCCTGGACAACGAGTTGCTGAGGCTTCGGCCAGTCAAAGAAGGAGCGGTGGGGAAGGTGGCCGTCTGACCGATGCGTTCAGACAATTCTTTAGTCCGCAGCCCCAAAGTATGATCGGTTCCAGCAACCATCGCCAGCGTCTGATAAACATGGTGCAGGAATATCTAGGGGCAAGGTCAGACTTGGACACCTTCCCCACCGAAAATCCTCTGGCTTACTGGGTCTTGAGGATGGATCACTGGCCAGAGCTTGCACAGTATGCAATTGAGCTACTGGCCTGTCCTGCATCCAGCGTTCTTTCGGAACGCACATTCAGTGCTGCTGGAGGATTTGTCACGGATCACAGGGTGCGCCTGTCCACCGACTCGGTTGATCGACTGACTTTCATCAAGATGAACCAGTCTTGGATCACCACCAGCTACCACACACCTGATGCTGATATAACAGACTAATTGATTTTAACATGTCACATCCCTTCAAGACTGATGCTGATGCTGAGTGCCTGTGCTGTTATGTTGACTGGCTATCCTCCTCCTCCGAGTCCTCAATGATACGATTGATGATGATAGCTTGGAAGATCATTTTTGTTTATGGGTGCCGCCACCAGTGGCTAAGGCCCAATTTTTCAGCCCCTGTTTTACAGGGGCGTGTAATTACAATTTTTTTAGCAATAATTTGCCATAGGGCTCATTGCTGTGCTCCAAGTACAGTATCTGTGAGGGGTTGGAGTGTTGTGGCACCAGTGCCTAAGGCCCAATTTTTCAGCCCCTGTTTAACAGGGGCGTGTCATTACAATTTTTGAAGCAATACTTTGCAACAGGGCTCATTGCTGTGCTCCAAGTACAGTATCTGTGAGGGGTTGTAGTGTTGTGCCACCAGTGCCTAAGGCCCAATTTTTCAGCCCCTGTTCAACAGGGGCATGCAATTACAATTCTTGATCTAATAATTCACAGCAGGGTCCATTGCTGCACCCACCAAGAGTAACTCTGAGGGCTTACAGTCTTGTGGCAACGCCACCACCACCACCACCACGAAAGGCCCAATTTTTCAGCCCCTGTTCAAAAGGGGCATGTAATTACAATTCTTGATCTAATAATTCACAGCAGGGCCCATTGCTGCACCCACCAAGAGTAACTGTCAGGGCTTACAGTGTTGTGGCACCAGCACCACCATCAAAGCCCCAATTTTTACTACCACTGTTCAACAATTATATGTAATTAAAATTCCTGATATAATAGTTGACAGCAGGGCGTTCCAGCACCAACCAAGAGTAACTGAGTGCTTACAGTGTTGTGCCAACACCAACAACTAAGGGGCCTATTTCTGCAGAGTATATACGGCAGGTCCCTACTTTCAAACATCCAACTTACAAACGACTCCTACTTGCAAACGAAAGAAGACAACAGGAAGTGAGAGGAAATCTACCCCTAGAAAGGAAAATTCTCTCCTGTAAGAATAAATATGGGAGAAAGGGGTCTCATCTGTACTGATGCTTTATCAGCAATCCTTGTTTCAAGAAAAACACCACATTTCAAAAACAGTTGTCATTGGGACGGAAAGTGAGGTGAAATGTTCTGAACAGGGGCACAGACAGCAAAACAAATGTTACAGGGGTGATAACCCTTACCTATGTTTCCCAAAAAGTTTAAAAATAGATTTTTGGGCTGGAGCTACACTTCAACAATGTACCTGTTCAAAATTACAAACACATTCTACATAAGAACAAACCTACAGTCCCTGTCTTGTATGCACCGCCTGTATACGGCTGTTCAGAGTATATAGGGCCTTTTTTATTTTATGTGCGGGGTTCCCCTTAATATCCATACAAGACCCAAAGGGGCTGGTAATGGGCTGGGGTAGGGGGGGGTGTTGATGGGGTAGCTATGCCATTTTTCCTAAAGATTTTCATCCATATTACCGGGACCAGACATTGCATTAAAGCCGCAAGCAGTTTTAAATGACTTTTTTCCCTTTAGAAATGTTATTTTGTGCAGGGACAGTTCTAAACACGGGAAACACGTGGCACTTCACAGGCATACTTTAGACACCCCCCAGGTACGATATTTAAAGGAATATTTGACTTTTTTTTTTCACTTTATGCATCATTAAAATGACTGCTCCCGAAAAACGACCGTTTTTGAAACTTCTTTTTGCATTGATACTTGTCCCCTGGTGCAGAACCCGGGTTCCCAAACCCTTTTTAGGACAATAACATGCATAATAGTTGTTATAATTAGCACTTTAGAATTCGAACGTTCGCATCCATTGTATTTAATAGGGTTCTAATGTTCGTTCGAACTTTCGGTCCGTTCGCGGGTTCTGGTGCGAACCGAACCCGGGGGTGTTCGGCTCATCACTAGTAATAACCACACAGGCTTTGGCTCACCGCACAGAGATCACACTCCCCAGACTATCCACACAGATCTGGTTCCAGGTTGGAGCATCTCCCTTAGCATGCTGGGAGATCTTGTAGAGGCCCTAGTGAGACCACTTGATTCAGCTGGGCTCATTAACTCTTCCCCTGCAAGACTCCCAGCACTCCCCCTAGTGGTATAAACTGGCATAAAGCCTGAATCTAGGACATATATATCTCCCATCCTGGATGCAACCTGGTGATTTTACCTGCCTGCTGTTACAATATATATAGATATATCACAATAACATGCAATAATATTGTTACCTTTCTCTGGTAGTAGTCCCTCAGGAAACAAAGATACTTCCAACAAAATGTTTTACTTAACCAAGGAGGTGTACTTTACTTGGTATGAGAAAAAGGGAACAGTAACACACACATATGCATACAGTTGACTCAGCAGGGCCCTGCAAGAGTCAATAAAGATAAAAACAAAAAAGGGTTTCTGAAACAATGTTAAATCTACTTATGATCTAATGAAACAAGTATAGTGCTTGCGAGCTCCACCTAGTGGGCAATACCACCCGATGTCCCGTAGTGTTAGTTCCAGTCAGGCCTGACAATATCACTACTCAAGTTCCTCAATGGTGGAAGTCTTCGCTAGCAACGTTTGTGCACATTATACTTGTAATCCAAAGGGAATGAAGAGGCAACTAAACCTTCACAATGTTTATGGAAGTGAACTTTCAGTCAGTATAACTCTATCTCAGTCTGCGTAGTAAGTCCTGATATACGTGTGGCGTACTATTCTGCTGCTGTTGGGCCTTCAAGAGTCAATGGGCCTAGAACAGTTGTAGAATATAGGCACGTGCCCTCTCACCAGAACAGGCTTAGTCCACCTGTTTTGTTCCGCTGAAAGTGATTCAATCCGTGGCCTCTCCACAACGTGCAGACTCCGGTCCCTCTCTCGGCAGCTGGAGATGTCAGCAGATGGACGACTCCGGAATCTAGGAAACGCGAGCGGGTCACACAGAAGAGGTCGCCCAATTGTCTCAGTGATCCCCTGCAAGGATGTAGGCCCAGGCCCAGGCCCAGGCTTCAGGCCTAGTCCCCCGGGCAGCAGGCCTTACGCAGACGTCTTGCAGGAAGGAGGCGAAGATCCCAAGAGACCGAACAAAGCTCCTCCCCTCCTTTAAGTAACCTCCCCCACAAAGCTCCGCGGGGATGCAATGCACTCTGGGAGGACAACTGCATTGTGGGTACCATAGTCTATTACCTACTTATGTCAATGGAGTCCCGTTCTTCTGGTACCCTAAGTTCCACAATGTTAATGACAGTCTTATATCACACTGCAAACCACCACCCCGCTACACACTCCCCATACTTTGACTCTTTGGTCCCCAAAAACATCTAGAATCTTAGCTCTATAACACATCTTTGACTCAAGGTGGTTGCATAGGACTGACAGAGGAGCCTCCGACCAATTGTCATATAATGGGGAGCTGTCCTGTCCACAGGCTACCTCAACTGGAGTAGCCTGATCAGTTGTGCCAGGGGGTGAGCTGGGGTTGCCTTCCACCAAACATGCAGTGGAAGGACCAGGTACATCAGATGCTCTCCTAGCAGTGGAAAAAACTTCTTCAGAGCATTCACCCATTTGGTCATAAGTCAGTCTCTTAGGAGGGTGAATGACTCTTCTCTGCCTTTGTCCCAGAGGTGTCGGCACATCTGAGTCATTAGATATCCCTGTTTCTCTGAATTCCTCTCTTACCCTCCCTTCTGGTTCAGTCTAAGAAAGCAAGGGAGTCTCTTCAGGATCTCCCAATGGTGAAGAATACAGATCATCCTCTACATCCTCGGTGGACATACTGCGCGGCACAAATTCAGGAGCCTCTGGACGAAGAGCTTCACTATTAACTGCGTCAGGAGTGGATGATGAACCGGTCGTAAGCCCTGGCACTTGAGAGGGCCATAACCATTCAGATTCCATATCTTCCTCCTCAGAGTCTTCTCCTTCCAGGTCCTGGTCTTCTATATGAGTAAGAGTCGACGGAGACCGGGTGACTGGTCTAGATGCCCCAGAATTTGAAGGGGTTTCCTGTGGGCCCTCCATGGGAGGTAGGCGAACTGCTTCCGAAAGAGGCAACAGGTGGTTTCTACGCCAAGTCTTTACTGGGCCTACACTCCCCTCTGGCCTGATCTGGTATACCGGAAGATCTGGGAGTTTCTTACAAACAACATACGGCTGGGGTCTCCAACGGTCAGCTAATTTGTGTTTTCCTGGAATTCCTAAGTTCCTCAGGAGTGCCCTATCACCTGGCTGTAGGTCCTGTATCCGAACCTTGAGGTCAAAGTTTCTTTTATTCCTCTGGCCTCTTTGGTCAGAAGTGGCTTGGGCCTGTTCATAGGCCAACTTCAAACTCTTCCTTAGTCGATCCACATACCCCTTGTGGGATGTTGCTCAGGTGTGATCCGAGGAAGTGCCAAAGGCCAAATCCACGGGTAGCTGAGCTTCTCTCCCAAACATCAGGCGATATGGGGAGCATCCAGTCGTATCAGTAGTAGTGCTGTTGTAAGCATGTACTATAGCAGCCACATGCTTGCTCCAGTGTGACTTCTGTTCTGAGCTCAAAGTTCCCAGCATATCCAAAAGAGTCCGGTTGAGCATCTCCTTGTGGGTGGTATGAGGTTGTTCTGGTCTTTTGGATGCCCAGTAGATCTAATAATTTCCTTATTAATCTGCTCTCAAAGTCTCTTCCCTGGTCTGAGTGAAGGCGTTGTGGTAGACCATAATGCACAAAGAATCTTTCTACTAACACTTTGGCCACTGTTGAGGCCTTCTGATCCTTAGTGGGGAAAGCCTGAGCATATCTGGTAAAGTGATCTGTCACCACCAGGACATTCCCTTTTCCAGTCAAATCGGGCTCCAAGCAGAGGAAATCAATGCACACCAGATCCATGGGTCCTTGACTTTGTAGGTGGCCCATTGGGGCGGATTGACGTGGCAAGGTTTTCCTCTGGATACATCGGGCACAAGAGCGGCAGTACCCCTCAACTTCAGCCCGCATGCAGGGCCAGTAGAACCTGTCCCTCACAAGATGAAAAGTTCTTTCGGGCCCCAAATGGCCATGATTGTCATGGAGGGCATTTAAGACCGATTCCCTGTGCTTGGCGGGTAGAAACAGCTGCCATTTTCCTTCCAGATCACCAGAAGAGGGGCCCCTTCGGTAGACCACCCCTTGGCATATCTGCAACCGGTCCCATTTCTTCTGCAGTAGCCGGGCTTCTCTTGGAGAGTCTCCTAGAAGTAACTCTAAAGCCCCCAGTAATATTTTCCCCAAAGGGTCTTCTAACTGATCCCTCCTCAAGTCCTTCTTGGATAACTTGGGCAAACCCTCTTCTGCAACCTGGGTCACATTACAGTAGCATCTGGGTACTCCGGCAGCTGAGACCCCAATTTCTTCGGCCCTTGATCCTCCTCTGGACTGGAGCTCTGTTCCCTGGTATAGGGCTCGCACTCCCTCTGGGGACAGTTGGGTCCACTCTCTAGACAGATTGGGAGGGACATGGGACCTTCTGGAAAGTGCATCCACATCCCTGTTCTCTACTCCTGGCCGGTACTTCAGGCTGAATGTAAAGCTTGAGAGGGCAGCTAGCCACCGATGTCCTGTGGCATCCAGTTTGGCGGTGGTTAGAAGATAGGTGAGTGGATTGTTATCCGTTTTGACCACAAATTCCGCCCCATATAAGTAGTCCTTCAGCTTATCCACCACTGCCCACTTTAAAGCCAGGAATTCCAGTTTGTGTGTGGGATAGTTCTTCTCAGCAAGTGTCAGACTCCTACTCACATAGGCAACGGGTCGTAGGTGACCGTCATGTTCCTGGTACAGTACCCCTCCTAGCCCGTCTCGGCTGGCGTCCACATGCAGCTTATAAGGTTTTGTAGTGTCCGCATAGGCCAATACAGGGGCAGTGGTCAGACTCTCTTTTATTTGGTTAAACGCTTCTTCACACTTGAAGGTCCACTGATCTTGTATGGACTCTCTGGGTTTCCTAGGGCCCTGGGAAGGCTTTAATGGCCGGGCTGGCTCTACTTCATCCTCTTCTCCCTCATTCTTCAGAAGCTCGTTTAAGGGTCTGGCTATCTTGGCAAACCCCACCACGAACCTCCTGTAATAGGAGCAGAATTCCAGGAACGACCGAAGCTCGGTCACATTGGTAAGCCTTGGCCAGGAAGTGACAGCATCTAGCTTCTCCGGGTCTGTGGCTACTCCTTCCGCCGATACAATGTGACCCAAATAATGCACTGAGGACTGGAAAAACTGGCACTTCTCAGGGGAAAGTTTCAGGCCCTCTTCATGTAGCCTCTTCAGAACCTTCTCCAGCCTTTCTTCATGTTCCTCCAGAGTCTTCCCGAACACAATGACATCATCCAAGTACACCAGCACCTCTATTAGGTTCATGTCTCCTACCGTCCTCTCCATCAACTTTTGGAAAGTGGCAGGGGCTCCTGATAACCCCTGAGGCATCCGGTCGAACTCAAATAACCCCACAGGGGTGATGAAGGCTGTCTTTTCCTTATGCTCCGGGTGCATGGGAATTTGGTAGTAGCCACTCTTCAAATCCATCATGCTGAACCACTTGGCTCCATACAGGCTAAGCAACGCATCTTCTATGCGGGGGGTGGTATACTGATCCTGTATAGTTCTTCAATTCAATGTTCGGTAATCTATACACAGCCTCAGAGAGCCATTTTTCTTTCGGACCACCACTATGGGAGAAGCGTAGGGGCTTTGAGACTCCCGGATTATGCCTGTTCGTTTCAACTCAGATAGTTGCTCACGTAGGTCTTCCAGATCTCCTAAGGGAACTCTTCGGACCCTCTCCCTGAACGGCTTATCCTCTTGCAAGCGAATCTTATGGGTGGCACTCTTCGCACATCCCACATCGAATTCGTCCTTCGAGAAGATCTTCTGCCATCGAGTCAGTTGGTCCCTGGCCCTCTTCCTCCAGGCCGGTGGGTGACCGGTGTCTTCTGCACAGAGCTTCTCCACTATGCCCCCCCCTTCAACCTTCTCCCAGTCTGAGGGGCTCACTAGGGTGGCTTGGTTCACCTGACCCAACAGCATCCTTGCTGGCATTCTCACTGGAGCAGTGGTAGTGTTCCTGACGTTCACTGACACCCTCCCATGGTTCCTCCGTAAGACCTTCAACGAGACTACTTCGGGAATCATTTCTATTCTCCTCTCCTTCTCCTTTGGATCCGGTTCAAGGAGGACAAAGGGGCCTGGTTGTTCCCAGGTGAGCTTAACAGCTACTCTCAAGCAGGTCACCTCTCCTGGTTGTAACACCTTTCCCATTTTGTCCAGCTTCCAGGTCTTCCCCACCCCTTCTTCTGGGGCCTTCCGCTCCAGTACTAGGCGCTGGCAGACTTGCTGTAACAAAGGGTGGACTCTGCCTGTCCAAGTACCCTGCTCTTCAACTAAGGGGGTTAACAGTCTTCTCACAAGATCTGTATTAGTCCCTATGATCAGCAAGCTCTTGTTGGCCCCAGGGGGTCGGGGGCAGACCACTGCCAAAGTGTCAAACGTCTCCGCTTCTCCTGTCACTGAAGGATCAAAGGTGAGTCTGATCGGGATATATCTGTCATAGGGGAAGCTCTGGGTGCCAATGCCCCATATCTGTAAGTCTTCCAGCTTCTGTATCGGTAGATGCCTAAGATGCTTATTATAGAAGTCCCGGTATAGGAGAGTCACTTGAGCTCCGGTGTCAAAGAGGGCCTTTGTGTAGATTCCCTCTACTTGTATGGAGATCATGGGAGAGGGTCCCACTAATTTGTCAGGTACCTTCTTGGGAGAGTCCTTCTTGTTGGGCTTAGTAACTTACACCTTTATTTCTGTCCTCTTCCGGCTTCTCTTGGACTTCAACCCTGGTGAAGTCTGATGTGCATTGACTTTCCACTCTCGGGCATTTTGAGATTTTGGGTGGGAGCTGCCATGTCGAAAAGGGATGGCATCAGGGGCGTGCGGCAAAGGCCTGGGCTCCTGACATTGCCTCTTCTTTTTGTGTTTGGAGTGAGCTGATACTGATGGGCACCCGGTTGACTCCTTCACCGGGGCCCTCTGAAGTTTTCGGCCAGCTTGCGGGAAAGTGTAGCAAACTTCCTTGGGCTGGGACACAATTTTGCATTGTGCCCAGTTCCTCAGCAGTTATAGCAGACACCTTCACTCCTTGTGGTCTTAGGTGGGGAAGCTGGTATCTCTTGGGCCGCCTTGGCTTCAGTTCCTCCTTCTTTCTTTAATTCTGCAATACTGGTCATCATAGAGGATAACATCCCCATCACCTGTGCCATCTGAGACTTCAAAGTGTCAACCTCTGAGTCCCTTTCTTGAGCCATGGCTGACCTAACCCCTACACATGGGATGGAGTTGGGCGAAGTTCCTGATGTCTGATCATCCAACAGAGCTTCTTCATCCCTCACTACTTTAATGAGGTCGGAGTAGCTTAGAGACATAACATTCTTCGAGGTCTTCAAATGGAGCCAGATGGGATCAGAGCGCAGGGCACCTCGTAGGATCTGTTTCATTCTCGCTTGGTCTGCCGTAGAGGGTTCCACTCCCTTCCTCAGCACAATCTGACACAACATCTTGTTCAGTCTCCTTACATATTCGGAGAAGCGTTCACCCGGTTGTTGAGAAGTGTGTTCGAATTGATATATGAGGTCAGCTACATTTTCCAGTTGTCCAAATTCCTCTTGCAGCATGACCAGGTAGTCATATGCTGTACAGGTAGCTTTACTGAATCTCAAGTTTTTAACAGCTTCTGCAGCAGCCCCTCGCAGACTCTCACATATACGCTGCTTCTTCTGGGCCTCGGGCAGTTCCCATCCTTCAAGAGCTTGCATAGCTTGCTCTATCCAAACATCGAACTCTTCTTCACCGACCGGTACCGGCTGTTTCCCTGAAAAGATTCTCAGCTTCCGATATCCAGCTTCCACACACACTGTGTTATTTTTCTGGCACTTTGACACAAAGTCTCCCAGAGCGTTAAGAAGTTCTGGCCCAATCATGGACAAGGGTTGCGGGGGGCTCACGGGTCCCTTGGCTTTCTCCCTCTGGGCAGGAGTAGGATGGTCCCCTACTGTAACTTTCGGGTGTACTAGGTGGAGTTTTGACTTGCCTCCTAGTGGGAAACTTTTTTTTTTAAGTTTTCAGGTACTTCCCCTCTCCACTCCAATAGGGCATGAGTGCTATAGGTCCCTTGTTCTGTTCTAAGGTCAACCACCCGGGCTTTCCTGTGAGAGGATAATCTTCTCATGATGTCATCCACCCCCTTTTTGTCCCAATGCCCTGTTTGTACTTGTGTCCTGTAAGTGCATTTCCTTTGAGATTAAACATTTTTATCTGACATATTCCTTTTTTTGTCCCCTGACCTTTCCTTTCCTAAGAGCAGGCTTCCCACAGGTGGGTAGCCTGGGATCCCTTCCGAAGGTATAGGCCCCAGCCAGCAGAGCGGGGCCTACCAGGTAGCGATGTAGCCTCGGGCTGAAGGTGCCCGGGGCTAGAACACACACGCACCCCGTGCCATACGGGCCACGAGGCGTGCACACAGGAGCAGACCCAATGAGTCTCCAGGAATGAACCAAAATCTATAGCGTCTGCCCCTATGTACCCTCTCCCAGCATGCACAGTGGATTAACCACGCCCACTGCACGGCTGCCGAGAAAAGGACACACAATGTGTTGTGATACCCCTGTAGTTCAACCTGGGCCGGTGGTGGCAGTGCCACCTACAGGCGAACAGGGAACACTACTGCCAGGCAGTATCACACCTAGAGCAGAAGCAATTTTAGAACAATCAACCGATCTGAGCCAAACTATGACTCAGACATACTCCTAAATTTACACATAGCGTCCCAACCATTTGGGAAGGGCGCTACACATATATATATATATATATATATATATATATATATATTTTTGTAATTAATATAAAAGAAGCCTTGCTAACCATCAATACCCTCAACTCTAAATATAATGCAGTATTATGTAACAGTAAAGGGGATATGTAGAAATTTTAATTGTGTCAAAGCAGTACTTTTAAATGTATACTTTTTCTTCTTAGAATTCCTCCTGAAAAATATCAGTGCAGTTCCTGTCACGTAACTGCGCCAAGTCACTCCTTTTTCTGTAGCCTAGTAGCTGCATACCTGCAGTGCGGAATCATCTGAGACACTGCTGTCTTTGACTTCTAGTCTGAAAAGTATTGGCAATGCCACCACTGTAAAATAAATAAACAGATGTGGCGCCGTAAACAAAGTGAATGTCAAAAATTGATATATAAACCATATCTTAAAATAAGTGTACCTCACGTATGCAACGTGGGTAATAATAAACTATAACAATCGTTCGAGGCCAATAGGCCGTGACTACCATGGATAAAATTAATATGAACAAACAACCAAAAGGAATATATATACTAATCGATATAATTAATGATGGTGATAAAGTGAAACATAGATGTATTGAAACATATCGACGGGTGTGTAAAGTCCATCTATAAGGAACATATATGGAATATGATGGGGTCAGTGTAACTTTCAAGCCAAAAGATAAAAGTCCACGGTGGCCCACACAGGAAGACTATGCTTCCGATGGATAATTCAAGATGTACAACACCCAGGAACGTGATTTCCAACACCGAGGGGGGGGTAGAGAAATAAATACTCTTACCCCTGCATGTGGACTCACACGCCAGCAGCGGTGGGTCAATAAGGCATACAGATGATCCACTCAGATACACGTGCGGACTGGAACTTCCTGTAGGGAATGGTATCTTCCACCGATGACTGATACGACATCTACGGGAAGTTGGAATTCCTCTATCCTAGTATCCTCGAGATCCAGACAGCCAGAAAGCAATGTCGATCATGAAAAGGAACAAAAGATGTCTCCTCATAGTATAGATCAGTCAGGTGGTGTGTAGTAAAAAAAGGCTAGTTTATTCCAAGAACGAACACATCAAAGAAAAAAAAAAAACAAGAGCAATAAAGAATACAGGCATCCTGAAGCTGCTAGTAAAAATAGTGATCACAGAAAAATTTCATTCATGTATGGCATAGTAAGACTTAAAGCAGGTTCATGTACCCGACATGTTTCGCAGCAGTGTGCTTCAACTGTGCTTCTCACTGTTCATCTGAAGGGCTTGCTGGAGAAAAAAACTGTACCTGAGAACCAGCAGTGCTCTGCTTTTAAATTCTACGAATCTGTGTTCTTCCACCACTCCTGCTGCTTCTTGATTATGCCCAGCAGTCATCAAATTATCAATAATCATTAAAGGATAAGTCCACCTTTTAGGGGAAAAATTATAAATGCACATATTTTTCACATATTTTTGCAGGAAAAACATTTTCTATTAATATTTTTTACCTAAGGAGCCTGGAAAGCATTGCACCCATGATCAGTGGATCAGGAGTGCAATGGCAGAGTCCTGCAGACTACACTTGTGAAGGAACTTTGAGGCTAGTCATCAACAATGTCAAAAGTGCATTCAGAACTACAAGCCGTGCAACTGTGATTAAATGATGTAGCTGCATGCAATGGTGTTACTAGGGTTGGCGTCACTTGGTACAGTAAAATATGTGTCACACCCCCCCTGTCACTGAGCAATCCAGGGCACTGAGCAGGTTGGTGCATCAGCACAGCTCTCCCCCCTAGCCTGCCACAGTGCTCTGTCCTGCTGCTGTGGAGTGACAGCAGGAGCAGGACAGAGCAGTAGACACTGGGCAGGATAATGCATGGGATTATCTCCTGTCTAGCCTGCCACAGTACTCTGCAGTGCTCTGGGCAGGCTAATTTCAGGATAGCAGTACACGATCATGGTGTTCACCCCAAATTGGCCCCTGGAAATGCTGTAGTTTATGTCAGTGCACTGTCAAGGATGGTAGTGACACCATCACGGTCGGATATCACTTCCTTCTTAATGGTGTCACCCAGGCCTGGACTGGGACAAAAAATAGACCCAGGCATTTTAGACTGAGCAGCCCAGTGTAATCCCCCAAGTGTAAACCTCCCCCCAGTTTAATCATCCTAATGTAACAGTGTAATTCCCCCTCCCCCATGTAAATCCTACCAGTTTAATCTCCCATAGTGTAAATTCCCCCAGTGTAAATCCCAGCACCATTGTACTCCCCCGTGTAAATCCCTCTAGTGTAAAACCCCTGCAGTGTACCCAGGGCCGCTGATATAGATCATGGAGCCCCGTACAGCCTACCCGACGGGGGCCCCCTTCAGCCCCACCTCTAGTCCCTCCTTCAGCTCCACCCCTGGGCCTGCCCATGGCCCCTCCCCAGACCTCGCCTTGTAAACAAAGTGCAGCATGGCAGCATGGGTGGCACTGTCTGCAGGCAGCACATGCGTTATGGCATTGACAGCATGGGTGGCATGGTCTCTGCAGGCAGCACATGCATTTTGACCCATAACGCATGTGCTGCCTGCAGAGACAGTACCACCCATGCTGCCAATGCCATATTGTGTAGCTGCTGCAGAGACAGAAACATTGTGCACTCAATCATCATCATCATCATCATATGGTAGATCTCTTGAATCACCCCCAAGCAAGCACACACCTGTGTTAGCCCCACTTCCTCTCTGATACAGCTGCTGCCTGGAGTCACAATTTCAATTATCAGCTCAGCTGAGTTGCTTGCTCTGTCGCCTCACTGCTTCTTCTCCAGTCTCAGGCCTGGCCGAGTGGAGAACAGAGCAGAGCGCCATGAGCAGAGGAAGATAAACCACTCCACCAGGGAAGTCCCGGCCACTGTGCTGACATGCGGAGCGGCCAGGGAAGTGACATGCGCCCGAAATACAAGAAGTAGTTCCTTACACACACACAAGAACCCACAAGAACCGGATAGCTTAAAAAACACGCAGACAAGTCGGAGCACGAAGCGGATCGTGGAGGGGGTTGGGCGGGTGCTTGTTGGAGAATTATTTTTTTTTGGTTTATTTCTATGCATTCATTCCCTGTTTATATTGCCCGGGCCCCCCTGCTGGTCGGGTCCGGTATAATAGGACCAGTTGTACTGGCTTATCAGCGGCCCTGAGTGTACCCCCTGTGAAAATACCCTCCAGTGTAATCCCCCCAATGTAACCCCCCTGTGTAATACCCCAATGTACCCCCCGTGTAATGCTCCTGTGTAATGATCCCTGTGTAATGGCCCTAATGTAATGCCCCCTGTTTAAACCCCCTAATATATCACCCCCTGTGTTATTCCCATTAATGTAACCCCCCCTGTGTAATCCCCTTAATGTAACCCCCATGTAATCCCCTAATGTGCCCCCCGTGTAATCCCCCTAATGTACCCTCACTGTGTATATCTGCCCATTGTTACTATATAGTGTAAATCTCCCTTCCCTACATTTACAGACCTCAGATCAGCGTGGCTATGCCCACACAGGTGTCCCTCCTCCTAGGCTCCTGCTCCTGTTGTGGATGTGCTGTCAGTGTGGAGGAGCAACCTAGGCTTTGTCGGCTATGAGGTGTGTAATTGTGATAGGCAGCTGACACCTCTCCCTGCCTGCCTGTCACAATAATAGACGATTGCAGTGGCAGTTCCCGGAGGACATGTGGGCGCCGAGCACTGGGCTATGAGACTTCAGAGCTGTCTGCCTATGCCTCTGCCTCACAATTCTTTCTTCTCCTCCCTCCCCGGGAGCTAAGAAGACACAGCAACAACAGCAGAGGTACCGGAGTGCCCAGGGGAAAGAGGAGAGAGCCACGGCACCTCTTTCAATCCATCGTTGTGCTGGGTGTCAACCATCTGGCAGGTGTCACCCAGGTGCAGCCTGCACCCCCGCTCTCCCCTAACAACGCCACTGGCTACACGTCCTCATAATTTTCAAATAGTAACAGTGGGCTCGGGGAGAAGATCCCCCACTCACTGTCATAGGAGGGGGAGAGGGGATAGAGGCTGGAGCTGCA
This sequence comes from Rana muscosa, assembly GCA_029206835.1. Taxonomy (NCBI): domain Eukaryota; kingdom Metazoa; phylum Chordata; class Amphibia; order Anura; family Ranidae; genus Rana; species Rana muscosa. Next base: position 133,398,290 of record CM055120.1, read on the forward strand.
CAAACATGTTACATGTTCAAACCTAAATATGTTCCACCATAAACATTTAACATGTTCCAAAAGGTTACCATATCCTTTAAGCTGATCATAAACTGATTGAAATTTAGCCAGTTCAGCAGGGACCAGCTGAATTTTGGCCATCCCTGCTAAAAAGAAATTGATTGTTTGATGGACTTCTGTTGAAGGGACATGCTGAAAAACTTGATCAGCCACTGGGCCCTGCTGTCAGAATATAATGTCCCAGAATTTTTTCATCCAGCTAGTTTGTGTGGATGGAGGAATCTGCCTGCTGGCTTAATGAAAAAAAAAAAAAACGAACCATCTATGGCCAGCTTTACCCTTCTACCAAGATAGCTGCTTTCACACAGTGTGCAACAAGGCATGGTAGGTCAGTATTGAGGAAAAGATCAGTCATAGGAAGCCTACAGGAAATACTTCTTATGCCTTGTACACACGATCGGAATTTCCGATGGAAAAGGTCAAAAGGACTTTTTTCATCGGATAATCCGACCGTGTGTGTGCCCCATCGGACTTTTTCCGTCTAAATTTAGAAAGCGAACATGTTCTCTTTTTTTGCGACGGAAAAAATTTATTTTGGAAATTCCGTTCGTCTGTAGGGAACTCCGACGGAGAAAAAACACGCATGCTCAGAATCAAGTCGACGCATGCTCGGAAGCATTGAAGTGTTGTACCTCACCGCGTTCTTGACGGACGGAATTTGCTGTGACTGTGTGTATGCAAGACAGCTTGAACGGAATTCCTTTGGAAAAATCCATCTGAGTTTATCCCGACGGAAAATCCGATCGTGTGTACAAGGCATTAGCCCTTTGCCATCTGCTTGCCTTTTTACGGGGCAATGCATCCACAGTACAGGTCCTCTTTTATCTGAATTTGTGAATTTTGCTAGAATGTTCTGAATTTCAACTTCATTCATCCCCCATTTATGAGCTATTTCACAACTCTGCATTTCTGTAGCATATATAACGTAATTGTAGCCGTATTAGTGCAATTGTGACAGAGAAAATTAAGTACTGTCCGTGATACTTTTTTTATTTGCACTAACATAGAATTTTTCAGGACAAGCTTTCGGGGTATGTCCCCTTCTTCAAGGTCCAAGCAGTACTGCTTGGACCTTGAAGAAGGGGACATACCCCGAAAGCTTGTCCTGAAAAATTCTATGTTAGTGCAAATAAAAAAAGTATCACGGACAGTACTTAATTTTCTCTGTAGCATATATAGAAATCCTATGTATTCTACAGTAGTGTGCAAACTGCAGGCTAGAGACCTTATGGGAACTCTCAAACAGTTGTTGGCGTTCCCAGGTTGTTAGAAATACTATTAAATAAATATATTTTTGTAGATTCTTCAAAATTAACAACTGACACCTGAGAGGCTTGAGATATAGGGATCTCATAACCAAAACCTAAAACAGTTTAAACCACTTCCAGTATAGATTAATTGACTATGTACAAAAAATTATTTGAAACTAAAATATAGCATTCTGTCTCGATGCATCATAAGAAAAAAATCTAAGCCGATTTTAAATTTAAGAAATTATGAAAATATATTTTCTATAAAAAAAAGTTTCAAACATTTTTTTTTTCTTTTAAATTTGCCCTGAATATAAATATCTACCTAGTTATTATAGGATTTATATCTTAAACAAAGCACTTCTGTGATTTTTAAATACCTGTTATGGATGTAAAGATAATGGCATGTGTGATATTATTATATCATTAGTGTTTATTGCCTGTTTTATGGCTGAGTTGTATTTATTCATTTAATAATACCATGAACGATTTTATACTGTGGAATGGCATGGTTTTACACTGCAGCCCGACTGTGATCAGTAAATTGAACCTGTGTTGCTATGGGCTTAATTCAGAATCACTGAAAGCGAAAGATTGTAGAAAGAATTTAACTTTTTTGTTACTGTTGATTCGTTTGCCATCCAATCAAGAAAAGCAATGTCCATGGCAGTAAAATGGCCTCCAGCCCTCGGATGTTCTCTACTTACATCAGGGTTAAACATCTATGTGTAGATGTGACAGCACACCTTATAAAAGATATTATTGAGTAATATAGACTTTCTGTAATAACCAAACAGTAAAGAATATAGCTTTTTTAAAGGTCTTCCCATGGCGGATCTCATGACTCAAAGATGAGACTTGTGCTGCAAGCTAAGTAATAAAATGTAGTGGATACTCTAGGCTAGCTTGTGACAAATCATATCAAAGTATTATTAAAGAAGGAACTGGAGACCCAGGACTATTATTGATTCTTGACAGAATTTCTTATAAATAAAGAATTGCAATCAGTTGCAGGACTTTTGAAGGTCCAGGTAGAATTGTACTTACTATTGGGAAAGTTAAAAAATAGTAACATTGTATTATATGAAAGGTGAACACCAAGGGGAAGCTACATATTCAGTGTCACGCAGGTCAATGTGAACAATCAACAAGTAAGATATAAAAATATAAAGGCTCTAGAAGGGGGCCAGTAACAGATTACTACTTAAAATGGGCAAAGCTGTTTTCTGGCTTAAAGCTATTTGTGCTGTGAACATGTTAGAAGAATGAATGTGTGACCCTTCTGAGTACTAAGGACACACCTCCATTAGTGTCCTTATTTCTGCTCTGAAGAGGCTGGTACAGTCAACTCAAATGACAGCGTGATAAATATAAAACCACTATCATCGCCAAGGCTTGAATGTAAAAGCACTTAGTTTTGTCCTAAGTAACTCACAGAAAGTTAGGTTTCAAGAACTGATGCATCATCCATCAGTACTTTACCTTATGTTGACAAAGTAATTATACGATATCTAAAATGGAGGTTCAATGTGAACTGACATTTTTGAAAGGAGGAATTGTATGCTGTACTTACTCATTAAATATATTTTTCATCGTGGATGCTTCCCATTTTTTCTTTCCCTTTCTCTGTACGTGTGAATAACTTTATCTAGCGTTGCCTTGACATATTGACTCTGCACTGAAAAGCACCTGTATTCATTAATATGGAAAATCTATCATTTTACACTTGAATCTCTTTGCACTACGGTTATGTGTTCCTTTTTGTACAGATCAAACACGGGTAAAAGGTTTAGTCAAATAGAAGACAGTTAGCCAGGTGTAGCTTTAACCGATGACTATGGTTATGTTGTGAACTGGATTACAATTTGGGATGGAATGTGGAGAATTAAACTTTTTGAAAAAAATCTTAAAATTCTCAAAATGCTTTAAATATACCAGGAATTATTTACATTGTATGAAGCCTAAACAGTCAAGTTCTACATACACAAACAACTTGTATCAAGATGATATATAGAAAAAATAATCTGATGGAAAATAAAATCGGCAGATTGTATTACTCTTTGAACATTAATTCTGTGATTGGCAGTGTTATTATCATGCTTATTATGTTTATTTATTCCACTTTATTTTTATTTTCAGCAACTCCCAAAACCACCCATGGCACACACAATTTCTATTTTCTTTTCCCTACCCAGCATACGCAAGCCTCCGGGGTGAGATAAATTAATTAAAACCAAAATCCTCCGTGAGATTGGTGGGATGTTATGATTTTATTTGAGTTACCCTGGCAAGTTTCCAAGTTCAATCACTGTTGGGGATTTTAGTACAGCAGAGAAAGAACACAGTATATATATATATATGTATGTACATATACAGTATCTCACAAAAGTGAGTACACCCCTCACATTTTTGTAAATATTTTATTATATCTTTTCATGTGACAACACTAAAGAAATGACACTTTGCTACAATGTAAAGTAGTGAGTGTACAGCTTGTACAACAGTGTAAATTTGCTGTCCCCTCAAAATAACTCAACACACAGCCATTAATGTCGAAACCACTGGCAACAAAGGCGAGTACATCCCTAAGTGAAAATGTCCAAATTGGGCCCAAAGTGTCAATATTCTGTGTGGCTACCATTATTTTCCAGCACTGCCTTAACCCTCTTGGGCATGGAGTTCACCAGAGCTTCACAGGTTGCCACCAGAGTCCTCTTCCACTCCTCCATGATGACATGATTAACCACTTAAGCCCGGGACCATTTCGGGCCATTAGGACCAGGCCTGTTTTTGGGATTCGGCACTGCGCTGCTTTAACTGTAAATTGTGCGGACATGCAATGTTGTACCCAAATGAAATTTGCGTCCTTTTCTTCCCACAAATAGAGCTTTCTTTTAATGGTATTTGATTGCCTCTGCGATTTTTATTTTTTACGATATAAACAGAAAAAGACCGAAAATTTTGAAAAAAAATGATATTTACCTTTACCTTACGTTTTTTATCTACTTTTTGTTATAAGAAAAATCGAATAAACTCAATTTTAGTCATACATTTAGGCCAAAATGTATTCAGCCACATGTCTTTAGTAAAAAAAAATGTCAATAAGCGTATATTTATTGGTTTGCGCAAAAGTTATAGCGTTTACAAACTAGGGTACATTTTCTGAAATTTACACAGCTTTGAATTTATGACTGCCTATCTCATTTCTTGAGGTGCTAAAATGGCAGGGCAGTACAAAACCCCCCCAAATGACCCCATTTTGGAAAGTAGACACCCCAAGGAAATTGCTGAGAGGCATGTTGAGCCCATTGAATATTTTTTTTTTTGTCCCAAGTGATTGAATAATGACAAAAAAAAAAAAATTACAAAAAGTTGTCACTAAATGATATATTGCTCACACATGCCATGGTTATATGTGGAATTGCACCCCAAAATACATTCTGCTGCTTCTCCTGAGTACGGGGATACCACATGTGTGGGACTTTTTAGGAGCCTAGCCATGTACGGGACCCCGGAAACCAAGCACCGCCTTCAGGATTTCTAAGGGCGCAAATTTTTGATTTCACTCCTCACTACCTATCACAGTTTCGAAGGCCATAAAATGCCAAAATAGCACAAAACCCCCCCAAATGACCCCATTTTGGAAAGTAGACACCCCAAGCTATTTACTGAGAGGCATGTTCAGTCCATGGAATATTTTATATTTTGCCACAAGTTGCGGGAATATGACAAACTTTTTTTTTTTTTGCACAAAGTTGTCACTAAATGATATATTGCTCACACATGCCATGGGCATATGTGAAATTACACCCCAAAATACATTCTGCTGCTTCTCCTGAGTACGGGGATACCACATGTGTGGGACTTTTTGGGAGCCTAGCCGCGTACGGGACCCCAAAAACCAAGCACCGCCTTCAAGGTTTCTAAGGGCATAAATTTTTGATTTCACTCCTCACTACCTATCACAGTTTTGAAGGCCATAAAATGCCAAGATGGCACAAAACCCCCCCAAATGACCCCATTTTGGAAAGTAGACACCCCAAGCTATTTGCTGAGAGGCATGTTGACCCCATTGAATATTTTTTTTTTTGTCCCAAATGATTGAATAATGACAAAAAGAAAAAAAAATGTACAAAAAGTTGTCACTAAATGATATATTGCTCACACATGCCATGGTTATATGTGGAATTGCACCCCAAAATACATTCTGCTGCTTTTCCTGAGTACGGGGATACCACATGTGTGGGACTTTTTGGGAGCCTAGCCGCGTACAGGGCCCCAAAAACCAAGCACCGCCTTCAGGATTTCTAAGGGCGTAAATTTTTGATTTCACTCCTCACTACCTATCACAGTTTCGAAGGCCATAAAATGCCAAAATAGCACAAAACCCCCCCAAATTACCCCATTTTGGAAAGTAGACACCCCACGCTATTTGCTGAGAGGCATGTTGAGTCCATGGAATATTTTATATTTTGCCACAGGTTGCGGGAATTAGACAAACTTTTTTTTTTTTTGCACAAAGTTGTCACTAAATGATATATTGCTCACACATGCCATGGGCATATGTGAAATTACACCCCAAAATACATTCTGCTGCTTCTCCTGAGTACGGGGATACCACATGTGTGGGACTTTTTGGGAGCCTAGCCGCGTACGGGACCCCAAAAACCAAGCACCGCCTTCAAGGTTTCTAAGGGCATAAATTTTTGATTTCGCTCCTCACTACCTATCACAGTTTTGAAGGCCATAAAATGCCAATATGGCACAAAACCCCCCCAAATGACCCCATTTTGGAAAGTAGACACAAATTTTATAGAGCCGGTCGTATTCAGGGTCCCCACGTGGACGACAAAGTTCATTGTCGTTGAAGTGCATGAACCGCAAAATCTGCTCGTATCGTGCCCTGGACATGGAGGCAGAGAACACGGGCATGTGGTCAATTGGGTGCGTGGACCAATAAGCACGCAATGACGGAAATTTATGTGTGCCCATGTTGAGGGAAAGGCCCAGAAAGGTCTTAAATTCGGAAACCGTAATTGGTTTCCAATTTCTGGCAATTTTAGGCAACTGGGGGTTAGCGGCGATAAATTGACCAGCATATAAATTACTCTGGTCCACAATAGATCTATAGAGATCTTCCGTGAAAAACAGCGAATAAAAATCAATTGGAATAAAATCAGCTGTTTCCACCTGAATACCGGGTTGGGCAGTGAATGGGGGAAGTACGGGTTCTGCAGAAGTGGTGGGGACCCAATCAGGATAGGCGAATTCTGCAGGAAGGGCAGTATGGGCACGACGGGCCTGCCTTTGTCTTCTTGGTGGCAGCGGGACACTACTTGTGCTTGCCACCTCGCCAGCTTGAACTGCACTTATGGGACTCGCCACGTCACCAAGTGTTACTGCAGTGCTGGATGTACGTCCAGGCTGTACTAGGCCGCTGGTGCTTGCCAGTTCACCAGAAGGAATAGCGGCGCTAGTACTACTCTGCTCCATGATACGAGAGACCTGCGGTTCTTGCTCCTCAACAACCTCAGAAGATCGGGATCGGGTACACCTGACCTTAGCAGGGACCTCAACTTCGTCGTCAGAGCTATCTGACGTGGGGCCGCTGACGTCACTGTCTTCTACGGGAAGATATTCTGAGCCTGAATCTGACAGATACGTGACCTCCTCTTCACTATCTGTCATGCTCAGAATCTCGTAGGCCTCTTTACTAGTGTACCTTCGTCTTGCCATTTTGGGCTCTAAATTTAGGGGTACACTAGTAAGATTCACAGGAAAAAAAGCACCTGACTGTCGTCAGCAAATATATCAAACGCTACAAAAAAACTGTTAGCGATCGCAGGGATCAGGCCTGTCTCTGCGAACGCTGCAGTTATGTGTGTTGTGTTTGGTAAGTGACAGTGATCGATCGATACTGCACTTGGGTGGGCTGGGCTGGGCTGGGCTGGGCGGAGGGGCTAAACGCAGGCGCTAGCAGGTATCTGGGCTGATCCCGCTAACACTGCGTTTTTGGGAACCCTAAACCGCTGGGGATGCTAGTATAGATCTGATCAGATACTATACCACTAAGGGGGGTGTATGCTTTGCGCGTGGGTGTTAGCGTTACTGGCAGTAACCTAACACTGCCTGGGGCGACGCAGACCCTCTCTGGCGCTAAAACCTAATTGATCTCACCCGCCGGGCGATCAGGGGGGTTAAACCTTTATTGGGTTATATACGGCGGGTGCCCTGATGCTATAAAAAGCAAACTAATCAACCAGCGTCACCCGTAACCTTTATATGGTGATCACTGGTGAAAGGGTTAACTAGGGGCAATCAGGGGGTTAAAACCTTTATTAGGTTACATATGGGGGTACCTGACACTATATAAAAACCTGACGGGTAACCTAAATAACTAAATAACTTACTGGCTAACCAGTGACACCAGTGACGCTTATACGGCGATCACTGGTGAAAGGGTTAACTCTAGGGGCAATCAGGGGGTTAAAATAATATATGGGGGTACCTGACACTAATAAAAACCTGCGGCGAACCTAAAAAAAAATAACTGCCTATCTAAAACACCAGCGACACGAATACAGCGATCGGAAAAACAATCGCTTAGTGACGCTGAAGTTAGGGGGTGAAAGGGTTACCTGGGGGGTGATCAAGGGGTTAAACCTTTATTAGGGGGGGTTAGGGGGCTACCCTGGACCTAAAGGGGCCTAATCCTAACTGCCCTGCAACTTTTTACAATCACAGATGACACTAAATGCAGTGATCAGTAAAATAAATGATCACTGCAATCAGTGACACTGTGATTGGGGGCTTTGGGGTGACCTGGGGGGTGATCTGGGGGTGACTGGGGGGTGATTTGTGTGCCTATGTGTACCTAAGTGTCAGTGGACTGTTGGTGCACTAACCTGCTTCTTCTCAGCGCCGGGAACGAAAAGACCGCCGCGGGGGAGATGACATCACTTCCTCCTGCCTGTGTTTACATCACATGGCGGAGGAAGCATTTTCATTGGCCGGGAGCGATCACGAGGGGGGGGCGGAATCGAGCGGCCGCCCCCTCATGCCTGATCGCTCCCGAACACTTAACGGCTGCTCACTGCAGTGAAGGGGGGTCCGGGTGGACCCCCCCAACTGCACAAAGGCGATCACGTAGATATACGTGATTCTGCCTGTCGGTGCCATTCTGCCGACGTAAATCGGCGGTGGGCGGTCGTTAAGTGGTTAAGCTGGTGGATGTTAGAGACCTTGCGCTCCTCCACCTTCCGTTTGAGGATGCCCCACAGATGCTTACTAGGGTTTAGGTCGGGAGACATGCTTGGCCAGTCCATCTCCTTTACCCTCAGCTTCTTTAGCAAGGCAGTGGTCATCTTGGAGGTGTGTTTGGGGTCATTATCATGTTGGAATACTGCCCTGCAGCCCATGCTCCGAAGGGAGGGGATCAAGCTCTGTTTCAGTATGTCACAGTACATGTTGGCATTCATGGTTCCCTCAATGAACTGTAGCTCCCCAGTGCCGGCAGCACTCATGCAGCCCCAGACCATGACACTCACACCACCATGCTTGACTGTAGGCAAGACACACCTGTCTTTGTACTCTTCACCTTGCCTCCACACACGCTTGACACTATCTGAACCAAATAAGTTTATCTTGGTCTAATCAGACCACAGGACATGGTTCCAGTAATCCATGTCTTTAGTCTGCTTTAGTCTGCTTGTCTTCAGCAAACTGTTTGCAGGCTTTCTTGTGCATCATCTTTAACCAGTTGCCGCTTGCCCACCGTTAAATGATGGCAGGGCAGTGCGGCTCTCCTTCTGGGACGCCATGATATGACGGTGTCCCAGAATGGCCGCTCTCGCACACCAATGGGGGCACGCAGTGTGGCGCCATGTTGCTAGGACACTGTGCGACCCCGCTCCCTGTTAAGAGCCGTGTCTGTGGCTCTTTAACCATGTGATCGGCTGTGTCCAATCACAGCCTGTCACATGTAAGCACGGAGATGCAGGTAATCAGCGCTCCTCGCCTCACACTGACAGAGTGCGTGGCGAAGAGAGCCGATCAGCGGCATCTCCTCGAAGGGAACAACAAAACATGTAATCTGGGCACTGATCATCAGTGCCCTGATTACATTATAGCACCAACAGTGTTACCAATCAGTGCCCACCATGGCCCACCAGTGCCGGCAATCAGTGCCGGCAATCAGTGCCCACCAGTGCCAGAAATCAGTGCCCACAAGTGCCACCAATCAGTGCCCATTAGTGATGCCAGTCAGTGTTGGCTATTAGTGCCACCTATCAGTGCTGCCCATCAATGCCCATCACTGATGTCCATCAATGCCCATCAGTGTCGCCCATTAATGCCACCCATCAGTGCCGCCAATCCATGAGTGCCCACCAGTGCTGCCTATCAGTGCCAATCCGTGCCCATCAGTGCCACCTATTAGTGCCCATCAGTGCTGCCTAACAGTGCCCATCAGTGCCGCCTATCAGTGCTCATCAGTGCCACATATCAGTGCCACCTATCAATGTCCATAAGTGCGGCATATTAGTGCCTCCTCATAAGTGTCACCTAATCAGTGCCCATAAGTGCCGCCTTATCAGTGCCTATAAGTACCACCTCATCAATGCCCACCAGTTCAGCCTATCATTGCCCATCAGTGCTGCCTCATCAGAGCACATCAGTGAAGGAGAAAAATATATATTTTTCAAAATATTTGGTCTTTTTTTTGTAAAAAAAAAAAAAAAACAGCAGTGATTAAATACCACCAAAAGAAAGCTCGGTTTGTGTGAAGAAAATTATAAAAATGTCATTTGGGTACAGTGTAGCATGACCGCGCAATTGTTATTTAAAGTGCTGAAAGCTGAAAAATGGCCTGGGCAGGAAGGGGGTGCCCTGTAGGCAAGTGGTAAAGAGGCTTCCTTCTGGCACGACAGCTGTGCAGGCCAATTTAAAGCAGTGTGCAGCGTATGGTCTGAGCACTGACCCCCCCCCCCCCTTCAACCTCTGCACCAATTCTGGCAGCACTCATGCATCTATTTCCCAAAGACAACCTCTGGATATGACGCTGAGCACATGCACTCAACTTCTTTGGTCGACCTGTTCTGAGTGGAACCTGTACTGTTTAACCGCTGTATGGTCTTGGCCACCATGCTGCAGCTCAGTTTCAGGGTCATGGCAATCTTCTTATATCCTAGACCATTTTTATGTAGATCAAAAAATATTTTTTTAAGATCCTCAGAGAGTTCTTTGCCATGAGGTGCCATGCTGAACTTCCAGTGACCAGTATGAGAGAGTGAGAGGGATAACATTATAAAATGTATCACACCTGCTCCCCATTCACACCTGAGACCCTTTAACACAAATGAGTCACATGACACCATGACACCAGGGAGGGAAAATGGCTAATTGGGCCCAATTTGAACATTTTCACTTTTGTTACCAGCGGTTTAGACATTAATAAATGTGTGTTGAGGTATTTTGAGGGGACAGCAAATGTACACTGTTTTACAAGCTGTACACTTACTACTCTACATTGTAGCAAAGTGTAATTTATTCAGTGTTGTCACATGAAAAGATATAATAAAATATTTACAAAAGAGGGGTGTACTCACTTTTGTGAGATACTGTATATAATTTAGTTATCTGAGCTGTAGTTTAGCTCAGAAGGTTTATGCTAAATTGTTGGCTCTGTTTCAGTCTAGCTGGGTTGCATGTTTTCCACCTAAAATTAGGTGTCACTGTCACCACAGGTCAGGGTTGGAGATGCAGCAGGCTAGGTGTATTGGGTATTACTTTCCCAGAAGTGGCTCAGGGGGTGTGGTCAACCCGCTGTGCATTCTGGGAGGGGGCACTTAAGAGACAGAGACCAGTCTATCGGGGTTCATTGCCGGATCCTGACCTAAGGGCCCTCCTGGCCTCAGGGATGTACGAGACATTTTCAGCCTCGGAGCCTGCTGGCCCGAGGCTCTGCAACTGACAAGTAGGCCCAGGAGTTGCTGGGGCCTACTAGTCCAGGGATGGTCCTACGCGGTCTTGCCTGCGGGAAGAAGCGGAACAATTGGGGACTCAATTGAAGGACGCATCCTGGCCAGTTTGCCTCACGGTGCTGCCGGATGGCTGAAAGATTCTGGCACCGTGAGCTGTGTACTTTTTGAAGGAACTTGTGCAAAGTGTCAGTGTGGTTACACGATCTTGTGGCGGAAGATTGTGGAACGACTGTGGCAGAGACTTTTGAAAGACATTCGCACCGGCTGCTAGGTCAGTGAGAGTTAGGCCTATCTGGTGGTTTCTAAATCCAGCGTGGAACTGTTTGTCCTCTGGATCTGAGATTGTGCCCATGATCCGCAAAGCAAAGTACCTGAACCTCCCCTATCCCTCTACCCCTCTGTTGGAACTGGTAAAATAAAGCCTCTTGAAGAAACCATGACCAAGTGTTGGTGTGGACATTTATACAAGCTCTTCAAGAAGGATCCCTGACACGAGTGCAGTGAACAGAAAAGGTAACAGTAGGCCCAAAACTTTAAACCAGCAGCTCCTACGGGGGTAGTGCTACATATATATATATATATATATATATATATATATATATATATATATATATACAGTATATATATATATATATATATATATATATATTGTGAGGGGGCTAGCTCGGCAGCGGGTATGTGTGACCCCCGGGATGGGCTCCCCACCCAAAAACAGGCCCAGCAGACGGAGGTTGTGGTTTTCAAAATCAAAAAAAGGTGCGGTTTATTTTCTATTTACAGTGACAAAAACACAGCAAGGCAAAAAAAACAAACACAAAATAAATCCTGGTCAACTTGACCTCTGACTAAACTTACAGGTTTCCTAACTAACGACTGGGATCAGCCTAGTGCTGTCCTAGTCCCTGGTTTTAAATGTCCAAGCAAAATATAGCCACACAGGCTTTCTCTCACCGCACAGGGGTTCACTCTCCCTAGACAGTCCACACAGGTCTGCTTCCAGGCATGAGCTATCATCTAATGAATCTGGGCTTTCTTATAGAGGCCTAAATGAGCTGACAAGGTTCAGCTGGACTCATCAACTCCCTGTCTGCACGACGCCCAGCCCTCTCCCTAGAGGTATGAGTCATCAATGAGCCCACTAGTCTCAGCTGGGTTTATACAACTCTCCACCTAGCTGTATAAATCGGCGTAAAGCCTGAATCTGGGCGAAATATATCTACCCCCCTGGATGCAACCAGGTGACTTTACCTTCCTGCTGTCACATACCCCCCCCTCTTGTTTTAACCTCGGGGTTGGAACACCAGCAATCAGGCATTCATGTACTCGAGACAAAGCATCCACATTCCCCATTTGAACGCCAGGGCGATGCTTTACTGTGAAGTTGAATTCCTGGAGGGCCAGGAACCACCTATTCACTCTTCTATTTGTTTCCTTGTTTTGAGCCATCCACTTTAACGGAGCGTGATCCGTAACCATGTCAAAGTGCCTACCTAGCAGGTAGTACCGAAGGGAATCTAGAGCCCACTTCACCGCTAAACACTCCTTTTCAACGGTGGCGTAATTTACCTCATGGGACTTCAACTTCCTGCTGAGGTAAATGACTGGGTGCTCTTCCCCGTTCCAGACCTGGGACAATACTGCTCCTAACCCCACATCTGACGCATCACTTTGTACGACAAAGTCTTTAGAGAAGTCGGGTGAGTACAACACTGGCTGGCTACATAAGGCTTGTTTCAAGAATTGGAATGCTGCCTCAGCCTCGGGGGTCCATTTAATCATGACCGACCCTTTCCCCTTCGTCAGGTTGGTTAGGGGCACAGCCTTAGAAGCAAAGTGGGGAATGAATCGCCGATAATACCCAGCGATTCCCAGAAAGGCTCGTACCTGCTTCTTGCTGTTGGGACGTGGCCAACTCTGGATGGCCTCGACTTTGTTGAGTTGGGGTTTTATTACTCCCCTCCCAATGGTGTACCCAAGATATTTGGCCTCCTCCTGCCCAATGGTACACTTCTTGGGGTTAGCCGTAAACCCTGCTTCCCGAACAGAGTCCAGGACTGCTTGCACTTTTGGCAGATGTGAGGCCCAATCTGTGCTATGGACAATTACGTCATCCAGGTAAGCCGCAGCATACTTCCGATGGGGCCTCAGCATCTGGTCCATTTTCCGCTGGAATGTGGCCGGCGCATTCTGTAACCCGAACGGCATTCTTTTATATTGGAACGCCCCGTCTGGGGTTACAAATGCGGTTTTCTCTTTGGCCGACTTGGCCAGGGGGATTTGCCAATACCCTTTTGTGAGGTCAAGAGTCGTCATGTATCGGGCTGTTCCCAGCCGGTCGATCAACTCATCTATACGTGGCATGGGGTAGGTGTCAAATTTTGTAACTTTGTTCAACTGACGAAAATCGTTACAAAATCGCCAGCTCCCATCCGGTTTAGGCACCAACACAATGGGACTAGACCAATCACTTTGGGACTCCTCTATCACCCCTAAGTTCAGCATTTTCTGTACTTCCTCCCGTATTGCCTCCCGTCGGGCCTCTGGGATCCGATAGGGTTTTAACTTCACCCTTTCACCGGGCGGGGTAATAATGTCATGCTCTACCCCAGATGTTTGTCCCGGCAGCTCAGAGAATACCTCCTTGTTGCGAAGCACAAACTCCTTAACCTCCTGTTGTTGGGGTTGTGACAAGGTGGCTGCGATTCCAACCTCAGGAATCACGCAACCAGTTTGAGCTGGTGACCAAGTGTCTGCGACTAGGGACTCTCTATCCCTCCAGGCTTTCAACAGATTAACGTGATAGATCTGTTCGGGCTTTCGCCTTCCTGGTTGTCTGACCTTGTAATTCACTTCGCTCACTTTTTCCATTATCTCGTAGGGGCCTTGCCATTTGGCAAGGAATTTACTTTCAACCGTAGGGACAAGTACCAATATCCTATCCCCCGGGGAAAAGGTACGGGTCTTGGCTCCACGGTTGTACACTCTCTGCTGTGCCAACTGCGCTTGGGCCAAATGTTCCTTCACGATGGGCATTACCTGTGCAATTCGATCTTGCATCAGGGCGACATGCTCAATCACACTCCTGTGGGGAGAACTCTCACTTTCCCAAGTTTCCTTGGCAATATCCAACAGCCCTCTTGGGTGTCTCCCATACAGTAACTCAAAGGGGGAGAATCCCGTAGAGGATTGGGGCACCTCCCTAATAGCAAACATCAAATAAGGAAGTAGACAGTCCCAATCCTTTCCATCCCTATCCACCACTTTCTTCAACATTTGTTTTAGGGTTTTGTTGAATCTTTCAACCAGCCCATCGGTTTGGGGGTGATACACAGATGTACGTAATTGCGTCACTTTGAACAATTTACACAGCTCCTTCATAACCCGGGACATAAAGGGTGTACCTTGGTCCGTAAGCAGTTCTTTACAAATACCCACCCGGCTAAAAACAAGAGATAGCTCTTTGGCTATGGTTTTGGCCGAGGTATTTCTGAGAGGGATCGCTTCTGGATAACGGGTGGCATAGTCCATTATAACCAATATGTACTGGTGCCCCCTAGCGGACTTGATTATAGGACCTACCAAATCCATTGCGATTCTCTCAAACGGGACCTCAATGATGGGTAGAGGGACCAGCGGGCTACGGAAGTGTGGCATCGGGGCCGACCTCTGACACACAGGGCAGGAGGAACAATAATTTTCTATGTCCTTCATCACCCCAGGCCAATAGAATCTCTGTAATACCCTCTCTCGGGTTTTCTCTGTCCCCAGATGACCTCCAAGAATGTGCCCATGGGCCAACTCCAACACCAACTTCCTGTAAGGTTTGGGCACCACCAGCTGCTCAACGGTTTCTTCTGCCCTTTTTGCCACCCGATACAGTAGGTCCTTCTCTACGCTGAAGTATGGGTAAGTGCAGGTATTATCTGGGTTCACTAACTCGCCATCTATTTTCACTACGTTTTCCCGTGCCTTTATTAGGGCGGGGTCTTTCAACTGTTCTGTGGCAAAGTTTTCCCTGTGAACCTCAAGATCAGAAAACTCCACAGACGGTAGGTTTTCGTCTGAGGAGGTGGGCTCCTCTCCAGTTTCTTGAGTCTCCCCTGCCAATACTGACAAGGGAAATTCGGGAGAGTCCTCACCACTCTCAGAGGAGTTCTGGCTATCATATTCCTGGTACATAGGGGCACCAGTGGGGGGCTCATGATCATCCCACAGTTCCCAGAACTTCGGAAAATCCCTTCCCACAATGGCGTCATGCGGTAACTGAGACACTAAGCCCACTGGATGAGAAAGGGTACCTTTGGGGGTCTCGAAACACACTGTAGTCACTGGATACTCTCGGGTGTCCCCATGCACACAAATAACGGCTACCTTGCTATTCCCAGAGACCTCTGTTTTAACTAACTCAGCCTTTATCAGGGTCACAAGGCTACCTGAATCCAGCAATACCACAACATTTCTACCATTAATACACATTTTGCATAAATGTTTCTCAGTTCCCCGAATGGCAGTGCATGCGACTGTCGCACACAGCGACTGACGTCTGCCCGTCAGAAAGTCACACTGCATGGGTTCCTCCAAAACCGGGCAATTTGCTGCAATATGTCCCGCTTGCCGGCAGCGGTAGCAAATGATCCTTCTTGCCGCCTCTTGAGCCGCTGATTTCCCAGGCTGTTCTCGCCAAACTTGGGGTAGAGCTCCCACCCTCTCACTCTCTCCACCCTTACCCCTTGGAATCATCTTATCCGCCCCTGGGGATGGTCTGGTCTTAGGGTGGAAAGTCCGAGTGTCTCTGGAAGAGGCCGTCAGGTTCTCTGTAGCCAAGTATTTCTCCACACGATCCACAAGACCATCGGCCGTCTCTGGGTCTCCATGGCTTACCCACTTTTGGATGGCAGTAGGAAGAGCTCTCAAAAACCGATCCATTACAACACGTTCCACAATCTTTGGTGCAGACAAAGTCTCTGGCTGTAGCCACTTTCTGCTCAGGTGAATGAGATCATACATTTGAGACCTGGGGGGTTTTCCAAGCTGGAAAGTCCAGTTATGCACACGCTGAGCCCGGACAGCCAGGGTGACACCCAGCCTTGCCAATATTTCAGCTTTTAGCATCACATAGTCTTTTGCTTGGTCAGGCTCTAGGTCATAGTAAGCTTTCTGCGATTCACCCGTTAACAGAGGAGCCACCAGTCCAGCCCACTGCTCCTCAGGCCACTTTTCTCTTTCAGCGGTCCTTTCAAATGTGGTCAAAAATACCTCTGGATCATCCTCTCCAGTCATTTTTGTCAATAAACGACTCACCCCAAAGGACGCGGTATTAGTGGGACGGCTTTCCTCACCGGTCTGCGGACGTTGCTGCATTACTGCTTCCATCTGTTGTTGTAGTCTCTGCTCTTGCTTCTGCAACAGGTCTATGAAGCGGGCCTCAGATTGCTGTTGGGCTTGTTGCTGAGCCTCCAGACTCTGTTGTAAAGTTGCAAGGCTCTGTTGATGAGCTTGCTGCTGGGCTGCAAGGCTCCTTTGCAAACCTGCATTTGTCTGCTGTTGATTGGCATTTGCTAGAGCCAGCTGTTTCAGTATCTCCTCCATGCTGGCTTAAAAAAAAACTGCCACTGGTTCTCCACCAACTGTGAGGGGGCTAGCTCGGCAGCGGGTATGTGTGACCCCCGGGATGGGCTCCCCACCCAAAAACAGGCCCAGCAGACGGAGGTTGTGGTTTTCAAAATCAAAAAAAGGTGCGGTTTATTTTCTATTTACAGTGACAAAAACACAGCAAGGCAAAAAAAACAAACACAAAATAAATCCTGGTCAACTTGACCTCTGACTAAACTTACAGGTTTCCTAACTAACGACTGGGATCAGCCTAGTGCTGTCCTAGTCCCTGGTTTTAAATGTCCAAGCAAAATATAGCCACACAGGCTTTCTCTCACCGCACAGGGGTTCACTCTCCCTAGACAGTCCACACAGGTCTGCTTCCAGGCATGAGCTATCATCTAATGAATCTGGGCTTTCTTATAGAGGCCTAAATGAGCTGACAAGGTTCAGCTGGACTCATCAACTCCCTGTCTGCACGACGCCCAGCCCTCTCCCTAGAGGTATGAGTCATCAATGAGCCCACTAGTCTCAGCTGGGTTTATACAACTCTCCACCTAGCTGTATAAATCGGCGTAAAGCCTGAATCTGGGCGAAATATATCTACCCCCCTGGATGCAACCAGGTGACTTTACCTTCCTGCTGTCACAATATATATATATATAAAATATTCACTATACATATGTAGAGGACAATAATTTTAATCAGAAAATTGTTAATATGTGGTGTATTGTAAACTTCAAACCAGCAGCTCCTAGTGCTACACGTGGGGGCTCGTCCGGGATATCTGCCGTTACTTATAGCAACTAAAGTGAACTGTTCATCGGGGACTTATGTTACAGAAGGCTCTGGACCGTGTCATTTTTTTTTCGTCAAGAAGAAGGGTGAGAACTTTGCGATCACTTCTGAGCTGCGTGGGCTGTGGGCAGAGCCAAGAAAAGTAAGAAAGCCCGCGAGCTACGTGCCAAAAAAGAACAAGTGGGACGCGGCGTGTGTGTCAAGTGTTCAGAGAGAGACGGAGCACCACTATGTCTTCAACCCTATCAATACAGTCTGCTATGCGGCCCAGGGTGTTTCCTGTGGGTACCTCCACAAGTGTCATACTGCCGAGGTATCAGGGAAATAGACGCTTTGATGCGCATGCGCGTATGAGGATGCGCGGCACCATGGTTGGGCAGGTGCGCCGGGACTAGGCGGACGCGCAGCGCCGTGACTATGCGCACGCCCGGCGTGATGGATGCCCAGCCTATTTAAACCCACTGCTGACAGTGGCGCGTCGCTGGTGTATCTTCAGCTTGTCCTGCGTTCCTGTGTCCTGTGAATTTGCTGTTCCTGATCTGTGTACCGACCCGGCTTGTTCTGACCTGATCCTTCTGACCCCCTGGCTTGATCCTTGGTTTGCATCTGACTTCTCTCTGCCTGCTTCCTGCATCTGATCCTGGCTTGGCTACTGGACTTGTTTATCTTGCTCCCTGAACTTGACTCTGATCCTGGACTGACTTCCTGTGTTGACCCCTGGCCTGGCTCCTGACTCCATTATCAAGACTGTCCACCGGTCCCTGCTTCTTGGAACATCCAAGCATGCCTGTCTCCAGTTCCAGCTACCAGGCACCTGTGCTTCTGTGGGAACCACACCTGCTGTGTCACCTTCAGTGGTGTGCTGCGCTCGGCCGCAAGGGGAGCCCTCCTAGCATCTCGGCTTTTTACCAAGTTCCTGACAGTATACACCAGCCATGTCAGAGGCCGACAGAGGTGTCTCCCCCCTGGAAGGTGTCAACCAGCATGTCACGGCTCTCTCTTAGGCCATCCAGAGACTTCGGGAGGAACACTCCCAATTAGAGGGCTGCCTGCTGCATCCACCAACCACACCTGTCTCCACAGTTCTGGATTCTTCCTCAGATAGTTCACCTCTAACTCCTCCTACTGCGATGATGCCCTCTCCGGAGCCACGAGTACCCACACCTGAACGCTTTTCTGGAGATCGGAAGATGGTCAGGGCCTTTAGAAACGCCTGTTACCTGTACCTGGATTTGCAGCCACTGACTTTTTCCATTGAATCAATAAAAGTGGGGTTCATAATTTCACTACTAAGTGGTGACCCTCAAGTATGGGCCCATGGCCTATTAGAACAGAAAGACCCTGCTATAGACTCTGTGGAACAGTTCTTTGAAACCATGGCTCGGTTATATGATGACCCCTTGCGAGTAGCCACTGCTGAGTCTACTCTGCATACCTTACGGCAAGGCCACCGCCCTGCAGAGGATTACATGGTGGAATTCCGCACATGGGCCACAGATTCAGGTTGGAACGAGGCAGCCTTAAGATTTCAGTATCGGTTGGGGCTGTCCGATCCCCTCAAAGATGAACTAGTCAGAGTAGAGACCCCTTCAACTCTAGAAGGTCTCATTCAACTTACAATTAAGCTCGATAGATGCCTACGTGAACGCCAGTCTGAACGCATGCAAACCTCCCGACCTGCTCGGATACGATCTGAAGCACTGCCCATGTCTAATTCCATGCATGTTAGCCTGGTCCATCCAGCATTATCTTCAGAGGAGAAACTCCGCCGCCGACGGGCAAATCTTTGCTTCTACTGTGGGGGCTTGGGACACTACATAGACAATTGCCCCATAAGACCTGGGAAACGATTTCCCCGTAGGTCGGTCAATTGTCAAGTATCCAAGTCTTCCTCAGGTCATGTTGCTCTTCAGATCACATTACAGATGGCAGGAGAAGAAATCCATCTCCAGGCAATACTCGACTCTGGGGCGTGTAGTTGCTTTCTGGATCTAGCTCTGGTAAAAAGACTTACTATTCCTCTCTATAAGAAGAAGCAAAAGCTGACCGTTCACCTGGCCGATGGCTCAATGCCCAGCTTCGGGCACGTCACTCTAGAAACTGCCCCTATCCTGACCTCTATCAATTCAGGCCATCAGGAATTCTTACGTTTTGATGTATTGAGCTCTCCTCTATTTCCTGTCATTCTGGGAATCCCATGGCTCCAGGCGCACAATCCTCAGGTTGATTGGTCCAAAAAGGAAGTGCTCTTTACCTCTTCCTACTGCCAGCAACATTGTCTTGTTCCTGTATCCAAGAACGCTTCCAGGTGTTTGTCCGTTCAAACCATGCCTAGTGTGGACCATAGTATACCCGTGGCCTATCAGGACTTTTTAGATGTCTTCGACAAGAAGAAATCCAATACTCTACCCCCACATCGTTCTTATGATTGCCCCATCGAGTTGCTGCCAGGAGCAGAGATTCCGTTCGGATGGATTTTCCCCCTTTCTGAAACGGAACTTGAGACACTCAAGAAATATATAGATGAAAACCTTGAGAAAAAGTTTATCCGCCTGTCCTCATCCCCTGCCGGTACCGGTATCTTCTTTGTTGAGAAGAAGGACAAGACGTTAAGGCCCTGTGTGGACTACAGGGAACTAAACAAGGTTACCCTTAAAAACCGCTATCTGCTCCCCCTCATCCCCGAACTCTTCCAGAGATTTCACACATCCCGCATCTTTACCAAGCTCGAACTAACTTACAACCTAATCGGGAAGGGGACGAGTGGAAGACAGCATTCAGAACAAGATTCGGACATTTAGAATATCTAGTAATGCCATTTGGACTGTGAAACGCCCCAGCCACATTTCAATATTTCATAAATTACATTTTCCGGGAATATATAGACCACTTCGTTGTTGTATACCTCGACTACATTCTTGTATTCTCCTCCTCTCTGGAACTTCACAGAACGCACGTAAGAAATGTGCTGAGCATCCTCAGAATTCACGGTCTGTACGCTAAAGCTGAAAAGTGTAAGTTCGAAAAGACGTCAATCCAGTTCTTGGGGCTCATCATCACCATTGGTGGAATAGCTATGGATCCTCAGAAGGTCAAGGCAATCCTGGAGTGGCTGGCACCTTCCGACAAGAAGGGTGTCCAGAGATTCATTGGCTTCGCCAACTTTTACAGAAGGTTAAAAATAAACTTTTCCACCATTGTTTCACCTATTACTCAGATAACCCAATAACATACCAAGTTCTTTTGGTCTGAAGCAGCGCAAGCCGCCTTCGATCAACTCAAATCTTTCTTTACCTCAGCACCAGTCTTACAGCATCCAGACCCTGCCTTATCCTATGTCCTGGAAGTCAATGCTTTGGAGGTGGCCACAGGAGCAGTACTATCTCAACGTCAGGGTCCTAAAGCACTGCTTCATCCTGCGGCCTTCTCTTCATGGAAGATGAGTCAGTCAGAAAATAATTATGACGTAGGGGATCGTGAACTTTTGTAAAAATGGAAAAAATCTGCGCTAACCATGATTAAAATTAGTGAATTAATTAAATATAAGAACCACTATATATATATAAATAATAATGGTAAAATTAATAAAGTGAATTAATGGGTGCTGCAAAAAAATTTATAGCTGGAATAACCACTACACAAATATATGCAAAAAGAATTAATAAAGATGTGCTACCCTTAAACAAGCAATCATAGTGCTAATGATTCATATGTGTTCACACACACCAAAAAACAAAAACAGAAAAAAAGGTCCTGTTAATAAAACACGGCGAATATATCTGAAATATCCCCCGTGCACAGATAAATGAATAAATAAAAATTAAAAAAAAAAATAAAAATTATATATATATAAAAAATGTGAAAGAGAGAAAGTCCGAATGAAGTTCATAAACAAAAAAGCCACATCTGCTGATGTATATATAACAGACTCTTCTAAGCAGCTGTAGGCGAAATATCCACATCCAACTTGCTCAAACGAATTATAGAAGAAATAGCAGCTTACCAAATATAATAGATCTCTGTCACGGAGATCTATAGGGGCTCAGATTCATATGGTGATCCCACCGGACATTCAGCCACGAAACACTGGAATCGAACGATATCCTCCTCCTCCTGGGTAAAAAATTACATCCAGCAGGTTTTCAAAACAAGAGCGGCAAAACTCCAA
The DNA here is from genome assembly GCA_029206835.1 of Rana muscosa. Taxonomy (NCBI): domain Eukaryota; kingdom Metazoa; phylum Chordata; class Amphibia; order Anura; family Ranidae; genus Rana; species Rana muscosa. Next base: position 133,420,138 of record CM055120.1, read on the forward strand.
AGAAACGAATGCTGGTACTCAGCTGCGGTCTGTGCCGAACAGCTGTAGCGTAGTGACGTCACGTTCGTTAGCTCCACCCGACGCTGCGTTTCGTCGTAAGAGGCGTCCACTGGCCTCCTTTCCCAGTGGACGCCTCTTACGATCGGCACAGACCGCAGCTGAGTACCAGCATTCGTTTCTTTGGAGTTTTGCCGCTCTTGTTTTGAAAACCTGCTGGATGTCATTTTTTACCCAGGATAAATAAAGGGAATCCTATTTTATTAGGAATACTGCACCATGAGGTTTTATTTATTTTTCTTCCATATCAACATTCATTTTGCTGCATGAGCCAATTACATCAGCGGATACCTGGAGGGAGAGCTCTTTTCTTGGAATAAATACCCAGGAGGAGGAGGATATCGTTCGATTCCAGTGTTTCGTGGCTGAATGTCCGGTGGGATCACCATATGAATCTGAGCCCCTATAGATCTCCGTGACAGAGATCTATTATATTTGGTAAGCTGCTATTTCTTCTATAATTCGTTTGAGCAAGTTGGATGTGGATATTTTGCCTACAGCTGCTTAGAAGAGTCTGTTATATATACATCAGCAGATGTGGCTTTTTTGTTTATGAACTTCATTCGGACTTTCTCTCTTTCACATTTTTTATATATATATAATTTTTTTTTTTTTTTTTTTTTTTATTTATTCATTTATCTGTGCACGGGGGATATTTCAGATATATTCGCCGTGTTTTATTAACAGGACCTTTTTTTCTGTTTTTGTTTTTTGGTGTGTGTGAACACATATGAATCATTAGCACTATGATTGCTTGTTTAAGGGTAGCGCATCTTTATTAATTCTTTTTGCATAGATCGTGAACTTTTAGCAATTAAAACCGCTTTGGAGGAATGGAGATACCTCCTTGAAGGTGCCACCCATCCTATCTTGATCTTCACAGATCACAAAAATGTAGAATATCTCTGCACGGCCAAATGGTTGAGACCCCGACAGGCTCGATGGGCCTTGTTCTTTTCTAGGTTTAATTTCCATATTACCTACCGGCCAGGGTCAAATAATGGGAAGGCTGACGCCTTATCTCGAATGTTTCTGGATACCCCCAAGGGAATCACACCCAGTACAATCCTGTCTTCTTAAAACTTACTTTTGTTACAGCCTGATTTAAGGACTTCAATTGAGCAGGCATCTACTCAGTGCACAGAGGAAGAAAGCTCCTCTTTAAGAAATCAGGAGGGTCTTCTGTGGCATCAAGACAAAATCTTCGTCCCACAGCAGGTCAGGGCTCAGGTTCTGAAGACCTTTCATGACCACCAGCTAGCCGGTCACTTTGGGGTCCGGAAGACAACTGAGCTCGTTCAACGATCCTTCTGGTGGCCTACTCTGAGGTCTGACTGCAAGGAATATGTCAATTCCTGTATGACTTGCCAACGGAACAAGGGGTCCAACGCTAAATCTTGGGGTCTGTTGAGACCACTACCAGTCCCTGAACAACCGTGGAAAAACATTTCTGTGGAATTTATAGTAGATCTGCCACCCTCGGAAAATTTCACAACCATCTTGGTTGTAGTAGACCGACTCTCCAAGATGGCACATTTCGTACCAATGATGGGCACACCGTTTGCCATGGACACAGAAAAAGTCTTTATAAAGGAGATAGTCAGACTGCATGGCTTACCGGACAACATCGTGTCTGACAGAGGTGTGCAATTCACCTCTAAGTTCTGGAGGAACCTCTGCAAAATACTATCCATCGAGACTTGTTTTTCCACAGCCTACCACCCACAAAGCTGCCAGAGTGAAAGAACTAATCAAACGCTAGAGCAATATTTGCTGTGTTTTTGTTTCTTTTCTCAGGATGACTGGTTCTCATGTTTGCCTTGTGTGGAATTCGCATATAATAACTCTGTACACACCGCAACCAACCAGTAACCTTTCTGGGCAAATTATGGCTTCCATCCATCTTTCTTATCCAATACCATTCCCGAATCCTCAGTTCCGGCAGTCCAGGACAGAATAAACTTCATTCAGGCAAATTACCAGACCCTCCGGGACACAATGAAGAAAGCCCAAGAAGCTTTCAAAAAACATTATGAAAGAAGGAGAAGAGGAGATCCCACCTTTAAAGTTGGAGACAAAGTCTGGCTGTCATCAGTCAACCTTAAATTGCCATGTCCGTCCCGGAAACTGGGGCCAAATTTTGTTGGTCCTTTTGAAATTAAGCGGGAGATCAATCCCGTGGCCTTTGAACTTGCTCTATCTGAAACTTATAGAATTCATCCCGTGTTTCATGTGTCATTGCTTAAACATGCCATCTCTAGTTCTTTTCCAGGAAGAGAAGAGGTACCTCCACCTCTGGTCCTGGTTGGGTGACGAAACAGAATTCGAGGTGGAGTCCATTCTTGACTGCCGACGGAGAGGTAGGACAATTCAGTTTTTAATTAAATGGAGGGGATATTCTGCAGAAGAGAACTCTTGGGAGCCTGCAAGTTATGTACACGCCCAGAGGCTTATACAGAGATTCCGCAGCAGTCACCCCGAAAAGTGGGCACGCCTGGGCTTCCGGAGGCTGCCCCTTAGGGGGGCACTATCAGGGAAATAGACGCTTTGATGCGCATGCACGCACGAGGACGCGCGGCACCATGGTCGGGCAGGCGCGTGCCGGGACTAGGCGGACGCGCTGCGCCATGACTATGCACAACCGCATGCGCAATGGCGCACGCCCGGCGTGATGGATGCCTGGCCTATTTAAACCCACTGCTGACAGTGGCATATCGCTGGTGTATCTTCAGCTTGTCCTGCGTTCCTGTGTCCTGTTAATCTGCTGTTCCTGATCTGTGTACCGACTCGGCTTGTCCTGACCTGATCCTTCTGACCCCCTGGCTTGATCCTTGGCTTGCATCTGACTTCTCTCTGCCCGCTTCCTGCATCTGATCCTGGCTTGGCTACTGGACTTGTTTATCTTGCTCCCTGAACTTGACTCTGATCCTGGACTGACTTCCTGTGTTGACCCCTGGAATGGCCCCTGACTCCGTTATCAAGTCTGTCCACCGGTCCCTGCTTCCTGGACCATCCAAGCACGCCTGTCTCCAGTTCCAGCTACCAGGCACCTGCTGTGTCACCTTTAGTGGTGTGCTGCGCTCAGCCGCAAGGGGAGCCCTCCTAGCATCTCGGCCTTCTACCAAGTTCCTGACACCGGGACTGTACTAACGGACACTGGTATTCGTCTGGAGCCACATGCGCAGTTCGTGCTCTATACAATCGGTGATGTAGATGTTTTGGGGATGCTTTGGGGATGCTGTGCAACAGGTGTGATGGACTGGCTATTCACCCCCGTCCTTTTGTTCAGTGTCTACGATGCAGGGATTACCTGTTTGCTGTGGAGCAACCCACCATGCCGCCTCGTGCCTACAGAGTGGACTGGACCACGGGCAACGTAACAGAAGAAGTTGCTGCCTTCTATCCAGTGGTTAGGCCTACATCTGCCGCATCTGCTGCCATGATTAATCCCGAGGGGAATGGCGCTGTTACCGCTATGGGAAAGTCATCAGCGGACAGTGCCGCTATTGTTACATAAACTGTATCTACCTTCGCTGCACCTGTGTTCGCTGCAACTGCCCGAAGGAAGGTGGGATACATGAAGGCCTCCTGCGGCCATGGACGGGGCCTACCCCAGACCCCAGAGACTACCCGAACAGGACCCGGAGAAAAGTTTGATTTCCAAGAAATCCGCGAGGGGAGCATGTTGGGGACTGTATGCAACTATCTGCCGGCGGAAGAGCTGGGAGATTCGGAGATGGATTCTTTGTCCGATGTCTGTGGCAAGATATTGGAGACTATGTCACAAGAACTATTGTGGGCAGATAGCGATGATGTCGTCTCGGCTTTTGCTTCCTCCGTGGGCGTAGCTATGGACTCGGGAGACAACACCTAGGGTGGAACCCCCAATTGTTTCTAATGAAATCCTGGCCCGCGGTACCAGTTTGCTGGGTCCAGGAAAAATGTTTGCAAGTGCTATGGTGCACAAATCCACAAACTCATGTGTGCCTTCTGGATATGGAAGTACCAGATCCCTGCCAAGACGTCTGCTACACTGGAGTTAGTGTAGACATATTCATGGAGATAAAGTGGTCATTTGCCGACCAGGGAAGGACGATGTGGTTTATTTTATCACCACCGTTGACAAGCAGGGAAGATCCCTAACCTTACCTGATCCACAATTTTACTGGTGAAAAGTTACAGGGACTGTCCTGGTTTTTGTTTTACATTTTTGCCAAGGGAAAAGAACATTTTCTTTTCTGAAAGGACTGTGGGTATGTAGCTAGTTAGTGAGAGGGTACAGGAAGATGTTGGAGTCAAGATTTCTTCTATGGGTTCAGTACTTGCAAGGACTATGTCATGCTGTATTTCTGCCATTAGGTGGTGGGAGTTTGCTCAGCAAAGCTGGACTCTGCACTTTTACCCTTAGCTATCTACACTCAATGTATATATGTATATATGGAGAAAGAAAGGCTAATTTCTCCAGGAAGTGAGGCTTTGCTTCTCAGGAGATGTTTTATATTATTGCATGTGTCTGCTTGTTTATTCTTTTTCAGGCATTGAAATCTTCTATCAAGAGCCACCGGAGAATGGGTGGGTTAGATAGAGAGAGAGAGAGGAATACGGTAGATATATATATATATATATATTGATGTGATATTTTTATTGTGTGTATATGTTAAACCCATATTTTCTTGTACTGTTTTACCCCCCCTCCTTTCCAGTCCAAGTTTTTGGATTTCAGGTACTAACCCTTAGGATTGAGGGTCATATTTTTCCTCGACGATGGGGACATCGTCTTTTTGCGGTGGGGGAAGTGTGTAGCGCCCTACTCCTGTTGGGTAGACTCTATATGTTAAATTTAGTTATCTGAGCTGTAGTTTAGCTCAGAGGGTTTATGCTAAATTGTTGGCTCTGTTTCAGTCTAGCTGGGTTGCACGTTTTCCACCTGACAGTAGGTGTCACTGTCACCACTGGTCAGGGTTGGAGATGCAGCAGGCTAGGTGTATTGGGTATTCCTTTCCCAGAAGTGACTCAGGGGGCGTGGTCAACCCGCTGTGCATTCTGGGAGGGGGTACTTAAGAGACAGAGACCGGTCTATCGGGGTTCGTTGCCAGATCCTGACCTGAGGGCCCTCCTGGCCTCAGTAATATATGAGACATTTTTGGCCTCAGGGCCTGCTGGCCCGAGGCTCTGCAACTGGGAAGTAGGCCCAGGAGTTGCTGGGGCCTACTAGTCCAGGAATGATCCTATGCGGTCTTGCCTGCGGGAAGAAGCGGAACAATTGGGGACTCAATTGAAGGACTCATCCTGGCCAGTTTGCCTCACGGTGCTGCCGGATGGCTGAAAGATTCTGCCACTGGTACTTTCTGAAGGAACTTTTGCAAAGTGTCAGTGTGGTTACATGATCTTGTGGCGGAAGGTTGTGGAGCGACTGTACGGCACTCATCAAGTCTGTGGCAGAGACTTTTGAATGAGCTTCGCACCGGCTGCTTGGTCAGTGAGAGTTAGGCCTATCCGGTGGTTGCTTAATCCAGCGTGGAACTGTTTGTCCTCTGGATCTGAGATTGTGCCCGTGATCCACAAAGCAAAGTACCTGAACCTCCCCTATCCCTCTACCCCTCTGTTGGAACTGGTAAAATAAAGCCTCTTGAAGAAACCGTAACCAAGTGTTGGTGTGGATATTTATACAAGCTCTTCAAGAAGGATCCCTGACACGAGTGCAGTAAACAGAAAAGGTAACGGTAGGCCCAAAACTTTAAACCAGCAGCTCCTACGGGGGTAGTGCTACATATATATATATATATATATATATATACAGTATATATATATATAAAATATTCACTATACATATGTAGAGGACAATAATTTTAATCAGAAAATTGTTAATATGTGGTGTATTGTAAACTTCATTGAAACTTGATGATTATTTTACTGATCCATAAGAAAGTTTTGCAAAAATAACCATTCTATGCTTGTAATATTTAAAGTCACTGAAATGCTGTCAACAGTTATTTTGTTTACTTGGCTGAGGGCAGTAATAGAACAATGCATCTAATGGTCAGTACTTTTTAGAAATATAACATCAAATAGATAACATTTGAGAAAATTGACATTCAAGAAAACAAATCATTTTTTAATTGGTCTTTTCAAAGAAATAGTGTTAGTTATCTTATGTTTGAGCAAAAAGTTTGCCTAAGTAAAATGTGCCAGACAACTTACCTAACTTACTTTCCTTGTTGTCAAATTTTTTGTCTATTTCGGGTCTTACACTCAATGTTTCTAAATCTACTGCACTCCCCATCAACTTACCCCCTGCTCAGTGTGAAATGCTCAAAAAATCCTTCCCCTTTCAGTGGTCATCGGATAAAATTCCCTATCTTGGCATTTATATTTCGCAACACTGGTCTACTGTGTTTCAGGCGAACTATCCTGCATGTGTGTCCCAGCTTCGAAACTTGCTAAAAATGTGGCTCTTATCGCATTTTGTTTCTTGGGAGAGTTACGGCAATTAATATGACCCTGCTCCCAAAACTTTTGTATCTCTTCAGGGCCCTCCCTATAATTATCCCCAAGTCCTTTATAGATAAATTACAGAGGGAGATTAATAACTTTATCTGGCAGAACACGAAACCCAGATGCCCCAGATGGGTGTTGTACAGATCCCAAAGGGCTGGTGGCCTAGGTCTACCAAACATTTGGTTGTATTTTTTAGCGGCTCGATTTTCTCAAATGGCTCAATGGAGTATCCCTAACTCAAGAGTTCCCTGGGTCATGTTTGAATCTCTGTCCATCAAACCCTATTGTCTTCAATCCATTCTTTGGTCTCCTACCAACTTGGCGCATAAACTCTCCTCCCTTAATTCCGTGGTGACTCACTCCCTTATTCTTTGGAACCGGTATAAAACCAAATTAGGCCTCGTTACCCCTGCTCCCCGGGTTCTTCCTTTTTAGGTGATCCCTTATTTGCCACGGCATTGGTACGCCCCCATAGTTTCTCGTGGTGGATAACCAACTCCCTGGTCACACTACGTGACCTCCAAATAGATGGTGCTTTTGCCTCGTTTGACCTTCTTCGAACCCGTAAACAGGTCCCACCTAGAGAGTACTATAGGTATTTACAAATCAGGCACTTTTTTAGCTCCCATTTTGCACTCACCCCGTCTCACCCCTCTTCTGTCTTTGAACGGATCTGTCATGACTCTCCCAGGGGCAAAAGTTTTATCTCATTGCTATATAGTGATACGTTAGCCTCGACCTTCTCAGGGGAGCCTCTATATAAAACCAAGTGGGAGGCTGACTGTGGGGAACAGTTCTCTCCCGAGGACTGGGACATCATGCTGGATAACTTGCGCAAGGCCACAAAGTCCCTGGCAGTGAAGGAAACTGCCTACAAAGTCCTAACAAGGTGGTATTATACCCCGTTCAGACTTCAGACTATGTTTCTTGGTACCTCAGGTTTGTGCTTCAGGGGTTGCACTCTTCCAGGCACCTTTAGGCACATATTTTGGGATTGTGAGAAGCTCACCCCAGTTTGGAAAAGGGTATCTACTTTAGCCTCGGCTATCGCGGGGACCCCTCTACAACTCACAATCTCAATGGGTCTCCTTGGGGCACCGTTCCCGGGTGTCCTCCGCAGGCAAGAATGCCTCATACAAGCGATCTGTGTCTCCACTTTGTGGAGCATTGCCCTGCACTGGAAGACCCCTGCTGTGCCACTTCCTTCTGTCCTAATCAGAATGGATGCTATAATGCTGATGGAGAGGATTTTGTACACCTTGCAGGATAGAATGAATTTATTTGACCAAAGATGGGAGTCCTGGACGACTCATAAGAATGTTCTACTGTCTTGAGCCTAGCTTCTACTTTACATAGCGTAATCCTCTGGTGGGGGATGCCTCCGGGTATACCTGAGCTTCCCATCTTATGTCCTGGTTATTACTAATCTGTAGGATCCTTATTCTTTGATGTCTTTTCTGATATGCTTAAAATTTTTGTTTTATGTTTTGTTTTTTGTTTTCCTGTTTTTTTGTTTGTTGTTTTTCGCATACATTGGTGATTTGGAATATACAATATATACTGTCTTTTGATTGTATGCTTTCTTTATTCCAATAAAAAATGTTTGTAATTAGAAATGTGCCAGACAAATAGCACAATCCTAATTTTTAATGCAATTTGGTAACACCCACATTAAGTTATTTGTGCTGGGATGGTCTGTACTGGGGGGGGGGGGGTGGATTGGGACAGGAGATTTAGGGATGTTATGGGAAATCTGTACTGTGGAAGATATGGCCACTCATGAACATGACCACTGCACTCTTAGTATTTTTGCTCCAAAAGGTCTTTGTTAAAGTACTGTAGGTGGTGTTCAGAAAAGCATATGTAATGGATCGTTTTTTATGGTTGTGGATAACCAACTAGTAGAGTATGGCACCAAATCCCTGAATGGTAAATAGATAGGAGCAAGGAAAATTTGATTTTTTAGTGGTGTAGAAATAACAAAGTATCAAGCAAATTATGATAAAAATATTTTTATTTTGACACCAAAACAAAAATAGAGACAATAGTAAAAAGTGGTATAGAAGGTGATTATTGCAAACAATACAGTTGAGTTGGACAGTTGGATGGCCTAATTATTTTATCATAATTTGCTTGATACTTTGTTATTTCTGCACCACTAAAAAATCCCATTTTCCTTGCTCACATATGTAATGGAATGGTTTTGTTTTAAAAAAAAATGTGTGCTGAGTTTTTTACATGTATGTTAGTTATTAAAGCATACTTTGTGGGTAAAAGGACTGTGGCACACGTGTGCTGTGTATAGGGGGCAGGCTCAGGTTTTATTTAACCATGCCCTTTAAGCCCCTCCCATTTTTCTTTTTTTAAGACATATATACAGTATATACTGAGTTTTATAGAAAAACACAATACAGAGTTAAAAAAAAAAAGCTAATACAGAGAAAAAACATGAGCTGTTTTCCAATGTTTCACAAAACATACTCTAATAGTAATGGAGTCATATGGTAGCAATTACACTCCTCCTCTCTGCATCTTATCTACTTAACCCTTTTGTAGCTGTGTTACTTCATACCCCAGGGTGCATTTACAGACCCAAATTTTTTTGATACTCCAGGACCATCATGCACCCCTTTGAATAACTTTCCTTTAGAGATACGACATAACAGTTCAATATAAACAATGCCCTTTCCCTAATCATAACTAGAATATTGTAGTGGCTCAGGCAAACCTCCAAGATGTGAGAGTCCATAATAGCATTGTCTGTGGCTTGGATGTCCTCTGCAATTCCTGGCTTCTTCAGCTGCACCACAATTGCGCTCACAGATGAAGCTGTAACTCCTGCATCCACCGTACCCGCTCTCTGGACCCTAGTTATCCCCCTTTATATAGCACAGTTGGGCTGGCTAAGACCAAAAGCCTGGGAACTAAGCTAAAAACAATTAACCTTTTTCCCAGCCTGGGCTAGCTGCTGGCTAACTAAATTATACACATTTTCAACCCACATGCATACAGTACATATTAGACACATTACAGGGTTTTTTGAGATGGCATAACTTGACCGCATGATGGCATGACCAAGCACACCAAGATTCAAGTATGAATACACATGCCTCTTGTATATACACAATGTGGGTTACTTACGAAAGGCAAATCCACTTTGCACTACAAGTGCAAAGTGCACTTGAAATTGCACTGAAAGTGCACTTGGAAGTGCAGTCGCTGTAAATCTGGGAGGTAGATCTGAAATGAGGTGAAGCTCTGCTGATTTTATCATCCAATCATGTGCAGGCTAAAATTCTGTTTTTTATTTTCCTTGCATGTCGGATCTACAGCGACTGCACTTCCAAGTGCACTTTGCACTTGTAGTTTGCACTTGTAGTGCAAAGTGGATTTGCTTTTAGTAAATAACCCCCACTATCTGCTTATCCCAGAGTTCAGATTTAAGTTCAGCATTATTTTAAATATTGTATTTTATTTCCAGGAAGGATATATCTTCTGGAGTTAGGACAGTCAATCAATTTAGCTCATCATTAAACAGTTAAACTTTATGATTAACAAAAACAATATTTATACACATTCAAAAAAGAACTCTGAGGATTTAGGCCATCAGGGGATTAGGAGGTACACCTGGTGAGCTCTTTGCTGTCACTCTTTGATAATAAAATAGAGCGCTATCCCGGAGACAACTGGCACAAATTACAAAAAAAGAGGGCACACATGGAATCAAATCCACTTATTCTGCTGCCAAAATTATTGTCTGTGTTTGTATTAAAGACAAAAAAGCCATTGAAGATGTGTAATTGTATACAGCAGTATCACAATGAAGATAACACGCAATGACTGAAATATCCTGCATAATGTTTTCACTGCTGGCTAGGGCTGCTCAGGCTCTGCAGGCGTTTGGTTTGTAATGTGAATGAACACCTGCAAATGAAATTCTATAGAAAAAAAACGAATTTATTGTTATTATTGGCTTAAAATTTTATGTAAAAGTGAAATGTATGTAATTGTCATCCATAAGTATAGTGGATATAATTTCTTGGTGGTCACTTGACACATTAAAATGCAATTAAATATACAGTCTTAGTCAGTAAGACAGTACAGGGAGCTTTGGAAATGAGCATAGTGCCTTAACTTACAGCAACAGTTTTAGCTGTTCTAGAAAAGTTTAGAATTGTTCTTGTGTTTAGATGTATTTTAACAAAGTAATGCCTTTTTTTAACAAAGAAATTCTTACCGTGTGTGTGCCCCATCGGAGAAATTCAGATGAATTCCATTGGAGTTTAAATATAGAACATGTTCTATTTTACTCCGATGGAATTCCGTCGGTATTCCGATGTGAGTTTGGTCGGACAAAGGTCCGATTGTGTGTACAAGGCATTAAAATACATCTAAACCCAAGACCAAAAAATGTATATATTGCCGCTTGACATTCCTGATTGACTCTTTTTTTTTTTAGCTTTTGTTCCTTTATTTTCACCAGGTGGTCCTGCCAATAACACACTTCCTGTCCTAGAGCAACAGTGGTCACTTACTGTACTGTATCTATTGAGGAGCAGCATTGTGGTCTATAGTGTAAGGACCATAGACCGCATTTTCCCTACTCTTATCCAAAACATGAGGGAAGGTGTTCTGTAATCCTAACACACTTTTTGATAACTTTTGAGATATAATTTTAATGGAGCACAGATCAGTACTGAATTTCTGGCAGAATCAACAAAAAGTATTTTTTTGCACTAACTGAAGAAATAATGTATAACAAAACACACTTAATGCTATAATTAACAAAAAGGACCAAATAGGAGAAGTACATTTCTATGGCTTACATACACTTTGTTCAATACTGTGGGTTACCCTATTCCTTTGCTTACAGATTACACCATTTCCCAAAAGCCTATATATGTGCAATGACATACCTCCTTTTTTTTAAAACTTAATTTCTTTATTAAACCATTTTCCATTTTACATCAAAAACATACCATCCCCCCTCCCACCTTCCTCTGGAACATACAGATACCAAAATCATAGTATACTTTAAAAATACAAATAGTTCCCCAAGCCTTGTGTTTAAGTTATTTATTCCAGCATCCGTTCCCTTATCTTCCCTCTAGCTAAACTTCCCTCCACTATCAAACACATTCACCCCGCGCTCTTGTCCATCTACTTTCATTCTCTACCATTCCCTTTTTGTCCTTTATTTCCTTAGATCATCTCTTCCTTTCTTTCTCTGCTGTTCATTATATTTAAGTACTTCTTTTCTCCCACCACTTTTTCCAGATTTTATCATATTTTTTAAGAGCACCTTCTTTAATATACGCAACTCTTTCCTTCAGTATCGTTATATTCATACTTTGTTCCCATTCTTTGTTGGTCGGTGGGAGGACTGTTTGCCATCTCTGTGCAATCAGCTTCCTTGCCTGGAATAGGCATCTCAGGATTGCTAGCTGGTTATTACCAATTTTCCCCTCTCCATCTGCCCAGCCCAGTACACATTGTATTGGCTCCAGTTCTATACGAGCTTCAAAAATCTGCTCAATGATTCCCACTACCTCCCTCCAGTACCTGAAATAGTTTCGGACATCTCAAAAACATGTGGATCATATCCCCCTCTGTTCTTCCGCACCTGGGGCAGCTGGCGTCTGGTCTACGACCAAACCGAAAGAGCTTATACGGTGTATAATAAGCTCTATTTAATAAAAACAGGTGAGACATCCTCTGGGAGGGAGATAGTGAGACCAATGAGGAAAGTTGCAGGATTCTCTCCCACTGTTTCTTAGATATATTACCAACATCTCTTTCCCACTTCTTCTTATATGTCTGGTCTTGTATTCCTCTCAGGCTCCCCTTGTATATACTAGGATAAACTTTTGATATTAAGCCCTTTGATGTTCTTGTTTTAATAATTTCCTGGAGCAGTGGGATCTTACTCCATTCTATTACCATTCCTTTATACTGAGCTGCAAGAGCGTGCCCTATCTGTAAATATCTATAGAATGATTTGTTTGATATTGCGTATTGTTCTCTTAATGCCTGAAAGGTTTTTAATATACCATCTTGATACAGCTGGATAATATATTTAATTCCTTGTCTCTCCCATTGCCTAATTGTCCCCATCTTCTGTATTTCCCCTAAGTTGGCATTTTCCCACAAGGGTGTATACTCTGTTAGTCCGTTATACCCCAGTGCTGTCTTCGCTGCTTTCCATATTCTCAACATAAAATCTAATGTTGGTAGTTTAGTGAAGGATCCTGCTTTCATAGTTTCTATTAGGGAACTATGTATAGTATTCTGTAGGAGTAGCCTCCTCTCTATTTCTCCACCTCCTGTATTGCATCCCTTCATATGCTGGAGTTGTGCAGCGAGAAAGTAACTAAACGGGTGTGGAAGTGCCACACCTCCTTCCTGCTTTGATCTTTGTAAAATGTTTAATCGAATTCTTGCCACTCCTCTTTTCCAGATCAGTTCCCTAAAAATTGTATCTATCTTTTGGAACCACTTTTTATATATCCAGACTGGGGAGTTTTGTAAAACATAAAGAAGTTGCAGCATCCACACAATTTTTATTAGGTTACATCGGCCCGCCACTGATAGTGGGAGCCGCTTCCATACTTTGATTTTCCTCCTATATTTATCCAGTAATGGGACCATGTTGTCTGTGGTATATTGATTAGGGTCTCTGGAGATATTTATCCCTAGATATTTTATTTGACTTGCTATTTGAATTTGTTCCGCCTCTTGTGGCAGAGGGTTTTCTAAAGGATCCACCGGTAACAGCATAGATTTTCCCCAATTAATGGTGAGTCCAGAAAATTTGCCAAAGTTTTTAATTTCTTCCATAGCTTTCCTAAGTGAGTTCTGCGTATCTCCTAGAAGCAGGAGAAGATCATCCGCATATAGTACCACTTTCTCTTCTAACTCGCCTCGTTTAAACCCTCTTATCTCAGGAGCCGCTCTAAGTGCTATTGCTAAAGGTTCGATTGCGAGGGCGAAGAGAAGGGGGGACAACGGGCACCCCTGTCTCGTTCCCCTCTGCAATCAAAACCTATCAGATTGAGCGTTGTTTACTTTTACTTTCGCTACTGGTGTTTTATATAGCATCTTGACCCAGTTCGTAAAAATCGGGCCAATTTGGAATTCTCCTAACACTCTCCACAGATATTGCTATTCAAGGCTGTCAAAAGCCTTGGCAGAGTCCAATGACACAATTGCTCTCCTTCCTTACTCATCTGTTGGGATCTGGAGATTTAGGTATACTCGCCTTATGTTTACACTGGTGGCCCTACCGGGTATAAATCTCGATTGGTCAGGATGGACTAGTTTCTCTATTATTTTGTTTAATCTAGCTGCTAGGACTTTCGCCAGTATTTTTATATCCGAGTTTAATAGGGATATGGGTCTATATGAGGAGGTATTAAGTGGTAGGCTTGTGCAATTCGTTTCGTAACGAATTGAAATTCGTCCGAATTTAGCAACTTTCGGACATTCGGAAGCATTCGAATTTCCGAACAAAGCAATTACGAATAAGACCGAATCCGAAATAAATTATACCGCAAATAGCGAATGCCCGAATGTCTTCGGCATAATTCGTTATGAAAAAGTTACGAATGTACGAATCCATACGAAGCACAATAACACTCACTCTGCTCTGCTCTCTGCTTCTCCCACACCGTGCTGAACTCCCTCTCAAAATGGTGTACAGGGGCGGAGGCTATAGCCGCATGTAAAAAACGAAAGTAAAATACGAGATTTCGAATCCATTCGAAGCACAATAACACTCTGCTCTGCTCTCTGCTTCTCCCTCACCGTGCTGAACCCTCTCAAAATGGTGTACAGGGGCGGAGGCTATAGCCGCATGTAAAAAACGAAAGTAAAATACGAGATTTCGAATCGTTACAAATAACCGCTATGTATTTAGAAAAGTACAAATCCATTCGAAGCACATTAGGCATAATAGGCAGCGTCGTCGTGAGAGAGACACAGAAAATTACGAATCAACGAACCCAAAAAAAGTTACGAAAGTAGGAGTTGTGTCCAGAATCAACGAAAAACAATGTACTCTACCGAAAGTACGAATTATAAATCAACTAAAAATTCAACGAAAAATGTCGCTTGCGAAAATACGAATTAGTCCGAACACGAAAAATCCCGTCTAGCAAAATTACGAATGATTACGAATCAACAGGACCGAAAAGAAACGAACCGAAACTAACCAAATTTTTCCGTTGTGCACAAGCCTATTAAGTGGGTCTTTTATCTCTTTATGGATTATTATTATGGTAGATTCCATCATAGATGAGGGGCGTTCTCCATTCATCTCTGACCAGTTTAAGACTCTCATAAGTTCCGGGAGCAGCACCTTTCCAAAGTGCCGGTACGTCTCGATCGGGAGGCCATCTGGGCCTGGAGATTTCTGCCCTGCCATCTCTTGTACTGTCATTTGGATTTCTTCCAATGTGATAGGCTTATCTAGTTCCTTCCTATCCATCTCGGAAAGTGAAGGAGTAGTCAACCTTCCAAAAAAATTGTCCATTTCTTCCCTCATTTCCTCCTGTCGAGAACTGTAAAAGTCTGCATAATAGTCTCGGAATCTATCCACTATCTCTGGTGTATGGGAGGATACTCTGTCCTCCCCAACGCTAATCGCTGGAAAGGTCGATGTGGGTGAGTTTATCTCAACCAAGTGGGCTAGCATTCGGCCTACACTTTCGCCCTCCACGAAGGCTAGTTGTCTTTGAAATATTTGTTTGTTCTCTATCTTCTTGTGTATTGTGAGGCGGTAGTTCTGCTGTGCTTCTGTCCATGCTCTAAGGCTATCAGGTGTCGGGTCATTAATGTATTGTTCTTCAGTTTTTTTTTACTTGTTCACTAGCCAGTCTCTCCCTTTCCCTAGATTTTTTTTTTAATTTTTGATATTTGTTGTATCATTAAGCCTCGGAAAAAAGCCTTCAGTGTATCCCATGCCACCCCTTCTGATGCAGTACCTTGATTTATCTCAACAAATTCCCTAATAGCCCCTAGTTTGTGAGGTCAGTATTAGGGTTGTCCCGATACCAATACTAGTATCGGTATTGGTACCGATACCGAGCATTTGCCTGAGTACTTGTACTCGGGCAAATGTTCCCAATGCCTGATCCGATACTTGTACAGTCAGCGGTGATCGTGTGTGGGGGTGTTACAAGCACCGATCACCGCTGTTTCTCCGCTTTTCTCCCCCCCGCGCGCGGCTTTCAGTTGCTTTAAAATCAGCGGTGATCGGTGCTTGTAACTCCCCCACACACGATCACCGCTGATTGTCCCCGTATCCTCCTCCAGCCCCCTCCATTTTGCTGCTGTCTCCCTCCCTCCATGTCCCCCTCCATCCATGCTGCTCTCTCCCTCCGTGTCAACCTCCAGGCTGGCATTCCCCTCCATGCCGGCGTTCCCCTTCATGCCGCCGTTCCCCTTCATGCTGCTGTCCCCCTCCGTGGCCCCTTCCATGCCTCCGTTCCCCTTCATGCTGCCGTCCCCCTCCATTCTGCTGCCCCCCCTCTGTGTCCCCCTCCGTGCTGCCGCCCCCCTCCCTGCTCCTCCTCCACCCCCTCGATCTGTCAGGATGGAGAGCGGAGATAGGAGCCGGTAAATCCGGCTCCTTACTTGTCGGAATGTACAGAGTCAGTGATCACTGACTCTGTCCATTCACATAACTGAAACATCGTAAACTGTGTTTACAATGTTTCAGTTTATGAATGGAAAGGAGTCGCTGTCTTCTCTCCATTAATTTTCAGCGCAGCTGAGGCTGCTGAGAAAGGGACTGGGGAATCTGTGTCCCTAGTCCCTTTCCCTGTCTCAAAGGGGAGATGTCAGAGGTCTGTTAAGACCCCTGATATCTCACCAAAGCCCCCCAACAGGGCTGATAAAAAAATAAAAAAAAATAAAAAAATAAAAAAAATGAATTGTAAAAAATAATAAATAAATAACACACACACTGACACTGTCCACCCCCCTCCCCTTAAAAAAAAGAAAGCATTGAAAAAAAATAAAAAAAATAAAAAAAAAAATAAAAAAAATTGTAAAAAGAAAAAATGTAAAAAAAAGAAAAAAAAAGAAATACTGACACATGAGATTAAAAAAAGTATCGGTATTCAGTATCGGCGAGTACTTGAAGAAAAGTATCGGTACTTGTACTCGGTCTTAAAAAAGTGGTATTTTTTTTTTTGAGGACTGCTAATATACCTTTTTCCTCTTTCTCCCCCTCTTCTGCCGATCTTACTATAGGTGGAAGAGGGTTGGGGTGCTGGCAGTGAGGAGCAGAGATGTGCTTCTGGGTTTGAAGAGGAAGAGTGTAAGAAAAGTAAAAAAGTAAAAAAGACAAGATGCTTTCCAATAACTGGAAAATGGCCAAAGGTAGTCTGGATCAGACTCTTGGCTGTCATAGACTGGATGTTGTGCTTGTGACTGTCCTTGCCCTGGTAAAGTAAACACAGGCAGGTACGACAATGCAACCTGGATATTCACATGCCAATAAGACACCGCCTTCATACAAATTAAAAAAATAAAAGCAAAGACCGCACAGACAGAAAAGCTCTTCACAAGTTCCCCCTTTGTGAGTACAACAAATGAAGTTTTTTACTTTTGTGCTTGCTATTAAAAATGGTTAACTGCACTAGGGTCTGTGCACTCTTTGTTTTATTTATTTTGTCAGTTAATCAGTTTCCACAGGCACTCTAATTTGCATTGACTCCAGTCTGACATCTGGCAAACCTTGTGTTTTGTCTGGCATAAGAAGTCAAATTGATTGGACTTTAGCAGGACTCACATTGGACTTGACACAATCAATGGACATACGGTATAGTGGCTTATCTTTAAAAATAAAAAAGGCTGCCCACCATCCAGAAAATGTGGGAGGAAAATTCTAGCGCAAAGGGAAAGGTCAGTCCGCGGAGGAGTGGTTACGCTTTTTTTACTTGTGCAGGAACCTAGTGACAGATACATTGTGGATTTTTAGGGCAGCAGAGTGATTTGCTTTGGCCGTGTTTGTTTCATATTCTCTTTCAGCTTCAAGAAAGGCCTTACTGTGCATTTAAGTCTAGCAGATGTCTCTACTTGTTGCAAACCAGCTTCATCTTATGTTCGTGATGGTGGCTCACTGTTTAATCCCAAAGGATTTTTCTCAGATTGAAAGGTTTATCTCAGATTGATACACAAACCTTTGCTGAATCATGTTGATTCAAATGTGGACAGTGTAGCTTTACAGTACACAGACAACTCCAATGCATGCACAGCTTTTCAAACTGTAGAAATATTTGCTTCTAATAAGTAAGATCAGACACGTCAAGAGTAAAGGCCTGCACACACAATCGGATTTTCCGACAACATTTGTGTGATGGCAGGGTTTTTGTCGGATAATCCGACCGTTTGTACGCTCCATCGGACAATTGTTGTCGGAATTTTCGACAACAAATGTTGGATAGCCATGCTCTCAAATTTTCCGCCAACAAATGTGTGCCGTCGGATTATCCGATCGTGTGTACACAAGTACGTCTGAATAAAATCCAAAGTACAAACATGCATTCTCCGAACCCTATGCTAACCATAAGACAACATTAGCAGAAGTTGCCCAAAGGGTGATGCTAAAGAGCAGAAAAAACATGTAGTTTTGTGTATGTTGGCTGAAAAAGTTCTGCCGTCTGTATGCAGAACACGTTCACGGCCAATGCCCTTCGCACAAAATTCCACGGATTTGTCTGATGGAAATCCAATCCTGTGTACGAGGCTTTATACAGCAGATTGTAAGCTGATCCTGAGTTGCTTCAGGAACAGTGTAATTTATAAGCAGATCCTGAGTCTGTAATGCAGTGTGTGATCAGAGTGCAGACAAAAAGTTACTAAGGCACAGGTAAAACTTCACAGCAAAAATCTGTCTTTTCTCTGTTTATGTTTAAAATATTGTTATATGCAATGAAATGGCCACTTAATGACTTGGCAGAATCCACAGACAGCCTAAAGCGGCAGTAAACCGCGGAAAAACAAAAAAGGCTTTTACCTGAAAATGAACGTCCTAATGTGCTAGGCACATCGTCCATTGAGACCACAATGCGCATGTGCCAGTGACATCACCGCACACTGCTAAAGTAAATTTTTCCTAAACAGTGCACGTTTAGGAGATATTTACTGTACTTACAGGTAAGCCTTATTATAGGCTTACCTGTAGGTATAAATCAAAGAGAAGCCTTTAATACCACTTTAAAGTGGTATTAACCCCAAAAGCAAACATTTCCTATATTGCAGCTTACCAATTCTTAGATGTGATGGTTGCCTTTGTTTTTTGTTTGTTTTTTAGGCATTCTTTATTTTATTTTCACCTGGTGGTCCTGCCAGTAAGTCTGTTGTTTTTCAATAGAACAAGCTGTCCTGCAAATGTAGCAGTTACATGGCTGAGACAAACCATTTACCACTGACAGGGATGTCCAGCTTTTATTTATTTATGTAAAACGTTTATCCAAAAAGGAACACAACTGTAGCTGTATCTGCTTATAAAGTGTTAGCTGGAGTTTGGCTTAAATTTGTCAGTGTATCTAAACCTGCTAGTGCATCTAACATTACCCTCCATAGAGACTGATAATGCCGCTGTCCAAAGGTCTCTGATGCTCCTTTACTCCCATAGGGTGCAGGTACTCAAATATAGGAGACATATTACTGGCCAAATCACCAGGTGAAAATAGAGGGAAAAGGTCTAAAAAAAGAAAACCAATGCAACCACCACATCTAATGATTGGTAAGCTGCAAATAGATTACATTTTTTGTTTTGGTTTGTTTCGGTTAAGGGTCTGGTATTGATTTCAGGGGGGACCCCCACACCATTTTATTTCAAATCTTGGCATGGGTTTCCCCTTAAAATCTATATCAGACCTGAAGACAGTATAGATGCCTGGTGAGGAATAGTTGGAAGAGAATGTTTAATCTGACCCCATGGCCAAGTTTTACATTTGGCACTGGGTTCCCCTTAAAATCCATACCAGGGACGCATGCGCGGCAGCTTCATGGACGGTCGCAGGTCCTGAGAGCTCTGCACCGCTCCGGCCTACGATCCCCACCACAGCTATCAGCCGAGGAAGAAAACACAGACCGGACACTCCTCTACCCCCTGAGGTCCTGAGACACCCACTCGCATGACCGGGAACACGGCCAGATGCAATCTGTACTGGCACCTTGCTCCTGATCCTCCGCCCGCGGCCTCCGCCATGATGGCGACTGCTACAGCCACACGAGGCCTGCCCCAGGATCCAGACGAATCCATCGCTGATCCAGCTCCTCGGGACATATGTACCGAGGATCGGAGTCCTCACGCAGTGAGTAACCGGCAGATGCCGTTTTTATCCCCCACGTCCACTAAATCGCTGCTGGGTAGGACTTTGATAGGCACCCTGCTCACGCCAATGGAGGATTTCACTAATACTCCCGAGCATTCTGGGGCTCATTATGGATCTCTACCCACCATCCCCACTGACTTCACTTCCCTGATGGAGACCTTTTCCAAAATTCTTTCCAGGGGACTTGCTCAAAATGCTTCCCAAATAACTTCAATAATCCAGGCTGATTTGCAGCATCTGGGAGCCAGGATGGAAGCGACTGAAGTCAAAACCGACCAAACTATCGCCATGGCCCAACAGAATACTGACAGGATCAAAGAACTACATGAGCAGCTAGACATTGCATACTCAAAACATGATGACCTCGAAAATAGGAATCGAAGGTACAACTTCAGACTCAGGTCTCCCTGAATCGTTCAAGGAAGCCAATACGGTCGTTCGTGCATTTATCAAAAATCGAATCCCTGATATACCAGAACATAGACTGGAATTGGATCGCGCTCACAGAGCCCTCCAACCACCATGCCAAGATGGCCTACCCAGGGACATTGTGGTAAAGCCGCATTTCTTCAAAGTTAAGGAGGAGATTATGCGTAAAGCCAGGGAAGCCGAAAATCTTACCTTGCAGGGCCACCCGGTCCAAATATTTGCCGACTTATCTCCCTATACTATACAGAAAAGGAGATCTTTAAAGCCTCTTTTGCAAGTCCTGTCTCAAAAATCGATCACATACAGGTGGGCTTTTCCATTTCGTTTGAACTTCACTTTTTCAAATAAGTCGTATAGCTTTGCAAACCTTGTTGACAGAGAACGCATTCTACTACACCTGGGCCTCATTTCCCTCTCTCCGGCCCCCACCCTGGATCCCAAGTATTCACTCTAATGAAAATACTTCCTCCCATAAGCCCCATCAAACCCCTGTGGCAAAAACAACAAGCAAAGAGATCCAAAGACAGTCGCCCATCTTAAGGAAGATTTTGCTATCTACCCCTTTTTTTTCTTAGCTGGAGTCACTACTGACTGAATTCTCGTTGGAAGATTTACCCTGAACCTCCCGGTTAAGATATTCCAGCAGGGATGGAAAAAGAAAGAGAAAATATATATATATATATTTTTCTTCTCAGTTTATTATTAGACTACTTTTTCCTCCTGCCGGTTGACACATTGCTCATATCCTTCGCCCTCCCCCCAATTTTTGAAGGGGGGCTGGCGACGGGTATCCCGGTCCTCGGACGTGTGATAACTTTACACGCCAAGGGGATTTCTTTTTGATATCCCCTTTTGTTATTGTCCGCATTATGCACTGTTAATCTTTTTTTGTTTTTCTCTTAATTTTTTTACAGTTTTTTTTTGCCTGGCGGGAAGGCTGGAGCGGCCACACTGCGCCTCCACCTGTCTCGGAGTGGCATTTTCCCTCCATTCGGAGACGTTGAAAAGACCCCGTTTGGGAAAAACGTTGAGGAAGGGGTAGCAAACCCCCCTCCCCGGAAGAAGACTTCGGTCTATCTTGAGCTGCTTTTTTCTTATATTGTTTACTGTATTTGGTTTATTGTTACTAACATGCCTTGTCTATCTTCCTCAGGATCGGTTTCTCCTTCTCCCTCTCCTATTCCCCCTCTTTCTTCTTCCTGGTCCCCCAGAGACGCTCCACGAACCCTACAGCTAGTACATAAAGTTCTCCAGACTTCGGAATCTACTTACTGGTTCCCACCTCACAAGATCAGGGTAAGAACCCACAAATTGATGCACACATTCCCCCCTCTGATCCATGCATTCTGACACCAATTCTTCCAAAAATTTATGTATAGTCACCCATAACGTTCAAGGAATAAATTCCCCAGTCAAAAGGTGAAAACTTTTTAAAACCTATCAGTCCCAAAAGATTGATGTCCTTTTATTGCAGGAAACTCATTTTCCTGCATCTTACAACCCCTCCTTCCTCCACAGGCACTAAAACCAGTTTTTCCTCTCAAATGCAAATAATAAGACAAAAGGTGTAGCGATTTGCTTCTCAAAAAATCTGAGATTCTCACCCTAGGACATTATCAGAGACCAGGAAGGCAGATTTTTATTGGTGAAAGGCTCTATTGAAGGTGCTCAATATTCGTTTATTTCTTATTATGCCCCGAATAAAGGCCAGGCGACCTTCTTTTCATTCATGATGTCCACACTTGGCCCACTGCTAGATGGGAAAATGATAATGGGTGGGGACACAAACCTCCCTTTTGATCAATCCCTCGATTAATCGGGGACGGGTGCTCCTCGGTCGCGGAAGCCTCCGAGACAGAGTACCAAGATAGCTACCACATTATACTCTCTGGGCCTAGTGGACATCTGGAGAGAATTGAACCCTAGATCCAAAGACTATACCCATTACTCCGCTCCACATCAACTTTACACCAGGATCGACCACATCTTTATTCAATCCCAAAATATCCCATCGACAACTAAAGCAGTCATCAGAGATTCAGCCATATCAGACCATTCTATGGTCATGCTATTTATGCAATGCACCTATAACCCTTGCACAAAATTCATTTGGCGCCTCAATGAGGGGCTTTTAAGTGACCCCATTCAATGCACGACTCTCACCCGTGATATTCAAGAATATTTCCTCTTGAACAATATTGATTCCATTTCCCCAGAAACCCCGTGGGCTGCTCACAAGGCAGTAATCAGGGGGAAGATTATCCAAATTACCTCCCAACTTTAAAAAGAACGCAAAGCAGATATCGACAACCTCACCGGGGAATTTCACTCCTTAAGCAAGGCACATAAACATAATCCCACTAGTGAATCTTTGAAGTCTCTTGAGGCCACCCGAACTTCCTTAAATCTAGCTCTTACCACTGAGGCTGAGAAGCATCTGAGATGGTCGGGAGCTCGATTTTATTCTCAAAAAGACAAGATAGGATCCAAACTTGCAGCTAAATTATCCCCGAAGCCTCGCACCCATACCTTCCCCAAGATACGAACCCTGACAGGGGAACTGTCACAAAACCCTCACTGCATTATGGAAACGTTCCACAAATTTTATTCCTCTTTATATAAAAATTAACACGCAAATTCCCAGCCTCAACTAGATGAATTCCTGAATAGCGTCCCTCTCCCGAAATGATCTCCAGAACATTCAGATCTACTAGACGAGCCGATATCTGAATCGGAAGTCCTGAAAGTGATAAAACAGCTTAAACAAAATTCACCCCCGGGTCCGGACGGTTTTTCAGTCGGTTATTATAAAAAAAATTGCCGCTACACTTGCCCCATTTATGGTTACATTTTTCAACTCTCTCAGGTCTGGTTCTCCCTTGGATAAAGCCCTCAATCTGGCATATATATCGGTTATCCCTAAGCCGGGTAAAGATACAACCTTAGTTTCTAATTATCGTCCTATCTCCCTTATCAACAACGATCTCAAAATCTTAACAAAAGTACTGTCCAATAGACTCTCATCCTTTATAGCTCTTTATGTCCATAAGGACCAAGTGGGCTTTGTTCCGGGGAGGCAAGGACCTGACCAGATTAGAAGAGCAGTTGATATCATCTCCCTCCTTAATTCCCGCTGGGATGGCGGACCCCATCAAGAAGGATTTTTATTGTCGATAGATCTACAAAAGGCTTTCGACACTATTACTTGACCTTACCTGTTTAAAGTTCTACACAGATGATTTGGCCCATATTTTCTGGGGACTTTACAAGCCCTGTATTCTGACCCAAGTGCGCAGGTTAGATTACAGGGTTGCTACTCTGATCCCCTCATCATAGAAAAAGGCACTAGACAGGGTTGCCCCCTTTCCCCCTTTCTTTTCACTATAGCAATTGAGACCCTGGCCATAGCAATCAGAGCTCACCCGGACATTAAAGGTGTTCTGTGTGGTAAGCAGGAACATAAGTGTGCATTGTTCGCAGACGATCTGCTTTTGTTTGTCACCTCCCCACTGATCTCAACGCCTAATATTTTCTCTCTACTTGAAAAATTTGGCAACGTTTCTGGATTGCGTGTGAATGCCTCGAAATCTCTATCCCTCAACATCACGGTCCCTCCCAACCTACTTAGTAACTTACAATGCCATTTCCCGTTCTCCTGGTGCTCAGCCTCAATCCCGTATCTGGGGGTCAACCTACCCCCTAGAATAGATTCCTTATATGCCTCTAATTACCCAGAAGCTTTCCATAGGCTGACGTCTGACCTTGCCAATTGGGATAAACTTAACCTATTCTGGCTGGGCCGAATAAACACAGTCAAAATGACTCTCCTCCCTCGCCTCCTTTACTTATTCAGATCTCTCCCTATCCTACTTCGAAAATCACAAGTTCAGGCTCTACAATCAAAAATTTTACACTTTATTTGGAGCCCAAAGGGCAGACGTTGTTCCAAAAATATCCTATACAGACTAAAATCGCAAGGTGGGTTTGCTCTACCTAATATCTGGTGGTACTATCAAGCCGCACAACTAGGCCAGATATCTATTGTCTATTCATGGGGCCCAAAACCTGATTGGGTCTCCATGGAGAGACAAGCAATCCCACTACATACAATTGATTTTTTAATATGGTCCCCTGCTAAACTTAGACCTCCCATTATTGCTCCCACGCTTTCACACTCGATAGCTCTGTGCGACCAATTACATAAAAATGCCTCCCTGGTCTCGACCCTTCGCCCCCTAACACACATGTTCCACAATCCTGACTTTCCCCCGGGAATGAATATTCTGGCATTCAGCTGGTGGCTCAACAAAGGCTTAATTAGAATTGGGAACTTCTTCACTTCCACGGGTCCCATATCTAACACATACTGCATTATTAAACTTGAAATGCTATCTTCTGAATGGTTTAGATATTCACAAATACTCCACTTCCTCCGATCGATCTGGCCTAATAAGTCGGATCCCCCCAAGGTCACACCCTACGAATCTTGGTGCTCGGATATTATGGATCAGAGGGGTGGGATCTCCATCATATACTCCTCTTTGGCCTCGACTATATCGAAACCTCCCTACGCCCTCTCTTGGGAAAATGATCTTGATCTTTCTTGGGAACAAGATAAATGGTTTACCTGCTTCCAGCGTTCCTTCAAGGGAATTTTAAATATCTTGAAATATAATCGAAGCAAGCCTTAAAATAATCACCCGTTGGTACAGGGTCCCCTCCCTCCTTGCCAGGATCTATCCAGATGCTTCTCCCCTATGCTTTCGGAAATGCAACCACATAGGAACTATGCTACACATTTGGTGGGCATGCTCGCGAATAAGAGGTCTCTGGAACAAAGTATTTTCTTTAATTCGCAAAGTGACATTAGTTCAGGTCCCCCAGACTCCGGACATAGCACTTCTTAACCTTAAAGTGAATAAGATAGACAAATATACTCAGGCGTTGATATTTTTCATCCTATTGGGGATCAAAATTACAATAGCTGCCCATTGGAAGAAAGCCTTGGTTCCGATCACAGCGGTAAAGCATAAAATCTCCTGGATAATGGCGCAGGAAAAAATTGTTAGCATTATTCAAGATAGAACCTGTATGTTCGAACGTACTTGGAAACCATGGGCAAAATATTGTCACATCTCCCTTATCCCAGACGTAGCCCCCCCTAACCGATTACTCTGGATGACCCGGCTAGAT
Organism: Rana muscosa; assembly: GCA_029206835.1. Taxonomy (NCBI): domain Eukaryota; kingdom Metazoa; phylum Chordata; class Amphibia; order Anura; family Ranidae; genus Rana; species Rana muscosa. The sequence continues at coordinate 133,445,664 of CM055120.1, forward strand.
CTCTCACATCCTCCTATCTGGCCTTTTACCTCTTCTCTGTAAATTGTTCTTTCTCTGAACTCTATTCTTTCCTTTTCTTGCTTTTCCTCCCTCTGACTTTTATTATTAGGTTTAAGTCAAGACCGATCCTGACTTCCCTTTTCTCTTTTCATTTAGTCTCTTCTTTTGTTCGTTTTAAGTGGGCAAGGGACTGCAATTTAGGAGCTAAGTTCCACTGGAACCCCTATCCTCTAACCCTCCCGAGTTCATTCCTGCTCTGATCCACCCACTTATGTCGCTGTTATAGCTGTACCAATAGTTAAATATTCAATTTGCTTTATTCTAGTATGTCTCAACAATGCTCCCTCACTCGCCTTCCATCTTGACTGGCAGCAGGGGTTGAAAAATGAGGGAGACCGGGGGGAGGAGTTTCTCCCTGCCACAGTTAGATCCCCTTGGGGGTGGCGGAGGGGATCCCATCCCTTCCCTCTCTTTATACCTGAGGTGAGAGCCTGTGGGCATTAAACCCATGCTCACCTCTGACCCATTTGTTTGTTTGATTACTGTTCTATACTTGACTTACAGTTGATTGAAGACGAAACACACCATTGCAAACTTTAATGCTAATCCTATACTGATTGTTTATGAACAATTCACATGTTACTTCAAGGTCTGTTCAGTCGTAATGGCTGACTTTTGAATTATTTTATATCATTTGTACCAAACGTTTTCTTTTCTTTTCTGGAGACTAATAGTCCTTGTATTACTTCTGTGAATTAAAAAAAATTAATAAAATTATTGAAATTAAAATCCATACCAGACCTGAAGGGCCTGGTATGGATTTTGGGGGGGGGGGCACACATTTTTTTTTTTTATTTTGGCGCGGGGTTCCCCTTAATATCCATACCAGACCCAAAGGGCCTGGTAATGGACTGGGGGGGAACCCATGTCGTTTTTTTCATATATTGCCGGGATCCGGAAATACATTCTAGTCACGAGCAGTTTTAAATGACATTTTTTCCTTTACATATGTAATTTTGCTGCTCTCATTCATAAAACTATGTACGGCTGCTGTGTTAGCAGCCTTACATAGTGTGGGGCGTGGACTCAGCCCCCTGAGCCATGATTGGCCAATGGCACCCTGCCTTTGGCCAATCATGGCTCTCACAGCCGAGCGCGCTGTAATTGGCCAAAGCATGCAGGTCAGGTGCATGCTTCGGGCAATCACCAGCCGTCAATGCACTGTGATCTCGCAGTGCATTGACGGTCTCCCCGTTCGTTATGGGGCGCTCCGCGGGCACTCAAATTTCCCGCAAACGCCCCATAATGTTTGGTATTCGGCAAACGGTCAAACACCCGATGTTCGAGTCGAACTTACGTTCGACTCGAACATCAGGCTCATCCCTATTCTTGATGATTGTGTTCTTGTTTGATGTTTCATAACTGATTTATCTAGTGTAGGAATATTTTCTACCTTTTGGCAATATATAGGAGATTTTTTGCAGCAATATGGTCCTGGTAACAATTCTCTTTGTGGTGGAAACACCCTTTAAACTGGAGTTTCCAAAAATGCTAGATGCTTGCATAGTCCAATTTTCTCCATGGGCTTTTCAGAGTAAAAACATCTTGTGTGATAAAGACACTTGATCTGCCTTGAAAAACGTTTCTCTTAACTTCAATGCTTTTCCAAAGTACTAGCCAGATTCTTTCTATTCTTTCTTCTCCTTTTATTTTTCAGTGCAGGTTTGAATATGATTGGTTGCTAGACAGCTTCTATTTCAGGCAGTTTGATAAATATACTGTAAGAAGTTTGGGTCTGGCCTTATTTCGTCTTTACTGTAAATTTTAATTTTAGTTATAGAACATGATACATTTTATATAATGTGCATCTCTATTCACTCATTTATTGGCTATGTTTATTATATTTTTACACATACAGTACCCTTTAAGCTGTGCAAATAAATATAGTAAGAGGTTAAAATGAAAATAATAGAAATATGAATAATGATATATTTGATTATATTTTTAAATTGTTAGCCCTTATAAAGATTTTATACTGCATATAATGATATCACACCATGGTTTTTAAAATATAATAACCTTGGTATTATAAGTCTTTAATTAGTGCTATTGTTGACACCTGGGTCCTGAACATAATATCCCAGTCACAGGCATTGGTGTAACACATGAGATGACTTCAAACTTATTAATTAGGTCTATTGTTCGTCCTTCCATTTGGAAAGCCAACCATTCTGAGTCAGGTCTTAGTTACTGAGGCATGACCTAATAGTATAAGAAGTACATTTAGCTACGATCAGCTTATTGTGAACAATTAACACATACTTAGGGTTTATACATACTATAATTATATATATTGGTTCCTACAATTACAATATTTTGTTATGTATGTAGATTCATTTTTTCAGGAACTCATCTGCAGCTTCATCCCTAAGGACATGTGATTAGTGTAGGGTGCTGTGGTACTTGCAGCCTAAACTGCCATGAGAAGTTATCCTCTGGACTTTTGCTTTACTGCAAAACCCCCAAACTGTCAGTAATAAGATTTGTAAAGACTCCATATTGACTCTGTAAATAATGACTGGCAATGGTGGAAAGACTGAAGCCTCGTACACATGATCGGATATCCTATGGATTCTAATCCAATGGTTTTGTCCATCGGAAATCCGATGAAGCTGACTTCCATCAGTCTTGCCTACACACCATCAGTCAAAAAACCGAGCGTTCCAAACGCAGTGATGTAAAACACTCCGATGAGCCGAGAAAAATGCTTCTGAGCATGCGTCGACTTGATTCTGAGCATGTGTGGGTTTTTTATCCGATGGACTTGCCCATAGACGATCGGAATTTGCTATCGGTTTTTGATCCATCGGAAAAATTTAAAACATGTTCTATTTTTTAAAACTGATGGAAAAAAGACCGATGGGTCCCATATACTACCGGTTTGTCCGATGAAAAAAGTCGGACTGTTTTCATCTGTAAAACCAATCGTGTGTACAGGGCTTGAGGGAAGAAAGAGAAAGATGTCCATGCTGCTAAAGGGGGAAGTCCAACATGCAGAGAACGATAGCTTCCAGAAGACTGCTTTTTTGTCCTTTGTTCACTCCGTCGTCATCATGGCTGTAGCACACAATGGAGAATTCTTGGCTTAAAAGACGACTAGCTACTAATATTATTATTATACAGGATTTATATAGCGCCAACATTTTGAGCAGCGCTTTACAACATCCGGGAAGACAGTACAATTACAGTACAATACAATACAGGAGGAATCAGAGGGCCCTGCTCGTTAGAGCTTACAATCTAGAAGGGAGGGTCAAAGGGTAGTAGCTGTGGGGGATGATCAGATGGATAAGATAAAAAAAAATTCAGGGATTGTCTAAAAGCTAATAGAGTAGGAGATAAGCGGACAGATTGGGGTAAGGCGTTCCATAGGCTTGGAGAGGCACTGGAAAAGTCCTGGAGGCGAGCGTGGGATGAGGTGATGAGAGAGCTAGAGAGCAGGAGGTCTTGCGAAGAACGAAGAGAACGATTAAGTTGGTATTTTGAGACTAGGTCAGTGATGTAGCTGGGGGCAGAGTTGTGCATGGCTTTGTAGGTAGTCGTTAGAAATTTGAATTTAATTTGTTGGGTGAGTGGAAGCCAGTGGAGGGATTGACAGAGAGGAGTAGCAGACACAGAGCGATTAGTAAGGTGGATGAATCTGGCAGCAGCATTCATGATGGATTGAAGTGGGGATAGAGTATGTAGGGGTGAGCCAATGAGGAGGGAGTTGCAGTAATCAAGGCGAGAGATGACTAGGGAGTGAATTAAGAGCTTTGTGGTGTCATTAGTTTGGGGCGTATTTTGGAGATTTGCGGAGGTTGAGGAGGCAAGATTTGGACAGTGATTGGTAGGGGTGCAACGGATCAAAAAACTTACGGATCGGATCGATCCTCGGATCAGACCCATGGATAGGATCATTTTTGGATTGGCCAAAAAAAATTACTAATATCCACAATCTCCCCCACTGTAATATCCACGTCATCCCCCCTCACTGTAATATCCACAATCTCCCCCACTCACTGTAATATCCATGTCATCTCCCCCACTGTAATATCCACAATCTCCCCCACTTACTGTAATATCCACAATCTCCCCCACTGTAATATCCACGTCATCCCCCACTGTAATATCCACAATCTCCCCCAGACCCCCCACTGTAATATCCACATCACCCCCCCACTGTAATATCCACAATCTCCCCCACTGTAATATCCATGTCACCCCCCACTGTAATATCCACAATCTCCCTCACTCACTGTAATATCCACGTCATCTTACTGTAATATCACTTACTGTAATATCCACAATCTCCCCACTGTAATATCCACGTCATCTCCCCCACTCACTGTAATATCCACGTCATCTCCCCCACTCACTGTAATATTCACAATTTCCCCCTGTAATATCCACAATCTCCCCCACTGTAATATCCACGTCATCCCCCCCACTGTAATATCCACAATCTCCCCCAGACCCCCACTGTAATATCTACGTCATCCCCCCACTGTAATATCCACAATCTCCCACACTGTAATATTCACGTCACCCCCCCCCACTGTAATATCCACAATCTCCCCTACTGTAATATCCACGTCAACCCCCCCACTGTAATATCCACAATCTCCCCCACTCACTGTAATATCCACAATCTCCCCCACTTACTGTAATATCCACAATCTCTCCAACTGTAATCGGCATCTCCCCCACTGTAATAATATCCACAATCTCTCCCACTGTAATAGGCATCTCCCCCACTGTAATATCCACAATCTCTCCCACTGTAATAGGCATCTCCCCCACTGTAATATCCACAATCTCTCCCACTCAGGCATAGATATCAGGCATCTCCCCCAATCTCTGTAATAGTTCAGGCATCTCCCCCACTTACTTTAATCTCTCCCACCGCCAGATCCACGAGCAGCGAGGGTGAGGGGTGATGACGTCAGCGGCGCTCAGCGCGCATAAGGCAGCCGCCGCCGCCGGGTGTACCAAGATGGCCGTGGCTCCAGAGCTAGGCCGAAGCCTTTCCTAAGGCCGAGGCCGTGAATCGCTCAGCGGATCGCGTGGTGATCCGATCCGAACACGGTGACCCGTTCGGATCACGGATCACCACCGATCCGTTGCAGCACTAGTGATTGGATGTGGGGCTTAAAGGAGAGTTCAGAGTCCAGGACTACACCTAGAACCTTGGCATGCAGTAATGGGCTGATAGTTGTGACATTGATTTTGACAGAGAGATCGGGGGAGGGGGCACGTGGGGGAGGAAAAATTATAAGTTTGGTTTTGGATAAATTAACAATATAAACAGTATCTGGTAATATTTTGTTGTCCTCTGGGTTTAGAACAGAAAACTGAACTGATGTTGGAGAGGACAAGAATCATGTCATGGTTGTCCACTCTGCTTTTTGCATAAAGTAATACGATAATGCTTCATATGCTGAATACAAATTTCCAAATTTTTGCCTAAACAACTATAGTTTGGCCTCAGCCAATATAAGTTGTACATTGCAATCAATATGTCATCCACTGGGAAAGCTGGACAAGTTGAGATGCCTGCAGAACAGACTTGATGTTTTTTTGTGTGGAAAATATTGTCTTAGGTCTGATATTATGTTTTCAAGAGTGTAGAACAGCAGCTCCAGGTCTACAGCTGACCTCTTTTGTAGCATCCCTATTTGCTTGTTTTATGTCACCTCTTTACCACCTTTATCCTGTTGCCAGGTGCTGTTCCCTGCCACTTCATTATAACCACCATTAACTACTGCATTGCCACAGTGCCACAAAAGCCACAACCACCCTAACCCAATAGTCACTCATGTTTGAATTTCCCTCTTCCTTCTTCCGAGTTAAACAATACTTTTTTATTCCATCCAAACTTGTTTATAGACTATTTGGAGGAAAACATTATGTTACGACTACCAATTCTACTTTTACTTACAAATGAAGCAGTAGTACAAGGGACTGTTGAAGGCTGACATGCTTATAAACCCATTCAGTGAAAAACCTGAAAGGGAGCACAAGTAGGAAAATTGAGTGCAAACATTTCCAATCCTGGGTTCATCATTATTTTACAGCTACAATGCTGAACCTTTAGTTTACATTGTGGACCACCAATGTGGTGAGTAGATAGACCAAAAAAAAACATTGATACATTTGGGGAACCACAGTGCCTTCTTGCTGTGATTGCACCATAATCCTGTTTCTGCTCTGCCCTAAAAAATCCACTATGTGTCTGTCCCTGGAATCCTGCACTTCTGGAGCACAAGCCCAAAAAAAAAATCTTAACCCCCCCTGCCCAAATCCATACCAGATGCTTATCTAAGCATGCAGCCCTAGGAAATTGGGGGGAAGAGCATGCAGCCCTCTCCAGAACCATGTTAGGGTCCCACGTGGGAAGGCTACCTTGCTAGGGGGAACAAGGATCATCATGTCAGTGAGGACAAGGACCTCTTCCCCACAATTCAGGCCCATTGGCCCATTGAATGATACCTACTGATTTGACAAAAAATAAAAAAGCCGCTGACCCACGAATGACAATTCCCGGGACACACCAATAAATGTAAACATACGGACAGGTCTGACCAGGTAACATAATTCACCAAATATGAAAATGACAACACCTTGAGAACTAGACCCTTTGTTTACATGCCACAGCAGGGACTACGGGCTGTCATTCACAGTGAGTGACAGAATTGGATGTGTCAGTGGGTGTTTTCTTTTGGCCAATTAATGGCCATTGTTCATCATGATAAATAAGGATCTGCTTTACTGGACAATGTGACTAACTTAAATTTTATGTTGTAGAAGGCTTTTTTTTATTTCACAAAAAAAGGAAAATTAAAAATGTATATAAAAACACAAAATTGTGTCTTTATTTACTATTTTAATTTTCCATTTTTTTTTATTTTTTTTTGAGAATGAGGAGGGGTACTATGTATTTATTTTGAAAGAGGATAAAATTATAATATCTTAAATCAAAGATAGCAGACTCAACGTATTTAAGATTTTATTATTTTTGAGTCTGCTATGTACTAAAATCAGATATTATATAAAAAATAAATTTTTACCCTTTGACTTATATATCCATAATATTTTTTATTTGTGTTATCATTTTTTATATTTATGATCTTTTGTTCTTAGATTTATGACCTTTGTATTTTTACTTATTTGCAGCCCTGATGGTGGAGTGTGTTTGGCCCCTGAAACGCAGTTTCTCTACTCTGCTATGAATCAATTTTATCATGAAATCACCTTGGATTCATAGACCTTTGTTTGGTGCTCTCATTGGATTGTACCAGTGTATGCTAAACCTGATGACAGTGGTTTGCACTTTCTGACTGCAGTCCACCTGGGCTTTCCAAAAATTCTGGCTCTATGGACCACAAATTGAGCACACCTAACCTAGACTGCTTGTTTCTAATCCATTGGAGTGCTGCATTATTACAACTTCCTTGACATTTACTAGTCCTGCTTAAAGTGAAATTTGCGTACCACCTTTGTATTTTGTTATTGCTTAATGTACACAATATTTCCAAAAATAAGAAAAAGATTTGTTGAACAAATCCAGTTTATTCGATTTGTGCATTTCCATCCAGTATTTTTTTGAAAATCGATGTGTGGGTAGAGCTCTGGACCCAAACGTATAACAAATAGGGATAGGGCTATAAAAATGCACTGGTTACTGTGTAAATGTCACTGGCAGGGAAGATGTTAACACTAGGGGGTAATCAAGGGGTTAAATGTGTTTCTAACTGTGGGGAGATGGGACTCACTGGAGGAGGAGACATATCACTGTTCCTAATCACTAGGAACAGCAGATTTGTCTCTACTCCCCTGTCAGAACAGGGATCTGTGTGCTTGCAAACACATCCCCATTCTGACTCTTGTGCCCGGTCATTGCAGCCGCCGGCCATCGGGTCCCCGTGCACCTGCTATGGCTCTTAAAGGAGCCGACGTGCGACGTACAGGTACGACAATTCTCGGGAACGTGCCGACCTGCCGCTGTATAATAACGCCGGCTGGTCAGCAAATGTGGTTAATTTATGATCTACCAAAACCCACAGATCCTTTTCCCCTATGGATTCCCCCAGTTGTACTCACCCTAGTATGTATGATGCATGCATACTCTTAACCCCCAAGTGCATCATTATGACCTCTATTTTTTATATTGCATTTGTTGTCCAGTATTCTCTTCAATTATACCACTAGTATTTAATAGACTTGTGCACAACGGAAAAATTTGTTCCGTTTCGGTTCGTTTCTTTCCGGTCCTGTTGATTCGTAATCATTCGTAATTTTGCTAGACGGGATTTTTCGTGTTCGGACTCATTCGTATTTTTGCAAGCGACATTTTTCGTTGAATTTTTTGTTGCTTTATAATTCGTACTTTCGGTAGAGTACGTTGTTTTTCGTTGATTCTGGACACAACTCCTACTTTCGTAACTTTTTTTGGGTTCGTTGATTCGTAATTTTCCGTGTCTCTCTCACAACGACGCTGCCTATTATGCCTAATGTGCTTCGAATGGATTTGTACTTTTCTAAATACATAGCGGTTATTTGTAACGATTCGAAATCTCGTATTTTACTTTCGTTTTTTACATGCGGCTATAGGCTCCGCCCCTGTACACCATTTTGAGAGGGTTCAGCACGGTGAGGGAGAAGCAGAGAGCAGAGCAGAGTGTTATTGTGCTTCGAATGGATTCGAAATCTCGTATTTTACTTTCGTTTTTTACATGCGGCTATAACCTCCGCCCCTGTACACCATTTTGAGAGGGAGTTCAGCACGGTGTGGGAGAAGCAGAGAGCAGAGCAGAGTGAGTGTTATTGTGCTTCGTATGGATTCGTACATTCGTAACTTTTTCATAACGAATTATGCCGAAGACATTCGGGCATTCGCTATTTGCGGTATAATTTATTTCGGATTCGGTCTTATTCGTAATTGCTTTGTTCGGAAATTCGAATGCTTCCGAATGTCCGAAAGTTGCTAAATTCGGACGAATTTCAATTCGTTACGAAACGAATTGCACAAGCCTAGTATTTAAGCCCTGAAGAAGAGGGAGTTTTGGGTCCCTGAACAACATTGTCTTTCTTCTCTGACCTCTTGTCATGTGCAATAAAGACTTACTGGACTCACATTTATATTTCTGGCACTCTCAGCCTTTCTATAGTATTTAGTAGTTTTCAAACTGTTTCATTCTGTTGTGAATTTACATCTTGTATGAAATTATACATTACTCACCTGGAACAAAATTATGTCAGGCTGAGCCGCACTCAGCCATTCAAAGGCAGCTTTGTATTCCATAAATGAATACAAAGATTTCTGTGATTGGCAGAGATGGAGATTGTGTCATCAGCCCTTCCCCCTGACTCAGCCATTTAGAGGAAGCTTTGTGTTCATTGATAGAGTACAAAGCTGCCTATGAAGTGCTACTCAGCCTGATGCTATTTTGTTCCAGTAATAAGACTGGAAGGTCTACATATAGTTTTATACAGCATACCCAGTGGGCACCGCACATATTAGTGCAGGGAACAGTTTTTTTGGGCCAGCTTGGCTCAAACAAACTATTTAAAGTGAAATTAACCCTAGATATCAGCTTTAAGGATGCAATGAACTTTAACGGCTATTGAGAGTTACAAAAACCCTTTCTAACTATTCAGAATCAGTTTTTGTGCCAAAGAATGGCGCATCATTGACCTCTTTAACTACATTTTTTAACAGAAAGAGAAAATAAGTGAGAGAAAAAAAAGCAATAGTACATAAATGATTATCAAACATGAAAAGAGGGAACAGAAATTAAAAAAAACACAGGTACAAGCAACATTAAATTAAATAAACCTAACTATAACGTAACCTATAAATCCATAAAAGCTATCTTATCTTTAACACTTTATTCTGTTTGCCAAGAGTTTGTGTATGTATGCATTTAAATCAGTGCTTGAATACTTGTTATTTTCTACAGGATGTGACTCTGGCTAGGTACATCATGTTGTGTTTGGCAGCTTCTGAAGTATATTCTGAAGTATATGGCAACATTTTCCAGCTGCACAGCATGGATGGCTAAATATATCCTTTAACTTCTGACTTTTTGGCAAAAAACATTATTTCACTGCTTTCGCATAATCAAATGCTTAGATTTTGTCATATTTGATATTTTTTATTATATTGTTAACAATTATTTTCAAAGGGTGAGACCCTGGATACCAAGGTACTTTATAAATGTTCTTGAGTTCAAGAGTTTAAAACAAGCTCATTGTCGCTGTTACAGCTGAGAACTTGATATGGTTATTTTGACCCTCACAATGAGCTTTGAGGTAAAAGTGATCCAGGTGGCTCTAAAACTGCGTGATCAATTTTTACGAGACTCTGGAGGTGAAACCAACCCTTCCCTAGCTTCTGGCACCTTCAGAATGTCCTAAGAGGGACAGCAGGGTGAGGACACAGCTCTAGAGGCACAATTGGAGCACCCGCGCTGTCATAATCGGTGTGGAGCGCGAAACCGGAAGTGACGTCAACAGGAAGGGACCAACAACCTGCGTGGACCGCAAACCGGAAGTATGGTCATCAGAATGGGACGCATTTCAGAACTACTGATTGGTTCCTTCTTCAAGCCTTCGTCTTTAATGAAGGAACCGATCAGTAGTTTTGAAATGCGTCCCATTCTGATGACCTCACTTCCGGTTTGTGGTCCACGCTGGTTGCTGGTCCCCTCCTGGTGAAGTCACTTCCGGTTCCACACTCCATGTCAATTCTGACAGCGCGGCTGCTCCAATTCTGCTTCCAGAGCTGTGTTCTCACCCCGCTGACCCTCTTGGGACCCCTGATACACACTGGAACCACTTTTATGCTGGATCACCTTCCACACTCATGATGCATTTCTTTTCACCATCAATCTTGTAAGTGTTTTTAATCCCTTTGGAGATATTTTAATAGTTTTATATACTGCACTTAGAGGCGCCTTTTTTCTGTTTTTATATTTCACGTGAGTGCTGCTGTCACAATGAAATACCCTATAGGGGTGTATTCCTTCATCCACCTCATTTTGCAGATGGGGGCAGCTACAATACACCCATGATGAATCTGAGTTAGAACTCTCCAATCAGCAGGAAGCGCGCAATTGCAAAACTGGGGGATATTTAAGACCTCTGGAGAGAGACCACTGGTTCTATGCAAAAAGCAAGGGTCATTCACTACATTAGGGAATATCCTTTGCTACTGAGGTTGCTGCTGCTTTCTAAAGAAAACAAACTGTTAAGGTGACTGTATAGCTGCTGGATTGTTTCTACAATATAGTCCTTAGCCTGCTCCCAAAAAGAAAGCAAATTCATGGTTGCTATTGTAGTAGATACATAGGGGGCAGTAAAAATGGAAAGTTAAATTGGGCTTTAACCCATATCCAATCCCTTTGCTTTGGTCCAATTTGCTTTGACAGACAACACAAAATAGTTCTGATACCCAGGCTATTGGAAAATTTCATGGGTCCACATTATACAATGTATTTCTTCTAAACATTTTTTTTTACAGGTTTTTATACGTTATTACACGTTTTGACGCAATTTACACAGTGGGGCTGATTTACGAACCGTTTGCGCCATGAGTATCGTCGCATCTGCGTGCGCAACGGCAGTTTCGGTATTTACAAAACATTTGCGCCGGTAACGCAGCTCTATTCCCCATTTACTATAGTGTTCTCGGCGCACGGGAGGAGGCGCTCAGTGCGCCACTATGGACCTGGCGCACGGCATCTTCAAATCAAAATATAAAGAAGCTGGAAGTGCCAATATAATGGTGTGATGTGGGGTGATGTGAGGAAGTATAGTGACAACTAGGGATGAGCTTCGTGTTCGAGTCGAACATACGTTCGACTCGAACATCGGCTGTTCGATCGTTCGACGAAGATCGAACGATTTGGGCCGTTCGCGCCAAATTCGAGTGACGCGAACGGCCCACAATGCACTACGCCATCGCAGTGTCATCCAGGCGCTGTGATTGGCCAAGCATGCACTGTGACCCCGCATGCTTGGCCAATCACAGCGCCGGCAGCGAGGAGAGCAATGATTGGCCACAGGCAGGATGCCTGTGGCCAATTATTGCTGAGGGGGTTTAGTACACACCCCACACTATAAAAGGCCGCCAGCACGGCGGCCTAGTGTAGTGTGTTCCGGAGCAGGGATAGAGCAGCATAGGCAGGGACAGTGACTTTTATTTCTTTCTTGCTTAACCTGGATTCCTTTAGTTTAGGGAAAGAGAAGGATAGGTAGGGAGAGTGTCAGTGTGTTTTGTGCTTGTGCTATATTGTGCTTAAAAAAAACATTTTTTCTAGGGACAGAAAACTGTAGGTAGGGAGAGTGTGTCAGTTTCTTTCACTGCCAAAGTCCTTGTTTCCAGGGACCTGGAAGGACAGTGAGGTAATTCTCCTTGTGCTAAATTGTGCTTAAAAAAAACATTTTTTCTAGGGACAGAAAACTGTAGGTAGGGAGAGTGTGTCAGTTTCTTTCACTGCCAAAGTCCTTGTTTCCAGGGACCTGGAAGGACAGTGAGGTAATTCTCCTTGTGCTAAATTGTGCTTAAAAAAAACATTTTTTCTAGGGACAGAAAACTGTAGGTAGGGAGAGTGTGTCAGTTTCTTTCACTGCCAAAGTCCTTGTTTCCAGGGACCTGGAAGGACAGTGAGGTAATTCTCCTTGTGCTAAATTGTGCTTAAAAAAAACATTTTTTCTAGGGACAGAAAACTGTAGGTAGGGAGAGTGTGTCAGTTTCTTTCACTGTCAAAGTCCTTGTTTCCAGGGACCTGGAAGGACAGTGAGGTAATTCTCCTTGTGCTAAATTGTGCTTAAAAAAAACATTTTTTCTAGGGACAGAAAACTGTAGGTAGGGAGAGTGTGTCAGTTTCTTTCACTGTCAAAGTCCTTGTTTCCAGGGACCTGGAAGGACAGTGAGGTAATTCTCCTTGTGCTAAATTGTGCTTAAAAAAAACATTTTTTCTAGGGACAGAAAACTGTAGGTAGGGAGAGTGTGTCAGTTTCTTTCACTGCCAAAGTCCTTGTTTCCAGGGACCTGGAAGGACAGTGAGGTAATTCTCCTTGTGCTAAATTGTGCTTAAAAAAAACATTTTTTCTAGGGACAGAAAACTGTAGGTAGGGAGAGTGTGTCAGTTTCTTTCACTGTCAAAGTCCTTGTTTCCAGGGACCTGGAAGGACGGTGAGGTAATTCTCCTTGTGCTAAATTGTGCTTAAAAAAAACATTTTTTCTAGGGACAGAAAACTGTAGGTAGGGAGAGTGTGTCAGTTTCTTTCACTGCCAAAGTCCTTGTTTCCAGGGACCTGGAAGGACAGTGAGGTAATTCTCCTTGTGCTAAATTGTGCTTAAAAAAAACATTTTTTCTAGGGACAGAAAACTGTAGGTAGGGAGAGTGTGTCAGTTTCTTTCACTGTCAAAGTCCTTGTTTCCAGGGACCTGGAAGGACAGTGAGGTAATTCTCCTTGTGCTAAATTGTGCTTAAAAAAAACATTTTTTCTAGGGACAGAAAACTGTAGGTAGGGAGAGTGTGTCAGTTTCTTTCACTGTCAAAGTCCTTGTTTCCAGGGACCTGGAAGGACAGTGAGGTAATTCTCCTTGTGCTAAATTGTGCTTAAAAAAAACATTTTTTCTAGGGACAGAAAACTGTAGGTAGGGAGAGTGTGTCAGTTTCTTTCACTGTCAAAGTCCTTGTTTCCAGGGACCTGGAAGCACAGTGAGGTAATTCTCCTTGTGCTAAATTGTGCTTAAAAAAAACATTTTTTCTAGGGACAGAAAACTGTAGGTAGGGAGAGTGTGTCAGTTTCTTTCACTGCCAAAGTCCTTGTTTCCAGGGACCTGGAAGGACAGTGAGGTAATTCTCCTTGTGCTAAATTGTGCTTAAAAAAAACATTTTTTCTAGGGACAGAAAACTGTAGGTAGGGAGAGTGTGTCAGTTTCTTTCACTGCCAAAGTCCTTGTTTCCAGGGACCTGGAAGGACAGTGAGGTAATTCTCCTTGTGCTAAATTGTGCTTAAAAAAATCATTTTTTCTAGGGACAGAAAACTGTAGGTAGGGAGAGTGTGTCAGTTTCTTTCACTGTCAAAGTCCTTGTTTCCAGGGACCTGGAAGGACAGTGAGGTAATTCTCCTTGTCCTAAATAGAATTAGGTGTGTCACAGCCAAGTACTTGCGGCCACTCTCCTAGCAGTACACCGACGTCCGATTCTAGCAGGCAAATTTCCCTGCCCCAGCTGCTGGACCGTCGAAAGAAGTTCACTCCCAGCCATCCACATGCCCAGCGGTTGAATGCTAGCTTGGCTAAATTGCTAGCGCTTCAACTGCTGCCTTTTCAGTTGGTAGACTCGGCCCCCTTCCGTGAGTTTGTGCAATGTGCGGTTCCTCAGTGGCAGGTTCCCAAACGCCACTTTTTCTCACGGAAGGCTATTCCGGCTCTCTACCGGCATGTGGAAGGCAATGTCTTGGCCTCGCTGGACAGGGCGGTCAGCGGTAAGGTGCATATTACCGCTGACTCATGGTCCAGCAGGCATGGACAGGGACGTTACCTTTCTTTCACGGCCCATTGGGTCACTCTTTTGGCAGCTGGGAAGGATGCAGGACAAGGTGCGGTAGTGTTGGAGGTTGTCCCACCGCCACGCCTCCAAAATGCTACTACTGGTTGTGACACACCTCTCTCCTCCACCCCCTCCTCTTCTTCTTCCTCCATGGCCTCTTCCTGTGGTTTGTCCTATGAACCAGCGGTGCTCCGTAGCCGTTCACGGGGCTACGCAAGTACGCAGGCAAAAAGATGCCATGCCGTGCTTGCGCTGGTGTGTTTGGGGGACAGAAGCCACACTGGGGCAGAGGTCCTGTCTGCTCTGCAGGGCCAGGCCGAGAGGTGGTTGACGCCACGCCAGCTTAAGCCAGGAATGGTGGTTTGCGACAATGGCACCAACCTCCTCTCCGCCCTCCGACAGGGACAACTGACCCATGTGCCCTGTGTGGCTCACGTCCTTAACCTGGTGGTGCAGCGGTTCTTGGGCAGGTACCCGGGCTTACAGGATGTCCTGAGGCAGGCCAGGAAAGTCTGTGTGCATTTCCGCAGATCTTATAATGCCAGTGCTCGCCTGGCTGAGCTGCAAAAGGAGTTGAACCTGCCCAAGAACCGCCTTATATGTGACATGCCCACCAGGTGGAACTCAACGTTGGCCATGCTGCAGCGGCTGCACACGCAGCAGAGGGCCATCAATGAGTACCTGTGCGACTACGGCACCAGGACAGGGTCAGGGGAACTTGGTTTTTTTTCTCCACGCCAGTGGGGCATGATCAGGGATGCATGCACTGTCCTGGCACCATTTGAGGAGGCCACGAGGATGGTGAGCAGTGACAGTGCATGCATCAGTGACACTGTACCTCTTGTCCACCTGTTGGAGCACACGCTGCGTGGAATAATGGACAGGGCACTTGAGGCAGAACAGAGGCAGGAAGAGGAGGACTTCCTTGCCTCTCAAGGCCCCCTTTACCCAGACAGTGTTCCTTCTGTCCCACCCATCGCACAGGAAGAGGAGGAGGAGGAGGAGGAGGAGGAGGAGGATTGTGTCAGCATGGAGGTGGAGGCTGGCACTCAGCATCATCAGCAGCAGTCTTTTAGGGATGATTTACAGTCCCAAGAAACCAGTGGACTTGTACGTGGCTGGGAGGAGGTGGCTGCGGATCATGTCGTCCTTAGTGACCCAGAGGACTCCGGAGCGAATGCCTCAGCAAACCTACGCTGCATGGCTTCCCTGATCCTGCAAAGTCTGCGGAAGGATCCTCGTATTCTTCGGATCAAGGAGAGGGACCATTACTGGCTGGCCACTCTCCTTGATCCACGGTACAAGGGTAAGGTTGCGGACCTTATGTTACCGTCGCAGAGGGAGCAGAGGATGAGACAACTCCGGGAGGCCTTGCAGAAAGGTCTGTGCAACGCGTTCCCAGAGACTGGGAGGTTACAAACTCCTGGTCCTGGACAACGAGTTGCTGAGGCTTCGGCCAGTCAAAGAAGGAGCGGTGGGGAAGGTGGCCGTCTGACCGATGCGTTCAGACAATTCTTTAGTCCGCAGCCCCAAAGTATGATCGGTTCCAGCAACCATCGCCAGCGTCTGATAAACATGGTGCAGGAATATCTAGGGGCAAGGTCAGACTTGGACACCTTCCCCACCGAAAATCCTCTGGCTTACTGGGTCTTGAGGATGGATCACTGGCCAGAGCTTGCACAGTATGCAATTGAGCTACTGGCCTGTCCTGCATCCAGCGTTCTTTCGGAACGCACATTCAGTGCTGCTGGAGGATTTGTCACGGATCACAGGGTGCGCCTGTCCACCGACTCGGTTGATCGACTGACTTTCATCAAGATGAACCAGTCTTGGATCACCACCAGCTACCACACACCTGATGCTGATATAACAGACTAATTGATTTTAACATGTCACATCCCTTCAAGACTGATGCTGATGCTGAGTGCCTGTGCTGTTATGTTGACTGGCTATCCTCCTCCTCCGAGTCCTCAATGATACGATTGATGATGATAGCTTGGAAGATCATTTTTGTTTATGGGTGCCGCCACCAGTGGCTAAGGCCCAATTTTTCAGCCCCTGTTTTACAGGGGCGTGTAATTACAATTTTTTTAGCAATAATTTGCCATAGGGCTCATTGCTGTGCTCCAAGTACAGTATCTGTGAGGGGTTGGAGTGTTGTGGCACCAGTGCCTAAGGCCCAATTTTTCAGCCCCTGTTTAACAGGGGCGTGTCATTACAATTTTTGAAGCAATACTTTGCAACAGGGCTCATTGCTGTGCTCCAAGTACAGTATCTGTGAGGGGTTGTAGTGTTGTGCCACCAGTGCCTAAGGCCCAATTTTTCAGCCCCTGTTCAACAGGGGCATGCAATTACAATTCTTGATCTAATAATTCACAGCAGGGTCCATTGCTGCACCCACCAAGAGTAACTCTGAGGGCTTACAGTCTTGTGGCAACGCCACCACCACCACCACCACGAAAGGCCCAATTTTTCAGCCCCTGTTCAAAAGGGGCATGTAATTACAATTCTTGATCTAATAATTCACAGCAGGGCCCATTGCTGCACCCACCAAGAGTAACTGTCAGGGCTTACAGTGTTGTGGCACCAGCACCACCATCAAAGCCCCAATTTTTACTACCACTGTTCAACAATTATATGTAATTAAAATTCCTGATATAATAGTTGACAGCAGGGCGTTCCAGCACCAACCAAGAGTAACTGAGTGCTTACAGTGTTGTGCCAACACCAACAACTAAGGGGCCTATTTCTGCAGAGTATACACGGCAGGTCCCTACTTTCAAACATCCAACTTACAAACGACTCCTACTTGCAAACGAAAGAAGACAACAGGAAGTGAGAGGAAATCTACCCCTAGAAAGGAAAATTCTCTCCTGTAAGAATAAATATGGGAGAAAGGGGTCTCATCTGTACTGATGCTTTATCAGCAATCCTTGTTTCAAGAAAAACACCACATTTCAAAAACAGTTGTCATTGGGACGGAAAGTGAGGTGAAATGTTCTGAACAGGGGCACAGACAGCAAAACAAATGTTACAGGGGTGATAACCCTTACCTATGTTTCCCAAAAAGTTTAAAAATAGATTTTTGGGCTGGAGCTACACTTCAACAATGTACCTGTTCAAAATTACAAACAGATTCTACATAAGAACAAACCTACAGTCCCTGTCTTGTATGCACCGCCTGTATACGGCTGTTCAGAGTATATAGGGCCTTTTTTATTTTATGTGCGGGGTTCCCCTTAATATCCATACAAGACCCAAAGGGGCTGGTAATGGGCTGGGGTAGGGGGGGGTCATGGGGTAGCTATGCCATTTTTCTTAAAGAATTTCATCCATATTACCGGGACCAGACATTACATTAAAGCCGCAAGCAGTTTTAAATGGCTTTTTTTTCCTTTAGAAGTGTCATTTTGTGCAGGGACAGTTCTAAACACGGGAAACACGTGGCACTTCACAGGCATACTTTAGACACCCCCCAGGTACGATATTTAAAGGAATATTTGACTTTTTTTTTTTCACTTTATGCATCATTAAAATGACTGCTCCCGAAAAACGACCGTTTTTAAAACTTCTTTTTGCATTGATACATGTCCCCTGGTGCACAACCCGGGTTCCCAAACCCTATTTATGACAATAACATGCATAATAGTTGTTATAATTAGCACTTTAGAATTCGAACGTTCGCATCCATTGTATTTAATAGGGTTCTAATGTTCGTTCGAACTTTCGGTCCGTTCGCGGGTTCTGGTGCGAACCGAACCCGGGGGTGTTCGGCTCATCACTAGTGACAACTGCCAAAGTAACAAACATGCCCAAAATAGAATGAGAAAGTAACTTTTTCTGAACCAGCCTGCTGTGCCTGCAATTACGTTTAGAACTGCGAGAGGTGTATTTTAGCACTGCGCGGCAATTGCGCTCGTTCAAATGCACCGGTTCACTGCGCTGGCAAAATCTTAGTAAATGTCAAGTCACGTAAATGAATTTGCATAAGTTGAACAGGCGCTCCTCTTAACTTGCTATTGTATAACACTCTCTGCACAAAATGACATTTCTAAAGGAAAAAAAAAGTAATTTAAAAGCACTAGCGGCTGTAATGAATTGTCGGCTCCCATCAATACAGAGAAAAGTAATTTAAAGTCTTTGAAAAAAAAATTTATAAATGCGTGTTGGTCCCCCCAAATTCTATTACCAGGCCCTTCAGGTCTGGTATGGATATTAAGGGGAACTCCACGCCAAATAAAAAAAAATGGCGTGGGGGTTCCCCCCAAAATCCGTACCAGGCCCTTCAGGTCTGATATGGATTTTAAGGGGACCCCCACACCAAATGTAAAAAAAAAATGCGTGCTCTCTCGTCCCCTAAAAATCCACACCAGACCCTAATCCGAGCACGCAACCTGGCAGGCCGCAGGAAAAGAGCCGGGGATGAGAGAGCACCCCCCCTCCTGAACCGTATCAGGCCACATGCCCTCAACATGGGGAGGATGCTTTGGGGGTCTGTGACCCCTCAAAGCACCATGTCCCCATGTTGATGGGGACAAGGGCCTCATCTCCACAACCCTTGCCGGTGGTTGTGGGGGTCTGCGGGTGGGGGGCTTATCGGAATCTGGAAACCCCCATTAACAAAGGGGACCCCCAGATCCCGGCCCCCCCTGTGTGAAATGGTAATGGGGTACAAATGTACCCCTACCATTTCACAAAAAAAGTGTCAAAAATAAAAATAATGACAATAGCTGGTTTTTGACAATTCCTTTATTAATGTCTTCTCCTTTCTTCCATCTTCTTCCATCTTCTTCTTCCATCCTCTTCTTTTCTCCATTCAAGTTTCTTCCTCCATCTTGTTCTTCATCTTCCTTCGGTGTTCTCGTCCGCATCTTGCTCCGGTTTCTTGTTCCCTTCTTCTTTCTCCGGCCGCTCCGCTTGAATTTGAGGTTCCCACTGTGTGACGCTTCAGTTCTTCAGTTCTCCCCTGGGTCCGCTGCCACCCGGTGACCCCGTCCCCCTCTGACACCACGGGGAAAGTCCCAGTGAAATCCATGTGCTTAACTATGCTGATTGGCATGTAATAGAATTCAATGGACCCGTATCCAAAATGCAAGTACCGCGATTTTGCTGTGTTTTTACCTCGATTTGTGTTTTTTTTAACCTGTTTATAGCTGGTTGTTAAAGGAAATGTAAAAAAATAAACATTGCCGGCTATAAAAAAAAAAATCGTGAAAAAAACTGCGTGCCCCCCCCCCCCCAGGGCGGGGTCACCGGGTGGCAGCGGACCCAGAGGAGAACTGATGAACTGAAGCATCACACAGCGGGAACCTCAAATTCAAGCGGATCGGCCGGAGGAAGAAGAAGGGAACAAGAAGCCGGAGCAAGATGTGGACAAGAACACCGAAGGAAGAAGGAAGATGAAGATGAAGAACAAGATGGAGGAAGAAACCTGAATGGAGAAAAGAAGAAGATGGAAGAAGAAGGTGGAAGAAGAAGAAGAAAGAAGAAGATTGAAGAAAGGAGAAGACATTAATAAAGGAATTGTCAAAAACCGGCTATTGTCATTTTTTACACTTTTTTTGTGAAATTGTAGGGGTACATTTGTACCCCATTACCATTTTACACAGGGGGGTGGGATCTGGGGGTCCCCTTTGTTAAAGGGGGCTTCCAGATTCCGATAAGCCCCCCGCCCGCGGACCCCCACAACCACCAGGCATGGGTTGTGGGGATGAGGCCCTTGTCCCCATCAACATGGGGACATGGTGCTTTGAGGGGTCACAGACCCCCAAAGCATCCTCCCCATGTTGAGAGCATGTGGCCTGGTACGGTTCAGGAGGGACTTTTTCTGCGGCCTGCCAGGTTGCGTGCTCGGATTAGGGTCTGATGTGGATTTTTAAGTTTGGCGCAGGGGTCTTCTTAAAATCCATACCAGACCTGAAGGGCCTGGTAATGGAATTTGGGGGAACACCCACGCATTTTTTTTTTTAAGACTTTCAATGACTTTTATCTGTATTGACGGGAACCAGCAATTCATTACAGCCGCGAGTACTTTTAAATGACTATTATTTTACTTTAGAAATGTCATTTTGCTCTCGAACTGTTCTAAGATATTTAGGGCCAGTTCACACCGGATGCAGTGCATTGCGTTTTTTTGATGCATGAAAAACGCAAAGAAAGTTGATCACATTAATGCCAATGACATAGTTCACACCACTGCAGTCCGTTCCAGTGCGTTTCAGAAAGGAAAAAAAAATTGGTCATGCTGCATTTTTTATATACAGAACTGTACTGGACCACAGTAAAACACATCAAAAACGCTACGGAACGTACCAAAAACGCACTGGAATGCACCGGAACGCACCTAAATGCACCAAAGGCGCACTGCAACACACTTGTCCTAAGTGAAAAGAGGGGGGAAAAAAGCACTGGACTGCATCAAAAACGCACCAAAAACGCATGAAAAATGCATTGGAATGCGTAAAAAACATGCATGCAGAAAAGCACCTGGAACGCATCCAGACTGCGTTTCAATGGTGTGAACTGGCTCTTAGGGCCAGTTCACACCATAGAAACGCAATCCGGATGCGTTCCAGGTGCTTTTTTGCATGCGCGTTTTTGATGCGTTCCAGTGCATTTTTGGTACGTTTTTGACGCAGTCCAGTGCTTTTTTTTCCACCCCTCTTTTTTATTAACCATAGATGAGGACAAGTGTGTTCCAGTGCGTTTTTTGTGCATTTTGGTGCATTTAGGTGCGTTCCGGTGCGTTCCAGTGTGTTTTTGATGCGTTTTGCAGCATTCCAGTGCAGGTAAAATGCAGCATGTTCTACTTTTTTTGTGGAACTGGAACGCACTGGAACAAACACTGCCATTTAGAACCATATAACCAACTTTCCATGCATTTTTGATGCATAAAAAATGCAATGGACTGCATATGGTGTGAAATGGTCCAAATTGGTGACATTGATATATGTCCCTTAGGGTGGGACCTGGGCCCCCGTACCCATTTTAAGGTCAATAACTAGAAGATAAGCCAGCCAAGTGGGGACTACCAAAATTAACATGTCAGTTCCCATAGACTGCAATGGTATTTGTTGTATAACTTTTGCCCATGTTAGGCACTTTGTTTGCCCTCCGGACCGGTGGGTGTTTGTCCCATCTCTAATTTTGTAGCATGCTGGATGATGTGCTTAATTTTGGACGGGGGGGGGGCTTATTTTCTGCTAGCTGCATTTGTGTTGGTCTGAGCATGCTCAAGGACTTAGGTTTTTTTTGGTGCTTTTTGTGTGTGAACAGCACCTGGATGTTTCTGGGCATGCTCAGAGAGCATGTTTTTTGGGTTAGTAATTGAAGGACATCCTTAACAGGTGTACCCACTTTGAAGTTCAGTCTCTACATTGGGTGAACTTGCATTTTGGGTGTTTCATGGACTGTGCATGTGTTTCAATTGCCTCATTAGCACACAAACCTATGCTATATAAAGCTTGCAGATAGCATTCTCTCCCTTGCCCTGAAAAGAGGAAAGATTGTGTGTGGCCGGCAAAAATTTAATTTTGGTGTCCTTATCGAGTTTGTAACACATGCATTTTATTTGTTATGTCTTTGCAAAACAGATGTTTGTTTTACTTTTGTTGATTGTATTTTTTTGTGTGGGGGATATGTTCCCCTGAAATATTTTTGATGTTGTTAATGTGTGTCGTTTGTTCACTTTGATTTAATTGTCTGTGCTGCATTATTTTTCTAAATCTTTCTCAAGATGTGACTAATGTTTCAAATTTACCTTCATGTCTTTTTTTTTGCTTCCCTTTGTTTTTTCCAAGTCCTGTTTTGTTGACCAATAAAATTTGATGCAAAGTTTGATGTTTGTTTTCTATGCAACAGATGTGACAGCTGCAGCTTAACTATGCTGATTGGCATGTAATAGAATTCAATGGACCCGCATCCAAAATGCAAGTACCGCGATTTTGCTGTGTTTTTACCGCGAATTGTGTTTTTTTTAACCTGTTTATAGCTGGTTGTTAAAGGAAATGTAAAAAAATAAACATTGCCGGCTATAAAAAAAAAAATCGTGAAAAAAACTGCGTGCCCCCCCCCCAGGTCCATACCAGGCCCTTGGGTCTAGTATGGATTCAGAGGGGACCCCCCACACCAAAATAAAAAAAAATGGCGTGGGGGTCCCCCCAAAATCCATACCAGACCCTTATCCAAGCACGCAGCCCGGCAGGTCAGGAAAAGGGGGCGAGCGAGCGCCTCCCCTCCTAGATCATACCAAGCCACATGCCCTCAACATGGGGGGGTTGGCGCACTGCGCCCCCCCACCCCAAAGCACCCTGTCCCCATGTTGATGGGGACAAGGGCCTCTTCCCGACAACCCTGGCCGTTGGTTGTTGGGGTCTGCGGGCGGGGGGCTTATCGGAATCCGGGAGTCCCCTTTAATAAGGGGGCCCCCAGATCCTGGCCCCCCTCCCTATGTGAATGAGTATGGGGTACATCGTACCCCTACCCATTCACCTGGTGGAAAAAAATGTCACCAAAAAAACACTACACAGGTTTTTAAAGTAATTTATTAGGCAGCTCCGGGGGTCTTATTCCGACTTCGGGGGTCTTCTTCCAACTTTGGGGGTCTCTTCCGACTTCGGGGGTCTTCTTCCAATTTCGGGGGTCTCTTCCGACTTCGGGGGTCTCTTCTTCTGCTCTCCGGTGTCGTCTCCGCGCTCTCTGGTTCTTCTCCCGCTCTCCGGTGCCTTCTCCACGCTCTCCGGTTCTTTCTGCCTTCTGCCGAGCGCCTCCACTATCTTCTTCCAGCTCTTTTGCTAGCGGGGGCCCGGTCTTCATTGTCGTCTTCTTCCCTCTTCTCTCCGCCCGATGTTGCCTCGTCGCTCTCTGCCGCCTCAATGCCATGTGCGCGGAGCGCAACGACTTACATAGGCATGGGGCGTGGTCACCGGGTGATGCCAGCATTGAAGGTCCCAAAGAGCACAGTGGCCTCCACAGCATCCATAAATGGAAGAAGTTTGGAGCCACCAGGACTCCTCCCGGAACGGGTTGCCCAGCCAAACTGAGCAATCAAGGGAGAAGGGCCTTAGTCAGGAAGGTGACCAAGAACCCGATGGTCACTCTGACAGAGCTCCAGCATTTCTCTATGGAGAGAGTAGAACCTTCCAGAAGAACAACCATCTCTGCAGCACTCCACCAATCAGGCCTGTATGGTAGAGTGGCCAGACGGAAGCCACTCCTCAGTAAAAGGCACATGACAGCCCACCTGGAGTTTGCCAAAAGACATCTGAAGGACTTTAAGACCATAAGAAACAATTCTCTGGTCTTATGAAACAAAGATTGAACTCTTTGGTCTGAATAGCGAGCGTCATGTCTGGAGGAAACCAGGCACCGCTCATTACTTGGCCAATACATCCCTATAGTGAAGCATGAATGCTGTGGGGATGTTTTTCAGTGGCAGGAACTGGGAGACTAGTCAGGCTCAAGGGAAAGATGAATGCAGCAATGTACATAGACATCCTTGACGGAAACCTGCTCCAGAGCGCTCTGGACCTCAGACTGGTGTGAAGGTTTATCTTCTAATAAAACAACGACCCTAAGCACACATGACAAAATAACAAAGGAGTGGCTACAGGACAACTCTGTGAATTTCCTTGAGTGGCCCGGCCAGAGCCCAGACTTGAACCCGATTGAACATCTCTGGGGAGATCTGAAAATGTTTGTGCACCGACACTCCCCTTTCAACCTGATGGAGCTTGAGAGGACCTGCAAAAAAGAATGGGAGAAACTGCCCAAAAATAGGTGTGCCAAGCTTGTAGCATTATACTCAAAAAGATTTGAGGCTGTAATTGGTGCTAAAGGTGCTTCAACAAAGTATTGAGCAAAGGCTGGGAATACTTTTGTACATGTGATTTTTTTATTTTTTTATAAATTTGCAAAGATTTCAATCAAACTTCTTTCAGGTTGTCATTATGAGGTATTGTTTGTAGAATTTTGAGGAAAATAATAAATTTAATACATTTTGGAATAAGGCTGTAGCATAACTAAATGTTGAAAAAGTTAAGCGCTGTGAATACTTTCCGGAGGCACTGTACATTAAAAAGGGCAATATTAGCTGAGTGTGATTAGAAGATTTTCCTCAGGTGGCATGCTATTCCTGATCTGGGTTTCTATGTGAGTCATTCATAGCCTCAGCCTCTCCAGCAGCTCTTCAAATGTGGCCACAGATATCCTTGTGAAGTTGTTGAATTTTTCAGGATAATTCTAAAGCTCCACAAACATGTTGGAGAATTATCCCAGGGTAAACCACTAAGACATCAAGGGATGAGTACAGTACCAACAATGGCTGCTCTTCTCATCAAATTTTCTCTATATCCTCTCCCTCCACAGCATAATAAGCAGAATTGCTTCATCAATTTTGTTCATAACAGGATCCATGAATGATGCCTGGAAATACAAATAGCTAGCTCCCTACAATACACTCCCTGCTCTCTCTCTCCCCTAAAACTAAAAAAAGCACCCAAACTGAAATAAATAATATTTTTCCAATGTATTGTGGGCATTGGGGAGTAAAAAATTTGCAGAGAGAAGCGCTTTGTGATTAAATGCTTGCAAAGGCTAACAAGTCTAAATATGTTTAAACCAGGGGTCTCCAAACTTTCCAAACAAAGGGCCAGTTAATTGTCCTTCAGACTTGAGGAGGGCCGGATTGTGGCCAGCTAGGGCAGAAAATGTCACACCCCCTGCATGAGTGAGAATAAATATGGCCTTAGGGTTGGTGGTCAATAGAAGAAGGAGTAGTGTCCCTATTAGTAAGAGGAATAGTATCCCATCACTGGTATCGGTGGAAGAAAATAGTGCCCAATTGTTGGTGTCAGTGGGAGGAATAGTGCCCCAAGGGCCGCATAAAGGCTAGCAAAGGGCCACATCTGGCCCTCGGTGCACAGTTTGGAGACCCCTAGTTTAAACATACCTAAACGCTTTTGCAAAATTCAGCTAAAATTCCGCACATAACCTATGAGTATGGAAAGCCAAAGGCATTAATGAGCTTTCTGACCTTATAACTGAACTGAACTCTGATAAGAGTTCTCTTCACACATTTGAGAATATAAGATCTGATTACTTGACCCTCCCTTCTAGATTGTAAGCTCTAACGAGCAGGGCCCTCTGATTCCTCCTGTATTAAATTGAATTGTAACTGTGCTGTCTGCCCTCGTGTTGTAAAGATCTGTGCAAACTGTTGGTACTATATAAATCCTGTATAATGATAATAATAATAATAATAATAACAATTGCCCATGACTTATTTACAGGTTCATAAATTTTTACTAAAGCACCCATTTCCTAAGCATTTAGACTTACCGACTCCACTTTAGCAATTTCTCCACGATCAGCCTGGCTTCAATAGGGACATCTCACTATTTTACGGTTTACAGTATATAGTGATAATGATTGCTTTACCAAGACTGCGACTATCATCAAACCGTCTGGGCTCTACATTTACTGACAATGCTTGGTGGAAGGCATTTACTATAACGTATTCCTCTTCCCACTGTGTTAACCATTGGGCGCTCTATCAAAAATCAATCCACGGCATCAAGCTTTCCAAATTCTACCCCTCTAAATCAGCCCTTTGCTGGTGCGAATGTGGAGAAATTGGTTCCCTTTACTGCATCCTATGGCAATGCAAGTTCTTACAATTCTTCTGGAACAGAATCCTCCAAGTATTCTCTGACATTCTCTGACATTGTCGGCTCACTGATCCCCCCAGTTCCTGCATTAGCACTCCTCCATATAGGGATACACTAATTACCCCCCAAAGTTAGAGTAATACTATACTATATAATACTATAATATTTATTTTTAGCTGCAAAGCTCACAGTCACTAATCATTGGAACTCAAACCAATCTCCATCCATTTTAGATACTGTCTCCACACTTAATCACCAATGCGAGTTGAAAAAGATACTGTCATGTGACATTTACAAAATGTTGTACAACTTGGCCCCCCTTATGTTTCCCTACTCCTCCTACCTCCATTTCTCCCCTTGGTTGAGAGATCCCTTACTGTTTGGTTATGCTTCATAGCCTGTTCATCTTTTATCATCTATTGGCTAGCACCTACATCTATAAACATGGATTTGATATGATATAGCTTTCAAACACTACTGTATTTCTTTACTTTGTAATATTTTGAAAAATACTAACAAGAAACTATTGGGGAAAAAAATGCAGCTAAAAGCTATTTTTTTCCTGTAATCTTTCCCTGTCAGGACCCATTGACCTGCCCACCTGGACCTGGAATATTTTTTTTATTTTTTATAATAATATTTTTTTCCAAAAAATTAAATATTGTACGTTTTAGTAAAGGGTCTTTTTCCTGCATTCATTAGTGAACAATGATTCAATCATTCAGTTGTAAAATATTAATGAACATACCAAACCCATAAACAGTGCAAATTGTATTATTACACTAGTGACTAGCAGTATCAACACAGCAGTGATTGACTTGCTATTATCGTGACCCTATGCATGTTCTTATCTGTCTTTACAATAATATAAGCACATCCCTAATAATTATGATTATTATCTTTTCCAGTCATTGCAAGCACAGCTTAACAATATGGGAAGTGTATGCAAGCATGTACGTCTACATATATGCACACCTACACACAAGCTGACACATAAATATATTGGGTTTAAAAGCACAAGCTGTGCACCAAAATAATAAAATATATTCTACATGCTTCCAAATTATCTGCATCCTTAAGTTAGGGATAAAAATAAATATAACGCAATATGTCAGAATTTGAAATCACTAACATACTCGAAATACAAATTTAAGTAGTTACTCTTATTATGATAAATTGAACAGTGATTAAATTGCTATATGTTCATTTTTTTATGAATTCCCTAGGAATTCCATTAGAAGGCAATAGTAGCCAAGGGGTTAAGCATTATTGTAATCAGATTGCGGTATGCATGATCATGTGGTTAATAGTACATTTTCCATGATTAACTGTCCCTGTTTGTTACAAGCTCCTATTAACATTAACGCTATCTGTGTTGGCTGCGGAGACACACCACGGACCAGTGGAAGATTAATGAATGCAGGTCCGCATGCTGATTAGAATGTGGCAGTTTAATAAACTCTTCCTCCATTAAATTATTTAATGCATTCATACTCATGCAGACTTTTCTGTGGTCAACTTGACCACCTATGTGTTAATATTGGGAATTGGAATGCAGAGGCTAGAAGACATCTAGCTGTATATGAGCTAATTAGCTCTTGTGTCTGATAAATGTGGCAATACCTATGTGTATACATGTTTTAGATCATCACAAACGTTGTCTTCATTAACCGTAATATTCTCTGGAATTAAGAAAATATAGATGATTTTTTTTTTCTACTTGTTTGACACATCAAGCTGATCGCTTCAGCTATTGCTAGTTAAATATCCCTGAAAATTTAAAGTGAACCGTAAAAATAGGATGTGTTGTTTAAGATGGCAATGAAATGAAAATTATGCATGGATCTTAAAAAATTGGGTTCAAATGTGGACACATCCTAATAACAAACATTACAGTCAGCGAGGCACACAAATTATTAGGAAGTGGAAAAAAAAGTTTGTGTGCTGGCAGAAAACAAATTACAACTTTAGCCTGATTTTTACGATGCCTTTGCATCTATTTGCCAAAGATTTATCTGCATTATAACTTGTGAAAGGTGAGTTAATTACAGCGCAGAAGTGAGAGAGGAAGAATTGGTAGAAAGTAAATGGTAAGATCTTGATAACTGCAAAGTGAAGGTTTTTCTAATCCCCACATTCTTATTTTTAGACAAACAAATTTAAATGATCAGGTGGGGCTTGTAATTAAATGCATGAGATTATTTTATTTTGTTTTATGTGTGTTTGTTAATGGAATTTCTCAAATACCTTTTTCCTAGGCTTAATTTATGGATGCCTTTTTCAGCACCCCCTAAGGAACCATAATGAGTTGTTTCAGGGGTATATTTTGACCTGGAAAGTAATAGATGCATGTGGGATATTAGTAGATCTTGCTGTACATTGCTATGGAACATGTCATATTCATTTTTTCAGCCACAAGCACTCTGTGTCATCTCTAGAAAATCACTTTATCTTAATATGCATGCTTAATCGAGCTGCAATGCTGATGAAAGTTTCCCCAGGGCATAGCATATTGGCTACTTGGTATATATTAAAAAACATATATTATTATATTGTAATGCAACATACACATGCCTTTGTATGGTACAATGGACAGATTTGTCTCCATAAGTAATAAATCGCTGCAAAAGAGATGTGATTAGAAGAACAAACCTATAAAGTATAAGTATTCTATAAGTTGCTTTCCTGGAACCAGTAAAAGCTTTTCTTTCCTGAAGGGTTAAAATATAGCATTTTACTAAATGATTTCAAGGTATCCCCTGGCCAGTTGGATGTGTTTTATGTAGTTCAACTTGGAACTTTTCAGAAGGCTTCTACGTAAGTTATTCTTGCCACCTTAGAATTAAAATGGAAATGAACTCAGAGTGAAGATTTTAGTTAATATTCAACAAAAAAATATTTTTTTTTTCAGGGAAACATCCAAACTTTCTCTGAACCTCATTGAAGTTAATGTGGGGTGAAGCTGGATTTTCAGTTTGTTCCTTTTATGCAATTAATAAAACAACTGTCAAAAAGAACCATGGGAGACAGAGCACACTGCATTCCGAAGTTTAGCAATGTAAAGTATTCAGGGTCATAAATAGTTTTTTTTTTCCTGGGGGGAGGGGGGCGAGTTAAGCCATGTGGCAAAATTGCAGTGGGAGGGGCTTAAAACTTGCATATCACACAAAAAAGCTTAAAAGCATAGTTCACCTTTACAAAAAAAACTGTCTATGCAGGTAAGGAATGTTTGTAGATAAAAACAAACTGTGCAACTCTGACTAAAAATGAATAATACCCTTCCTATAGGTCAGTGATGGCGAACCCTTGGCACCCCATGATGCTCAGCTACACTGCAGCGTGCATGAAATGTAGTTCCAAAACATCTGGGGTGCCAAGGTTGGCCATCACTGCTATAGGTGTAGGTCATTTACATACTTTATGAAGCCTGAATGGAATGCCCCTAATTACTAATTACTCCCAGGAGGTTGCTAGGTGAGGCCTAGTCATCACTGCTCACCTCCATCATCACAAGAGTAATCTCTTTCTCTGATTCAAACCCCCTCACATACTCTTTCTCTCCCCTGATGCAGTAGCTCTGAGCTCAGCATTTGAGAGCTTACTCCTGTGATAGTGGAGGTGAGCAGTGATGACTATGGATGGTCCCGATGTTTGAGTCGAACATAAGTTCGACTCGAACATCGGGTGTTCGTTTTGCGCAGATCGCAGTGCATTGACGGCTGCTAATTGGCCACCTGACCTGCATTCTGTGGCCAATCACAGCGCATGCTTTGGCCAATTACAGCTGTGAGAGCCGTGATTGGTTCACGCCCCACACTATATAAGGCTGCTTACAGGGCGGCCATGTATAGTGTGCAATAATAGAGAGAGAGATAGAAAACTTAAGCTAGATTAGGCAGGTTAGTTAGTGGCATGCAGGCAGTTTAGTTTATATATATATATTGTGACAGCAGGAAGGTAAAGTCACCTGGTTGCATCCAGGGGGGTAGGTATATTTCTCCCAGATTCAGGCTTTATGCCGACTTATACAACTAGGGAGAGAGTTGATGAAGCCCAGCTGAGGCTAGTGGGCTCATGGATGATTCATACCTCTAGGGAGAGTGCTGGGCGTCGTGCAGGCAGGGAGTTGATGAGACCAGCTGAAGCTTGTCAGCTCGTTTAAGGCCTCTATAAAAACTCCCAGCTTCATTAGGTGTTTGCTCATGCCTGGACCCAGACCTGTGTGGACTGTCTAGGGAGAGTGAACCCCTGTGCGGTGAGACAAAGCCTGTGTGGCTATTTGTTTGGACATTTACTAAACCAGGGACTTAGGGACTAGGACAGCACCAGGCTGATCCCAGTTGTTAGTTAGGAAACCTGCATGTTTAGTCAGAGGTCAAGCTGACCAGGGTTTATTTTGTTTATGTTTCTTTTTTCTTTGCTGTGTTTTTTGTCACTGTAAATAGAGAAATAAACCGCACCTTTTTGATCTTGAAAACCACAACCTCCGTCTGCTGGGCCTGTTTTTGTGTGGGGAGCCCATCCAGGGGATCACACACACCCGCTGCCGAGCTAACCCCCTCACAGTTGGTGGAGAACCAGTGGCAGTTTTTTTTAAGCCAGCATGGAGGAGATACTGAAACAGCTGGCTCTAGCAAATGCCAATCAACAGCAGACAAATGCAGGTTTGCAAAAGAGCCTTGCAGCTCAACAACAGAGCTTCGCAGCCCAGCAGCAAGCTCATCAACAGAGCCTTGCAGCCCAGCAGCAATCTGAGGCCCGCTTCATAGACCTGTTACAGAAGCAAGAGCAGAGACTACAACAAATGGAAGCAGTAATGCAGCAACGTCCGCAGACCAGTGAGGAAAGCCATCCCACTAATACCGCGTCCTTTGGGGTGAGTCGTTTATTGACAAAAATGACTGGAGAGGATGATCCAGAGGTATTTTTGACCACATTTGAAAGGACTGCTGAAAGAGAAAAGTGGCCTGAGGAGCAGTGGGCTGGACTGGTGGCTCCTCTGTTAACTGGTGAATCGCAGAAGGCTTACTATGACCTAGAGCCTGACCAAGCAAAAGACTATGTGATGCTAAAAGCTGAAATATTGGCAAGGCTGGGTGTCACCCTGGCTGTCCGGGCTCAGCGTGTGCATAACTGGACTTTCCAGCTTGGAAAACCCCCCAGGTCTCAAATGTATGATCTCATTCACCTGAGCAGGAAGTGGCTACAGCCAGAGACTTTGTCCGCACCAGAGATTGTGGAACGTGTTGTAATGGATCGGTTTTTGAGAGCTCTTCCTACTGCCATCCAAAAGTGGGTAAGCCATGGAGACCCAGAGACGGCCGGTGGTCTTGTGGATCGTGTAGAGAAATACTTGGCTACAGAGAACCTGACGGCCTCTTCCAGAGACTCTCGGACTTTCCACCCTAAGACCAGACCATCCCCAGGGGCGGATAAGAGGATTCCAAGGGGTGAGGGTGGAGAGAGTGAGAGGGTGGGAGCTCTACCCAAAGTTTGGCGAGAACAGCCTGGGAAGTCAGGGGCTCAAGAGGCAGCCAAATGGATTGTTTGCTACCGCTGCCGGCAAGAGGGACATATTGCAGCAAATTGCCCGGTTGTGGAGGAACCCATGCAATGTGACTTTCTGACGGACAGACGTCAGTCGCTGTGTGCGACAGTCGCATGCACTGCCATTCGGGGAACTGAGAAACATTTATGCAAAATGTGTATTAATGGTAGAAATGTTGTGGTATTACTGGATTCAGGTAGCCTTGTGACCCTGATAAAGGCTGAATTAGTTAAAACAGAGGTCTCTGGGAATAGCAAGGTAGCTGTTATTTGTGTGCATGGGGACACCCGAGAGTATCCAGTGACTACAGTGTGTTTCAAGACCCCCAAAGGTACCCTCTCTCATCCAGTGGGGTTAGTATCTCAATTACCGCATGATGCCATTGTGGGAAGGGATTTTCCGAAGTTCTGGGAACTGTGGGATGATCCTGAGCCCCCCACTGGTGCCCCTATGTACCAGGAAGGTGATAGCCAGAACTCCTCTGAGAGTGGTGAGGACTCTCCAGAATTTCCCTTGTCAGTATTGGCAGGCGAGACTCAAGAAACTGGAGAGGAGCCCACCTCCTCAGACGAAAACCTACCGTCTGTGGAGTTTTCTGATCTTGAGGTTCACAGGGAAAATTTTGCCACAGAACAGTTAAAAGACCCCGCCCTAATAAAGGCACGGGAAAACGTAGTGGAAATAGATGGCGAGTTAGTGAACCCAGATAATACCTGCACTTACCCATACTTCAGCGTAGAGAAGGACCTACTGTATCGGGTGGCAAAAAGGGCAGACGAAACCGTTGAGCAGCTTGTGGTGCCCAAACCTTACAGGAAGTTGGTGTTGGAGTTGGCCCATGGGCACATTCTTGGAGGTCATCTGGGGACAGAGAAAACCCGAGAGAGGGTATTACAGAGATTCTATTGGCCTGGGGTGATGAAGGACATAGAAAATTATTGTTCCTCCTGCCCTGTGTGTCAGAGGTCGGCCCCGATGCCACATTTCCGTAGCCCGCTGGTCCCTCTACCCATCATTGAGGTCCCGTTTGAGAGGATCGCAATGGATTTGGTAGGTCCTATAATCAAGTCCGCTAGGGGGCACCAGTACATATTAGTTATAATGGACTATGCCACCCGTTATCCAGAAGCGATCCCTCTCCGAAATACCTCGGCCAAAACCATAGCCAAAGAGCTATCTCTTGTTTTTAGCCGGGTGGGTATTTGTAAAGAACTGCTTACGGACCAAGGTACACCCTGTATGTCCCGGGTTATGAAAGAGCTGTGTAAATTGTTCAAAGTGACGCAATTGCGTACGTCTGTGTATCACCCCCAAACCGATGGGCTGGTTGAAAGATTCAACAAAACCCTAAAACAAATGTTGAAGAAAGTGGTGGATAGAGATGGAAAGGATTGGGACTGTCTACTTCCTTATTTGATGTTTGCTATTAGGGAGGTGCCCCAATCCTCTACGGGATTCTCCCCCTTTGAGTTACTGTATGGGAGACACCCAAGAGGGCTGTTGGATATTGCCAAGGAAACTTGGGAAAGTGAGAGTTCTCCCCACAGGAGTGTGATTGAGCATGTCGCCCTGATGCAAGATCGAATTGCACAGGTAATGCCCATCGTGAAGGAACATTTGGCCCAAGCGCAGTTGGCACAGCAGAGAGTGTACAACCGTGGAGCCAAGACCCGTACCTTTTCCCCGGGGGATAGGATATTGGTACTTGTCCCTACGGTTGAAAGTAAATTCCTTGCCAAATGGCAAGGCCCCTACGAGATAATGGAAAAAGTGAGCGAAGTGAATTACAAGGTCAGACAACCAGGAAGGCGAAAGCCCGAACAGATCTATCACGTTAATCTGTTGAAAGCCTGGAGGGATAGAGAGTCCCTAGTCGCAGAAACTTGGTCACCAGCTCAAACTGGTTGCGTGATTCCGGAGGTTGGAATAGCAGCCACCTTGTCACAACCCCAACAACAGGAGGTTAAGGAGTTTGTGCTTCGCAACAAGGAGGTGTTCTCTGAGCTGCCGGGACAAACATCTGGGGTAGAGCATGATATTATTACCCCGCCCGGTGAAAGGGTGAAGTTAAAACCCTATCGGATCCCAGAGGCCCGACGGGAGGCAATACGGGAGGAAGTACAGAAAATGCTGAACTTAGGGGTGATAGAGGAGTCCCAAAGTGATTGGTCTAGTCCCATTGTGTTGGTGCCTAAACCGGATGGGAGCTGGCGATTTTGTAACGATTTTCGTCAGTTGAACAAAGTTACAAAATTTGACACCTACCCCATGCCACGTATAGATGAGTTGATCGACCGGCTGGGAACAGCCCGATACATGACGACTCTTGACCTCACAAAAGGGTATTGGCAAATTCCCCTGGCCAAGTCGGCCAAAGAGAAAACCGCATTTGTAACCCCAGACGGGGCGTTCCAATATAAGAGAATGCCGTTCGGGTTACAGAATGCGCCGGCCACATTCCAGCGGAAAATGGACCAGATACTGAGGCCCCATCGGAAGTATGCTGCGGCTTACCTGGATGACGTAATTGTCCATAGCACAGATTGGGCCTCACATCTGCCAAAAGTGCAAGCAGTCCTAGACTCTATCCGGGAAGCGGGGTTTACGGCTAACCCCAAGAAGTGTACCATTGGGCAGGAGGAGGCCAAATATCTTGGGTACACCATTGGCAGGGGAGTAATAAAACCCCAACTCAACAAAGTCGAGGCCATCCAGAGTTGGCCACGTCCCAACAGCAAGAAGCAGGTACGAGCCTTTCTGGGAATCGCGGGTTATTATCGGCGATTCATTCCCCACTTTGCTTCTAAGGCTGTGCCCCTAACCAACCTGACGAAAGGGAAAGGGTCGGTCATGATTAAATGGACCCCGAGGCTGAGGCAGCGTTCCAATTCTTGAAACAAGCCTTATGTAGCCAGCCAGTGTTGTACTCACCCGACTTCTCTAAAGACTTTGTCGTACAAAGTGATGCGTCAGATGTGGGGTTAGGAGCAGTATTGTCCCAGGTCTGGAACGGGGAAGAGCACCCAGTCATTTACCTCAGCAGGAAGTTGAAGTCCCATGAGGTAAATTACGCCACGGTTGAAAAGGAGTGTTTAGCGGTGAAGTGGGCTCTAGATTCCCTTCGGTACTATCTGCTAGGTAGGCACTTTGACATGGTTACGGATCACGCTCCGTTAAAGTGGATGGCTCAAAACAAGGAGACAAATAGAAGAGTAAATAGGTGGTTCCTGGCCCTACAGGAATTCAACTGCACAGTAAAGCATCGCCCTGGCGTTCAAATGGGGAATGTGGATGCTTTGTCTCGAGTACATGAATGCCTGATTGCTGGTGTTCCAACCCCAAGGTTAAAACAAGAGGGGGGGGTATGTGACAGCAGGAAGGTAAAGTCACCTGGTTGCATCCAGGGGGGTAGGTATATTTCTCCCAGATTCAGGCTTTATGCCGACTTATACAACTAGGGAGAGAGTTGATGAAGCCCAGCTGAGGCTAGTGGGCTCATGGATGATTCATACCTCTAGGGAGAGTGCTGGGCGTCGTGCAGGCAGGGAGTTGATGAGACCAGCTGAAGCTTGTCAGCTCGTTTAAGGCCTCTATAAAAACTCCCAGCTTCATTAGGTGTTTGCTCATGCCTGGACCCAGACCTGTGTGGACTGTCTAGGGAGAGTGAACCCCTGTGCGGTGAGACAAAGCCTGTGTGGCTATTTGTTTGGACATTTACTAAACCAGGGACTTAGGGACTAGGACAGCACCAGGCTGATCCCAGTTGTTAGTTAGGAAACCTGCATGTTAATCAGAGGTCAAGCTGACCAGGGTTTATTTTGTTTATGTTTCTTTTTTCTTTGCTGTGTTTTTTGTCACTGTAAATAGAGAAATAAACCGCACCTTTTTGATCTTGAAAACCACAACCTCCGTCTGCTGGGCCTGTTTTTGTGTGGGGAGCCCATCCAGGGGATCACACACACCCGCTGCCGAGCTAACCCCCTCAAAATATATATATATATATATATATATATATATATACACACAGTGCATTCAGTGTACAGTGCAGGGCAGTCTAGTGTGTGTGTGTGTGTGTATATATATATATATATATATATATACTGTATATATATATATACACACAGTGCAGTCAGTGCAGAGTATATAAAGTAATAGTGCATTTAAGTGGTTAAGGGGAACTCTATGACAGAATTAAGAAAAAAAACTACATGAGGTCCCCTCAAAATCCATACCAGCCCATTTGGGTCTGGCATAGATTTTAAGGGGAAATCCACGCTAAAATGTAAAAAAAAATTGGCGTACGTAGGGTCCCTCCAAAATCCATACCAGACCCTTATACAGGCAAGCAGCCTGGCAGGCCAGGAAAGGTGGGGAACTAGCGAGCGCCCCCCTTCTGAACCATACCAGGCTGCTTGCCCTCAACATGGGGGGTGCTTTAGGGTCCCCCCAAAGCACATTGTCCCCATGTTGATGGGGACAAGGGCATTGTCCACACAACCCTTGTCCAGTGGTTGTGGGGTCTGCGGGTGGGGGCTTATCGGAATCTGGAAGCCCCCTTTAACAATGGGGCCCCCGAACCCCCCCTATGTGAGTGGGTAGTGGGTACATTGTACCCCAACCCATTCACCAAAAAAGTGTCAAAAAGTAAAAACCACAATAGACAGATTTTGACAATTCCTTTATTCATTTTTTTTAAAAAGTGTCCTGCGATGCCCATCTATCTTTAATATTGCTGCCTGACTGACCCGAAAACTAGAAAAAAAAAGAGGCTCAGCCTCGATGGGAGGCCTCCCGCTGACTGCTGCCTCTTGGCTGTGACAGTTGTTTTTTAGGCAAGGGCGGGGCCACCCGGTGACGTAACAGAGTGACCCCATCCCCTTCTGACATCATGTGAGGGGGCGGGGTCATCCGGTTACATCAGCGAGTGGTCCTGCCCTTGCCTATATAACAGCTGTCACTGCCGAAAGACAGCAGTCACCATGGAGGCAGAGTTTTTTTTCTTTTTTTTAACCACTTCAATACTTACACCCCCTTCCTGCCCAAGCCAATTTTCAGCTTTCAGCCCTGTCGCTGTTTAACTGATAATTGCACGGTCATGCTACACTGTACCCAAATAGAATTTTTATCATTTTGTTCCCACAAATAGAGCTTTCTTTTGGTGGTATTTGATCACCTCTGCAGTTTTTTTTTTGCTAAACAAATAAAAAAAGACCGGAAATTTGGAAAAAATAAAGTTCTTCTTTTTTTTCTGTTATAAAATGTTGTAAATAAGTACGTTTTCTCCTTCACTGATGGGCACTGATAAGGCAGCACCGATGAGGTGGCACCAATGAGGTGGCACTGACGGGCATTGACAATGGGCACTGATAGGCGGCACTGATGGGCACTGGTAGGCGACACTGATGGGTGGCACTGATATGCAGCCCCGATGGCCATTGATAGGCGGCACTGATGGGCACTCATGGGTGGCACTGGTGGGCAGTGATGGGCACTGATAGGCGACACTGATGGGCACTGAAAGGCTGCACTGATGGGTACTTATGGGTGGCACTGATAGGCGCCACTGATGGGCACTGATAGGCGGCACTGATGGGCACGGACACATGGCACTGATGGGCACTGATAAATGGCACTGATAGGCATCCCTGGTGGCACTGGCAGTCATTGTAGATGGCCACAGATTGGCAGCTGCCTGGGCATTGATTGGCAGCTGCCTGGGCACTGATTGGCATATCCCTGGTGGTCTAGGGCGGCATCCTTGTGGTCCTGGGCGTTCATCCGAGGGGGGCCGCACTGATAAACAATCAGAACAGACCCCCCCTGTCAGGTGAGGGCTCTCCTCTACTCGTGTCTGTCAAATGTGAGTGAGGAAATGCCGATCAATGGCTCTTCCTGTTTACATCGTGAGCAGCCGTGATTGGACACGGCTGATCACGTGTTAAAGAGCCCCCTGTCGGAGACTCTTTACTGAGATCGGTGTAGCGGTGTGTCAGACTGACACGCCGCACCACCAATCGCCGTGATGCACGCCCCCCATGGGCGCCAAGTGGCTGTTATCCTGCTGGACATCATATGACGCCCAGTCAGGATAACTGGACCACCTCCTGGCCTATTCTGCTATAGGCCAGGCGGGAAGTGGTTAATAAAGGAATTGTCAAAAACTGTCTATTGTGGTTTTTACTTTTGATACTTTTTTGGTGAATGGGTAGGGGTACAACTGGGCCAGGGTTGTAGGGATGAGACCCCAAAGCACCCTCCCCATGTTGAGGGCAAGCGGCCTGGTATGGTTCAGGGGGGGCTTTCTCGCCCCCCCTTTCCTGGGATGCCAGGCTGCTTGCTCGGATAAGGGTCTGGTATGGATTTTGGGGGGCCACACCATTTTTTTTTTAATTTTGGTGTGGAGTTCCCCTTAAAGTCAATGCCAGACCCAAAGAGCCTGGTATGGATTTTGTGGGGGACCCCACTCTGTTTTTTTTTTAATTTTGGTGTGGAGTTTCCTTTAAAATCCATACCAGACCTGAAGGACCTGGTATGAACTGGGGGGAGGAGACTATGCCATTTTTTCCTTGATTTTTCATCTATATTGCCGAGAGCTGGCAATACATTCCAGCCGCGAGCAAGTTTAAATGACATTTTTTCCTTTATAAATTTCATTTTGCTATGGCACTGTTTTACACATCACACAGATATGCTACTTTACAGGCAGACTAAGAGGACCCCCAGGCACAATATTTAAAGGAATATTTCATTTTTATTGTTTCACTTTAAGCATTATTAAAATCACTGCTGCTGAAAAAACGGTTGTTTTAAAAACTTTTTTTGCATTGATACATGTCCCCTGGGGCAGTACCCAGGCATATAAGCCTTTAAAATTAGCACTTTTGATTTTTCATGTTCGTGTCCCATAGACTTGAATAGGGTTCACATGTTCGCTCAAACTTTTTGCCTGTTCGCATGTTCTGGTGCGAACCGAACTGGGAGGGGGGTGTTTGGCTCATCCCTAGTGATGACTAGGCCTCACTTAGCAAAGTCCTGGGAGAACTTAGCATAACGTACAAAGTATAGAGTCAAGAGTTCAAAAGACATAGACTGCAGGGGTTAGTAGTGCGTAAAAAAGTGCATGTAGAATAATAGGGGGGAGTTTGGGACTTTAAATGAAGCACACGGTATGTGCCTCCATCCCCGGTTCAGGTATGAGAAAAAGGAAAGTGGGACTTTAAATGAGGCTATTGATTTGTGGGGGTGAAGAAATTTGAAAGAATATTTAATTGGCATATTTGAGTCTGACAATACATAACTATAATGCACATAGTAAAAAGGGTTTATTATGTATACACACACACATACATGGTGTTGACCTCACAAATACATTACATATACATATCAAATGGACAGCATATAAAATAGACAAGAGATTTAATATGGATAAAATGAATTATTACAAATTCATATATGTACACGTCATCTAAATGGCACTATGCAGTGTAATCAATGGTAAGAAAGACAGTATGATCATTTGGTTATAGATGATGAGTCTAAATAGGTTCCTATCAGTAGGCATGACAATGCATCCTAAAATTCAGATGTGTTTCATGGATAATACCACTCTTCAAGGGCAGGTGCATGCAACTCTATAAAAAACAACAAAACATGAGTAGACCAGTATGATCAAACGGGGGGTTGGGGGGTGTGTGTACAAGAGAAAAGGGAGAGAGTTACTCTTACATTGTGATAAGTCTGGAAAATGGGGGACGAGGAATCAGATGCTGTCCAAATTGTCTGTACCGGGAGCTGTGGAAGGGGCCCGCAGGACAGGGACCAGGTGCACAAAACATCATCCCCAAGAAAACGAAAGGTAGAAATCCAAGTAGTGGTGTGAGTGTGCTTCATATCTAAAAATATATATATTGAGTGTACTATAAATACTCTGTATTGTGGTAAGTAGCTAGAGCCCAATACCAAGATGCAGGTGGACAAGTGAATGTGAAAGGAAAAAGTCTGTGAAGAGCGAAAAACAGATAAGAGATGAAAAAGAAAAAAGAAAAAAAGAAAAAGAAACCCCCACAAATCAATAGCCTAATTTAAATTCCCACTTTCCTTTTTCTCATAAAAAAAGTGCATGGGTCAGTATAGCGTAATGCACAGGTCAGTAGGGAGAGTACAACAAAAAATTACCTCCCTCCCCAAGCCAAAATTCTACCCAGTACAGATCTCCCTCCTCCTACTAGTACACATTTATTCCCACAGCAAAGCTCTCCCTTCAGTACAGCTCCCCCAATTACCGCTCCCCCCCTCCAGTACAACTCCCCTTCATAATAGCTCTCTCCCCCCTCAGTACAGCGCCCACATCTCCACCCCCCTTCCCAATACAGCTCTTTCCCCCTTCCCATTACAGTTTTCCTTATCTCAGTAGCTCTATGTCCCCTCAGTACAGCTTTCCCACTCAATACATCTTTCCACCCCCAGTACAGCTCTCCCCCTAGTACAGCTCTGCCATAGTTCAGGAGTATGGGAAGTCCTCCCTCAGTTGAGTCATGTGACAGGAGTCGGGGAGGAGCAGCCACCCTCGTTCAGAACTGACAAGCTGCAGGAGTGGCTCCAGCTTTGGGTGTCCGGTGCGGCTATCAGCTCTAGCTGTTGTGCTGCACCACAGGCACTCTGAGGAGGTTTGGACCCCTATATCCCCCCTA
Organism: Rana muscosa; assembly: GCA_029206835.1. Taxonomy (NCBI): domain Eukaryota; kingdom Metazoa; phylum Chordata; class Amphibia; order Anura; family Ranidae; genus Rana; species Rana muscosa. Next base: position 133,486,177 of record CM055120.1, read on the forward strand.
ATCTATGCCCTTGATAGTTCTCTATAGCACAGTATAGCAATATATAGAACTATACAGTATATCATTATATCTCTTTATGTGCTCTCTTTACACAGATTTATCAGCTTTTTATATTGAGTTCCCATATAGACTGACAACATGGCTGCTGGGAGCCTGCTATTTTATAGTGAGGGGGTTAGATTGTCTATTGTTTCAGATTATTGACTCTCATGGACTCATCTGACTGTGGACAAAATGTATGCAGCACATTATAGATTTGGGCGTACATTTTCAGCCATATATTAGCAAGTTCTGCGTATTACCCAAGGTGGCTCTAATCCTCATACCTATTGTATTTATAAAGTGTGTTATCTAAGGCACTGCTAGTAAGAGGTACTTAACATAAAATCTGGTGATGTCAGTATTGTTCTGCTTACCGTTTATCTGGCTGGAGGCTCTGATATGAGAAAGCACGACCCAACCTCTACCAAGATGGCAGCCTCAACAATGAAACTCAGTGTAGAACAAGGCCTAGTAATTTAGCAGTGGGTAAATATCAGCAGCAGGTAGACTACAGGCAGTACTGGTGACTATTTGTTTTCCCGCTACCTACCTTTTTTTTGGGCACAGCTTCTAGAGTTTATTTCTTCTTAAAAATGCACATGTGCCCAGACTATGGACATTAGTCTATTTAGATGGACCTAACAAGCAGTAAACTATTTTTAAATTAAGCTATCCCTGAACTATCAAGCTGCTTTTATTTTAAAGTTATTCTTTCTCAAAGATCATTCCCGAAGATCACAACAATACTCTAATGCCGCGTACACACGATCGAAAATCCGACTGTGTGTATGCTCCATCGGACATTTGCTGTCGGAATTTCCGACAACAAATGTTTGAGAGCTGGTTCTCAATTTTTCCGACAAAAATTTTCTTGTCGGAAATTCCGATCATGCGTAGACAATTCCGACGCACAAAATTCCACGCATGCTCTGAATCAAGCAGAAGAGCCGTATTGGCTATTGAACTTAATTTTTCTTGGCTCGTCATACGAGTTGTACGTCACCGCGTTCTTGACGTTCAGAATTTCCGACAACATTTGTGTGACCGTGTGTATGCAAGACAAGTTTTAGCCAACATTTGGCGGAAATGTATCCACGGTTTTGATGTCGGAATGTCCGATCGTCTGTACACGGCATTAGGCCCCTTTCACACTTTCACATGGCCGGTTTGTTGTGTCTGCTGGATTCCTGCAGCAAGAATCTGCAGATTTTTGATGCTGGAATGACTGAGTTATGTGATCAGCAGTGCTCAGCCCATTTAAACCAATGGTGGGCAGACACTGATGATCGCATGTAGTTGCACACAGAGAGATTAGCTGCGGTTTGGGACAGATGTCCAAACCTGGATGCAGTCAGCTGCATCCAGACTCAAACATCTGTCCCAAACCACAGGCTAGCTGGTAAGTATGCTGGGAAATCTTTGTTTTGTTTGTGATGTGTGTTGCCCTTCCATGTGCACCTTAGTGCAAAAGCTAGTTATAGATTGGAGTGGTTGCCTCTTGTTGGTACAGGTAATTGAATTTAATGTGTGAATGCACTAGATGCCTTCAGCTACCACTGTGCTCTTGATGGATGTCCTGTGTGTCCCTGTGCCTTTAAGGAGGGGTGGGCTCCCTCCAAGCAAACCAGCCATTAATTTATCCACTGCTTTATATGCTCCAACTTGGAGACTCTCAAAACGATAGAGTTAGGACCGCAGTATACAGTTTAATTGACAACAGCTTCAGTTGAACTTTTGAATAAACAGACAGGGTGTGGATACGAGTAGGTCCAGGCACAGTGAACTCTCCTATTCATTCTAGTGCAAATAGGCTTGGCGCACGGTCTCTTCCACCGTCCGTGAGGTTGGCCACTTCCACCGACCGGGTGAACTGTTGAGGCCCCTGCCACAGGCCTAAGAGCAGGTCTCTGCCACCGACCTGAGTTGATTAGGTGGACCGCTGCCACCAGCCGTAGAACATGAATTTATCTTCCTTGATGGATTGGCCCTTGTTGGGGAAAGACATCCATCCGGACGGTCTCCAGAGGCCCACCAGGCACTGGCAATATGCTGCACCAGCTCTACGGGAGGGTCACCTCTCCGGTCCCTTACGCCCTGGATTCAGGCACCCGACATCAAGGGCGCCTTAGGACAATCCCTCCCTCGCGGGACCCAATGGAAGGTACTGGGTCCCAGGCCTTCGGTTAAGTACCTCACCCCAGACTGAAGGTGTCTGGGAGGGAACACGAACTCCACGTGTACAGGCCAAGGGCGCCTGGACACCGATCACAGACAGCAGCCCTCAGGCTGAAGGTACCTGGGATTCGAACCTCGTGGTGAAGATGTCCGCCCCCTTTATACCCTCTCCCAGCAAGCCCAGCGGGTTCCCCGCCCCGCCGTAAAGCCGCTGCGAGAGGTCACAAAGGGTGCGGCACTGCAGCGGTGGTTTAACCCCGGCCCAAAGCGACAGCGCCACCTACTGGGCCGCAGGGAACTGAACACCACTGATGTCTTCACACAAATGAAAACACTGCCCTACTCTACCAATTAGTGCATCTGGGTCATACTACCACCCAGATGCTGCCCCTAAATAGTACATACCCGCTACACCCATCTAAGAGAAATTTTTAAACTTGCCTTAGCATCAGTTAGTAAAACAAACTCTACTGTAACTGCTGTTATGCTTTATTTGTTTTTTGGTGGGGGGTTATTTAAAAAATCTTATTTTAAAAAGGCCTTAAAAGTAAAAGAGATAGGATGTGTTATACCAAATATATATATATATATATATATATATATATATATATATATATATAGCAAAAAATGTAGCTAGCAAAATGAGAGGAAAACACACTTGTAGACTTAATAGACCTTAAATACAGAGACACGTGGCAAAAAAAAAAAAGAAAGATGTAGTTTAGCAGAGACCACATTTAGGGGATTGAACTCTTTCCTTGCTTTGTTTGGGCAACCTGCATACAGTGGGTAAAATAATTATTTGATCCCCTGCAGATTTTGTAAGTTTGCCCACTTACAAAGAAATGAAGAGTCTATAATTATTATCTTAGGTGTATATTAAATGATAGAGACAAAATATCAACCAAAAATCCATAAAAAACACATGATACAAATGTTATAAATTGAGTTACAGTTCAGTGAGTAAAATAAGTATTTGATCCCCTACCAACCAACAATACTTCTGGCTCCCACAGACTGGCTACAGTATGCACTCATGTGGTACACAGATTAGTCCTGTCATTTTAAGAAGGTGCTCCTAACGACAACTCGTTATGTGTATAAAAGACACCTGTCCACAAAATCTCTTTCTTCCATTCAAACCCACCATCATGGGCAAGACCAAAGAGCTGTCAAAGGACATCAGGGACAAGATTATAGACCTGCACAAGGCTGAAATGGGCTACAAGACCATCAGCAAGAATCTTTGTGAGAAGGAGACAACTGCTGAAGTGATTTTTCGCAAATGGAAGAAATACAAGATAACCATCAATTGCCCTCGGTCTGGAGCTCCAAGCAAGATTTTTCCTCATGGGGTAAGAATGATTATGAGAAAAGCAAGCGATCAGCTAGAACTACACAAGAGGAGCTTGTGAATGATCTTAAGGCAGTTGGGACCACAGTCACCAAACAAACCATTGTAAGCACAATACGCCACCATGGATTGAAATCCTGCAGCTCCCGCAAGGTCCCCCTCTTTAAGAAGGCACATGTACAGTCATGCCAATGAACAGCTAAATGATATAGAGAAGGATTGTGAGAAAGTGCTGTGGTCAGATGAGACCAAAATTGAGCTTATTGGCTTTTACTCGACTTGCCGTGTTTGGAGAAAGAAAAATGAAGACTATGACCCTAAGAACACTATCCCTACAGTCAAGCACAGTTGTGGAAGCATTATTTTTTGGGGCTGTTTCTCTGCTAAAGGTACAGGCCAACTTTGTTGCACCGAGGTGCCAATGGACGGGGCCGTGTATTGTAAATTCTTGAATGAGAACCTTCTTCCCTCAGCCAGAACACTGAAGATGGGTCGTGGATGGGTCTTCCAGGATGGCAACGACCAAATACATACCGCCAAGGCAACAAAGGAGTGCCACAAAAAGAAGGTCATGGAGTGGCCTAGCCAGTCTCCAGACAGTAATCCTATAGAAAATTTATGGAGGGAGCTGAAACTTCAAGTTGTTAAGCGACAGCCAAGAAACCTTAAGGATTTAGAGAAGATCTGTAAAGAAGAGAGGACCTAAATCCCTCCTGAGATGTGTGCAAATCTGGTAGCCAACTACAAGAAAAGTCTTACCTCTGTGCTTGCCAACAAGGGTTTCTCCACCAAGTACTAAGTCTTGTTTTGCTTGGGGATCAAATACTTATTCGAGTTGCAAATAAATTTACTCAATGAGTTGCAAATCAATTTATAACATTTGTATCATGTTTTTTTTTCGGGATTTTTGGTTGATATTCTGTCTCTATCATATAAATTACACCTATAATAATAAAAATAACAGACCCTTAATTTCTGGTATAGGTGGGAAAACTTACAAAATCTGCAAGGGATCAAATAAGTATTTTCCCCACTGTATCACTCTGCAATTCATTTCCCTCAATTGAGTAGAAAATTCAGACTTCACCCCTAATGCTGCGTACACACGACCATTTTTCATGACGAGAAAAATGCAATTTTTTAATTTGGTCATTAAAAACGATCGTGTGTAGGCTCCAGAGCATTTTTTTTCGACGTGAAAAATGGGCATTAAAAATTTGGAACATGCTCTATTTTATCTCGTCGTTTTCACATTGTCGTTTTTCTCATCGTGAAAAATGGCCGTGTGTAGGCTTTAACGACGTGAAAAAAATACGCATGCTCAGAAGCAGGTTATGAGACGGGAGCGCTCATTCTGGTAAAACTAGCGTTCGTAATGGAGATATAACATTTGTCACGCTGTAACGGACTGAAGAGCACGAGGCTGAAAAGCGTGAATCGTCTCTCACCAAACTTTACTAACACGAGGATCAGCAAAAGCAGCCCAAAGGATGGTGCCATTCGAATGGAACTTCCCCTTTATAATGCCGTCGTACGTTTCGTATGTCACTGCGCTTTGTTCAAGCATTTTTTTTCACGATCGTGTGTAGGCAAGGCAGGCTTGAGAAGAATCACGTACAGAAAAACATTGTTTTTTCAATGACAATAAAAACGGTCGTGTGTACGCGGCATTAGAAACTGTGTAGGAGGTGCAGCTTGGCCTAACCAGAAATTAGTCCCACTGTTAAGCTTGCTTTACCTGCCAGCTTTGGTTCCACTTTATCCCCAAGCACAAATGTATGCCTGAGAGAAACTCTCTAGCCTCGTACACACGGCCGAGATTCTCGTTGAAAAAAACATGTCGTTTTTTTCGACGAGATTCTTGGACAAGAAACTTGTCCCGGCCGAGTGTACAGACGCTCGATTCAAAGAACCCGCGGTTCTTTGAATGGAGCGTACGCGGTGACGTCATCGACTACGACGAGCATGCGCTCGTCACATTCGATGCCGTCACCGCCATCTTGGTATACCCTACGTATGCCTAGGAAGCTACCGCGCATGCGTCAAATTCATTTCGAACATGCGCGGGCTTCCGGGAGGACAGGTAAGTGTACACACACTCACTTTTCTCGTTGAGAAACATGCCGACGAGAATCTCGACGAGAAAATAGAGAGCAGGATCTCGTCGAGATTCTTGTCGCTTTTCTTGACGAGAAACCATACACACGAACGAAACTCGTTCGTGTGTACGAGGCTTCTGTTCCAGGAAATAACAGAAGTCCATAAAAGATCTTTTGAACTGTGCCAACTTCATAATGTATAGAAAAGACAGTGAGTGCAACCTAAATACTTGATAACAGCAAATGATCTGCAAGCTGAACACCAAGGGTAATTTCACATAGCCCTACGCATCAATATAGACATATAAATAGTGTAGCGCAAATAAACAATAGAACTATAAGCTTCAAAAATAAAAGACAATATAGTCCAAAGCCCAAGCAAAAAAAATCATCAGATGAGAAGGAGAATCCCTTGAGTGAAAATAACAGGCAAAATGTTCCTCTGCGTGAATGAACCCTCCACCAACCCACAGATTATTCGCTCACCTCAAACAGGATAGGGGATAGCAGATGCCTTCCAGGTCCCAGCAGCTCCTATGATCACAGGTATAACCAGATGCATATGGAAAATAAAAAGTCTAAGTGCTCTCCGTATGATAGAAATAACACACACTTTATTTGAATAAAACGTACAAGATCCTCCTCTTGTGTCATGCATAAAATGTGCATAAAACTCCAATGTATATGATAAACGCTGAGTGTTCGATCCGTCTGTTCATCTCCACTTGGCTCAGGTGATGTCATGCAACATGACTCCTCCTCCCATGCGCGTTACGTCCTATGGGACTTCGTTACCACAGAGATTTGTGAGTGAGATTAAAGAATAAGGGCTCACATATTGCATCATATTGCACAGCTCTGGAACACAGAGAAACACTACATTCTGAACATGACACACATAAAACTGATGCTTTCTGTGTGTCATTGCAATTACTTGCATTTATCCAGGAGGAACTGCACAAGGGCAACTGCACATAGTATTAGCACATAGTATTAGCGCAATCAGCCCCGGCAAACCAGGACAGGCAAACCAACCGAGCTGGCCTGGGGCCCCGAGCTGGCCCCCCCTCGCAACTTGCACGGGAGAAGGAAGGAGGATGAGGGAGGAGGAAGAACTATGAAGTCATTTTCGGTAACGGCCGAACCCCCCCCCCGCTCATTTTCGGCAGGATTACCCCCCCCCCCCCTCCTCAACTTGAAAAACTTGGTCGTGCAAAAATTTCTGTCCTTCTTTTTCCTACAAATGGAGTTTTCCTTTGGTTGTATTTGATCACCTTTGTGGTTTTAGTTTTTGCACTATAAACAAAAAAAGAACGACAATTTTAAAAAATATATCTTTTTTTTCTTTGTGCTATAAAACATATCCAATAACAAAATGCAAAAAAATCAAATCTCTTCATAAGTTTAGGCAAATACATATTCTGCTACATGTTTTTGGTAAAAAAAAATCCCAATAAGCGTATATTGATTGGTTTGCGCAAAAGTTATAGCGTCTACAAATAGATTTGTAGCGGCCTCCACTCTCCCCTCTTTCTCATCAGCTCGTCTCTCTCTTGTCTAGGGGTACCTTATGAGGAGAGAGTGCGGGGTCACCACGCCAAGCCTCCACCACAGATGTCTGTGTAGTGTAAGCAAAGTTCTTGTTTTACCTTCTGGTCGGTGTTCTGCACCTGGAACCTCCAAAGAGAGTTACCTTGAACAATGTCTGCCAGAAAACAAGCCCCACACCATTAAAGTCTAACACTCCTTTATTTTTCTCAAAGCAAAAGTGAACACAATCAGTTGGACCCCTTAGAGAACAGAACAGACAAGGAGGTGTGGATGCGAGTAGGCCCAGACACAATGAACTCTCCACTTTCCTTCCTGAAAGTGGGTTGCGGTCTCCTAGCGAAGGGGGATTTCCTTCCAGGCGGTCTCCGATGGAAGGCTCACCTGTCACCGGCAATATGCTGCACCGGGTCTTCAAGCAAGTGTCTCCCACCGGTCCACTACGCCCTCCGGATTCGGGTACCCTCTCCCAGGGTCCCCTAGGATCTCCTTCCCTCACGGAACTCAGTGTTGGGCACTGAGCTCCAGACCTCCATCCGAGTACCTCACCCCAGGCTAAAGGTGCCTGGGATGGAACACGACCTCCGAATGTCCTCTAGGCCTAGGCCGCCTAGAGGACCGACACGAACCACACGCCCACAGGCTGAAGGTGCCTGGGACTCGACCCCGGGACAAAGATGGCCGGCCCCTTTATACCCTCTCCCAGCAAGCACGGCGGGTTCCCCGCCCCACCATACCGCTGCCGAGGGAGGACAAAAAGGGAGCACAGCACACAGCAATGTTTCAACCCCAGCCCAAGGCGACAGCGCCACCTGTGGGGCTGCAGGGAACTGCACATCACTGGTGTCTCTGCCAGTTTTAAATACACAGAAAGTGTATACCCACTACACTCTCCCCCTGGTAATTTGACACTGGTCCCCAGTGTCTGGAGCAAACTATGCCCTCAAAGGCTGGCATAGCCCAGTCCAGAAACCAACTACAAATTGTACAAAATAAACTTTTGAAAACTTGGTCAACTGAAGCAATTGTGTCTGAGCCTTACATGAAAGGGAAGGGAAACAACAACATTTTAACCATAAGTTTAGAATCACAATTCACATTACACTTTTTCCCCACCCATCCTGACTAAGACCCACCCCATACTCAGTGGTCTTGATGATATGCTCTCCTGCAGAGGGAAAAAAAGAAAATTAACACACATAAACCCTGACACATGTATTCGTGTAAGAGGAAAGAAACTTCTTCGTGAAGAAATCCCTTTTCTCCAAAGAGTGAGTGTGTGAAAAGTGTTAACGATGCGCAACACTGCCACCTGGTGACAACGTTGCGGTAACTGCACTCGTGGAACTTTCCTTCTTCTCTTGAGCCCTATCTACCCCAGAGTCCATGATCTCTTATTGGAAAATTGAAGAACAAAACAGGAACAGTCCTTCATTCCTCTGGGCAACAGGGACAACAAACCCCAGAAAGTTTAACAGCATGAGAAACAAGAACGGAGTCTCTTTCCTCCTACAGATAGAAGCGGGGATGCGGCAGAACAAGTGGCTTCAAGTGCTGATCCATGGTCTCCAGATGATACTCAACATCCTCCCCTTCCTTCCGCCGGACCAGCACTTTGTCCGCATGGATGTGCCGTCCCAACATCCATTCTGCCTTGCAATCTTTAAAACGCTGAGAGGCCTTGGGGGAGCATGCCAGGTACCTGCGGGCGTGTGGAACCTGAAGGTGGGTCCACACAAAGTCATTGTACCAGCGCTCCCGGCACACTTCCACCTCATACAGCAACTTCTTGGACAAGTATGGATACTCCCATCCGTACTCAGCAGCAACCTTCTGGCCAAATAGGCATTGTAGTCTCGCCAGAGGAGGCATAGTGGCTCTGTCCCCTTCGCCAGGTAAAACTATTGAGTCCGGGTGGGGAGGGACCTTGATCACATCTGGTCTGGGCATAGGTGCCCGCAACAACAGTCTCTTCTCCCCGGCATTAGGTGCAGGTGGCACCGGGAAAACAAGAGTAGGCTGGGGACGGGACCCCTCCTCAGGCGCTGGTGCCTCCACCCGGGATGTACTATCCCCTGTAGACATGGGTGGGTCCCTGGTTCCATGGGACGAGGCGAGAGGTACTTTGTCCCAGCCCTTCTGAGCAAACAGTTCGTCTATGGCGACATCGTCTCCCAAATCGGAGAGCGACTCTAGGTCGGAGGTGTCACACTCCTCCGCGGGCAGGTAGCCTGTAGTGGAGACTGAATTGCTACCTCCCACGGACGCACAGGGTTGTGGATCCCCGACACCTCCGCCCACACACCGAGTCCCTCCGCCTGGCTTACCTCGGCCTTTTCTAGAGGCAGGACATCCGTAACTTTTCTTACCAGATTCATCCGGGCCGGGCGTAGGCAGGCGAGATGGCCCACCGCAACTGCTGGACGGGGCTACCATACCGGTCTTTCTCTTTGGCGGTGGACGCTGTGAGACAGTGGTGACTGAGTCAGCATCCTCGGATTTCTCCCGTTGAGTAGTCGTGACCTCCTCCGCGGTCGCTGCAGTGCGCGCAGGGATGGCTGTCAAAGCAGTGATTCCTCCTCTCTGAGTGGTGCTGCCTGCAACACGGCCGGAGTAAATGGTTCTCGGCTTCTCAACCGCTGGATCCACTTCAAATAGAAACTCCCCACAGCCTCGCATCGTCCGAATGGCTTCAGATGACACACCAGTCCCGAGCAGCCGGGACAAATCACACCCAGGGCCTCAACGTCCATGCATGAATACAGGGCGAATCGTCCCCTTGGCTATAGCCGAATCCCTGTATCGGTCACCGGAGCAGCAGTAGTCAAAGACGTGGTAGAAGGATGAAGTGGAACCCACGCTGTTTGTCTGAACATGGTGACTTGCTGTTGGTCCATCGAGCACTGCAAAGTTTTGCGCCAACGTCCCACGTGTAGTCCTTCACACGTATTGGACTCCTCCCCTTTGCTCCAGTTCGCGGGCTTTTCTTTTTTTTCATTCTGAGTCACGGCCACGAACTAAGCGGTGGGGGTGTGCCTGGTGGCGCAGTGCAAATAGAAGCCCCCACGTGTAGTCCTTCACACGGCTGAGCTCCCCCCTTTTCTCGCTCTTCTGCGCGGGCCTTTCCCTTCACTGGGTCATGTCCACGACTTTGAGCAGGGATGCACTTTGGCCAATAAATTGGCCCACCTACTCGAAACTCCTCCCGGCAGACACGTTCAATTCCGTAGTAACACGAACACCATACTGGATGAGCCCCCACGTGTAGCGGCCTCCACTCTCCCCTCTTTCTCATCAGCTCATCTCTCTCTTGTCTAGGGGTACCTTATGAGGAGAGAGTGCGGGGTCACCACGCCAAGCCTCCACCACAGATGTCTGTGTAGTGTAAGCAAAGTTCTTGTTTTACCTTCGGGTCGGTGTTCTGCACCTGGAACCTCCAAAGAGAGTTACCTTGAACAATGTCTGCCAGAAAACGAGCCCCACACCATTAAAGTCCAACACTCCTTTATTCTTCTCAATGCAAAAGTGAACACAATCAGTTGGACCCCTTAGAGAACAGAACAGACAAGGAGGTGTGGAAGCGAGTAGGCCCAGACACAATGAACTCTCCACTTTCCTTCCTGAAAGTGGGTTGCGGTCTCCTAGTGAAGGGGGATTTCCTTCCAGGCGGTCTCCGATGGAAGGCTCACCTGTCACAGGCAATATGCTGCACTGGGTCTTCAAGCAAGTGTCTACCACCCGTCCATTACGCCCTCCGGATTCGGGTACCCTCTCCCAGGGTCCCCTAGGATCTCCTTCCCTCGCGGAACTCAGTGTTGGGCACTGAGCTCCAGACCTCCACCCGAGTACCTCACCCCAGGCTAAAGGTGCCTGGGATGGAACACGACCTCCGAACGTCCTCTAGGCCTAGGCCGCCTAGAGGACCGACACAAACCACACGCCCACAAGCTGAAGGTGCCTGGGACTCGACCCCGTGACAAAGATGGCCGGCCCCTTTATACCCTCTCCCAGCAAGCACGGCGGGTTCCTCGCCTCACCATACCGCTGCCGAGGGAGGACAAAAAGGGAGCACAGCACACAGCAATGGTTCAACCCCAGCCCAAGGCGACAGCGCCACCCGTGGGGCTGCAGGGAACTGCACATCACTGGTGTCTCTGCCAGTTTTAAATACACAGAAAGTGTATACCCGCTACAGATTTATGTTTTTTTATTTTTTTTACTAGTAATGGCGTTGATCAGCGACTTATAGCGGGACTGCGACATTGAGGTGAACAAATCAAATATGAAGTGACACTTTTTGGGGACCAGTGACACTGATACAGTGATCAGCGCTAAAAATATGTCTATTCATGGTTAGATCTATTTATGCTATTTGGTACTGTCAGTATGAACATTTGTTCTATTATTCTGGCATGTTTATATTTTTATTTTTATTTTTATTATTATTATTAGCCTTTTATGTCTCTTTATTTTTCTCATGGTACTGTCTGACTGCACACCTGTATATACATTTTGTTTGCAGTAACCGTTTATCGCTTCCGGTGTTATCCCTTAATTTTTGGAGCAGTTCCAGTATTGCCAGTTAGTGAGATTTATTTCCCCTCTTACCGGCCTGAAACTGTCACTCTCGCTGTGTATGTGAGGGTGGTGAGCTCTGATGTTGATCTCCCTGGCGATGCGCCATGTGACTGCACGTCCCACCCCCTGTGATGAGGGGTGTGGAAGACGGCATCTGTGTATGGGAGGCGAGCCTTGTTGATGGTCTCCTTGGTGACGCATCATGTGACCGCACGTTATGCTGTCATGTGACGTATTGATGGAGCCGCCCCCGGTGACGAATGCTGCTGGGGACGACGGCGGTACCAATGGGGATCAGTGACATGACGGTGAGGAAGTAGGCTACCTTATGAATGGTGAGTGAGCAATAAGACAGTAAGGGATTTGATCTGTCTCCCTTTCTGCGTATAGTATACACACTGCCTGCTTTTATATTGTCTGTGCAGGATACTGCATGCTGTTTACTTACAGGTCGATATTAAAGTGTGGATTGCTATCATGATGCAGGATCTTATTGTTACAATACTGAGGAGACTGCTGCATCCTTATGAACTTTGCTGGTTTTGTTGTTGTATGTGATTACGTCACTTGCATCACTTGTGATTGGCAGTTCTCTTGGTTGAAGTGGGTGGGACATGCTAATTGTCTAATTGACTAAATCAGCAAATGTTTGCTATAAATTTAGCACTGACACACTAGCCCTTGTTATATCTGCTGAGGATGTCCTGCACCACGGCGTGCGGAGGGCTTATAGTGATGTCAGAACAGCCACCTACCTGGTTTTGTATTTATATGTACTTCATGCCGTGAACTAGGTTTTAGTGCCGTGTTTGTGAGTATTTTTATCTACTGGAATAAATGTGTCGCTTTTTTATATATGGAGAGCACTATGGTTTTCCTTTATATTTTTACATGATCCACTCTGTATGAGCGAGATTTTTGGAGACCACTTATTGACTGAGGAGTTCTAAAGAAGGACCTCACGTGAAGACAACATCTTACCACTACCCTTGAGAAGGGACAGTGTGATTGACCTTCTGTTTGCTCAGAGGTCCATTCGTTCAGGTGAGCGGTTTGTGCTTCAGGGGGAGGAGACGTTAATGTTGGGATGTATAGTGACTGACTACAGCACCCCAGTTTCCGTCTAAGAAGTTCACACCTCTATTGCCTTTTCAACACCCTCTGGCCTCATCTTGCCTCATATCGTTTCTGGACTGTTTTGTGATGCTATTTTTAGTTTAATTTTTAGCGCTGCACTGCTTTTCATAAGCAAAATAAGTAGTCTTCAGTAAATCTCCAAAAAAGATTTATAACAAGCCTTAAGTCGGCTATCTGGGCCGGTCCGTCCTAAACCGGACAGCATTTTAGCCATGTATGGGCAGGCTGGGTATACCCAAGTTAATCAATCATCTTGGGTATAAACAGCATGTCAGATTTTTCATGCGACTATTGGCAGCGACAGGGTTTGCTCCCCGCGCCCCCCTGCTGGGTAAACACAATAGTTCTGCACGGGATTAAAGTGAGGGAATCTAGAGATTTTTTCTCCTCCAACCCATGGTTGGCTCCAAGACTTGTACCACCATTGTGGTATTCAGAACTGGACACTTCATTTTTAACACCACTCTCAGCAATATCATCAGGAGATAAAGCACAGGAGAAGCCTCCAAGTTTAATAAAATAAAGTATTGCACTTACATAGCAAGCAGTTACACAAGCAGCATATACAAATCCAAGCACCGCCACAGGAACCAACTAATTTCCCATAAACAGGCACTATGATGAAAGAGAGGCTGCTCTGGGATGTCTAATACAGTGTTTATGTAACAGCAAAAGGATCAGAGCAAACCTCTGTTGAATGTTCTTGAAAAATGCCTGAGCAGAGTTTCCGGCCAGCCACATCTGCTGATGCAGAGAGGGGGCACAAAATGGGCACCCGCCCACCACTCAGTTCTGTTTTTGTGCAGGTTGTAGCAGCAGCAGAGGTCAGGGTAGTTCAGTCAGAGTATTCTGTTTACAGTTTCTCCTCCATGTGAAGAGCTGGTAGACATCCAGCACCCTCCTCCATTTTGAAAACCCTGTGCCCTGGGAAACCTGCCCTCCTGTCCACCTTTTGTCCTGGCGCCATTAGCCAGGTTTGTCTGCTGTGGCTTGAAATATCTATGCAAGGCCATGACAAGGCTTCTGCTTTTCCTAGTCCTTGAAAGAATCTGAATGTGTTCAACAGCTGCAGCTATGTCATTACGGGTACTGGTGGATCTTTTCTAGATGCAAGGTGTACAACCCCATTAAAATTACTCAGAAGAAAATAGGATCCAGGCTCATATACAAAAGAATGCCATGAAAGGAAACAGTATAAAATTTATATTCCATTACTTCCCGCAATGGCATCACATGTGCCCTGGCAAACTTGCTATACTTTTTAGAAGGCAATGCTTATGATTAGAGGTATGACTTGTCAAAAGATTGTCTATTAAAAACTGTCCATAAGCACCATAATGAATGGAAACACTCCAACACATATGTTAAGAATATAGCTGCCAATACTTTCCAGTGCTTAAAAAGTAGTAAAGCGACAAACTTCAAATAAAATTCCAGCATGTTGCAAATGTATAAAATATACATCAAGACATGATTTTACTCTCCTTCAATTCCTTTCTGGTGACAGCAGATATTTCTTTTTTTTTCTGTTGGTATCCTTCCTGGATTTTAGGATAAAAAAAAAAATTACATATTTGCATTTCATATATAAAGTGTCTTCTGAATGATTGGGAGAAATAGACAAAATGATACATAAATGCACCTAAATACATCTCCCTGATTCATAACACTGTTTGATTAATTTTTTGTTGTGTCTTAGGTTTTGACATGCCACTGAAAATTCCATGACCAATAACTTTACCCTCCTGAATTTCTTCCTCCAACAGTAATTATACAGCAATGAAAAAGTGCTAAACTTGAGATAGCAAGGCTCTGCAGATCAATCTTTTTCAATTGAATCTGAACTTGTTTACATAAACCATAATTCAAGTTTTTAAAAATGTCACGGGGGAGAAACTGATTTATTCTTGTCATCTTCTGAAAAAAGTTTACACAAAATGTGATTTTAAATAGTGGCTAAATACATAAAGACTGCATACTGTGTCACACAGTATCAGGAGAAAATAAGCACACATATTAAATCTGAAATGTTTTTTGTTTTTTTTTCATTGAAAATCAAATTCTAATGCAATCCAATTAAACCCTTATCCTATTTGAGTTCATATTTAAATATAGCTGATTTATTCATTGCGTTATGGCAGTTTAAATTCTAAAAATGAAGTTATAATTTACCTGCAGATGGCATCTGCAATGTATTATGTAAAAGATGCTGTTTTCTTCCAAGAATCATTATTACACTATAGAAATAAAGAATATATTTTTAGATGGAGTACAAAATGTGGCACTTTTGTAGAGATGCCAAATTTGAAGAAGTCCACTTAAATAAATAATTAAAGTGGGCCTTCAATAGCTTTGCAAAAGTGCATGAATACATTTCTGACATGTTCTTCTAATACACAGCAACTGTTTGTTTTGTTTTTTCTCTTTAAACAAGCAATACCTTTTAGACTTTGAGCTGCAGTCAAGTCCTTTTCCCGAGTTGAGAAGATGTGCTCCACCAGGTACTGGTTACCAAGCTGCAACATTGTAACTTTGTAACCATTTACAGGGTTAAAGGCAGCAACAGGGGGCTCATCTGTTTCAGATATTTGTGAACACAGCCAAGAGTTGCAGAGGCATCAGGCTTTAATTGACTGCATTATCCCTGAGACAGCATCTCAGTTTATTATCTACAAATGCTTCTTCAACTGATGCCTGAACAAAGATGGACCCATGGACCCATCCTTCTGGAGAGAAAACCAATTGAAGACATTGTTGGAGTACTGTGATTTTTGTAAGCGCTAATGAATGCTTGTAAGTGTTAAGCCTCGTACACACGACCGAGTTTCTCATCGTAAAAAAACAGTCGATTTTCTCGACGAGATTCTTGTCAAGCTTTCCTTGCATACACACTGTCAATTCCAAATCTCGTTGTTGTTCTGCGCGGTCACGTACAGCACGTACGACGGCAGTATAAAGGGGAAGTTCGATTCCAATGGCGCCACCCCTTGGGCTGCTTTTGCTGATCTCGCTTAACCGCGTGTTTGTAAAAGTTTGGGGAGAGACGATTCGCGCTTTTCAGTCTTCGTGTTTTCAGTTCGTTTTAGCGTGACGAATGTGCTGTCTCCATTACGAACGCTAGTTTTACCAGAAGGAGCGCTCTCGTCTTATACATGATTCTGAGCATGCGCGATTTTTTAAGACTCGGAAAAGCATACACACGACCAGTTTTCTCGTCGGTAAACAGGCCGACGAGAATCCCGACGAGAAAATCGAGAGGCCTGATGAGAAAATAGAGAGGCAGTTTACTCAACGAAAAACCATACACACGAACGGTTTTCTCGGCAAGAAAGCTCTCTCTGCAGTTTTCTTGTCGTTTTTTGACGAGAAACTCGGTCGTGTGTACGAGGCTTCACTCTTACATATTACTTATCATGTATACACCTAACTTGTATAAATTAAGCAAGGTCCACTTGCATATTTCTGTTTCCAATTCCCTTTTGTTTAGATGTTGTTTTAAGGACATGTATGGAGATAACAGTAAACAAAAAACAAAAATTAGGACAAGTATCTAGTCTCAGAGCCTGATTTTGTCATTTTTTTTATTTTTTATTTCTTTTTATTCAATATTTAAATCATGCAAAAAACATCTGGGTTGCCATTTGACATTTACCCGACTTTGCGGCCACGCAGGGCCAGAGAAAACACAAATCACAAAAACAACCTAACTAACAATGGTCATTGACCTTACTTTAACATCCCCCCACCCCCCCTGTCACAGCTCTGTAACCCGGATGAAATCAGGGGTCCTGTTCACTGATGTCTCATCCAGGTAATCATTTCTCTAGCCACATCACCACCACTGCAAGCCTGACAAAATTAACAATCAAGCCCCAAATGCCCTCCACACTCCATTCCCTTCTTTACCCACCGCCAGGAGAGTTAACCATCCTATGGGTACAATAACTCATGAACATTCCCAGAGTTTGTGCTCGTCTATCCTACCCTGCCGTGCTGTCCGATTTGTACCAGGCTTGCCACACTTTATTGAATTTCTTTCCACACCCCCTGGCCTTATATGTGGATTTGTAGAAGAGTAACATTGTATTTACCAAGGACTTCCAAAAGGCCATGTCCGGCGCCCTCGGATCCTTCCATTTAAGCAGTATAGCTTTTTTTGCATAGAACAATAAAATAGTGAGCAATGTTCTCAAAGCCCTTGCTGGAACTACCTCCTCTACAAGCCCCAACAAGCACACCCTCACCGTCAGAGGAACAGGTACCTGGAGAAGGTCCAATACACATGAGAGAACCTCCCCCCAATATCTACTGATAAGCGGGCAGGACCAAAAAATGTGATCCGCATCCGCAGGAGAAAAAGTACATCTCCAGCATTCCGCCAAAGTCGTCTCAAAAATCTCTGACAACCTGGCCAGAGTGTAGTAGCTCCTATGTAGAAATTTAAATTGAATCAGCCTGTCTCTGGCGCATACCAAGTGCTTAAATGGTTGATTCCAAACGTCATCCCAGTCCTCCCCCTGCAACTTCGGGACCTCCACCTCCCACCTGGCCCTACATTTAGCCACTGACTTAGGTGTGGATTTAAAAAACTCCTTGTAAGAATGAGACAGGGGCTTGTCCAGTTCCTCCGCCTCCAAGATAGATTCTAGAGTTGAGGGAAGCGATTACACTCTACGGTCCTTAAATTGCGACTGATACGCATGTCGAAGTTGCAAGTACCTGAAGAGATATGAGTTTTCTAGGTCGTGCCTCGTCTTCAGCTGGGGAAACGTCAAAAGGTCCCCATATGAGGTTATATCCTTCAACGCTTTTACTCCCTTTACTGCCCATACCATGGGGTCCGGTAAATTATAAAAATTTTGCAGAGTAGGATTCATCCACAACGGTGTCGAGGGGGAGAAACCCTGAAAACTAGGAGATGCTAGGTTGTTGTTACTGGTAGTTCAGATTTAGGGCCTCTGAAGAGCGCCAGTCACAAGCTTTCGTATGACCCCAGATGCGCCGCCTCGAAAGCCGTGGCAGTGTCTCCCTCATCCATGATCAACCATCTCCAGGCAAACACCATTTGGCCTGCCAAATAGTACTTGTGCCAGTCAGGAAGCGCCAGACCCCCCTGATCCCCAGGCTCCTGCAACACTTTAAGCCCAATTCTAGGGGGTTTGGGAGCCCACAGAAAAGTGCTAACTATCCCATCTATTTGCTTGAAATATGATCTCGGAATCCACACCGGGGCATGTCTCAAGAAGTAAAGGATCACTGGGAGGATCTTCATTTTGAGTAGACTAATCCTGCCTATCAAGGACAGTGGAAGCTTAGTCCATACCTGCGTTTTTTGTTTAAGTAAGGTCAACAGTGGGAGTAAGTTGAGAGCCAAATAGTCATTGATATTTGCTGATACCTTCACCCCTAAATATTTCATGGTTGAAACCCATTGTAAGGGAAGATCTGGGTCCGCCCCCTCTTTTGCCGCCTCATCTAAGGGAAGGATTGACGACTTGCTCCAGTTCACTTTCAACCCTGAAAATTTGGTGAAACCATTCAATATTTCCAGAACAATCCACAGCAAGTCACCCGGGTCATTAATAAACAGGAGCATGTAGTCTGCATACAGTGCTAGGGTTTCATGAATGGTGCCCACCTTAATGTCCCGAATCCTCCCGGAGGACCGCAGGGCGATAGCCAGAGGCTCCATCACCAGGGCGAAAAGAAACGGGAACAATGGGCAGCCCTGTCTAGTACCCCTGCCTACTGCAAAAAATTGTGACACCACCCTTTCCATTCAAATAGCCACCCTGGGACTTTTGTACAACATAGAGATCCACTGCCTAAACTGAGGTCCAAATCCCATAGCTTCCAGGACCCTACCCATAAACACCCAGTCGACAGAGTCAAAGGCCTTTTCAATGTCTATAGACACTACAATCCTGGTCTCTGATTCAGCTGGAGGTTTCTGTAGGTGTGTGAACAGTCTCCTGAGATTGGTATCCGTAGACTTGCCCGGTCGGCCTTTCAGTCGGGTCCTTTCCTGGTTTTGGCAAAAGAATCATGTACGCGTCCATCATAGACTCAGGCAGGGAGGATTGGTCAAGACAGTGCTCTAGTAGCAAATTAAATCTGGTGGCTAGAGTTTCAACATTAGATTTGTAAAAATCGGCCGGGAAGCCATCTAGCCCCGGGGCCTTATTGGGAGGGAAGGCAAACATTGCAGCCTGAATTTCCTTGATAGTGATCTTGGCCTCTAACAGGGCGAAATCCTCCTCAGACAACCTAGGAATGGGCAACCCCTGAAGTATATTGTCCAGTTCCCCCACGTCATATGGAGGGCCAGGAGAATACAAGGAGTAGAAAAAAATCCACAAATTCCCTTGTCTTTGATAACTGGGATGTGAGCTATTGGTGGGTGATCCACCACCAACATGGCTAGAAGCTTCCCATTGTTATCACCCTTGACAAATATTGTATGTTGTTTCTGAGACTCTTCCATTTTTGTCATACCCCTGATATGAAGCGACAACCGCCTCCTCGCCTCCAAAAGGGACCCATACGAGACCCCGGACGGGGACTCCGCATAAGCCCTTGCACAGCTCCTCTCCTCTTGTTGTAAACTGTTAAGTTCCTCATTTTCATTGGCACGGACAGTCTTAATAGCTGATATGCATTCCTCCCGGGCTACAGCCTTGAACGCATCCCAGACCACCGGGGGCTCCGCCGTGTCTACATTAGAGGCCCAGTACTGCTGGACGGCATCATTCAATGCTCCCTACATACTGAACCATGAGGTTATTACCAAACGCCAGATCAATTCTAGCTGAGGAATAGGGATGAGCTCGGTGTTCGAGTCGAACATAAGTTCGACTCGAACATCGGCTGTTCGACCGTTCGGCGAACATCGAACGATTTGGGCCGTTCACGCCAAATTCGAGTGACGCGAACGGCCGACAATACACTGCGCCATCGCAGTGCAATCCCGGCACTGTGATTGGCCAAGCATGCACTGTGACCCCGCATGCTTGGCCAATCACAGCGCCGGCAGCTAGGAGAGCCATAATTGGCCACAGGAAGGTTGCCTGTGGCCAATTATAGCTCAGGGGGTTTAGCACACGCCCCACACTATAAAAGGCCACCAGCGCGGCGGCCTTGTGTAGTGTGTTCCGGCGCAGGGAAAGAGTTACATAGGCAGGGACAGTGTCAGTGCTATTTGTACCTCAAACTTGTGTGTAGGGAGAGAGAAGGATAGGCAGGGAGAGTGTCAGTGTCATATTCTTTGCTAAACCTTGTGTGCAGGGAGAGAGACGGATAGGCAGGGGACATCGTCAGTGTCACATTCTTTGCTAAACCTTGTGTGCAGGGAGAGAGAAGGATAGGCAAGGAGAGTGTCAGTGTCATATACTTTGATAAACCTTGTGTGCAGGGAGAGAGAAGGATAGGCAGGGGACAGTGTCAGTGTCATATTCTTTGCTAAACCTTGTGTGCAGGGAGAGAGAAGGATAGGCAGGGGACAGTGTCAGTGTCACATTATTTGCTAAACCTTGTGTGCAGGGAGAGATCGATAGACAGGGAGAGTGTCAGTGTCATATACTTTGATAAACCTTGTGTGCAGGGAGAGAGAAGGATAGGCAGGGGACAGTGTCAGTGTCATTGTTGCTAAGCCTCCTGCACATTATACACCTGAAGTTAGCCCGTATTGCTGCTTTTTCCTGGTGTGTTACACCAACAGGCATTTGCAGCACTTACAGCGGGCGGAGTGTGCCTCCTGATCATATTACACCTGAAGTTAGCCTGTATTGCTGCTTTTTCCTGGTGTGTTACACCAACACGCATTTGCGGCACTTACAGTGGGCGGAGTGTGCCTCCTGATCATATTACACCTGAAGTTAGCCTGTATTGCTGCTTTTTCCTGGTGTGTTACACCAACAGGCATTTGCGGCACTTACAGCGGGCGGAGTGTGCCTCCTGATCATATTACACCTGAAGTTAGCCTGTATTGCTGCTTTTTCCTGGTGTGTTACACCAACAGGCATTTGCGGCACTTACAGTGGGCGGAGTGTGCCTCCTGATCATATTACACCTGAAGTTAGCCTGTATTGCTGCTTTTTCCTGGTGTGTTACACCAACAGGCATTTGCAGCACTTACAGCGGGCGGGGTGTGCCTCCTGATCATATTACACCTGAAGTTAGCCTGTATTGCTGCTTTTTCCTGGTGTGTTACACCAACAGGCATTTGCGGCACTTACAGTGGGCGGAGTGTGCCTCCTGATCATATTACACCTGAAGTTAGCCTGTATTGCTGCTTTTTCCTGGTGTGTTACACCAACAGGCATTTGCAGCACTTACAGCGGGCGGAGTGTGCCTCCTGATCATATTACACCTGAAGTTAGCCTGTATTGCTGCTTTTTCCTGGTGTGTTACACCAACAGGCATTTGCAGTACTTACAGCGGGCGGAGTGTGCCTCCTGATCATATTACACCTGAAGTTAGCCTGTATTGCTGCTTTTTCCTGGTGTGTTACACCAACAGGCATTTGCAGCACCTACAGCAGGCGTAGTGTGATTCCTGCAAAATATACTCCTGAAGCTAGGCCTTATTGCCGGTTTTCCCATTTCCCTGCAGGCCATTAGAATGTCTGGAAGGCAAACAAGGAGAGGCAGACAGTCAGGAGCCAATAAAAGAGGGCAAGCAGGCTCTGTGTCTAGAGACAACAGTGCTGGTCATGGATGCGGTGCATCGCCATCAGCACGTGGCCATGGGACACGCTTGTCCTTCTTTTCGGCAGCTGGACGTGTTGAGCCGCATCATGCCGAAGACTTGGTAGAGTGGATGACCAAGCCCTCCTCATCCTCCTCATCCTCTCTCACACAGGCTTAGGGTACTGGCAAAGCAGCTGCCAAAGCGTCCTCTTCCCTGGTATCAATGTCATCATCAGTCACTCCTTCCCTAGACCAACCATGTCCTCCTGGGGAGTCCCCCGAACTGTTTGAGCACAGTGTTGGGTACATGCTCCAGGAGGATGCCCAGCGTTTTGAAGGGTCTGATGATGATGATACCCAGCTAGAGGAAGACAGTAGCGTGAGAGCAGAGAGAGGGGATGCTCAAGAAGGACACCAATCTGGCAGTCATGTTCCAGCAGCTGCAGCATACTGCCAGATTGGCTCCAGTGATGAGGAGGGAGGGGATGATGAGGTCACTGACTCTACGTGGGTGCCTAATAGGAGAGAGGAGGAGGAGGAGGATGAGGAGGAGGCACATCTCCAACGAGGCAGGATGCCCTCAGGGGGCCAGCGTAAGGGCAGCACACCGACGGAATCACACCGCAGAGCTCCGCCTGTGCAGGGCGCTGCCTCTGCCCGTTATTCAAAAAGTTCTTTGGTGTGGGCCTTTTTTGAGTCGAGTGCATCAGATCGCACAGCTGCTGTTTGCAACATATGTCTCAAGCGTATATCGCGTGGCCAAAACATCACCCGCTTGGGCACCACATGCTTGACCAGACATATGTTGACCTGCCATGCAGCTCGTTGGCAAGCCTACCTTAAAGACCCACACCAAAGAACAAAGCGGACCTCTCCTTGCACCGCATCAGCTGGGATCTCCAACCCCACTATACCTTCAGTCCTCTCTGAAACCTGCACTGAGAGGAATGAAGGTGTAGAATTAGGTGTGTCACAGCCAAGTACTTGCGGGCACTCTGCTAGCAGTACACCGACGTCCGATTCTAGCAGGCAAATTTCCCTGCCCCAGCTGCTGGACCGTCAAAAGAAGTTCACTCCCAGCCATCCACATGCCCAGCGGTTGAATGCTAGCTTGGCTAAATTACTAGCGCTTCAACTGCTGCCTTTTCAGTTGGTAGACTCGCCCCCCTTCCGTAAGTTTGTGCAATGTGCGGTTCCTTAGTGGCAGGTTCCCAAACGCCACTTTTTCTCACGGAAGGCGATTTCGTCTCTCTACCGGCATGTGGAAGGCAATGTCTTGGCCTCGCTGGACAGGGCGGTCAGCGGTAAGGTGCATATTACTGCTGACTCATGGTCCAGCAGGCATGGACAGGGACGTTACCTTTCTTTCACGGCCCATTGGGTCACTCATTTGGCAGCTGGGAAGGATGCAGGACAAGGTGCAGTAGTGTTGGAGGTTGTTCCACCGCCACGCCTCCAAAATGCTACTACTGGTTGTGACACACCTCTGTCCTCCACCCCCTCCTCTTCTTCTTCCTCCATGGCCTCTTCCTGTGCTTTGTCCTCGGAACCAGCGGTGATCCGTAGGTGTTCAAGGGGCTACGCAAGTACGCAGGCAAAAAGATGCCATGCCGTGCTTGCGCTGGTGTGTTTGGGGGACAGGAGCCACACTGGGGCAGAGGTCCTGTCTGCTCTGCAGGGGCAGGCCGAGAGGTGGTTGACGCCACGCCAGCTTAAGCCAGGAATGGTAGTTTGCGACAATGGAACCAACCTCCCCTTCGCTCTCCGACAGGGACAACTGACCCATGTGCCCTGTGTGGCTCACGTCCTTAACCTGGTGGTGCAGCGGTTCTTGGGCAGGTACCCGGGCTTACAGGATGTCCTGAGGCAGGCCAGGAAAGTCTGTGTGCATTTCCGCAGATCTTATAATGCCAGTGCTCGCCTGGCTGAGCTGCAAAAGGAGTTGAACCTGCCCAAGAACCGCCTTATATGTGACATGCCCACCAGGTGGAACTCAACGTTGGCCATGCTGCAGCGGCTGCACACGCAGCAGAGGGCCATCAATGAGTACCTGTGCGACTACGGCACCAGGACAGGGTCAGGGGAGCTCTGGGTTTTTTCACCACGCCAGTGGGGCATGATCAGGGATGCATGCACTGTCCTGGCACCATTTGAGGAGGCCACGAGGATGGTGAGCAGTGACAGTGCATGCATCAGTGACACTGTACCTCTTGTCCACCTGTTGGAACATACGCTGCGTGGAATAATGGACAGGGCACTTGAGGCAGAACAGAGGCAGGAAGAGGAGGACTTCCTTGCCTCTCAAGGCCCCCTTTACCCAGACAGTGTTCCTTCTGTCCCACCCATCGCACAGGAAGAAGAGGAGGAGGAGGAGGAGGAGGATTGTGTCAGCATGGAGGTGGAGCCTGGCACTCAGCATCATAAGCAGCAGTCTTTTAGGGATGATTTACAGTCCCAAGAAACCAGTGGACTTGTACGTGGCTGGAAGGAGGTGGCTGCGGATCATGTCGTCCTTAGTGACCCAGAGGGCTCCAGACCGAATGCCTCAGCTAACCTACGCTGCATGGCCTCCCTGATCCTGCAAAGTCTGCGGAAGGATCCTCGTATTCTTCAGATCAAGGAGAGGGACCATTACTGGCTGGCCACTCTCCTTGATTCACAGTACAAGGGTAAGGTTGCGGACCTTATCTTACCGTCGCAGAGGGAGCAGAGGATGAGACAACTCCGGGAGGCCTTGCAGAAAGGTCTGTGCAACGCGTTCACAGTACAAGGGTAAGGTTGCGGACCTTATCTTACCGTCGCAGAGGGAGCAGAGGATGAGACAACTCCGGGAGGCCTTGCAGAAAGATCTGTGCAACGCGTTCCCAGAGACTGGGAGGTTACAAACTCCTGGTCCTGGACAACGAGTTGCTGAGGCTTCGGTCAGTCAAAGAAGGAGCGGTGGGGAAGGTGGCCGTCTGACCGATGCGTTCAGATAATTCTTTAGTCCGCAGCCCCAAGGTATGATCGGTTCCAGCAACCATCGCCAGCGTCTGATATACATGGTGCAGGAATACCTAGGGGCAAGGTCAGACTTGGACACCTTCCCCACCGAAAATCCTCTGGCTTACTGGGTCTTGAGGATGGATCACTGGCCAGAGCTTGCACAGTATGCAATTGAGGTACTGGCCTGTCCTGCATCCAGCGTTCTTTCAGAACGCACATTCAGTGCTGCTAGAGGATTTGTCACGGATCACAGGGTGCGCCTGTCCACCGACTCTGTTGATCGACTGACCTTCATAAAGATGAACCAGTCTTGGATCACCACCAGCTACCAAACACCTGAAGCTGATATAACAGACTAATTTATTTTCAAATGTCACATCCCTTCAAGACTGATGCTGATGCTGAGAGACTGTCCTGTTATGTTGACTGACTATCCTCCTCCTCCTCAATGATCTGATTGATGATGATAGCTTGGAAGAACATTTTTGTTTCTGGGTGCGGCCACCAGTGGCTAAGGCCCAATTTTTCAGCCCCTCTTTAACAGGGGCATGTAATTACAATTTTTTATGCAATGCTTTGCAGCATAGCTCATTCCTGCACTCCAACTAGAGTATCTGGGAGATGTTGCAGTGTCGTGGCACCAGCACCAGTGGCTAAGGCCCAATTTTTCAGCCCCTGTTTAACAGGGGCGTGTAATTACAATTTTTGATGCAATGCTTTGCAACAGGGCTCATTGCTGTGCTCCACGTACAGTATCTGTGAGGGGTTGCAGTGTTGTGGCACCAGTGCCTAAGGCCCAATTTTTTTGCCCCTGTTTAACAGGGGCATGTAATTACAATTCTTGATCTAATAATTCACAGCAGGGCCCATTCCTGCGCCCACCAAGAGTAACTGTGAGGCCTTACAGTGTTGTGTCAACACTACCACCAAAGGCCCAATTTTTCAGCCCCTGTTCAACAGGGGCATGCAATTACAATTCTTGATCTAATAATTCACAGCAGGGCCCATTCCTGCGCCCACCAAGAGTAACTGTGAGGCCTTACAGTGTTGTGTCAACACCACCACCACCACCACCAAAGGCCCAATTTTTCAGCCCCTGTTCAACAGGGGCATGCAATTACAATTATTGATTCAATAATTCACAGCAGGGCCCATTCATGCCCCCAACAAGAGTAACTGTGAGGGCTCACAGTGTTGTGGCAACACCAACATGTAAGGGGCAAATTTCAGCTGAGTATATACGGCGAGTATATACTTACAAACGACTCCTCCTTGCAAACGGAAGGATACAACAGGAAGTGAGAGGAAATCTACCTCTAGGAAGGCAAATTCTCTCCTGTAAGAGTTAATATGGGAAAAAAGTGTCTCCTCTCCACTGATGCTTTATCACCAATTCTTGTTTCAATAAAAACCCCAAATTTTCAAAAAACATTTGTCATTAGGACGGAAAGTGAGGTGAACTGTTCTGAACAGGTGCACACTGCACAGACAGCAAAACAAATGTTACAGGGGTGATAACCCTTCCCTATGTTTTCCAAAAAGCTTAAAAATAGATTTCTTGGCTGGAGCTACACTTAAACAATGTACCTGTTCAAAATTACAAACAGATTCTACATAAGAACAAACCTACAGTCCCTGTCTTGTATGCACCGCCTGTATACGGCTGTTCAGAGTATATAGGGCCTTTTTATTTTGTGTGCGGGGTTCCCCTTAATATCCACACAAGACCCAAAGGGGCTGGTAATGGGCTGGGGTAGGGGGGGGGGTGATGGGGTAGCTATGCCATTTTTCTTAAAGATTTTCATCCATATTACCGGGACCAGACATTACATTAAAGCCGCAAGCAGTTTTAAATGGCTTTTTTTCCTTTAGAAATTTAATTTTGTGCAGGGACAGTTCTAAACACGGGAAACACGTGGCACTTCACAGGCATACTTTAGACACCCCCCAGGTACGATATTTAAAGGAATATTTGACTTTTTTTTTTCACTTTATGCATCATTAAAATGACTGCTCCCGAAAAACGGCCGTTTTTACAACTTTTTTTTGGATTGATACATGTCCCCTGGTGCAGAACCCTGGTTCCCAAACCCTTTTTAGGACAATAACATGCATAATAGTCGTTATAATTAGCACTTTAGATTTCGAACGTTCGCATGCATTGTATTTAATAGGGTTCGAAAGTTCGTGCGAACTTTCGGCCCGTTCGCGGGTTCTGGTGCGAACCGAACCTGGGGGTGTTCGGCTCATCACTACTGAGGAACCGTGGGCCGTTGAAATGTGAGAGAAGCATCTATCTACTGGATGCTTCCATCTCCATAACTCCACCAAGCCAGCCACGGGGGCCCACCCCTGCAAATCGGCAGAGCTCGCCCTGCCTGGATTGGAAGAGTCCAACGCCGCTACAACCAGAGACAAATGTACATATTGAACTAACCGAGTCAACATATCATATAGGAGTTGTACCTGGAAGGGAGGAGGCAAATACACATTAATCAACAGCATACGACTATAAAAAATATCAAGAACCACTGCCATATACCTACCACCCGGATCCGTGATTACCTGGTGGATGGTACACGGAACCGATCTACTTATAAGTATAGAGACCCCTCTCGCAAACGTGGAATAAGTGAAGTGAACAGCTCTCTGTATCCATGGTTTGCACAGTGCCAAAATCCTTTTCCCCTCTAAATGAGTTTCTTGTAAGAAAATCAAGTGTGGTTTGAAGTGCTTCAGGTACTGAAAAACTGAGGCCCGCTTGAATTTATTGTTGAGGCCCCTGATGTTCCAGGACACTATATTAATCTTATCCGCCATGGTCTGCAGGGTCCAATGGACCAGTATTATGGAACGCCAGGGGACCACCCCCAGCTCACTCAGTGGTGACAACATCCTTCAACAGTATTCCTGAAGACAAACCCCAGACAGAATTAACAGGAGCATGAGCCATGACAGTTAGAACATCCCCCCTGCTATTATACCAATAACAAGTCCCCAACAAAAAACAAAAAAAGTTCCGGTATGCAGCTTCATCCCAAAAAAACAAATAAGAAAAGACCTATCTGTGAGATCCGGTCATTGGAATCAAAGTTCGGCAGTTCCCAGTTGTATTTGCACTGATTCCCAGTGCTCTGGCTCTGGAAAAATGAGAGCATTCGAAAAAAAGTGATAGGAAAGTACTGTATGATGCCCTGATGCATAGTAAGGGGATCCACCCAACACAAAAACACTCCCGCCTCAGCGTAGCAGACTGTATAGCCACAAGAGGAGAAAAAGGCAACTGTCAGCACCCACAGCCCACCGGCATCAGTTGTAAAAAACTCCACCACTCCTCCGTGGCCGCAGCTGACTCTTGCCTGTCCATCAGATGTACCGGAAAGCCCCAGGCGTACAGGATTGTCTCCCCACATGCCCAACCCAAACGGACAGAAAAATTTCCCCCCCATAGCATTGCAGCCACGAAAGGATAAGGGTTCGTCACAGGAGCACAAAAGAAAAGGCACAACAGGTGCAACTGTAGATCCAAATGTGCGGCACATCAGGAGAGTTCCTTATCAAGCCAATCACTTGCATCTGCCGGTTTCTCAAAGAATTTCACACTGCCCTTGTATTGGATCCTGAGCTTACTCGGGTACAGCATACTATATTGAATCTCCTTCTCCATTAAATGCCTGCGGACATCATTGAAAGAGGGGCGCTGTTGCTGCGTGGCCGCCGAGAAATCCGGGGAGAACATCACCCTGGCATTTTTGTGTTCAGGCAGTTTTCTGGACTGGGCCAAGATCATGTCCCGGTCTCTGTAGTTTAAGAACCGGACCAAGAAGGGCCTAGGATACGTTCTTGGTAGTCTGTGGCC
The DNA here is from genome assembly GCA_029206835.1 of Rana muscosa. Lineage (NCBI taxonomy): Eukaryota > Metazoa > Chordata > Amphibia > Anura > Ranidae > Rana > Rana muscosa. The sequence goes on from CM055120.1 coordinate 133,514,641, forward strand.
TGTGGGGACCCTGTGTGCCATTTCCACGACATAAGTGGGGGGTAAATCCTTCAGCGATAGCAGTTGCTTGAACAGGGCCTCAGCAAACACGACCGGCTTGTCCCCCTCTGCTCCCTCCGGCTGGCCAACTACCCTGATATTGTTCCTCCTCTGTCTGTCCTCTGCATCGTCAGCTCTGCGCTGAAGGGAACGCACCAGGTCTCTTAGTTCATCTAGATGTGCCCCCTGGGAGTGGGAAGTGTCTTCCACATCAGAGACCCTGGATTCTACCGTGGTTAGCCTCCCCCGGATTTTGTCCAAGTCATGCCTAATCAGCGTGCATTCTGAGGAGAGGTGATCTATCATCCCCATCAGCTCCAACTTACTGGCATTTATGGCCTCTAGGATCGGTCTGGTTATGGCCTCCGTATCCACAGCCACCAGCTGCTCCTCCGCCTGCTCAGCATCCGCACCCGGCTCCACCACTATTCCGTCCTCCGCCATCTTCACCGCTGTCTGTTTGGCACGCTTTGCTGAGCCCTGGGAAGACAAGATGGCGGGGGCAGAGCCACTCTCCCCGTCTTTCTTGGAGCGGGTCTGGCGCTGATTTTTAACAGCCTTCTGTTGCGTCTTGGAAGCCGTGGAAGACATCGTTATGTTCCGGACACCTTCCCCTCGGCAATGGTGACACTGGGATTTCAGGTTGGTCGCTCCTTCAGCACGGAATAGGTCAGGATTAGCAGAGCCTCTGAGATGTGCGTGCTGCCTTGATCACATCCGGCCACGCCCCTTCTGATTTTGTCATTTATGATAGTAATACCAGTTCTATTTCCCAGATGGATAAGGATAACTTGCCACACATTTGTGGCAGTGTTGAATTGTAAGTCTGTTAACTTGCGGCACATTTTCACTGACAAAGTGTGCACTTGCAGAGCACTTGAAGCACAAGTTCTAGTTGATTCTTTTCCAATTTGTAGCAAATTTGCATGGCAAGTGTCCAGCAAGAGCAAATTTGCAGTGGTGAGTCTACAGCAAGAGCTCTGCAAGTCTACAGCATGATAATTCAGCCACAGTGACCCCTGTCGTCAGGGCCGCTGATAGAAATCATGGGGCCCCGTACAGCCTACCTGACAGGGCCCCCTTCAGCCCCACCCCTGGTCCCTCCTTCAGCCCTGCCCCTTTCAGGCTTTCAGTGGCTGCAGGAGGAAATTGTATACACACACACATACGCATGTAAACACACATGTAAGCACATACACACACATATATACAACATATAAATACACACACACACACAAACATGCACACACACAGACACACCTCTTAAACAGTAGCTGTCTGCTAAAGGGGGGACCTGCAGTTACACATGGCATGAGGCTAGATTTACATAGCAGACAACTTTTTTTTTTTTTAAACAGGGGGACAAAAATGACAGATTTCTGGCCATGCGTTTTCAACAGAATAGGCCCCTCACTTATACTGTATATCCAAAATCTGTGTATTTGAAGGGTCTATGGTCTCCTCTCCTGAGGGATACTGTGAGAATTTACCATCTACTATAGTCAGTTCTATGCCTCTTCCCTGCCTCCTGATTTTGAACACATGCATACAAGCATATATAGATTGCTTTTAAAAAAATTGTCAGCAGCACTGTACCTTCACTCTTAATGCCCGGGTACTGCGCTGTAGGGGGAGGCAGAGAGCACACACTGCAAGACATCTCTCCCTTTGCTTTCAGTTTCAGTGTAAACAGTGAGATCGAGCTCCTGCATTTACACACCAGCTGGGCAGCCACATCTCTAACAATTCAGGCATGAGTGGGCACAAAGTTCCCCTTCAGCATGGTGCCCAGTAGCAATGGCTACTTCTGTGTCCTGTCTGCCACTGCAATGAGTGGAGGGAGATGAATCACTACGCCAGGGAAGAGAATATGCAGGCTGAAACTTGAGCCAGCTTGCGGAGCAGGCATGGAAGTGACGTGCACCCGAAATAGAGAAAATAGTCCCTCCCACACACCCACAAGAACATCAATACGATGGTACTCAGAAAGAAGAAAAAACCCTCAGATAAGTGGAGCAGAGAGGAGGGGGGGGGGGGGGGTTAGCTGGAGAAGGACTTTTTTTTATTTTTTTATTCTGCACTCTTTTTTCTCTGATTGCCGGGCCCCCCTACTGGCAGGGGCCCAGTACAACAGGGCCAGTTGTACTGGCTTATCAGCGGCCCTGCCTGTCGTGGGATGACTATTGCACAACATAACTGAACCAGAACTTGCAGCAGACTTGCAGAATGTTTGCATAGAAATCTGATCTGCCCCCAGCTACTTCCCTGGTCCCCAAACATGACTCCTCCTTATAACGACTGGTCTCTGATCTGTCTCCTACTCGCCAGAAGATCCATCTTGAAAAACTGGACCACGACCCTCAACCGAAAAATTTCACAAATCAAAAGAGAACTCCTGCTTCTACTCTTTAAAGACAGACTCAACACAGATTTCTTGCTTGCTAATGCCAAAGCACTACTACAGATGGAAAGCTTTTATGGTCTCAACACTCGCTCTGGCTGACCTGGCGAACTTCAAACAATTCACATTCTCATACTTTGGGCCTCTTTCAACACCCCTAGTAAAGTCACTCTCTCATACAGAAATACTCCCTACTTATGGAACCCATCTCTTAACAGGTGACAAAGCATCCATCAAGAACTCCTCCCGACCATTGACCTCAATCTCCCCTACCAACAAATCGACGGAGAACGTCACCCTTTGTACCTCAGCCACAACTCTGTTGTCTACCCCCCTGCTACCTCCATAGCAAGAACTTGGTGTTTCACCCCCATCCCCCCCTCACCCAATCCCCCCTTTTCTGGGACTCTTCGTTTGTTCTTCCCAGTAACCCCAGGGACCCTTTCTCAATAGATCCATCCAGTTACCTCGCTTTCTTATATGTTTGTAACTGTTATAAGAGCTGTTACCTCATACATGTTGTTATCCTATACCAGGGACCCATCCACGCAACCCCCTCGGTTTTTGTGACACTCTTCCAATGCTATGTATCTGGTTACTTCCGATGCAATTATTCACTATGTAAAAATATGCTTACTTTTGAAGTTATAACCTATAGGACATTTTTTACCCCTCAATAAAAATCTATTTTAAAAAAGTCACGCAATACCGACTTACTGCAATTGTGCAACAAACTTGTGAAGCCTGGAAAGTCTAGCAATAGCTTAGCAAGTCATTTTCAATCTTGCAGCACAATTGCTTGCTGGGTTACTGTTGTCATTACAGTCATGCAAGGATACTACTACTAGTTACTGAGTTATTCAATGGTTGAGAAACATAAGTACTACTGTCCTTGTTCCTAGCTTTGCAATATAAGAGACTTAGCTACATAGAAGTGTAGCACACTCCTAGTTAGGTTGCTAAGAAAATTTAGCTTTGGCTCACTTTGTAGCCAGAGGAGCTGTATAGTTTGCATTAGTCTGTAGAGGCTTCACAGACTGTGGGATTGATTGTTTTCCCCTGGCTTTGTTGAGAAACTTGCAGAGCTTGGGTTGGGAAATTCAGATCCCTAGCCTGAATATTTACTATCCCCTGACTAATCCCTGTGGATGTATTCCCAGTAGATGGAGAGGAAAAAAAAGGGTAAATAGGCTAAAGCCTGGACAGACAGGTTTCTCCAGGGTTGCTTGCTATTGGAGCCCTCCAGGACTGGCTGCTGGACTACTCTGTGTTATGGACAGAGTCCACAAACAGGATATCCCTCCGGGGTCTGTGAGTAAAGCCTGTACACTGTTGGGCAGTTATCCGAATGCCTTGTATCTTTTCCAGTGAGTACAAGGAACTCTGATTGAACAAGGTGGAGATGATGTCATTGTCCCTTCTCTCCACCTAGTCCAATCAAAGAATATAAAGCTGGATCATACCTGGAGTTCTGAACCATGGTAGTGGGTGACATACATTTGCAATAATGTAACAGTATTCACAGCATAATTGCACATTATTAAAAACTTACTTCTAAGATATGCTCTCTTCCAGTGATGTGAGGTCTGAGCTCCCTGCATTCGGGTTCAACGTATTCCTGCTTTGCCTATTAAGCAGGAACTGATGATGTAACTTCAATTTATATGATCTTGGTACCTTGTTCTATTGCTGTTATCTATAGGATACCAGGGCTGTACATCCTGTAATTATTAATATGATTACGTGCAACTAATTCCTCTTAACTCAGACAATATTAGCTGAAACCCTGCTGGTAAACCCTGATTCGTGCCTACAAAGAATATTGACAGCTGAGGTAGCAAATGTACAGAATTTAGGGCCAATATAATGTTAGCTCTGATTAGGTCATATTTCTCTTTTAAAGTGTCCATATCTTTGCTTGTCACCCATACATAGTTATTTATTGTTTTTACTGCCCTGGTACCAAGTCTTTCACTTGTTTAACACATATTTTGCTCAGTGATATGGGCTAATTACACTGTCTTATTTTCCAGTCACAGTTTCTTACATTATGTCACTTCTCCCTATGAGATAGATGCTGATTGCGTGGAATTTACAAGTATCGAGTAAATGCAGGCATCCTTACTCAAAGGGTGCTTACTTAAGGGGTTAGGCAGATGTCAAGATGTCAGGTGGACACATTCTATGTTAGTATAATAATTATAGGAAGAAGAAGAAGCACAAGCTGAATAGCTGTTAACTGTACTCACAGTAACAAGAAGGGGTGAAAGACAAACACAGCTTCTCTGCACTGGAGAAAATAATCTGAAGATGTTGCATGCCTTCCCTCTCACCTCAACTTGTCAACACAGGAGCAAATGACAACTACTTATGCTTATGCTTTTCTAACCAAAAATGCTCTTTTGTGTGAAGTACAGCATGACAGCGCCATTTACTAGTGTCTCCTGTGCTGACTCACCTAGAGCCACTTAGACAATATTCTCTTTTTCAAAAAGAAAAGCACTCAAGACTATTGTAGGAAGGAATGTGTGTCACTTTATTCTTTGATTATACTTTACATGAGTTGGGTAATACCTAAGAAAACACTAATGGTTCAGTCCCAAACAAGCTAACTTTTGGAAGATCAACACTTAGTACATATTGGACAAAATGCTGATAACTCCCCATTACAAGAGAAAAATAGAAGAGGTTCCAATGTGATGAAAAAAATCTCCACCAAGCATAACATATTCTTGACACTGAGTGATTGCTCTGATATCCTATGGTTTTTGCTACAAATTCTCTTTAAGCATGGTGTAAGATAAACCAGATTTCCAGCATCAGACAGCCAGTGCAGGTTTATGCTTATGTTCGTGCACATGTGTATTGCATACATGCTCATACTTCTAAGTGAAGAGGGCGTTTTAGACATACTATTCCATGTTGTTGTGCTTGTGCATGCACATGTACACGTGCATGAGCGCATATCAATTGGAGTATGCACTTGGCACTCAGTGGCCTATTTAAATTGATCCATCACTATCAACAGTTGCTGAATGGTCTTCAGCTTGTACCTGTATTCCTGAGGCCTTATCCACTGAACCTGCTTACCTGTGTATGACCCAGCTTTCCCCTGGACCTCGCCTTTGCTCCTGCCTTAACCTTGTTCACCTGATCATTCTGACCTTGGCCTGTTTACTGGACTTGTCTTTGCCTGCTGATTCTGTACTGCGTTGCCTGGCTGTTACCGACCTTGGCCTGCTTCCTGGACTTGCTCTGTCTGCTGACTCAGTCCCTCATTGCTGGCTGCCGCTGATCGTTGTCTGCATACCACCTCTGCTACCATCTCCTGCTCTGGTGCCAAGCTGCTTCAGCATCCTATCCTCAAGACTGCAACTCCCAGCTTTATTCATCTAAAAAGCAGACTTTGCCAGCCAGCTACTCCAGCACTCATGCCACTCCGACTCCATGCTCTCACATCTTTGTCTCCACCTTCAGAAATGTTGTGCAGGAGGTGCATGAGAGGCCTCTACAACATTCCAGTCATTACCAGGTACATGATACATGGTCTTTATCAAAGTTCTTACACATACAGTAGGTGCCGCCGACATTGTATATTCATTGCGATCCTATCGCGGAGATTCTCGGCGACAGGGGTGCCGACATCTCGGCGACAGGGTGGCGACACATGTCGCGCTCGCTGCAATAGCGAGGAGACGCGGCACTGTATTGAGCGGGGATCCGACGTGGATTCCCGCCAATACCAGGCACTGTGTTTGGTATGAATCCTGAGCGGGAACTCCACGCCAATTTTTAAAGAAAAAACCGGCATGGGTTCCCCCTCAAGGAGCATACCAGGCCCTTGGGTCTGGTCTGGATTTGAAGGGGAAACCCTACGCCGAAAAAACGGCGTGGGGGTCCCCCTCAAAATCCAAACCAGACCCTTATCCGAGCACGCAACCTGGCAAGCCGCAGGGGAAGAGGGGGGGACGAGAGAGTGGCCCCCTCCCTGCTGAACCCCAGAGCACCCTGTCCCCATGTTGATGAGGACAGGGCCTCTTCCCGACAACCCTGGCCAATGGTTGTCGGGGTCTGCGGGCAGGGGGCTTATCGGAAACCGGGAGTCCCCTTTAATAAGGGGGCCCCCAGATCCCGGCCCCCCCACCCTATGTGAATGAGTATGGGGTACATCGTACCCCTACCCATTCACCTGGTGGAAAAAAATGGCAATAAAAAAACACACACAGCTTTTTAAAGTAATTTATTGCACAGCTCCGGGGGTCTTCTTCCGACTTCGGGGGTCTCCGGTGTCATCGCCGCGCTCTCCGGTTCTTTCTTCTGCCGGGCCACCGCTATCTTCTTCCAGCTCTTTTGCTAGCGGGGCCCGGTTTTCTCTGTCGCCTTCTTCCCTCTTCTTCTCTCCGGTTCTTTCTTTCTGTGACGTCATGAGAAGCCTATATAAATCTCTGCGGACCGAAGATTTAGCATTACTGCGAGAGGAAGCGACGAGTCAACATCGAGGAGGAGAAGAGGGAAGAAGACGCAGACGGCGACGACGGGAAGACCGGCCCCTCCACTAGCAAAATAGCTGGAAGAAGATAGTGGAGGGGCCGGCAGAAGGACAACGGAGAACTGGACGAGACGACGGGGAAGACCGGGCTTCCGCTAGCAAAAGAGCTGGAAGAAGATAGCGGAGGCCCGGCAGAAGAAAGAAAGAAACGGAGAGAAGAAGAGGGAAGAAGGCGACGGAGAAGACCGGGCCCGGCTAGCAAAAGAGCTGGAAGAAGATAGCGGTGGCCCGGCAGAAGAAAGAACCGGAGAGCGCGGCGACGACACCGGAGACCCCCGAAGTCGGAAGAAGACCCCCGGAGCTGTGCAATAAATTACTTTAAAAAGCTGTGTGTGTTTTTTTTATTGCCATTTTTTTCCACCAGGTGAATGGGTAGGGGTACGATGTACCCCATACTCATTCACATAGGGTGGGGGGGCCGGGATCTGGGGGCCCCCTTATTAAAGAGGGCTCCCGGATTCCGATAAGCCCCCCGCCCACAGACCCCGACAACCAACGGCCAGGGTTGTCGGGAAGAGGCCCTGTCCTCATCAACATGGGGACAGGGTGCTCTGGGGTGGGGGGGCGCAGGTCGCCCCCCTGCCCCAGAGCACCAAACCCCCCATGTTGAGGGCATGCGGCCTGGTACGGTTCAGGAGGGAGGGGGGCCGCTCTCTTGCCCCCCCTCTTCCCCTGCAGCCTGCCAGGTTGCATGCTCGGATAAGGGTCTGGTTTGGATTTTGGGGGGGACCCCCACGCCGTTTTTCGGCGTAGGGTTTCCCCTTCAAAGCCAGACCAGACCCAAGGGCCTGGTATGCTCCTGGAGGGGGAACCCATGCCGGTTTTTTCTTTAAAAATTGGCTTGGAGTTCCCGCTCAGGATTCATACCAAACGCAGTGCCTGGTATTGGCGGGAATCCACGTCGGATCTCCGTCTACCGGCAATGCATGTCGCTCATCGGGAAAGGAACATTTTTCCTTTCCCGATGACGAGACAGCTCGGCACTGGCTCTCGCGACGGAGCTCATAGGGTGTCAATCTCGCCACTAGAAGCGGCGAGATTGACACAATATCGGCGGCACCTACTGTAGGTATCTGTATAAACCAGACTAAGATATTTTCTTTATTTTATCCTGAAATTATAACACATACAGTAAGTGAGCAAAGTTGTCGTGTGTGGGCGGTTGATGTTTAAGCAGAACTGTAAGCAAAATATTTTTTCCTTTTGGATAGAGTAAAGGAAGGTTATGGCCCCTATCATTTTTTTTGCCATCTGTGTCCCATTGGGGAAATTTATTTCCTGTCCCATAGCCAAAACAGAAAGTAAGAGGAAATCCCTGAAAATTAAGGTAATCCACTTGGGCCACCAGGTGCCCAGAACTAGTGTCCCCATTCAAAGATTTCCCCTCTATGACTGTTTTGAGGACAACCACAAATTTGGGTTTTTCTTTTACTTTTGACGATAACAGTAAACAAGACAAATAGGTAAATATCCTTAATGGGGGCACATACATAAATTAAAACAGGTGTTCTAATCCCTCTCCACAAATAAAAAAACAAAAAAAACCTTGAGTTCTAATTTAACCTGACCTTGAAATATATGGGATGGAAAATCTATTTTATAATGACTACATCTGCTATTGAGACTGGTTATATGACCACTTTCATTATCCAATGCTCCAATAAAGGATCAGTTCCCCCAAAAACGTTTTCAATTCAAAACCTATTCTATAATGGAGAGTTAAACCCATAAAAAAGTTGTATCTTTTGGTACTGTGCATCTGAGGTCCTTGGTCTGCACAAATTCTATGACCATTATGAGGGAGTTGTATTCCCCATGTTGATAACATTTCATACTGATGATTGCTACAGGAGATGCTGGAACATGCAAAGTTGAAAAAAAAAGCACCCAAAACAACCCAGTGGACAGGAACAGAGATGAGAATTGTGGTCAGGAGTTCTCACTGTTAGGAGTATCCGAGATGTGACCACAAGGCTTCACTTTTAAATAGGCTGATCCTTTCAGTTTTCATATATGAAGGATTAGTGATATATTTGTATGGCTGAATATGTTTAAGAGTAAACCTTACAGATTGTAGTCTGTATCTTTTCTCTACTTAACCGTACTTGTTTTTGCTGTTATATATACTGACTTGATGTTCTGTAACTGTGCTTTACTGCTAGTTCTTACAAAGTCTATAAGTCACTGACTCATTGAAGGCAATACATTTCATTATGGCTATTATCTTCTCTCAGCAGTAACAGTTTCTAAAAGGAAGAATAATTGCAATAAACTGCTGAAAGACCCCCTGTAATGGCTAATTTAGAAATCTCTATACACAGCAACAAAATTTTTGAAGAGCAAGCATGTTAAATGTAGGGGGGTCACATCAGAAAATTACTTTAAGGAAAACATTAGAATATCTCAAAATATTCCCTTACTGAAGATACTTTTTTACATTGCTATTAATCACCCCAAAGCAACTGGTAATCAGGGATGAGCCGAACACCCCCCTGTTCGGTTCGCACCAGAACCTGCGAACAGACAAAATGTTCGTGTAAACTTTAGAACCCTATTAAATACAATGGACTCGAACGTTCAAAATCTAAAGTGTTATTTATAAAGGCTAATATGCAAGTTATTGTCCTAAAAAGTGTTTGGGGACCCGGGTCCTGCCCCAGGGGACATGTATCAATGCAAAAAGAAGTTTTAAAAACGGCCGTTTTTTTGGGAGCAGTGATTTTAATAATGCTTAAAATGAAAAAATAAAAGTGAAATATTCCTTAAAATTTCGTACCTGGGGGGTGTGTATGATATGCATGTGAAGTGGCGCATGTTTCCCGTGCTTAGAACTGTCCCTGCAAAAAATGTCATTTTTGAAAGAAAAAAATGCATTTAAAACTGACTCGCGGCTATTAATGAATTGTCGGCTCCCGGCAATACATACAAAAGTCATTGATAAAAAAAAAAAAAAAAGCGTGGGTGTTCCCCAGAATTCAATTACCAGGCCCTTCAGGTCTGGAATGGATATTAAGGGGAACCCTGCCGCAAATTAAAAAAAAAATTGACGTGGGGTTCCCCCAAATATCCATTCCAGGCCCTTCAGATCTGGCATGGATTTTAAGGGGAACTCCACCCCAAATTTAAAAAAAAAATGGCGTGGAGTCCCCCTAAAAATCCATACCAGACCCCTTATCCGAGCACGCAACCTGGCCGGCCGCAGGGGAAAAGGGGGGACGAGAGAGCGCCCCCCCTCCCTCCTGAACCGTACCAGGCCACATGCCCTCAACATGGGGAGGATGTCCCCATGTTGATGGGGACAAGGGCCTCATCCCCACAACCCTTGCCCGGTGGTTGTGGGGGTCTGCGGGCGGGGGGCTTATCGGAATCTGGAAGACCCCTTTAACAAAGGGGACCCCCAGATCCCTGCCCCCCCCTATGTGAATTGGTAAGGGGTACATTGTACCCCTACCATTTCACGAAGAAAGCGTAAAAAAATGTTTAAAAAAACACACAAACACCTTGAAAAAGTCCTTTATTTTAAAAAAAAAAAAAAACATTCCAGCGGTGAAATCCAGAGTCCCGCGGCGATCCCGATTTCCAGCGCTGTTCTTCATTGGTTGTGCCTGAGCGGACCTGATGGGGAACTCCCTCTCAGTATTTTAAATGTATAGACCCGCCCCTTCTAAAGTTCCCCATCAGGTCCGCTCAGCGGACCAGATGCGGAACATGAGAAGGGGCGGGTCTATACATGTATTACCAAAGTGAGAGCAGTCCCCCATCAGGTCCGCCCCCTCGGTATGTCAGACCCGCCTACGTCATTGGCTTGAGCGGGGAACTTCCTTCACTATGTAAATTTAAATTACACAGTGAAGGAAGTTCCCCGCTCAAGCCAATGACGTAGCGGGTCCGACATACCGAGGGAGCGGACCTGATGGGGAACTTTAGAAGGGGCGGGTCTATACATTTAAAATACTGAGAGGGAGTTCCCCATCAGGTCCGCTCAGGCACAACCAATGAAGGACAGCGCTGGACATCGGGATCGCCGCGGGACACTGGATTTCACCGCTGGAATGTTTTTTTTTTTTTTTTTTTTTAATAAAGGACTTTTTCAAGGTGTTTGTGTGTTTTTTTAAACATTTTTTTACGCTTTCTTCGTGAAATGGTAGGGGTACAACGTACCCCTTACCAATTCACATAGGGGGGGACGGGATCTGGGGGTCCCCTTTGTTAAAGGGGTCTTCCAGATTCCGATAAGCCCCCGCCCGCAGACCCCCACAACCACCGGGCAAGGGTTGTGGGGATGAGGCCCTTGTCCCCATCAACATGGGGACATCCTCCCCATGTTGAGGGCATGTGGCTTGGTACGGTTCAGGAGGGAGGGGGGGCCGCTCTCTCGTCCCCCCCTTTTCCCCTGCGGCCGGCCAGGTTGCGTGCTCAGATAAGGGGTCTGGTATGGATTTTTAGGGGGACTCCACGCCATTTTTTTTTTAAATTTGGGGTGGAGTTCCCCTTAAAATCCATGCCAGATCTGAAGGGCCTGGAATGGATATTTGGGGGAACTCCACGTCAATTTTTTTTTAATTTGTTGCAGGGTTCCCCTTAATATCCATTCCAGACCTGAAGGGCCTGGTAATTGAATTCTGGGGAACCCCCACGCTTTTTTTCTTTTTTTTTTATCAATGACTTTTGTATGTATTGCCGGGAGCCGACAATTCATTAATAGCCGCGAGTCAGTTTTAAAAGACTTTTTTTCTTTCAAAAATTACATTTTTTGCAGGGACAGTTCTAAGCACGGGAAACATGCGCCACTTCACATGCATATCATACACACCCCCCAGGTACGAAATTTAAAGGAATATTTCACTTTTATTTTTTCATTTTAAGCATTATTAAAATCACTGCTCCCGAAAAAACGGCCGTTTTTAAAACTTATTTTTGCATTGATACATGTCCCCTGGGGCAGGACCCCGGTCCCCAAACACTTTTTAGGACAATAACTTGCATATTAGCCTTTATAATTAACACTTTAGATTTCTCCCATAGATTTTTCGAATTTGCCGCGAACACCCCAATTTGTTCGCTGTTCGGCGAACGGGCGAACAGGCAATGTTCGAGTCGAACATGAGTTTGACTCGAACTCCAAGCTCATCCCTACTGGTAATCAAAATGTCTAATCTGGTACAGACAGCTATAGCATCACAATAAACATGTACAAGATTTTTTTCTTTTCGACAATGAGCTTAAAACTTCATATTAAAAATGTAGTAATAATTACATCACATTCTAATTTGCCAACTAAATTGATAGAAATTGGTATCCATAATATTCTATATTTTTTTATACCAGAAATACAACACAATGGCACAGTTGCAAACATGAGGTTTATAAATATATATTTTTTAAAGTATATTCCAGACTACACTGTATTGTTTTCAAACATGGTGGACATACCAGTACATCAAATTATGAGTAATATACAGTATTATAAAGCTCATGCAACTATAGCAAAATGCAATTACACACAAGTGAGTTGTCTGTATTGCTTCTGCTTTATTATGATTCTGGATGAGACATAACATAGTGAACAGTGTTTTATTTTAATGAGAAATCTTGGAATGACAGCAGAGATCTTTTTGATTGAGCAGCCTATTCAAAATATAAATATTATAAATACTGAGGAGGAATAAACTACAGTAAGGCTATAATAGTATAAGTTGTATTCTGTAGAATGTAGAATTTGTGTTTTATAATGATCAAGTTGTTCAAGTGGATTTAGATCAATCTTCAGGCAATCTTGAAAACTTTTCAATTGAGATTAAATTATGTTAATATAATGTCATTTCAATTAAAATTGTGATCATAAATGTGCTTTTGACAGTTGAAGGGTGTAACCAGAGATGAAATAAGATAGCTCGCTTGCAGCACCATCTTTTGGTAAAATCTGTTTTTTCAGCATGGCTATTCAATCGTTTGTGCTGTTAGGGACCTAAATAACAAATGGCAAGTTACCTGGACCTAAATGACAAAGTACACTATCATTTATTTTCTATGATTATTATTTAATATGCAAAGCAATAATAAAGACAGTAGGACAAAGCACTTGCAATTTATTTATTTATTTTTTATAGGGGAATGTATGGCCTCAATGTTACTGAGTGTTGACAAGAGAAATCTCCTTTAACTTTGTTAATTCTTTATTAAACATTAGATCTAGTTAAGATTTAAAAGTTAAAAAAATAATAATTATGACGAAGATGATAATAATAATAATAATAATATTGAATTAGCTAGATAGTACCGTATTTCAACACATGTTTATAATTTTTAAAAAAACAGCATTTTTCCACAAGGACAACATGCAATATTCTAATACAAATGAGTGTGTTGTATATTGCTTTTCCATAACAGATGGAAGAGGGAAGGGTTTGATATTTATGAAAATGATTTATTAATTAAATCATTTATTAATATGCTTGTGGGTAGTTTATGAATCAAGATGAGATGCTGAAGCTGTTCCAATGGCGTAAATGCAACTGTTCATTTTAAGCAAAGCATTGTGCCATCTGCCACACCAGAGTGTATCACAAAAGTCAGCAAAGAAGTCTTGTAAGTCTGGCCAATCAAAGAACTAATTAGCTCTATACAGTTCATTTCAATCTGCTACGCAATTGGCTCCTCTTTCATTGCAGCCAAGACAAAGAAGGAAATTTGTTTTATCAACAAATTTGAAAAATCAATTTTCAGAGTTAATCTGTTCTTAAATTTACAGTATTCACTCTATATTCATGTTTTTCAAAGCAGCTATTTTAAGCTGGAAATTATGATTAATGATTTTTTAATTACATTTTAACGTAACAAGTAAAGATCAAGAGATATGGGAATAAATTAAAGACAAATCCTGGGTAACACGTTAAATTCAATATATACTTAGTGGAGGTGTAGGCAGATATAAAAGACCTCATTTAATCCTGTTGTCTATTTATTTAAAATACTTAAACATACAACATATTTTGAAATAACACCTCAGTCTGTCTTTGCACTGAACTCTTACAATCTTCAGTACATTAACTTTTTTTTTTAAATCCATAAAAAAAAAAAAATGATTTCCCCACCCCCTGTAATACAATATAAAAAAAATTCAAAGCGCAATACATACATATTGTCCAGATAACATTGAATAAACCAAAAATGCAACACCTACAAAAGAAAAAAAACCCTCCCCAAAAGTAACCCCCTTCTCCCTCTCCCATACTCAATCCTCTCTCTCTCTCTCTCTCTCTCTATCCCTTTTCATCCTATATGGCTCCTTCCAATTCGGGGCCTAGAACATCCATCCATTTTCTCCATATAGTCTTACATTTGCCATGGCAACCTCGATGTTGCAATGTTTCCTTTATTTGCATTCTCCATTCCTCTACTGTTGGTGGATATACTGAGATCCATTTTTGTGCTAATAACTTACGAGCTTGAAACAAACTTCTTACTATTGTAATATAAGCACCGTCTGGGATACTAGATTCCTCTATTATATTTACCAAACAGATACCAGGTTCTAATGGCAATTTTATTCCAAACATACTATTAATATTATCGATTATACCCTGCTAATATTGGTGGAGTCTGGGACCTCTCCATACGGAGGGGGGGGGGGGAATCTCTATGTTTCCATTTAAATATTTTCTCAGGAGTATATTAGGATCGATGTAAAATTAAGAATTTTGTTAATTTTTGTGTAGTGGACAGCGATACATTAGGGATCGTAGACAGAACCATTGTCCAATGGACATCTGATAACGTTCCCAAGTCTCGTTCCCACTGGGCCCTTGAGTGAATAACTACAGACTCTAGAAACGTATTATATAGTACCCGATATAGTCGAGATATAAGACCTTGCTTATGCCCTTTAACATCTAATAATGATATTAGTGTAGAGTGATTAAGTTTAAATTCAAAGGAACGGGCCTGAGCCTGTACAGTGTGCCTGAGTTTATGATATTGAAAAAAACTCTGCTTGGAATTCCATATTCATCCATTATCTGAGTAAAGGATTTTAAACTATGATTCTGAAACAGCTGTTCCAGATATCTTAACCCATGTTTTTGCCATAACCCGAACCCTTCCAGTTTCTGCAATTCCTCACAATTTGTGTTATTCCATATTGGGGTATAACATGTATAACCCGTAATATTAGTAATGTTTTTTATTTCTTGCCATACTTTATCAAAAAGTTTACCTGTCAAAAACTCTCTATCCCCTCACAATTTTTTTGTCTCCAACAAGGAGATCAGTGTATATTCCCTACAGAACGGTAATAGCAGACCCTGTATAGGATCAGGATCCACAACTTCTGTCCAACCCCAAAATTGTTGTAGTCGTGAGGCTAAAAAATAACTTTTAACACGTGGAATAGCAGTGCCTCCTGCGTCTTTAGCTAACATTACACTGGTTCATTTTATACAGGATTGTTTTTTCTGCCATATAAATTCTTGGAAGAGAGATTCAACCTTCCTAAATCAATACGATATTATCAAAATAGGAGAATTATGAAGGATATACAGTGGCTGTGGAGTCCAGATCATTTTAATAAGATTTGCTCTGCCAATCACTGTTAGTGGAAGTTTACACCAACTCCGCCACTTATCCCTAAATTTAGTCAATAATGGTTTAAGATTCAGATCAATATAATCATTTACGTTATGGGTTACCTCAATACCCAAATATTTAACTGTATGTTTTACTTGAATTAGCGTGGCTTGATCTGGTAAGGAGATTTCCATATCGTCTAGTAGCATTAATATTTATTTCTCTCAATTAATACAAAAACCAGAGAACTGCCCAAATGTAGAAATACGTGTCATAAGTTCCACCAATGACTCTAAAATATCCCCCCAAAAAATTAAAGCATCGTCCACATATAGGACACATTTTTCTTACCTTCCGGAGCGGCGAAACCCAACTATCCCTTCTGACTGTCTTATGGCAATAGCCAAAGTTTCTATTGCCAGAGCAAACAGTAATGGGGATAGAGGGTAGCATTGTCTGGTCCCTCTAGATAATGAAAAAAATGGAGACATAGTATTATCAATTCTCAACCCTGCCTTAGGATCTTTATACAGCAGTTTCAGCCAAGATAAGAATCCCGGGCCTATACCAAAAGCTGTGAGTAGCGTCCACAAATATTTCCATTCCACCATATCAAAAGCCTTCTGGGCATCTAAGGACAATATGGCACTAGTACATGCATTATCCAAAGGTAACTGCATATTTAAAAAAAGTCTGTGAATATTTGTTGACGCTGCTCTTGTGGGGATAAACCCATGAATCAGAGTATTAATATATCTAGATAACCTATTTGCAAGTACCCTAGCTAAGATCTTAACGTCTGAGGTAAGGAGGGAAATAGGGCAGTAGGATTCTGGTTTTAATGGATCTTTGCCTGGTTTTAAATTACTATTATTATAGTTTCCTTCATTGATTTGGGAAGCTCCTGTGTATTATATGCCTTGTTTAATAGTTCAAGAAGTTCTGGAAGTAGAATCTGGCCATATTTTTTATATATCTCAGCAGGCAATCTGTCCATTCCTGGGGCCTTATTATTTTAAGTTTGCACCACTGCTTCTTTCAGCTCTGCCAGGGTTATGGGATTATCCAAGAGTCCTCTTTCTTTTAGTTTCAGTTTAGGTATATCTAGTTTATCTAAAAATTGTTTACTTTAAATCCTTACATTTGAAGTCCCACATTCATAAAGCAAGGTATAAAAATCCACACATGTATTCTGAATACTACTTGAATCATATACCACTACTCCATTTATAGCTTTAATAGAAGCTATGCCTGACGGGCCATCTTGATTACGCACTATCATAGCTAACATATGGCCTACCTGATCCCCTATTTCATAATGCTTTTGACTCTGAAGAAATCTACTATTCTCCGCTTTCGCTAAGGGTAGATTTCTATATATCTTCTGAGCTTCCTGCCAGGCTAAACGCCTCTCTTTCCTGGGGTCTAATATAAACTCCTGTTACACTTGATTAACTCTTTGCATTACTTCTTCCTCTCATTGTCTTGTCAATCTCCTAATTTTAGAAATTTCTTTAATTATTAAGCTTAGTAAGTATTCTTTCATAGTGTCCCAAACTACTGCCAAAGAGGTTGAGTTCTTATTATTCCTAAAGAATCCTGACAACAATAGTTCAATTCGGTTCTCCTCTGGCATCAAAGACAGCCACTGAGGATTAACTTTCCATGGTGGGTGAGACAGTTGTTCCCCCATCTCCAGAGACAAAATTAGAGGATAATGATCAGAGAGTCCCCTTGGCTCGTACTGAATTGAACTTAGCCACGGGAGAAAACTATTGTTCCCCAAGGCCAGGTCAATTCTTGATAGTGACGCATAGATATTTGAACAACATGAGTATTCTCTACGTAATGGATGTCTAAATCTACACACATCTACCAATCCCATCTCCTGTATCTGACTTGCCAATCTAGTTATATTTCTTCTTCCCTTAAAAGGGTTGTAAAGGATCAAATATCTTTTTTAAAAAAACAAACATGTTATTTACAGTGTGGACTTACTTTGCGGAAGGGCGTACATGGATGTCCTCCCGTGACCTCGCTGACTGTGATCGCGTGCTGTGTGATGACTAAGTCCAAAGTTGGTCAAAGATCGGGGTAAAGGGCCAATTACAGTGGCCCTTTACCACGTGATCAGCTGTGTATAATGACAGCTGACCACTGATGTAAACACAAGCCGGTTTTCAGCTTTTCTTTTCTCACACTGTCAGAAGAAGAAGAGGGGAGATAACTGTGGCAGGTTGGCACGATCCGGTGAACCGTTGTAGCTGTACGTCGGCCCTTTAAATGCCTATAGCTTAGCGGGGGAGCTGATGTGCATGACCGGCGGTCACAATGCGCGATCGTGGGCACGAGAGCCAGAACATGGATGTGGCTCTCACAAATCCCTGTTCTGTAAGGAGAGGAGAGACAGATTGTGTGTTCCTACTAGCTAGAAACAACGATATGTCTCCTACTCTAGTCAGTTCCACCCCCCAGAGTTAGAAACACAAATGAGGGAACACATTTAACCCCTTGATCGCCCCTAGTGTTAACCCCTTCCCTGCCAGTGACATTTATACAGTAATCAGTGCATTTTTATAGCACTGATCGCTGTATAAATGTCAGTGGTCCCAAAAATGTGTCAAAAGTGTCTGAGCTATCCACCGCAATATCACAGTACAGCAAAAAATTGCTGATCACCACCATTACTAGTAAAAAAATTAAATAATAAAAATGCCATAAATCTATCCCATAGTTTGTAGATGCTATAACTTTTGCGCAAACCAATCTATATATGCTTTTTGTGATTTTTTTTACCAATAATATGTAGAAGAATATATGTTGACCCAAACTGATGAAGAAACTTGATTTTTAAAAACATTTTTTGGAAAATTTATTACAGCAAAAATTTAAAAATATTTTTTTTTTTAAAAATTGTCACTCTTTTTTTGTTTATAGCGCAAAAAATTAAAACCGCAGAGGTGATCAAATACCACCAAAAGAAATCTCTATTTGTTGGAAAAAAAGGACGTCAATTTTGTTTGGGTACAGCATTGCACGACTGCGCAATTGTCAGTTAAAGCGACCGTATCGGAAAAAATGGCATGGTCATTAAGCAGGCAAATCTTCCGGTCTGTAAGTGGTTAAAGGGATGTTGACACTGATAATCAGAGCACTGATTATCAGTGTCCTGATTATCAGTGCAGTCCCAACAGTGCCCACCAGTGCTGCCAATCAGTGCTCATTAGTGCTGCCAATCAGTTCCCATCAGTGATGCCAATCAGTGCCTCCTCATCAGTGCCACCTATCAGTGCCACCTACCAGTGCCCACCAGTGCCTCCTACCAGTGTCCATCAGTGCCACCTATCAGTGCCCTTCAGTGCCGCTTTGTCATTCAAAGTGTGACAGCGCTGAAAGCTGAAAATTGGCCTGGACAGGAAGGGAGTCAAAGTGCCCAGTAGGTAAGTGGTTAACAGATTAATAAATTTGTTAAGTAAAACTTTTCCGCCATCATCACTGTATCTCTGTGCTTCTTTATGCAATGCATAAATGGCTTCCTGGAAACATTACAGCATCCTGCCTCAGTACTCCTCTCAAGAGCCAAGATGTAAGCAATGGGATGGCCCTTGGGAGGAGTTATGCAAATATCAAAATGCCATAATGGGCGCATGTCAGTCTAAATGAGTGGGATTTTCACAGATGGACTGTTTTTAAACATTCACATTTTGAGCTTCCATGATTACAAGAACAAAAATCCAATGAATGAACATGAATGATTAGAAACAGTTAGACTGGAGAGAAAAGAGCTAGATGATTCTGAATGCTCTCTGGGTGTTCTCCAGCCAGGAATTGCTGCAGTTTCTAATGCACACCATGAGAAGTTCTTTGTGTTCAGTGAAATCAGACTAAGCTATTTCAGTACAGGAAAAGAACCTGTAAAAATGTGCAAGACTGAAGGTAAGGCACACATGTACTGGCAGTCCTTGGAACTGAGATGGCGACTTGTGTTTTGAGTTTTGCTAACTGAGGAGTTTAAATGAGAGTTCATCCACCAAAATATCCCTTTTAAAGTAAACTTTGTCAGATGCAAACATTTTATTGATGATCTGTTTTCCAGATGACACTCTGATAAAATACATACCGTATATACTCGAGTATAAGCCGAGATTTTCAGCCCTTTTTTTTGGGCTGAAAGTCCCCCCCTCGGCTTATACTCGAGTCAGCGAAATTGAACATTGTAAATTGTACCTGAAAAAAAATTGAGAGGCTGCGGCGTCCATCGTTTAAATCTCGCGGTCTTTTCCTGGTCCCTTTCGTGATAGGCGGAACTGTGTCTGCTGAGAATCGCCTATCACGAACGTTCTCTCATACTCACCTATCAGTGTTCAGTGTTCAGTGTTCCGCCAATCACGGACGTCTGCTGGGAAACTGAGGATGAGAGAATGTTCGTGATAGGCGGAACTGTGTCTGCTTAGAAAATGCCTATCACGGAAGGGAAGAGGAAGAGACCGCGAGTTTTAAACGATGGACGCCGCAGCCTCTCAATTTTTTTTCAGGTACAATTTACAATGTTCAATTTAAATTTTAGGGGAACAGTGAGGATGGGAACAGTGAGGATGGGAACAGTGAGGATGGGAACAGTAGTGAGGATGGGAACAGTAGTGATGATGGGAACAGTAGTGAGGATGGGAACAGTAGTGAGGATGGGAACAGTAGTGAGGATGCACACAGTAGTGAGGATGGGAACAGTAGTGAGGATGGGAACAGTAGTGAGGATGGGAACAGTAGTGAGGATGGGCACAGTAGTGAGGATGGGCACAGTAGTGAGGAGGCAATGGGCAGTGACAATTGGCTTAGTGAAGTTGCAATGGGCACAGTGAGGCGTGCAAATGGGCATTGTTGACCCTCGGCTTATACTCGAGTCAGTACGTTTTCCCAATTTTTTGTGGTAACATTAGGCACCTCAGCTTATACTCGGGTCGGCTTATACTTGAGTATATACGGTACATTTGTTCAATAATTAAAGGAAAATTTCTCTTTTTCAGAATTTTTGTTTTTATAATAATTGTGATTGAACTACGAAAGTTCTCATTAGTACCCTTTCAGTTAATTCAGAACTACAAGCCGTCAGCTGCTGCAAATGAGTGATGAGCATCAACATTTTACAAGGCACAACAAAAGATACAAATAAGCAAAGGAGATCACTTTGCATAGGTAATTGTACATTTCAGGTACAAAAAAATATAAGAAAAGTAAAACCTGCATTTCACAGAAAACAAACAATGCCTGCCACCCCATATGGGAGCAAGCTGTGGACCAGCCATGCATAGGAGAAGAAAGATAAAGAAATGGAAAAATAACAGGTCAACTATATCTCTGAGCAATGAGTACAGATATCAGCTTCACTAGAGCCAAAAATTAAAGTATTCAAGCCACCAAGAGGTTATTACTAGGGTTGTCCCGATAACGATAATAGTATTGGTATCGGTACCGATACTGAGCATTTCCCCAAGTACTTGTACTCGGGGGAAATGCTCCTGTAGCGGGGTCTCTCTTTTAGGGCCCCAGGACTACGTTACCCAGAACCCCATTCAGCCCCAGGGCGGAAGTTCCGCCGCAAAGACTCATGGGAGGGCCTATTTAAGCGAGAGGCGAGGGGGAGCTCGCTCTCTTTGGATGCCGCGCTTCAAGCAACCAGTCATCCTGCGCGGATCGGCTGCGGGGTAAGGCCTGAAGCCTTAGGCCTTACCTGAAGTCTGAAGAGCCTTCCACCATCCTGCGGAGCCTGGGTGGATCCTGGATTGTCGGTGTAGGACTCCAGTTGGATCGGGGACCCGATCGGTTGCAGACGCCGTGTGCGACAGACACACGCGGTGGAAGACCCAGTCTGGGACCGCGCCTGGAGTGGTGAGCGGGCACCTGCCCATATCCATAGACTGAGCTGTATTCAGGCCTGTAGACTGCCTAGGCCCACTGTTAGCTCACCTGTATTTCCTTGGGGGGTCCGGTAGTTGGGACAGAGTTGAAGTGCCTACCCCTCCCCGTTTGCATACTCTTGCTACAAGTTGCCACCCTTTGGATTACAATTTGGTTATTTCTCCAAGTGCACCAACAAAAGCTGGCCGGTGAAGAAAACCTTACTTCCTTAAGGAAAGGGGACTATTTCATACACTGTCAGGCCTGACATAGGTGGGGAAAGTTATAAAGTTGTGTTACTTTGCCATAGGGCGTGCACGCCATAATAGCTCCGCTTGGTGGATACTACGCGGCGCCATATTATAGTGCTGCTTCTGATACGCTGATTAATGCAGGGTTCTGCAGGCCCATGTTTGTGTTACATGCCATGTTTTATGTAACCATTTTACAGTAAATTACTATTTTATACTCTTGCTTCAGAGTGTTGTCTGCCTATTTAGAAACTGTTGAGTATTATACACCAGAGAGTGATAAGAAGTTAACCCTAGACTAGCTGTGCCAGAGTGGGTCGAGTCAGATTGCCGGGGGTTGGCGATGCTGTTTATAGGGCCCGAGAAAACAAACCAGTGGCTCTCTTAACTGGGGGTAGCGCTACACGTGGGGGCTCTCGAGTCCGGGATCCTGTTGCAGCAAATAGCAGCCAAGAGATACCAGCATGGACCCACTAGAAGTAGTAAAGTGGTGCACAGCAGTAAAAACAGATCCGCATGAAGTAGTGATCATAGAATTGTCAGGGATCTGGCAAGAAGATGCAGTGAAACAGTTAGTGATGTCGCTGTCCCCGCAACAAAAAGCATACATAGTGGATGTCAGAACAGAACCTCCCTCGAAGTATGTACTGTTAAAATGGAAAGATGGAATCCCAGAAGACTTTAAGAAGCCGAGCATAGAAACGGCAGATAAACAAATCTTTAAGTTAATACGCGCTCCACCCGACTTAAAAGATGTCAAGAAAGAGATGAATCCTGGGTCGCCACAAGGCGCTCTCAGCACAGAATTATGCGCGGTTCTAGGGGAAATCATAGCGCAATGCAAGAAAGATCCTGCAGATTACCAAATGTCGGGATACCGGAAACTCAGGATGTTTTCAGGAAGGAAGCCTGTACCCTCAGGTGAAGAGGGGTTTGAGGAATGGTTAGACAGCGCTACTCAAGCCTTAGAGGAGTGGGAAGTCCCAGACCACAGAAAGAAGCAGAGGATTGCTGAGAGCTTAAAGGGGCCTGCTTTAGAGGCCATACGCAACCTTAAGATGAGCAAG
The DNA here is from genome assembly GCA_029206835.1 of Rana muscosa. Taxonomy (NCBI): domain Eukaryota; kingdom Metazoa; phylum Chordata; class Amphibia; order Anura; family Ranidae; genus Rana; species Rana muscosa. The sequence goes on from CM055120.1 coordinate 133,537,408, forward strand.
AAAGACTGTGTTGCGCAGGACTATCTGGACATTCTGCAGAATGTGTTTGGAGGAACAGAAAAGATCACTGAGCTTACCTACCAACTAGAGCACTGCTACCAGAAGGCAGGGGAGAAGCTATCAGAGTTCATGATGCGCCTAGATAAAATACTGCACAAGATGATCCTAAAGAAGGGGATTGACCCGAAGAAGGTGGATGAGGCCCGGATCCAGCAGGTCATGAGAGGATCTCAACCCCTGGATCCCATCGCACTGGCGCTATGTACAAGACAGGACGGGAAGAACCTGGAGTACCCTGACTTGATCCAAGTAGTCAGAGAAGAAGAAGCTATACTGGAGGAGAAGAAAAGGAGCCAACCCATCGAGCTGGCGCAGCCCCCTCCAGTGATGGTCAGGGCCGCCACGACCTTAGAAAGAGATGCAGAGGTGGATACCTTAAAGTCACAGATGTCCCAAGGGCTGGGAATTAGGCTTGTGCAATTCGTTTCGTAACGAATTGAAATTCGTCCGAATTTAGCAACTTTCGGACATTCGGAAGCATTCGAATTTCCGAACAAAGCAATTACGAATAAGACCGAATCCGAAATAAATTATACCGCAAATAGCGAATGCCCGAATGTCTTCGGCATAATTCGTTATGAAAAAGTTACGAATGTACGAATCCATACGAAGCACAATAACACTCACTCTGCTCTGCTCTCTGCTTCTCCCACACCGTGCTGAACTCCCTCTCAAAATGGTGTACAGGGGCGGAGGTTATAGCCGCATGTAAAAAACGAAAGTAAAATACGAGATTTCGAATCCATTCGAAGCACAATAACACTCTTCTCTGCTCTCTGCTTCTCCCTCACCGTGCTGAACCCTCTCAAAATGGTGTACAGGGGCGGAGCCTATAGCCGCATGTAAAAAACGAAAGTAAAATACGAGATTTCGAATCGTTACAAATAACCGCTATGTATTTAGAAAAGTACAAATCCATTCGAAGCACATTAGGCATAATAGGCAGCGTCGTTGTGAGAGAGACACGGAAAATTACGAATCAACGAACCCAAAAAAAGTTACGAAAGTAGGAGTTGTGTCCAGAATCAACGAAAAACAACGTACTCTACCGAAAGTACGAATTATAAAGCAACAAAAAATTCAACGAAAAATGTCGCTTGCAAAAATACGAATGAGTCCGAACACGAAAAATCCCGTCTAGCAAAATTACGAATGATTACGAATCAACAGGACCGGAAAGAAACGAACCGAAACGGAACGAATTTTTCCGTTGTGCACAAGTCTACTGGGAATGTTGACCTCCCTGATGGAAAAGGAGTCAAGGGCGCCTGAGAGGAACAGCCCAAGGAAGGAGTTGTTTCCAAATACTTCAGCACCCGCATCCCTGGAAGATAGGGGGGATATGATCTGTTTTAACTGTGGAGGAGTTGGTCACGCGGCCAGAGTGTGTTCCAGTCCCAAAAAGAGGAAGATGAACAACCATAAGCCACCGGAAAACTTCAGCGGGCCCCGGTGAAGGAGTCAACCGGGTGCCCATCATCCTTACGGAGCTCCACACTGAATGCAGAAGCGACAGAGTTTATCCCTTCCTGCCCTTCGTTGAATGCTTGGGAAATTGCCAGCGAACCATCTGTAGAGGAAGATCCAAGAGAAGCCATGTATTTTCCTGCTCCAGAGCCGGATGTTCCAGGGGAAGGGGGAAATCCTGAGTTAGAATCAGAAGAAGAGTCTGCTCCAACAGAAAGCCCAAGAGGACCGAGGAAGTGGAGGGCAATAAAACCTCCCAGGAGTTTAACCTATCCACAGATGGGTGAAAGTGCGGAAGACACTGTTGTTACTGCCAGAAGGAGTATGGAAGACCATGATCCTCCCACTGTTCATTTGGTGGTAGGCAACCCCAGCTCACTCTCTGGCACAGTTAGGCAGGATGCTGATGTTAAAATGAGGGGTGTAGTGGTGGCGCTGCTCTTACGTAAAACCAATCTGCTGAGAGCCAGATATTGGTAATAATAGGTCTACAAATGAGAAACACAAAGGGGGTTCTCTCTGATATAATCAGAACCTAAGTTGAATGGGACCACACATAGAATATGAAATAAGTAAATAAATTGGGGTGTCTCTGCCAGGTGTTTACTTAGCCTTAGCAATAGCCTTCAGAAGGTGATAGTGATGATGGACGTAAAGTGAGTGAAGGATTTAGTTGGAATACATTAATTAGTTGAAATAAATAAGTAATATGAATTTTCCAATAACGGCTCGGCCGGGTGTTTGCTAGCAGATGATTAGCTATTAGAAGTGCTGTGAAGTAAATTGATGCTACCAATGTGGTGCTGTAAGAGATGCAGTGTAAACAAAATAAAAAACAATGAATTACAATGGATTGGGATGTTGTCTCGGCCGGGTGTTTACTAAACCCAACTGGAATTAAACTCGGTCCCAAACAGTTAGAAAAAAAGTGTTTACGTGATCCGTAATACACTCTGACAATGTACATCAAATGTTCAGCATAAAAATTGAAGTTGATAAAATGAAGTGAAGATCAATGGTGACAATCCAGAATATAGTGACAAAATAAATTGGTGACTTTGCTGCAGTGCTTGTTCTAGTAGCCTGTGCCGTGAATGTGATTATCCGTGATTGTTTATGATGTTGCACTCACCAGATTCTTCATACCCTCAGGGGGTATGGTGCAGTCACAGTATATGCCACTGTGTAGCAATCTCAGGAATCCAGGGTGGCTCCTTTGGTCCCTTGTGGTTCTCCGAGAAGGTGAGGGTTATGGAAAGGAAAAAAGGATACCAGATTCTTCATACCCTCAGGGGGTATGGTGCAGTCACAGTATATGCCACTGTGTAGCAATCTCAGGAATCCAGGGTGGCTCCTTTGGTCCCTTGTGGTTCTCTCCAGACTGACATTTCTTAGAACATCAGCTCTGCTCACCCCCTTCCCTGCACAGTGGCAGTGCCCCGCCTCCGGGTTCTCTGGGCAGACGGCACTGGAGATAGGGGGAGGATCTCAGTAAATGAGGGCAGGCAGACGGCACTGGAGATAGGGGGAGGATCTCAGTAAATGAGGGCACAGATAGAACATGTTCTATCTGTGCCCTCATTTACTGAGATCCTCCCCCTATCTCCAGTGCCGTCTGCCCAGAGAACCCGGAGGCGGGGCACTGCTACTTCCAGGTGCTGCTGACACTGTGCAGGGAAGGGGGTGAGCAGAGCTGATGTTCTAAGAAATGTCGGTGAAGAAAACCTTACTTTCTTAAGGAAAGGGGACTATTTCATACACTGTCAGGCCTGACATAGGTGGGGAAAGTTATAAAGTTGTGTTACTTTGCCATAGGGCGTGCACACCATAATAGCTCCACGTGGTGGATACTGCGCGGCGCCATATTATAGTGCTGCTTCTGATATGCTGATTAATGCAGGGTTCTGCAGGCCCATGTATGTGTTACATGCCATGTTTTATGTCACCATTTTACAGTAAAGCTATTACTATTTTATACTCTTGCTTCAGAGTGTTGTCTGCCTATTTAGAAACTGTTGAGTATTATACACCAGAGAGTGATAAGAAGTTAACCCTAGACTAGCTGTGCCAGAGTGGGTCGAGTCAGATTGCCGGGGGTTGGCAGTGCTGTATATAGGGCCCGAGAAAACAAACCAGCGGCTCTCTTAACTGGGGGTAGCGCTACACTCCGATGCTTCACCCGATACCTGGGCAGTCAGGGATGATCGGTGCGGTGGGGGGAGTTTCAAGCACTGATCTGCCTGTATACATTTCAATACAGCCTGACAGCTTCTCCCCCTGGACCCCCCCCTTTTCAGCTGCTTTAGCGAAATATATACATCGGTGATCGGTGCTTCTAAACTCCCCCCAAAGCCGCACCGATCACCGCTGACTGTCCCTGTATCCCCCTCCGTGCTGCTGCTGCTGCTGTCCTTCTCCATGCTCTGTGTCCCGTGTCCTCCTCCGTGATGCTGGTCTCCCCCTCTGCATTCTGTGTTCCCCTCCATGCTGCTCTCCCCCTCCGGGTTCGTTGTCCTCCTCCGTTCTTCTGCTGTCCGCGCTCTGCTCTCCGTGTCCCACTCCTGCTGCTCTCCCCCTCCGCGCTCCGTGTCCCCCCTCCATGTCCTCCTCCACTCCCTCTGTCCTCGATCTGTCAGGATGGAGAGCGGAGCTAGGAGCCTCTAAACCTAGCTCCTACCTTTTCTGAATGAACAGAGTCAGTGATCACTGACTCTGTCCATTCATATAACTAAAACATCGTAACCTGTGTTTACGATGCTTCAGTTTATGAATGGAGAGGAGCCTCCTGTCCATTCATTTTATCTGAGGCTGCAGAGAAAGGGACTGGGGAATCTGTGTCCTTAGTCCCTTTCTCTGTCTCAAAGGGGAGATGTCAGGGGTCTGTCAAGACCCCTGAAATCTCATCAAAGCCCTCCAACAGCGCTAAAAAAAATAAAAACAAATTGCAATAAATAAAAAAAATGAATTGTAAAAAATAATTAAAATTAAAATAAAAAACACACTGACACAATCCACCCCCCCCCCCCCCTAAAAAAAAAAAAAAAAAGAAGAAGAAAGCACTGTAAAAAAACATAACAAAAAATAGTAAAAAAAAAAAATAGTAAAAAAAAAAAAAATACTGGCACATGTGCCACTGTCACATGACATTAAAAAAAGGATCGGTAATCGGTATCGGCGAGTACTTCAAAAAAAGTATCGGTACTTGTACTCGGTCTTAAAAAAGTGGTATCGGGACAACCCTAGTTATTACCCTATCTTGGAGGCACTGAGATATTTGGGTGTGATAACCAAGCATTCCAATAGGTATAAAATGTATCAAATCTACATTCATCATAGGCCAGCATCCTTTCATATTGATATTGGGTGTTCAACCGATTAATCACAGTAGATAAATTGGGAGCCACTGGGGATTTCCAACCTCTAGTAATCGTAAGTCTGGTGGTGAACAACACGTGGGCTACTACAGTTCTGTACGTCAGGGGATAGACCTCCAGTTCAATATTTATAATTGCCAGAGCATGGGTAAGAGGTGATAAATTGCCAATAGCAGCACTGTTTTTAATTTGTGACAGAGGGTGCAGGGAGAAGACCGCTGTTACACCAAGAGTAATATTGGGGGAGAGAGCTGGCAGGAGCTGGAACATGTTCCACCTTACATATGGCTGGAACATATACTGTAGCAAAAGGTGAACTTAGCCTTTGAAAAATAGTTGTGAGCATGAAATGCATCAAGATAAAAAAACTCTGACCACTTTAATATATGAAAAAATCTAATCAACATGACCATTTTTAAGACAGCAGCTTGTGTGTTGCACTACTGTAGTTGGTGGTCAGGATGTTGATTGTGCATTACTACAATGCACAGCTCTAAATTGTCCCTGAGAGAAGGCTTCTCTAACTTTTGAGAGATATCCTTTTGCTTCCTGTTGTGAAGGTACTGTAAATCTCTCCAATGGGACACAGATGGCAATAAAATAAAAATCATCAAAATTCTATCCTAAACAAAAGAATATCATTTACACAAAAACATATGTTTACATTTTCTTTTGTTATGTATGATTATTCACTTCACCTCTTTTGATACCTCTGCGTTTTAAGTATTTTAGTTTAAAAACAAACATGATAGAAAGTGTGCTCTTTACTAGCTCAGCGATAAAAAAAAAAACACGCACATACAAGATTTCAAAACTATTTATGTCATCACACTTGAAGAAGAGACCTAAGTAGTTCTGAAAGCTTGCAATTCCCTCCAAGTGTTCAAATGTAATTTCAATTATATGTTGCTCTAATAAAAGGTATCACACAATCTTCTCCATCTTCCTGCACTTTCATTTAACTCACATCAATATATGTGCCAACCTTACTCCATTTTTGTTATTTTTTTTCCAACAAAAGTATTTTCTTGCTGTGTTTGCTAAAAACTATATTTTCTGCACAAACTGTTAGCAGACTTCTATTCCAGTACAGAAGCTTTCTGCCTATTTCTCTAAAAGCTCTCAAAGAGTCCCAGCAATAAGTTTACTTCTCGTGTTTTATCCCTAGCACAAATCCCAAAAATTGTGCGAGATTTCAGCCCTTATCACAGTTAAGAGTACAGCCTTTCTTTGAATTATAGTCACACAGTAACACTTTCTCTACTTTTTCTTTTCTTTTTGAATTTATATTCTAGACTCAAGGTCAGATTCTCCCTTGCTTTTAATAACAGAGGATATTATTGGCTTTATTATGTCTATACCCTGTCACCAACCTAAAACATTGCAGGTAAAAGCACACAAAAAAACAAGTATTTTAAATGCTTACTTGTGTTTTCCTTTCCAGAAACAATATTTATTGACATGTTATGTGCCTTTGAACGTTCTAGAGATTTGACATTCTAAGAAGGGTCAATGTCTTCTCATAGCCTACTCCTTCCTTGCACATCATAGCCCTCTTCTCATTGAAAAGTGTCTACTTACTGTTTGCAGTGGCCCAGCTCCTCTGCCCCTCCCATCATCTCCCTACATAACCTTTTATGCAGCAGGAATTAGTTAATGGGAATACTATGGAGGGTAACTTAAATGGCTTAAGTGTATCTTCATGATATCTTACTTCCTTCTCTGCACTCATCAAAGGTTCCTCCATGCTGAAGTTGTAGGGAGGGTCTTAAAGTGTGGTTGCCCAGTAGCCATTTATTTCTCTAATATTGATAATACACTTTTCATGTGCAAGCAAAGAAGCATGAGGCTTTCCACGCTCACCACCATTTCTGAGTCTTATGTCACAAGAACCTTGTTCTCCAATTAACACAGATCTTTGTAATAATTATCAGCATAATCATCATTATGGTCAAAAGACGTGTGGGGCAACCCTTAATACTAAACTGCAAATTGTAGACATATTCTTTTTTTAATGTGAATGAAAGCTTGTTGGCCCTTGTTGGCCATCCTGCAACATCAATCTAACTCAATTTGAAGCTTTCCTAAGTGCAATAAAACAAAACAAATTTTCCCACTCCACCTGACTTTAGAAAATCAATAGTCTTTATGTAAAAATGTTCAATTTTCTTACCAGAAATCAGCTTTCACAATATAGGAAAAGTCCCAATCCTTTTCTTCTCGTCCATAGTTCAGAAGGAAACTTCTTGCAGTGCCTACTGTTTGTTATTTTTATCTGGGTTTGTTGGGTTTTCCTTAAGCCCAGGACATTGCTTGCTTCTGCCTTCCAATGGAAAGTGTTTTCCAGTGAATAGAGTGAGAAGATACAATGTTGTGGGTAATAAATATTTATTTCACCCTGGCCAATCACTAAGAGGTTTATGCCAATAAGTTGAGTTGGGGAAGCCGATAAATATTTGTAAAAACTTTCCAGAAGGGTCTTCTCCTCCCAGGCTTTGCCTGGAGATGATGTAAGTGTGATCTCATGTTAGGAATCGTGGTCTTTGCCTCCTGGGCTCCTGCCAGGAAAGGATATCCTTTGCTTCCCAGGCCTGCTGCCTGGGGAGGAGACAGTTCAAGGCCAAGGCCCAAGAATTGTAAGCTGGCCTATGCTAGTTCCTGGGAATACAAGAAGGCTTTTAAGGAGGAGCAACCTCTGAAGAATTCTGCTCAGTCCATTGCAACACCCAATCCACAGCTACAGACTCATTGTCTTGTTTTAAAGGTCCATAACTACAGATTGTTAGTCTTATATAGTTGGTGAGGTTGAAAAAAGACACACACACATCAAGTCCAACCTGTGTGTGTAGTTTTATGTCAGTATTACATTGTACATCCATGTAGGTTATGGTCGCTCAGGTGCCTAACTAATAGTTTTTTTTAAATGTTCTATGCTCCCTGCTGAAACCACTGCCTGTGGAAGATAATTCCAAATCCTTACCACTCTTACAGTAAAGAACCATCTACGCAGTTTAAGGTTAAACCGCTTCTCTTCTAATTTTAGTGAATGGCCGTGTCTTTTTAAATTCTCTTTCGCAGAAGAGTTTTATCCCTATTGTGAGGTCACCAGTACGGTATTTGTACATTGAAATCATATCGCCTCTCAAACGTCTCATCTACAGAGAGAATAAGTTCAGTGCTTACAGTCTTTCCCCGTAGCTGAGATCCTCCAGTCCCTTAATTAGCTTTGTTTCCCTTCTTTGGACTCTCTCCAGTACCAGCACATCCTTCCTGAGGACTGGTGCCCAGAACTGGATGGCATATTCCAGGTACGGCCGCACCAGAGTCTTGTAGAGTGGGAGAATTATTGTTTTATCTCTGGAGTTAATCCCCTTTTTAATGCATGCTAAAATTCTGTTGGCTTTGCTTACAGCAGCTTGGCATTGCATGCCATTGCTGAGCCTGTTATGTACAAGGACCCCCAGGTTGATTTCCATCCTAGATTCCCCCAGAAGTTTACCCCTTAGTGAGTAAATTGCATTCATGTTTTTGCCATCCATATGCATTATTTTAAATTTTTCGACATTGAACCTCATTTGCCATGTAGTTGCCCACCCCGTTAATTTGTTCAGATCTTCTTGCAAGGTTTCCACATCCTGCAGAGAAATTATTGCCCTGCTTAGCTTAGTATTGTTTGCAAATACTTAGATTGAGCTGCTTATCCCATCCAGGTCATTTATGACTAAATTAAATAGAATTGGGCCCAGTACAGAATCCTCAGGGACTCCACTTTCCACACCGGAGCTATCCAAGTGCTCACCATTTATCCCTACCCATTGAACTCGCCCCTGTAGCCAGTTTTCAATCCATGTACTCACCATTTGATCCATGCTGACAGACCTTATTTTGTACAGTAAATGTTTATGGGGAACTGTATCAAATGCCTTTGCAAAATCCAGATACACCATGTCTATGGGCATACTTTATCTAGATGGCAGCTCACCTATTCATAGAAGGTTAATATATTGGTTTGGCAAGAACAATTCTTCACGAATCAATGCTGATTACTGCTAATGATACCGTTCTCATTACAAAAATCTTGTATATAGTCCCTTATCATCCCCTCCAAGAGCTTGCAAACTTTTGACATTAGGCTAACTGGTCTGTAATTCCCAGGGATATATCTTGGTCATTTTTTAAATATTGGTGCTACATTGGCTTTTCTCCAATCTTCTGGTACCATACCAGTCAGTAGACTGTTTCTAAAAATAAGGAACAATGGTCTGGCAATTACTTGACTGAGTTCCTTAAGGACTCTCAGGTGCAAGCCATCTGGTCATGGTGACTTGTTAATGTTAAGTTTTTCAAGTCTATTCCTAATTCTATCCTCTTTTAGTCATGAGGGTGCTTCCTGTGACGTGTCTTGAGGATAAACATTGCAGTCTTGGTTACTGAATCCCCCGTTTCTTTTGTGAAGACTGGAGTGAAGAACAAATTCAATACCTTGGTCACCTCTCCATCTTTTGTAACCAGATTCCCTTCATCGTTCTTTACAGGGCCAATATGATCTGACCTCCCTATTTTACTATTTATATATGTAAAGAATTTCTTGGGATTTTTTTTACTCTCCTCCACTATGTGCCTTCTTGTTGCATTCTTTGTAAAGTTGGAATGCTGCCGATGATCCCTCAGCCTTGAATTTTTTGAAGGCCTTCTTCTTTGTTTTTACAGTCAGGTCCATAAATATTGGGACATGGACACAATTCTAATCTTTTTGGCTCTATACACCACCACAATGGATTTAAAATGAAAGGAACAAGATGTGCTTTAGCTGCAGACTTTCAGATTTAATTTGAGGGAATTTACATCCAAATCAGCTGAACTGTGTAGGAATTACAACAGTTTGTATATGTGCCTCCCACTTTTTAAGGGACCAAAAGTAATAGGACAATTGGCTGCTCAGCTGTTCCATGGCCAGGTGTGAGTTATTCCCTCATTATCACATTTACAAGGAACAGATAAAAGGTCCAGAGTTCATTTCAAGTGTGCTATTTGCATTTGGAATCTGTTGCTGTCAACTCTCAATATGAGATACAAAGATCTGTCACTATCAGTGAAGCAAGCCATCATTAGGCTGAAAAAACTAAACAAACCCATCAGAGAGATAGCAAAAACATTATGTGTGGCCAAATCAACTATTTGGAACATCCTTAAAAAGAAAGAACGCACCGGTGAGCTCAGCAACACCAAAAGACCCAGAAGACCATGGAAAACAACTGTGGTGGATGAGCAAAGAATTCTTTCCCTGGTGAAGAAAACACCCTTCACAACAGTTGGCCAGATCAATAACACTCTCCAGGAGGTAGGTGTATGTGTGTCAAAGTCAACAATCAAGAGAAGACTTCACCAGAGTGAATACAGAGGGTTCACCACAAGATCTAAACCATTGGCGAGCCTCAAAAACAGGAAGGCCAGATTAGAGTTTGCCAAACAATATCTAAAAAAGCCTTCACAGTTCTGGAACAACATCCTATGGACAGATGAGACCAAGATCAACTTGTACCAAAGTGACGGGAAGAGAAGAGTATGGAGAAGGAAAGGAACTGCTCATGATCCAAAGCATACCACCTCATCTGTGAAGCATGGTGGTGGTAGTGTCATGGCGTGGGCATGTATGGCTGCCAATGGAACTGGTTCTCTTGTATTTATTGATGATGTGACTTCTGTCAAGATCAGCAGGATGAATTCTGAAGTGTTTTGGCAATATTATCATCTGTTCATATTCAGCCAAATGCTTCAGAACTCATTGGACGGCTCTTCACAGTGCAGATGGACAATAACCCGAAGCATACTGCGAAAGCAACCAAAGAGTTTTTTAAGGGAAAGAAGTGGAATGTTATGCAATGGCCAAGTCAATCACCTGACCTGAATCCGATTGAGCATGCATTTCACTTGCTGAAGACAAAACTGAAGGGAAAATGCCCCAAGAACAAGCAGGAACTGAAGACAGTTGCAGTAGAGGCCTGGCAGAGCATCACCAGGGATGAAACCCATTGTCTGGTGATGTCATCACATTCCAGACTTCAGGCTGTAATTGACTGCAAAGGATTTGCAACCAAGTATTAAAAAGTGAAAGTTTGATTTATGATTGTTACTCTGTCCCATTACTTTTGGTCCCTTAAAAAGTGGGAGGCACATATACAAACTGTTGTAATTCCTACACCGTTCACCTGATTTGGATGTAAATACCCTCAAATTAAAGCTGAAAGTCTGCAGTTAAAGCACATCCTTTCATTTCAAATCCATTGTGGTGGTATATAGAGCCAAAAAAATAAAATTGTGTTGATGTCCCAATATTTATGGACCTGACTGTATATGCATTTTTACGATGGAGTTAAGCCACCCAGGACTTTTGTTAGCTCTTTCAAATTTATTTCCCATTGGGATGCACTGGCTAATACCCTTTTTAATATGCTCTTAAAGCACATCCATTTTTCCTCCATTTTCTTGAAGTAAAGGACTATTGTAAGCCTGTGAGATGGGCTAAAGATTCATTTAGTAAAAGGTACAACTGAGCGGGTAGAATTTTTATTGCTGCTTCTGGGTATCCTGTAACCACTAACCTTCTCTCCTCTGAACACTAAGCCAATAAAATCTACAAAAAGCAGATTAATGGAGGGGATATCTGTCTTTCAATCACCATTGGTGGGTCAGTAAGTACTCGGGTGTAGCTATATGGAAAAGTACCAGTAGGAAAGCTAGGAGGGTCCATAAAATAAAGCAGCCTCTTTGTCGGCCACAGCTGCAATTTATCAGTAGAGAATGATAACACTGCATAAGTTGTTTTTTTATTACAAATTATTTTATTAGGGACTCAAATGAAAGAGTCTTACAACATTAAGGCAATCAATACAGTGTTAGATATGAACTTAAATAACAAAGCAATATATGCCTCATACACAATATCATGAAAACTAAAAAAAAAAAAAAACATAGACTTATGAGGGAACCCAAAATAAAAATGAACATAAGAATCCGAAGTAAAGGGTATTCACAAAGAAGAGAAAAACACATCGTAGCCCTGTATACTGGCCGGTAGTGGATCCACTGCTGGTACATATATCCATCTAGGTACCCATATCAGAGTGAACTTATTGTTTAAAGAAATATGCGTTTAATGATAAGTAGACCAATTTGACCATTTGTTGTGGAATATATGCATAGTATCCATTACTGTAAGGTGAATCCTTTCCATTAATCAAATCGCTTCCAAGCGATGCATAACCTTAGACCAGGGGACTGAGGGAGGTCTTCTGTTGAAGGCTATAGCCCAATGGGTAGCACTAAACAGGGTATGCACTAATCTTTGGCATGGAAGCGAGACCTCGGGTAAATCAGAAAAAAACAAACACTTGGGAAACGTGAGAGCTATAAGTGAACCTGTATTGTGGGCCACTGTAGAGGAAGCTTGTTTCCAGAGGGGTTTTATAGCCTGACAACTCCAAAAAATATGGAGATGTATATCTCTGTCTGACCATCCTCTAAAACAAGTGTTCGGCACTGAAGGGTACATTCTATGAAGCAAGACCGGAGTATATTGCCATCTGGTATGTAATTTAACAACTGCTTCCTTGACTGCAATAGATGTTAGACAGCATGTCTAGCCATTCTTTCTCAGAGTAGGCCTGGCCCATCTCCGCCTCCCATTGTAACATAGCTAAAGACTTGGGGGGAAGACCATACCCATTAATCTGTTTATATATCAATGAGATAGTGCCTCGGTCCCTAGAGGTGTCATTGCACATCCGCTTAAACACTGAGGCTAATCTCTCCACTCATAAACTGTAAAAAATGTCTGATTTGGAGATATTTAATAAACTCTGAGTGAGAAAGGTCAAACCTTTGTTGTAAATTGGAAAATGAACTAAAAGAAGAACCATGGAAAAAGATTTTCAATGTCACTAGGCCATGTTTGCTCCATCTGGAAAAAGAACCAGAAGAGACACAGGCAGGAGGGAAATTTGGGTCTCCTAAATAAGTAGCTAGACATGTGCACTGCCGAAAAATTTGTTTTTTTCGTTTTCGTTTTTTTGCTTTTTTCTGAAATTCTGAAATTCCAAATTTTTTTTTTGTTTTCGCTTCATTCGTTTTTTTGCTTTTTTTGGAAATTCGGAAATTCGGAATTCCGAATTTTCGAATTTCCTAATTTTCGAATTTCCAAGTTTCGGAAATTCGGAAATTCTAAAAATTCGGAATTCGGAAATTTGAAAATTCGGAAATTTGAAAATTCGGAAATTCCCATTTTAGAATTTTAGATTTTCACATTTTAGATTTTCGAATTTTGCCATTTCGAATCTCAAATTTTCGAAATTTTGAATTTTCGAATTTTCAAATTTCCGAATTTCCGAAAATCTGAATTTCTGAAATTTGAAATGCGAAAATTCGGAAATTCGAAAATTCGGAAATTCGAAATTTCGGAAATCCAAAATTTCGGAAATCCGAAAATCCGAAAATTCGGAAATTGAAAAATTCGGAAATTCTGAGATTTCGGAATTAACAAATTTGTCAAAATACATTAAAAAACGAATTCGGAACTAAACGGATTGCACATGTCTATAAGTAGCTAATAAAGGAGAGAAGAAGATCAGGCCTAGTTTATCCTTATATAAGGATCATAAATGATATGATTGACTGACTATCTCATTCCGCGCGGAGAGGTCCCTAAGGCGAATTGACCTAGACCACAAGAGACCCGGGAGGAGATAGGGCTCTATAGATACAGTCTCAAATTTAATTCATGGTATCTATGCGGATGAGACATGCCAGTGTGCCAATTGTACCAATCTAGCCGCTATATAGTATTTCCAAACATTAGGTGTGCCAAAGTACTGTATTTGGGGTCTATACAAAAGCAAATTTGCCTATTCGGGTTTTTTGTCTTGCCATATAAACATATTAATCTCTACTTAGATTGCCTCTATCGTCAACTGGGAGACATAAAAAACAGCTTAGGAAGGATTGACATCTTCAGTGCCTGGATCCAACCTTTGATGCCTGAAAACGCTGATGGATAATTAATCTGGTACATCTGATACAATGAAGGGACCAAGCAAATTCCCAAATAAGATAGAGATTCTTCACACCAGGTGAATTGGAAATCATCTCTCAGTCCTAAGGTCAATGAGTAAGGCAAATTAACCTGCATGCCGGTACATTTAGCAAGATTGACACCCAAACCTGACAAATCGTAGAAGGTGTTAAGTGTAGAGATCAAGTTGGTAATGAAACCATGGGGTTGGTCAAAAACAATAAAACATCATCAGCATACATGCTTATCCTAACTTGCTGGTCACCTTTAACATAGCCCCTAATATCATTGTTATGGAATGCACCAGTGGCTCAATTGCCAGAGCAAAGAACACTGGGGAAAGGGGGCAGCCCTGCCTTGTACCGCGTCCCAAAGCAAAGTATTCCAAATTGCAGCCCAGTAATCATATTCTGGTGCGTGGGCGAGTGTATAAGACCTGATAAACCATGCACAAACTCTCCACTAAAACCAAACTTCGCCAAGGCAAGCTCCATGTATGACGATATTACACTGTCAAAAACCTTGTGCATGTCAAGGCTCAGCATTATTACTGGTCTGGAATAGAGATTAGCATCTTGAATGATGTTATGTCAGGATCACTTAAGTGCTCCTGCTCCTCATTCCAGCATCCAGGTTTTGGCTATTGCATTCTCCCTGTCTGTGTTCACCTGCAAGGTGATTGATGTGGTCAGTAGGGATGAGCTCGGTGTTCGAGTCGAACATACGTTCGACTCGAACATCGGCTGTTCGATGAAGATCGAACGATTTGGGCCGTTCGCGCCTAATTCGAGTGACGCGAACGGCCCACAATGCACTACGCCATCGCAGTGCCATCCAGGCGCTGTGATTGGCCAAGCATGCACTGTGACCCCGCATGCTTGGCCAATCACAGCGCCGGCAGCGAGGAGAGCAATGATTGGCCAATTATTGCTGAGGGTGTTTAGTACACGCCCCACACTATAAAAGGCCGCCAGCTCGGCGGCCTAGTGTAGTGTGTTCCGGAGCAGGGAAAGAGAAGCATAGGCAGGGACAGTGACATTTTTTTTTCTTGCTTAACCTGGATTCCTTTAGTTTAGGGAAAGAGAAGGATAGGTAGGGAGAGTGTCAGTGTGTTTTACTGTGCGAATCCTTGTTTCTAGGGACAGGGAAGGACAGTGAGGGAAATTCTCCTTGTGCTATAGTGTGCTAAAGCATTGGTCATCAACCATCTTTAAAAAATAATTTTTTCTAGGGACAGAAAACTATAGGTAGGGAGAGTGTCAGTGTGTTTTACTGTGCAAATCCTTGTTTCTAGGGACAGGGAAGGACAGTGAGGGAAATTCTCCTTGTGCTATAGTGTGCTAAAGCATTGATCATCAACCATCTTTAAAAAATAATTTTTTCTAGGGACAGAAAACTATAGGTAGGGAGAGTGTCAGTGTGTTTTACTGTGATAATCCTTGTTTCTAGGGACAGGGAAGGACAGTGAGGGAAATTCTCCTTGTGCTATAGTGTGCTAAAGCATTGATCATCAACCGTCTTTAAAAAAACATTTTTTCTAGGGACAGAAAACTATAGGTAGGAAGAGTGTCAGTTTCTTTCACTGTGATAATCCTTGTTTCTAGGGACAGGGAAGGACAGTGAGGGAAATTCTCCTTGTGCTATAGTGTGCTAAAGCATTGATCATCAACCATCTTTAAAAAAACATTTTTTCTAGGGACAGAAAACTATAGGTAGGAAGAGTGTCAGTTTCTTTCACTGTGATAATCCTTGTTTCTAGGGACAGGGAAGGACAGTGAGGGAAATTCTCCTTGTGCTATAGTGTGCTAAAGCATTGATCATCAACCGTCTTTAAAAAAACATTTTTTCTAGGGACAGAAAACTATAGGTAGGAAGAGTGTCAGTTTCTTTCACTGTGATAATCCTTGTTTCTAGGGACAGGGAAGGACAGTGAGGGAAATTCTCCTTGTGCTATACTGTGCTAAAGCATTGATCATCAACCATCTTTAAAAAAACATTTTTTATAGGGACAGAAAACTATAGGTAGGGAGAGTGTCAGTGTGTTTTACTGTGCTAATCCTTGTTTGTAGGGGCAGGGAAGGACAGTGAGGGAAATTCTCCTTGTGCTATACTGTGCTAAAGCATTCCTCATCAACCATCTTTGAAATCCTTGTTTTTTGGACAGTCAGGGAAATTGTCGTTGTGCTATTCTGTGCGAAAGCAATCATCCTCAACCATATTTAGAAATCCTTAAGTAAAGGGACAGAGAAGGACACCTGAAGGTAGCCCTTATTGCTTTTTTCCCATCTCCCTGCAGGCCATCTATTAGAATGTCTGGAAGGCAAACAAGGAGAGGCAGACAGTCAGGAGGCAATAAAAGAGGGCAAGCAGGCTCTGTGTCTGGGGGCAACAGTGCTGGTCGTGGACGCGGTGCATTGTCATCAGCACATGGCCATGGGACACGCTTGTCCTTCTTTTCGGCAGCTGGACATGTTGAGCCACATCATGCCGAAGACTTGGTAGAGTGGATGACCAAGCCCTCCTCCTCCTCCTCATCCTCTCTCACCCAGGCTCAGGGTACTGGCAAAGCAGCTGCCAAAGCGTCCTCTTCCCTGGTATCAATGTCAGACTCATCATCAGTCACTCCTTCCCTAGACCCACCATGTCCTCCTCCTGAGGAGTCCCCCGAACTGTTTGAGCACAGTGTTGGGTACATGCTCCAGGAGGATGCCCAGCGTTTCGAAGGGTCTGATGATGAAACCCAGCTACAGGAAGGCAGTAGCGTGAGAGCAGACAGAGGGGATGCTCAAGAAGGACACCAATCTGGCAGTCATGTTCCAGCAGCTGCAGCATACTGCCAGATTGGCTCCAGTGATGAGGAGGGAGGGGATGATGAGGTCACTGACTCCACGTGGGTGCCTAATAGGAGAGAGGAGGAGGAGGAGGATGAGGAGGAGGCACATCTCCAACGAGGCAGGATGCCCTTTGGTGGCCAGCGTAAGGGCAGTACACCGACGGAATCACACCGCAGAGCTCCGCCTGTGCAGGGCGCTGCCTCTGCCCGTCATTCAAAAAGTTCTTTGGTGTGGGCCTTTTTTGAGGCTAGTGCATCAGATCGCACAGCTGCTGTTTGCAACATATGTCTCAAGCGTATATCGCGTGGCCAAAACATCAGCCGCTTGGGTACCACATGCCTGACCAGACATATGTTGACCTGCCATGCAGCTCGTTCGCAAGCCTACCTCAAAGACCCACACCAAAGAACAAAGCGGACCTCTCCTTGCACCGCATCAGCTGGGATCTCCAACCCCACTATAACTTCAGTCCTGTCTGAAACATGCACTGAGAGGAATGAAGGTGTAGAATTAGGTGTGTCACAGCCAAGTAGTTGCGGCCACTCTGCTAGCAGTACACCGACGTCCGATTCTAGCAGGCAAATTTCCCTGCCCCAGCTGCTGGACCGTCGAAAGAAGTTCACTCCCAGCCATCCACATGCCCAGCGGTTGAATGCTAGCTTGGCTAAATTGCTAGCGCTTCAACTGCTGCCTTTTCAGTTGGTAGACTCGGCCCCCTTCCGTGAGTTTGTGCAATGTGCGGTTCCTCAGTGGCAGGTTCCCAAACGCCACTTTTTCTCACGGAAGGCAATGTCTTGGCCTCGCTGGACAGGGCGGTCAGCGGTAAGGTGCATATTACCGCTGACTCATGGTCCAGCAGGCATGGACAGGGACGTTACCTTTCTTTCACGGCCGATTGGGTCACTCTTTTGGCAGCTGGGAAGGATGCAGGACAAGGTGCAGTAGTGTTGGAGGTTGTTCCACCGCCACGCCTCCAAAATGCTACTACTGGTTGTGACACACCTCTCTCCTCCACCCCCTCCTCTTCTTCTTCCTCCATGGCCTCTTCCTGTGGTTTGTCCTCTGAACCAGCGGTGCTCCGTAGCCGTTCAAGGGGCTACGCAAGTACGCAGTCAAAAAGATGCCATGCCGTGCTTGCGCTGGTGTGTTTGGGGGACAGAAGCCACACTGGGGCAGAGGTCCTGTCTGCTCTGCAGGGCCAGGCCGAGAGGTGGTTGACGCCACGCCAGCTTAAGCCAGGAATGGTGGTTTGCGACAATGGCACCAACCTCCTCTCCGCCCTCCGACAGGGACAACTGACCCATGTGCCCTGTGTGGCTCACGTCCTTAACCTGGTGGTGCAGCGGTTCTTGGGCAGGTACCCGGGCTTACAGGATGTCCTGAGGCAGGCCAGGAAAGTCTGTGTGCATTTCCGCAGATCTTATAATGCCAGTGCTCGCCTGGCTGAGCTGCAAAAGGAGTTGAACCTGCCCAAGAACCGCCTTATATGTGACATGCCCACCAGGTGGAACTCAACGTTGGCCATGCTGCAGCGGCTGCACACGCAGCAGAGGGCCATCAATGAGTACCTGTGCGACTACGGCACCAGGACAGGGTCAGGGGAGCTTGTTTTTTTTTCTCCACGCCAGTGGGGCATGATCAGAGATGCATGCACTGTCCTGGCACCATTTGAGGAGGCCACGAGGATGGTGAGCAGTGACAGTGCATGCATCAGTGACACTGTACCTCTTGTCCACCTGTTGGAGCACACGCTGCGTGGAATA
Organism: Rana muscosa; assembly: GCA_029206835.1. Taxonomy (NCBI): domain Eukaryota; kingdom Metazoa; phylum Chordata; class Amphibia; order Anura; family Ranidae; genus Rana; species Rana muscosa. The sequence continues at coordinate 133,555,973 of CM055120.1, forward strand.
ATGGACAGGGCACTTGAGGCAGAACAGAGGCAGGAAGAGGAGGACTTCCTTGCCTCTCAAGGCCCCCTTTACCCAGACAGTGTTCCTTCTGTCCCACCCATCGCACAGGAAGAGGAGGAGGAGGAGGATTGTGTCAGCATGGAGGTGGAGGCTGGCACTCAGCATCATCAGCAGCAGTCTTTTAGGGATGATTTACAGTCCCAAGAAACCAGTGGACTTGTACGTGGCTGGGAGGAGGTGGCTGCGGATCATGTCGTCCTTAGTGACCCAGAGGACTCCAGACCGAATGCCTCAGCAAACCTACGCTGCATGGCCTCCCTGATCCTGCAAAGTCTGCGGAAGGATCCTCGTATTCTTCGGATCAAGGAGAGGGACCATTACTGGCTGGCCACTCTCCTTGATCCACGGTACAAGGGTAAGGTTGCGGACCTTATGTTACCGTCGCAGAGGGAGCAGAGGATGAGACAACTCCGGGAGGCCTTGCAGAAAGGTCTGTGCAACGCGTTCCCAGAGACTGGGAGGTTACAAACTCCTGGTCCTGGACAACGAGTTGCTGAGGCTTCGGCCAGTCAAAGAAGGAGCGGTGGGGAAGGTGGCCGTCTGACCGATGCGTTCAGACAATTCTTTAGTCCGCAGCCCCAAAGTATGATCGGTTCCAGCAACCATCGCCAGCGTCTGATAAACATGGTGCAGGAATATCTAGGGGCAAGGTCAGACTTGGACACCTTCCCCACCGAAAATCCTCTGGCTTACTGGGTCTTGAGGATGGATCACTGGCCAGAGCTTGCACAGTATGCAATTGAGCTACTGGCCTGTCCTGCATCCAGCGTTCTTTCGGAACGCACATTCAGTGCTGCTGGAGGATTTGTCACGGATCACAGGGTGCGCCTGTCCACCGACTCGGTTGATCGACTGACTTTCATCAAGATGAACCAGTCTTGGATCACCACCAGCTACCACACACCTGATGCTGATATAACAGACTAATTGATTTTAACATGTCACATCCCTTCAAGACTGATGCTGATGCTGAGTGCCTGTGCTGTTATGTTGACTGGCTATCCTCCTCCTCCGAGTCCTCAATGATACGATTGATGATGATAGCTTGGAAGATCATTTTTGTTTATGGGTGCCGCCACCAGTGGCTAAGGCCCAATTTTTCAGCCACCTTTTTTACAGGGGCGTGTAATTACAATTTTTTTAGCAATAATTTGCCATAGGGCTCATTGCTGTGCTCCAAGTACAGTATCTGTGAGGGGTTGGAGTGTTGTGCCACCAGTGCCTAAGGCCCAATTTTTCAGCCCCTGTTTAACAGGGGCGTGTCATTACAATTTTTGAAGCAATACTTTGCAACAGGGCTCATTGCTGTGCTCCAAGTACAGTATCTGTGAGGGGTTGTAGTGTTGTGCCACCAGTGCCTAAGGCCCAATTTTTCAGCCCCTGTTCAACAGGGGCATGTAATTACAATTCTTGATCTAATAATTCACAGCAGGGCCCATTCCTGCACCCACCAAGAGTAACTCTGAGGGCTTACAGTGTTGTGGCAACACCACCACCACCACCACCACCACGAAAGGCCCAATTTTTCAGCCCCTGTTCAACAGGGGCATGCAATTACAATTCTTGATCTAATAATTCACAGCAGGGCCCATTGCTGCACCCACCAAGAGTAACTGTCAGGGCTTACAGTGTTGTGGCACCAGCACCACCATCAAAGGCCCAATTTTTACTACCACTGTTCAACAATTATATGTAATTAAAATTCCTGATATAATAGTTGACAGCAGGGCGTTCCAGCACCAACCAAGAGTAACTGTGAGTGCTTACAGTGTTGTGCCAACACCAACAACTAAGAGGCCTATTTCTGCAGAGTATATACGGCAGGTCCCTACTTTCAAACATCCAACTTACAAACGACTCCTACTTGCAAACGCAAGAAGACAACAGGAAGTGAGAGGAAATCTACCCCTTGGAAGGAAAATTCTCTCCTGTAAGAATTAATATGGGAGAAAGGTGTCTCCTCTGTACTGATGCTTTATCAGCAATCCTTGTTTCAAGAAAAACACCACATTTCAAAAACAGTTGTCATTGGGACGGAAAGTGAGGTGAAATGTTCTGAACAGGGGCACAGACAGCAAAACAAATGTTACAGGGGTGATAACCCTTACCTATGTTTTCCAAAAAGTTTAAAAATAGATTTTTGGGCTGGAGCTACACTTAAACAATGTACTTGTTCAAAATTACAAACAGATTCTACATAAGAACAAACCTACAGTCCCTGTCTTGTATGCACCGCCTGTATACGGCTGTTCAGAGTATATAGGGCCTTTTTTATTTTATGTGCGGGGTTCCCCTTAATATCCATACAAGACCCAAAGGGGCTGGTAATGGGCTGGGGTAGGGGGGGGGGGGTCATGGGGTAGCTATGCCATTTTTCTTAAAGATTTTCATCCATATTACCGGGACCAGACATTACATTAAAGCCGCAAGCAGTTTTAAATGGCTTTTTTTTCCTTTAGAAGTTAGGTGTTCGGCTCATCACTAGTGGTCAGTCACCTTTTATAAGCAAGCCAAATGTTCAGTCCTCCGCTTGTGATAGAGACAGTGATACCTGCGTTGTTCCTGATCGAGCTCCCGGTCTGGTTGCCCTGCTTTACTAGTTTGGATTTCCCTGTGTACGACTTTGGACTGGACTATTGGACTATTCCTTGAACTCAGCCTGCCTTTTACCTGGACTGTCATAGAACCACCATACCTGTCTGCTAACTGCTAACTTCTTAGCTCGGTTTGCATCTGTCCTGGTGTGGTGGCAAGGCACTATGTCATTGTGTATAAGTCCTGGGGACAACCAAGTACGGGTAGACCTGCTTGCCTTAAGGGAAAATAGGGATACTATAGGTGACGCACACAGTAGCTAGCTATAGTGTCTGACCACCTGCATTGGGGTAGATGTGACATTATCACAAGCCTTTAGCAAAAAAATTCTGTCAAAATGGACTCTACACAGGCTCGCTTATTTGCTAAGGAAAGTTGAAAACTGACACGCCAAGTCCAGGAACTGTCTGTGCGTGTAAACGCACCTCCAGCAGTAACGCAGGAGCCAGAGCCCAAAGTTAACCTGCCTGACCGTTTTTCTGGTGACCCCCCATATGTTTTCCAACTTTAAAAATAGTTGTATGCTATACTTTAAGCTTAAGCCACACTAGTGATGAGCCGAACACCCCCGGGTTCGGTTCGCACCAGAACCCGCGAACGGACCGAAAGTTCGTACGAACATTAGAACCCTATTAAATACAATGGATGCGAACGTTCGAATTCTAAAGTGCTAATTATAACAACTATTATGCATGTTATTGTCCTAAAAAGGGTTTGGGAACCCGGGTTCTGCACCAGGGGACATGTATCAATGCAAAAAGAAGTTTTAAAAACGGTCGTTTTTCGGGAGCAGTCATTTTAATGATGCATAAAGTGAAAAAAAAAAAGTCAAATATTCCTTTAAATATCGTACCTGGGGGGTGTCTAAAGTATGCCTGTGAAGTGCCACGTGTTTCCCGTGTTTAGAACTGTCCCTGCACAAAATGACACTTCTAAAGGAAAAAAAAGCCATTTAAAACTGCTTGCGGCTTTAATGTAATGTCTGGTCCCGGTAATATGGATGAAAATCTTTAAGAAAAATGGCATAGCTACCCCATGACCCCCCCCCCTACCCCAGCCCATTACCAGCCCCTTTGGGTCTTGTATGGATATTAAGGGGAACCCCGCACATAAAATAAAAAAGGCCCTATATACTCTGAACAGCCGTATACAGGCGGTGCATACAAGACAGGGACTGTAGGTTTGTTCTTATGTAGAATCTGTTTGTAATTTTGAACAGGTACATTGTTTAAGTGTAGCTCCAGCCCAAAAATCTATTTTTAAACTTTTTGGAAAACATAGGTAAGGGTTATCACCCCTGTAACATTTGTTTTGCTGTCTGTGCCCCTGTTCAGAACATTTTACCTCACTTTCCATCCCAATGACAACTGTTTTTGAAATGTGGTGTTTTTCTTGAAACAAGGATTGCTGATAAAGCATCAGTACAGAGGAGACACCTTTCTCCCATATTAATTCTTACAGGAGAGAATTTTCCTTCCAAGGGGTAGATTTCCTCTCACTTCCTGTTGTCTTCTTGCGTTTGCAAGTAGGAGTCGTTTGTAAGTTGGATGTTTGAAAGTAGGGACCTGCCGTATATACTCTGCAGAAATAGGCCCCTTAGTTGTTGGTGTTGGCACAACACTGTAAGCACTCACAGTTACTCTTGGTTGGTGCTGGAACGCCCTGCTGTCAACTATTATATCAGGAATTGTAATTACATATAATTGTTGAACAGTGGTAGTAAAAATTGGGCCTTTGATGGTGGTGCTGGTGCCACAACACTGTAAGCCCTGACAGTTACTCTTGGTGGGTGCAGCAATGGGCCCTGCTGTGGATTATTAGATCAAGAATTGTAATTGCATGCCCCTGTTGAACAGGGGCTGAAAAATTGGGCCTTTCGTGGTGGTGGTGGTGGTGGCGTTGCCACAACACTGTAAGCCCTCAGAGTTACTCTTGGTGGGTGCAGGAATGGGCCCTGCTGTGAATTATTAGATCAAGAATTGTAATTACATGCCCCTTTTGAACAGGGGCTGAAAAATTGGGCCTTTCGTGGTGGTGGTGGTGGTGGCGTTGCCACAACACTGTAAGCCCTCAGAGTTACTCTTGGTGGGTGCAGGAATGGGCCCTGCTGTGAATTATTAGATCAAGAATTGTAATTACATGCCCCTTTTGAACAGGGGCTGAAAAATTGGGCCTTTCGTGGTGGTGGTGGTGGTGGCGTTGCCACAACACTGTAAGCCCTCAGAGTTACTCTTGGTGGGTGCAGCAATGGGCCCTGCTGGGAATTATTAGATCAAGAATTGTAATTACATGCCCCTGTTGAACAGGGGCTGAAAAATTGGGCCTTAGGCACTGGTGGCACAACACTACAACCCCTCACAGATACTGTACTTGGAGCACAGCAATGAGCCCTGTTGCAAAGTATTGCTTCAAAAATTGTAATGACACGCCCCTGTTAAACAGGGGCTGAAAAATTGGGCCTTAGGCACTGGTGCCACAACACTCCAACCCCTCACAGATACAGTACTTGGAGCACAGCAATGAGCCCTATGGCAAATTATTGCTAAAAAAATTGTAATTACACGCCCCTGTAAAACAGGGGCTGAAAAATTGGGCCTTAGCCACTGGTGGCGGCACCCATAAACAAAAATGATCTTCCAAGCTATCATCATCAATCGTATCATTGAGGACTCGGAGGAGGAGGATAGCCAGTCAACATAACAGCACAGGCACTCAGCATCAGCATCAGTCTTGAAGGGATGTGACATGTTAAAATCAATTAGTCTGTTATATCAGCATCAGGTGTGTGGTAGCTGGTGGTGATCCAAGACTGGTTCATCTTGATGAAAGTCAGTCGATCAACCGAGTCGGTGGACAGGCGCACCCTGTGATCCGTGACAAATCCTCCAGCAGCACTGAATGTGCGTTCCGAAAGAACGCTGGATGCAGGACAGGCCAGTAGCTCAATTGCATACTGTGCAAGCTCTGGCCAGTGATCCATCCTCAAGACCCAGTAAGCCAGAGGATTTTCGGTGGGGAAGGTGTCCAAGTCTGACCTTGCCCCTAGATATTCCTGCACCATGTTTATCAGACGCTGGCGATGGTTGCTGGAACCGATCATACTTTGGGGCTGCGGACTAAAGAATTGTCTGAACGCATCGGTCAGACGGCCACCTTCCCCACCGCTCCTTCTTTGACTGGCCGAAGCCTCAGCAACTCGTTGTCCAGGACCAGGAGTTTGTAACCTCCCAGTCTCTGGGAACGCGTTGCACAGACCTTTCTGCAAGGCCTCCCGGAGTTGTCTCATCCTCTGCTCCCTCTGCGACGGTAACATAAGGTCCGCAACCTTACCCTTGTACCGTGGATCAAGGAGAGTGGCCAGCCAGTAATGGTCCCTCTCCTTGATCCGAAGAATACGAGGATCCTTCCGCAGACTTTGCAGGATCAGGGAGGCCATGCAGCGTAGGTTTGCTGAGGCATTCGCTCCGGAGTCCTCTGGGTCACTAAGGACGACATGATCCGCAGCCACCTCCTCCCAGCCACGTACAAGTCCACTGGTTTCTTGGGACTGTAAATCATCCCTAAAAGACTGCTGCTGATGATGCTGAGTGCCAGCCTCCACCTCCATGCTGACACAATCCTCCTCCTCCTCCTCCTCCTCCTCCTCCTCTTCCTGTGCGATGGGTGGGACAGAAGGAACACTGTCTGGGTAAAGGGGGCCTTGAGAGGCAAGGAAGTCCTCCTCTTCCTGCCTCTGTTCTGCCTCAAGTGCCCTGTCCATTATTCCACGCAGCGTGTGCTCCAACAGGTGGACAAGAGGTACAGTGTCACTGATGCATGCACTGTCACTGCTCACCATCCTCGTGGCCTCCTCAAATGGTGCCAGGACAGTGCATGCATCCCTGATCATGCCCCACTGGCGTGGAGAAAAAAAACCAAGCTCCCCTGACCCTGTCCTGGTGCCGTAGTCGCACAGGTACTCATTGATGGCCCTCTGCTGCGTGTGCAGCCGCTGCAGCATGGCCAACGTTGAGTTCCACCTGGTGGGCATGTCACATATAAGGCGGTTCTTGGGCAGGTTCAACTCCTTTTGCAGCTCAGCCAGGCGAGCACTGGCATTATAAGATCTGCGGAAATGCACACAGACTTTCCTGGCCTGCCTCAGGACATCCTGTAAGCCCGGGTACCTGCCCAAGAACCGCTGCACCACCAGGTTAAGGACGTGAGCCACACAGGGCACATGGGTCAATTGTCCCTGTCGGAGGGCGGAGAGGAGGTTGGTGCCATTGTCGCAAACCACCATTCCTGGCTTAAGCTGGCGTGGCGTCAACCACCTCTCGGCCTGGCCCTGCAGAGCAGACAGGACCTCTGCCCCAGTGTGGCTTCTGTCCCCCAAACACACCAGCGCAAGCACGGCATGGCATCTTTTTGCCTGCGTACTTGCGTAGCCCCTTGAACGGCTACGGAGCACCGCTGGTTCAGAGGACAAACCACAGGAAGAGGCCATGGGGGAAGAAGAAGAGGAGGGGGTGGAGGAGAGAGGTGTGTCACAACCAGTAGTAGCATTTTGGAGGCGTGGCGGTGGAACAACCTCCAACACTACTGCACCTTGTCCTGCATCCTTCCCAGCTGCCAAAAGAGTGACCCAATGGGCCGTGAAAGAAAGGTAACGTCCCTGTCCATGCCTGCTGGACCATGAGTCAGCGGTAATATGCACCTTACCGCTGACCGCCCTGTCCAGCGAGGCCAAGACATTGCCTTCCACATGCCGGTAGAGAGCCGGAATAGCCTTCCGTGAGAAAAAGTGGCGTTTGGGAACCTGCCACTGAGGAACCGCACATTGCACAAACTCACGGAAGGGGGCCGAGTCTACCAACTGAAAAGGCAGCAGTTGAAGTGCTAGCAATTTAGCCAAGCTAGCATTCAACCGCTGGGCATGTGGATGGCTGGGAGTGAACTTCTTTCGACGGTCCAGCAGCTGGGGCAGGGAAATTTGCTTGCTAGAATCGGACGTCGGTGTACTGCTAGCAGAGTGGCCGCAAGTACTTGGCTGTGACACACCTAATTCTACACCTTCATTCCTCTCAGTGCATGTTTCAGAGAGGACTGAAGTTATAGTGGGGTTGGAGATCCCAGCTGATGCGGTGCAAGGAGAGGTCCGCTTTGTTCTTTGGTGTGGGTCTTTGAGGTAGGCTTGCCAACGAGCTGCATGGCAGGTCAACATATGTCTGGTCAGGCATGTGGTACCCAAGCGGCTGATGTTTTGGCCACGCGATATACGCTTGAGACATATGTTGCAAACAGCAGCTGTGCGATCTGATGCACTAGCCTCAAAAAAGGCCCACACCAAAGAACTTTTTGAATGACGGGCAGAGGCAGCGCCCTGCACAGGCGGAGCTCTGCGGTGTGATTCCGTCGGTGTACTGCCCTTACGCTGGCCACCAAAGGGCATCCTGCCTCGTTGGAGATGTGCCTCCTCCTCATCCTCCTCCTCCTCCTCTCTCCTATTAGGCACCCACGTGGAGTCAGTGACCTCATCATCCCCTCCCTCCTCATCACTGGAGCCAATCTGGCAGTATGCTGCAGCTGCTGGAACATGACTGCCAGATTGGTGTCCTTCTTGAGCATCCCCTCTGTCTGCTCTCACGCTACTGCCTTCCTGTAGCTGGGTTTCATCATCAGACCCTTCGAAACACTGGGCATCCTCCTGGAACATGTACCCAACACTGTGCTCAAACAGTTCGGGGGACTCCTCAGGAGGAGGACATGGTGGGTCTAGGGAAGGAGTGACTGATGATGAGTCTGACATTGATACCAGGGAAGAGGACGCTTTGGCAGCTGCTTTGCCAGTACCCTGAGCCTGGGTGAGAGAGGATGAGGAGGAGGGCTTGGTCATCCACTCTACCAAGTCTTCGGCATGATGTGGCTCAACATGTCCAGCTGCCGAAAAGAAGGACAAGCGTGTCCCATGGCCATGTGCTGATGACAATGCACCGCGTCCACGACCAGCACTGTTGTCCCCAGACACAGAGCCTGCTTGCCCTCTTTTATTGCCTCCTGACTGTCTGCCTCTCCTTGTTTGCCTTCCAGACATTCTAATAGATGGCCTGCAGGGAGATGGTAAAAAAGCAATAAGGGCTACCTTCAGGTGTCCTTCTCTGTCCCTTTACTTAAGGATTTCTAAATATGGTTGAGGATGATTGCTTTTGCACAGAATAGCACAACGACAATTTCCCTGACTGTCCAAAAAACAAGGATTTCAAAGATGGTTGATGAGGAATGCTTTAGCACACTATAGCACAAGGAGAATTTCCCTCACTGTCCTTCCCTGTCCCTAGAAACAAGGATTATCACAGTGAAAGAAACTGACACTCTTCCTACCTATAGTTTTCTGTCCCTAGAAAAAATGTTTTTTTAAAGCACACTATAGCACAAGGAGAATTTCCCTCACTGTCCTTCCCTGTCCCTAGAAACAAGGATTATCACAGTGAAAGAAACTGACACTCTTCCTACCTATAGTTTTCTGTCCCTAGAAAAAATGTTTTTTTAAAGCACACTATAGCACAAGGAGAATTTCCCTCACTGTCCTTCCCTGTCCCTAGAAACAAGGATTATCACAGTGAAAGAAACTGACACTCTTCCTACCTATAGTTTTCTGTCCCTAGAAAAAATGTTTTTTTAAAGCACACTATAGCACAAGGAGAATTTCCCTCACTGTCCTTCACTGTCCATAGAAACAAGGATTCGCACAGTAAAAAGCACTGACACTCTCCCTACCTATAGTTTTCTGTCCCTAGAAAAAATGTTTTTTTAAAGCACACTATAGCACAAGGAGAATTTCCCTCACTGTCCTTCCCTGTCCCTAGAAACAAGGATTCGCACAGTAAAACACACTGACACTCTCCCTACCTATAGTTTTCTGTCCCTAGAAAAAATGTTTTTTTAAAACACACTATAGCACAAGGAGAATTTCCCTCACTGTCCTTCCCTGTCCCTAGAAACAAGGATTCGTACAGTAAAACACACTGACACTCTCCCTACCTATAGTTTTCTGTCCCTAGAAAAAATGTTTTTTTAAAGCACACTATAGCACAAGGAGAATTTCCCTCACTGTCCTTCCCTGTCCCTAGAAACAAGGATTCGCACAGTAAAACACACTGACACTCTCCCTACCTATAGTTTTCTGTCCCTAGAAAAAATGTTTTTTAAAGCACACTATAGCACAAGGAGAATTTCCCTCACTGTCCTTCCCTGTCCCTAGAAACAAGGATTCGCACAGTAAAACACACTGACACTCTCCCTACCTATAGTTTTCTGTCCCTAGAAAAAATGTTTTTTTAAAGCACACTATAGCACAAGGAGAATTTCCCTCACTGTCCTTCCCTGTCCCTAGAAACAAGGATTCGCACAGTAAAACACACTGACACTCTCCCTACCTATAGTTTTCTGTCCCTAGAAAAAATGTTTTTTTAAAGCACACTATAGCACAAGGAGAATTTCCCTCACTGTCCTTCCCTGTCCCTAGAAACAAGGATTCGTACAGTAAAACACACTGACACTCTCCCTACCTATAGTTTTCTGTCCCTAGAAAAAATGTTTTTTTAAAGCACACTATAGCACAAGGAGAATTTCCCTCACTGTCCTTCCCTGTCCCTAGAAACAAGGATTATCACAGTGAAAGAAACTGACACTCTTCCTACCTATAGTTTTCTGTCCCTAGAAAAAATGTTTTTTTAAAGCACACTATAGCACAAGGATAATTTCCCTCACTGTCCTTCCCTGTCCCTAGAAACAAGGATTCGCACAGTAAAACACACTGACACTCTCCCTACCTATAGTTTTCTGTCCCTAGAAAAAATGTTTTTTTAAAGCACACTATAGCACAAGGAGAATTTCCCTCACTGTCCTTCCCTGTCCCTAGAAACAAGGATTCGCACAGTAAAACACACTGACACTCTCCCTACCTATAGTTTTCTGTCCCTAGAAAAAATGTTTTTTTAAAGCACACTATAGCACAAGGAGAATTTCCCTCACTGTCCTTCCCTGTCCCTAGAAACAAGGATTCGCACAGTAAAACACACTGACACTCTCCCTACCTATAGTTTTCTGTCCCTAGAAAAAATGTTTTTTTAAAGCACACTATAGCACAAGGAGAATTTCCCTCACTGTCCTTCCCTGTCCCTAGAAACAAGGATTCGCACAGTAAAACACACTGACACTCTCCCTACCTATAGTTTTCTGTCCCTAGAAAAAATGTTTTTTTAAAGCACACTATAGCACAAGGAGAATTTCCCTCACTGTCCTTCCCTGTCCCTAGAAACAAGGATTCGCACAGTAAAACACACTGACACTCTCCCTACCTATAGTTTTCTGTCCCTAGAAAAAATGTTTTTTTAAAGCACACTATAGCACAAGGAGAATTTCCCTCACTGTCCTTCCCTGTCCCTAGAAACAAGGATTCGCACAGTAAAACACACTGACACTCTCCCTACCTATAGTTTTCTGTCCCTAGAAAAAATGTTTTTTTAAAGCACACTATAGCACAAGGAGAATTTCCCTCACTGTCCTTCCCTGTCCCTAGAAACAAGGATTCGCACAGTAAAACACACTGACACTCTCCCTACCTATAGTTTTCTGTCCCTAGAAAAAATGTTTTTTTAAAGCACACTATAGCACAAGGAGAATTTCCCTCACTGTCCTTCCCTGTCCCTAGAAACAAGGATTCGCACAGTAAAACACACTGACACTCTCCCTACCTATAGTTTTCTGTCCCTCGAAAAAATGTTTTTTTAAAGCACACTATAGCACAAGGAGAATTTCCCTCACTGTCCTTCCCTGTCCCTAGAAACAAGGATTCGCACAGTAAAACACACTGACACTCTCCCTACCTATAGTTTTCTGTCCCTCGAAAAAATGTTTTTTTAAAGCACACTATAGCACAAGGAGAATTTCCCTCACTGTCCTTCCCTGTCCCTAGAAACAAGGATTCGCACAGTAAAACACACTGACACTCTCACTACCTATAGTTTTCTGTCCCTAGAAAAAATGTTTTTTTAAAGCACACTATAGCACAAGGAGAATTTCCCTCACTGTCCTTCCCTGTCCCTAGAAACAAGGATTCGCACAGTAAAACACACTGACACTCTCCCTACCTATAGTTTTCTGTCCCTAGAAAAAAAGTTTTTTTAAAGCACACTATAGCACAAGGAGAATTTCCCTCACTGTCCTTCCCTGTCCCTAGAAACAAGGATTCGCACAGTAAAACACACTGACACTCTCCCTACCTATAGTTTTCTGTCCCTAGAAAAAATGTTTTTTTAAAGCACACTATAGCACAAGGAGAATTTCCCTCACTGTCCTTCCCTGTCCCTAGAAACAAGGATTCGCACAGTAAAACACACTGACACTCTCCCTACATATAGTTTTCTGTCCCTAGAAAAAATGTTTTTTTAAAGCACACTATAGCACAAGGAGAATTTCCCTCACTGTCCTTCCCTGTCCCTAGAAACAAGGATTCGTACAGTAAAACACACTGACACTCTCCCTACCTATAGTTTTCTTTCCCTAGAAAAAATGTTTTTTTAAAGCACACTATAGCACAAGGAGAATTTCCCTCACTGTCCTTCCCTGTCCCTAGAAACAAGGATTCGTACAGTAAAACACACTGACACTCTCCCTACCTATAGTTTTCTGTCCCTAGAAAAAATGTTTTTTTAAAGCACACTATAGCACAAGGAGAATTTCCCTCACTGTCCTTCCCTGTCCCTAGAAACAAGGATTTGCACAGTAAAACACACTGACACTCTCCCTACCTATAGTTTTCTGTCCCTAGAAAAAATGTTTTTTAAAGCACACTATAGCACAAGGAGAATTTCCCTCACTGTCCTTCCCTGTCCCTAGAAACAAGGATTCGCACAGTAAAACACACTGACACTCTCCCTACCTATAGTTTTCTGTCCCTAGAAAAAATGTTTTTTTAAAGCACACTATAGCACAAGGAGAATTTCCCTCACTGTCCTTCCCTGTCCCTAGAAACAAGGATTCGCACAGTAAAACACACTGACACTCTCCCTACCTATAGTTTTCTGTCCCTATAAAAAATGTTTTTTTAAAGCACACTATAGCACAAGGAGAATTTCCCTCACTGTCCTTCCCTGTCCCTAGAAACAAGGATTCGTACAGTAAAACACACTGACACTCTCCCTACCTATAGTTTTCTGTCCCTAGAAAAAATGTTTTTTTAAAGCACACTATAGCACAAGGAGAATTTCCCTCACTGTCCTTCCCTGTCCCTAGAAACAAGGATTATCACAGTGAAAGAAACTGACACTCTTCCTACCTATAGTTTTCTGTCCCTAGAAAAAATGTTTTTTTAAAGCACACTATAGCACAAGGAGAATTTCCCTCACTGTCCTTCCCTGTCCCTAGAAACAAGGATTCGCACAGTAAAACACACTGACACTCTCCCTACCTATAGTTTTCTGTCCCTAGAAAAAATGTTTTTTTAAAGCACACTATAGCACAAGGAGAATTTCCCTCACTGTCCTTCCCTGTCCCTAGAAACAAGGATTCGCACAGTAAAACATACTGACACTCTCCCTACCTATAGTTTTCTGTCCCTAGAAAAAATGTTTTTTTAAAGCACACTATAGCACAAGGAGAATTTCCCTCACTGTCCTTCCCTGTCCCTAGAAACAAGGATTCGCACAGTAAAACACACTGACACTCTCCCTACCTATAGTTTTCTGTCCCTAGAAAAAATGTTTTTTTAAAGCACACTATAGCACAAGGAGAATTTCCCTCACTGTCCTTCCCTGTCCCTAGAAACAAGGATTCGCACAGTAAAACACACTGACACTCTCCCTAAATATAGTTTTCTGTCCCTCGAAAAAATGTTTTTTTAAAGCACACTATAGCACAAGGAGAATTTCCCTCACTGTCCTTCCCTGTCCCTAGAAACAAGGATTCGCACAGTAAAACACACTGACACTCTCCCTACCTATAGTTTTCTGTCCCTAGAAAAAATGTTTTTTTAAAGCACACTATAGCACAAGGAGAATTTCCCTCACTGTCCTTCCCTGTCCCTAGAAACAAGGATTCGCACAGTAAAACACACTGACACTCTCCCTACCTATAGTTTTCTGTCCCTAGAAAAAATGTTTTTTTAAAGCACACTATAGCACAAGGAGAATTTCCCTCACTGTCCTTCCCTGTCCCTAGAAACAAGGATTCGCACAGTAAAACACACTGACACTCTCCCTACCTATAGTTTTCTGTCCCTAGAAAAAATGTTTTTTTAAAGCACACTATAGCACAAGGAGAATTTCCCTCACTGTCCTTCCCTGTCCCTAGAAACAAGGATTCGCACAGTAAAACACACTGACACTCTCCCTACCTATAGTTTTCTGTCCCTAGAAAAAATGTTTTTTTAAAGCACACTATAGCACAAGGAGAATTTCCCTCACTGTCCTTCCCTGTCCCTAGAAACAAGGATTCGCACAGTAAAACACACTGACACTCTCCCTACCTATAGTTTTCTGTCCCTAGAAAAAATGTTTTTTTAAAGCACACTATAGCACAAGGAGAATTTCCCTCACTGTCCTTCCCTGTCCCTAGAAACAAGGATTCGCACAGTAAAACACACTGACACTCTCCCTACCTATAGTTTTCTGTCCCTAGAAAAAATGTTTTTTTAAAGCACACTATAGCACAAGGAGAATTTCCCTCACTGTCCTTCCCTGTCCCTAGAAACAAGGATTCGCACAGTAAAACACACTGACACTCTCCCTACCTATAGTTTTCTGTCCCGAGAAAAAATGTTTTTTTAAAGCACACTATAGCACAAGGAGAATTTCCCTCACTGTCCTTCCCTGTCCCTAGAAACAAGGATTCGCACAGTAAAACACACTGACACTCTCCCTACCTATAGTTTTCTGTCCCTAGAAAAAATGTTTTTTTAAAGCACACTATAGCACAAGGAGAATTTCCCTCACTGTCCTTCCCTGTCCCTAGAAACAAGGATTCGTACAGTAAAACACACTGACACTCTCCCTACCTATAGTTTTCTGTCCCTAGAAAAAATGTTTTTTTAAAGCACACTATAGCACAAGGAGAATTTCCCTCACTGTCCTTCCCTGTCCCTAGAAACAAGGATTTGCACAGTAAAACACACTGACACTCTCCCTACCTATCCTTCTCTTTCCCTAAACTAAAGGAATCCAGGTTAAGCAAGAAAAAATAAATGTCACTGTCCCTGCCTATGCTTCTCTTTCCCTGCTCCGGAACACACTACACTAGGCCGCCGTGCTGGCGGCCTTTTATAGTGTGGGGCGTGTACTAAACACCCTCAGCAATAATTGGCCACAGGCATCCTGCCTGTGGCCAATCATTGCTCTCCTCGCTGCCGGCGCTGTGATTGGCCAAGCATGCGGGGTCACAGTGCATGCTTGGCCAATCACAGCGCCTGGATGACACTGCGATGGCGTAGTGCATTGTGGGCCGTTCGCGTCACTCGAATTAGGCGCGAACGGCCCAAATCGTTCGATCTTCGTCGAACGATCGAACAGCCGATGTTCGAGTCGAACGTATGTTCGACTCGAACACCGAGCTCATCCCTAAGCCACACTCTTCTGTTTCTGAACTACAGCGGGTTAACTTAATTATTTCATGGTTGCAGGGGGATCCCCAGTCTTGGGTTTTTAGTCTCCCCGCAGATGACCCAGCCAAAAGGTCAGTTGAAGGATTTTTCAAGGCCCAGGGTTTACTTAATGATGATCCTGATCGTGCCCACTCAGCAGAAGCTAATCTTAAGTCATTATGTCAGGGTAAACGCACCGCGTAAACAATACTGTTCTGTTTTCAGCCGCTGGGCACCTGACCCAGGGTGGAATGACCCTGCTCTAAGAAGCCAATTCAGGTTAGGCCTATCAAGGACTCCTTAGTACACTACACTGAAACAAAGTCATTGAATGAAGCCATGCAAATAGCCATACGTATAGACGTATAAACCACAGAGAGGTTCATTCCCTTGTCCCCTTTCAATCTGGTCGCCACTTCTCCATCAACCCTTCCTGGGTCCTCTCATCCTATCAAGGAGAAGCCCATGCAAATTGATGCTACCCATTTGTCCTCTCTGGAAAAGGCTAGGAGAAGATCTCAGGGACTTATACTGTGGCAACCACGGCCACTTTGTTGCCAATTGCCCTAATAAGCCGGGAAACATCAAGAGTTTAGTGCGGATGGGGTCTGCTTCTTTAGACTATACTGAGTCAGGTTCCCCCCCGATATAATCTATTTGTTCCTGCACAACTTAGCTCTGCCAAGTTTTCTCATCACCTCTCAGCCTTTATAGATTCCGCTAGCAATTTCATTGATAGGGACCTAGCACACACCGTCTACAGATTCCCTTGAGTGAGGTGCACAGACCCTTTTCAGTCTTAGCTATCATTTACTCTCCCTTGTCGATGGGCATGGTCACCTTAAGCATGGTACCTATTGCTCTGACATTGGGGGAATTTCATAAAGAGACAATCAGCCTCTACTTAATAACCTCTCCTGCTTTTTCTTATTCTGGGCCTTCTGTAACCTGGCCTTACCCTATTTCTACTATACCCATTCTAACCGGTCTAAGAGGTTCAATCCATCCTTTGGATAAACTGCCTCATTCGGCCAGGTGGGGCTTTCAAAACTTTTTGTCAGGGATCTCTGCATTCTGCTTGTGTTTCAGCTATCCGGCTTGACTCCTGTGACACGTCCCCTGCTAACCAACCTGACCTTGTGGATCCACGGACCTCTGCCCAGTCTGATAGTCCTTTGCTGGATGTCCAACTTGTCTTTGAGGGTCCGGGGGCCCCTCCTCGGAGGGGGGTAGTGTCAGGATCACGTAAGTGCTCCTGCTCCTTATTTCAGCATCCGGATTTTGGCTATTGCATTCTCTCTGCCTGTGTCCACCTGCAAGGTGATTGATGTGGTCAATCACCTGTTATAAGCAAGCCAAATGCTCAGTCCTTCACTTGTGATAGAGACAGTGATACCTGTGTTGTTCCTGATCGAGCTCCCTGTCTGTCTGCCCTGCTTTACTAGTTTGGATTTCCCTGTGTATGACTTTGGACCTGATTATTTAACTACTCCTTGAACTCAGCCTGCCCTTTACCTGGACTGTCATAGAACCACACTACCTGTCTGCTAACTGCAAGTATCTCTTGGCTTTGCTCATTTTGCATCTGCCCTGGTTTGGTGGCCAGGCACTACAGCATTGTTTATACAAGTCCTGGGGGCAACCAAGTACCGGTAAGCTTGCTTGCCTTAAGGGAAAGGGGGCTGCTATAGGTGAAGCACACAGTAGCTAGCTATAGTGTCTGACCACCTGCTTTGGGGTAGAAATTACAAGTTACAGGCAAGCCAGTTATTGTCTGTTATCTGTCTAATGGGGATGAAGCCCGTTTGGTCTGGGGAGATTAGGGAATTGATGACTTTGGGCAATCTGTCTGCTAACTAGGGGTGAGCTTTATGTTCGAACATGAGTTGAACTCGAACATTGGCTGTTCGTTCGGCGAACAGCGAACAATTTGGGGTGTTCGCGGCAAATTCGCAAAGCTGCGGAACACCCTTTAAAAGTCTATGGGAGAAATCTAAAGTGCTAATTTTAAAGGTTAATATGCAAGTTATTGTCATAAAAAGTGTTTGGGGACATGGGTCCTGCCCCAGGGGACATGTTTCAATGCAAAAAAAAGTTTAAAAAACTGCAGTTTTTTCGGGAGCAGTGATTTTAATAATGCTTAAGGTGAAACAATGAAAGTGAAATATTCCTTTAAATTGCGTACCTGGGGGGTGTGTATAGTATGCCTGTAAAGTAGCGCATGTTTCCCGTGCTTAGAACTGTCCCTGCACAAAATGTAATTTCTAAAGGAAAAAAAGTCATTTAAAACTACGCGCAGCTATAATGAGTGAGTGAGTGAATAACTTGTATAGCGCTACAAATGCAAACTAAATCGCCTCAAGGCGCTTTTTCCATTCAGTGTCGTCCTGATCCTTCAGAAGAGGTGGGTCTTAAGTTTTTTCCTGAAGGCCCGATGGTCTTCTTCCATGCGGATGTTTGTGGGTAGAGTGTTCCAAAGCCGTGGTCCTTGGACTGCAAATCTTCGTTCTCCCTTCGATTTGTAGCGGGACTTGGGGATGTGGAGGAGGTTTTGGTTAGTTGATCGGAGAATGCGATTGGGTGCGTAGTGTTTTATTTTCTCGCATAAATATTGAGGAGCGTTTTCTTGTGTGCATTTGTGGGTGAGGCAGAGGGTCTTGAAAGTGACCCGATCATTTACGGTTAGCCAATGAAGGGTCCTCAGGGATGGGGTGATGGATTCCCAGGGTACAATAATGAATTGTCAGGTCCTGGCAATACAGATCAAAGTCATTGTAAAAAACGGCGGGGGTCCCCCAGTCCATTACCAGACCCTTTGGATCTGGTATGAATATTAAGGGGAACCCCGAACCAAAAAAAAAAGCGTGGGGTCCCCCCCAAAAATCCATACCAGATCCTTATCCGAGCACGCAACCTGGCAGGCCGCAGAAAAAGAGGGGAGGACGAGAGAGCGCCCCCCCCCTGAACTGTAGAAGGCCACATGCCCTCAACATGGGGAGGATATCCCCATGTTGATGGGGACAAGGGCCTCATCCCCACAACCCTTGCCCGGTGGTTGTGGGGGTCTACGGGCAGGGGGCTTATTGTAATCTGGAAGCCCCCTTTAACAAAGGGGACCCCCAGATTCCTCTCCCCCTATGTGAATTGGTAACGGGGTACATTGTACCCCTCCCATTTCACAAAGAAAGTGTAAAAAATTGTAAAAATCCACACAGATACAGTTGGGATAAGTCCTTTATTAAAAATAAAAAATAAAAGCTCAAATAAACATTCCAGCGATGTAATCCAGTCTGTCCAGCATTGTTCTCTATGTCCCGCGGTGATCCAATGTCCAGCGCTGCAGTCTCCACTCCACACGAAACCCCCATGACGTAAGAGGGGGCAAGCGGGGAATACCCAATGATGTCGGCGGGTGACCCTGCCCCGTGACGTCTCGGGGGCAGGGGCACCTGCCCACATCATTGGGTATTCCCCGGCAAGCAGGGGGCCAGAATCTGGGGGTCCCCTTTGTTAAATGGGGCTTCCAGGTTTACGATAAGCCCCCCACCCGCAGACTCCCACTAACTCACTCACTCACTCATTATAGCCATGAGTAGTTTTAAAGGACTTTTTCTCCTTTAGAAATTACATTTTGTGCAGGGACAGTTCTAAGCACGGGAAACATGCGCTACTTTACAGGCATACTATACACACCCAATATACAAAAATGTAGCGCTATGCGTAATAACAATATATAACACCCAGGTGCTTGAAGTGACTGGATCACAATGGATCTGGTGATAAGTCCAAATATATATAGAACTCCAAATGAATGTGATGAAAGAAAGTTAAAAAGTCTTTGATGTCAAAAAGTGAATATAGTTGAAACTTCCAGTTCAAATGGTGAATTTTCCAAAAATGATAAGTGACTTGTGACGTGACCACCACCACATGAAAGGGAGGCTCACCAGATGGAATGGACCCAATACACGTACGTATAGAGGGTCAAACAGGCTTAGTATGTATGTATCCGTACATATGAAATCCCAGCTAGCACTGCACACATATGTATCCAAGATCCAGACTCAAGGATGACACCAGATATCCAAGCCCCCTCTATACGTACGTGTATTGGGTCCATTCCATCTGGTAAGCCTCTCTTTCATGTGGTGGTGGTCACGTCACAAGTCACTTATCATTTTTGGAAAATTCACCATTTGAACTGGAAGTTTCAACTATATTCACTTTTTGATATCAAAGACTTTTTAACTTTCTTTCATCACATTCATTTGGAGTTCTATATATATTTGGACTTATCACCAGATCCATTGTGATCCAGTCACTTCGAGCACCTGGGTGTTATATATTGTTATTACGCATAGCGCTACATTTTTGTATATTGTTTGTTTTTACTTTTTCCACAGGTATTGTAGCTGCTTATATGTGTTAGCAGCGCGAATATTGTTTGTATTTTTATACTATACACACCCCCAGGTATGAAATTTTAAGAAATATTTCACTTTTATTGTTTCACTTTAAGCATTATTAAAATCGCTGCTCCCGAAAAAACGTTAGTTTTTAAAACTTTTTTTACATTGATACATACAGGACCCGGGTCCCCAAACACTTTTTATGACAATAACTTGCATATTAACCTTTAAAATTCGCACTTTCGATTTTTCATGTTTGTGTCCCATAGACTTTAATGGTGTTTGCGTGTTTGAACAAATTTTTTGCCTGTTTTGCATGTTTTTGTGCGAACCGAACTGGGGGGGGGGGGGGTTTGGCTCATCCCTACTGCTAACAGATGGGCAAACAATTTCAGATCATTATTAATGACCAAAATGGGATGGAAATTTTGGGAGAGAGTATGATCCTTGTGCGGTTTTGGCAAGAGTAACATGTTGGCCAATAGCATATCCTCTGGAAATGGGTGGCCTTTCAATATATAATTAAACATTTTAGAAAGTCGAGGAGCTAATTGGCCTACAATTTTTTATAGTATAAGACAGAAAATCCATCTGGACCAGAGGCTTTAGAGGTTTTCAATGATGCTATGATGGTGGAGATCTCATCTGAAGATCATGGAGCATTCAGGGAACTAATCTGTGCATCAGTCAAAAGCGTAAGAGAAAGATTCTCTAACCAAGCCAGGGAGGCAGGACAAGGCAGGGGTGTTGGAGGCGAAAGTAACTTCTGATAGAAACCAGAACTTCCTAAAGGACTTCCTGGGGGTGTGTTACCATTTGACCTGAGCGGTTTCTTACCTTGTAAAAATTAGGTGGCTGGAGGGAATGGTTAAGTTTCTTAGTGAACATAGAGGAAGCCGAATAGCTGTATAATAGGAAGTGCGCTTTCGACCATCTGAGTGATTTTTCCATTTCTCTTGACAGGATAGTGTCCAGAGCTATCCTCCTGTTGTTAATTTGAGCTAAAATTGTCGGGGTATGGGATGAACTGTGAATATGATATAAACTGTCTAGGTCTCTAGTAAGGGAACGTATCTCCTGTAACTTTCGTTTTTTTCCTCACAGTGGCGATTTCTATAATGTGACTCCACATTACCACCTTATGAGCTGCCCAAAGCATTAAGGGAGAAATATCTTCCATATCATTTAAGCGAAAATATTCACCAAGTCTATCCGAGAGTAGATGCAGAGCTTCCGTGTCTGTGAAAAGTGTCGTTCAGGCGCCAGGACACAATTCCCGGGGCAAGGCCAACACAAGAAGTATGCCACTATCTGATGGTCTGACTGGGGGCAAATATGTATATATGCTTTGGAAGAATTGGCTAGGAGAATCGGGGAGCAGAAAATATAGTCCAGATGGGAGTAACTGTCATTGACTGGGAAGTAGAACTCTCTACTCTCTAGAATTCTCGGGTGCCAACATTGTGAGCTCTCCAGGAGTCCATGAGTTGGGGAGGAGGAGATCAAATTCTGGAGGGTCTTGGGAAACACGTTAGCATGACGTACAATCCGGCTCCTGTCCAGCTTAGAATGAGCCATTAGGTTAAAATCACCTCCAACCACCATGTGTGAGGAGTTATACTTATCTAGAATGATAAAGAAGGATTAGAAAAAGGAGGCTTGGGCATCATTGGGTGCATAGACTACAGCAATCGTGATAGCTCTTCCCTGGAGAGAGCCTTTAAGAATCAGAAACCTACTACCAGGATCTTTGTACATATTCATAAATTGAATGGAGTTCTTAATGAAAATAGCCACACCCTGGGACTTGGACTCATAGGCTGGATGGGAGCTGTTAGAAAAATTAGTCTCCTGCAAAAGGAGAATGTCAGCTCCCAAGAGCCTATAGGTGCGAAAAGCCTTCTTCCTCTTCTGGGGGGGAATTACCGTATTTATTGGCGTATAACACGCACAGGCGTATAACACGCACCCTAAGAGAGAAGTTTCAGGATAAAAACTTTCCACGGCCCCCTGCGTATAACACGCAGGCACAGTTTACCCTCTATTTTCAGGGTAAAAAAGTGAGTGTTATACGCCAATAAATACAGTAAATCCCTTAACATTTTGGGAAATTATTTGAAGATCCATGACATCTAAAAAAAGGTGAAGTGTATTTGTGAGACCGAGTCCAAGTCCAGAGAGGGGCCCCATGAAGTGACATCCGTAAACTTACATGGATATCCAACTGAATCCACAAGGGGCACATATTCCAGTAAAATTACAATAATACCATGTACAGAGGGCTAACAGTAAAAAAAAAAATGATACGTAAAAGTAACAAATAGTGCAACTACTTGAAAAGATATAATGGGGTCAGAGGGGAAAGAAACCCCCGACCTAGAAAGATAATTCAGTAAGACTTCAAAGTCCATTACTCTGCAAATGTTATAGAAATCTTCTAAACCTGGGTAGAGCTGTGTAGTGTGGTGGATTAAAAGTTGCACACAGTTAAGGTATACCTAGGATGGTCAAACACAACACTTAGTCCGAACATCTCAACCTCTAGGTGAGATTGGAAAAAAAATAGTAGGGGGACCAGCAAGCCGGCGGTTTTGGGCTTCCATCTAATACGGGGAAGAAAACCCCCCTCCCTAGATTGTATGTGCATGGCTGTGCGCCGAATTCCATTTGGAACCGGATCAAAACTTATATTAACCAGGAAAGAAACCCTTTTATTATATATCCCAAGTATATTGCTGAAAAGATGCATCTAGGTCACCACGCCTCTGGCATCCTGGTGTTGTCTGCGTCAATCCCATCTTGGTGAGGGAGTAGGCCAGATGGCACATGGACGAAGGGTGGAGGGCAATCTGGGCACTGTGTCTGCCTACAATAGGCCCAATTTTACCAGCAGCTCCTTCCCTTCATGGATATTAAAGACAGTTTATGTTGTGCCGTTGTGTGTGGGAATTGCAGCATGAAGGGAAAGCCCAGCCGATAACAGATCCTAGCATCCTGAAGGACCGATGTCACCTCCTTCATCTTGCAACGCATCTCCTAGGTAGCTGGGGAGATGCCTGGATATAGTTGAATAGGGAAACCATCCAACTGGATGTGTTAATTAGTGCGGGAGGCACAAAGGATATCTTCCTTAACCAGAAAGTTCTTAAGACACAGGACAACATCTCTTGGAGGTTTCTCAGGAGGTGGCTTTGGTTGCAGGGCCCTAAGGATCCTGTCGCAGATGAATGATGCGTGTGGGGTATCAGGGAGCAGTGACTGGAAAATGTTCTGGACCGCAGCAGGCAGGTCGTGGTTGATTCTGGGACCCTGCAAATGCGAATGTTATTTCGCCTTTTCCTATTGTCCAGGTCTTCAAGGTGAGCCTGAAGCTGCCCCACTGTCTCTGATAGCAACTCATGATCTTTCCTGAGGTCAGAGTAGGCCAGATGCAGCTCATCATACTTGGTCTCAAGCATATCTGTTCTATTTCCCAGGGCTGCAAGCTCTTTAGAAAGCACCGCAGTGGACTTATTCAATTCCATTTGGAATTTGTTGGCCATTTTCTCATACATAGTGGCCAGGCTGTCATCCAGGTCCACTCTAGTAAGTTTCAAAGTGTACTTCTTGTCTGCCGAGTGTGCAGATGAAGCTTCCGTGTCCGGATGACACAAGGGAGCCTGAACTGGCTAATCCCCATCTTGAGTCATTTTTTCCTGCACCCGGAGGAGATATGTCGTTAGGGATCTCTGAGCGTGTTTTTTCGCCTGTCTCTTTGGTGTCAGCATGCGTTAAACCTTCCCACAGGAGTGCGTAGTGAAATTAAGTAAATTCTGAGGCTCATTTGCCCTGGGGAGTCACTGGAAGTCACCGCTACCCACGGAGCTCTGACTACCAACTTCCGTCCAGCTTCGCGCCACGCATGCCCCCCCCACTGCATAAGATTTTTGAAGGTCATAGAATAGACTGATTGGTACAGTAGTGACAGCACTACCAGCAACTTTGATAGCTAAGCATTTAATTGGCAGAAAGCAGATGATTGCATATGTATTTCTTTCCTACCCAATTATTTATGATGGTAAAGATGTAAAGAAAGAAGACATACTGGCTTTCTGGTGGGGTAAGACTGACTGAGGTTACTTTTCTAAAATAGGAGTGTACAAAATCTGGTAGAGCTGTGCATGGTAGCCAATCAGCTTCTAACTTCGGCTTATTCAATTAGGCTTTGACAAAAAAAAATAGAAGCCGATTGGTTTCTGTGCAAAGTTGCACCAAATTTATCATTCTCCAGTTTTGGTAAATGAACCTCACTGTGAGAAGTAGGTAATCCTCTGTGAACCAGCCATTTATTTCACATCTCTTTTGGCTGTCTGTTTATTGCTGTATCCTTAACTAGAAAGTATTGGGAATCATGGGCAGCATGCGCAGAAAAGGATGCCCACTGGGACTTGGATGGACTAGAAGTCAGAGTAATAATGGGGAGAAAGGGCAGGAATTGTTTTTGTGTTGTAGACTAGTACAGTTCAACCAAAATGGTGTCATGTTGATTTTTATGCTGCGTGAATGCCTAGATTGTCATAATACAGACTGATTGATAATGCACAATGCAGTGGGTATATATCCCCAGCCTCCCTATTTAGAATTCAGCACATCATTATATAGCTGTCTTTTGAAGGAGATACCTGTCTGTTACATTTGGGCTGGGATTGATGGTTCAACACCTCAATGGGGACAGATACAAAACCTTGGTGGAAGATAAAACCCAGCCTTCATCCAAAAAAAAAAGCTTAAGTGGGGTTTTATTTTTCAGAGCATGATCTGTCTGGTCTAAATACACTTTTCTTTTATTCATTTGAATATCCTTATCTATTTATAAGAGATGTAATTATACACTGTTTTGTTATAGAGATATAGTTATATTGCAAATACATTGCACTTAAAGTAAATATGAGTTAATTATATACTGGTCCGTCTCTTAGATGGTAATATATTTCTGTCTGCGTAGTTCAATTATACTGTCTTAGACAGACGGCAGGCTGTTTATTTCCAGCCCATAGTTCACAGTAGATTCCTTTTTGTCAGCATTTCAAAGATTATTAGTTCACTTTGAGAATCATGTGTTAACTCAGATTTCATAAACACTAGCAGGTGGTTCATAGAAAGGTCAGCTAAGCTCCCTAAATTTCATACATCTTATATCGATTCATAAGTGGGCCACATAGTACATTATTGGAATATATATTTTTATGACAGGCAAACAATATTAGGTGGTCTCTTTAGATTTACCTTTCAGAAAAGTAGGATTTTCTAAGCAGTGCAGTCTTTCTATATATAATTTTAATAGCAAATCCTATTACAGATCCATTGTTTTCTTTTTATTACTGCTATTTTTGTGTGTCTGAGCAACTGTGTGTGTTTGATGCACCTACTGTATGTTGCAACTCAATTCCTTGAGCCAATACAAATTGCTAATTATTTTCCTTCCTACTTTGCACACAGTGCTGCTATATTTTTTTCCCTCAACTTATTTAGAAATATCCTTTAAATAAGCACACTGAGGTCTGTGGAAGGGGTCAATGCCCCCCGAAACGCGTCAGTTGTCCAACCATTTGTTTCCAGAACTAACTGTATTGCATTCCAGCTGGAGCAGATCTGTGTTGCTTGATGTTTTTACTTGTGTGTGAGTATCCATTTGTCTATGTGGATTAAATAAAAATGATCCATAGCAGGGATCTCCAAACTACGGCCATCCAGTTGTTCAGGAACTACAATTCTCTTCATGCCTTGTCATGTCTGTGAATGTCAGAGATTTACAATGCCTCATGGGACGTGTAGTTCCGCAACAAGCAGGAGGGATGTAGTTTGGAGATCCCTGAACTATAGTAATGCACAAAGTGGTTGCGCCCTCCTTTGAATTTTTTGCAGTTGGTTCTAAGGATTTCCCCATCAGAGGAGCGCTGCACACTTGATGAAGTGAGATGGAAAAATATCCCTGGGTTTAGCGCTAAGGTATTGTTTGATGTTTTTTCAAATCAGCTCTCACCTGACCTTTTCATCCCATCTAGTCTTCCAACCAGTGGCAGCCTGTAGGTGGAGTAGGGTGGCACATGCATTTCTCAGTAGGGATGAGCAAATCTGCCTGTCTTTGGTGTGCAGTCCTAAAACTTTTGCTCGAAGTTCACTTTACAGCCAAGTCTGTGGGAGAGGGGTGAATCTTGCTATTAAATTCTGGCAATTTGTAGAGCCAATAAGCAAGGAACTGTCCAACAAATGGCATTGGAAATTGTGCACTACCATGGATGACAAATGCCAATGACAAAAAATGTAAAAAGTTAAAGAAGCGGGAAAAAAATATAGTATTATTAGCTTTCCATAACAGTTCCAACACTCACTGACAATATGGCTACTGTGAGCCCACCTTTATATATAAAGGAGGCTCTGTTATGCATTCCTTCTAGTTGGCTGTTGTGACTTAGGTGACCAGGGTAAATGCTCTGCACTGCATTATAAATTGTTCCTTTTTGCTGGAGGTGAACCTACAAAGGTTTACTAACTTCATGAATCTTGGAAATGTATTTCAAGCCCTCGGTAGATGCAAACCTGAACCTCATCCCTACTCAGAAGTGATTTCTACCACTGTAAGTGCTAGAAAGGGTGTGGCTATGAATGCCTGGTTGTGAAGGCCTGGATGTAGGGCATCTGCCACTAGGCAGCTTGACACAAAATGGGAAAAAAGGCTGCAGGGAAAAATGCATAACTAGCTATCTATCTCTTTAACCACTTGAGCTCTGGAAGTTTTTACGCCCATCATGACCAGCCCATTTTTTGCTATTCGGCACTGTGCTATGTTAACTGGTAACTGAGCAAATATGTAATGCTGTACCCAAACAAAATTGATATAATTTTCTTCCCACAAATAGAGCTTTCTTTTGGGGGTATTTGATTACCTCTGTGTTTTTTATTTTTTACGCTATAAACAAAAAAATATTGACAATTAAAAAAAAACATAATTTTTGACTTTCTGCTATAAAATATATCCAATAAAAAAGGGAAAAGAAAGTAACTTCATAAATTTAGTCTAATATGTATTACATATTTTTGGTAAAAAGCGTATATTGATTGGTTTGCGCAAAGTTAAAGCGTCTACAAACTATGGGATATTTTTTTTTTTTTTTTTTATTTATTATTTTTTTACTTGTAGTGACAGTGATCAGAGACTTATAGCAGGACTGCAATATTGTGGTAGACATTCTGACACTAACTGACACTTTTTGGGGAACCAGTGACACTAACATAGTGATCAGTGCTAAAAATATGCACTGTCACTGTACTAATGACACTGGCTGGGAAGGGGTTAACATCAAAGGGTTAACTGTGTGCCTAGCCAGTGTTTTACTATACTGTGTGAGGTGTTTTTACTACAAAGATATGGAATGTATTCCCTGCTTTGCTGCGACACAAACTCCATCCCTTCCCCCCTGTCAGAATGGCAATCTGCCTTGTTTACATAGGCAGATCGCAGTTCTGTCTCTCTGCCCAATGATCGGTGGGTGAACTTGGACATTGAGCATCCGGCACCCGCCAATGGGCTTTTTACTGTGTGGGCTTTCGCATGCGAGCCCCCTACCCGGAAGTGTCGGATCATGTTCCGGCGCAGTAAAACTGCTATATGGTGGACAGCAAGTGGTTAATATGTTAACATTTTTAGTGGTTGGATTCAAGTCCTATACCCATCTGATAATAAGACCCACCCCTATCATTCAATTATCAAATGCTAACATGTCATTAGGCAATAGAAGCTTAAACCATTGACATGAGAGGAAAAGGGATTCTTTAAGAATATATTAAAAATAGGTACTGGCCAGTGCATTCCAATGGACAATAAATATAAAAGAGTAAAGGTTAAACCTGGGTCACTAAACTATAATGTAAAAATGCATATAAAAGAGAAAAGAAAAGACCTTCAAGAATATAAGGCTGAGAGGTCATTGTCAGCATTCCAACACTACAAGGAATGCAATAAGAAGTGTAAGAACACAACCAGGGCAGCTAAAATAGACAGTGAAAGTCACAGCAGAGGAGAGTAAAGAAATCCCCCCAAAAAATTAATATATTACCAGTAAGAAAGTGAGATCAGAGAATATACTGTAAGCACCATAAGGGATGGTCAGGGGAAGTTGGTTAAAAAAGACAATGAGAAGGCATCTGTACTAAAAGCATTTTTCTCCTCAGTTTTCACAAAGGAAAAGACTACTATCTCTTACACCTCTGACTCGGAGCCCCTGATAGTGTAGACAGGAGGCGCAGGAGAGCAGAGTCGCACGAGTGCCAGAAGGTCTTGCTAGCAGCAGGGCATATGTCCTTGCTGGGCAGGTGAAGTTGTCAGATGGCTTCAGCAGGTAGACAAGTAGGCAGGCAGCTGTTGCTGGTGACAGCAGGCAGGGTAGCAGGATCAGGCAGGCTGGGTCATACACAGACTTGAAGAATTGGGTACAGGTCACAGACAGGAATGTAGTCAGGAAGCAAGCCGGATCTGGAACTGATCAGTGGAACTGGAGCCAAAAGAGCAGACAGAAGAATGGTCACAGGACAAGCCGAGGTCGATGCAGGTGGAGTTCAGGGAATGGTCAAGGCAAGTCGGGTTAATAACTGGAAGCAGGATGCCAGATACACAAGAAGGCTAAAGACAAGGCAGCATTGAATCTGAGCACTGGCTGGGTTTAAATAGTCTGTTTGGCGCCAGCGTCTGGCACAGGTGCACACAAGTGTCTGCGCATACAGGGATGCACAACGGCTTGTGTTTGCGCGCGAGTTTGCGTATGCGCATATCTATTAGCCAGTGCCCAATTCTTACAAGCATGAAAGGGAATCAGTTTTAGCTTGTACCCAAGAGTTCTTCTGGAGGGATAATTCTGTTTGCTGGCATGTGCATCCTGACTAGTGATGAGCCGAACACCCCCGGGTTCGGTTCGCACCAGAACCCGCAAACGGACCGAAAGTTCGCACGAACATTAGAACCCTATTAAATACAATGGATGCGAACGTTCGGATTCTAAAGTGCTAATTATAACGACTATTATCCATGTTATTGTCCGAAACAGAGTTTGGGAACCCGTGTTCTGCACCAGGGGACATGTATCAATGCAAAAAGAAGTTTTAAAAACGGACGTTTTCCGGGAGCAGTCATTTTAATGATGCATAAAGTGAAAAAAAAAAGTCAAATATTCCTTTAAATATTGTACCTGGGGGTGTCTAAAGTATGCCTGTGAAGTGCCACGTGTTTCCCCGTGTTTAGAACTGTCCCTGCACAAAATAACATTTCTAAAGGAAAAAAAGCCATTTAAAACTGCTTGCGGCTTTAATGCAATGTCTGGTCCCGGTAATATGGATGAAAATCTTTAGGAAAAATGGCATAGCTACCCCATCAACCCCCCCCCCACCCCAGCCCATTACCAGCCCCTTTGGGTCTTGTATGGATATTAAGGGGAACCCCGCACACAAAATAAAAAAGGACCTATATACTCTGAACAGCCGTATACAGGCGGTGCATACAAGACAGGGACTGTAGGTTTGTTCTTATGTAGAATCTGTTTGTAATTTTGAACAGCTGCATTGTTTAAGTGGAGCTCCATGCCAAATTCCTTTTTTTTAGCTTTTTGTAAAACATAGGAAAGGTTATCACCCCTGTCACATTTTTTTTGCTGTCTGTGCCCCTGTTCAGAACATTTCACCTCACTTTGCGTCCCAATGACAACTGTTTTTGAAATGTGGTGTTTTTATTGAAACAAGGATTGGTGATAAAGCATCAGTAGAGAGGAGACACTTTTCTCCCATATTAATTCTTACAGGAGAGAATTTTCCTTCCAAGGGGTAGATTTCCTCTCACTTCCTGTTGTCTTCTTCCGTTTGCAAGTAGTAGTAGTTTGTAAGTTGGATGTTTGAAAGTAGGGACCTGCCGTATATACTCTGCAGAAATTGGCCCCTTAGGTGTTGGTGTTGGCACAACACTGAAAGCACTCACAGTTATTCTTGGTGGGTGCTGGAACGCCCTGCTGTCAACTATTATATCAGGAATTGTAATAACATATAATTGTTGATCAGTGGTAGTAAAAATTGGGCCTTTGATGGTGGTGCTGGTGCCACAACACTGTAAGGCCTGACAGTTACTCTTGGTGGGCGCAGCAATGGGCCCTGCTGTGAATTATTAGATCAATAATTATAATTGCATGCCCCTGTTGAACAGGGGCTGAAAAATTGGGCCTTTGGTGGTGGTGGTGGTGGTGATGGTGGTGCTGGTGCCACAACACTGTAAGGCCTGACAGTTACTCTTGGTGGGCGCAGCAATGGGCCCTGCTGTGAATTATTAGATCAATAATTATAATTGCATGCCCCTGTTGAACAGGGGCTGAAAAATTGGGCCTTAGGTACTGGTGGCACAACACTGCAACCCCTCACAGATACTGTGCTTGGAGCACAGCAATGAGGCCTGTTGCAAAATATTGCATCAAAAATTTTAATTACACGCCCCTGTTAAACAGGGGCTGAAAAATTGGGCCTTAGCCACTGGTGGCGTCACCCATAAACCAAAATGATCTTCCAAGCTATCATCATTAATCGTATCATTGAGGAGGAGGAGGAGGATAGCCAGTCAACATAACAGCACAGGCACTCAGCATCAGCATCAGTCTTGAAGGGATGTGACATTTTAAAATCAATTAGTCTGTTATATCAGCATCTGGTGTGTGGTAGCTGGTGGTGATCCAAGACTGGTTCATCTTGATGGAAGTCAGTCGATCAACCGAGTCGGTGGACAGGCGCACCCTGTGATCCGTGACAAATCCTCCAGCAGCACTGAATGTGCGTTCTGAAAGAACGCTGGATGCAGGACAGGCCAGTAGCTCAATTGCATACTGTGCAAGCTCTGGCCAGTGATCCATCCTCAAGACCCAGTAAGCCAGAGGATTTTCGGTGGGGAAGGTGTCCAAGTCTGACCTTGCCCCTAGGTATTCCTGCACCATGTATATCAGACGCTGGCGATGGTTGCTGGAACCGATCATACTTTGGGGCTGCGGACTAAAGAATTGTCTGAACGCATCGGTCAGACGGCCACCTTCCCCACCGCTCCTTCTTTGACTGCCCGAAGCCTCAGCAACTCGTTGTCCAGGACCAGGAGTTTGTAACCTCCCAGTCTCTGGGAACGCGTTGCACAGACCTTTCTGCAAGGCCTCCCGGAGTTGTCTCATCCTCTGCTCCCTCTGCGACGGTACGATAAGGTCCGCAACCTTACCCTTGTACCGTGGATCAAGGAGAGTGGCCAGCCAGTAATGGTCCCACTCCTTGATCCGAAGAATACGAGGATCCTTCCGCAGACTTTGC
This sequence comes from Rana muscosa, assembly GCA_029206835.1. NCBI lineage: Eukaryota > Metazoa > Chordata > Amphibia > Anura > Ranidae > Rana > Rana muscosa. The sequence continues at coordinate 133,587,008 of CM055120.1, forward strand.
AGGATCAGGGAGGCCATGCAGCGTAGGTTAGCTGAGGCATTCAGTCCGGAGTCCTCTGGGTCACTAAGGACGACATGATCCGCAGCCACCTCCTCCCAGCCACGTACAAGTCCACTGGTTTCTTGGGACTGTAAATCATCCCTAAAAGACTGCTGCTGATGATGCTGAGTGCCAGCCTCCACCTCCATGCTGACACAATCCTCCTCCTCCTCCTCCTCCTCCTCTTCCTGTGCGATGGGTGGGACAGAAGGAACACTGTCTGGGTAAAGGGGGCCTTGAGAGGCAAGGAAGTCCTCCTCTTCCTGCCTCTGTTCTGCCTCAAGTGCCCTGTCCATTATTCCACGCAGCGTGTGCTCCAACAGGTGGACAAGAGGTACAGTGTCACTGATGCATGCACTGTCACTGCTCACCATCCTCGTGGCCTCCTCAAATGGTGCCAGGACAGTGCATGCATCCCTGATCATGCCCCACTGGCGTGGTGAAAAAAACCCGAGCTCCCCTGACCCTGTCCTGGTGCCGTAGTCGCACAGGTACTCATTGATGGCCCTCTGCTGTGTGTGCAGCCGCTGCAGCATGGCCAACATTGAGTTCCACCTGGTGGGCATGTCACATATAAGGCGGTTCTTGGGCAGGTTCAACTCCTTTTGCAGCTCAGCCAGGCGAGCACTGGCATTATAAGATCTGCGGAAATGCACACAGACTTTCCTGGCCTGCCTCAGGACATCCTGAAAGCCCGGGTACCTGCCCAAGAACCGCTGCACCACCAGGTTAAGGACGTGAGCCATACAGGGCACATGGGTCAGTTGTCCCTGTCGGAGGGCGGAGAGGAGGTTGGTGCCATTGTCGCAAACCACCATTCCTGGCTTAAGCTGGCGTGGCGTCAACCACCTCTCGGCCTGCCCCTGCAGAGCAGACAGGACCTCTGCCCCAGTGTGGCTCCTGTCCCCCAAACACACCAGCGCAAGCACGGCATGGTATCTTTTTGCCTGCGTACTTGCGTAGCCCCTTGAATGCCTACGGAGCACCGCTGGTTCCGAGGACAAACCACAGGAAGAGGCCATGGAGGAAGAAGAAGAGGAGGGGGTGGAGGAGAGAGGTGTGTCACAACCAGTAGTAGCATTTTGGAGGCGTGGCGGTGGAACAACCTCCAACACTACTGCACCTTGTCCTGCATCCTTCCCAGCTGCCAAAAGAGTGACCCAATGGGGCGTGAAAGAAAGGTAACGTCCCTGTCCATGCCTGCTGGACCATGAGTCAGTGGTAATATGCACCTTACCGCTGACCGCCCTGTCCAGCGAGGCCAAGACATTGCCTTCCACATGCCTGTAGAGTGCCGGAATCGCCTTCCGTGCGAAAAAGTGGCGTTTGGGAACCTGCCACTGAGGAACCGCACATTGCACAAACTCACGTTAGGGGGCCGAGTCTACCAACTGAAAAGGCAGCAGTTGAAGCGCTAGCAATTTAGCCAAGCTAGCATTCAACCGCTGGGCATGTGGATGGCTGGGAGTGAACTTCTTTCGACGGTCCAGCAGCTGGGGCAGGGAAATTTGCCTGCTAGAATCGGACGTTGGTGTACTGCTAGCAGAGTGCCCGCAAGTACTTGCCTGTGACACACCTAATTTTACACCTTCATTCCTCTCAGAGCAGGTTTCAGAGAGGAGTGAAGGTATAGTGGGGTTGGAGATCCCAGCTGATGCGGTGCAAGAAGAGGTCAGCTTTGTTCTTTGGTGTGGGTCTTTAAGGTAGGCTTGCCAACGAGCTGCATGGCAGGTCAACATATGTCTGATCAAGCATGTGGTGCCCAAGCGGCTAATGTTTTGGCCACGCGATATACGCTTGAGACATATGTTGCAAACAGCAGCTGTGCGATCTGATGCACTCGCCTCAAAAAAGGCCCACACCAAAGAACTTTTTGAATGACGGGCAGAGGCAGCGCCCTGCACAGGCGGAGCTCTGCGGTGTGATTCCGTCGGTGTGCTGCCCATACGCTGGCCACTCAAGGGCATCCTGCCTCGTTGGAGATGTGCCTCCTCCTCATCCTCCTCCTCCTCCTCCTCTCTCCTATTAGGCACCCACGTGGAGTCAGTGACCTCATCATCCCCTCCCTCCTCATCACTGGAGCCAATCTGGCAGTATGCTGCAGCTGCTGGAGCATGACTGCCAGATTGGTGTCCTTCTTGAGCATCCCCTCTCTCTGCTCTCACGCTGCTGCCTTTCTCTAGCTGGGTATCATCATCAGATCCTTCCAAACGCTGGGCATCCTCCTGGAGCATGTACCCAACACTGTGCTCAAACAGTTCGGGGGACTCCTCAGGAGGAGGACATGGTGGGTCTAGGGAAGGATTGACTAATGAAGATAATGATACCAGAGAAGAGGACGCTTTGGCAGCTGCTTTGCCAGTACCCTGAGCCTGGGTGAGAGAGGATGAGGAGGATGAGGTGGGCTTGGTCATCCACTCTACCAAGTCTTCGGCATGATGTGGCTCAACATGTCCAGCTGCCGAAAAGAAGGACAAGCGTGTCCCATGGCCATGTGCTGATGACAATGCACCGCGTCCACGACCAGCACTGTTGCCCCCAGACACAGAGCCTGCTTGCCCTCTTTTTTTGCCTCCTGACTGTCTGCCTCTCCTTGGTTGCCTTCCAGACATTTTAATGGATGGCCTGCAGGGAGATGGGAAAAAGAGCAATAAGGGCTACCTTCAGGTGTATACTGTGCAGGAGGCTTAGCAACAATGACACTGACACTGTCCCCTGCCTATCCTTCTCTGTCCCTAAACACAAGGATTTGCAATATGCTTCAGCAAGATTGGTTTAGCACAGAACAGCACACTGACAGTTTCCCTCACTGTCCTTCTCTGTCCCTACAAACAAGATTTAGCACAGAATAGCACACTGATAGTTTCCACGAGTGTCCTTCTCTGTCCCTAAACTCAAGGATTTCAACTATGGAACAGCAAAATTGGTTTAGAACAGAATAGCACACTGACAGTTTCCCTCACTGTCCTACTCTGTCCCTCCCTACAAACAAGATTTAGCACAGAATAGCACACTGATAATTTCCACGAGTGTCCTTCTCTGTCCCTAAACTCAAGGATTGAAAATATGGAACAGCAAAATTGGTTTAGAACAGAATAGCACACTGAAACTTTCCCTCACTGTCCTACTCTGTCCCTCCCTACAAACAAGATTTAGCACAGAATAGCACACTGATAATTTCCACGAGTGTCCTTCTCTGTCCCTAAACTCAAGGATTTGAAATATGGAACAGCAAAATTGGTTTAGAACAGAATAGCACACTGACACTTTCCCTCACTGTCCTACTCTGTCCCTCCCTACAAACAAGATTTAGCACAGAATAGCACACTGATAATTTCCACGAGTGTCCTTCTCTGTCCCTAAACTCAAGGATTGAAAATATGGAACTGCAAAATTGGTTTAGAACAGAATAGCACACTGTCAGTTTCACTCACTGTACCTCTCTGTCCCTAAACTCAAGGATTGAAAATATGGTTCAGCAAAATTGGTTTAGAACAGAATAGCACACTGACACTTTCCCTCACTGTCCTACTCTGTCCCTCCCTACAAACAAGATTTAGCACAGAATAGCACACTGATAATTTCCACGAGTGTCCTTCTCTGTCCCTAAACTCAAGGATTGAAAATATGGAACAGCAAAATTGGTTTAGAACAGAATAGCACACTGAAACTTTCCCTCACTGTCCTACTCTGTCCCTCCCTACAAACAAGATTTAGCACAGAATAGCACACTGATAATTTCCACGAGTGTCCTTCTCTGTCCCTAAACTCAAGGATTTGAAATATGGAACAGCAAAATTGGTTTAGAACAGAATAGCACACTGACACTTTCCCTCACTGTCCTACTCTGTCCCTCCCTACAAACAAGATTTAGCACAGAATAGCACACTGATAATTTCCACGAGTGTCCTTCTCTGTCCCTAAACTCAAGGATTTGAAATATGGAACAGCAAAATTGGTTTAGAACAGAATAGCACACTGACACTTTCCCTCACTGTCCTACTATGTCCCTCCCTACAAACAAGATTTAGCACAGAATAGCACACTGATAATTTCCACGAGTGTCCTTCTCTGTCCCTAAACTCAAGGATTGAAAATATGGAACAGCAAAATTGGTTTAGAACAGAATAGCACACTGAAACTTTCCCTCACTGTCCTACTCTGTCCCTCCCTACAAACAAGATTTAGCACAGAATAGCACCCTGATAATTTCCACGAGTGTCCTTCTCTGTCCCTAAACTCAAGGATTGAAAATATGGAACAGCAAAATTGGTTTAGAACAGAATAGCACACTGTCAGTTTCACTCACTGTACCTCTCTGTCCCTAAACTCAAGGATTGAAAATATGGTTCAGCAAAATTGGTTTAGAACAGAATAGCACACTGACACTTTCCCTCACTGTCCTACTCTGTCCCTCCCTACAAACAAGATTTAGCACAGAATAGCACACTGATAATTTCCACGAGTGTCCTTCTCTGTCCCTAAACTCAAGGATTGAAAATATGGAACAGCAAAATTGGTTTAGAACAGAATAGCACAATGAAACTTTCCCTCACTGTCCTACTCTGTCCCTCCCTACAAACAAGATTTAGCACAGAATAGCACACTGATAATTTCCACGAGTGTCCTTCTCTGTCCCTAAACTCAAGGATTTGAAATATGGAACAGCAAATTTGGTTTAGAACAGAATAGCACACTGACACTTTCCCTCACTGTCCTACTCTGTCCCTCCCTACAAACAAGATTTAGCACAGAATAGCACACTGATAATTTCCACGAGTGTCCTTCTCTGTCCCTAAACTCAAGGATTGAAAATATGGAACAGCAAAATTGGTTTAGAACAGAATAGCACACTGAAACTTTCCCTCACTGTCCTACTCTGTCCCTCCCTACAAACAAGATTTAGCACAGAATAGCACACTGATAATTTCCACGAGTGTCCTTCCCTGTCCCTAAACTCAAGGATTTGAAATATGGAACAGCAAAATTGGTTTAGAACAGAATAGCACACTGACACTTTCCCTCACTGTCCTACTCTGTCCCTCCCTACAAACAAGATTCAGCACAGAATAGCACACTGATAATTTCCATGAGTGTCCTTCTCTGTCCCTAAACTCAAGGATTTGAAATATGGAACAGCAAAATTGGTTTAGAACAGAATAGCACACTGACACTTTCCCTCACTGTACCTCTCTGTCCCTACAAACAAGGATTAGCACAGAATAGCACACTGACACTTTCCCTCACTGTATCTCTCTGTCCCTACAAACAAGGTTTAGCACAGAATAACACACTGTCACTGACACTCTCCCTACCTATCCTTATTTGTCCCTAAACACAAGGAATCCAGGATTAGTAAAGGAAAAAAAATGACACTGTCCCTGCCTATGCTTCTCTTTCCCTGCTCCGGAACACACTACACAAGGCCGCCACGCTAGCGGCCTTTTATAGTGTGGGGCGTGTACTAAACCCCCTCAGCAATAATTGGCCACAGGCATCCTGCCTGTGGCCAATCATTGCTCTCCTCGCTGCCGGCGCTGTGATTGGCCAAGCATGCGGGGTCACAGTGCATGCTTGGCCAATCACAGCGCCTGGATGACACTGCGATGGCGTAGTGCATTGTGGGCCGTTCGCGTCACTCGAATTTGGCGCGAACGGCCCAAATCGTTCGATCTTCGTCGAACGATCGAACAGCTGATGTTCGAGTCGAACGTATGTCCGACTCGAACACGAAGCTCATCCCTAATCCTGACCACTGAATTGTTAATAACACATCACAGAATGTACCCCTGTGGCTAACAGAAGCCATTGTCAGAAATAGACTTTAAAAACCTAAGACAAATAAATCACCAGGACCAGCTTACACCTGAGAGTCCTTAAAGAACTCAGTCATATTATAGCCAGACCGTTGTTCCTAATTTTTATGGACAGTTTACTAACAGGAATGGTACCAGCTGACTGGAGAAAAGCCAAAGTGGTACCAATATTTAAAAAAGGGCCTATATATATATATATATATATATATATATATATTTATATATATATATATATATATATATATTTATATATATATATATATATATATATATATATATAGCAACTACAGGCCAGCCCGTCTAAGATCAATTGGTTGAAAATTATTGGAGTGGATGATAAGGGGCTATATCCAAGAATTCGCTGGTGAAAATGGTATCATTGGTAGTAATCAGTAGACTTGTGCACAACGGAAAAATTCGTTCCGTTTCGGTTCGTTTCTTTCCGGTCCTGTTGATTCGTAATCATTCGTAATTTTGCTAGACGGGATTTTTCGTGTTCGGACTCATTCGTATTTTTGCAAGCGACATTTTTCGTTGAATTTTTTGTTGCTTTATAATTCGTACTTTCGGTAGAGTACGTTGTTTTTCGTTGATTCTGGACACAACTCCTACTTTCGTAACTTTTTTTGGGTTCGTACTTTCGGTAGAGTACGTTGTTTTTCGTTGATTCTGGACACAACTCCTACTTTCGTAACTTTTTTTGGGTTCGTTGATTCGTAATTTTCCGTGTCTCTCTCACAACGACGCTGCCTATTATGCCTAATGTGCTTCGAATGGATTTGTACTTTTCTAAATACATTGCGGTTATTTGTAACGATTCGAAATCTCGTATTTTACTTTCGTTTTTAACATGCGGCTATAGGCTCCGCCCCTGTACACCATTTTGAGAGGGTTCAGCACGGTGAGGGAGAAGCAGAGAGCAGAGCAGAGTGTTATTGTGCTTCGAATGGATTCGAAATCTCGTATTTTACTTTCGTTTTTTACATGCGGCTATAACCTCCGCCCCTGTACACCATTTTGAGAGGGAGTTCAGCACGGTGTGGGAGAAGCAGAGAGCAGAGCAGAGTGAGTGTTATTGTGCTTCGTATGGATTCGTACATTCGTAACTTTTTCATAACGAATTATGCCGAAGACATTCGGGCATTCGCTATTTGCGGTATAATTTATTTCGGATTCGGTCTTATTCGTAATTGCTTTGTTCGGAAATTCGAATGCTTCCGAATGTCCGAAAGTTGCTAAATTCGGACGAATTTCAATTCGTTACGAAACGAATTGCACAAGCCTAGTAATCAGCATGGATTTATGAAGGATCGTTCTTGCCAGACCAATCTGTTAACATTCTACGGGGAAGTGAGCTGCCATCTAGATAAAGGAAGACCTGTGGATGTCGTGTGTATATGGATTTTGCTTTTACATTTACTTTACAAATTGAGGTCTGTCTGCATGGACCATAAGATATGTACCTGGATTAGGGTATGTAACTGGTTACAGGGGCACACTCAAAGGGTGGTAATAAATAGTGAGCACTCAGAATGGTCTGAAGTGGTGAGTGGGGTCCCCCAGGGATCTGTCCTTGGACCAATGTTGTTTAATTTATTCATAAATGATATAGAGGTTGGTATAAATAGCTCAATTTCAGTGTTTGCTGATGGTGCAAAGCTAAGCAGGGAAATAACTTCACAGCAAGATGTCAAAACCTTATAGGAGGACCTCAATAAAATAATAGGATAGGCAACTACATGGCAAATGAGGTTTAATGTTGAAAAGTGTAAAGTAAAGCATTTGGGTGCGAAAAATATGAATGTAAGTTACCTGCTAGGGGAATCCAGGATGGAAAAAGATCTGGGGGTCTTGGAAGATGACAGGGTCAGCAATGGCATTCAATGCCAAGCTACTGCTGCAAAGAAAGCAAGCTGAATTTTAGCATGCATAAAAAAGGGTATTTACTCAAGAGATAAAACAATAATTCTGCCACTTTACAAGGCTCTGGTCTGGCTGCATCTTGAGTATGCTGTGCAGTTCTTAGGAAGGATGCGTTGAAACTGGAGAGAGTCCAGAAAAGGGCAGCAAAGCTAATAAAGGGTCTGGAGGACCTCAGTTGTGCAAGCATTAAACATATTCTCTCTGGAGAAGTGACGTTTGAGAAGAGATATGATACTGATATACAAATACCTTAATGGTGATTCTAGCATAGGAAAAAACTTTTCAGTGGCAGGAGTGGAGTTTAAAAAGATAAAAAGCTTAACCTTAAACTGCGTAGAGAGTTCTTTACCTTTAGAGTGATAAGGATGTGGAACTCCCTTCCACAAGCAGTGGTATCAGCAGGGAGTGGCAATTGTTTAAAAAAACTGTTAGACATCTTAACATTCGCAACATGCAGGGATATTGGATTTATTATTGCCATAAACTCACACCCACACAGATTGAACTGGATAGACTGGTATCTTTATTCAACCTTACTAGCTATGTAACTATGTATTCTGGACAGAAATCAGGGCCCTGTTAACAACTTGAGCCTAGGATCCATAGAATTACAGGGATCCATTTAAAGGCTAACATAGGTACTTAGAGACACCTCAAGGTGGTGGTATTTTAGCACCATTGTTATCTTGGAATCATTTTAGACCAGGTCAGGTTTACTTTAAAACATGCAATAAAATACATGCTTTTAAAATAGTAAAATTAAACGCACACCAAGAAATGTTATTCTTCTAACAAAGCAAAGGAAATGCTCAGGATAACTCAAATTTTTAGTGTATTTCCAAAAAGAATAGGATGGCTGCTTTTAGCCTACAGTGTATCTGTATAATATAAAATAATCTAGAGTATTAAAAGGATATAGTGATGACCTCTGTTTAATTTATGACACTGTAACATATTGCTTTTTATATTAATGCATATCAAAAACTCTGCTAGTGAATGATTATAATTCTTCATATTAAAGTGATAATGATATGAAAACTTTTAAAAGAAAAGGCAGACTTCAAAGCTACATGCAAAACTAAATTGAACAAAGCTTTTGAAATGATACAGTTTCATTTTCAAAGAGATTTTATGTTGGCTGTAAATGTATGTCAGTCATTAAGGAATAATGGCTCATTTGGTTTCTTAATATGTAATACACCTTTTTAACAAATTAATGTTTTGTACATCTGGTGTTGAACTAAAGTAAGATTGGAATTGTATTGCAGATATTGTGTCTAATGCCAATTTTAATATAATCACAATAGTTAATTTAGTAGCCAAAAACACATTGTGAATAGACTTGAATTGTAGGCGTGGGAACACATCAGTGCAGGCTGCAACTGACTATGTGTCTAAAAAAGAAGGTTCTTTAGAGTCATATAAAATTAGACGTTTAAATACTAAATTAAAGTGTATGTATAGATAGTGTGTTATGTTAAATAGAGTAGTAGATACTGTATTTATGGGCGTATAACATTCACTTTTTTACCCTGAGGGTAAACTGTGCCTGCGTGTTATACGCAGGGGGCTGTGGAAAGTTTTTTTCCTGAAACTTCCCTCTTAAAGTTAGGGTGCGTGTTATATGCCTGTGCGTGTTATACGCCGATAAATATGGTAGCTAAAACCCCTGACAGTTCTTTTTTGTGGTCTGTGAATCCTGTTGGGGAGATTTCATTTCACTTCCTGTCTTTGAAATGCGTAAGTGAGATCAAAACTCTTCAAAGTGAGAGGAATTACTCTCTTAAGCCCCATACACACGGTCGGACTTTTTGACAACAAACTTATAAATTCCCAGGTTTTCAAAAAAATCCTACCGTGTTTACGCTACATCGGACAAACTTTTTTGTTTTTCATCGGACAAAAGTTCGCTCTGCAAACAAACAAACTTTTCGGCAACAAAAGTCCTACGATGCAAAGTCAAGTCGCGTGTACAGAAATCCATCGGACTTTAGTCCAAAGTACAAACACGCATGCTCAGAACCAATGTTAAAATCAACCAACAATAGCAGAAGTAAGGGTGGCGGTAAAGAGCAGAAAAGAGCAGAAAAACCACGTGATTTTGGGAAAGTTTGCTGAAAAAGTCCTGCCGTGTATATGCATACCAAGTTCACGGCCAGCGCCCTTGAAACAAAAATCCACGGAAAAGTTTGTTTGAAGTCCGATTGTGTGTATGGGGCTTAAAGCAGGGATAAATTTCACATTAGAAATTGTACCCTTTATTCCTGTGACAACTGTACAGTTTTGTAGTTCCAGTTTGTAAATCGAAATTGTGAATCTACAGACACAGACAGTAGAAAAAGGAGAGAACAATTGTTAGGGATTTTGTGGAGAACATAGCCTGGTAAGGTCATGCGTGTCCATCCCTTGGGACTTTAAATGAAATCATGACCCGGTAAGGCCATACATTTCCATCCCTTATTTAAATGAAGAGGGGAGCACGGAGGTGGGACTTTAAATGAAGCACAAGGATGCAAAAGAATAAAAGGTGAACAATAGGAATTTTATTATAGTAGGTACATATGCAACATATAAGCATGGCTAATAAAAAACAATTATTAGCCATGCTTATATGTTGTATATGTACCTACTATAATACAATTCCTATTGTTCACATTTTATTCTTTTGCATCCTTGTGCTTCATTTAAAGTCCCACCCCCGTGCTCCCCTCTTCAGACACAGACAGTAATAACATTTTGAAGTGTTCTAAACCTTTCCTTTTCTATCCAAAACTGAAAATTTAAATTTTTGCTATTCATATACTTTAACATTCAAATTAAATAAAAATATTGCATTTTAATGGGTGTTTCCTGTAAGGGCTAACCAACGGGTTTATCTCTTGTTTCCTGTGAAGGTTATGTCTTGCAAAGGTGCAAATAAGGATACAGAGGGGGTTATTTACTAAAGGCAAATCCACTTTGCACTAAAAGTGCAGACTACAAGTGCAAAGTGCACTTGAAATTGCACTGAAAGTGCACTTGGAAGTGCAGTCGCTGTAGATCCGAGGGGGACATGCAGGGAAAATAAAAAACAGCATTTTAGCTTGCACATGATTGGATGATAAAATTAGCAGAGCTTCCCCTCATTTCAGATCTACCCCTCAGATTCGCAGCGACTGCACTTCCAAGTGCACTTTCAGTGCATTTTCAAGTGCACTTTGCACTTGTAGTTTGCATTTGTAGTGCAAAGTGGATTGGCCTTTTGTAAATATCCCCCAGAATCTTGTGAAAATGCATGTGTGCTCTTTCCTGCTTTAATGTCTGTGGACTTTGCTTGCCATTGTTCCTTTTTCTATTTGTAAAGCACAAGCAATTGGTTAAAACCACTTTATTAGTTTGCATGTTGCATGTTTTTCATGAGGTTATTGACAATATCTAAAACCTTAATGTCACCTCTTTAACCACTTAAGCCCCGGACCATTTGGTAGCTAGAGGACCAGAGGTGAATTCAGAATTTTGCACTGCGCTGCTTTAACTGTAAATTGTGCGGACATGCAATGTTGTACCCAAACGAAATTTGTGTCCTTTTCTTCCCACAAATAGAGCTTTCTTTTAATGGTATTTGATTGCCTCTGCGATTTTTATTTTTTGCGATATAAACGGAAAAAGACCGAAAATTTTGAAAAAAAATGATATTTTCTACTTTTTGTTATAAGAAAAATCGAATAAACTCAATTGTAGTCATACATTTAGGCCAAAATGTATTCAGCCACATGTTTTTAGTAAAAAAAATGTCAATAAGTGTATATTTATTGGTTTGCGCAAAAGTTATAGAGTTTACAAACTAGGGTACATTTTCTGAAATTTACACAGCTTTAAATTTATGACGGCCTATCTCATTTCTTGAGGTGCTAAAATGACAGGGCAGTACAAAACCCCCCCCAAATGACCCCATTTTGGAAAGTAGACACCCCAAGGAAATTGCTGAGAGGCATGTTGAGCCCATTGAATTTTTTATTTTTTTGTCCCAAGTGATTGAATAATGACTAAAAAAAAAATTACAAAAAGTTGTCACTAAATGATATATTGCTCACACATGCCATGGTTATATGTGGAATTTCACCCCAAAATACATTTTGCTGCTTCTCCTGAGTACGGGGATACCACATGTGTGGGACTTTTTGGGAGCCTAGCCGCGTACGGGACCCCGGAAACCAAGCACCGCCTTCAGGATTTCTAAGGGCGCAAATTTTTGATTTCACTCCTCACTACCTATCACAGTTTTGAAGGCCATAAAATGCCAAAATAGCACAAAACCCCCCCAAATGACCCCATTTTAGAAAGTAGACACCCCAAGGAAATTGCTGAGAGGCCTGTTGAGCCCATTGAATATAATTTTTTTTGTCCCAAGTGATTGAATAATGACAAAAAAAAAAAAATTACAAAAAGTTGTCACTAAATGATATATTGCTCACACATGCCATGGTTATATGTGAAATTACACCCCAAAATACATTTTTCTGCTTCTCCTGAGTACGGGGATACCACATGTGTGGGACTTTTTAGGAGCCTAGCCGCATACGGGACCCCGAAAACCAAGCACCGCCTTCAGGATTTCTAGGCACAAATTTTTGATTTCACTCCTCACTACCTATCACAGTTTCGAAGGCCATAAAATGCCAAAATCACACAAAACCCCCCCAAATGACCCCATTTTGGAATATAGACACCCCAAGCTATTTGCTGAGAGGAATGGCGAGTATTTTACAGCTCTCATTTGTTTTTGAAAATGAAGAAAGAAAATATATATATATATATATTTTTTTTTTCAATTTTCAAAACTTTGTGACAAAAAGCGAGATCTGCAAAATACTCACAATACCTCTCAGCAAATAGCTTGGGATGTCTACTTTCCAAAATGGGGTCATTTGGGGGGGTTTTGTGCTATCTGGGCATTCCATGGCCTCCGAAACTGTGATAGGCAGTGAGAAGTGAAATCAAAAATTTACACCCTTAGAAAGCCTGAAGGCGGTGCTTGGTTTTTGGGGTCCCGTACATGGCTAGGCTCCCAAAAAGTCTCACACATGTGGTATCCCCGTACTCAGGAGAAGCAACAGAATGTATTTTGGGGTGTAATTCCACATATGCCCATGGCATGTTTGAGCAATATATCATTTAGTGACAACTTTGTGCAAAAAAAAAAAAAAAAAAATTTTCGTTTTTCCGCAACTTGTGTCAACATATAAAATATTCCATGGACTCGACATGCCTCTCAGTATATAGCTTGGGGTGTCTACTTTCCAAAATGGGGTCATTTGTGGGGGTTTTGAACTGTTCTGGCATTTTATACACAACATTAGGAAGCTTACATCCACTCTTCTAACCACTTGAAGACAAAGCCCTTTTTGACACTTTTTGTTTACATGAAAACATTTTTTTTTTTGCAAGAAAATTATGTTGAACCCCCAAACATTATATATATATATTTTTAAAGCAAAGACCCTACAGATTAAAATGGTGGGTGTTGCATTTTTTTTTTCTACACAGTATTTGCGCAGCGATTTTTCAAACGCATTTTTTGGGTTAAGAAATACACTTTTTTAAATTTTAATGCACTAAAACACACTATATTGCCCAAATGTTTGATGAAATAAAAAAGATGATCTTAGGCCGAGTACATAGATACCAAACATGACATGCTTTAAAATTTCGCACAAACGCGCATTGGCGACAAACTACATACATTTTTAAAAGCCTTTAAAAGCCTTTACAGGTTACCCCAGTAGATTTACAGAGGAGGTCTACTGCTAAAATGATTGCCCTCGATCTGACCTTCACGGTGATACCTCACATGCATGGTGCAATTGCTGTTTACATATGACGCCAGACCGACGCTTGCGTTCGCCATTGGGCAAGAGCAGGGCAGGACAGGGGTGCTTTTTTTTTTTTTTTTTTTTTTTTATTATTAATTTTGCTTTTTTATTTTATTTTTAAATTGTTCCTTCCAAGTATTTTTTTTTTTTTATCATTTTTATTGTTATCTCAGGGAATGTAAATATCCCCTATGATAGCAATAGGTAGTGACAGGTACTCTTTTTTTGAAAAAAACTGGGGTCTTCTAGACCCTAGATTTTTCCTCTGCCCTCAAAGCATCTGACCACACCAAGATCGGTGTGATAAAATGCTTTCCCAATTTCCCAATGGCGCTTTTTATATCCGGGGGGGGCATTCCATCCCACTGCTTGTAAAAGCAGTCCAGAGGCTAATTAGCCGCTATGATTGCTTTTACATGAAAGCCGGCTGCAGGCTGAAAAGAATGATACCAAGATGATACCTAAACCCGCAGGCATCATTCTGGTATAAACATTCAAAGTCCAGCAACATACCAGTACATTGCTGGTCCTTGTTGGACATGTATTGTAATCTTTTTATTTCATGCAGCCAGTTGGCTGAACGAAAAAAGAGATTGATCGGTGGGTATGCCCACCATTAGAATACCGCCCTTCATCCACCCACTTCCAATGATGGGCATACACGCACCATTTATATATGCCGAAGCATGGGGGCATCCTCCCGCAAAAAAGTTATGCCGCACACACATGGTCGGACTTTTCCACGGGCAAGCCTCCGTCGGAATTTCGACCGTATGTACGCGGCATTAGGAGCAAAATCGCTCCTCCGCCCCTGCTGCCCCAATGCTTCGGCATATTTGCTTTTTTTTTTTAACTGTGGTGGTGAAATCACCTCCTACAGCACTGGAGTCGCAGGGATCAGGCCTGTCTCTGCGAACGCTGCAGTTATGTGTGTTGTGTTTTGTAAGTGACAGTGATCGATCGATACTGCACTTGGGTGGCCTGGGCTGGACGGAGGGGCAAAACGCAGGTGCCATCAGGTATCTGGGCTGATCCCGCTAACACTGCGTTTTTGGGAACCCTAAACTGCTGGGGACGCTAGTATAGATCTGATCAGATCAGATATTGATCTGTTCAGATACTATACCACTAAGGGAGGTGTATGCTTCACGCGTGGGTGTTAGCGTTACTGGCACTAACCTGACGCTGCCTGGGGTGTGACTCAGACCCTCTCTGACGCTAAAACCTAATTGATATCACCCGCCGGGCGATCAGGGGGTTAAACCTTTATTGGGTTATATACACGGCGGGTGCCCTGACACTATAAAAAGCAAACTAACTAACCAGCGTCACCCGTAACACTTATATGGTGATCACTGGTGAAAGGGTTAACTAGGGGCAATCAGGGGGTTAAAACCTTTATTAGATAATATATGGGGGTACCTGACACTATAAAAACCTGCGGCGAACCTAAAAAAAATTACCAGCTACCGATCTGCATCACCGACACTAAGACAGCGTTTAGAAAAACGATTGCTTAGCGACAGTGGTGATGGGGGTGAAAGGGTTACCTGGGGGGGCGATCAAGGGGGTTAAACCTTTATTAGATAATATATTGGGGTACCTGACGCTATAAAAACCTGCGGCGAACCTAAAAATAAATACTGGCTACGATCTGCATCACCGACACTAAGACAGCGTTTAGAAAAACAATTGCTTAGCGACAGTGGTGATAGGGGGTGAAAGGGTTACCTGGGGGGCGATCAAGGGGGTTAAACCTTTATTAGATAATATATTGGGGTACCTGACGCTATAAAAACCTGCGGCGAACCTAAAAAAAATTACCGGCTACCGATCTGCATCACAGACACTAAGACAGCGTTTAGAAAAACGATCGCTTAGTGGTAGTGGTGATAGGGGGTGAAAGGGTTACCTGGGGGGCGATCAAGGGGGTTAAACCTTTATTAGATAATATATTGGGGTACCTGACGCTATAAAAACCTGCGGCGAACCTAAAAAAAATTACTGGCTGCCGATCGGCATCACTGACGCTAAGACAGCGGTCAGAAAAATGATCGCTAAGCGACAGTGGTGATAGGGGGTGAAAGGGTTATCTGGGGGGTGATCAGGGGGTTAAACCTTTATTAGGGGGGGTTAGGGGGCTACACTGGACCTAAGACTAAACTTTGGTGACACTTTTACAGTCACAAATGTCACTGATTGCAGTGATCACTAAATAAATGGTCACTGCAATCAGTGACACTGTGACTGGGGGCTGGGGGGTGATCTGGGGTGTCTGGGGGGGCCTGGGGGGGCGATTTATGTCCCTATGTGTCCTGGTGTCAGTGTAGTGTTGTGTGCACTGACCTGATATCTTCTCTTGTACGGCGCTCGGTATATGTGAGCGCCGCACCAGAGATGACATCACTTCCTCCTGCTCCCTCTGTCTGACACAGACAGAGGGGGCATTTCTATTCGCTGGGAGCGATCGTGAGGGGTTGGCCAGAAACTAATGGTTGCCCCCTCATCCCGGAACGCTCCCGGACACTTAGCCACCGCTCACTGTATAGAAGGGGGGTCCGATTGGACCCCCCAACTGTACAAAGGCAATCACGTACACTCTACGTGATTGTGCCTGTCGGTGCCATTCTGCCGACGTATATATACAGTGAGCGGTCGTTAAGTGGTTAAACATTTTGTTTTCTTTTAGAAGTTTAAACATTATAGTTTTTCATTTACCTCAAATTTTCATTGAGCAAAGAAATGTCTTGCTGACTTCATTAAACCAATCTCAGTTGCACTTTTCCCTGATATTACAAGGCACATAAATCAGTGGTAATCAAAACCCAACGTTGATGAAATAAGTAGGATTCATGTAATCGGTGGGGTCCTGATTGCCACTTATTCATGGTCTTGGTGGGTGATCTCTTATTCTTAATCCCTGGTTTAAAATATATGCAAACCTTTGTCTTATTTTCCCTTCCTTGTCACATATTTGTCCATGTATGTTTGATTTGAAATTCAAGCTTTAAAAATCTCCACACTTCTATTAACTGCTTAACAGGTGTTTTAGTGCTCATACTGTTGTACAAAGAGGTCTGTCACTTTTCTTACTACTTAATCATGCTTCCCTTCCAAAAATATTATTGACATTAAGCCCAATTTTTGTTGGTGATTGTTATGAGCACAAAGAAGTCTATAGCTTATTTGATCAAGTAAAACATGATGCTAGCAAAAGAGAACAGAACACAGTGGTTAACCTAAAATTTCCCCCAAGGTTTCCCTAAACTTAGTTCTGGGTTTTAGTAAGGTAATCCTTTATATCATATAATCTATCATATAAAGGTCACATTATATTCTTTTGGGAATGCAAGTTTATTATCTAGTGAAGCCCAGGTAGTACAACATCATGAACAGTCCACATTTCCTATTTTAAAGTCTCTATAAACACCAAAATAGAAACAAAAACAAAGGGACTTTTCAGGTTCTACTCATAACAATACTACATACTGTACATCATATACCTGAACGTTTATGTACAAGTTTATTTTTATTTTCACACAATTCTCAATAAAACAGCCTCATTGTATTTAAAAAATGCAGGAGTACTAAGCATAAGTGTTAACAACCTACTAGAGGGAATTACAAGTAATTTTACACAATTATCATGAGCGTTTCCACAGACACCCCATAGTGTTGCCAAATAAATTCTTCATAGAATAACAGACCAATTGTCCTTAGGATAGCTGAGAGTTCCAGCCCTGGGGTGAGAGTGTGTCTTTGACTCATTTCACATGCTTTCTCACCTGCTTTAACAGAAAGATGTGAAACATCTAACATCTACTATAAAGTCTGACAATAGATCAAAGGAGCTACTCCCCACTAATGGTAAAGCTCCAGCATAGGTAGACTAACTAGGTGCAGTTGTTGATGGACAGTTCCAGCTAATTAACACACATAAGAAGAACCACAAGTCCTACTGAAGCATAATAGTGAAGAAATAAATTCCCAAATAAGCAGTGAAAAAAACAAGCCCAAGTAGCACACTAAAGCCTCATACACACGGTCGGACTTCAAACAAACTTTTCCGTGGATTTTTGTTCACAGGGCGTTGGCCGTGAACTTGGTATGCATACACACGGCAGGACTTTTTCAGCCAACTTTCCCCAAATCACGTGTTTTTTCTGCTCTTTTCTGCTCTTCACCGCCACCCTTTGGTCAATTTCTGCTATTGTTGGTTGATTTTAACATTGGTTCTGAGCATGCGTGTTTGTACTTTGGACTAACGTCCGATGGACTTCTGTACACACGATAGGACTTTTGTTGCCGAAAAGTTTGTTCGTTTGCAGAGCGAAAATTTGTCCTATGAAAACCGAAAAAGTTTGTCCGATGGAGCGTACACACGGTCAAATTTTTTAAAAAAACCTGGGAATTTAGAAGTTTGTTGTCAAAAAGTCTGATCGTGTGTATGGGGCTTTAGACGTACCATAAGTCCTAGTAAAGCAGTATGCATAACAACAATACAAGCTCCAGCAGAGTAATACATGAATCGCACCGTACAAATAGAAATAAGTCCAGTGCAATTCCTAACAAATAGTAGAGGTCTAATAAACAGACAGTCAGTTACAACAGGGAAGTTTAAAACGTTCTATTGCTGTGATTCAGCGCCAATTAATATATACAAAATTATGTGAAAAAAATGATATATAAATAAATATACAAATTATATATAACGGCTGCTCCCCTGTGGATGGAGTCTTAAGCTCCTATCTGAATGAGTGTATATATAAGAAAAAGGGGGCGCTCAAATACTCTTAACAAACTTAATTAATAAGTGATAACTTATCTAATAAATTATTGTGTGAATAATTCTTAAATATAAACACCAACACAATCCTGTGATGCCTATATACAAAAAGGTGAATTGAAAGTCACCATATATAAATCGATTTATATATGGTGATTTTCAATTCACCTTTTTGTATATAGGCATCACAGGATTGTGTTGGTGTTTATATTTAAGAATTATTCACACAATAATTTATTAGATAAGTTATCACTTATTAATTAAGTTTGTTAAGAGTATTTGAGCGCCCCCTTTTTCTTATATATACAAGTTTAAAACTTTGCCTCATTTGTCTCATTTCTGAAACCTCACTATTGAAGAGCTATGACCATCAATCAACCAAGGCATGTTTTGAGCATCCAGACCTGCTGACAGACTCCTGCCATGTAAACTTGACCCTGTGCAAAACAAAATCTTCTGTAAAGAAGGTACAGTACAGTTTATTCAGTCCATGCAGCTCATAAGGTTAGCTCCCCAGAGAAACCTTCAGCATCACATTCCTATAGGTCAACTTAATTAAAGCTTATTTTTTTTTACAAATGATCTAAAAGAGAACAGTTATTGTTTTTGTGAGATTTCTTTACTTTTTTAATCAGATTTTGTTTTAGTTTAAATATATATATTTGTTTAATTTACAACATATAGACTGAGATGAAAAGGAAAGGAAAGGCACTTAAAGGCCAAGATACAGCACCAAACACACAGATTATAAATGCTAAGTAGATACAACTCCTCTACAATACAGAGTAGGTTGACAATTATCCCACAAGTAACAAGTAACAGTAACACAAGTAACAGTAACGGAAGCATTCTCAGCAGAGATTTATAAAGGGACACATTACATCTATACAAATGGACAAAATCACACCAAACTTGTGTAGGGCATTGTAAAGAAGGTGAGTATGTTTCTCAAACAGAATATGCTTGTCCATCTTGGATTTCAAGGTGTCTACAGATGGCAGAATGGTGGCTACCCATCGTGCAGCAATCGGCTTTTGTGCAATGAAGGGAGAGCCTATAACCGCTAGTTAAATTAGAGTCCAACATATCAGAATAAACATACCCTAGGATGCATAAAGTGGGGTCAGGGGGTAGGGTGATGCCTTATAGGTAATTTAAGGTTAAGATAAGCCCCTGCTAATAAAGCCTGAGCTTTAGGCATCTCCATAATAACTTTTTAATGTTTTATTTGTATACTTGATATCTTTTTCCTGAAGTTCGTCCTATCTATAAATGGGTCACACATACATGTGGATGTACACCATTGCCTCTGTGTCAAAAGAAAGCATTTTAATGCTTGTTTATTGCTATAAATGCTTTTTTCGCATTGGAATTTCATATCTTGTCAGATTTGACTATGTGTCCCTGCGAAAGATGTAAGCTATAATTTTGATAACTATGACTGTCTATCAACTTACGCTGTGCCTTTTTTTTTTGTTCCTATAAATGCTTAGTAGAAAAATAATCATACTGTTGAAACAAATGTTAAAGCTATTTAACTTAACATATCAGGGCAAAGAATTTCAAATGTATATTTTATTCTAGGTTACACTGTGTTATGATTTTCATAATCTTGCTTTATAATAAGCAACTGAGAGACAAAACATTTAATTGAGTCTACCACAATAATGCTACAATGAGGGAAGAGCATAAGTAATAAGTCCAGACCAATTAGAAAAGGTCATCACCCACAGAGCCAGCAGCTGTACTGTAATTCCTAATAACCTGCAAGTTTATACTGTCACAGGCAGCAGGGACTTCTGGATGTATTTTGGGGGGGTTGAGGCTCCTTTTACAGTGGAGACAGAGGATCATAGTTAGGGACTTTAGAGGCCAAGACCAGAAACCAGGAGATAAAACAGGCTGGACCAATGTAACTATGTAAAAATATCCACACCCAGAATTCTTCTTTAAAGCATATACAGTATGAGGTTTTGGTGATTGGGTTTAGTCATAATTCAACACTTTGGCTCGTGGGCCTTATAATCTAGCCTTACTGGCTTTTATTCCTATAGGTTCCTCTTACTGCATGGATTTTGATGGCGCAGTTTGACTCCAAAAAATCTGTGGGTATGATTCAGGACAGAAAAAGTGGCCTTTGAGTTAAAAAAGTAAAAAAGGGAGTTTATTACTGTATGCTGATGAGTAGTGATGAGCCGAACACCCCCGGGTTCGGTTCGCACCAGAACCCGCGAACGGACCGGAAGTTCGAACGAACATTAGAACCCTATTAAATACAATGGATGCGAACGTTCGAATTCTAAAGTGCTAATTATAACAACTATTATGCATGTTATTGTCCTAAAAAGGGTTTGGGAACCCGGGTTCTGCACCAGGGGACATGTATCAATGCAAAAAGAAGTTTTAAAAACGGTCGTTTTTCGGGAGCAGTCATTTTAATGATGCATAAAGTGAAAAAAAAAAAGTCAAATATTCCTTTAAATATCGTACCTGGGGGGTGTCTAAAGTATGCCTGTGAAGTGCCACGTGTTTCCCGTGTTTAGAACTGTCCCTGCACAAAATGACACTTCTAAAGGAAAAAAAAGCCATTTAAAACTGCTTGCGGCTTTAATGTAATGTCTGGTCCCGGTAATATGGATGAAATTCTTTAAGAAAAATGGCATAGCTACCCCATGACCCCCCCCCCCCTACCCCAGCCCATTACCAGCCCCTTTGGGTCTTGTATGGATATTAAGGGGAACCCCGCACATAAAATAAAAAAGGCCCTATATACTCTGAACAGCCGTATACAGGCGGTGCATACAAGACAGGGACTGTAGGTTTGTTCTTATGTAGAATCTGTTTGTAATTTTGAACAGGTACATTGTTGAAGTGTAGCTCCAGCCCAAAAATCTATTTTTAAACTTTTTGGAAAACATAGGTAAGGGTTATCACCCCTGTAACATTTGTTTTGCTGTCTGTGCCCCTGTTCAGAACATTTCACCTCACTTTCCGTCCCAATGACAACTGTTTTTGAAATGTGGTGTTTTTCTTGAAACAAGGATTGCTGATAAAGCATCAGTACAGAGGAGACACCTTTCTCCCATATTTATTCTTACAGGAGAGAATTTTCCTTCCTAGTGGTAGATTTCCTCTCACTTCCTGTTGTCTTCTTGCGTTTGCAAGTAGGAGTCGTTTGTAAGTTGGATGTTTGAAAGTAGGGACCTGCCGTATATACTCTGCAGAAATAGGCCCCTTAGTTGTTGGTGTTGGCACAACACTGTAAGCACTCACAGTTACTCTTGGTTGGTGCTGGAACGCCCTGCTGTCAACTATTATATCAGGAATTTTAATTACATATAATTGTTGAACAGTGGTAGTAAAAATTGGGCCTTTGATGGTGGTGCTGGTGCCACAACACTGTAAGCCCTGACAGTTACTCTTGGTGGGTGCAGCAATGGGCCCTGCTGTGAATTATTAGATCAAGAATTGTAATTACATGCCCCTGTTGAACAGGGGCTGAAAAATTGGGCCTTAGGCACTGGTGGCACAACACTGCAACCCCTCACAGATACTGTACTTGGAGCACAGCAATGAGCCCTGTTGCAAAGTATTGCTTCAAAAATTGTAATGACACGCCCCTGTTAAACAGGGGCTGAAAAATTGGGCCTTAGGCACTGGTGGCACAACACTGCAACTCCTCACAGATACTGTACTTGGAGCACAGCAATGAGCCCTGTTGCAAAGTATTGCTTCAAAAATTGTAATTACACGCCCCTGTTAAACAGGGGCTGAAAAATTGGGCGTTAGGCACTGGTGGCGGCACCCATAAACAAAAATGATCTTCCAAGCTATCATCATCAATCGTATCATTGAGGACTCGGAGGAGGAGGATAGCCAGTCAACATAACAGCACAGGCACTCAGCATCAGCATCAGTCTTGAAGGGATGTGACATTTTAAAATCAATTAGTCTGTTATATCAGCATCAGGTGTGTGGTAGCTGGTGGTGATCCAAGACTGGTTCATCTTGATGAAAGTCAGTCGATCAACCGAGTCGGTGGACAGGCGCACCCTGTGATCCGTGACAAATCCTCCAGCAGCACTGAATGTGCGTTCCGAAAGAACGCTGGATGCAGGACAGGCCAGTAGCTCAATTGCATACTGTGCAAGCTCTGGCCAGTGATCCATCCTCAAGACCCAGTAAGCCAGAGGATTTTCGGTGGGGAAGGTGTCCAAGTCTGACCTTGCCCCTAGATATTCCTGCACCATGTTTATCAGACGCTGGCGATGGTTGCTGGAACCAATCATACTTTGGGGCTGCGGACTAAAGAATTGTCTGAACGCATCGGTCAGACGGCCACCTTCCCCACCGCTCCTTCTTTGACTGGCCGAAGCCTCAGCAACTCGTTGTCCAGGACCAGGAGTTTGCAACCTCCCAGTCTCTGGGAACGCGTTGCACAGACCTTTCTGCAAGGCCTCCCGGAGTTGTCTCATCCTCTGCTCCCTCTGCGACGGTAACATAAGGTCCGCAACCTTACCCTTGTACCGTGGATCAAGGAGAGTGGCCAGCCAGTAATGGTCCCTCTCCTTGATCCGAAGAATACGAGGATCCTTCCGCAGACTTTGCAGGATCAGGGAGGCCATGCAGCGTAGGTTTGCTGAGGCATTCGCTCCGGAGTCCTCTGGGTCACTAAGGACGACATGATCCGCAGCCACCTCCTCCCAGCCACGTACAAGTCCACTGGTTTCTTGGGACTGTAAATCATCCCTAAAAGACTGCTGCTGATGATGCTGAGTGCCAGCCTCCACCTCCATGCTGACACAATCCTCCTCCTCCTCCTCCTCCTCCTCCTCTTCCTGTGCGATGGGTGGGACAGAAGGAACACTGTCTGGGTAA
The DNA here is from genome assembly GCA_029206835.1 of Rana muscosa. NCBI lineage: Eukaryota > Metazoa > Chordata > Amphibia > Anura > Ranidae > Rana > Rana muscosa. Next base: position 133,610,302 of record CM055120.1, read on the forward strand.
AGGGGGCCTTGAGAGGCAAGGAAGTCCTCCTCTTCCTGCCTCTGTTCTGCCTCAAGTGCCCTGTCCATTATTCCACGCAGCGTGTGCTCCAACAGGTGGACAAGAGGTACAGTGTCACTGATGCATGCACTGTCACTGCTCACCATCCTCGTGGCCTCCTCAAATGGTGCCAGGACAGTGCATGCATCCCTGATCATGCCCCACTGGCGTGGAGAAAAAAAACCAAGCTCCCCTGACCCTGTCCTGGTGCCGTAGTCGCACAGGTACTCATTGATGGCCCTCTGCTGCGTGTGCAGCCGCTGCAGCATGGCCAACGTTGAGTTCCACCTGGTGGGCATGTCACATATAAGGCGGTTCTTGGGCAGGTTCAACTCCTTTTGCAGCTCAGCCAGGCGAGCACTGGCATTATAAGATCTGCGGAAATGCACACAGACTTTCCTGGCCTGCCTCAGGACATCCTGTAAGCCCGGGTACCTGCCCAAGAACCGCTGCACCACCAGGTTAAGGACGTGAGCCACACAGGGCACATGGGTCAGTTGTCCCTGTCGGAGGGCGGAGAGGAGGTTGGTGCCATTGTCGCAAACCACCATTCCTGGCTTAAGCTGGCGTGGCGTCAACCACCTCTCGGCCTGGCCCTGCAGAGCAGACAGGACCTCTGCCCCAGTGTGGCTTCTGTCCCCCAAACACACCAGCGCAAGCACGGCATGGCATCTTTTTGCCTGCGTACTTGCGTAGCCCCGTGAACGGCTACGGAGCACCGCTGGTTCATAGGACAAACCACAGGAAGAGGCCATGGAGGAAGAAGAAGAGGAGGGGGTGGAGGAGAGAGGTGTGTCACAACCAGTAGTAGCATTTTGGAGGCGTGGCGGTGGGACAACCTCCAACACTACTGCACCTTGTCCTGAATCCTTCCCAGCTGCCAAAAGAGTGACCCAATGGGCCGTGAAAGAAAGGTAACGTCCCTGTCCATGCCTGCTGGACCATGAGTCAGCGGTAATATGCACCTTACCGCTGACCGCCCTGTCCAGCGAGGCCAAGACATTGCCTTCCACATGCCGGTAGAGAGCCGGAATAGCCTTCCGTGAGAAAAAGTGGCGTTTGGGAACCTGCCACTGAGGAACCGCACATTGCACAAACTCACGGAAGGGGGCCGAGTCTACCAACTGAAAAGGCAGCAGTTGAAGCGCTAGCAATTTAGCCAAGCTAGCATTCAACCGCTGGGCATGTGGATGGCTGGGAGTGAACTTCTTTCGACGGTCCAGCAGCTGGGGCAGGGAAATTTGCCTGCTAGAATCGGACGTCGGTGTACTGCTAGCAGAGTGGGCGCAAGTACTTGGCTGTGACACACCTAATTCTACACCTTCATTCCTCTCAGTGCATGTTTCAGAGAGGACTGAAGTTATAGTGGGGTTGGAGATCCCAGCTGATGCGGTGCAAGGAGAGGTCCGCTTTGTTCTTTGGTGTGGGTCTTTGAGGTAGGCTTGCCAACGAGCTGCATGGCAGGTCAACATATGTCTGGTCAGGCATGTGGTACCCAAGCGGCTGATGTTTTGGCCACGCGATATACGCTTGAGACATATGTTGCAAACAGCAGCTGTGCGATCTGATGCACTAGCCTCAAAAAAGGCCCACACCAAAGAACTTTTTGAATGACGGGCAGAGGCAGCGCCCTGCACAGGCGGAGCTCTGCGGTGTGATTCCGTCGGTGTACTGCCCTTACGCTGGCCACCAAAGGGCATCCTGCCTCGTTGGAGATGTGCCTCCTCCTCATCCTCCTCCTCCTCCTCTCTCCTATTAGGCACCCACGTGGAGTCATTGACCTCATCATCCCCTCCCTCCTCATCACTGGAGCCAATCTGGCAGTATGCTGCAGCTGCTGGAACATGACTGCCAGATTGGTGTCCTTCTTGAGCATCCCCTCTGTCTGCTCTCACGCTACTGCCTTCCTCTAGCTGGGTTTCATCATCAGACCCTTCGAAACGCTGGGCATCCTCCTGGAGCATGTACCCAACACTGTGCTGAAACAGTTCGGGGGACTCCTCAGGAGGAGGACATGGTGGGTCTAGGGAAGGAGTGACTGATGATTTGTCTGACATTGATACCAGGGAAGACGACGCTTTGGCAGCTGCTTTTCCAGTACCCTGAGCCTGGGTGAGAGAGGATGAGGAGGAGGAGGAGGGCTTGGTCATCCACTCTACCAAGTCTTCGGCATGATGTGGCTCAACATGTCCAGCTGCCGAAAAGAAGGACAAGCGTGTCCCATGGCCATGTGCTGATGACAATGCACCGCGTCCACGACCAGCACTGTTGCCCCCAGACACAGAGCCTGCTTGCCCTCTTTTATTGCCTCCTGACTGTCTGCCTCTCCTTGTTTGCCTTCCAGACATTCTAATAGATGGCCTGCAGGGAGATGGGAAAAAAGCAATAAGGGCTACCTTCAGGTGTCCTTCTCTGTCCCTGGAAACAAGGACTTGCAGAGTGAAAGAAAAAAAACACTCTCCCTACCTACAGTTTTCTGTCCCTAGAAAAAATGTTTTTTTTAATCACAATATAGCACAAGGAAAATTAACTCACTGTCCTTACAGGTCCCTGGAAACAAGGACTTGCAGAGTGAAAGAAAAAAAACACTCTCCCTACCTACAGTTTTCTGTCCCTAGAAAAAAATGTTTTTTTTAATCACAATATAGCAAAAGGACAATTCACTCACTGTCCTTCCAGGTCCCTGGAAACAAGGACTTGCAGAGTGAAAGAAACTGACACTGTCCCTACCTAGAGTTTTCTGTCCCTGGAATAAATGTTTTTTTCAGCACAATATAGCACAAGGACAATTAACTCACTGTCCTTACAGGTCCCTGGAAACAAGGACTTGCAGAGTGAAAGAAAAAAAATACTCTCCCTACCTACAGTTTTCTGTCCCTAGAAAAAAATGTTTTTTTTAATCACAATATAGCAAAAGGACAATTCACTCACTGTCCTTCCAGGTCCCTGGAAACAAGGACTTGCAGAGTGAAAGAAACTGACACTGTCCCTACCTAGAGTTTTCTGTCCCTAGAATAAATGTTTTTTTTAATCACAATATAGCACAAGGAAAATTAACTCACTGTCCTTACAGGTCCCTGGAAACAAGGACTTGCAGAGTGAAAGAAAAAAAACACTCTCCCTACCTACAGTTTTCTGTCCCTAGAAAAAAATGTTTTTTTTAATCACAATATAGCAAAAGGACAATTCACTCACTGTCCTTCCAGGTCCCTGGAAACAAGGACTTGCAGAGTGAAAGAAAAAAAATACTCTCCCTACCTACAGTTTTCTGTCCCTAGAAAAAAATGTTTTTTTTAATCACAATATAGCAAAAGGACAATTCACTCACTGTCCTTCCAGGTCCCTGGAAACAAGGACTTGCAGAGTGAAAGAAACTGACACTGTCCCTACCTAGAGTTTTCTGTCCCTGGAATAAATGTTTTTTTCAGCACAATATAGCACAAGGACAATTAACTCACTGTCCTTACAGGTCCCTGGAAACAAGGACTTGCAGAGTGAAAGAAAAAAAATACTCTCCCTACCTACAGTTTTCTGTCCCTAGAAAAAAATGTTTTTTTTAATCACAATATAGCAAAAGGACAATTCACTCACTGTCCTTCCAGGTCCCTGGAAACAAGGACTTGCAGAGTGAAAGAAACTGACACTGTCCCTACCTAGAGTTTTCTGTCCCTAGAATAAATGTTTTTTTTAATCACAATATAGCAAAAGGACAATTCACTCACTGTCCTTCCAGGTCCCTGGAAACAAGGACTTGCAGAGTGAAAGAAACTGACACTGTCCCTACCTAGAGTTTTCTGTCCCTAGAATAAATGTTTTTTTTAATCACAATATAGCAAAAGGACAATTCACTCACTGTCCTTCCAGGTCCCTGGAAACAAGGACTTGCAGAGTGAAAGAAACTGACACTGTCCCTACCTAGAGTTTTCTGTCCCTAGAATAAATGTTTTTTTTAATCACAATATAGCAAAAGGACAATTCACTCACTGTCCTTCCAGGTCCCTGGAAACAAGGACTTGCAGAGTGAAAGAAACTGACACTGTCCCTACCTAGAGTTTTCTGTCCCTAGAATAAATGTTTTTTTTAATCACAATATAGCAAAAGGACAATTCACTCACTGTCCTTCCAGGTCCCTGGAAACAAGGACTTGCAGAGTGAAAGAAACTGACACTGTCCCTACCTAGAGTTTTCTGTCCCTAGAATAAATGTTTTTTTTAATCACAATATAGCACAAGGAAAATTAACTCACTGTCCTTACAGGTCCCTGGAAACAAGGACTTGCAGAGTGAAAGAAAAAAAACACTCTCCCTACCTACAGTTTTCTGTCCCTAGAAAAAAATGTTTTTTTTAATCACAATATAGCAAAAGGACAATTCACTCACTGTCCTTCCAGGTCCCTGGAAACAAGGACTTGCAGAGTGAAAGAAACTGACACTGTCCCTACCTAGAGTTTTCTGTCCCTAGAATAAATGTTTTTTTTAATCACAATATAGCACAAGGAAAATTAACTCACTGTCCTTACAGGTCCCTGGAAACAAGGACTTGCAGAGTGAAAGAAAAAAAACACTCTCCCTACCTACAGTTTTCTGTCCCTAGAAAAAAATGTTTTTTTTAATCACAATATAGCAAAAGGACAATTCACTCACTGTCCTTCCAGGTCCCTGGAAACAAGGACTTGCAGAGTGAAAGAAACTGACACTGTCCCTACCTAGAGTTTTCTGTCCCTGGAATAAATGTTTTTTTCAGCACAATATAGCACAAGGACAATTAACTCACTGTCCTTACAGGTCCCTGGAAACAAGGACTTGCAGAGTGAAAGAAAAAAAATACTCTCCCTACCTACAGTTTTCTGTCCCTAGAAAAAAATGTTTTTTTTAATCACAATATAGCAAAAGGACAATTCACTCACTGTCCTTCCAGGTCCCTGGAAACAAGGACTTGCAGAGTGAAAGAAACTGACACTGTCCCTACCTAGAGTTTTCTGTCCCTGGAATAAATGTTTTTTTCAGCACAATATAGCACAAGGACAATTAACTCACTGTCCTTACAGGTCCCTGGAAACAAGGACTTGCAGAGTGAAAGAAAAAAAATACTCTCCCTACCTACAGTTTTCTGTCCCTAGAAAAAAATGTTTTTTTTAATCACAATATAGCAAAAGGACAATTCACTCACTGTCCTTCCAGGTCCCTGGAAACAAGGACTTGCAGAGTGAAAGAAACTGACACTGTCCCTACCTAGAGTTTTCTGTCCCTGGAATAAATGTTTTTTTCAGCACAATATAGCACAAGGACAATTAACTCACTGTCCTTACAGGTCCCTGGAAACAAGGACTTGCAGAGTGAAAGAAAAAAAATACTCTCCCTACCTACAGTTTTCTGTCCCTAGAAAAAAATGTTTTTTTTAATCACAATATAGCAAAAGGACAATTCACTCACTGTCCTTCCAGGTCCCTGGAAACAAGGACTTGCAGAGTGAAAGAAACTGACACTGTCCCTACCTAGAGTTTTCTGTCCCTAGAATAAATGTTTTTTTTAATCACAATATAGCAAAAGGACAATTCACTCACTGTCCTTCCAGGTCCCTGGAAACAAGGACTTGCAGAGTGAAAGAAACTGACACTGTCCCTACCTAGAGTTTTCTGTCCCTAGAATAAATGTTTTTTTTAATCACAATATAGCAAAAGGACAATTCACTCACTGTCCTTCCAGGTCCCTGGAAACAAGGACTTGCAGAGTGAAAGAAACTGACACTGTCCCTACCTAGAGTTTTCTGTCCCTAGAATAAATGTTTTTTTTAATCACAATATAGCAAAAGGACAATTCACTCACTGTCCTTCCAGGTCCCTGGAAACAAGGACTTGCAGAGTGAAAGAAACTGACACTGTCCCTACCTAGAGTTTTCTGTCCCTAGAATAAATGTTTTTTTTAATCACAATATAGCAAAAGGACAATTCACTCACTGTCCTTCCAGGTCCCTGGAAACAAGGACTTGCAGAGTGAAAGAAACTGACACTGTCCCTACCTAGAGTTTTCTGTCCCTAGAATAAATGTTTTTTTTAATCACAATATAGCACAAGGAAAATTAACTCACTGTCCTTACAGGTCCCTGGAAACAAGGACTTGCAGAGTGAAAGAAAAAAAACACTCTCCCTACCTACAGTTTTCTGTCCCTAGAAAAAAATGTTTTTTTTAATCACAATATAGCAAAAGGACAATTCACTCACTGTCCTTCCAGGTCCCTGGAAACAAGGACTTGCAGAGTGAAAGAAACTGACACTGTCCCTACCTAGAGTTTTCTGTCCCTGGAATAAATGTTTTTTTCAGCACAATATAGCACAAGGACAATTAACTCACTGTCCTTACAGGTCCCTGGAAACAAGGACTTGCAGAGTGAAAGAAAAAAAATACTCTCCCTACCTACAGTTTTCTGTCCCTAGAAAAAAATGTTTTTTTTAATCACAATATAGCAAAAGGACAATTCACTCACTGTCCTTCCAGGTCCCTGGAAACAAGGACTTGCAGAGTGAAAGAAACTGACACTGTCCCTACCTAGAGTTTTCTGTCCCTAGAATAAATGTTTTTTTTAATCACAATATAGCAAAAGGACAATTCACTCACTGTCCTTCCAGGTCCCTGGAAACAAGGACTTGCAGAGTGAAAGAAACTGACACTGTCCCTACCTAGAGTTTTCTGTCCCTAGAATAAATGTTTTTTTTAATCACAATATAGCAAAAGGACAATTCACTCACTGTCCTTCCAGGTCCCTGGAAACAAGGACTTGCAGAGTGAAAGAAACTGACACTGTCCCTACCTAGAGTTTTCTGTCCCTAGAATAAATGTTTTTTTTTAAGCACACTATAGCAGAAGCACAAAACACACTGACACTCTCCCTACCTATCCTTCTCTTTCCCTAAACTAAAGGAATCCAGGTTAAGCAAGAAAGAAATAACAGTCACTGTCCCTGCCTATGCTACTCTATCCCTGCTCCGGAACACACTACACTAGGCCGCCGTGCTGGCGGCCTTTTATAGTGTGGGGCGTGTACTAAACACCCTCAGCAATAATTGGCCACAGGCATCCTGCCTGTGGCCAATCATTGCTCTCCTCGCTGCCGGCGCTGTGATTGGCCAAGCATGCGGGGTCACAGTGCATGCTTGGCCAATCACAGCGCCTGGATGACACTGCGATGGCGTAGTGCATTGTGGGCCGTTCGCGTCACTCGAATTTGGCGCGAACGGCCCAAATCGTTCGATCTTCGTCGAACGATCGAACAGCCAATGTTCGAGTCGAACGTATGTTCGACTCGAACACGAAGCTCATCCCTACTGATGAGTAACTATGTGCATTTCCCGTTAAACTAACACTGAAATATTATGGTGCAGCATATACCTCTGGATGAGGCAAAGTTTAATCAAATATTTAACTCATTTTGAAATATTATAGGCAGCTTGATTGCTTTAAATAGGAGTGAGATGTGCGAGGGATAGGTGAAAGTGCTGGAACAGTGCTTATATATTAACTTTACAGGGAGAAAAAAATCTGTAGCAGTTAAACATGAACAGTAAATACAAGTTAATAGATAATGTGGCTTTAGGACAGACTGAAATACTGTATACACATTCTCCTAAAGAGTGCTGAAGTAACAGAAATAAAGCAACATTAACTGTAGAGAACGATGCTGTGATTTCATTTTGCTCTTTCAAAAATATTTATGCTGTGGAAGTCGTGGTTAATCTCCGTACTAATGCAGCACTTTGTGGTCTGTTCCTGGGCTCTTCTCTGGCAACTCCATAAAGGTTAAATGCAGAGGTCCTACAGCTGAAGAACAGCATCACACAAAGATAATAATAGAAAATCAAATACAATAAAAAAGCTTCTACCTCTTCTGTTATTTGTATTCCCAGTAGAACAGTGATAATAAATACATTGAAAAGAAATTAGGACAAATACATAGTTGGTAATTCCCATTTAGAGACTGTTTTCAGCAGCTGCTAGATCCACTTTGCTGTATGAATGGTGGGCACCATTCCTCTCTGTGGATGAAAGATGTTATCAGTCATAGACAGATGTCCATGCTGTACCTATACTTGACCAGCAGCACTATGTATTCGTAAGAATGCTCAGGGCTGTTAACTGGTGCCATAAAGTCCAAGTAAATGCTCAGAAAGTACAGAATGGTGGGCTAAGTGTGCAAAATGAGGGTCATCCTTTTTAGGGATTGCTCAAATCAGTTAGCTTGGCTTTGCTGTTTAAATGGTGGGCTCCATTCCTCTCTGTGGATGAAAAGTGTTGTCAGTCATAGACAGTTGTCCACACTTTATCTATACCTGATCGGTAACCCTAGTTATTCTTAAGAATGCCTGGGGCTGATAACTGGTAATACATTCTCCAAGTAACTGCTCAAAAAATACAAAATGGTGGGCAAAGTGTGCAAACTGAGGCACACTCCTTTTAGGGATTGTTTTCAGCAGCTATATCAGCTTTGCTATTTGAATGGTGGGCTCCATGCTTCTCTATGGGTAAAAGGTGTTGTCATTCATAGACAGTTGTCCACAGAGCCCTATATCTGGTTAGCAACCTATTTTTTCATAGGAATGCCTAGACCTGCTTACTGGCGCATTAGGGTGTAAACTGAGGCTCATCGCCTACAAAAATGAAAGGTTGCAGGTTTAGTCCTCTGAAAACTTTTATTTTGAGAAGTGCTAGGAACCATAGTGAGACTATATGGTTACTGGAGTTGCCAGAGATACTGTATATGATTCCAATGAATAGTTCAATCCACCAGCCTCCATCTATAAATGAAATGCCAGTTTTAGGTGGGCTGATCCCTTAAGGGTTGTTAAAGACTATAATAAAAGAACATTCCAATCAAATGTGAATATTTTGCATTTCAATCAACTTAGGAAACAAGGTTAGCCATTGAGCGTCAATAAATCTGTAAAGACTTTGGGTCAATCTTATTTAAATTGTTGTTTTTTTGTAAGCTTATACATTTTTAAGCAATGTTTTATGTCTGTCCTTGTTATAATGCAGGGATATGCAATTAGCGGACCTCCAGCTGTTGCAGAACTACAAGTCCCATGAGGCATAGCAAGAATGACAACCACAAGCATGACACCCAGAGGCAGAGGCATGATAGGATTTGTAGTTTTGCAACAGCTCTAGGTCCGCTAATTGCATATCCCTGTTATACTGTACTGTATATATAATTTTTGCTTTACAAATAAACATTTAATTTGTAGCAGAGGATTACCTCAGCAATATGGGTTAGCTAAAGAGGCAACATAGCAGAGCAGACAACAGTTGCTTTGAGGGAAGCAGGAAGTCACACACCGATGATGACATGCTGACAGATCACATCCATTTTGATTAAAGCTGGACAAAGCACACTGCCGCCCAGACCTAGGACCTTAAACACCCTCTCTGACGTTACACTCAATACAGGCTTAATCACAGCATACACCGTAGAGAGGGGCTGTTCCAGGTCAGACTGCAGTGTGCTTTGTATGTATTTAACCACTTACAGACCAGAAGATTTGGCTGCTTAATGACCAGGCCATTATTTGCGATACGGCGCTGCGTCGCTTTAACAGACAATTGCGTGGTTGTGCGATGCTGTACCCAAACAAAATTGACGTCTTTTTTTTCCCACAAATAGAGCTTTCTTTTGATGGTATTTGATCACCTCTGCGGTTTTAATTTTTTTGCGCTATAAACAAAAAAAAATAATATTCCCAAAAATGTTTTTAAAAAACAAATTTCTTCCTCAGTTTAGGCCAATATATATTCTTCTACATATTTTTAGTAAAAAAAAATCACAATAAGCGTATATTGATTGGTTTGCGCAAAAGTTATAGCGTCTACAAACTATGGGAAAGATTTATGGCATTTTTATGGCGTTATCATTATTATTATTTTTTACTAGTAATGATCGTGATCTGTGATTTTTAGCGGTACTGCGAAATTGCGGCGGACAGATCGGACACTTTTGACACATTTTTGGGACCATTGACATTGATACAGCGATCAGTGCTATAAAAATGCACTGATTACTGTGTGAATGTCACTGGCAGGGAAGGGGTTAACACTAGGGGGCGATTGAGGGGTTAAATGTGTGTTCCCTAGGTTTGTTCTAACTTTGAGGGGATAGGACTGGCTGGGGGAGGAGACATATCGTTGTTCCTACTTAGTAAATCCCTGTTCCTGCTCTCATGCACACGATCGCGCGTGATCAGCGACGATCGCGCCCACGGACCACAAGCATCGGGTTTCCCCACCATGCAGCGCACGCGCGCGCGTGCCTGCTATCGCACTTAGAGGTACAGACGTACCCATACAATCCACTTTGCCGCCATGTATCGCCGTGAGCCGATCGGCAAGTTGTTAATAAAGTTGGTGATGATCTGTCATCATCGATGTTGAGCTTCATGCTTTCCTGCTGAGTTTGTGAAGCATGATTTGGCTCCCTTTGGTCAACACCCGGAGTTGAAGAGGAAAGAGATTTTTGAAAACATAGAAGAGTGATGGCAGGAGAAAGACCAAGTGGTCCATCGAATTAGCTGCTTGGAGTGCTGTCTATTATTTATTTTTCTGCATGTGTGCCTAAAGGTGCTTTGGGGCTCCATATGTCTGAATGAATAGGGAATAAATTAGCAATCCATGCTGTATCAGCAAAAAAGGGCAGAACTCTTAAATTGATTTACTGATCAGTCATCCATTTTTGCATGATATGCCAGTGTGTGGTTGTCCAAGTTTGTTCTTACATGTACAGTTTAAGCAGATCCTTCAGATTTGAGAATTTTATTCATTAAATCCACCATAAATTACAAAATGAATGATGACTTTGGTGATTTGGGATTAAGAATTTCACTGGATCCTTGTTTTTTTTTTCTCATGTATTTTTTACTTACTGAAAGTACAGCTTATATATCAGTTTTGGACTGTATAAAGGGTAGTGTTTGGCCAGCATTTTATACAACATTGTATGATGCAGATTGTACAGCACGTCATACTGGCATAGAGTATTTGGGTTCAAATGTCCTTTTTTTTCTCAGTGAAATCTTTGCAGTTTCTCCAGTAACAGTGTTTTATGTATAAATACAGAAAAATAGGGAGAATTCCAGGGGGCGGTTAATTAATCCTCTACCTGTCCCTGCAAATACAGAAACAACTGATAACTATTTATGGCATTTGAAGATTTACTAAAAATATATATTTTTTATAATATTATTATTAATGTTAACAAATAGTCAACAAGATAAATAATACACGGAAATTTATTTGGAATTTAAAACGCATGGCATGCTACATATGTAAACTTTTCTAGTGAAAAAAAAAACAAACACTTTACTGTTTCTTCTCGTCCTTTTGGCATTTTGTCATGTAACCCAAATCTCACAGGGCTTGATTTCCACATATGATATCAGACAATCCTCCCTAACTGCAATAATTAGCAGTTGGAATCTATTAACTTCCATTTATATGTTTGAAACATCCATCAAGTTCTAACTCATCAGCTGCCAGTTGGAAAGTAGCATGTTGCTCAAAGGTATTAGGTGACAGAACAAACTCATTATTGTGGGATATTTTAGATTCTCTTGTGAAACTGTTTGCTTGTTATATAAAAATCCTTTAGCATATGATACTTTTATGATTTAGATGATGATGTATATCTTCAAATACTTTAACATTGAGTAAGTACAATTGCCCTATGATGTCAATATATACCATTATATTATATACAATTTTACATGTAAAAGTAACATTTCTACTGCAGCACAAAGTAGTACTAAGAGTCAAATATATAGTGCAAGGACTTACCTCAACTTCAACTGTAAAAGTAATGATATAAATTAATTTGTTATTATGTGTTATCATACAATCCACTAGCACCTCTTTTAACTTGTGAAGAGATAATACTGTATTATGTATAGTCAAGCATATGATAACAGATCAATTATAGATGTGATGTGATAATCATCGTGGAAAAGTTTATCATTATGAATACTGCTGGTGGCCCATAGGAAATATATGTTTATATATGGACAGTAATCCAGGGAGAAAATTGATTAGAGATAAGCACTTTAGAGGTCAGCTCGGTGTGTTCTGTATTTTTTAAAGATAGATACCGTATATACTCGAGTATAAGCCGACCTGAATATAAGCAGAGGCACCTAATTTTATCACAAAAAAATGGGAAAATGTATTGGCTCGAGTATAAGCTTAGGGTGTCCATCTGCATGCCTCACTTTGCCTCACTGTGCCCATGCCTCACTGTGCCCATGCCTCACTGTGCCCATGCCTCACTGTGTCCATGACTAGACTGACGTTTAACATGGGAGTCTATGGAAGGGGTGCCCAGCTTTGAAAAATTGGTCCCCCAGACAACAAACTTTGGACACTTGTAGAGGAAGAGTTGGGCTACATGTGTGCCAAGCTTTGGGTCCAGTGGACCTACGACCGGCTGGTACCGGGTCCCCAAACTCACTGGAGAAATGACCGTTTAACATGGGAGTCTATGGAAGGGGTGCCCGGCTTTGAAAAATCGGTGCTCCCCGGCCGTAGGTCTCCCGGACAACAAACTTTGCACACATGTAGAAGAAGAGTGGGGCTATATGTGTTTGGGGTCCAGGAGACCTATGGCCGGCCGGTGCGGGGTCCCCAAAATCCGGGAGATTAGGCGCAAAAAGGTGACTCGAGTATAAGCCGAGGGGGGCATTTTCAGCACAAAAAAATGTGCTGAAAAACTCGGCTTATACTCGAGTATATACGGTATGTATTTTTCCAGTATGCAATACAGAGGCATGTATTGTTTTTGTCTTTGTTTCAATTTTTTTATAATAAGGGATGTTCTTGAATATTTTTTAATAGTGTTCGTGAGTGCAAGTCTCACATAAGTTCAGTCTTTAAATGATGGACTACTTCATTATCCTGATGCTTGATGCAGTATCTCCACACTGCGGAAATCTACTAGAGGTATTTTGTAATTAAACCCTTTTCTATACCTACTCTAAAACCGGTTACAGTAATACCTTGGTTTGCGAGCATAATTCGTTCCAGAAGCATGCTTGTAATCCAAAGCACTCTTATATCAAAGCAAATTTTGGAAACTTAGATAATTTGTTTCACAACCATTTGTTCATATAAAAATGATCAAAATATGAGCAAAAGCTCATAATAATACTGTACAGTTCTGCAGTAGGAATATTGTACTGTACTGTACCTCTGTGTTGAAAAACAAAAAAAGAAGAATCGCAGTTTTAATGGAAAAATAATTACACTCACAATGTTAATGTTCCTGGAGAACTCGGAGACACTCGGGAACTGTTGACATCACTTCTGGGTGCTCCAAACGCACGTTACGCCCGCTCCACCCAACCGGGAGTGTCTGTGGGTGTCTCCGACAGCTTTACTGTACATATACACAGTGGCTTTACACGGATTAACACCAGACTACTTAACTTTGTGAGTGTAATTCTTTTGTTTTTACAGTAAAACTACTGCTTGTATATCAAGACAGTGCTCGTATATCAGGGCAAAAAATAAATAAAAAAATGTTGCTCGTCTTTCAAAATGCTCATATACCGCGTTATTCGTAAACCAAGGTATTACTGTACTGATCTTAGAGATGTATTCCTGTGCTTGGTTGCCTGCCAGTAACTGTAAAGATGCAATCAACTACTGTGCATGCTTAATTCTACATTGTAAAGAAAGGCACCACTTTTAGGCAGGGATCTTTTTGCTGCACTACATCTACAATTAATAGATGCTCTTACCAGAGCAGCTCCAGGCGCCTCTAGGCTACCAGTGTCAAAACTTTTACCACTTATTGACACCCCACTGGACTGTGCAAATAACTTTGTACACAAAATGTAATATGTGATAAGATGTGAAACCAGTGTGTCAGGAATTGAGGCACTTACCTCACTCTGTAAGAGAAGCTGTTTCCCAAGAACTTGTACTTTAATAAAAAAGTCGCTCAGACCAAGCTGGAATTTTTTAACTCATTGGGTTTAATTACTAAATACAAATAGGCTGTTCACTCTGCAAGGGAAGTTGCACTTTGTAAGAGCATGTTCACACCAGCCATATTTACAATGCTGCGGCTGCCATGTGGTGTGCTCTCGCCAGCATATCACAGTGCTCATGCACTAGTTTCCTGTTTTGTTTTTAAACAAACCGTTATGAGATGTGACACATCTCATATAGTTCAATCGCTGGCAGTGCGGTACGAAGTGATTGATTGCCTAACACTGCACTGCATTGGAAAAAAGTACTGCACCGAACGCAGTGGTGTGAGCCTGGGCAGATAAGGAAACAAGGCATTTTGCCTTGTCATGTGGTAGTACTGTGCTGGAATAGCCGCCCAAGGCAGTCTCACCTCATCTAGTTTGAATGGGCCCTAAGGAAATTTTTCCCGTAGCAGTGGCGGCTGGTGTTTTTTTCTATTGGCAGCACAGCACTACTAACACCCTCCCCCCCTGGCTGGGGTGGGGGATGGTAGTGCTCACGGGGGGGGGTGTTAGTAGTGCTACGCTGCTAATAGAAAAACCCACCAGCCGCCACTGTTTGGGAAAAATTTCCTTAGGGCCCTTTTAAACCACATGAGGTGAGGCTATTCCAGCAGAGAGCTACCACATGACAACAGCGGTCCGGCACTTATCTGATCTATGTGACGGGCTGTGGTGTCCTCCAGCATGGTCCTTGCGGGCGGAGGAGTGCGGGCGTCGGGGTGCGGGCAGCGGCTTCCTCCGCCTTGTGTCTCCTCTCTTTTCCGCCTAAGCACTAGGCATCCAATAGGATTGCCTGACGCTTTGGCCAATCAAGAAACATGACCTGCCTCCTGATTGGTGGGGAGGAACTTTAGTGTGAAAATATCTAAAATGTATTCGCTGTCGTCACACAATTGGCTGGGCTCGAAGCGCAATGCTCTGCGCTCCGAGCCCACCCTTTTTTAAAGGCCTATTAGAGCCTCTGGCTCTAATCAAGTGCTTCAAAAAAACACCCACCCCACTTTGGAATCCATAGTCCGGTGCCCTGATATGTAGATCAGGGGGCCGGATGCATGGATAGGGGAGGCAGTGCCCTTACGCCCTCTATGGATGGGCAGCCACTGCCCCATAGCTTAGTGAATGTGGGCTCTGCTGACTTCCATCATCCAATTAAGTACAACTTAAAGCGGAGGTTCGCCGGAATTTTTTTTTAAAAGCCAGCAGCTACAAATACTGCAGCTGCTGACTTTTAAAAAAAGGACACTTACCTGTCCAGGTCACCCGCGACGTCGGCAGCCGAAGCTGAGCTACTGCTCGGCTCTCGGCTTCCCCCGCCGCCATCCTCGGTGAGTGAATTGGGAAGTGAAGCGGTGTGGCTTCACTGCCCGGTTCCCTACGGTGTATGCGCGAGTCGCGCTGCGCCGTCCTCACTGGTCCCTGTTGTGTTCTGGGAGCCGTGTGTTTCCCAGAACACAACGGGGGGGGTGACGCGATCGGGCGGGACTCCTGCGGGAGTCTGCACCCTGTTTGGTGCAAATACCTGTTTTATACAGGTATCTGCACCCCCTCCCCCCTGAAAGGTGCCAAATGTGACACCGGAGGGGGGGAGGGTTCCGAAAAGCGGAGGTTCACTTTTGGGTGAACCTCCGCTTTAAGTACAAATTATGTACTATTTACAATTTATGTACAAATACTGTTTTGATTTGATGTGCATATGATCGGGTTTTCTTTGCAAAGTGAAACTTCACCACATTCACAAAGCTCTGGGTCAAATTCCCTTGCAAACTGCATGTCTGCCTTTAGTAAATCAACCCCTGCCTCCACCCAGACAAAAAATAATAACTTTAGGTTCCAGCATTTAATAAAAATTGTACACATGAGCATTTGCAGGATATGACTGTGAACAAAATGGGTGCCTGGGGGAAGAAGAATTATAAACAATCTGGTAAAAACTTCTGTGATAACTGTAAGGAGCTTCATAGTACTGGGATTTTGATTAACATAGACTCTCTGTATATATAAGAGACAGCATTAGTCTGTAGTGAGTGTGTTTGGAAATATTTCTCCAGCTTTATCAATATGTAAGCAGATGTAAGCAGATGATTTTTCTAGATCATTAGGTTGGAGAGACTAGGGTGAGCAAAGCATGATATCCACTACTATGCAATACATTTATTGATGGTATGGTGAAGGTTTTGATCTGCTTTTTGATAACTAATTGAATAGTTGAATACAATTTTGATTTTGTATATGCTGCAGTAAGTTTCTATATGGAGCCTTGTTTTTTAATTGAGCTCCTCCCTTGAGCTCCAGTTACACCCTTTTTACATATACTGTTTGGCTCCAGAAACTCCACCCATACATAGGGCTACCTACTTATTCATTGCATCTTAAGTGATGTACAGTATATTGCTTTTTTAACTTTTTGAGTGCATGATATCCACCGCGGCGGCTAGTCTGACCCCTTAAAAATATCCAATTAGACTAAATGCATTAAGACAGAGCCTGTGCTGAGATCATCGTGTCTGCTGGACTAGCGTGGTGGATATCGTGTTATGCCTAATACATACATTTCATTGTGAATAGCTATACATTACATGGATCATTAAAGTCTACAGTTATACACTATGGGATGTTTTTTATTCCTCTTGCCAGACAAATGTGAGTGATAAAAGAGAGGTGTTTGTACAGAGTCCATTTTGGTGTGCCCTGCTGTTCCCAGGTCCTTAACCACTTGCCTACATTGCACTTTCACCCCCTTCCTGCCCAAGCCATTTTTCAGCTTTCATCGCTGTCACACTTTGAATGACAATTGCGCAGTCATGCAACACTGTACCCAAATGAAATTTTTATAATTTTTTCCCCACAAATAGAGCTTTCTTTTGGTGGTATTCGATCACCTCTGCGGTTTTTATTACTTGCGCTATAAACAAAAGAAGTGGGACAAGTTTGAAAAAAGCACAATATTTTTTACTTTTTGCTATAAAAAATATAAAAAAAAATTTTTAATTTTTTTTTCCTCAGATTAGGCCGATATGTATTCTTCTACATATTTTTGGTAATAAAATCGCAATAAGCGTATATTGATTGGTTTGCTCAAAAGTTATAGCAACTACAAAATAGGGGATAGATTTATAGCATTTTTATTAATTATTTTTTTTACTAGTAATGGCGGCGATCAGCGATTTTTATCGTGACTGCGATATTGCGGCAGATGCATCGGACACTTTTGACACATTTTTGGGACCATTCACATTTATACAGTGATCCCTGCTATAAAAATGCATTGATTACTGTATAAATGTGACTGGCAGGGAAGGGGTTAACACTAGGGGCGATCAAGGGGTTAAATGTGTTCCCTAGGGAGTGATTCTTACTGTGGGGCGAAGGGACTGACTGGGGGAGGTGACCGATGGTTGTCCCTATGTACAGGGGACACACCATCGGTCTCCTCTCCCTGACAGGACGTGGATCTGTGTGTTTACACACACAGAGCCACGGTCCTGCTCAGTTACTGAGCAATTGCGGGTGCCCGCCGGGCAACACGCATCAGGTCCCCAGTGACACAGGGGGTGCGCGCGCGCACCCCTAGTGGCTTGGGAAGGCGCGACGTCATATGATGTCCAGCCAGAACAACAGGGTCTTCTTCCCGCCGTCATTTGACGCGGGCGGTGGACAAATAGTTAAAGACACAGCACAAAAATATTGTCATATCATCATTTGTATTTTGGTGTTTTGAGTGCAGCTGTGAAGAATTATTGAGGAATTTATTAAGAACACTAAGCACAGCCTTTTCAGTTAATATTGAGCTCATCTGTTACGCAAACTTGGATACAAAAACTGAAGACATGAGCAGGTGGACTATGTGCCTATGAGAAGTTTAGGGCTTTTATATGCAAATGTATGTATAACTTAAACTTTTTTAGCTTTTGATTGAGTAGGGATAGAGTAGGGAAGGGTAAAAAAAAAACCTGTCATATTATTTTTGCTGACTGTGTACCATTGGGAGATTTTGCTTTGTTTCCTTTCCAGAAAGTTAGAAAAAAATTGTTTAAATGTCAGATCGTGATAATGTCCATTAGTGATCCAGAGGATCTATACCATAACATGGTTTCAGAGTAGTTAAGGTATTTTTTTAATTCTATAATAGTTTTTATAAACTCTAAACAGTTTTTCTTTACTTCCTCCAGCATAAAACATGACTTATTGCATCAATATGTATCCATAACTTTGGATAGCCTAATGAAATTTGGCAGAATTAATTTTTACGTCAGCGTTGATTGCAAAACTTTCTTGTAATAGTACATTGTTAAATTTTAACACTGTAAATGTGATCATTTGTAAATTAATGGTTTTGTTTTGCAAATTAATTCAGATATTAAAAATTATGTTTTCAACCAGATCTGTTATTTCAATTAAATATTAACTCAACGTTCTTGTTTTTTTTTTAACTAGAATTTAGACTTTGAAGTGTTCCTATTAATCTCAATGATGCAGAGACACTTAAAATTCCATGAAAGTCCATTCTGCTCCCATTCCTGTGCATCAGTTACAGTAATTTATTTTCAGAACATAAATCTATTTATAAATGAAAATCCTATTAAGAGAAGACAAGAAAAATTAGTCCAATGTTTTGCATTGGTAGAGTAGAAACAAAATGAGTGGCCTAACCTGAAGTGACATCTACAAATTACCTGTTAATTTAAACTGGGTTGAAGGATGACAGAGTTTAGTTGGACTGACAAGAACTACCCATGGAATGACAGTCAGGCCTACTCTGGTCATAAAGCCCCTGTGGATAACACATTTATCTATCTTCTGAAAGGAGGGGGAAAAGCATATTTTTATAAGTATATATTTTTAATAAAATGGATTTGCAGTTTTGCACATCTAAGAGGCTATTGTTTAGATAGTTGCAAATGACCTTTGCATTTAAAGAGTAAACTATTATATATCCTATGGAGAATAACCTTTTTTATGCCAGCTCTATGACTGTAACATAACACCTGCAGTACTAGAAGAGACATCTGTAGCCCAGCAAGCTAATATAAAGAATTGAATCATATTAAAAATTTGGTTTATTTATCAAAACTGGATTACAGATATTGTTCAGTGATGGATTATATTAGGGGTAATCTTGGTGGTAATTTAAATCCTAGCTATTTAAGGGACCTAAATCTAATTTAAAGTCAATGGATCAGTTATAAATTTCACGAGAATGAATACCCGATTGTGTTTAGGGAGTAAATTCAAATTTTATATTTTTTATTTTTTTTTTAAATGTGAGTACGATAATAACTTATATACAGGAACCCTTTAATATTGTGCTTCTGCAATTGTTTCTTTAAATTTTTTAGAGTAGGTTTGAAAATAGAAGTTACTGCTTATTGATTTGTTTAATACAGTACAGCTATTTACAATTATTATGTGCAACTATGTTACCTATAGCAACCTATCTTTCTCTGATCTTAATACAGTAAACCCTACACTCATTGTTTTAAATTGGTTCATATAGCACATATATTGTGACCTGGTTCAACTCTATCTAACACTGTCGGTAGAAGCATTGGTCCACAAATGCCAGTAAACCTCTATTAATGCCATTACATTGATCATAATCAGAGTATTTCAAGAAATTGTTTGCTTCACTTTTCCTGTGGTATGGCCCTTTGAAAGGTAATTTGCCAGATTCAAAATAGCTTGCCACCAGTTTCAGGAGCTTTATCGAAATGTGCAGCAGATTCAGGTAGTTTTTAATAGTGCAAATTTTACAAAGTGGCACTAATACTGCACCAAATAAAAAAAAAATACCTCCAGTTTGTAGATAACAAAACTGGAGGTAGTTAAGGCCAAATGTAAGTTGGCATACAGAGACAGGCAGACTGCCCATTTTTTTACAATGTGTAGCAGGCGCCATGTTTATCACCACTACTCCCTCCCCACCTGTCATTGGTTGTTAAGGATGCTCTTAACTTCACAGCCAGGAGCCTTCTAGCAACAAGTGATGCTGACCATAGGCAGAGCCTGACGGAGAAGCTGAGATTCTAGTTGCCCATTAGGTGCACTGTCTCCTTATTGAATTCAGGCAGTAGACAGATGTTATAACCAGTAGCAAACTGTCTATTGGTTGTGAATCTGACCACTGCCTGCTGTAAATCACAAGGGATAGGTGTGGACACTGTAGTCTCAGTGAGCCTATGTACATGGTGGTGCAAATTCATGTACCTGTTTACAACAGGTTAATGAATCTGCTGCCTGTACCAACATTTGTTGTGGGCGGAAGAAAGAAAAGTCCTGGACGGCCGCACACCGTTGAAGGCATCTTTATTAATATCTTGAATGGGAAATGAAATCCAGTACAGTCACTTCATATTTCAGCAAAGGCAGGGAAAAATAGTTGACGCGTTTCACACCATATGTTGGTGCTTATTCATAGCTAAAATATCAAGGTCTGACCATGTATATATGTAGGGGGAGATAAACTTAGGTGACCAATCAGTACAAAGATGCATTGAAAAAGGGTGCTTCATGATCAGACCTTGAAAAGGGAAAACACCTGAAGGGAGAAGTATAGATGTATTTGAGTAAATATAAAACATCTGTCACATGTAATATATAACTACACATGGTTTCTCAAAGGAATCTCTCCTTCAAGGGGTTTACATAATGATGTAATAATGAATTGTTATAGAACAAGTACCACTATGCGGGTGAGTCAACAAATAACACAGCACAATTCATTATGGAAACACCTTGAAGGAGAGATGCCTCCTCCCTTCAGATGTTTTCAATTTTCAAGGTATGATCATGTAGGGTGGGTCTTTTCAATGCATCTTTGTACTGATCAGTCGCCTAAGTTTATTTCCCCCTACATATATACATGGTCAGACCTTGATATTTTAGCTATAAATAAGCACCAACATATGGTGTGAAACGCGTCAACTGTTTTTCCCTGTCTTTGTTGAAATATGAAGTGACTGTTCTGGATTTCATTTCCCATTCAAGATAATAATAAAGATGCCTTCAACGGTGTTCGGCCATCCAGGACTTTTCTTTCTTCTCTCCTAATTTATTGCAGAGCCTGCACCTGAATTTTTTCAATAGGGCGTGTGCTTCAGAGGTTTGGGGCTTGGAGCGGCAAATTATTCTTTATTGTCTTCACCTGGACTGGACATTTGTTGTGGGAAGGCCTCTTTGCAACAACTCCAGTATTGGCTACATTGCATTTCTCAAGATGGATTTCTTGAGGTTGACAAGATTAGACTATGCAGTATGGATTCATTAAAAATGCTTGTAAAAGGGGTGACAAAGTGAGAGGACATTCTGGAGACAGAATAGTATCACTCTAATACAGGAGGTGTCTGGCCAAGGACTATTATAGCAGAACCACTGGGCATTATTTTAATTAATGCTGCAGATAAAAAAATATTGAAAATTACTTTGGTACTGAATTTAAAATATAAGCTTATATGAGGTCTTAGTAATTGTTCCTACATGTACTTTAGGCCAATTGAAAACTACTCAAATCCTAAAAAAAGTGTGATTTACTGTGCATTATTCAAGCTTGCTTACTCTGTAATGTGTATATAAAGGATTTCTTTATGGTTAAATTGAGAAGAAACTGTAGCTTCTAAGGACTCGTTCACAGTAGGTATGTTGAGTAGTGATGAGCCGAACACCCCCGGGTTCGGTTCGCACCAGAACCCGCGAACGGACCGAAAGTTCGAACGAACATTAGAACCCTATTAAATACAATGGATGCGAACGTTCGAATTCTAAAGTGCTAATTATAACAACTATTATGCATGTTATTGTCATAAATAGGGTTTGGGAACCCGGGTTGTGCACCAGGGGACATGTATCAATGCAAAAAGAAGTTTTAAAAACGGTCGTTTTTCGGGAGCAGTCATTTTAATGATGCATAAAGTGAAAAAAAAAAAGTCAAATATTCCTTTAAATATCGTACCTGGGGGGTGTCTAAAGTATGCCTGTGAAGTGCCACGTGTTTCCCGTGTTTAGAACTGTCCCTGCACAAAATGACACTTCTAAAGGAAAAAAAAGCCATTTAAAACTGCTTGCGGCTTTAATGTAATGTCTGGTCCCGGTAATATGGATGAAATTCTTTAAGAAAAATGGCATAGCTACCCCATGACCCCCCCCCCTACCCCAGCCCATTACCAGCCCCTTTGGGTCTTGTATGGATATTAAGGGGAACCCCGCACATAAAATAAAAAAGGCCCTATATACTCTGAACAGCCGTATACAGGCGGTGCATACAAGACAGGGACTGTAGGTTTGTTCTTTTGTAGAATCTGTTTGTAATTTTGAACAGGTACATTGTTGAAGTGTAGCTCCAGCCCAAAAATCTATTTTTAAACTTTTTGGGAAACATAGGTAAGGGTTATCACCCCTGTAACATTTGTTTTGCTGTCTGTGCCCCTGTTCAGAACATTTCACCTCACTTTCCGTCCCAATGACAACTGTTTTTGAAATGTGGTGTTTTTCTTGAAACAAGGATTGCTGATAAAGCATCAGTACAGATGAGACCCCTTTCTCCCATATTTATTCTTACAGGAGAGAATTTTCCTTTCTAGGGGTAGATTTCCTCTCACTTCCTGTTGTCTTCTTTCGTTTGCAAGTAGGAGTCGTTTGTAAGTTGGATGTTTGAAAGTAGGGACCTGCCGTATATACTCTGCAGAAATAGGCCCCTTAGTTGTTGGTGTTGGCACAACACTGTAAGCACTCAGTTACTCTTGGTTGGTGCTGGAACGCCCTGCTGTCAACTATTATATCAGGAATTTTAATTACATATAATTGTTGAACAGTGGTAGTAAAAATTGGGGCTTTGATGGTGGTGCTGGTGCCACAACACTGTAAGCCCTGACAGTTACTCTTGGTGGGTGCAGCAATGGGCCCTGCTGTGAATTATTAGATCAAGAATTGTAATTACATGCCCCTTTTGAACAGGGGCTGAAAAATTGGGCCTTTCGTGGTGGTGGTGGTGGTGGCGTTGCCACAAGACTGTAAGCCCTCAGAGTTACTCTTGGTGGGTGCAGCAATGGACCCTGCTGTGAATTATTAGATCAAGAATTGTAATTGCATGCCCCTGTTGAACAGGGGCTGAAAAATTGGGCCTTAGGCACTGGTGGCACAACACTACAACCCCTCACAGATACTGTACTTGGAGCACAGCAATGAGCCCTGTTGCAAAGTATTGCTTCAAAAATTGTAATGACACGCCCCTGTTAAACAGGGGCTGAAAAATTGGGCCTTAGGCACTGGTGCCACAACACTCCAACCCCTCACAGATACTGTACTTGGAGCACAGCAATGAGCCCTATGGCAAATTATTGCTAAAAAAATTGTAATTACACGCCCCTGTAAAACAGGGGCTGAAAAATTGGGCCTTAGCCACTGGTGGCGGCACCCATAAACAAAAATGATCTTCCAAGCTATCATCATCAATCGTATCATTGAGGACTCGGAGGAGGAGGATAGCCAGTCAACATAACAGCACAGGCACTCAGCATCAGCATCAGTCTTGAAGGGATGTGACATGTTAAAATCAATTAGTCTGTTATATCAGCATCAGGTGTGTGGTAGCTGGTGGTGATCCAAGACTGGTTCATCTTGATGAAAGTCAGTCGATCAACCGAGTCGGTGGACAGGCGCACCCTGTGATCCGTGACAAATCCTCCAGCAGCACTGAATGTGCGTTCCGAAAGAACGCTGGATGCAGGACAGGCCAGTAGCTCAATTGCATACTGTGCAAGCTCTGGCCAGTGATCCATCCTCAAGACCCAGTAAGCCAGAGGATTTTCGGTGGGGAAGGTGTCCAAGTCTGACCTTGCCCCTAGATATTCCTGCACCATGTTTATCAGACGCTGGCGATGGTTGCTGGAACCGATCATACTTTGGGCCTGCGGACTAAAGAATTGTCTGAACGCATCGGTCAGACGGCCACCTTCCCCACCGCTCCTTCTTTGACTGGCCGAAGCCTCAGCAACTCGTTGTCCAGGACCAGGAGTTTGTAACCTCCCAGTCTCTGGGAACGCGTTGCACAGACCTTTCTGCAAGGCCTCCCGGAGTTGTCTCATCCTCTGCTCCCTCTGCGACGGTAACATAAGGTCCGCAACCTTACCCTTGTACCGTGGATCAAGGAGAGTGGCCAGCCAGTAATGGTCCCTCTCCTTGATCCGAAGAATACGAGGATCCTTCCGCAGACTTTGCAGGATCAGGGAGGCCATGCAGCGTAGGTTTGCTGAGGCATTCGCTCCGGAGTCCTCTGGGTCACTAAGGACGACATGATCCGCAGCCACCTCCTCCCAGCCACGTACAAGTCCACTGGTTTCTTGGGACTGTAAATCATCCCTAAAAGACTGCTGCTGATGATGCTGAGTGCCAGCCTCCACCTCCATGCTGACACAATCCTCCTCCTCCTCCTCCTCCTCCTCCTCCTCTTCCTGTGCGATGGGTGGGACAGAAGGAACACTGTCTGGGTAAAGGGGGCCTTGAGAGGCAAGGAAGTCCTCCTCTTCCTGCCTCTGTTCTGCCTCAAGTGCCCTGTCCATTATTCCACGCAGCGTGTGCTCCAACAGGTGGACAAGAGGTACAGTGTCACTGATGCATGCACTGTCACTGCTCACCATCCTCGTGGCCTCCTCAAATGGTGCCAGGACAGTGCATGCATCCCTGATCATGCCCCACTGGCGTGGAGAAAAAAAACCAAGCTCCCCTGACCCTGTCCTGGTGCCGTAGTCGCACAGGTACTCATTGATGGCCCTCTGCTGCGTGTGCAGCCGCTGCAGCATGGCCAACGTTGAGTTCCACCTGTTGGGCATGTCACATATAAGGCGGTTCTTGGGCAGGTTCAACTCCTTTTGCAGCTCAGCCAGGCGAGCACTGGCATTATAAGATCTGCGGAAATGCACACAGACTTTCCTGGCCTGCCTCAGGACATCCTGTAAGCCCGGGTACCTGCCCAAGAACCGCTGCACCACTAGGTTAAGGACGTGAGCCACACAGGGCACATGGGTCAGTTGTCCCTGTCGGAGGGCGGAGAGGAGGTTGGTGCCATTGTCGCAAACCACCATTCCTGGCTTAAGCTGGCGTGGCGTCAACCACCTCTCGGCCTGGCCCTGCAGAGCAGACAGGACCTCTGCCCCAGTGTGGCTTCTGTCCCCCAAACACACCAGCGCAAGCACGGCATGGCATCTTTTTGCCTGCGTACTTGCGTAGCCCCGTGAACGGCTACGGAGCACCGCTGGTTCATAGGACAAACCACAGGAAGAGGCCATGGAGGAAGAAGAAAAGGAGGGGGTGGAGGAGAGAGGTGTGTCACAACCAGTAGTAGCATTTTGGAGGCGTGGCGGTGGGACAACCTCCAACACTACTGCACCTTGTCCTGCATCCTTCCCAGCTGCCAAAAGAGTGACCCAATGGGCCGTGAAAGAAAGGTAACGTCCCTGTCCATGCCTGCTGGACCATGAGTCAGCGGTAATATGCACCTTACCGCTGACCGCCCTGTCCAGCGAGGCCAAGACATTGCCTTCCACATGCCGGTAGAGAGCCGGAATAGCCTTCCGTGAGAAAAAGTGGCGTTTGGGAACCTGCCACTGAGGAACCGCACATTGCACAAACTCACGGAAGGGGGCCGAGTCTACCAACTGAAAAGGCAGCAGTTGAAGCGCTAGCAATTTAGCCAAGCTAGCATTCAACCGCTGGGCATGTGGATGGCTGGGAGTGAACTTCTTTCGACGGTCCAGCAGCTGGGGCAGGGAAATTTGCCTGCTAGAATCGGACGTCGGTGTACTGCTAGCAGAGTGGCCGCAAGTACTTGGCTGTGACACACCTAATTCTACACCTTCATTCCTCTCAGTGCATGTTTCAGAGAGGACTGAAGTTATAGTGGGGTTGGAGATCCCAGCTGATGCGGTGCAAGGAGAGGTCCGCTTTGTTCTTTGGTGTGGGTCTTTGAGGTAGGCTTGCCAACGAGCTGCATGGCAGGTCAACATATGTCTGGTCAGGCATGTGGTACCCAAGCGGCTGATGTTTTGGCCACGCGATATACGCTTGAGACATATGTTGCAAACAGCAGCTGTGCGATCTGATGCACTAGCCTCAAAAAAGGCCCACACCAAAGAACTTTTTGAATGACGGGCAGAGGCAGCGCCCTGCACAGGCGGAGCTCTGCGGTGTGATTCCGTCGGTGTACTGCCCTTACGCTGGCCACCAAAGGGCATCCTGCCTCGTTGGAGATGTGCCTCCTCCTCATCCTCCTCCTCCTCCTCTCTCCTATTAGGCACCCACGTGGAGTCAGTGACCTCATCATCACCTCCCTCCTCATCACTGGAGGCAATCTGGCAGTATGCTGCAGCTGCTGGAACATGACTGCCAGATTGGTGTCCTTCTTGAGCATCCCCTCTGTCTGCTCTCACGCTACTGCCTTCCTCTAGCTGGGTTTCATCATCAGACCCTTCGAAACGCTGGGCATCCTCCTGGAGCATGTACCCAACACTGTGCTGAAACAGTTCGGGGGACTCCTCAGGAGGAGGACATGGTGGGTCTAGGGAAGGAGTGACTGATGATGAGTCTGACATTGATACCAGGGAAGAGGACGCTTTGGCAGCTGCTTTTCCAGTACCCTGAGCCTGGGTGAGAGAGGATGAGGAGGAGGAGGAGGGCTTGGTCATCCACTCTACCAAGTCTTCGGCATGATGTGGCTCAACATGTCCAGCTGCCGAAAAGAAGGACAAGCGTGTCCCATGGCCATGTGCTGATGACAATGCACCGCGTCCACGACCAGCACTGTTGCCCCCAGACACAGAGCCTGCTTGCCCTCTTTTATTGCCTCCTGACTGTCTGCCTCTCCTTGTTTGCCTTCCAGACATTCTAATAGATGGCCTGCAGGGAGATGGGAAAAAAGCAATAAGGGCTACCTTCAGGTGTCCTTCTCTGTCCCTTGAAACAAGGACTTTGACAGTGAAAGAAACTGACACACTCTCCCTACCTACAGTTTTCTGTCCCTAGAAAAAAATTTTTTTTAAAGCACAATTTAGCACAAGGAGAATTCACTCACTGTCCTTCCAGGTCCCTGGAAACAAGGACTTTGACAGTGAAAGAAACTGACACACTCTCCCTACCTACAGTTTTCTGTCCCTAGAAAAAATGTTTTTTTTAAGCACAATATAGCACAAGGAGAATTCACTCACTGTCCTTCCAGGTCCCTGGAAACAAGGACTTTGACAGTGAAAGAAACTGACACACTCTCCCTACCTACAGTTTTCTGTCCCTAGAAAAAATGTTTTTTTAAGCACAATTTAGCACAAGGAGAATTACCTCACTGTCCTTCCAGGTCCCTGGAAACAAGGACTTTGACAGTGAAAGAAACTGACACACTCTCCCTACCTACAGTTTTCTGTCCCTAGAAAAAATGTTTTTTTTAAGCACAATTTAGCACAAGGAGAATTACCTCACTGTCCTTCCAGGTCCCTGGAAACAAGGACTTTGACAGTGAAAGAAACTGACACACTCTCCCTACCTACAGTTTTCTGTCCCTAGAAAAAATGTTTTTTTTTAAGCACAATTTAGCACAAGGAGAATTACCTCACTGTCCTTCCAGGTCCCTGGAAACAAGGACTTTGACAGTGAAAGAAACTGACACACTCTCCCTACCTACAGTTTTCTGTCCCTAGAAAAAATGTTTTTTTTAAGCACAATTTAGCACAAGGAGAATTACCTCACTGTCCTTCCAGGTCCCTGGAAACAAGGACTTTGACAGTGAAAGAAACTGACACACTCTCCCTACCTACAGTTTTCTGTCCCTAGAAAAAATGTTTTTTTTAAGCACAATTTAGCACAAGGAGAATTACCTCACTGTCCTTCCAGGTCCCTGGAAACAAGGACTTTGACAGTG
Source organism: Rana muscosa (assembly GCA_029206835.1). Classification (NCBI taxonomy): domain Eukaryota; kingdom Metazoa; phylum Chordata; class Amphibia; order Anura; family Ranidae; genus Rana; species Rana muscosa. The sequence continues at coordinate 133,638,243 of CM055120.1, forward strand.
AAAGAAACTGACACACTCTCCCTACCTACAGTTTTCTGTCCCTAGAAAAAATGTTTTTTTTTTAAGCACAATTTAGCACAAGGAGAATTACCTCACTGTCCTTCCAGGTCCCTGGAAACAAGGACTTTGACAGTGAAAGAAACTGACACACTCTCCCTACCTACAGTTTTCTGTCCCTAGAAAAAATGTTTTTTTTAAGCACAATTTAGCACAAGGAGAATTACCTCACTGTCCTTCCAGGTCCCTGGAAACAAGGACTTTGACAGTGAAAGAAACTGACACACTCTCCCTACCTACAGTTTTCTGTCCCTAGAAAAAATGTTTTTTTTAAGCACAATTTAGCACAAGGAGAATTACCTCACTGTCCTTCCAGGTCCCTGGAAACAAGGACTTTGACAGTGAAAGAAACTGACACACTCTCCCTACCTACAGTTTTCTGTCCCTAGAAAAAATGTTTTTTTTTAAGCACAATTTAGCACAAGGAGAATTACCTCACTGTCCTTCCAGGTCCCTGGAAACAAGGACTTTGACAGTGAAAGAAACTGACACACTCTCCCTACCTACAGTTTTCTGTCCCTAGAAAAAATGTTTTTTTTAAGCACAATTTAGCACAAGGAGAATTACCTCACTGTCCTTCCAGGTCCCTGGAAACAAGGACTTTGACAGTGAAAGAAACTGACACACTCTCCCTACCTACAGTTTTCTGTCCCTAGAAAAAATGTTTTTTTTAAGCACAATTTAGCACAAGGAGAATTACCTCACTGTCCTTCCAGGTCCCTGGAAACAAGGACTTTGACAGTGAAAGAAACTGACACACTCTCCCTACCTACAGTTTTCTGTCCCTAGAAAAAATGTTTTTTTTAAGCACAATTTAGCACAAGGAGAATTACCTCACTGTCCTTCCAGGTCCCTGGAAACAAGGACTTTGACAGTGAAAGAAACTGACACACTCTCCCTACCTACAGTTTTCTATCCCTAGAAAAAATGTTTTTTTTTAAGCACAATTTAGCACAAGGAGAATTACCTCACTGTCCTTCCAGGTCCCTGGAAACAAGGACTTTGACAGTGAAAGAAACTGACACACTCTCCCTACCTACAGTTTTCTGTCCCTAGAAAAAATGTTTTTTTTAAGCACAATTTAGCACAAGGAGAATTACCTCACTGTCCTTCCAGGTCCCTGGAAACAAGGACTTTGACAGTGAAAGAAACTGACACACTCTCCCTACCTACAGTTTTCTGTCCCTAGAAAAAATGTTTTTTTTAAGCACAGTTTAGCACAAGGAGAATTACCTCACTGTCCTTCCAGGTCCCTGGAAACAAGGACTTTGACAGTGAAAGAAACTGACACACTCTCCCTACCTACAGTTTTCTGTCCCTAGAAAAAATGTTTTTTTTAAGCACAATTTAGCACAAGGAGAATTACCTCACTGTCCTTCCAGGTCCCTGGAAACAAGGACTTTGACAGTGAAAGAAACTGACACACTCTCCCTACCTACAGTTTTCTGTCCCTAGAAAAAATGTTTTTTTTAAGCACAATTTAGCACAAGGAGAATTACCTCACTGTCCTTCCAGGTCCCTGGAAACAAGGACTTTGACAGTGAAAGAAACTGACACACTCTCCCTACCTACAGTTTTCTGTCCCTAGAAAAAATGTTTTTTTTTAAGCACAATTTAGCACAAGGAGAATTACCTCACTGTCCTTCCAGGTCCCTGGAAACAAGGACTTTGACAGTGAAAGAAACTGACACACTCTCCCTACCTACAGTTTTCTGTCCCTAGAAAAAATGTTTTTTTTAAGCACAATTTAGCACAAGGAGAATTACCTCACTGTCCTTCCAGGTCCCTGGAAACAAGGACTTTGACAGTGAAAGAAACTGACACACTCTCCCTACCTACAGTTTTCTGTCCCTAGAAAAAATGTTTTTTTTAAGCACAATTTAGCACAAGGAGAATTACCTCACTGTCCTTCCAGGTCCCTGGAAACAAGGACTTTGACAGTGAAAGAAACTGACACACTCTCCCTACCTACAGTTTTCTGTCCCTAGAAAAAATGTTTTTTTTAAGCACAATTTAGCACAAGGAGAATTACCTCACTGTCCTTCCAGGTCCCTGGAAACAATGACTTTGACAGTGAAAGAAACTGACACACTCTCCCTACCTACAGTTTTCTGTCCCTAGAAAAAATGTTTTTTTTTAAGCACAATTTAGCACAAGGAGAATTACCTCACTGTCCTTCCAGGTCCCTGGAAACAAGGACTTTGACAGTGAAAGAAACTGACACACTCTCCCTACCTACAGTTTTCTGTCCCTAGAAAAAATTTTTTTTTAAGCACAATTTAGCACAAGGAGAATTACCTCACTGTCCTTCCAGGTCCCTGGAAACAAGGACTTTGACAGTGAAAGAAACTGACACACTCTCCCTACCTACAGTTTTCTGTCCCTAGAAAAAATGTTTTTTTTAAGCACAATTTAGCACAAGGAGAATTACCTCACTGTCCTTCCAGGTCCCTGGAAACAAGGACTTTGACAGTGAAAGAAACTGACACACTCTCCCTACCTACAGTTTTCTGTCCCTAGAAAAAATGTTTTTTTTAAGCACAATATAGCACAAGGAGAATTCACTCACTGTCCTTCCAGGTCCCTGGAAACAAGGACTTTGACAGTGAAAGAAACTGACACACTCTCCCTACCTACAGTTTTCTGTCCCTAGAAAATTTTTTTTTTTTAAGCACAATATAGCACAAGCACAAAACACACTGACACTCTCCCTACCTATCCTTCTCTTTCCCTAAACTAAAGGAATCCAGGTTAAGCAAGAAAGAAATAAAAGTCATTGTCCCTGCCTATGCTGCTCTATCCCTGCTCCGGAACACACTACACTAGGCCGCCGTGCTGGCGGCCTTTTATAGTGTGGGGCGTGTACTAAACCCCCTCAGCAATAATTGGCCACAGGCATCCTGCCTGTGGCCAATCATTGCTCTCCTCGCTGCCGGCGCTGTGATTGGCCAAGCATGCGGGGTCACAGTGCATGCTTGGCCAATCACAGCGCCTGGATGACACTGCGATGGCGTAGTGCATTGTGGGCCGTTCGCGTCACTCGAATTTGGCGCGAACGGCCCAAATCGTTCGATCTTCGTCGAACGATCGAACAGCCGATGTTCGAGTCGAACGTATGTTCGACTCGAACACGAAGCTCATCCCTAATGTTGAGTGCCTTTGGTCTACATTGAGCACATAGCCTGTTCACACCATACATGTATATTGGTGTGCTCTGTGTAAACATTTTTACACAGAACAATGCACAGTACTGCACATCACCACATCACCACATCACAGAGCGTCACAAATGCTTGCATTACATAAACTTTAATTATTTTGTTAACTTTGTTATTTGTTAAATTTTGCAAAAAAAATTAAACGGTTGGATCCATTATAACAATACACTACCCTGCCCCTACACAATTCATACAGAGTGCTTAAGGCATGCAGGTTGGTGTGAACAGCCCCTAACTTTTTTTTACTAATCAGAACTTGGAAATACATTTAACAAAATAATGATGTGTCCTTTAATGTTGGCCTTTTTTAATATGTGTGTCAATAATTAGCAATACCTACTTTAAATGTTCTTTTTCATCTGACACAATTCAATTAACTTGTTATAAGAGAAAAAGTTTGATTGAAATATATGATTCTCGACTTTAAAACTTTTTATTTGTTTCCAATATTTGACAACATTAAAATGGAAAATATGTTTCATTTCCTTTCAGAAAAGATTGATGGAATGCCCCCTCGGTAATGTGAAATGTAGTGTATTTCTTCAGCTAATAAGTATCTACTCATCTGACAGTGGTGAAATATTCTTCAAAGAGATAAAAGTTTTCAAAATTCTTCAGGCAAACAGGTATTGAACTAATCACACTAGGGATCATGTTGGAGATGCTATTAAGAGCTTAAAAACAGCAAAAGCCTCTGGCAAAAAGAGGTTCCTTGAAGATTGCAGAATATTAGAAGATCCTGATTGACTGCATTGTGTTATTTAAGACACGAGTAATTATGTAAAACGTGTGCAAATTGATTGCATCATTAAAAAGAGAAAACTCTGAATGTTTATTTCTGAATAAAAATATACTCTTTAATTTCTAACCTTTGAGCTCATTATGCATTCATTTGTTCAAATAGCCTAAAACTGTGGTTATAGTATTTTTTTTTTTATCTAAGGTGTAACCCTTAGTAACCAATCAGAATTATATTTCACTTTGCACTTTGATCTGGTTGAACAATTTTATGTAATTAATGCTCGGAAATGCAGAAAAATGCTCACAAAAATGATATATAAAATACAGCGCTGCAACCATTGGCTGAAGCGACAGATCGAATACTGGCTTCCAGCAGGACCTTTCAACAGAAGCTGTTGAACAGAATGGGATACACGCACATCAAAATTTGTACATGTATACCCTGCTTTAGTAAGAATGCTGCTGGTATTTAACCATATCCCTCTGAGTAATGTTAATAATTGTTTGTATAAGTACACTTGCTAATTGTCTCTACTTTAAGACTATGCTTGGTCTTATAAATTCTTTGAAATACCTCAAATGTTTGCCAGCAGGGATGAGCCGAACACTCCCCTGTTCGGTTCGCACCAGAACCTGCGAACAGACAAAATGTTTGTGTAAACTTTAGAACCCTATTAAATACAATGGACTCGAACGTTCGAAATCTAAAGTGTTAATTATAAAGGCTAATATGCAAGTTATTGTCCTAAAAAGTGTTTGGGGACCCGGGTCCTGCCCCAGGGGACATGTATCAATGCAAAAAGAAGTTTTAAAAACGGCCGTTTTTTCGGGAGCAGTGATTTTAATAATGCTTAAAATGAAAAAATAAAGTGAAATATTCCTTTAAATTTCGTACCTGGGGGGTGTGTATGATATGCATGTGAAGTGGCGCATGTTTCCCGTGCTTAGAACTGTCCCTGCAAAAAATTTCATTTTTGAAAGAAAAAAATGCATTTAAAACTGACTCGCGGCTATTAATGAATTGTCGGCTCCCGGCAATACATACAAAAGTAATTGATAAAAAAAAAAAAAAACGTGGGGGTTCCCCAGAATTCAATTACCAGGCCCTTCAGGTCTGGAATGGATATTAAGGGGAACCCCGCCGCAAATTTAAAAAAAAATTGACGTGGGGTTCCCCCAAGTATCCATTCCAGGCCCTTCAGATCTGGCATGGATTTTAAGGGGAACTCCACCCCAAATTTAAAAAAAAAATGGCGTGGAGTCCACCCAAAAATCCATACCAGACCCCTTATCCGAGCACGCAACCTGGCCGGCCGCAGGGGAAAAGGGGGGGACGAGAGAGCGGCCCCCCCTCCCTCCTGAACCGTACCAAGCCACATGCCCTCAACATGGGGAGGATGTCCCCATGTTGATGGGGACAAGGGCCTCATCCCCACAACCCTTGCCCGGTGGTTGTGGGGGTCTGCGGGCGGGGGGCTTATCGGAATCTGGAAGACCCCTTTAACAAAGGGGACCCCCAGATCCCGCCCCCCCTATGTGAATTGGTAAGGGGTACATTGTACCCTTACCATTTCACGAAGAAAGCGTAAAAAAATGTTTAAAAAAACACACAAACACCTTGAAAAAGTCCTTTATTTAAAAAAAAAAAAAAAAAAACATTCCAGCAGTGAAATCCAGTGTCCCGCGGCGATCCCGATGTCCAGCGCTGTCCTTCATTGGTTGTGCCTGAGCGGACCTGATGGGGAACTCCCTCTCAGTATTTTAAATGTATAGACCCGCCCCTTCTAAAGTTCCCCATCAGGTCCGCTCAGCGGACGAGATGCGGAACATGAGAAGGGGCGGGTCTATACATGTATTACCAAAGTGAGAGCAGTCCCCCATCAGGTCCGCCCCCTCGGTATGTCGGACCCGCCTACATCATTGGCTTGAGCGGGGAACTTCCTTCACTATGTAAATTTAAATTACATAGTGAAGGAAGTTCCCCGCTCAAGCCAATGATGTAGGCGGGTCCGACATACCGAGGGGGCGGACCTGATGGGGAACTGCTCTCACTTTGGTAATACATGTATAGACCCGCCCCTTCTCATGTTCCGCATCTGGTCCGCTGAGCGGACCTGATGGGGAACTTTAGAAGGGGCGGGTCTATACATTTAAAATACTGAGAGGGAGTTCCCCATCAGGTCCGCTCAGGCACAACCAATGAAGGACAGCGCTGGACATCGGGATCGCCGCGGGACACTGGATTTCACCGCTGGAATGTTTTTTTTTTTTTAATAAAGGACTTTTTCAAGGTGTTTGTGTGTTTTTTTAAACATTTTTTTACGCTTTCTTCGTGAAATGGTAGGGGTACAATGTACCCCTTACCAATTCACATAGGGGGGGAGCCGGGATCTGGGGGTCCCCTTTGTTAAAGGGGTCTTCCAGATTCCGATAAGCCCCCCGCCCGCAGACCCCCACAACCACCGGGCAAGGGTTGTGGGGATGAGGCCCTTGTCCCCATCAACATGGGGACATCCTCCCCATGTTGAGGGCATGTGGCTTGGTACGGTTCAGGAGGGAGGGGGGCCGCTCTCTCGTCCCCCCCTTTTCCCCTGCGGCCGGCCAGGTTGCGTGCTCGGATAAGGGGTCTGGTATGGATTTTTAGGGGGACTCCACGCCATTTTTTTTTTAAAATTTGGGGTGGAGTTCCCCTTAAAATCCATGCCAGATCTGAAGGGCCTGGAATGGATATTTGGGGGAACCCCACGTCAATTTTTTTTTTAATTTGCGGCGGGGTTCCCCTTAATATCCATTCCAGACCTGAAGGGCCTGGTAATTGAATTCTGGGGAACCCCCACGCTTTTTTTTTTTTATCAATGACTTTTGTATGTATTGCCGGGAGCCGACAATTCATTAATAGCCGCGAGTCAGTTTTAAATGCATTTTTTTCTTTCAAAAATGACATTTTTTGCAGGGACAGTTCTAAGCACGGGAAACATGCGCCACTTCACATGCATATCATACACACCCCCCAGGTACGAAATTTAAAGGAATATTTCACTTTTATTTTTTCATTTTAAGCATTATTAAAATCACTGCTCCCGAAAAAACGGCCGTTTTTAAAACTTCTTTTTGCATTGATACATGTCCCCTGGGGCAGGACCCGGGTCCCCAAACACTTTTTAGGACAATAACTTGCATATAAGCCTTTATAATTAGCACTTTAGATTTCTCCCATAGATTTTTCGAATTTGCCGCGAACACCCCAATTTGTTCGCTGTTCGGCGAACGGGCGAACAGGCAATGTTCGAGTCGAACATGAGTTCAACTCGAACTCGAAGCTCATCCCTATTTGCCAGTAAGTGTTGGGTGAGCGAGGTGTGCAGATAAATCACAAAACAATTCAGTGGCTCCTCTGGGGGTAGCGCTACATATGCAATTTCCATTTGCCTGTTTTTCTTGGAAACTATTAGTGAAAAGGATAGTAGGTGTAATTTTACTAGGCTATACTGATTTTTATTTTCCATAGCAACTGTTATTAACAGCAAAAAGATCCAATGAGAGCTGAAAATATCAGTCATTTTGAAAAAAAGTACATCTTATAGCTTAGTGAATTGCCCCGAGAGTCTAAAATTATATGTAGTGCTTACCAGTGGAGGAGCCACTTGGCATGACAAGTTCTCTGTTCTGCCATGACTCAGGTATTGGAATACAACCCACAACTATAATGGAATGTAGCGCCCTCCAAGGTAGGTCTATAATTAGTATTGAATAGTTTTTGATTACTGTGCTTCACAGAGGAATAGCTACATACATTTATTGCTGTATGCTTAACAGACAGCTGTAATCGGCTAGTGTAGCCTGCTCATGCTGTCTTGAGTTTCCCTGTATCCAAGCAATTAGAGAAAGCTCTGGATGCAGATGGGAGCATGAATATTCATACAGCCCTACTGGCCTCCCCTGGCACTTGCTGTCATGTGGCCTAAGATGGGAGTCCTGAGAGCCTGAAATTAGTGAGAGTGACTCTGGTTCTGCAGAGAGCTGGCTGAAGGGGCTGTCTATTCAAGATCTAGCCTGCTATCACTGGTATTGAGTGTCGCTTGGAAGTTGGAAGGAGGCTACTAGCTGTGCCTGGACATTTTGTGAGTACAGACAACCTAAAGGATCTATAGACTTGTGCTTTTAACCCCTTCTGGTGTGATATATAGTCCGCTGAGGGTCTGAACAAAGAGAACACTAGCTAGTATTCTGAAGAGCTTGTCCAACTGTTTGCTACTGAATAAGACTTTACTCAGTTCTATTACTTTTGGACTGCCAAACAGTCTGCTGTAACTGGTTTGTGCCTGAGTAGCTTTGCCCTGCTACTACTACTACTAAGGGACTTTGCTCTCTACTGGAACTACTTTGTGCTACTTTTAAGGAGAAGTCTACTATCTGCCTTCAGCAAGGACTTCACCAGAGCTTAACTGAGAGATCAATTAGATGTCCTCAATTGTGAATACTTCTATTTCTTGGAGTATTCCACTAAATCCCCTTCCCTATCCAAGTTCTCCAAAAATAAAACAACAAAAACAAACCCCTAGACTGGACATTGTGTCCACCTGGCTGTGTGAATCTACCTTGCGCCTGGCTGAGAGGCAAACATGGGGAAGACCAGGGGAAACATACTAGCGGCTCCTATGGGGGTAGCACCTGCACTTGACAAGGCGCAGGCGCATAAAACATGTTGTCATAGCAATAGGACTGTCAGGGTGTCCTGGGCTTGAACCTGGGACCTCTTCTGTGTCTGGCATTGACTCTCCCCACTGAGCTATCTGGGATGCTGGACAGTTCCCTGCCTGATCTGCTGGATAACCTATCTGATCCATTAGACTACTCTGCTTGGTGTCCTGATTGCTGTTGAACCCTGAACCCCTTGCTCCTCCCATGAACTTCCTATAAAAGGCGTTCCAGAGATGTTGCCCCTTGCGGTTTGATCTGCTTCTGTTCCCTGAGTTCCTGATTCTGTGCCTGTATCCTGTTCCTGTGTTTTACCCGGCTTCCTGACCACGCTTCTGTCTCCAGTCCTGACCTCGGCTCGTTTGACTCTGCAAACCTGCACCAGCTGACCTGCATCCTCTGCTCTGCTCTGCAAGCTGCACACTCTGACCTGCATCCTTTGCAATGCAAACCTGCACCTGCTGACCTGCATCCCTGCTCTGCAAACCAGCACCTGCTGACCTGCATCCTCTGCTCTGCAAGCTGCACCCACTGACCTGCATTCTCTGCTCTGTAACCTGCACCTGCTGACCTGTATCCGCTGCTTCTGGAGCCAGCCGTTCCAGTCTCCACTTGGCTCCACCACTCCAAGCAGTGAGGATCAGACAGGCACCCTTACCTCACCGTGCTCTTACCACCACTGTCCCCACTCCAGTGGTCTCCGAGCCGGGGTTGTACGGGAGGTCCCTCTCCGCATGTCAGGCTCACACCTAAGGTATGTTACAGTATCAAACCGCCAGGCCTGAGCCTGCAGGAGATACCTCGCCTATGGACAATGTCTATCAACATCTTACAGCTCTCACTCAGATCGTGAAGTCTCTGCAGGGCAGCCACGTCCGAGTGGATAAGCAGACACAAACTCAAGCCACCTCTGCAGATTCACCTCCAACCCCAACTCCCTCTATTGGAATGATACCATCTCCTGAGCCCAGGGTCCCTGTTCCTGAGAAGTTTTTTGGGGATCGGAGTAAATTCCGGGCGTTTCACAACGCATGTGAACTTTACTTTTCATTGCTACCTCTGACTTTTTCATCTGAAGCCACCAAGGTGGGCTTCGTTATTGCTCTGCTGCAGGGGGAACCTCAAGCTTGGGCCCATCACCTACTTGAAGTCCGCCATGTAGTTCTAGACTCTCTGCCCTCTTTTCTTGATGCCATGGCCCGACGTTATGACGATCCGCAGTGGACTTCTACTGCCGAGGCTGCTCTCAATGCGCTCCAGCAAGGCCGCCGAGCGGTCGAGGACTATGTGACTTTCAGATTACTACTTGTGATGTATGTGATTTCAGACGCTGGAGCGCGGATACCCAGTGGAAAGAGGCGGCTCTGCGGCATCAGTTCCATCTTGGTCTCTCTGAAAGCTTGAAGGACGAGTTAGCATGGGTCGGTGTTCCTGATGTTCTAGAGACTTTAATTCCTTTGTCTATCCATATAGACCGACGACTCCGGGAGCGCAAAGCAGAAAGGTCTACCCAGCAGCTCCGCCCAGCTTGGATGCTACCCCGGATACTAGCCCCTGTGTACCCTGCCAGTGCCAGTACGGTTCCAACTGAACCCTCATCCCTCAACCAGACCTGTACCGTCAAGCCAGGGCAGCTTGGACTAATGAAGCATTCCCTATCGGCCAAGGAACGACTTCGTCGGCTGCAGAATTATCTATGCCTGTATTGCGGGGAACCCAGTCATTATGTCTCTTCTTGTCCCACTAAGCTGCGCAAGGTCCTGGCTACCTCTTCTCCCAACTACTCACCTCCATCTACCAATGATACTCACCTGGCTCTTCCTATCTCTTTCCAACTTCCAGGGAGGACAATACCAGTAACTACAATAATCAACTCAGGGGCATGTAGTTGTTTTGTCGATCTAGACTTTGCAGCACAACAACACATCCCACTCCAACCTAAGTGTCAGGGAAATCCGTCCAACGGCGCCAATCAGCGCCCAATGCGCACGCGCGGCGGAATGATGCTTCGGCGCATGCGCGTGCACGGGACGGCGCTTCTACGTCCTCGGGTGCGCGCGTCGACGCAGCGGCGCGCGCGCATGCGCGGCGGCGCACCAATAGGAATCCAGGCGGGCCTATTTAAAGAGACCCAGTTGCACTGACAAGTTGCTGGTTTGTCAGCTTTCCTGTATACCCAAGACTCTGGAAAACTATCTTGAAAATCTCCTTGTGACCCGGACTGGCTTGACTCCTCTGATCTCTCTCCTGGACCTGACCCTCGGCTTGCTATACGGACTTCTGCCTTCTCCTGTGTTTGACCCTCGGCCTGTGACTCGGATCTGCTGCCTGTCTACAATCCTTGACCTCCTGCTTGTACCTTTTGGACTTCCGCGTTTCCTTTGAACTCCTGCCTGGTTCCCGGTATTCTCTGGACTTGTTGCCTTTTACTGTGCTAGACCCCCAGCCGGGACTGTTACCTTGCAATTGCAACCCGGACTCAACCTGCACCGGCTTCCATTATCTCCTGCTGTTTGAACTTTACCAATCCGGCTAGTTCCTGCTTGAAGCCTGTTTCTTCAGTCTACTCAGCACTACCGGACCGTCTACAAGTACCCACCACCTGCCGGTAGCCGGTGCCGCTTCTCGCCATCCACTCCCTGTCTCAACTCCAGGGGGTGGAGTGCGTCAAGTCGCAAAGGTGAACCACTCTCGGCATCTCGGCCTCGGTAAGTACATACCCTTACAGTACAAACCAGCCAGATGTCTGAGGCCGACAGGGTGCGTTCACCGTTCGAGACCCTATGTCAGCAAGTCACCGCACTAACCGATGCGGTTCAGAAATTACAAGAAGGTTATGTCCAAATGGATGGCCGCTTTCAGCTACTTACTGGAGCTACAGGACCAGCATCACCAGCTGCTACCGTTGCCAATGTTGCCTCCACGTCTCAAAATCAGGCAAATCCCACCGTAGTAATGGCTACCCCTGAACCCAGGGTCCCCCAGCCTGAGCGATTTTCTGGCGTCCGTAAGAAATATCGGGCTTTCAAAAATGCATGTTCTCTTTACTTCGCCCTTCAACCCAGGACTTTCTCTTCAGAAGTGGTAAAGGTGGGGTTCGTCATCTCCCTTCTAACCGACGAACCTCAGGCCTGGGCCCATGGCCTGATGGAGCAAAGCAGCCCCATACTAGATTCCGTGGACACCTTCTTCGAGAGTATGGCGCAGCTGTATGATGATCCTCAGCGATCAGCTACAGCTGAGTCTGTTCTCCACAGTTTAACCCAGGGGAGAAGGCGGTGGAGGACTACACGGCAGAATTCCGGAAATGGTCAGCTGACACTGGCTGGAATGAGACGGCCCTTAAATACCAATATCGCCAAGGACTGTCTGAGGCTCTTAAAGACGAGCTGGCCAGGATTGGTGTTCCAACTACTCTGGAAGATTTGATCCAGTCTGTCACTCAGCTTGACAGACGCCTGCGGGAGCGGCGTTCTGAGCGTTTCCAGACTACCCGTCCAAACTGGACTTTGCCCCGATCAGCTCCTGCCTACCCACCCATCCAAGTTCCTACAGCATCTTCTCCTCCCGAGCCTGAACCCATGCAGCTTGGTCTGGTTCGTCCTCCCCTTTCTCCTGAGGAAAAGCAGCGCAGGCGTCAGGCCAATCTGTGTCTTTACTGCGGGGGTACTGGCCATTTCCTTCGGAGCTGCCCAGTGAGACCTAGTAAGTGTACCCTCAAAGACACTTTGAACTACCAAGTTTCTGGCTTACCACAGACTTATGTTGTTCTTTCTATTTCTCTACAGCTACCAACAGGAGCAACCCGCCTACCAGCGATTATTGATTCAGGAGCCTGCAGCTGCTTTCTGGACTCTTCACTTGCTTCCCAACTTCACTTTCCTCTGCAAACCAAGGACCGTTATCTTCAGGTTCGTCTGGCGGATGGATCCCTGCCTCGTTCAGGGGTAATTACACAAGAAACAAAACCCGTCCTTGCTATCACGGATTCAGGCCACCAAGAATACCTTCGATTTGACCTCATCCCATCTCCCATGTTTCCCATCATCCTGGGCCTCCCCTGGTTACAAGCACATGAGCCTCATATAAACTGGGCCAAAAGGGAAGTTAACTTCACTTCTTCGTATTGTTCCCAACACTGTCTTCCCGCACTTCCAACTGTCTGTGCTACTTTAACCCCTCAACTGGATAACCTACCACATGTTCCATCAGCATACTTAGAATTCCAGGACGTCTTCGACAAACAGCAGGCCGACCGCCTACCTCCACATCGTCCCTACGATTGTCCCATTGACCTTCTGCCTGGCTCCAAAATTCCATTCGGCCGCATCTTTCCCTTGTCCGAATCTGAGTTGAAGGCCCTCAAGTCTTACATTGAGGAAAATCTGGAAAAGAAATTAATTCGCCCCTCTTCTTCCCCAGCCGGTGCCGGAATCTTTTTCGTTGAAAAGAAAGACGGGACTCTGAGGCCCTGCATCGACTATAGGGAATTAAATAAAATTACTATTAAAAATAGATACCCGCTTTCTCTCATCCCGGAGTTGTTCCAACGATTCCGATCAGCTCGGATCTTCTCTAAACTGGACCTTCGAGGGGCCTACAACCTCATCCGGATCAGGGCTGGAGACGAATGGAAGACGGCTTTTAGATCTAGGTTCGGTCATTTTGAATACTTGGTCATGCCATTCGGGCTTTGCAACGCCCCAGCTACTTTCCAGCACCTGGTCAATGACATTTTCCGTGAACACTTGGACGACTTCCTAGTAGTCTACTTAGACGATATTCTTATTTTTTCGTCCTCCCTTGAACTGCACCGAATCCATGTCATCAAGGTCCTCACTATTCTCCGAGAACATAGACTTTACCTCAAGGCCGAGAAATGTGACTTTGAGAAAACCACTGTGCAATTTTTGGGATTTATTATTTCTACCAATGGGGTCGCAATGGACCCGCAGAAAGTCAAAGCTATCCAGGAATGGCCAGCCCCAACAGACAAGAAAGGGGTACAACGGTTTATAGGTTTCGCCAACTTCTACAGGAGGTTCATTGTGGGGTTCTCCTCTATTGTGGCACCTATAACCCAACTGACACGCCAGGGCTACCGCTTTCACTGGTCACCGGAAGCTCAGGATGCCTTCGATAAACTAAAAAATGCATTCACATCGGCACCTGTATTGAAGCATCCAGATCCGCTACTGCCATTTACTCTGGAAGTAGATGCTTCAGAGTCAGCCACTGGGGCCATCCTCTCTCAAAGGCAGGGCCCCAAATCCCTTCTTTATCCAGTAGCCTTTGCCTCTCGTAAACTAACTTCTCCAGAACGTAATTATGACGTTGGAGACCGGGAACTATTAGCTATCAAATTCGCCCTGGAAGAATGGCGATACCTTCTGGAGGGAGCCCCTCACCCTGTCATGATATTCACGGATCATAAGAATCTAGAATATCTGAGAACAGCAAAACGTCTTCGACCCAGACAAGCCCGATGGGCCCTCTTCTTCACCAGGTTTAACTTTCATATCTCTTATAGGCCCGGTTCCAAGAACGTGAAGGCGGATGCACTCTCTAGGATGTTTCCCGAGACCCCTCAAGCAGAGGAACCAAGTACCATCCTATCAGCACAAAACTTTCTGCTCATCCCACAGGCTGATCTACTAACCTCCATAAAAGCCGCCTCTAAGCATTGTCCTGACCAAGTAACCTCTTCCCTAGAGAAGCATAATGACTTGCTCTGGTCCCAAGGTAAAGTCTTCATCCCTCTGGAAACAAGGCAACTGATTCTGAAAACTTTCCACGACCACAAACTAGCTGGTCACTTTGGAACCAAAAAAACCATGGAACTAATCTCTCGCTCCTTCTGGTGGCCTGGTTGGAGACAAGATTGCAAGTCCTATGTTGCCTCCTGTACCCGTTGCCAACGGTATAAGGGACCCAAAACCAAGAGTTGGGGACTACTCAAACCTTTGCCTATCCCTGAACGTCCGTGGGCATATGTGTCCATGGACTTCATTGTAGATCTACCGCCCTCTGGAGGTTTTACCATGATTCTGGTCGTAATTGACCGCCTCTCCAAAATGGCACACTTCGTGCCCATGATCGGTACCCCCTCTGCTGCAGATACAGCCAAAGCCTTCTTTCAGGAGATAATCAGGCTCCATGGGGTGCCTAAGAGCATCACCTCTGACAGAGGCGTTCAATTCACGTCGAAATTCTGGAAGGAACTTTGCAAATCTTTAGAAGTCAAGATTTGCCTATCATCGGCATATCACCCCCAGAGCAACGGACAGACAGAGAGAACCAATCAAACCCTAGAACAATATCTCCGTTGTTTTTGCTCAGCCTCACAAGACGATTGGTCCTCCCTATTATCCTACGCTGAATTTGCATATAACAACTCGGTGCATTCAGCCACCAGTCAAACTCCTTTTTGGGCCAACTTTGGCTTCCATCCTTCCTTCCTCCCTGATGACATTCCGGAGAGCTCTGTTCCTGCTGTTCAAGATCGGATAGCCTTGGTTCAATCTAATTTTCTGAGACTCCAGGAAATGATGCAAAACGCCCAGGAGTCTTACAAGAGACACTATGACAAGGGTAGGAAGGAAAATCCAGTCTTCAAAGTTGGGGAGGAAGTATGGCTCTCCGCCACCAACCTCAAATTGCCGATCCCTTCACGGAAATTGGGACCAAGATTTATAGGCCCTTTTAAAATCAAGCGAGTAATCAACCCTGTGGCCTTTGAATTGGCACTGCCCGACTCCTACAGGATACACCCGGTCTTCCACACGTCTCTGTTGAAACCAGTAGTCTCCAGCTCCTTCCCGGGAAGGGATGAGCCACCTCCTCCACCTGTGGAGGTTGATGGTGAAGATGAGTATGTGGTGGAATCTATCTTGGGCTGCAGGAAAAGAGGCAGGCAGTTGCAGTATTTAATCAAATGGAAGGGGTATCCCCCAGAGGACAACTCTTGGGAACCATCTAGGAACCTGCATGCTCCCCGCCTGATTAGAGTCTTTCACCAGGAACATCCCGAGTTGATGTCTAGTCTGGGCGTCCGGAGTCCGCCCCTAGGAGGGGGGCACTGTCAGGGAAATCCGTCCAACGGCGCCAATCAGCGCCCAATGCGCACGCGCGGCGGAATGATGCTTCGGCACATGCGCGTGTGCAGGACGGCGCTTCTACGTCCTCGGGTGCGCGCGCCGACGCAGCGGCGCGCACGCATGCGCGGCGGCGCACCAATAGGAATCCAGGCGGGCCTATTTAAAGAGACCCAGTTGCACTGACAAGTTGCTGGTTTGTCAGCTTTCCTGTATACCCAAGACTCTGGAAAACTATCTTGAAAATCTCCTTGTGACCCGGACTGGCTTGACTCCTCTGATCTCTCTCCTGGACCTGACCCTCGGCTTGCTATACGGACTTCTGCCTTCTCCTGTGTTTGACCCTCGGCCTGTGACTCGGATCTGCTGCCTGTCTACAATCCTTGACCTCCTGCTTGTACCTTTTGGACTTCCGCGTTTCCTTTGAACTCCTGCCTGGTTCCCGGTATTCTCTGGACTTGTTGCCTTTTACTGTGATAGACCCCCAGCCGGGACTGTTACCTTGCAATTGCAACCCGGACTCAACCTGCACCGGCTTCCATTATCTCCTGCTGTTTGAACTTTACCAATCCGGCTAGTTCCTGCTTGAAGCCTGTTTCTTCAGTCTACTCAGCACTACCGGACCGTCTACAAGTACCCACCACCTGCTGGTAGCCGGTGCCGCTTCTCGCCATCCACTCCCTGTCTCAACTCCAGGGGGTGGAGTGCGTCAAGTCGCAAAGGTGAACCACTCTCGGCATCTCGGCCTCGGTAAGTACATACCCTTACACTAAGAATCTGGGACTTTCCATTTTCCTGGCAGATGGGTCTCGCATCAAGTCCGGCGAAGTGACCCAGGAGACCCCTCCTTTGCCTGTGATCACCTCCACTGACCATAAGGAATTATTGACTTTGGATGCTATTGCATCTCGCATGTTTCCAGTTATCCTGGGTCTACCCTGGCTTCAGGCACACAATCCACAGATTGATTGGGAAACCGGAAGTATTAAGTTCCAGTCACCATACTGTCAACACCACTGCATGCTTCCACGTCCCAGCACTTCGGGGCCTCTGTTATGCCTGGATTCAGATCCAGAGATACAAGCTTCTGTACCCAAACAATATCATGAGTTCCTGGACGTCTTCAGCAAGCGAGGGGCCGAAGTCCTCCCGCCTCATCGTCCTTACGATTGTCCTATCGAGCTTCTTCCCGGTGCTGAGATTCCTTTCGGACGGATCTTCCCCCTATCTGAACGGGAGCTTGAGGTACTGAAAGAATACATTGATGAGAACCTTAAGAGGGGTTTCATCCGTCCTTCCACTTCTCCAGCAGGGGCAGGAATCTTTTTTGTGGAGAAAAAAGACCATTCTCTTCGGCCTTGTGTAGATTACCGGGAATTAAATAAAATCACGGTCAAGAATCGGTACCCTCTGCCTCTGGTACCTGAACTTTTTCAAAGACTCAGGACTTCCTCTGTGTTTACCAAATTAGACCTGCGGGGGGCGTACAACCTGGTACGCATCCAAGCAGGGGATGAATGGAAGACTGCCTTTCGTACCAGGTTCGGCCATTACGAATACCTAGTAATGCCCTTCGGCCTATGTAACGCCCCTGCCACCTTTCAGCATCTAGTCAATGATGTTTTTAGAGACTGTCTGGACATTTATGTAGTTGTCTATCTTGATGATATTTAGATTTTTTCCTCTTCTCTCGAGCAGCACCGGAAACAGGTCAAGAGTCTACTCTGTCGTCTCCGCCAGCATGGACTGTACGCAAAACCAGAAAAGTGTGAATTTCAGCGACAGAGTATCCAGTTCCTTGGCCTAGTGATCTCTACAGAGGGATTCAAGATGGACCCACAGAAGGTTTCAGCCATTCTGGATTGGCCTGCACCTTCAGATAAAAAGGGGTGCAGCGCTTCGTTGGGTTTGCCAATTTTTATCGGAGGTTTATCAAGGGATTCTCCGCTATTATTTCCCTGATTACGCAGCTAACGAAGCAAAATGCTCGATTCCAGTGGACATCTGAAGCACAGGCTGCTTTCACAAACCTAAAAAGACTTTTTACGTCTGCTCCTATCCTAAGTCATCCCAATCCTGCCCTACCGTATCTACTTGAGGTAGATGCCTCAGAGACAGCGGTTGGAGCTGTTATCTCCCAGCGCCAAGGTCTCAAGGACTTGATACACCCGGTAGCCTTCTTCTCCCGTAAGCTTACCCCGTCCGAGAGGAATTATGATGTTGGAGACCGGGAGCTCCTGGCCATTAAATCTGCCCTTGAGGAGTGGAGGTACTTGTTGGAGGGAGCAGCGCATCCTATACTCATTTACACAGACCACAAGAACCTAGAGTATCTGAGAGCTGCCAAACGTCTGAGACCACGCCAGGCACGTTGGGCACTATTTTTCTCTAGGTTCTCGTTCCACATAACTTACCGGCCAGGCTCCAAGAACACCAAACCAGACGCTCTTTCCCGCATGTTTGATGATCCGAAAGAGGTGTCAGCTCCAGATACCATTCTATCGGAAGGTAACTTCTTACTTTTACAAACTAGTCTGATGTCTGGCTTGAAGCAAGCTTCTACAGGTGTGTCTGGTCCCTCTGGAATCACTCTGATACCCAAGGACGGATTACTTTGGAAGAATGGCAAAATCTTTGTGTCAGAATAAGTTCGAGTCACAGTGTTAAACTTGTGTCATGATCATCCCCTGGCAGACCATTTCGGAATGCATAAAACCCTTGAACTGATTCAACACACGTTTTGGTGGCCGGATCTTGAAAAAGACTGCAGGGAATATGTAGGTTCATGTGCCACCTGTATCCGTAGCAAGACCACTAGAAGCAAGGCCTGGGGTCTGCTCAGACCCTTACCAGTCCCTGACCGTCCCTGGAAAATGATTGCCATGGACTTCATAGTGGAACTCCCCCCGTCTGAAGGTTGCTCAGCCATCTTTGTAGTGGTTGACCGTCTATCCAAGATGGCCCACTTCATGCCTCTCAAAGGCACACCCTGTAAACTGCCCAGGTCTTCATTAGGGAAGTAGTAAGGCTACATGGGGTCCCTGCGGACATCGTTTCGGATAGAGGGGTGCAGTTCACCTCTCGCTTTTGGAAGGCTTTGTGCAAGGTCCTGAAGATTGAGTTGTCCATGTCCTCGGCCTATCACCCCCAAACTAACGGGCAAACCGAAAGAACGAATCAGACGCTCGAACAGTACCTCAGATGCTTCACACCTTCGTTCAAGACGACTGGGTAGCTTTACTATCCCTGGCAGAGTTTGCCTTTAACAACGCAGAGCTGTCCTCATTCCTTTCCGTGCATTTCCGAACGGCGCAGATCAGTGAAGTTCAGCTCGGCTCCGGCGCCCCCCACCTCAGGCCAAAAGCGGTACTGCACACTGCTTTCGCTTGAATCGTGCTTGTTTTGTGAGACAACACTCGCAAACCGAGTTACGATTTTAAAAAATACAGTGCTCGTATTGCGAAACGCTCGTTAACCACGTTACTCGCAATCCGAGGTTCCACTGTACTAAAATTGAGGTTTGTCAACCAAGACACATCTCGGACCTTCCCAGTGGAGTACAAGTAAGCAGGCTCAGCTACTGGTGACTGTGTGTATACTTCTGACACTTGGTTTGGATTCAGCTTTTTAATCTATTCATTTAACAATAAATATCACGTTTACCAATTCAATGAAAGTTGGGATATGCCTTATAATTATACAAATCCTTTATTTAAGACATTACATCCTGGCAGGCCCGGACTGGGACAAAAAATAGGCCCGGGCATTTTGGTATGAGCAGCCTGTGACATGTTTACTGGCCCTTTCCCCACTCTCCACCCTGACGGAACCCAGCAGAGGTGTGTGAGGGGGGGAGGCGAGGGGGGACCAGGAAAGAGCATGGGGGGTGGAGAGCACAGGAAAGAACCTTGAGAACATGGGGTGGGGCGAGAGCACAAGTGAGGCAGAGAACAGCACAGGGGGACAGCGGAGAGCATGGGGGGAGGTGGAGAGCACAGGGGGTGGCGGAGAGCACAGGGGGTGGTGGAGAGCACAGGGAGATGTGGAGAGCACAGGGGGTGATGAAGAGGACAGGGAGGAGGAGAGCATGGGGGATGTGGAGAGCACAGGGGGGATGTGGAGACCACGGGGGGATTCGGAGAGCACGGGGGGGTGTGGAGAGCACAGGGGGTGGCGGAGAGCAAAGGGGGTGGCGGAGAGCACAGGGGGTGGTGGAGAGCATGGGGGATGTGGAGAGCACAGGGGGTGATGGAGAGCACAGGGGGAGGAGAGCATGGGGGGTGGCGGAGAGCACAGGGGGTGGCGGAGAGCACAGGGGGATGTGGAGAGCACAGGGGATGTGGAGAGCACAGGGGGATGTGGAGAGCACAGGGGGATGTGGAGAACACGGGGGGATGTGTAGAGCACGGGGTGTGGAGAGCACGGGGGGATGTGGAGAGCGCAGGGGGTGGCGGAGAGCGCAGGGGGTGGCAGAGAGCACAGGGGGTGGCAGAGAGCACAGGGAGATGTGGAGAGCACAGGGGGTGGTGGAGAGCACAGGGGGTGGTGGAGAGCACGGGGGATGTGGAGAGCACAGGGGGTGATGGAGAGCACAGGGGGGGAGAAGAGCATGGGGGATGTGGAGAGCACAGGGGGGATTTGGAGAGCACGGGGGTGGTGGAGAGCATGGGGGGAGGAGGAGAGCACAGGGGGGATGTGCAGAGCATGGGGGGAGGAGGAGAGCACAGGGGTGGACGTGGACAGCATGGGGGAGGAGGAGAGCACAGGGGTGGATGTGGACAGCATGGGGGAGGAGGAGAGCCCAGGGGGTGGCGGAGAGCACAGGGGGTGTAGAAGAGCACAGGGGGATGTGGAGAGCACATGGGGATGGCGGAGAACACAGGGGGGAGGAGAGCATAGGGGGATGTGGAGATCACAGGGGGGATGTGAAGGGCACAGGGGAAAGGAGGAGAGCACAGGGTGGTGGCGGAGAGCACAGGGGGTGGCGGAGAGCATGGGGGATGTGGAGAGCACAGGGGGATGTGGAGAGCACAGGGGGGGTGAGGAGAGCACGGGGGGCAGCAGAAAGCAGGATAGGAGGAGCAGTGGGGGCGGCTGCATATAGAACAATCATTCTCTCCATCTTCCTCCTGCAGGTTTCAGAATGCCTGCTTCTCCTCTACCTCCCGCAGGCATTCCAAAACCTTCAGGTGGAAGATGGAGAGAATGATTGTTCTATATGCATTATGCAGCCGCCCCCACTGCTCCTCCTATCCAGATTACAGGGGGGGCTGTACTCACGGTTCTGTCATCCGGCGGCTCCAAGGTGTCTGCTCTATACGGGCGGCTGTAGGTGTTTCATCTAGCTCCTCCCCTTCATATATCCGTCCTCCGGACGCCAATGGCTGAGCTTAGCTGACAGCCGGGCGGCCGCGGAGAGGCTAGCTGAGCGGAGCAGCCTCAAAGAGCAGCCCTGAAAAGAAAAGCAAGGGGAGAGGCGCCTCTGAGTGCAGATGTTTAAAACAATTTAATAAGAGATTGCAGTACAAGCAACTCACATTTTACTGGATAAAAACAGGCATTGTACGATTTCCATATGTAGAAGAGGGTATCATCAGGTCAGTCATCAGCCTCCTTCTCCTGCTGGGGCGCTGTGTTGCTGATTCTTCCTATCTGCACCGCTTTAGATGGATGGAATAGCCGGTGGCGGTGGAGATACTGCAGAGCACGGCCTGGGTGATGGTTTTTCCGGCAGGCGAGGGCCGATGACGTCACTGGCATGCGACGCGTTTCCTGAGCCGGCATGCTGCGTGTGACGTGGCAGTCGCGCTCCTTTGTCAAGCTGGTGGGTGGGTTGGAGGAGCTGGTATTTGATGGACATGGAGGGGGCGGAGAAAGGACAGAGGGGCGGGGCTAGGGCACAGAGGCGAGAGGAGTGTCAGCAAAGAGAGCTCTGGTATTTGGTGGACATGGAGGGGGCATAGAAAGGACAGAGGGGCGGGGCTGGGGGACGGAGGTGGGAGACGTGTCAGCAAAGAGAGCTATTAGTCATGGCATGATGGTAAAGCCAGATAGAGTATATAAATAGTGGTTTTAGAACGGAATAAAGAACACTATGAGTAGGGGTACTATGAGTAGGGGAATGCAATAATTTATGTGGTATGAACAAGAATAAGAATAATTTTAAAGAATTTTAGAGAAATTTAAATAAATTTAAAAGAAAGGGCAGTTACTTGGAGAGGGATATGTTGAGGATGTAATGAGTATATATATGTAACAGTCCATATACATGCATATATACATAGAAGGGGGGGGGACAGGCAAAAAGGTATCCCTATACATACATGTGAACATATAAAAAAGGAAGGGGGGGGGGAAGCAAAAGGGTATGTAATAATAATGATAATAATGGTAAGGGATGGAATGGGAGTGGGAATAGAGTAAATATAGATAAGTACTAATAAATTAATAAAATTAAAGGGTGAGGGAGGGGACGATGTGTGCGAATGGAATAAGGAATGGATGGGTAAAAAAAGGGGGGGGATCACATAGACACATGCATGTATGCGCCCATGGGAATATTAGATGAGGTGACAGGTCAGAATGGTCACAGAAAGAGGGGGGGGGCGGGGGGGAAAAAGAGGAGAAGAGCTACGGACCTATATACACATGCGCATGTATGTGCGCATACACACTCACATGTATACGCGCATACACACACACCCGCATGCGTACATTCGAGGGGGCGGGAAGAGGTTAGTATAATCAGCACAGTTGCTAGCAGGGGGTATGCGTGTACATAAGTTCATGATGGGGGGGGGGGGTGGGGTTAAATGAATGGAACCGTAGGGCCTCTGGTAGAGGAAATGTCATCATAAGTAATAAAATGATATACTATATACATGATACATATGAAATATATAAGATATAAAAGGAATGGTACACAATATATATAGATATGTCTGCGAGCACATAAATATATGATTGAGGCAAAGGTGTGAAATGCAGGGTACAAAAATACAAAAATACAAAACTACAAAAATACATATTAACGATAACAATGAAAAAGATGATAATGGGAACAATCAATATAACGGGAGTGAGAAGAAGAGGGGGGGAAGGGGAGAGGGAGAAGGAGGGGAGGGGGGGGAAAGGGGGAAAGGGAAATGGAGAGAAAGGGGGAAAAAAGGGAGGGAGGAAAGGGAGGAGGGAGGGGGGGGAAGAAGGGGAGGGAGGGGAAAGGGGAATGGGAAGGTAGGACAGGATGGGGAAGGGGCTACCAACCAGCAGTGGTGGGACAAATTCTTTCTATCACAATATATTGACACCAAGATCTCACCTAGAGGTCTACGTGTGATGAAAGAATGCCCTATGTTCCTGGACACCAGCAGCTCGAATGAATGGGCTAACATCGCGGAATTCTGCACAACAAAATGGATGGGAATACTCATCTCCCACAGGAACAATAGGTTTAACAACTTTAATAGTCAACTTAAAACTCTCATAGAGGATATCTCTAGTCACTCAGTACCCATTCCCTCCAGTTGGCTCGAGGTCCTCAAGCACAACACTCAAAAAGATGAGGACCATATGGTTAACACCAAAATGGGCAAATTTAAATGCGATCTTGATGACTATAATTCCAACAGGGTATTTTCCTGGAATAAAAACACTCCCCACTCTGCCACAACCGCACCCATCAGAGATGCTACCCCTAACTCACTTACTCCACATACATGTTCACACATCCCCCCCCCTCCCCCCTTTACTCCCCCAGCCTCTGATGGACATCCAGTTCCATAATCATCCCCTCTCAGACAGATACCATGAGAAACCTCTATTTTCTCGTATGGTCCAACCACCCCTCTGGATCAACACAAATATCTCCAGACACCATCACTATCAGTATCAGAACAAAACACACAGCAAATACAACTACAACAAGAAAAATGGCCTTATCTCCTCTCTTAATCTGTTCTATAACAGATCGTCTTGTTCACAGCCCATCACAGCTCCCAACGGACTTACTGCTGTGAATACGAGCCCCTGCCCCAGAGATCGTCAGGAATCCGACCTTGGCAACCAAATTTTTATCTCGGACCTTCCCCATACAGCAGTTATAGCAGATATATCTGCTACCTCAATCAGTATGACCACCAGATCTATACCGTCAGTGACACTGGAATCATCTGGTCCACATACTCCAAGTACGTCCACTTCTGTACCCCCTCCCACTGGAAACCTCACACCATTCATTTAACCCCATCCCCCCCCCATCATGAACTTATGTACACGCATACCCCCTGCTAGCAACTGTGCTGATTATACTAACCTCTTCCCCCCCCCTCGAATGTACGCATGCGGGTGTGTGTGTATGCGCGTATACATGTGAGTGTGTATGCGCACATACATGCGCATGTGTATATAGGTCCAGTAGCTCTTCTCCTCTTTCCCCCCCCCCCCCCGCCCCCCCTCTTTCTGTGACCATTCTGACCTGTCACCTCATCTAATATTCCCATGGGCGCATACATGCATGTGTCTATGTGATCCCCCCCCCTTTTTTTACCCATCCATTCCTTATTCCATTCGCACACATCGTCCCCTCCCTCACCCTTTAATTTTATTAATTTATTAGTACTTATCTATATTTACTCTATTCCCACTCCCATTCCCATTCCATCCCTTACCATTATTATCATTATTATTACATACCCTTTTGCTTCCCCCCCCCCCCTTCCTTTTTTATATGTACACATGTATGTATAGGGATACCTTTTTGCCTGCCCCCCCCTTCTATGTATATATGCATGTATATGGACTTTTACATATATATATATATACTCATTACATCCTCAACATATCCCTCTCCAAGTAACTGCCCTTTCTTTTAAATTTATTTAAATTTCTCTAAAATTCTTTAAAATTATTCTTATTCTTGTTCATACCACATAAATTATTGCATTCCCCTACTCATAGTACCCCTACTCATAGTGTTCTTTATTCCGTTCTAAAACCACTATTTATATACTCTATCTGGCTTTACCATCATGCCATGACTAATAGCTCTCTTTGCTGACACGTCTCCCACCTCCGTCCCCCAGCCCCGCCCCTCTGTCCTTTCTATGCCCCCTCCATGTCCACCAAATACCAGAGCTCTCTTTGCTGACACTCCTCTCGCCTCTGTGCCCTAGCCCCGCCCCTCTGTCCTTCCTCCGCCCCCTCCATGTCCATCAAATACCAGCTCCTCCAACCCACCCACCAGCTTGACAAAGGAGCGGGACTGCCACGTCACACGCAGCACGCCGGCTCAGGAAACGCGTCGCATGCCAGTGACGTCATCGGCCCTCGCCTGCCGGAAAAACCATCACCCAGGCCGTGCTCTGCAGTATCTCCACCGCCGCCGGCTATTCCATCCATCTAAAGCGGTGCAGATAGGAAGAACCAGCAACACAGCGCCCCAGCAGGAGAAGGAGGCTGATGACTGACCTGATGATACCCTCTTCTACATATGGAAATCGTACAATGCCTGTTTTTATCCAGTAAAATGTGAGTTGCTTGTACTGCAATCTCTTATTAAATTGTTTTAAACATCTGCACTCAGAGGCGCCTCTCCCCTTGCTTTTCTTTTCAGTACTTTTGGAACACGGTTTCTGTTTCTCCTTGATAGCAGCCCTGAGACTGTATATGTGACTGTTTTTACTACTCCCCGCCCGACTCCCTCCCCTTCATTCATTTATTCATTTTTTCTCTCTCCCCTCCACATGCCCCGAGAGCCTGGTCTCTATGTTTACCGATTGTACATGCATTGTACATACACTATCCTAAACCCCATACTCTAAGGATAACAGCGATTTGGACTCATGCGCATATTTACTTGTATAATGTATATCAAAGAGCAGCCCAGCTGCCTTGGACCCCACGAGGACTCGCGGCCTGGCAGCCCTAGCAGCCGTGGCCCACCGGGCAAGTGCCCGGTTTGCCCTGTGGCCAATCCGGGCCTGCATCCTGGATCAAAGCACTTCTAATGCCCCATACACATGATCGTTTTTCATGCCGTTAAAAATACCATTTTTAAAAATGGGCATTAAAACCGATCGTGTGTATGCTCCAGAGCATTTTTAACGGAGTGAAAAACGGCCATTAAAAATTTCGAACATGCTCTATTTTTTCACATCGTTTTTCATGTTGTTTTTTTTAACGACGTGAAAAACTATAGTGTGTATGCTTTTACGAGGTAAAAAAAACGCGCATGCTCAGAATCAAGTATGAGACGGGAGCGCTCGTTCTGGTAAAACTAGCGTTTGTAATGGAGATAGCACATTCGTCACGCTGTAACAGACTGAAAAGCACAAGGCTGAAAAGCGCGAATCGTCGCTCAACAAACTTTACTAATATGAAGGGTGGCGCCATCCGAACGGAACTTCCCCTTTATAGTGCCGTCGTACGTGTTGTACGTCACTGCGCTTTGCTTGAACGTTTTTTTTAATGATCGTGTGTGCGCAAGACAAGCTTGAGAGGAAACATGAAAAAAAACGACGAGAAAAACATTGGTTTAAAAAATGAAAATCGATCGTGTGTATGCCGCATTAAGAAACTTTTTTTGCTGTTTGTTTTAATAGCCCAACATTAACCACTTTTTTTCCCCTTCCAGTCCAGGCCATTTTTTCAGATTTCACACTTCGATTTTCAATTACTCATCCATGTAACACTGGACCCAAATAAATTGATAGGCAGATAGCGCTTTATTTTGGTGGTATTTAATCACCGTTGTTTTTGTTTTTTTTGCTATATAAATAAAAAAAAAATACTGGAAATTTTGAAAAAAAAAATGTTTTCCTTAGTTCCAGTTATAAAATGTTGTAAATAAATAATCTTTCTTCATAAATTTAGGCCAAAATGTATTCAGCTACATGTCTATTGGTAAAAATAACCCAAATCATTGAAAATAATTTAGTCTGCGTTAAAGTTATAGAGTCTACAAACTATGGTATATTTAAAAATCGATTAATCCTGATGTACACTAATAACTGCCTCATTCATCTTATTTCTTGAGACCCTAAAATGCCAGGACAGTACAAATACCCCCTACTTTTTTGGAAAGTAGACAGTTCAAGGTACATAGTAAGATGCATGGTGAGTTTTTTTTAAGTTTTTCCCCAACATTTTTGGTAAAATTATGAATGTAACTTTTGTTCACAAAGTTGTCATATTAATGAGTTATTTCTCACACACACAGCTTAGGCATACTAATAATTACACCCCAAAACACATTTCGTTATTCCTCCCAAGTATGAAAATACCCCTTTTTCACAGCCTAGCCCCATAGAGAAAACAAAATTCAAGGAGCACCTTCAGACTTTCTAGGACATAAATTACACATCTCTATCACATTTTTGGAGGCCATGGAGCACCAGGACAGTGAAAACTATTGGGGACTAGGGATGAGCCGAACACCCCCCGGTTCGGTTCGCATCCAGAACATGCGAACAGTCAAAAAATTTGTTCGAACGCGCGAACACCGTTAAAGTCTATGGGACACGAACATGAAAAATCAAAAGTGCTCATTTTAAAGGTTAATATGCAAGTTATTATCATAAAAAGTGTTTGGGGACCCAGGTCCTGTCCCAGGGGACATGTATCAATGCAAAAAAAGTTTTAAAAACGGCCATTTTTTTGGGAGCAGTGATTTTAATAATGCTTAAAGTGAAACAATAAAAGTGAAATATTCCTTTAAATTTCGTACCTGGGGGGTGTCTATAGTATGCCTGTAAATTGGCGTGTGTTTCCCGTGTTTAGAACTGTCCCTGCACAAAATGTAATTTCTGAAGGAAAAAAGTCATTTAAAACTACTCGCTTCTATTAATGAATTGTCGGGTCCTGGCAATACAGATAAAAGTCATTGAAAAAAACGGCATGGGTTCCCCCCAGTCCATTACCAGGCCCTTTAAGTCGGGTATGAATATTAAGGGGAACCCCGAACCAAAATAAAATAAAAAGTGTGGGAGTCCCCCCAAAATCATTAACCAGGCCCTTCAGGTCTGTTATGGATATTAAGTGGAACCCTGCGCCATTTTTCTTTTTAAATGGCGTGGGGTTCCCCCCAAAAATCCATACCAGACCCTTCAGGTTTGGTATGGATTTTAACCACTTAACGACCGCCCACCGCCGATTTACGTCGGCAGAATGGCACGGACAGGCAGAATCACGTAGATCTACGTGATCGCCTTTGTGCAGTTGGGGGGTCCATCCGGACCCCCCTTCACTGCAGTGAGCCGCCGTTAAGTGTTCGGGAGCGATCAGGCATGAGGGGGCGGCCGCTCGATTCCGCCCCCCCCCTCGCGATCGCTCCCGGCCAATGAAAATGCTTCCTCCGCCATGTGATGTAAACAAGGCTGGAGGAAGTGATGTCATCTCCCTCGCTGCGGTCTTTTCGTTCCCGGCGCCGAGCAGAGAAGAAGCAGGTTAGTGCACCAACAGTCCACTGACACGTAGGTACACATAGGCACACAAATCAGCCCCCAGTCACCCCCAGATCACCCCCCAGGTCACCCCAAAGCCCCCAATCACAGTGTCACTGATTGCAGTGATCATTTATTTTACTGATCACTGCATTTAGTGTCATCTGTGATTGTAAAAAGTTGCAGGGCAGTTAGGATTAGGCCCCTTTAGGTCCAGGGTAGCCCCCTAACCCCCCCCCTAATAAAGGTTTAACCCCTTGATCACCCCCCAGGTAACCCTTTCACCCCCTAACTTCAGCGTCACTAAGCGATTGTTTTTCCGATCGCTGTATTCGTGTCGCTGGTGTTTTAGATTATTAGTTTTTTTTTTTTAGGTTCGCCGCAGGTTTTTATTAGTGTCAGGTACCCCCATATATTATTTTAACCCCCTGATTGCCCCTAGAGTTAACCCTTTCACCAGTGATCGCCGTATAAGCGTCACTGGTGTCACTGGTTAGCCAGTAAGTTATTTAGTTATTTAGGTTACCCGTCAGGTTTTTATATAGTGTCAGGTACCCCCATATTTAACCTAATAAAGGTTTTAACCCCCTGATTGCCCCTAGTTAACCCTTTCACCAGTGATCACCATATAAAGGTTACGGGTGACGCTGGTTGATTAGTTTGCTTTTTATAGCATCATGGCACCCGCCGTATATAACCCAATAAAGGTTTAACCCCCCTGATCGCCCGGCGGGTGAGATCAATTAGGTTTTAGCGCCAGAGAGGGTCTGCGTCGCCCCAGGCAGTGTTAGGTTAGTGCCAGTAATGCTAACACCCACGCGCAAAGCATACACCCCCCTTAGTGGTATAGTATCTGATCAGATCTATACTAGCATCCCCAGCGGTTTAGGGTTCCCAAAAACGCAGTGTTAGCGGGATCAGCCCAGATACCTGCTAGCGCCTGCGTTTAGCCCCTCCGCCCAGCCCAGCCCAGCCCACCCAAGTGCAGTATCGATCGATCACTGTCACTTACCAAACACAACACACATAACTGCAGCGTTCGCAGAGACAGGCCTGATCCATATCAACCAGTCCATAGCAAACGTCCATAGCAACCAGTCCATAGCAACCGTCCATAGCAACCATCCATAGCAACCAGTCTATAGCAACTGTCCATAGCAACCATCCATTGCAACCAGTCCATAGCAACCGTCCATAGCAACTGTCCATAGCAACCATCCATAGCAACTATCCATAGCATCCAGTCCATAGCAACTGTCCATGGCAACCAATCCATAGCAACCGTCCATAACAACCAATCCGTAGCAACCGTCCATAGCAACTGTCCATAGCAACCGTCCATAGCAACCAGTCCATAGCAACCATCAATATCAACCAGTCCAAGGTGAATGTTTTGAACGCTACCACTCAAAAGTGAAGTTTTAGCGTAGGGTACAGCATTTCACAGACAAGGACACACTTACACAGGGTCTCCCAAGATGCCATTACATTTTGAGAGACCCGAACCATTACAGTTGTAAAGTTACAAAAAAAGTGTAAAAAAGAAAAAAAAAACGTAAAAAACAAAACACAAAAAAAATATAAAATAAAAAAACCAAAAATAGTTGTTGTTTTATTGTTCTCTCTCTCTCTATTTTCTCTCTATTGTTCTGCTCTTTTTTACTGTATTCTATTCTGCAATGTTTTATCATGCTTGCTTTTCAGGTATGTAATTTTTTGTTTTCAGGTGCGCCATTCAACTGCAGCGCGGAATTATTTATCTTGACAGCAACAGCGTTTGCTCCCACGATACATAAAGCCGTGACACCACAGTTAAAAAAAAGAGCATATATGCCGAAGCATGGGGGCAGCAGGGGCGGAGGAGCGATTTTGCTCCTAATGCCGCGTACATACGGTCGAAATTCCGACGGAGGCCTGCCCGTGGAAAATTCCGACCGTGTGTACGCGGCATAACTTTTTTGCGGGAGGATGCCCCCATGCTTCGGCATATATATATTTTAGGCACAGGTTGCGTTAAAACATTTTTTTATTTTTTACTAGGTTTTGTTTTGGTATTTGCTTTGCAGGTATGGCATGGTAAGGTCTTACTGTTGTACTGTAATGTTACTTTGTTTTAATGTTAACCACCATTTGCTTAGCAGGTACGCCATTCAGTTGCAGCGCGGATCTATTTATCTTGACAGCCGTGACTCCAACGCTGTAGGAGGTGATTTCACCACCACAGTTAAAAAAAAGAGCATATATGCCGAAGCATGGGGGCAGCAGGGGCGGAGGAGCGATTTTGCTCCTAATGCCGCGTATATACGGTCGAAATTCCAACGGAGGCTTGCCCGTGGAAAAGTCCGACCGTGTGTACGCGGCATAACCTTTTATGCCGCGTACACACGGTCAAAATTCAGACGAAGGCTTGACCGTGTGTACGCGGCATAACTTTTTTGCGGGAGGATGCCCCCATGCTTCGGCATATATGCCCATCATTAGAAGTGGGTGGATGAAGGGAGGTATTCTAATGGTGGGCATACCCACCAATCAATCTCTTTTTTTCATTCAGCCAATAGGCTGTATGAAAAAAAAGATTACAATACATGTCCAACAAGGACCAGCAACGTACTGGTATGTTGCTGGACTTTGAATGTTTATACCAGAATGATGCCTGTGGGTTTAGGTATCATCTTGGTATCATTCTTTTCAGCCAGCAGCCGGCTTTCATGTAAAAGCAATTCTAGCAGATAATTAGCCTCTAGACTGCTTTTACAAGCAGTGGGAGGGAATGTCCCCCCCCCCCCGGATATAAAAAGCGCCATTGGGAAATTGGGAAAGCATTTTATCACACCGATCTTGGTGTGGTCAGATGCTTTGAGGGCAGAGGAAAGATCTAGGGTCTAACCCCCCAATTTTTTTCAAAAAAAGAGTACCTGTCACTACTTATTGCTATCATAGGGGATATTTACATTCCCTGAGATAACGATAAAAATGGTAAAAAAATAAAATATGGAAGGCACAGTTTAAAAATAAAATAAAAAAGCCAAATAAATAATAAAAAAAAAAAAAAAAAAAGCACCGCTGTCCCCCCTGCTCTTGCGCAAAGGCGAACGCAAGCGTCGGTCTAGCGTCATATGTAAACAGCAATTGCATCATGCATGTGAGGTATCACCGCAAAGGTCAGATCGAGGGCAGTCATTTTAGCAGTAGGCCTCCTCTGTAAATCTAACGTGGTAACCTGTAAAGGCTTTTAAATGCTTTTAAAAATGAATGTAGTTTGTCGCCGCTGCGCGTTTGTGCGCAATTTTAAAGCATGTCGTGTTTGGTATCCATGTACTCGGCCTATGATCATCTTTTTTATTTCATCAAACATTTGGGCAATATAGTGTTTTTTAGTGCATTAAAAATAAAAAAGTGTGTTTTTCCCCCAAAAAATGTGTTTGAAAAATCGCTGCGCAAATACTGTGTGGAAAAAAAAATGCAACACCCACTATTTTAATCTGTAGGGCCTTTGCTTTAAAAAAATATATAATGTTTGGGGGTTCAACATAATTTTCTTGCAAAAAAATTTTTTTTTTCATGTAAACAAAAAGTGTCAGAAAGGGCTTTGTCTTCAAGTGGTTAGAAGAGTGGATGATGTGTGACATAAGCTTCCTAATGTTGTGCATAAAATGCCAGGACAGTTCAAAACCCCCCCAAATGACTCCATTTTGTAAAGTAGACACCTCAAGCTATTTGCTGAGAGGCATGTTGAGCCCATTGAATATTTTTTTTTTTGTCCCAAGTGATTGAATAATGACCAAAAAAAAAAAAATGTACAAAAAGTTGTCACTAAATTATATATTGCTCAAACATGCCATGGGCATATGTGGAATTACACCCCAAAATACATTCTGTTGCTTCTCCTGAGTACGGGGATACCACATGTGTGGGACTTTTTGGGAGCCTAGTCGCGTACGGGACCACAAAAACCAAGCACCGCCTTCAGGATTTCTATGGGTGTAAATTTTTGATTTCACTCCTCACTGCCTATCACAGTTTCGGAGGCCATGGAATGCCCAGATGGCACAAACCCCCCCAAATGACCCCATTTTGGAAAGTAGACACCCCAAGCTATTTGCTGAGAGGTATGTTGAGTATTTTGCAGATCTCGCTTTTTGTCACAAAGTTTTGAAAATGTAAAAAAAGAAAAAAAAAGAAAAAAAAATGTCTTTCTTAATTTTCAAAAACAAATGAGAGCTGTAAAATACTCACCATGCCTCTCAGCAAATAGCTTGGGGTGTCTACTTTCCAAAATGGGGTCATTTGTGGGGGTTTTGGGCTATTTTGACATTTTATGGCCTTCAAAACTGTGATAGGTAGTGAGGAGTGAAATCAAAAATTTATGCCCTTAGAAACCTTGAAGGCGGTGCTTGGTTTTTGGGGTCCCGTACGCAGCTAGGCTCCCAAAAAGTCCCACACATGTGGTATCCCCGTACTCAGGAGAAGCAGCAGAATGTATTTTGGGGTGTAATTTCACATATAACCATGGCATGTGTGAGCAATATATCATTTAGTGACAACTTTTTGTACATTTTTTTTTTCTTTTTGTCATTATTCAATCATTTGGGACAAAAAAAAAAAAATTCAATGGGCTCAACATGCCTCTCAGCAAATAGCTTGGGGTGTCTACTTTCCAAAATGGGGTCATTTGGGGGGATTTTGTGCCATCTTGGCATTTTATGGCCTTCAAAACTGTGATAGGTAGTGAGGAGCGAAATCAAAAATGTATGCCCTTAGAAACCTTGAAGGCGGTGCTTGGTTTTTGGGGTCCCGTACGCGGCTAGGCTCCCAAAAAGTCCCACACATGTGGTATCCCCGTACTCAGGAGAAGCAGCAGAATGTATTTTGGGGTGTAATTTCACATATGCCCATGGCATGTGTGAGCAATATATCATTTAGTGACAACTTTGTGCAAAAAAAAAAAAGTTTGTCATATTCCCGCAACCTGTGGCAAAATATAAAATATTCCATGGACTCAACATGCCTCTCAGCAAATAGCTTGGGGTGTCTACTTTCCAAAATGGGGTCATTTGGGGGGGGGTTTGTGCTATTTTGGCATTTTATGGCCTTCGAAACTGTGATAGGTAGTGAGGAGTGAAATCAAAAATTTGCGCCCTTAGAAATCCTGAAGGCGGTGCTTGGTTTCCGGGGTCCCGTACGTGGCTAGGCTCCTAAAAAGTCCCACACATGTGGTATCCCCGTACTCAGGAGAAGCAGCAGAATGTATTTTGGGGTGCAATTCCACATATAACCATGGCATGTGTGAGCAATATATCATTTAGTGACAACTTTTTGTAATTTTTTATTTTTTTTTTGTCATTATTCAATCACTTGGGACAAAAAAAAAATATTCAATGGGCTCAACATGCCTCTCAGCAATTTCCTTCGGGTGTCTACTTTCCAAAATGGGGTCATTTGGGGGGGTTTTGTACTGCCCTGCCATTTTAGCACCTCAAGAAATGAGATAGGCAGTCATAAATTTAAAGCTGTGTAAATTTCAGAAAATGTACCCTAGTTTGTAAACGCTATAACTTTTGCGCAAACCAATAAATATACGCTTATTGACATTTTTTTTACTAAAGACATGTGGCTGAATACATTTTGGCCTAAATGTATGACTAAAATTGAGTTTATTCGATTTTTCTTATAACAAAAAGTAGAAAATATCATTTTTTTTCAAAATTTTCGGTCTTTTTCTGTTTATATCGCAAAAAATAAAAATCGCAGAGGCAATAAAATACCATTAAAAGAAAGCTCTATTTGTGGGAAGAAAAGGACGCAAATTTCATTTGGGTACAACATTGCATGTCCGCACAATTTACAGTTAAAGCAGCGCAGTGCCGAATCCCAAAAACAGGCCTGGTCCTAATGGCCCGAAATGGACCGGGGCTTAAGTGGTTAAGGGGAACCCCGCACCAAAATTAAAAAAAAAATGGTGTGGGGTTCCCCCCAAAAATCCATGCCAGACCCTTATCTGAGCACGCAACCTGGCAGGCCGCAGGAAAAGAGGGGTGGACGAGAGAACAGCCCCCCTCCTGAACTGTACCAGGCCACATGCCCTCAACATGGCGAGAATGTCCGCCATGTTAATGGGGACAAGGGCCTCATCCCCACAACCCTTGCCCGGTGGTTGTGGAGGTCTGCTGGCGGGGGGCTTATCGGAATCTGGAAGCCCCCTTTGGGGGTACAGTGTACCCCGTTACCAATTCACATAGGGGGAGCCGGTTAAAGGGGGCTTCCAGATTCGGATAAACCCCCACCCGAGACCCCCACAACCACCGGGCAAGGGTTGTGGGGATGAGGCCCTTGTCCCCATCAACATGGGGACATCCACCCCATGTTGAGGGCATGTGACCTGGTACGGTTTGTCCCCCCCCTCTTTTCCTGCGGCCTGCCAGGTTGCATGCTCGGATAAGGGTCTGGCATGGATTTTTGGGGGGAACCCCATGTCATTTTTTTTTTATTTGGTGCAGTGTTCCCCTTAAAATCCATACCAGACCTGAAGGGTCTGGTATGGATTTTTGGGGGGAACCCCACGCCATTTAAAAAAAAATAGCTCAGGGTTCCCCTTAATATCCATACCAGACCTGAAGGGCCTGGTTAATGATTTTGGGGGGACTCCCACGCTTTTTTTTTATTTTGGTTCGGGGTTCCCCTTAATATTCATACCAGACCCAAAGGGCCTGGTAATGGACTAGGGGGAACCCATGCTGTTTTTTTCAATGACTTTTATCTTTATTGCAGGGACCCGACAATTCATTAATAGCCACGATTCCCGCAAGTAGTTTTAAATTACTTTTTTTCTTACTTTTTTTCCTTCAGAAATTACATTTTGTGCAGGGACATTTCTTAAAACGGGAAACACGCGCCACTTTACAGGTATACTATAGACACCCCCCAGGTACGAAATTTAAAGGAATATTTCACTTTTATTGTTTCACTTTAAGCATTATTAAAATCACTGCTTCCGACAAAACGGACATTTTAAAACTTTTTTTTGCATTGATACATGTCCCCTGGGGCAGGACCCAGGTCCCCAAACACTTTTTATGACAATAACTTGCATATTAACCTTTAAAATGAGCACTTTAGATTTCTCCCATAGACTTTTAAAGGATGTTCCGCGGCTTTTCGAATTTGCCGCGAACACCCTAAATTGTTTACTGTTCGGCGAATGAGCGAACAGGCAATGTTCGAGTCGAACTCATGTTCGACTCGAACAGATAGCCCATCCCTATTGGGGACACTGGCTCTGTTAACACTAGTATGGTAGTGATCAGGACTCTGGTGTGGCAGTGATCAGGACTCTGGTGTGGCAGTGATCGGGACTCTGGTGTGGCAGTGATCAGGACTCTGGTGTGGCAGTGATCAGGACTCTGGTGTGGCAGTGATCAGGACTTTGGTATGGCGGTGATCAGGACATTGGTATGGTGGTGGTGGTCAGGACACTGGCAGGGCAGTGATCAGGACACTGGCAGGGCAGTGATCAGGACACTGGTATGGCAGTGATCAGGACACTGGTATGGCAGTGATAAGGACACTGCTATGGGGTATGGTGATGATCATGACTCTAGTGTGGTATAAAGACTCTGGTAAAATGGTGATCAGGACACTGGTATGGAGTATAGTGGTCTGGCGTCACTGCAGACTTGTTCAGCTATGACATGTTGAAGAGGTGTACCCACACATAGGTCCTAATTTTTGCATATCTTTCATTTACATCTGACTGGAGGGGTTCCCCTTTTTCTAAGGAAGGGGTTATTTTCTAATATTGTTAAGGGGTTACATTACATATATGCCAGTTTAGATACTAATAGTGCTCAGCAGAGCTCTTCTTTACAGGGTACCCAAACCTCTGACTGGGTAAAGTGACCTCTCCACAACCTACAGAGGTTTGCTGGAACAGTTTATTTTAATATCATCCTTCTTCTTGGCATTAAAACAAAGATATTACTCTCCAGCACAACTTTACTGTGCAAAGATTGCTGATAGCATTATAAAAGCAATTTGCCCATAAGTCAAAAAAACTGCCTTTCCGACACAGTGTTTAAGTCACAACATTAACAATTGCTTATTTTAGATCATCTGAGCTGTGTACGAAGAACATTTTTAAAACCTGAATTATGACAGCAGACAAGCTATTATGATAAATATCTGTCAGCATATACTCCAAACTTTCATCAAAATATTAATTACACGCAAGATTGTTAAATATCTCCAGAATAATTTACTCACTAGAGCTAAATGCCTACATTTATAACATACAGAAATCAAACTGAATCGTTTTAATTTGAAGCTCAACTTATCAACAGAAAATGTTGGCTTGCCACTGGGAAATATACAAAATACTGTATATCCAGGTTGAACATAGATAATTAAAGAATATACATTTGTATTTCTGCTATTGTCTCAAAAATATCAATTTCAAATAACAGTTTGTTTCTAAGGAATTGTAATCTGATAATATTAACATACTTCACCTGAAGGCATGGATGTGACTGCAACCGCAGAAAACCACTCAGATGCCAAAGGGCGCCACAGCACAGGAAACCCAACACAGCCTCAGTGCATAAATACTTACACAAAGGGCAATTGCATTTGACAAGTCATTTGGGATACAAGTAATGTATATTTAGTGAAAATTCTTAAATCAGTTTGCAAAGAATATGGCCCTGGTGTAAAATTTTATTTTAAGGTTCCTCATACAAAATATCTGACTGCCCTCCATGCCTTTTCATTTGGCTAATATGCCAACAATAACCTAAAACAACAGACAACAGGATGGTAAAGGGATGTAAATGCATTTTGTTTTATTTTATGCAGGTGGTTAGTAATAGGCCTAGTACTTATAGCAAGGCTCCCAATATTAGTAGTGGAAATGAGAGAGTTGCTGGCTTGACAATCATTAAAGTACACACAGGAGGCAAGTGTACACAGAACTTTATAAAGAGGATCACACATACCTGATGGACATATCTGTTCAGGTTCATTTTGTCAAGGGTTATTTCTTTAATGTTATTGTTGTTAAAGTGATATGAAACTCGAAAACAATTATTTTACATATTGCAATCCTTAGGTGCAGCTGCATTTGTATTCCTTTTTTTTTCGTTTTTTCTTTTTTTTTTCTCCTTTATTTTCACCTGGTAATCTGGACAGTAACATACTCCCTGATAGATATCTTAAAGGAAGTTAAAAAAAAAAAAAACTGAAAAACTGGCCAGATCACTAGGTAGAAATGAAGGGAAAATAAAAAGCCTAAAAAAATTAAAACAAATGCAACCCCTACATCCAAGAATTGTTAGGCTGCAATATGACACATTTTTGCTTTAGGGTCTTTCAAATCATCATACGGGGAAGTCTTCCCCTTTAAGAGCAAAGCAGCCGGAGGTGTGCGCGCCCGCGGCACGGCGGGGGGGGGGGGACCCGATGCGCATGGCTAGCGGGAACGAGAGCTAGAACAGGGATTTGTGTGTAAACACATAAATTTCTGTTTTGTCAGGGGAGAGGAGACATATTGTTTGCTCCTAGTAAGTAAGAACAACGATGTCTCCTCCCCTAGCCAGTCTTATCCCCATACAGTTAGAAACATTAACTGGGTAACACATAGTTAGTGACCCCTTGATCGCCCCCTAGTGTTAACCCCTTCCCTTCCAGTGATATTTACACAGTAATTAGTGCATTTTTAAAGCTCTGATCGCTGTATTAATGGTCCCAAAAATGTGTCAAAAGTGTCTGATCTGTCCGCTGCAATTTCGCAGTACCGCTAAAAATCACAGATCACCGCCATTACTAGTAAAAAAACGAATAATAAAAATGCCATAAATCTTTCCCATAGTTTGTAGACGCTAAAACTTTTGCACAAACCAATCTATATATGCGTATTGTGATTTTATTTACCAAAAATATGTAGAAGAATATATATCGGCCTAAACTACTGAAGAAATTAGTTTTTTTAAAAACATTTTTGGGGATATTTATTATAGCAAAAAGTAAAAAAATATAGTTTTTTTTTTTCAAAATCGGCGCTATTTTTTTGTTTATAGCACAAAACATAAAAACCGCAGATGTGATCAAATACCACCAAAAGAAAGCTCTATTTGTGGAAAAAAAAGGACGTAAATTTTGTTTGGGTACAACGTCGCAGGACCGCGCAATTGTCAGTTAAAGTGACGCAGTGCCGTCCTGGTCATTAAGCAGCCAAATCTTCTGGTCTGTAAGTGGTTAATACCACTTTAACATCTAGTAATTTTTAGGGCTAATAGGCAAATTTCTATCAAAAAAGACATGAAAAGTTGGGTGCTTCCATGTGGTACCAATACAAAAAAAAACATACATCAGGGACACAGTCTTTTCATACAACTTGATAGGCAACATCGAAAATACACAAATCCTTTAAATAACATGTTTGGGGAATGCAATAAACCCTTATGTGATGTTGTGGAACAGTATGATTTTCACGGACTCAGAGACAGCGTTTACTGGCAGCCCTTATTAAGCTGTGAAATTATTTTTTATTTTTTTTTACAGTTAGCTTGACTTTTTTTTAATTTATTTAATTTATTTTTTTAATAAAGGACTTATCCCAACTGTGTCTGTGTTTTTTACAATTTTTTACACTTTCTTACCAATTCACATAGGGGGGGGCTGGGATCTGGGGGTCCCCTTTGTTAAAGGGGTCTTCCAGATTCCGATAAGCCCCCCGCCCGCAGACCCCCACAACCACCGGGTAAGGGTTGAGGGGATGAGGCATCAACATGGGGACATGGTGCTTTGGGGTCCAGATCCCAAAGCATCCTCCCCATGTTGAGGGCATGTGGCCTGGTACAGTTCAGGAGGGGGGGCGATCTCTCGTCCCCCCTCTTTTCCTGCGGCCTGCCAGGTTGCGTGCTCGGATAAGGGTCTGGTATGGATTTTTGATGGGAGTTCCCCTTAAAATCCATACCAGACCTGAAGGGCCTGGTATGGATATTTGGGGGGAACCCCACGTCATTTTTTTTTATTTGGCGCAGGGTTCCTCTTAATATCCATACCAGACCTAAAGGGCCTGGTAATTGAATTTGGGGGGACCCCTATGCATTTTTTTTATTTTTTTATCAATGACTTTCAATGACTTTCCTCTGTATTGCCGTGAAGTCGACAATTCATTACAGCCGCGAGTACTTTTAAATTACTTTTTTTCCTTCAGAAATTACATTTTGTGCAGGGACAGTTCTAAGCACGGGAAACAATTGCTACTTTACAGGCATACTATACACCCCCCCCCCAGGTACGAAATTTAAAGGAATATTTCACTTTTATTGTTTCACTTTGAGCATTATTAAAATCATTGCTCCCAAAAAAACGGCCATTTTTAAAACTATTTTTTGCATTGATACATGTCCCCTGGGGCAGGACCCAGGTCCCCAAACACTTTTTATGACAATAACTTGCATACAAGCCTTTAAAATTAGCACTTTAGATTTCTCCCATAGACTTTTACAGGGTGTTCCGCGGCTTTTCCAATTTGCCGCGAACACCCCAAATTGTTCGGCGAACGGGCAAACAGGCAATGTTTGAGTCGAACATGAGTTAGACTCGAACTTGAAGCTCATCCCTAGTCGTGGTAGGAGATTAGGGTCATGCAGATGGACCCATCTAATATTCCAGTTAGATCTTCATTCCTTCACACTCGTTACCCCCTCTCATCAACATCCCTTTCACTCACTCATCCAATCTTCTACACTCTCCTTTATCTTAGTCTAGGTTCTATTAGGTCACCTCTCATCATTTCAGTACTTTTCTACTCTGTTAATATTCAGATGTTAATCCCTCTTGCTTCCCACCAGGGTTTCCAGATGTTATTATATTTTTTTAAGGACCCTTGCTTTACGTATGCCGATTTCTCCTTGAGAATTACCACATTCATGCTGTTTACCCATTCCCTACTGGACAGAGATGAAACTGACTGCCATCTCAAGGCAATCAACTTCCTTGCCTGGAATAGGCATCTCAGAGCCGCGACCTGAGTGTTTCCTGGGTTTCCCACTCCTTCCACTAGTCCCAGGAGGCAATACTTCACTCCCAGCTCTGTAGAGGTTTCAAACACCCGGTCAATGGTTCCTATTACCTCCGTCCAGTAGCGGAACAGCTTTGGGCATCTCCAAAATATGTGGATCATTTCCCCCTCTATGTCCCCACACCTAGGACAACTTGCATCCAGCCTACGGCCAAACTGGAAGAGTTTACGTGGGGTATAGTAGGTTCTATATAATAGAAACAGATGTGACATCCTCTGAGAGGGGGACACCGATACCAATGGGGCGAGTTCCAAAATTCTATTCCACTGTGTTTCAGAAATATCACCCACATCTTTTTCCCAGTTTCTCTTGTACCTGGGGGCCTCTATCCCTCTCATTCTCCCATTATTTAAATGTGGGAATATGTTCAAGATTAGGCCTTTCCCTGTTTCAGCGTTAATTATGCTTTGAAGTATTGTAATTGTACTCCATTCTAGAGTCCGCCCTCTGTGCGTGCCTAACCTGTAAGTACCTAAAAAAAAGATTTATTCGGCAATGCAAATTGATCTCTAAGTTCCTGAAAAGTTTTCAAGGTGCCATCTTGATATAGCTGGGTAATAAGTTTTATTCAACATCTTGCCCATTCCCTCACTACACCCATCTTCTGCAGTTCTCCCAATTTACTATTCTCCCACAAATGGGGTATAATCCGTGAGACCTCTATAGTTCAGTATAGCCTTCACTGTGTCCCACACTCTCATCATAAGGCTCAAAGTGGGAATTTCCGGGGGAAAAGATCTTGCCTCAAGGGCTTCAACTATTAAATCATGTG
This sequence comes from Rana muscosa, assembly GCA_029206835.1. Lineage (NCBI taxonomy): Eukaryota > Metazoa > Chordata > Amphibia > Anura > Ranidae > Rana > Rana muscosa. The sequence goes on from CM055120.1 coordinate 133,679,340, forward strand.
GGGTATTTTGTAACAACAATTTCCTCCCTGCCTCTCCCCCTTCTAGATCACACCCCCCCCCCCCTATACTGGAGTTGTGCTGCCAGAAAATAGCTAAAGGGGTGCGGGAGCGCTAATCCTCCCTCCTGTTTCTGTAGTTGGAAAATACTTAGCCGGATTCTCGCCGAACCGCCGTTCCAGATTAATTCCCTAAACACGGTGTCTATCCTCTGGAACTACATTTTGTATAAACAGATTGGGGAGTTACAGTATGTAATTCATAGAGGAGCTACGGAATCCAAATCATTTTGATTAAGTTGCAACGACCTGCCACAGATATTGGTAGGCGTTTCCACACTTTTATTTTCCCCCTAAATTCACTAGCAACGGAACTATGTTATCTGCTATATACTGTTGGGGTCTCTAGAGACAATTATACCAAAGTATTTAAATTTATTCACCACTTGGATCTGGGCCACCTCTCCAGGTAAGGGGCCCCCTAGAGGGTCTACTGGAGTCCAGAGATTTGGCCAAACATATTAATAATCTCCATAGCTTTCCGAAGAGAGTCCTGCGTATCGCCAAGAAACAGCAGGAGATCGTCTGCATATAATGCAACTTTTTCCTCCAGGTCACCCCTCCTAAAGCCCCTAACCCAGGGGGAGGACCGGAGAGCAATGGCCAGAGGTTCGATTGCAATGGCAAAGAGGAGGGGTGACAGGGGGCACCCCTGTCTCGTCCCCCTCCCCAATCCAAATTTGTCAGAGTATTCATTGTTCATCTTTACTCTAGCCTCTGGTTTCTTATAGAGCATTTTTACCCAATTAACCACTTAAGCCCCGGACCATTTGGTAGCTAAAGGACCAGAGGTGAATTCAGAATTTTGCACTGCGCTGCTTTAACTGTAAATTGTGCGGACATGCAATGTTGTACTGAAACGAAATTTGCATCCTTTTCTTCCCACAAATAGAGCTTTCTTTTAATGGTATTTGATTGCCTCTGCGATTTTTATTTTTTGCGATATAAACGGAAAAAGACCAAAAATTTTGAAAAAAAATGATATTTTCTACTTTTTGTTATAAGAAAAATCGAATAAACTCAATTGTAGTCATACATTTAGGCCAAAATGTATTCAGCCACATGTCTTTAGTAAAAAAAAATGTCAATAAGCGTATATTTATTGGTTTGCGCAAAAGTTATAGCGTTTACAAACTAGGGTACATTTTCTGGCATTTACACAGCTTTTAATTTATGACTGCCTATCTCATTTCTTGAGGTGCTAAAATGGCAGGGCAGTACAAAACCCCCCCAAATGACCCCATTTTGGAAAGTAGACACCCCAGGGAAATTGCTGAGAGGCATGTTGAGCCCATTGAATATTTTTTTTTTGTCCCAAGTGATTGAATAATGACAAAAAAAAAAAAAAAAAAATTACAAAAGGTTGTCACTAAATGATATATTGCTCACACATGCCATGGTTATATGTGGAATTGCACCCCAAAATACATTCTGCTGCTTCTCCTGAGTACGGGGATACCACATGTGTGGGACTTTTTAGGAGCCTAGCCACGTACGGGACCCCGGAAACCAAGCACCGCCTTCAGGATTTCTAAGGGCGCAAATTTTTGATTTCACTCCTCACTACCTATCACAGTTTCGAAGGCCATAAAATGCCAAAATAGCACAAAACCCCCCTAAATGACCCCATTTTAGAAAGTAGACACCCCAAGCTATTTACTGAGAGGCATGATTAGTCCATGGAATATTTTATATTTTGCCACAAGTTGCGGGAATATGACAAACTTTATTTTTTTTGCACAAAGTTGTCACTAAATGATATATTGCTCACACATGCCATGGGCATATGTGAAATTACACCCCAAAATACATTCTGCTGCTTCTCCTGAGTATGGGGATACCACATGTGTGGGACTTTTTGGGAGCCTAGTCGCGTACGGGACCCCAAAAACCAAGCACCGCCTTCAAGGTTTCTAAGGGCATACATTTTTGATTTCACTCCTCACTACCTATCACTACCTATCACAGTTTTGAAGGCCATAAAATGCCAAGATGGCACAAAACCCCCCCAAATGACCCCATTTTGGAAAGTAGACACCCCAAGCTATTTGCTGAGAGGCATGTTGAGCCCATTGAACATTTTTTTTTGTCCCAAATGATTGAATAATGACAAAAAGAAAAAAAAAAGAAAAAATGTACAAAAAGTTGTCACTAAATGATATATTGCTCACACATGCCATGGTTATATGTGGAATTGCACCCCAAAATACATTCTGCTGCTTCTCCTGAGTACGGGGATACCACATGTGTGGGACTTTTTGGGAGCCTAGCCGGGTACGGGGCCCCAAAAACCAAGCACCGCCTTCAGGCTTTCTAAGGGCGTAAATTTTTTATTTCACTCCTCACTACCTATCACAGTTTCGAAGGCCATAAAATGCCATAATAGCACAAAATACCCCCAAATGACCCCATTTTGGAAAGTAGACACCCCAAGCTATTTACTGAGAGGCATGTTCAGTCCATGGAATATTTTATATTTTGCCACAAGTTGCGGGAATATGACAAACTTTGTTTTTTTTGCACAAAGTTGTCACTAAATGATATATTGCTCACACATGCCATGGTTATATGTGGAATTGCACCCCAAAATACATTCTGCTGCTTCTCCTGAGTATGGGGATACCACATGTGTGGGACTTTTTGGGAGCCTAGCCGCGTACGGGACCCCAAAAACCAAGCACAGCCTTCAAGGTTTCTAAGGGCATAAATTTTTGATTTCACTCCTCACTACCTATCACAGTTTTGAAGGCCATAAAATGCCAAGATAGCACAAAACCCCCCAAAATGACCCCATTTTGGAAAGTAGACACCCCAAGGAAATTGCTGAGAGGCATGTTGAGCCCATTGAATATTTTATTTTTTGTCCCAAGTGATTGAATAATGACAAAAAGAAAAAAAAATGTACAAAAAGTTGTCACTAAATTATATATTGCTCAAACATGCCATGGTTATATGCGGAATTGCACCCCAAAATACATTTGGTTGCTTCTCCTGAGTACGGGGATACCACATGTGTGGGACTTTTTGAGAGCCTAGCCGCGTACGGGCCCCCGAAAACCAAGCACCGCCTTCAGGATTTCTAAGGGCACAAATTTTTGATTTCACTCCTCACTACCTATCACAGTTTTGAAGGCCATAAAATGCCAAGATAGCCCAAAACCCCCACAAATGACCCCATTTTGGAAAGTAGACACCCCAAGCTATTTGCCGAGAGGCATGGTGAGTATTTTACAGCTCTCATTTGTTTTTGAAAATGAAGAAAGACATATTTTTTTTTTTCTTTTTTCAATTTTTAAAACTTTGTGACAAAAAGCGAGATCTGCAAAATACTCAACATACCTCTCAGCAAATAGCTTGGGATGTCTACTTTCCAAAATGGGGTCATTTGGGGGGGTTTTGTGCCATCTGGGCATTCCATGGCCTCCGAAACTGTGATAGGCAGTGAGGAGTAAAATCAAAAATTTACACCCATAGAAATCCTGAAGGCGGTGCTTGGTTTTCGGGGTCCTGTACGCGGCTAGGCTCCCAAAATGTCTCACACATGTGGTATCCCCGTACTCAGGAGAAGCAACAGAATGTATTTTAGGGTGCAATTCCACATATAACCATGGCATGTTTGAGCAATATATAATTTAGTGACAACTTTTTGTAATTTTTTTTTTCTTTTTGTCATTATTCAATCACTTGGGACAAAAAAAAAAATATTCAATGGGCTCAACATGCCTCTCAGCAAATAGTTTGAGGTGTCTACTTTCCAAAATGGGTTCATTTGGGGGGGTTTTGAACTGTCCTGGCATTTTATGCACAACATTAGGAAGCTTATGTCACACATCATCCACTCTTCTAACCACTTGAAGACAAAGCCCTTTCTGACACTTTTTGTTTACATGAAAACATTTTTTTTTTGCAAGAAAATTATGTTGAACCCCCAAACATTATATATATTTTTAAAGCAAAGGCCCTACAGATTAAAATAGTGGGTGTTGCATTTTTTTTTCCACACAGTATTTGCGCAGCGATTTTTCAAACGCATTTTTTGGGGGAAAAACACACTTTTTTTATTTTTAATGCACTAAAAAACACTATATTGCCCAAATGTTTGATGAAATAAAAAAGATGATCTTAGGCCGAGTACATGGATACCAAACACGACATGCTTTAAAATTGCGCACAAACGCGCAGCGGCGAGAAACTACATTCATTTTTAAAAGCATTTAAAAGCCTTTACAGGTTACCACGTTGGATTTACAGAGGAAGTCTACTGCTAAAATTACTGCCCTCGATCTGACCTTCGCGGTGATACCTCACATGCATGATGCAATTGCTATTTACATATGACGCTAGACCGACGCTTGCGTTCGCCTTTGCGCAAGAGCAGGGGGGGACAGCGGTGCTTTTTTTTTTTTTTTTTTTATTATTTATTTTGCTTTTTTATTTTATTTTTAAATTGTTTCTTCCATATTTTTTTTTTTATCATTTTTATTGTTATCTCAGGGAATGTAAATATCCCCTATGATAGCAATAAGTAGTGACAGGTACTCTTTTTTTGAAAAAAAATGGGGGGTTAGACCCTAGATCTTTCCTCTGCCCTCAAAGCATCTGACCACACCAAGATCGGTGTGATAAAATGCTTTCCCAATTTCCCAATGGCGCTGTTTATATCCGGGGGGGGGGCATTCCCTCCCACTGCTTGTAAAAGCAGTCCAGAGGCTAATTAGCCACTAGGATTGCTTTTACATGAAAGCTGGCCGCTGGCTGAAAAGAATGATACCCGCAGGCATCAATCTGGTATAACCATTCAAAGTCCAGCAACATACCAGTACGTTGCTGGTCCTTGTTGGACATGTATTGTAATCTTTTTTTTCATGCAGCCTGTTGGCTGAACGAAAAAAAGAGATTGATCGGTGGGTATGCCCACCATTAGAATACCTCCCTTCATCCACCCACTTCTAATGATGGGCATAAATGCCGAAGCATGGGGGCATCCTCCCGCAAAAACTTTTCCACGGGCAAGCCTCCGTCGGAATTTCGACCGTATATACGCGGCATTAGGAGCAAAATCGCTCCTCCACCCCTGCTGCCCCCATGCTTCGGCATATATGCTCTTTTTTTAACTGTGGTGGTGAAATCACCTCCTACAGCGTTGGAGTCACGGCTTTATGTATCGTGGGAGCAAACGCTGTTGCTGTCAAGATAAATAAATCCGCGATGCAACTGAATGGCGTACCTGCTAAGCAAATGATGGTTAACATTAAAACAAAGTAACATTACAGTACAACAGTAAGACCTTACCATACCATACCTGCAAAGCAAATACCAAAACAAAACCTAGTAAAAAATAAAACATTTTTTTAACGCAACCTGTGCTTAAAATATATATATGCCTAAGCATGGGGGCATCCTCCCGCAAAAAAGTTATGCCGTGTACACACGGTCGGACTTTTCCACGGGCAAGCCTTTGTCGAAATTTCGACCGTATGTACGCAGCATAAAAGGTTATGCCGCGTACACACGGTCAAACTTTTCCACGGGCAAGCCTCCGTCAGAATTTCGACCGTATATACGCGGCATTAGGAGCAAAATCACTCCTCCGCCCCTGCTGCCCCCATGCTTCGGCATATATGCTCTTTTTTTTTAACTGTGGTGGTGAAATCACCTCCTACGGCACTGGAGTCACGGCTTTATGTATCGTGGGAGCAAACGCTGTTGCTGTCAAGATAAATAATTCCGCGCTGCAGTTGAATGGCGCACCTGAAAACAAAAAATTACATACCTGAAAAGCAAGCATGATAAAACATTGAAGAATGGAATACAGTAAAAAAGAGCAGAACAATAGAGAGAAAATAGAGAGAGAGAGAGAGAGAACAATAAAACTACAACTATTTTTGGTTTTTTTATTTTATATTTTTTTGTGTTTTTGTTTTTTACGTTTTTTTTTTCTTTTTTACACTTTTTTTTTTAAACTTTAACAACTGTAATGGTTCGGGTCTCTCAAAATGTAATGGCATCTTGGGAGGCCCTGTGTAAGTGTGTCCTAGTCTGTGAAATGCTGTACCCTACGCTAAAACTTCACTTTTGAGTGGTAGCGTTCAAAACATTCACCAAGGCAAAGACCAGGTTTGTCAGGACAAAGTGGACAATAATAACGGGTGTCACGCCTAAATCCGCGCTTGCTACAGACACAACATCTTTTTTGGGGGGTTCGTTGGGTAGGGGTACTCGGGAGGAGATGCGTATAATGCCTCTCATGCAGCCGGCTTACTGCATTTGGTAGGGGATGGTGAGGTGCAGAACCGCCTGGATACAGGAGTTCTGTGACTATCTCATTCTGGAATTTTAGAAGAGATAAAGTCCCGCCTGCAGCTCTGTATAGCACATGAGCGTTCAGCAAAGCCAATTGAAATAAGGATAGAGACACTTTTTTGTACCAGCGTCTCGCCTTACGGTCAATTAGATACGGCGCCATCAACTGGTCGTTGAGGTCCACCCCTCCCATATTTTTGTTATATTCGTGGACACAGAGGGGTTTCTCCACAACACCAGTCGCCGTACGAATTTGGACTGTCGTGTCTGCATGAAGGGAGGTAAGAAGGAAAACATTCTTATTGTCCCTCCACTTCATAGCGAGCAAGTTATTACACTTTACGCAGGCTCTCTCCCCCAGCCTAAGACGGGCATCTACAAGCCGCTGGGGAAAGCCCCGGCGATTAGGTCGCACGGTGCCACATGCTCCAATCTGATGATCAAACAAGTGACTAAACAGTGGCACGCTCGTGTAATAATTGTCCACATACAAGTGGTACCCCTTTCCGAATAAGGGTGACACCAAGTTCCACACTATCTTGCCAGCGCTCCCTGTGTAATCCGGGCAGTTGACCGGCTCAACCTGACTATCTTTTCCCTCATAAACCATAAAGCTCCATACATAGCCTGTTGCCCTGTCACAGCACTTATAGAGCTTGACCCCGTATCTGGCACGCTTGCTGGGAAGGTACTGCTTGAAAGCCAAGCGGCCAGAAAATTTAATCAGGGACTCATCAACGCAGACAGCTTGATCGGGAATAAACAAGGCTGCAAAACGTTCGTTGAAGTGGTTTATGAGGGGCCGAATTTTATAGAGCCGGTCGTATTCAGGGTCCCCACGTGGACGACAAAGTTCATTGTCGTTGAAGTGCATAAACCGCAAAATCTGCTCGTATCGTTTCCTGGGCATGGAGGCAGAGAACACGGGCATGTGGTCAATTGGGTGCGTGGACCAATAAGCACGCAATGACGGGAATTTATGTGTGCCCATGTTGAGGGAAAGGCCCAGAAAGGTCTTAAATTCGGAAACCGTAATTGGTTTCCAATCTTTGGCAATGGAAGGCAACTGGGGATTAGCGGCGATGAATTGACCAGCATATAAATTACTCTGGTCCACAATAGATCTATAGAGATCTTCCGTGAAAAACAGCAAATAATAATCGATTGGCATAAAATCAGCTGTTTCCACCTGAATACCGGGTTGGGCAGTGAATGGGGGAAGTACGGGTTCTGCAGAAGTGGTGGGGACCCAATCAGGATAGGCGAATTCTGCAGGAAGGGCACTATGGGCACGACGGGCCTGCCTTTGTCTTCTTATTGGTGGCAGCGGGACACTACTTGTGCTTGCCACCTCGCCAGCTTGAACTGCACTTATGGGACTCGCCACGTCACCACTTGATACTGCAGTGCTGGATGTACGCCCAGGCTGTACTAGGCCGCTGGTGCTTGCCAATTCACCAGAAGGAATAGCGGCGCAAGTACTCCTCTGCTCCATGATACAAGAGCCCTGCGGTTCTTGCTCCTCAACAACCTCAGAAGATCGGGATCGGGTACGCCTGACCTTAGCAGGGACCTCAACTTCGTCATCAGAGCTATCTGACGTGGGGCCGCTGACGTCACTGTCTTCTACGGGAAGATATTCTGAGCCTGAATCTGACAGATACGTGACCTCCTCTTCACTATCTGTCATGCTCAGAATCTCGTAGGCCTCTTTACTAGTGTACCTTCGACTTGCCATTTTGGGCTCTAAATTTAGGGGTACACTAGTAAGATTCACAGGAAAAAAAGCACCCGACTGTCGTCAGCAAATATATCAAACTCTACAAAAAAAACTGTTAGCGGTCGCAGGGATCAGGACTGTCTCTGCGAACGCTGCAGTTATGTGTTTTGTGTTTGGTAAGTGACAGTGATCAATCGATACTGCACTTGGGTGGGCTGGGCTGGGCGGAGGGGCTAAACGCAGGTGCTAGCAGGTATCTGGGCTGATCCCGCTAACACTGCGTTTTTGGGAACCCTAAACCGCTGGGGACGCTAGTATAGATCTGATCAGATACTATACCACTAAGGGAGGTGTATGCTTTGCGCGTGGGTGTTAGCGTTACTGGCACTAACCTAACGCTGCCTGGGGCGACGCAGACCCTCTCTGGCACTAAAACCTAATTGATCTCACCCGCCGGGCGATCAGGGGGTTAAACCTTTATTGGGTTATATACGGCGGGTGCCCTGATGCTATAAAAAGCAAACTAACCAACCAGCGTCACCCGTAACCTTTATATGGTGATCACTGGTGAAAGGGTTAACTAGGGGCAATCAGGGGGTTAAAACCTTTATTAGGTTGAATATGGGGGTAACCGACGCTATATAAAAACCTGACGGGTTACCTAAATAACTAAATAACTAACTGGGTAACCAGTGTCACCAGTGACGCTTATACGGTGATCACTGGTGAAAGGGTTAACTCTAGGGGCAATCAGGGGGTTAAAATAATATATGGGGGTATCTGACGCTAATAAAAACCTGCGGCGAACCTAAAAATAATTAACTGGCTATCTAGGGCACCACCGTCACTAAATAAAGCGATCGAAAATACGATCGATTAGTGACGCTGGCGTTAGGGGGTGAAAGGGTTACCTGGGAGGCGATCAAGGGGTTAAACCTTTATTAGGGGGGGTTAGGGGGCTACCCTGGACCTAAAGGGGCCTAATCCTAACTGCCCTGCAACTTTTTATTATCACAGATGACACTAAATGCAGTGATCAGTAAAATAAATGATCACTGCAATCAGTGACACTGTGATTGGGGGCTGGGGGGTGACCTGGGAGGTGATCTGGGGGTGACTGGGGGGTGAAATGTGTGCCTATGTGTACCTATGTGTCAGTGGACTGTTGGTGCACTAACCTGCTTCCTCTCTCCTCGGCGCCGGAATCGAAAAGACCGCCGCGAGGGAGATGACATCACTTCCTCCTGCCTGTGTTTACATCACATGGCAGAGGAAGCATTTTCATTGGCCGGGAGCGATCGCGAGGGGGTGGCCGAAATCGAATGGTCACCCCCTCATCTCCGAACGCTCCCCCATGATTAACGGCCGCTCACTGTATAGGAGGGGGGTCCGATCGGACCCCCCAACTATACAAAGGCGATCACGTATGCTCTACGTGATTGTGCCTGTCGGTGCCATTCTGCCGACGTATATATACAGTGAGCGGTCGTTAAGTGGTTAATAAAGCCCAACCCGAATTGGGCTGCTTCCATAGCTCTCCAAAGGGAGGCTAGCCCTCTCTCCACCCTCGGCCATTGGGACCTGGAGATTCAAGTATACTTGCCTTATATTTGTGCTTGTAGTTCTTCCAGGTATAAATCCCAATTGCTTAGGGTGGATGAGTTATCTTGTTCTACCTAGCCGCCAAGGCCTTTGCCAATATTTTCATATCGGAGTTTAGCAGGGCGATGGGTCTGTATGAGGCAGTATCAAGTGGATCTTTGCCCTCTTTATGTATAGTAATTATGGTGGACTCCATCATTGATGGAGGGAGCGCTCCTTTTGTCACAACCAGTTTAATACTCTCAGCAACTCGGGAAGCAATACCCTCCCGTAGTGTATATCTCGGCCGGGAGCCCGTCTGGTTCCAGAGAATTCTGTCCCGCCATCTCATTAGTAACCCATTGTAGTTCCTCTAATGTTATTGAGCTGTCTAGTTCTATTCTATCCGTCTCACTAAGGTGGGGGAAATTCAGATCCCTGAAAAAACTGTCCATTCCATTCCCCGTCTCCTCCTGTCGGGAACTATACAAGTCTTTGTAGTATTCTTTGAACTTACCCGTTATTTCTGGCGTATATGAGGACACCCTTCCGTCTCCTATGGTTATCGTTGGTACCACTGTTGACATCTTCTGTAGCTTTATTCCTGGCGGGCTATTCTCTGCAATCTCTGTATTTATGCATCTGTTGCCACTCGATCTGAAAACACAACGATTCCCATCATGGGATGCCCTGTGTATTTGTGTATATGTAAAAATAATAATAAAAAATGGTGCGCTAATTCAAGAAGCAATGCAGCAAAAATAGACAAATATGCAGGAATGACTATCCCTAATTACAACAATTTTTTTTTAAATGCAGTAATATGCAATAATGTTGTGAACAGGCATGTACTAGCCATCAGAATTTCCGGGAATTTCCTGGTGGGCCGATGGCTCAGTGGGCCGGCGGTTTGAGTGACAGCCTGTCAAAGTAATGACTGCGCGGCTTGCAACATATGTCTGAAGCGTATCTCGCATGGCCAAAACACCAGCCGCTTGGGCACCACTTGACCAGACATATGTCGACCTGCCATGCAGTCCGTTGGCAAGCGTACATAAAAGACCCACACCAAAGAACAAAGCGGACCTCTCCTTGCTCCTCATCAGCTGGGATCTTCAATCCCACTATACCTTCAGTCCTCTCAGAAACCTGCACTGAGAGGAATGAAGGTGTAGAATTAGGTGTGTCACTGCCAAGAACTTGCGGGCAATCTGCTATCCGTACACCAACGTCCGATTGTACCAGGCAAATTTCCCTGCCCCAGCTGCTGCACCGCCAAAATAAATTCACTCCCAGCCATCCACATGCCCAGCGGTTGAATGCTAGCTTGGCTAAATTGCTAGCACTTCAACTGCTGCTATTAGTGGTGATTCTGACATGCTTCTCTCCTCCACCCCCTCCTCTTCTTCCTCCAAGGCCTCTTCCTGTGCTTATTTGTCCTCGGAACCAGCGGTGCTCCGTAGGCATTCAAGGGGCTATGCAAGTACGCAGGCAAAAAGATGCCATGCGGTGCTTGAGCTGGTGTGCTTGGGGGACAGGAGCCACACTTGGGCAGAGATTCTGTCAGCTCTGCAGGGGCAGGCTCAGAGGTGGTTGACGTCATGCCAGCTTAAGCCAGGAATGGCGGTTTGTGACAATGGCACCAACCTCCTCTCCGCCCTCCGACAGGGACAGCTGACCCATGTGCCCTGTTTGTCTCACGTCCTTAACTTGATAGTGCAGCGGTTCTTGGGAAGGTACCCGGGCTTACAGGATGTCCTGAGGCAGGCCAGGAAAATCTGTGTGCATTTCCGCCAGTCATATAATGCCAGTGCTCGGCTGGCTGACCTCCAAAAGGAATACAACCTCCCCAAGAACCGCCTAATCTTTGACATGCCCACCAGGTGGAACTCAATATTGGCCATGCTGCAGCGGCTGCACACGCAGCAGAGGGCCATCAATGAGTACCTGTGCGACTATGGTACCAGGACAGAGTCAGGGGAGCTTGTTTTTTTTTTTGCCACACCAGTGGGTCATGATCAGGGATGCATCCACTGTCCTGTCAACATTTGAGTAGGCCACGAGGATAGTGAGCAGTGACAGTGCATGCATCAGTGACACTGTCCCTCCTGTCCACCTGTTGGAGCACACGCTGCGTGGAATAATGGACAGGGCACTTGAGGCAGAACAGAGGGAGGAAGAGGAGGACTTCCTTACCTCTCAAGGCCCCCCTTATCCAGACAGTGTTCCTGCTGGCCTGCCGATCACCCAGGAAGAAGATGAAGAGGAGAAGGAGGAGGATTGTGTCAGCATGGAGGTGGAGCCTAGCACTCAGCATCAGCAGCAGTCTTCATGAGATCATTTACAGTCCCAAGAAACCCGTGTACTTGTACGTGGCTGGGAGGAGGTGGCTGCGGATCATGTCGTCCTTAGTGACCCAGAGGACTCCGGACCGAATCCCTCAGCAAACCTACGCTGCATGGCCTCCCTGATCCTGCAAAGCCTGCAAAAGGATCCTCGTATTTGTGGTATCAAGGAGAGGGATCATTACTGGCTGGCAACCCTCCATGATCCACGTTACAAGGGTAAGGTTGCGGACCTTATCCAGCCCTCGCAGAGGGAGCAGAGGATGAAACATCTTCGGGAGGCCTTGCAGAAAGGTTTGTGCAATGCATTTCCAGAGCCTGGGAGGTTACAAATTCCTGGTCCTGGACAACGTGTTGCTGAGGCTTCGACCAGTCACAGAAGGAGTGGTGGAGAAGGTGGCCGTCTGACCGATGCGTTCAGACAATATTTTAGTCCGCATCCCCAAGGTATGATCGGTTCCAGCAACCATTGCCAGCGTCTGATTCACATGGTGCAGGAATACCTAGGGGCAAGGTCAGACTTGGACACCTTTCCCACCGAAAATCCTCTGGGTTACTGGGTCTTGAGGATGGATCACTGGCCAGAGCTTGCACAGTATGCAATTGAGCTACTGGCCTGTCCTGCATCCAGCGTTCTTTCGGAATGCACATTCAGTGCTGCTGGAGGTTTTGTAACCGATCGCAGGGTGCGCCTGTCCAACGACTCGGTCAATCGGCTGACCTTCATAAAAATGAATCAGTCTTGGATCACCAGCTACCAAGCACCTGATGCTGATGTAACCGAATATATTTTTTTTGAATGTGAGATCCCTTCAAGACTGCCTATGCTGATTCTGAGTGACTATCCTGTTATGCTGAGTGACTGACAATCCTCTTCCTTCTCAATGTTCATGTTGATAGCTTGTAAGATAATTTTTGGTTCTGGGCACCGCCACCAGTGGCTTTGCAGCAGGGCTCATTCCTGCGCTCCAACTAGAATATCTGTGAGGGGTTGCAGTGTTGTGGCACCAGCACCAGTGCCTAAAGCCTCGTACACACGACCGAGAATCTCGTTGCAAAAAAACTTTGTTTTTCTCGACGAGTTTCTTGTCAAGCTTGACGAGATTCTTGTCAAGCTTTCCTTGCATATACACTGTCAATCCAAAATCTCATCGTTGTAAAGCGTGGTCATGTACAACACGTACTACAGCAGTATAAAGGGGAAGTTCTATTCCAATGGCGCCACCCCTTGGGCTGCTTTTGCTGATCTCGTGTTACCGCGTGTTAGTAAAAGTTTGGGGAGAAACGATTCACGCTTTTCAGTCTTCATGCTTTCAGTTCGTTACAGCGTGACGAATGTGCTATTTCCATTATGAACGCTAGTTTTACAAGAAGGTGCGCTCCCGTCTCATACTTGATTCTGACCATGCTCGGTTTTTGAAGACTCGGAAAAGCATACACACGAACGGTTTTCTCGTCCAAATACAGTCTGACGAGAATCACGACGAGAAAACTGACTCCCGACGAGAAAAAAGAAAGCAGGTCTTCTTTTTTTCTCGTCGAGATTCTGGGCAGTTTTTTTGACGAGAAACCTGAAAGCCTCGTACACACGCACGGTTTTCTCGGCAAGAAACGACAAGAAAACTGTTGGCAGAGTTTTCTTGCCGAGAAAACCGTGCGTGTGTACGAGGCTTAAGGCCCAATTTTTCTGCCCCTGTTCAACAGGGGCATGTAATTACAATTCTTGATCTAATATTTCACAGCAGGGCCCATTCCTGCACCCACCAAGAGTAACTGTGAGGGCTTACAGTGTTGTGGCAACACCACCACCACCACCACCAAAGGCCAAATTTTTCTTCCCCTGTTCAACAGGTGCATGTAATTACAATTCTTGATATAATGGTTCACAACAGGGCGTTCCAGCACTCACCAAGAGTAACTGTGAGGGCTTAAAGTGTTGTGGCAACACCAAAACCTAAGGCCCGGGGGCGTGGCTTGGACATGGCCGAGTGAGGAAGCACATCTTCAGAGCTCCTCACATCCAGCAGCTAAATTAGCCTGATTCGGCGGATTCTTACCTTCCACACGGCCCATAACGGTATGTTCCTCCAGAACTAGAGCCCTCGCACAGTACAGTACCGGCTCCATAGGCTCCTATTTCGGCGGCGGAACACAGCCGCGTGGAGGGACATCTAAAATGGCGGCCGGGAAAGGCAAGGGGACGGACGCTGCAGTGAAGACCACAGCTAAACCTCCAGCACAGTCGCAGCACGGAGGGTCTCCCATCCAGACGCCGCAATTGGTAAGGGATGCGACCCCCCCTGAATCCCCTGGCTCTTCAGCCTCAGGTGGTCTGGGCTCAGACATGTCTGAACTGGTAGGGGACAAAGACTTGAGGCAGCACATTTGGTCTCTTCCTACAAGAGAGGACCTGGATCGCTTTGCCACAAGAGTAGAAAAGGCCTTTAGGCGGGACATAGAGCAGCTGAAAACTGACACTACTCAGCTTGGCAGCAGGTTGGAGACTTTGGAGCAGACTGTGGAGGAAGCATTGCCTGTTATAACCCAGCTTAGGGATAAGTGTGCAGCTCAGGATCACCACATAGAGACCCTAATCTCACAACTTGATGATTATGAGAATCGCAGTCGCAGGTCCAATATATGCATACGGGGGTTACCAGAGGCAACGGGGTCCAAATATATTGTTTCCACTTTGCAAGGCATATTCAAGGAACTATTAGGCCTCTTCCCCAATGAGAAAGTGGAGATTGATAGAGTGCACAGGGCTCTCAAACCCCCCTCACAGGATGCAGACAACCCGCGTGACATAATTTGTAAGCTCCACCGTTATACGGTCAAAGATCAGATCATGCAGCTTATGCGCAAACGCCCCTTTTTTTACTTTGACGGAGCCCGTTTGTTCTTTTACCAGGACTTGTCACGCCGCACCTTGATGCAGCGCAGGGCGCTATACCCCCTGTTGGAATCACTACGCTCAGCGGGCATCATCTATAGGTGGGGGTTCCCCTTCTGTCTCCATGCAAACAGGGACGGCAAGTCAGCCATCTTACGCAATAAGGATGACCTCCCGCGTTTCCTGTCGCAACTGAAGCTGGGACCTGTTGACTTTCCAGACTGGAGACTATCCATGGATATTCCGATGATGCAAGCACCCCAGTCCTGGCAGCAGGTTCGATCAAAACGGAACTCCCGGACCCGCAAACGCTCTTCCTCTACTGCGGCAAGGGAAGTGTCCCCCGCAGGGGACTGAAGGCCCACAAGGACCCTTGCATTTCCAGGGATAGCCCACAGACAGCCCCTGAACTTATCCACTGACTGATTATGGCAACTCCTGTCATATAGGAATGCGGACTGTGCAACACAGACACCTTCCCAGGAACCTCCTGCCTTATTGTATTTTATTTAAAAAAAAAATCTTTATCACCCCCCCCCTTGTTGGATTGTTTTCTATCTCCTTTGGTTACTCAAAGTAATGCTTAGACAAGGGCACATAGACAGTCTGGCTGTTCCTGGACCTCGGCCTTAATTAAACTTTACCAGGCACCCTGGTGCGTCCAGGGCCCCACCGAGATGCTGAATCCCCGGACATCAGACGCTTCTACCTTTGTGGGGAGCTGGAACCTCCTGGCTTCCCATGTCTGATCACGACTCCTACATAGGTTTACCCATTTTGTGTGTTAGCCCAGATATGGGCACTTTGCCTCGCTTATGCGGCCCCCCTCCATCGGGGGGCGGCATGGGCCGGGCAAACAGGATTGGGTACCACCACATATGTCCTTCAAGGCATCCGTGGACCCACAATGTGTTTTTTATGTTATGCTGATGTTTTTTGTTTTGCTACCCCTCCCCTCTTCCTCTTCCTCTTCTTTTCTTTTCACCTTCTTGCTCTCCTTCTTTTTTTTTTATTCTCACTTTTGTTCAGAAGGCGGATCTGCTCTCGCCGGTCTCGATGGAATGGAGGATGATGCCTGGATGACTCTCCCTACCACACCATGGCTACGGTCAAGGTAGTGTCATATAATGTACGTGGTATGTGCTCCCCCAACAAGCGGAATAGGCTCTGGTTAGAACTGAAAAGACTGGGGGCCCAGGTGATTTTCCTACAGGAGACTCATTTTACTGACACCTCGCTCCCGAAATTACCCACCCATTTGTTCTCACAATGGTACCTTAGCAACTCCCCACAGCCTAAATCCAGGGGTATGGCCATCACTATTCACAAACACTGTCAGTTTCTACCCTTAGACCACAGGGCAGACCCCCAGGGACGTTACATGTTCTTGAAGGGCACAATAATGGGACAAAAATACACCTTTGCTACCCTATACGCCCCCAATGCACAACAACTCATGTTTGTTGATCAGGTCCTCGCTCAGCTGGCAGACTTCCGGGAGGGCAGACTGATCCTGGGAGGGGATTTCAATGTTAGCCCTGACCCTCTGTTGGATACCTCAGCGAGCATATCTGCCCATTCTCACGCCTTCTTGAGACACTTTAGAAAGACCCTTAAGGGCCATACATTGGTGGATTGCTGGAGAGCACTCCACGCCTCTGAGAAGGACTATAGCTACTTTTCCAGTGTGCACAAAGTGTACACTAGAATTGACTTGTTGCTAGTGGACCAAGATACTCTTGACTTACTACTGGGGGCGACCATAGAACAAATCACCATATCTGACCATGCCCCGGTGACACTCACTCTCTCCTTAACACAATCTCTTGCCAAGGCGAGGACCTGGAAACTAAACGAAAATTTGCTAGATGACATAGGGGTGGTGGCAGGGGTGCAGGAGACTTTGTCGCACTACTTCGCCGAAAACGCCAACGGGGAAGTTAGCGACTGAACTCTTTGGGAAGGCCACAAAGCAGTGGTTCATGGCACTTTTATTGCCATGGGAGTCAAGCTTAATAAGGAGAGATTTCCAGAGAGTACTGCAGGCGTTACAAACAGCTTAGCTCAGCCATAAACGGACATCAGATCCTGTTGAGCTCCGCCGTTTGGGAGAACTCAGACAGCTTTTCTCAAAATTGCTTGACCGTAAAATTTACCGTAAACTACGCTACATGGCCAATACATACTATGAGCACGGCAATAAGTGTGGCCGGTTGCTGGCGCGCACTCTCTGGAAAAAGAGACTCTTGGCCCATGTCCATAAACTACTCTCCCCTTCAGGTGAGCCAGCACAGCACACCTCTAAAATTGCATCCATGTTTCGCGATTACTACGAGTCGCTATACAATCTGGATTCCGCCTCCTCCCCGGCAGATGTAACACTTAAACAGACCCGAATCACCACATACCTCTCCTCAATAGGGCTCCCTGCTCTGACCCCTGAACAGGCAATGGGCCTGGAACATCCTATCACCCCAGTAGAATTATTGGCCACTATCAAGTCTCTGCCCTCTGGCAAAAGCCCTGGGCCTGACGGCTTCACTAGGGCATATTAATTTTATGATAAGTTACAGGCCCCTTTCTGTGCCCTCCTTAACTCCTTGGTGACCTCTGGACACCTTCCTCAGGAGACCTCGTTGGCGCACATCACTGTGCTCCCAAAAGAGGGTAAGGACCCCACCCAATCACAGAGTTACCGCCCACTTTCTCTTTTAAACACAGACCTAAAGATCTTTTCTAAAATTCTGGCCAACCGCTTAAAACATCTACTCCCTGACTTAATACACGCAGATCAGACCGGGTTTATAGTGGGTCGGGAGGCCAGGGACAATTCCAACAGGGCCATACAGCTTGTCCACTGGGTACGCACACGTGATCGGATGCCTC
The DNA here is from genome assembly GCA_029206835.1 of Rana muscosa. NCBI lineage: Eukaryota > Metazoa > Chordata > Amphibia > Anura > Ranidae > Rana > Rana muscosa. The sequence continues at coordinate 133,697,125 of CM055120.1, forward strand.
CTTACCTGATTTTGTCCACCGAAGCAGAGAAGGCATTCGATCGCGTGGACTGGGATTTTCTCAACGCGGTTCTTAGGAACTCCGGCTTAGGCCCACACATGTTGCGCTGAATCTCTACACTCTACCTGTCCCCTACTGCCCAGGTTAAGGTGAATGGTGGCCTCTCCGCAGTGTTCCCTATTCGGAACGGCACGAGACAGGGATGCCCGCTTTCGCCCCTCCTGTTTGCGATGGTCTTGGAACCGCTGCTGCAGAGGGTCAGAACAAATCAAAATATCAAGGGGGTGCATGCGGGCTCCCTTGAGCATAAACTCTCTGCTTACGCAGATGACATACTTTTCCATGTTGTCGACCCCCTTGTCTCGTTGCCGAACTTGATGGGAGAACTGACTGCGTATAGCGAAGTATCCAACTACCGGATAAATTATTCAAAGTCAGAGATATTACCGATCACTATCCCACAAACTTTAGCGTCCTCCCTGAGGGATTCCTTCCCCTTTACATGGTCCACCTCCTCTATGAAATATTTGGGGATCCAGCTTACAAATCGCCTTGACTCACTATACACACACAACTATGTCCCCCTATTACAGAGGATCACTCAGGACCTCCAGGCATGGGAAAAGGCACTATTTACTTGGGTTGGCCGGACAAATATTTTGAAAATGACAGTACTACCCCGTATCTTATTTCTCCTGCAAACGGTACCAATACACCTACCAAAACGCTTCTTTGCGGACCTTCGCAGCCTTTTTATTAAATTTGTATGGGGGGTAAGAGACCTCGACTTGCCATGGCAACGCTACAAAGATCCAAGCTAAGAGGGGGTCTAGGTATACCTAACATTCTCCAATACTACCAGGCGATTGCGCTACAACGTATCCTGAATTGGAAGTTCCATGCGGCCTTTAAGTTGTGGGTTCCCCCTGGAGAAAACAATGGCGGGGCAGGACTTGTCCTACATGCCCTGGGTCCCTGCAGGCAATAGGGGGCTCTCGGACTGGGTCTCTCCACTAACAACCCACTCCCTGCGGATTTATTTTTGTCAACAGAGAGGTCTGAGATAAGAGCAAATTTATTCAATAGATGAAAAAGAATTTGGTGATGTGAGGAGAAGTGATAAGAAGAAGAATATCATCAGCAAATTATACCATTTGATCAGATCAGGCACTCTTTTCAATGGAGGTTTGCAGTGTTGACTGAGACATTCCCCGCGTCAGCTCAGCTGAGCTCCATAAGCTCCATAAGAGTCTCCATGGAGTGTTACCCATCCCCAACCCAACCCATATTCTCAAGATTGAACAAAGAAGGATAATTACATTTATTTGGGGTTGCACAAAACCTTGCATTCAAACCCAAATATTATACAGAAATAAACATGCTGGTGGCCTTGGTATCCCTGACATCTCTAAATATTATCTGGCTGCTCAAGTTGCACCTCTTACATTACTTCATGTGGTTTCAGAACTTCCTATCTGGACTTATCTTACTATTATTCAATGTTCATCAATCCCGATCTATAATTCAATTTGGCTTCCCCCTTCCAAACGCCCTTTTATAGATGATCCTACTCTACACCATCCTCTCTCTTGCTGGGACCGTTTTAAATATTCTAGTCATCTGATATCTCCACATCTGCCCTTATCTGGGATTCTTAACAACCCTATGTTCCCCCCAGACATGGAGGATTCCACAAATTGTATTTGCTGGCGTGATAAAAATGTTACATTTATACATGATCTTTAGAAGGGATCAAAACACAATGTTATCTTTCGAAACATTGATACCGTCCTCTATCAGAATCATCATGCTTAATTCTAATTACGGATTTTATAAATACCATTCTCTCTCTTTCTTCCATTACTTGTCCGACCCTCTTAACACCTTTTGAAAAAATATGCAAATGAAATTCCACATTCCCCTGGCATTATTTCTCTTATTTAAGCTTCATAAATTTCTTCCCAATCTATTATGCCGTGTACACACGATCGGTTTTACCAATGAAAACTGTCCGATGGACCCCATCGGTCTGTTTTCCATCGGTGAGAAAAAATAGAACATGATTTACATTTATCCGATGGGAAAAAAAAAGAAAAAAAGAAAAAACTAATTCCGATCGTCTGTGTGGAACTCCATCGGACAAAAAACCCACGCATGCTCAGAATCAAGTCGACGCATGCTCAGAAGCATTGAACTTAATTTTTCTTGGCTTGTCGGAGTGTTTTACGTCACGGCATTTGGGACGGTCGGATTTTTGACTGATGGTGTGTAGGCAAGACTGATGGAAGTCAGCTTCATCGGATTTCCGATGGAAAAATCCATCGGATTAGAATCTATAGGAAATCCGATCGTGTATACAGGGCTTTAGTAAACCTGCCTACACTTTTGCTTAAGAAATTGATCTAGGAGATTCTTTTGATATCACTGAATGGAGTAAAATCTGGACCAATGTAGCTAAATGTTCAATTAATGCGCTAGCCCAAGTGAATGCATATAAAATAATTATTTGCTGCTATATGACTCCAACAAAACTATTGCATATTTCCCCTTCAATCTCCCCTTTTTGCTTTAGAGGGTGTAATTCTAGAGGAACTTTATTACACATCTGGTGGGAATGCCTCTTTTTCCAGAAACTATGGACACAAATTTATGATATGATTAACAAAAACCAAATATGAGTTTTAGAAAACCAGAGAGAAAATTGATCTCTTTTATTTTTTTGGCCGCAAGACAAGCTATTTCTAAAGCCTGGAGAACTCCATCTCTGAATGTTATAGAAGTGAAGCAAAGAATTATGGGCACCATGGTTCATGAACATTTACCATCTATCTGGTCTCCATGGCTTGACTTTACCAACGCACTTACTATTGATAATTCTTTGCTTTCTTTTTAAATTTATATGGTTACATCCATCATTCATACAACACCCAGCATATCTTATTCCACCTTTTCTTCTACTCTTCTTTATTTCTTCTCTTTTTCCTCCCTTTCTCCTTCTTTTTATTTTTTAATTTTTTTATTTTTTATTGTTGTTCACTATTCCCAATATATTTAATTGTACATTCATTGATGTTATTTTATACAACATAACTATATATACTTACTTATATATTCTATCTTATTCTTCTTAATAACAAATATTAGTATAGTTGGTTGAGATTGAAAAGTGAACAGTGTTTGAGGAGCAATAATGACTGGGCACTAGATGTAGTGTGAGGAGGTTGCATAAGTGTAACCACACTGGAAAAGAAAAAAGATCTCGTTGGTTCTAGTCAAACAACAGGGATAAAAGCACTTAATCTCCTCCATCCATATATCATGTTTCATACGCAGGGGATACCGCCAGTGGCGTCACTAGGGTTGGTTTCACCTGGTGCGGTATAACATGGTGTCACCCCCCCCCCCCCAATAATTTTTTTCACCCTAATAACACTGCATATATTGGCAACAGTAGTGCCGTTAATAACTATCAATCAACTAGCAAATTTGAATAACAAAATCATATGAAAATAATAGAAATCAAAGCTTAAACTGTTAAAGAACTGTATTTATTTTAACTTTAAACTTTACTGAATTAATAAATAAATAACACAAAAACAGGAACAAATATGAAAGCATTTAGTTAACATCTAAATCAAAACTTTGCTTTTCTAGCCTTGACAGCTGCAAAATTGTGAACAACATCATCAAAATCAATACATTTCGCTAGTTCACTTTCAACTGATAATATTGCAAGATCAGAAAGCCTTGCCTGTCCCATCGTTGAACGCAAATAGTTTTTTATCAGCTTCAACTTTGAAAAGCTCCTCTCACATGAAGCCACAGACACACAGATTGTCAGAAATATTTTTAGACATAGTGAAAGGGTTGGAAGAGATTCAATGAAGTCCCATTCTGCTATGAAGGTCAAAACTTGTAAAGCCGACCAATCTTTGACTTCTTCTAGGTTGATCTTGGCTGCTTTGAGATGTCTCCTCAGTCTGGGTATTTCCATTAACAGCTCACTCTCAGATATTTCGTCATAAAAAGTGGTCAGTTTTGGAATGGACACCTTTAATGTTTCTTCAGTTTCATATATGAGACTCTTTGCTTGAACAGCCTCAAACATGGCTGCAACTTCCATGATGGCTCTTAATCTGATCTGGAGTTCAGAATGGAAGCGATCAATGCACTCAAGCATTGCCCTCTTGTTCTCGTCTTGTAGACTTATGCCTCCAGCATCACATGCCTGTTCCCCTGCCATCCTCTTCTTAAACCTGGCTCTTCTCTCTACGACAATTCCATATTCTTTAGATTTTAAATGTGCCTGCTTAATTGCATGTTCCACTAGGTGACTGCGCTCTTCAAACAGAAAAAGTCTTAGTGTACTCCTGGAGAGTGGAGAGGAGGAGGGCTGGGCACTGTGGGCAGCGACCGTCACACACAGCAACCGCGCCGCCCGGGCGGAGAAAGTTGTGTGTGTGCTGCAGTGACGTGTCGTCACATCATCACAGTGCAGTGTGATGATGTGACAGGCTGAGTCGCTCGCTGGCTCTGTAGGGTAGGGAGGAGGATTGGAATTTAGGAATAGGAAGAATAAGGAGCCGGAGGACACACACCAGGCGCGGCCGCGGCGCTGGAGGTGTTGTTCCAGGCTTCCAGCCCAGCGGGGTGAAATTAATCAATGAATGGGTCAGCTGTAAAAAAAAATAAAAAAAAAATTAAAAAAAATTAAAAAAAAAAAAAAAAAATTAAAAAAAAAAAAAAAAAAAAGGAGGGTGTCACCCCTCTAGCGGGTGTCACCCGGGGGCGGACCGCACCCCCCGCACCCCCATAGCAACGCCTCTGGATACCGCTGCTCATTAAGGCTCCTGACAGCCTCTCAATCGTCCAAACAAAAGTCCCCCAGTCTCTGTTCTTCTATACTGTATGTCTTTATTTTTTCTCTGGCTACATACAAGGCATGGCATAGACGTACAGCACATCTGCTGTGCCTTGTATGTACGCCAGAGAATAAATAAATATATAGAAGAACATGGAACGGGTACCGTTTTTTCCTTTTTTTTGGTTCTAAATCCTAGAACGGAGTTGGAGAGGAATTAAATCCTGGAAGTGGATATGTCAAGCCTCCTGGATTGAACTTTCAGGTTCGGGAGTAAAAGCTGGTCCATGTCTGCAAAAGGGTGGTGTTGAGTTGACCCCCACACTGAGAAAACGTGGGTGTGGGAAAATTGTGTTAACAGTGGGTTGGGCTTACAACTGGAGCCTACTCACTGTGTCTATGATAAAATATGCCACAGTCTTTGTACCCCAAATATATGCTTTAATTACCATGCCCATAAGCAAGAGTCTAAAAGACACGTATGAATCTCAACACAATCATTTAAAAAAATTAAACTCTTCTATTACATATACTTTTATGCACACAGTCTACCTTTGAAGAAGAACGTCATTAACATAACCAGCGACTACTTAGCAACCACAAACTGTTGTACAATATAAAGAGTGAAGTGGTCAGGAGTATGTCATATACAGCCCAGTGTGCAGAGTGCAGTCAGATCAGGAGTATGAAATACACAGCATGGTGTATATAGTGCAGGGACTGGAGTTTCTAATGCACAATGTGCGAAAGTCATAAGTGCATTATTCACAGAGCACTGGGGTCAGAATTGCACAATATACTGAGCACAGGGGTTGTGGTTGGTAAGGCATGAGTGCAGGGGTCAGGAGCGTATAATGCACAAGTCAGTAGAGAGATACAGCAAACAATTATCTCCATTTTAAAGCCAACAACCCTCATTACAGTTTTCAATGTGTCTCACAGTGGGTAAAATGTTTACAGGGGCTGTTGTGCAAAGGGATAGGTATATTTCTTACCTGTACATTACATATATTCTATACCCAACACATTTATAATAACTATTTTAATGAAGTTATTCTTCAAGGTAGACTTAGACAAAGTGTTATCTCCTTAACTATATTCAGTTTTTGTTTATTAACAAATCCTTTAGGTTTTTATGTATCTGTGAGATTCTCGCTCATAATACAGTAATTAGGGGATATTTTTTGGGTGCAAAGACGGCATTCTTTTTAACCAAGGCTGAAATTAAGTGTTTTGCATATAATATGCACTGCCTTGGGGATGTTTGGACACAGAAGGAGTTAGGCTGAAAGTGATGAAATGCACCTGCATTTTTGAAGTGCTCATATGCTAAATCATTTTGAAGACATGATGACTAGTTCACTTTAGGTTTACATAGCCATTCAAAAAGAGAAACTAGCTACACTGATACATATAAGGTTTTGAAAATATTGCTTGATTAAGAGATTATACTCCAGTGGAGTTTTATCAGATAATGTCTGCATCATCCCACAAGTATTTTAAATTCTATCAATACAGAAATAATAGGGTAAAATAAATTCCATTGGAATTATATATATATATATATATATATATATATATATATATATACACACTGTATTTATATTTCTCACTTTGCTGTTTCCCAACAATGCTGACACCTTGTGGTATCTTTTAAATGTGTCAAATAAAATGTCATTGGGGTTGAATTTCATGTTTCGCACCAAAAAGCAGTTTTTTACACAAATCAATATAAGCTAGCAAGTAGTATTTCAAGCTCAGTATAGATAAGAATGAAAAAAAAAATTTCTAACCAGAGATAATAATACAGTATATGTAGTGTGTGTGTGTGTGTGTATATATATATATATATATATATATATATATATATATATATACACTATAGTACCAAAAGTATTGGAACACCTGCCTTTCACGCACATGAACTTGAATGGGACATTACAGTCTTATGCCTAGTACACACAACCGTTTTTCCCGGCAGGAAAAAAAACAAATTTTTTCCTGACGCATTCCTGTCAAGCCTGCCTTGCATACACACGTTCAGGCCAAATACCGCCCGTCCAAAGCGTGGTGATGTACAACACATATGACGGGCCTATAAAGGGGAAGTTACATTCAAACAGCGCCACCCTTTGGGCTGCTTTTGCTGATCTCGTGTTATTGTGTGTTAGTAAAAGTTTGGTGAAAGACGATTCGCGCTTTTCAGTCTTCGTGTTTTCCAGATCGTTTTCTGCGGTTCAGTTTGTGCTTGCAGGTTCATATCTGTCTTTCAGTGCATGTAGTGAGTTTGTGTCTGTTTTTTCAGTGCGTTCTTGTCCGCTCGTTTCTGATTTTTCAGGCCGTTCTTCATAGGCCTTGCTGTTCTTCAGTGCGTTCTGTTAGTTTGTTCTGACCAGCCGACCGTTATCTAGCCATGTTGCGGGTACGTGCTCATCGTAGAGTTTGTGCTGTGCTGAGGCTTGGTTTGGGGGTTTATGCTTTAACCCAAGTCCAGTCCATGAACAGGGTGGTGAGGAGTTTATGGACAAAGAATTGGTTGCTCCAGCGGGACCAGTTCTGTCATATGCCTCTGCTGTGGGAGATCCAGGAGAATAACCCTGATGACTTCAGGAATTATCTCCGGATGACGGACCCCGTTTTTCACCATCTGTTGGCTTTGGTGTCCCCCTATATCACGAGGCAGGACACCATCTTGCGTGAAGCCATCACTGCCGAGCAGAGGTTAGTTGCCACGTTACGCTACCTGGCGACTGGGAGAAGTCTGCAGGACCTCAAGTTCTCAATAGGCATCTCCCCCCAGGCTCTGGGGATCATTATCCCAGAAACCTGTTCTGCCATAATTCAAGTTCTGTAGAAGGACTATATTAAGGTCAATTTACTACTTTAACATCAAATTCTATGTAATTCATGTTTGCTAATGTATTGTATTTCTTTCATCATTCCCTAATTACCATGATTGTAATATGCTGTGAATGTCCCCTTTGTCCTCATGCATGCTGTAAGCTTTTAATGCTCCTTTTTTGGCCTACATGCATATTTGCCTTCACTAACCTCTCCAGCATGCTATCATGGGCCCATACATACCTAGCCTAGTCACTTAACAATGTATTTTGTTAGCTCCATTGTAGTGCTTTACCCTAAACACCCCCTAAAATGTCTCCAAATGTTTGTTTTTTTTTATCAATAAATTCACACAGAGTGCCAGAGCCTTTATTTTTGAGGGCCCCAAACTCATCTAGAACACCCCCCCCAAAAAAAAATTCCAATGGGCTATCAGAGGCGTTGAGGAATCTGATAAGTGACCATTATATTTTTGTCTTTAAATACTCCTTAAAATAAATGTTATACTGATTTTGGCCAAGAATGTTTTTGTATAATCTGCTTGCAATGTTATGTTCAAAAGTACTAATATATTATTTTTATCTTTCACTCCACAGTTTCCTTCAATGCCACAGGAATGGCAGAATGTGGCCTCCCAGTTTGCCCAGCGGTGGGACTTTCCCAACTGCGGAGGGGCAATAGATGGGAAACACATCTGCATCGTCCCACCACCCCATTCGGGGTCTTATTACTACAACTATAAAGGGTTCCACAGTATAGTGATAATGGCGGTGGTGTCGGTGACATACGAATTTCTGTATGTGGACGTGAGGAAAAATGGCTGGATGTTCGATGGCAGAGTCTTTTCCCAGACGGATTTCTCCCCACATCTACAGAGTGGTGACCTGGCATTGCCACCTCCGTCAGACAACGTGGAGGGACTGCCGTTTGTCTTCGTGGCAGATAAAGCCTTTGGACTTTCCAACCATCTTATGAGGCCATTTCCCCAAAGGACCCTCACCCCTGAGAGGAGGGTGTTCAATTACCGGCTGGCCAGAGCCAGAAGAGTGGTTGAAAATGCATTTGGCATAATGGCCAGCCGGTTCCGCCTGTTTCAGACCTCCATCAATCTTGCGGAGTATAAACTCAATCATGTCGTAATGGCGTGCTGTGTGCTGCACAACTTTTTGCGGAATCATTCTCCAAATTACCTGGCATCAGTTGGGCCTGAGGCCGCACTTCAGGACCAAATTCAAGTGCCGTCCCTGGAAGCTGTCCCTACTGGCTTGCCCCCCCCCCCAAAGCTCCCGTGATGTGCAGTAAAGCTATGTGAACTATTTTATGGGTAGGGAGCAATTGCTATACCAGAAGAATCCTGATTTGTCATACAATAAAAATCGAATTTTGTCCTGAAAACATATAGAATTTGTGTTATTGCTTGTGTTTCTTTTATTTAGCTGTCTCCTAGGTTCTCCTTGTGCACTTGTAGTGCCAAGTGGATTTTTCTTTAGTAAGTAACCCCCATTGACACTGTAAACAACAAATTAATGACATTTTTTTATTGACCATAGAAAGAAGAAGCCACACATTGTAGATTTTCAACATTTTACTATGTGCACATTCACATGTGTGTTTAGAAAAATATTTTTTTAATATATACAACTTGTTATTTATGGTAATTTTTTGGGGGTTTTGTTTGCAATAACAGGCATGTTTCAAAACATAAAACATACAAAACTCTGGAACTTACAAAGTTCAACATAAAAAATGTGAAGGCAATATCAGACATTCTAGAATGTCAACAAGGTGTTGCTGTTGCCTTCATTATATGGGGTGATGTCACCCCTGTACAAGCCAAATTTAAAAGATGCACACAAATACAGATGTGAAATGTGGATTTCCTTCGTAATCCCATGCCTAATGTCAACATGTGCTATCTGCCATCATGGGGGATCAATGGACGTGTTTTGAGGGTGCAACCCCTTCCTCTCACCTACATTGATATCCCCTGATGGGAGATAGCACATGTTGACACACTGTGTGCATCTTCAAAAATTGGCTTGAAGAAAGTAGTAAAATATTATACAACTGTATAAAAGAACAAAAAGGGGGGGGGGATTTTGTATTTCTTTAGATTCGCCCCAAAACATCAATCATGTTCTTAAAATTTTGATTTATATTCTTCGTCATGTTGTCTAGTTCTTGACTACACGCCATGATTTACTGTATTAAAATTTGTGCACTAGCACTTGTGAAATGAGGAGTTTCTTGTTCACCAACATGTTCATCACCTAAAAAAAAAAAAAAAAAATAGCATTATAAAGATGCAGGCCTACATCTCTTACCTTAAGCTGTGGTGATAGACACCGACCTGTTGTGGTGACAATTTCCACCACGACATCCACCTCTCCTTCCTCAACCTCGTCTTTGCTCCCCTATGTGAATGAAAAAAAAAGTATCCTTAGCACACAGATGTTTGAGACCAGAAAGAGGAATATGAAACATTGCTTGGAAGTGGGGTACAATTGTCTGTTCCAAGCTGAAGACATGATAATTTCCCTTACCAAAGCTGGAATACTTTCCTTTTGGGGCCAAGTATCACACATGGAGACCCCCCAAATATCCACTGGAGCACCTGTGTGGGACACCCTAAAAAGGTTGTTCTGGTGTCCCTCACTATAGTGCTCCTGAGTCCAGATGTGTAAACAGCTGCTGAGTGTCCTCTCCTTTACACTGAATCAAGTTTGCATTTCATTCTAGTTACAAACACATCTAGACAACAATGTACTAAACTTATATTCAGACCACTTGACATTATCAAAAGTAGTTAACCCTGTATCTGTAACAACATCGTATTAGTAGTGGCCGAACGATGTTTACTCTGACCGTTTTCAACTGTACAACAGTAAAGAAAAGCACATGGAGCAACATGCAAGTAATAATAATAATCTGAACACAGGACAAATACTTACTTTTTTTGAGCATTCTCTTTATCCTCATGTACTGATCCTGCTCCCTCAGTTTCAGGTCTGACCAGCATTTTCTCAGTTGCTCCTTGGATCCTCGTACCCCAAAATTCCGCTGCAGACTCCTCACAACTTTCTTCATAATCTTGGTCTTTCTCAAATTAGGGTGGGTATACGGCCAATGCTTTCCATCATAATCCTTCCTCTTCAAGATGTCCACCATCTCCGCCATCTCTGCAAAGAACATATTTGAGGCCTTATATCTCCTCCATGATCGTGACGTTTCTGGCTCCGGTCTTCTCTCGTCGTTTGTGGAATTATCAGACACCTGCTGTGACTCCGCCATGTTGTCTCCCACTGCGCGCTGAAAGAGAAGGGGCGGGGAATATTCTAGAAAGAACGTCATGGGCAGGTGATGTGTGCAGAGTTTCACGCATGCGCAGTGTATATAAAGCTAACACGCGTGTGTCATAACTACGTTCTGTGTGCGGAGGATGGCGTAAGCGCCGAACGTGAGATCGAAGGTAACATTTTAACTTGGGTCATCAGTGGCTTTGAGATTGTGGCCTATATATGGGGATAAATATTAGTAGAGTCTGGACTTACATTAGTATTTTTGTCTTGTGTTTTGTCTTTCACAGAACAAAATTATATATTTAAGGATGCAGACTTCATGTGTGAGTTTCTGGATAGGTACAGGGAGCTGCCTGCTCTGTGGGAAAACTAAAAGTTCAAAAAACAAAAAAAGAGGATCAAGGAAGGCAGCGCTGGAGACCATGCTCCAATTTGTGCAGACACGGGTCCCCAGTGCAACCCTCCGTGAAGTGGACACTAAAATTGAGACCTTGAGGGGCACATACATGAAGAATCGCAATAAGGTCCTGGAGTCACAGAGGTCAGGAGCAGCAGCAGTGGATGTATATGTGCCTATTCTGTGGTACTATAACAAATTGGAATTTCTTAACGACCATCTGGAAGTGAGGCCATCACTTTCTACCCTTCCCTCCAGCCTTCCCTCCAGCCTTCCACCCAGCCTAGATGAGCCTTCAGAGGATCAACTGGATCTCCTGGAAGAACTGGATGTGGACTTCTTTAGCCCGGTATAGTATTTTACTAAATCTCTCTTGTCCTAAAATGAATGATGTGAAATAGATGTTAATCTATTGATGTGAAATAGATGTTAATCTATTGATAAGAAAGTAATGTTTGAAAAAAAAAAAGTGTTTTATATATCAATAGACAGTAGTGACCAAAAATGATTGTGACAAGAATGAAAACTGCTGGGGTCAGAATGATAGTCTTTTCTATTTATTAACATTCAATTTGCAACAGTCATGAGATGAAAATTGTGTGTGATTGATGAAACAAAAAATAAAACTAGGTCCCTTTTTTATACACAGGATGACGTCAGCCAGGACGAGGGGCTGGAAATTGGCAGCCAGGAGGAGGCAGGGGTCAGTGTTAGCCAGAAGGAGGCAGGGCCCAGTGTCAGCCAGGAGGAGGCAGGGCCCAGTGTCAGCCAGGAGGAGGCAGGGCCCAGGGACAGTCAGGAGGAGGCAGGGCCCAGTGGCAGACAGGAGGTGGCTGGGCCCAGTGGCAACACAAGATTGCAGATGCCTCCCATCCGCCTTCCAAAAAGAAGGGCCAAGAGGGGTAGGTACACAAAGGAGGATGCACTTTTCATCATTAGGGAGAATACTTTGGTCCTCAGAGACCCCCCTACCACCGAAGAGGGCTATGCCGCCCTAATGGCTGCCAAGATGAAGAGGATGGAGAAGGGGCAATGCCTCCTCTGTGAGAATATTGTATGTAAGGCCATAAACAGGGGTTTTATGGGCCAACTTACCCAATATACTGACCTTGCGGAGGTCGGCCATCCTCCTCCACCTCCTTCTCCTCCACCTCATTCTCCTACTCCTCCTTCTCCTCCTCCTGCCACAAGTTCACCTCCAGAGGCACAGGCTCTGAGGATGCGTGCAGGGAAGGCTGCAGAGAAGGCTGCAAAGAAGGCTGCAGGGAAGGTTACAAGGAAGACAAGAAAGTGATGGCCTGGCTTCAGTCTGGTCTGACAGAAGGCACATGCTGTTGTAGTACCCTAGACTGGGGACATATATATCATCTGCTGCTGTTCATGATCTCTGGGAGTCCAGACCAGATTGTGATACCAGTTGTATGTGCTTCCCAAGGTCCCAATTTTAGTTTTCTATTATTTGATGTGTGCCCTGGGGACCAAAGGCTGCACAAATTGCAGCAGGCTCTCAAGCATTGCCTTCTTATTTATTTTCTTATATACCAGAATAAATGGATATTTTATTTTTACAGTTAATACTTGCCTATGTGTTTTCAAATTTGACAGTTTGTTTGTGAGTAGGCAGGTACATTTCAAAAACACAATGTCAAATTTACAAGGGACACCAACCAACCTTCTTTTTGATTACAAACGCTTTTATTCAAGTATCAACATCATACAATGAAAATGTCAGACAGCATAATCAAATCAGAGGATGGTTGAAAATCACAGGACATGGGAAAGAGATAGGGGTCAACAACAGAAGTAACAGTACGTGTAAATACATCAAACTAGTAGAGGATTAAGGTACAGGTGGAAAGGTTATATAAGGTGCTAACAGAAAAAGTTATGTGACATTATTAAGGCACATTAATCCAGTGTTTCCATTTATTATCATATATTCGCATAGTGTCAAAGAGCGTGTGGTGAATGCGTTCTGCTAGCTTGATTGCTTCCATTCGTGCCAGCACCTGGGACCAAGAAAGGAAAGAAAGGAAAAATAGAAAAGCGCCTCTTAGCAAAACAGATTTATTATGTAGCAGACAATTTGTATCAAACACTTACATCATGGTAAGTATCAGGTGTCATCCAGTAGGATCAATGTTTATATTGCGTCCAGGATCTCTGACGCTAGTCCACGGATTTCCCAGGTCCCGGTTATGGTGGCCGCAAGTAGCCGGGATGCAGGCTGGCTTGTCCGTGATAGGAGACAGCAGCGAAAGATGGCAACGGTCGGTCCGGAGAGGAGCGTCTGACGTCAGCTGGATGGTGCAGGGAACCACAACGCGTTTCAGAGCATGCGCAGCTCTCGTACAGGGCATGCGCGCTCCTTTCTCAAGTGTACAAGGAGACAGGAAGGACGGATGTTTTAAAAGTAATTCTGCCCGTCAGCGCAGCAGAATTCAATAATTGCTATGACAAGTGTGTTGCATGGAACAAAACGGGAGTTTTAACCCCACTAACTTGGGATAGCTTAAATAGCAGAAAAATAATAATAATAAAATAGAAAATAATAAAATTAATAAAAAAAATATATATATATAATAAAAATAATAATGATAATAAAGGTAATGAATAGTAATGAAATAATATTGCTCATAATAAAATAATTATGAAGTAATTAAGGCATAACGTTTATAATGGCGAAAAATTATTATTGTATGATAAAAGGTTTTTAAAGGAATGTCTATATAGACATTTTAGTGTTAAAAATTTTTTAAAAAAATTATTAATATATGACAGGGATATGATGCCTGCCAACAAAATGTTTGGGTGCAAGCTCTTAAATGTTACGATAAATACAATCAAAGTAATAGAATATAATGAGTATGATATAGGCACAGTGAATAATCATCAATCACTAGTCATTATAGAGGATTATCAGCGTAGCTGTATACAAAACAGAAGGAAATAATAAGAATAAAATATATATATATATATATATATACACATATATATATATATATGCTCGTGTGCCTATGTGTGCCCACGTGCACACACACGTATAAAGGGACACACATACACATATATGCTAGTGCACACAAGCGCTCGCGCACACATGCGTGGAGGCTTGCGCTGTGTAACAGAAGAGCTAAAATTAAAAAATGATAATGGTAATAATAGTATTGTATAATTATAATAAATGATAATAAATGAAGGGATTATATATATGTAAATATGTAAAAAGAAGAAGCCATAAGATTCCTTAATGGAAAAGCACACACATATAGGTGCTAACACTACAATATGTACATGCACACTTGCAACCGTGCATCATAGGGAGAGGGCAAATAAGAAAAGGGGAACATTTTTTAGAGGATCGTGTTAACCTCTAGTTCCTCGTTTAACCCATTCGGCACAAGGGTATCCAGAGTAAAAATCCAATAAGTTTCGCGCTCACACAGTCTGGAAAAACGCTCGGCCTCAGATAGGCCTTTAGGTATGGCTTCTATCACCCAAACCTGTAGGCCCTCCGTGGACTGGCCATGAAATTCCAAGAAGTGCCGTGGTACACTGTGTTCATCACAACCAGTTTCCACAAAGCGACGATGTTTGCCAAAACGCTGTCTTAGTGGGTTAATAGTGCGACCCACATATAGCATTTTGCATGGGCATGTTAGGCAATAAACGACATAATCACTTGAACAGTTGAAAAAATTGTCAAGTTGATAAGTCTTATCCCTATGAGAGAAGTTTTTTTGTCCATGTTGGACAAAATTGCAAGTTTTGCACAGGGCTTTATTGCATCTATACATCCCTTTAAGGGGGGCCGGACAAATAGCACTAATTGGTTTAGTGTGTTTTAACTTGCTAGGCGCTATTTTGTTTTTTAGAGTCGGTGCCCTTCTGTAGGTAACTTTAGGTTTATCACAAGCAATTGTAGCTAGGTGGGGGTCTTGCTTCAAGATGTTCCAGTGTTTATGAATGATATGTTCCATTTTTCTATACTGTCCATGGAACCCAGTGACAAATCGAACAACCGGTTTTTCTGGCGATTTTATTCTCTTGGGTTTCTTGCCAGAAAGATAGATGGTATGGGCATGGTCTATAATTTTTTCTGGGTATCCTTTATCCAAAAATTTTTTTTAAAAAATTTTGTTTCAAGTGTGCACTTTGTAGTATGTAGTCGCTGTCCCTGGTGCAGTTCTGTCTTAATCTACAGTATTGACCCTTAGGTATATTTTTTACCCAGAGGGGATGGTGACAGCTATCGTAATGGAGGTAAGAGTTACCTGCAGTGGGTTTAGTATAATTACGAGTAAAGATCTTATCTAGCTCATGATTGAGTTCTAAATCAAGGAAGGCCAAACTGTCCCTATTCCAGACAGCGGAAAAGGAGAGTCCCATGTCATTGGTATTGCAGTATGTGACAAAGTCATCAACCTGGGAGGAGGAGCCATCCCAGATGATGACAATATCGTCGATATACCTGCCATAGAATACTATGTGTCTAGCAAAGGGGTTATTTTTCCATATGAGTAGATTCTCCCACAGTCCCATGGTCAGGTTGGCATAGGAGGGGGCAAAATTAGCCCCCATCGCTGTGCCATGGGTCTGTAGGTAGAAATAACCCCTTTGCTAGACACATAGTATTCTATGGCAGGTATATCGACGATATTGTCATCATCTGGGATGGCTCCTCCTCCCAGGTTGATGACTTTGTCACATACTGCAATACCAATGACATGGGACTCTCCTTTTCCGCTGTCTGGAATAGGGACAGTTTGGCCTTCCTTGATTTAGAACTCAATCATGAGCTAGATAAGATCTTTACTCGTAATTATACTAAACCCACTGCAGGTAACTCTTACCTCCATTACGATAGCTGTCACCATCCCCTCTGGGTAAAAAATATACCTAAGGGTCAATACTGTAGATTAAGACAGAACTGCACCAGGGACAGCGACTACATACTACAAAGTGCACACTTGAAACAAAAATTTTTGGATAAAGGATACCCAGAAAAAATTATAGACCATGCCCATACCATCTATCTTTCTGGCAAGAAACCCAAGAGAATAAAATCGCCAGAAAAACCGGTTGTTCGATTTGTCACTGGGTTCCATGGACAGTATAGAAAAATGGAACATATCATTCATAAACACTGGAACATCTTGAAGCAAGACCCCCACCTAGCTACAATTGCTTGTGATAAACCTAAAGTTACCTACAGAAGGGCACCGACTCTAAAAAACAAAATAGCGCCTAGCAAGTTAAAACACACTAAACCAATTAGTGCTATTTGTCCGGCCCCCCTTAAAGGGATGTATAGATGCAATAAAGCCCTGTGCAAAACTTGCAATTTTGTCCAACATGGACAAAAAAACTTCTCTCATAGGGATAAGACTTATCAACTTGACAATTTTTTCAACTGTTCAAGTGATTATGTCGTTTATTGCCTAACATGCCCATGCAAAATGCTATATGTGGGTCGCACTATTAACCCACTAAGACAGCGTTTTGGCAAACATCGTCGCTTTGTGGAAACTGGTTGTGATGAACACAGTGTACCACGGCACTTCTTGGAATTTCATGGCCAGTCCACGGAGGGCCTACAGGTTTGGGTGATAGAAGCCATACCTAAAGGCCTATCTGAGGCCGAGCGTTTTTCCAGACTGTGTGAGCGCGAAACTTATTGGATTTTTACTCTGGATACCCTTGTGCCGAATGGGTTAAACGAGGAACTAGAGGTTAACACGATCCTCTAAAAAATGTTCCCCTTTTCTTATTTGCCCTCTCCCTATGATGCACGGTTGCAAGTGTGCATGTACATATTGTAGTGTTAGCACCTATATGTGTGTGCTTTTCCATTAAGGAATCTTATGGCTTCTTCTTTTTACATATTTACATATATATAATCCCTTCATTTATTATCATTTATTATAATTATACAATACTATTATTACCATTATCATTTTTTAATTTTAGCTCTTCTGTTACACAGCGCAAGCCTCCACGCATGTGTGGGCGAGCGCTTGTGTGCACTAGCATATATGTGTATGTGTGTCCCTTTATACGTGTGTGTGCACGTGGGCACACATAGGCACACGAGCATATATATATATATATATGTGTATATATTGTGAGGGGGCTAGCTCGGCAGCGGGTATGTGTGACCCCCGGGATGGGCTCCCCACCCAAAAACAGGCCCAGCAGACGGAGGTTGTGGTTTTCAAAATCAAAAAAGGTGCGGTTTATTTTCTATTTACAGTGACAAAAACACAGCAAGGCAAAAAAAACAAACACAAAATAAATCCTGGTCAACTTGACCTCTGACTAAACTTACAGGTTTCCTAACTAACGACTGGGATCAGCCTAGTGCTGTCCTAGTCCCTGGTTTTAAATGTCCAAGCAAAATATAGCCACACAGGCTTTCTCTCACCGCACAGGGGTTCACTCTCCCTAGACAGTCCACACAGGTCTGCTTCCAGGCATGAGCCAACATCTAATGAATCTGGGCTTAATATATCTACCCCCCTGGATGCAACCAGGTGACTTTACCTTCCTGCTGTCACATACCCCCCCCTCTTGTTTTAACCTCGGGGTTGGAACACCAGCAATCAGGCATTCATGTACTCGAGACAAAGCATCCACATTCCCCATTTGAACGCCAGGGCGATGCTTTACTGTGAAGTTGAATTCCTGGAGGGCCAGGAACCACCTATTCACTCTTCTATTTGTTTCCTTGTTTTGAGCCATCCACTTTAACGGAGCGTGATCCGTAACCATGTCAAAGTGCCTACCTAGCAGGTAGTACCGAAGGGAATCTAGAGCCCACTTCACCGCTAAACACTCCTTTTCAACGGTGGCGTAATTTACCTCATGGGACTTCAACTTCCTGCTGAGGTAAATGACTGGGTGCTCTTCCCCGTTCCAGACCTGGGACAATACTGCTCCTAACCCCACATCTGACGCATCACTTTGTACGACAAAGTCTTTAGAGAAGTCGGGTGAGTACAACACTGGCTGGCTACATAAGGCTTGTTTCAAGAATTGGAATGCTGCCTCAGCCTCGGGGGTCCATTTAATCATGACCGACCCTTTCCCCTTCGTCAGGTTGGTTAGGGGCACAGCCTTAGAAGCAAAGTGGGGAATGAATCGCCGATAATACCCAGCGATTCCCAGAAAGGCTCGTACCTGCTTCTTGCTGTTGGGACGTGGCCAACTCTGGATGGCCTCGACTTTGTTGAGTTGGGGTTTTATTACTCCCCTCCCAATGGTGTACCCAAGATATTTGGCCTCCTCCTGCCCAATGGTACACTTCTTGGGGTTAGCCGTAAACCCTGCTTCCCGAACAGAGTCCAGGACTGCTTGCACTTTTGGCAGATGTGAGGCCCAATCTGTGCTATGGACAATTACGTCATCCAGGTAAGCCGCAGCATACTTCCGATGGGGCCTCAGCATCTGGTCCATTTTCCGCTGGAATGTGGCCGGCGCATTCTGTAACCCGAACGGCATTCTTTTATATTGGAACGCCCCGTCTGGGGTTACAAATGCGGTTTTCTCTTTGGCTGACTTGGCCAGGGGGATTTGCCAATACCCTTTTGTGAGGTCAAGAGTCGTCATGTATCGGGCTGTTCCCAGCCGGTCGATCAACTCATCTATACGTGGCATGGGGTAGGTGTCAAATTTTGTAACTTTGTTCAACTGACGAAAATCGTTACAAAATCGCCAGCTCCCATCCGGTTTAGGCACCAACACAATGGGACTAGACCAATCACTTTGGGACTCCTCTATCACCCCTAAGTTCAGCATTTTCTGTACTTCCTCCCGTATTGCCTCCCGTCGGGCCTCTGGGATCCGATAGGGTTTTAACTTCACCCTTTCACCGGGCGGGGTAATAATGTCATGCTCTACCCCAGATGTTTGTCCCGGCAGCTCAGAGAATACCTCCTTGTTGCGAAGCACAAACTCCTTAACCTCCTGTTGTTGGGGTTGTGACAAGGTGGCTGCGATTCCAACCTCAGGAATCACGCAACCAGTTTGAGCTGGTGACCAAGTGTCTGCGACTAGGGACTCTCTATCCCTCCAGGCTTTCAACAGATTAACGTGATAGATCTGTTCGGGCTTTCGCCTTCCTGGTTGTCTGACCTTGTAATTCACTTCGCTCACTTTTTCCATTATCTCGTAGGGGCCTTGCCATTTGGCAAGGAATTTACTTTCAACCGTAGGGACAAGTACCAATATCCTATCCCCCGGGGAAAAGGTACGGGTCTTGGCTCCACGGTTGTACACTCTCTGCTGTGCCAACTGCGCTTGGGCCAAATGTTCCTTCACGATGGGCATTACCTGTGCAATTCGATCTTGCATCAGGGCGACATGCTCAATCACACTCCTGTGGGGAGAACTCTCACTTTCCCAAGTTTCCTTGGCAATATCCAACAGCCCTCTTGGGTGTCTCCCATACAGTAACTCAAAGGGGGAGAATCCCGTAGAGGATTGGGGCACCTCCCTAATAGCAAACATCAAATAAGGAAGTAGACAGTCCCAATCCTTTCCATCCCTATCCACCACTTTCTTCAACATTTGTTTTAGGGTTTTGTTGAATCTTTCAACCAGCCCATCGGTTTGGGGGTGATACACAGATGTACGTAATTGCGTCACTTTGAACAATTTACACAGCTCCTTCATAACCCGGGACATAAAGGGTGTACCTTGGTCCGTAAGCAGTTCTTTACAAATACCCACCCGGCTAAAAACAAGAGATAGCTCTTTGGCTATGGTTTTGGCCGAGGTATTTCTGAGAGGGATCGCTTCTGGATAACGGGTGGCATAGTCCATTATAACCAATATGTACTGGTGCCCCCTAGCGGACTTGATTATAGGACCTACCAAATCCATTGCGATTCTCTCAAACGGGACCTCAATGATGGGTAGAGGGACCAGCGGGCTACGGAAGTGTGGCATCGGGGCCGACCTCTGACACACAGGGCAGGAGGAACAATAATTTTCTATGTCCTTCATCACCCCAGGCCAATAGAATCTCTGTAATACCCTCTCTCGGGTTTTCTCTGTCCCCAGATGACCTCCAAGAATGTGCCCATGGGCCAACTCCAACACCAACTTCCTGTAAGGTTTGGGCACCACCAGCTGCTCAACGGTTTCTTCTGCCCTTTTTGCCACCCGATACAGTAGGTCCTTCTCTACGCTGAAGTATGGGTAAGTGCAGGTATTATCTGGGTTCACTAACTCGCCATCTATTTTCACTACGTTTTCCCGTGCCTTTATTAGGGCGGGGTCTTTCAACTGTTCTGTGGCAAAGTTTTCCCTGTGAACCTCAAGATCAGAAAACTCCACAGACGGTAGGTTTTCGTCTGAGGAGGTGGGCTCCTCTCCAGTTTCTTGAGTCTCCCCTGCCAATACTGACAAGGGAAATTCGGGAGAGTCCTCACCACTCTCAGAGGAGTTCTGGCTATCATATTCCTGGTACATAGGGGCACCAGTGGGGGGCTCATGATCATCCCACAGTTCCCAGAACTTCGGAAAATCCCTTCCCACAATGGCGTCATGCGGTAACTGAGACACTAAGCCCACTGGATGAGAAAGGGTACCTTTGGGGGTCTCGAAACACACTGTAGTCACTGGATACTCTCGGGTGTCCCCATGCACACAAATAACGGCTACCTTGCTATTCCCAGAGACCTCTGTTTTAACTAACTCAGCCTTTATCAGGGTCACAAGGCTACCTGAATCCAGCAATACCACAACATTTCTACCATTAATACACATTTTGCATAAATGTTTCTCAGTTCCCCGAATGGCAGTGCATGCGACTGTCGCACACAGCGACTGACGTCTGCCCGTCAGAAAGTCACACTGCATGGGTTCCTCCAAAACCGGGCAATTTGCTGCAATATGTCCCGCTTGCCGGCAGCGGTAGCAAATGATCCTTCTTGCCGCCTCTTGAGCCGCTGATTTCCCAGGCTGTTCTCGCCAAACTTGGGGTAGAGCTCCCACCCTCTCACTCTCTCCACCCTTACCCCTTGGAATCCTCTTATCCGCCCCTGGGGATGGTCTGGTCTTAGGGTGGAAAGTCCGAGTGTCTCTGGAAGAGGCCGTCAGGTTCTCTGTAGCCAAGTATTTCTCCACACGATCCACAAGACCATCGGCCGTCTCTGGGTCTCCATGGCTTACCCACTTTTGGATGGCAGTAGGAAGAGCTCTCAAAAACCGATCCATTACAACACGTTCCACAATCTTTGGTGCGGACAAAGTCTCTGGCTGTAGCCACTTTCTGCTCAGGTGAATGAGATCATACATTTGAGACCTGGGGGGTTTTCCAAGCTGGAAAGTCCAGTTATGCACACGCTGAGCCCGGACAGCCAGGGTGACACCCAGCCTTGCCAATATTTCAGCTTTTAGCATCACATAGTCTTTTGCTTGGTCAGGCTCTAGGTCATAGTAAGCTTTCTGCGATTCACCCGTTAACAGAGGAGCCACCAGTCCAGCCCACTGCTCCTCAGGCCACTTTTCTCTTTCAGCGGTCCTTTCAAATGTGGTCAAAAATACCTCTGGATCATCCTCTCCAGTCATTTTTGTCAATAAACGACTCACCCCAAAGGACGCGGTATTAGTGGGACGGCTTTCCTCACCGGTCTGCGGACGTTGCTGCATTACTGCTTCCATCTGTTGTTGTAGTCTCTGCTCTTGCTTCTGCAACAGGTCTATGAAGCGGGCCTCAGATTGCTGTTGGGCTTGTTGCTGAGCCTCCAGACTCTGTTGTAAAGTTGCAAGGCTCTGTTGATGAGCTTGCTGCTGGGCTGCAAGGCTCCTTTGCAAACCTGCATTTGTCTGCTGTTGATTGGCATTTGCTAGAGCCAGCTGTTTCAGTATCTCCTCCATGCTGGCTTAAAAAAAAACTGCCACTGGTTCTCCACCAACTGTGAGGGGGCTAGCTCGGCAGCGGGTATGTGTGACCCCCGGGATGGGCTCCCCACCCAAAAACAGGCCCAGCAGACGGAGGTTGTGGTTTTCAAAATCAAAAAAGGTGCGGTTTATTTTCTATTTACAGTGACAAAAACACAGCAAGGCAAAAAAAACAAACACAAAATAACTCCTGGTCAACTTGACCTCTGACTAAACTTACAGGTTTCCTAACTAACGACTGGGATCAGCCTAGTGCTGTCCTAGTCCCTGGTTTTAAATGTCCAAGCAAAATATAGCCACACAGGCTTTCTCTCACCGCACAGGGGTTCACTCTCCCTAGACAGTCCACACAGGTCTGCTTCCAGGCATGAGCCAACATCTAATGAATCTGGGCTTAATATATCTACCCCCCTGGATGCAACCAGGTGACTTTACCTTCCTGCTGTCACAATATATATATATATATATATTTTATTCTTATTATTTCCTTCTGTTTTGTATACAGCTACGCTGATAATCCTCTATAATGACTAGTGATTGATGATTATTCACTGTGCCTATATCATACTCATTATATTCTATTACTTTGATTGTATTTATCGTAACATTTAAGAGCTTGCACCCAAACATTTTGTTGGCAGGCATCATATCCCTGTCATATATTAATAATTTTTTAAAAAAAATTTTAACACTAAAATGTCTATATAGACATTCCTTTAAAAACCTTTTATCATACAATAATAATTTTTCGCCATTATAAACGTTATGCCTTAATTACTTCATAATTATTTTATTATGAGCAATATTATTTCATTACTATTCATTACCTTTATTATCATTATTATTTTTATTATATATATATATTTTTTTTATTAATTTTATTATTTTCTATTTTATTATTATTATTTTTCTGCTATTTAAGCTATCCCAAGTTAGTGGGGTTAAAACTCCCGTTTTGTTCCATGCAACACACTTGTCATAGCAATTATTGAATTCTGCTGCGCTGACGGGCAGAATTACTTTTAAAACATCCGTCCTTCCTGTCTCCTTGTACACTTGAGAAAGGAGCGCGCATGCCCTGTACGAGAGCTGCGCATGCTCTGAAACGCGTTGTGGTTCCCTGCACCATCCAGCTGACGTCAGACGCTCCTCTCCGGACCGACCGTTGCCATCTTTCGCTGCTGTCTCCTATCACGGACAAGCCAGCCTGCATCCCGGCTACTTGCGGCCACCATAACCGGGACCTGGGAAATCCGTGGACTAGCGTCAGAGATCCTGGACGCAATATAAACATTGATCCTACTGGATGACACCTGATACTTACCATGATGTAAGTGTTTGATACAAATTGTCTGCTACATAATAAATCTGTTTTGCTAAGAGGCGCTTTTCTATTTTTCCTTTCATGTCATTTTCCTTGAGTCGGCTTCAACTTGGAGAAGAGCTGCCCTGGGCAACTGAGTTTTTATTAAAGACTTCCTATCCACAATTGTTACTATAGAGTTTTTCAAAACCTTATGCTACCTGCCATCCCTTGGTAACAATAATAACTTTATGTCCACCTGATTGCAATACTTTTTTTGTTTTTTGATTTTCAACCTTTGTATAATATCCTTTACACATTTAGGATTAATTGTGTTTGTCTGTGCAGGCTTCCCAAGCGCTTGCATTTGCTATTGTTTTTCTTGTCTTTCTGAAGTCTTGTATAGCAGCTGGGACTGCAGGCACGGTTAACACAACTACTTCAGTCATTTAATAACAATTAATTTATATATATATATATATATATATATATATATTTTTTTTTTTTTTTTTTTATGAGATAGCACTCTAGCTCTTTGCCTTCCTGATCAAGCTCGACTTAGTTCAGCCTATCATTCCTTTAAAATGGAATTGATTAACGAAATTGAATATCACAAATATGATGTACTCGATATATTGTATTCAAGCTTACCCCCTGATCTATTTAGTAACTCAGCGAAACTTAAACGTTCAGACCGATACATTCTTTGTGGAAAGTTCAAAAAACTAGAAAGATTAATTCACTCCACCAACACACAGTGGTGGGATGAGTTTTTTCTAAAAAAATATGCTGAACATAAAATTTCTCCTAGAGGCCTAAGAATCCTTAAAACCTGTTCTTTCCTAGATACTGCCCATAATAAGGAATGGGAAGGGATAGCCGAATTTTGCACCAATAAATTGATAGAGATCATTATTAGTCAGCGGCACATCAAATATAATGAATTGGTGCATCATGTACAAATGCTTTCATTGGAGATTATAGGCTCACAGCAAAAAATTCCATTGACCTGGCTGGACACACTTAAAAGGAACACCAAAACTAAAGAGAATTCACTAATACAGACTAAACTAGGCAAATTTCACAGGGATCTAGATGATTACCGCCAAAAAAAGATTTTTTCTTGGAAAAATAATACAAAAATACCAGCACTCATGTCTATAGTACCCTATGCTAGAGTGATTCCTAATGTCATATCCAGACCCAAGGATAAATTTAGTTTTGTTAACACCAACAATTCACGTACAGCTAGCCCACTACCCCAACGAATTCATTCTAGACGAAGATTTGGAAATAAATGCCAACCACTTAGGGAAATTTCCTCGCCTAGAGATAATGTGGCTTCCGTCCTAGATGAAAACACATTTGGCATAGTTCCTGATGGTAATATGCCGCTTGTATCTATAGATGATATCCCCTCTGGCACTACCTCTGATTCCAATTCCATTGATATACCAACACAATCTTCTATTACCAGTCTTGGTATTGCAGCTCAAATTGTGAGCCAAGATGACTCTTTAATCCCTACCACTCCCCAAGCATCTACCACCTTTGATCTTCTCCTCGGTGATTTTAACATCCATGACATACCAACTTATTCTGCCTCCCTGTCCTTCTCGCCTTTTTTAGAAAAGGGCTCACACCCAAAACACAGATTAAAAAGAAAGCACACAGACGAGGATGTAGGGGAGGACGCAGAAAATCCAAAAATCAATGCAAAACAACAGAAACTATAAAGTTGTTCAATCTTTCCTCCCATGTATTGTCACCTGATGATGTCTCCCTTTTGGGTAGAGGCCTCACTTTTTCTCCCACCATACAACCCAATTCCTTCCAATTATTTAAGGATCTTAACAAATTCATAAGAAACCTTACTCTTAAAAGATTTTATAATATACAATCTACCAAAGGCAAATTAGCTGATCCTGACAGCACACTTTCTCCTGCCACTGTTGCTGAGGCAATTACAGAAGCTTCTTCCTATAGTCCTGATAGCCAATTTAACATGTATGATCTAGAACCTGGCGAGCTGGATCTAGACGTTGATCTTGAATTATTCACTCAACATTTTCAAACATCACCCCCGGTTACACATACACCTTTACAGCCTAAGTCCATTTTTTACCCTACCAAATCCAAGGGACCCTATCTAGAATCCTACTATAGAGTTGTGTTTGCTGACCTCCAAAAATTATGCCAAGCTACAGAAAATGCCGGCAAACATCGCCATTATAATCTTAAACCCGGTGAGAGAGCTTCACTTAAATGCTTCCTTGACAACCCCAATCTTATCATTAAGCCTGCAGATAAGGGGGGTGGGATCATTATCCAAGATCGAACAGATTATGTGGCTGAGGCCATGAGGCTGCTGTCCGATCAAAACACTTATAGAAAACTTCCATCTGATCCTTTACCTCTGTTTCGTATAGAAGCAGAGACATTGGTTAAGAAAGCTCTAGTAGATCAAGTCATCGACAAAAAAGAAGCAGCCTTTTTACGAAAAAACTACTACAGTACGCCGTACTTTTATCATTTACCTAAAGTACACAAAGATCTAAAGAACCCTCCCGGTAGGCCGATCGTTGCCTCTATGAACAGCGTAACTGGTGGCTTCTCACAATACATTGATTCTTTTCTACAACCGCTTGCTCAGGATCTCCCATCATATATACGGGACTCTATA
Organism: Rana muscosa; assembly: GCA_029206835.1. Classification (NCBI taxonomy): domain Eukaryota; kingdom Metazoa; phylum Chordata; class Amphibia; order Anura; family Ranidae; genus Rana; species Rana muscosa. Next base: position 133,723,414 of record CM055120.1, read on the forward strand.
CATCTCATGGAACTTCTGTCTCCATATACTTGGCTTGACAGCTATTCTTGGCTGTCACTAGATGTTAACTCCCTATATACCTCCATCCCCCATAATATAGGCCTTTTGGCCGTACAACATTATCTATCCTCCAACCCTATGCTCAACAATAAACAAGCTGAATTTATTCTGGACGCTACTCTGTTTTGCCTTACGCATAATTATTTCCATTTCGAGGGAGATTTCTACCTACAGACCCATGGCACAGCGATGGGGGCTAATTTTGCCCCCTCCTATGCCAACCTGACCATGGGACTGTGGGAGAATCTACTCATATGGAAAAATAACCCCTTTGCTAGACACATAGTATTCTATGGCAGGTATATCGACGATATTGTCATCATCTGGGATGGCTCCTCCTCCCAGGTTGATGACTTTGTCACATACTGCAATACCAATGACATGGGACTCTCCTTTTCCGCTGTCTGGAATAGGGACAGTTTGGCCTTCCTTGATTTAGAACTCAATCATGAGCTAGATAAGATCTTTACTCGTAATTATACTAAACCCACTGCAGGTAACTCTTACCTCCATTACGATAGCTGTCACCATCCCCTCTGGGTAAAAAATATACCTAAGGGTCAATACTGTAGATTAAGACAGAACTGCACCAGGGACAGCGACTACATACTACAAAGTGCACACTTGAAACAAAAATTTTTGGATAAAGGATACCCAGAAAAAATTATAGACCATGCCCATACCATCTATCTTTCTGGCAAGAAACCCAAGAGAATAAAATCGCCAGAAAAACCGGTTGTTCGATTTGTCACTGGGTTCCATGGACAGTATAGAAAAATGGAACATATCATTCATAAACACTGGAACATCTTGAAGCAAGACCCCCACCTAGCTACAATTGCTTGTGATAAACCTAAAGTTACCTACAGAAGGGCACCGACTCTAAAAAACAAAATAGCGCCTAGCAAGTTAAAACACACTAAACCAATTAGTGCTATTTGTCCGGCCCCCCTTAAAGGGATGTATAGATGCAATAAAGCCCTGTGCAAAACTTGCAATTTTGTCCAACATGGACAAAAAAACTTCTCTCATAGGGATAAGACTTATCAACTTGACAATTTTTTCAACTGTTCAAGTGATTATGTCGTTTATTGCCTAACATGCCCATGCAAAATGCTATATGTGGGTCGCACTATTAACCCACTAAGACAGCGTTTTGGCAAACATCGTCGCTTTGTGGAAACTGGTTGTGATGAACACAGTGTACCACGGCACTTCTTGGAATTTCATGGCCAGTCCACGGAGGGCCTACAGGTTTGGGTGATAGAAGCCATACCTAAAGGCCTATCTGAGGCCGAGCGTTTTTCCAGACTGTGTGAGCGCGAAACTTATTGGATTTTTACTCTGGATACCCTTGTGCCGAATGGGTTAAACGAGGAACTAGAGGTTAACACGATCCTCTAAAAAATGTTCCCCTTTTCTTATTTGCTCTCTCCCTATGATGCACGGTTGCAAGTGTGCATGTACATATTGTAGTGTTAGCACCTATATGTGTGTGCTTTTCCATTAAGGAATCTTATGGCTTCTTCTTTTTACATATTTACATATATATAATCCCTTCATTTATTATCATTTATTATAATTATACAATACTATTATTACCATTATCATTTTTTAATTTTAGCTCTTCTGTTACACAGCGCAAGCCTCCACGCATGTGTGGGCGAGCGCTTGTGTGCACTAGCATATATGTGTATGTGTGTCCCTTTATACGTGTGTGTGCACGTGAGCACACATAGGCACACGAGCATATATATATATATATGTGTATATATATATATATATATATATTTTATTCTTATTATTTCCTTCTGTTTTGTATACAGCTACGCTGATAATCCTCTATAATGACTAGTGATTGATGATTATTCACTGTGCCTATATCATACTCATTATATTCTATTACTTTGATTGTATTTATCGTAACATTTAAGAGCTTGCACCCAAACATTTTGTTGGCAGGCATCATATCCCTGTCATATATTAATAATTTTTTAAAAAAAATTTTAACACTAAAATGTCTATATAGACATTCCTTTAAAAACCTTTTATCATACAATAATAATTTTTCGCCATTATAAACGTTATGCCTTAATTACTTCATAATTATTTTATTATGAGCAATATTATTTCATTACTATTCATTACCTTTATTATCATTATTATTTTTATTATATATATATATTTTTTTTATTAATTTTATTATTTTCTATTTTATTATTATTATTTTTCTGCTATTTAAGCTATCCCAAGTTAGTGGGGTTAAAACTCCCGTTTTGTTCCATGCAACACACTTGTCATAGCAATTATTGAATTCTGCTGCGCTGACGGGCAGAATTACTTTTAAAACATCCGTCCTTCCTGTCTCCTTGTACACTTGAGAAAGGAGCGCGCATGCCCTGTACGAGAGCTGCGCATGCTCTGAAACGCGTTGTGGTTCCCTGCACCATCCAGCTGACGTCAGACGCTCCTCTCCGGACCGACCGTTGCCATCTTTCGCTGCTGTCTCCTATCACGGACAAGCCAGCCTGCATCCCGGCTACTTGCGGCCACCATAACCGGGACCTGGGAAATCCGTGGACTAGCGTCAGAGATCCTGGACGCAATATAAACATTGATCCTACTGGATGACACCTGATACTTACCATGATGTAAGTGTTTGATACAAATTGTCTGCTACATAATAAATCTGTTTTGCTAAGAGGCGCTTTTCTATTTTTCCTTTCATGTCATTTTCCTTGAGTCGGCTTCAACTTGGAGAAGAGCTGCCCTGGGCAACTGAGTTTTTATTAAAGACTTCCTATCCACAATTGTTACTATAGAGTTTTTCAAAACCTTATGCTACCTGCCATCCCTTGGTAACAATAATAACTTTATGTCCACCTGATTGCAATACTTTTTTTGTTTTTTGATTTTCAACCTTTGTATAATATCCTTTACACATTTAGGATTAATAGTGTTTGTCTGTGCAGGCTTCCCAAGCGCTTGCATTTGCTATTGTTTTTCTTGTCTTTAAGAAAGGAAAGAAGAGTGCCAATTAAGTGCAATTACCCAATGGATGGCTAAGAAGAGGGAGTGTATTAATTTTGCACAAGGTGTAGGGATATCAGGGATGGGTGTAAAGCATAGGCACATTTGGGCTGTGAGGGTAATGGTACTGCCAGCTATTGTTGACACTTTTAAGGCTGCCGCTTGCCAGATGGGCTAAAAATGTCTACAGCTCCAGAAGGTGTGTATCAGTGTGCCAGCCTCAGAACAGCCCCGAAAACAGAGCGGGGAAACCGCCGGGAAGATAGTGTGTAGGTGTGCGGGGGTCAGATACCACCTGAGATGTAGTTTGACAGCAGTTTCCCGAATAGAGTAGGCTCTGGTGTGTTTGTACATATTCGTCAGCATCTCCTCCCATTCCGGAGGGTCAAAAGTCATGCCCAACTCCCCTTCCCATTTAAGCATTGGTTTAGTTTTGACTGGCAGGGCATATTTATTAAGCATGGTGTACATCCTGGATATAACCCCTCTGTCTCTGGAAGATTGAGAACATATGTGTTCATAAGGGGTACTATGGATTTGGGAGTCTAGGGAGCCCCTATGCTGGAAGAAATGTCTGATCTGCATGTACCTATATACTTCAGAGGGTGGGAGATCGCACTCTGCTTATAATTGCTGGAAGGATTTAAAATGACGGCCCTCTTTCATGGATTGAAACGTTATAACCACTGATGTCAACCATCTGGAGAATCCAGCCCTATCTTGAAAGGCCGGTGGGAAATCAGGATCACCTATAAAAGAGTATAACGGGGAAAGAGGGGAGGATAAACCGAATTTGTGGTTATACAGCAACCAAAGGTGGACCGTCTGGCTGACAATAGAGTTTAGTGGGGCTAGTTGGCCTGTCTTTATGGTCCTGGACCATAAAAGTCCCGGCAAGTGGAAGGGGAGGATAGACTGAGTCTCGAAGGCCAACCAGGGAATACCGACTGGGGATGTGTGCCATTGTGCGGTTTGTGCAAATCTGGACGCTAAGTAATAGTGCCAAAGGTCTGGAAGGCCTAGACCTCCTAATGGTTGGGGTCTGTATAGCAAGGATTTATAGAATCTTGGTTTCTTATTATGCCACACAAATTTATTGACTTCCTTCTGGATTGAATCGATATAGGTCCTAGAGACGTATATAGGGAGGGCCCTGAAGAAAAACAATAGCTTAGGCAAAATGGCCATTTTTATGGCTGTGACCCTACTCAGAAATGAGACGTGGTATTTATCCCAGGTTTTAAGCAGGGTTTTGACATGAGAGACTATGGGGTGATAATTTACACGGAACAGGGATTGAAAAGCAGGGGTAAGCTGTATCCCTAAGTAGCGGAAGGTGTCTGTGCACCAAGTAAATGCAAAGTGATGTCTCAGGGAAGCCTCAAGATCATGAGGTATATTAATTGGCATGGCCGAACATTTAGCCAGATTAACCCCCAGCCCTGAAATCGTGTGAAAAGAATCTAGTAAAGATGTGAGATTCGGTAATGCTATAAGTGGATTGGTCAAAAACAGGAGCACATCATCAGCATATAGGCTGAGTTTAAATTCATTGGGGCCTTTACAGTATCCTTTGATGTTTACATTGTTGGTTATGGCACGGGAAAGGGGTTCTATGGCCAGGGCAAAAAGGAGAGGGGACAATGGGCATCCCTGTCTTGTGCCCTTCCGGGAGGGAAAAAATGGAGAATTATTGCCTGGAAGTTTAATGCGTGTATGTGGGTCTCTATATAATGAAAACCATGTATAAAGTCTCTGGAGATACCAAATTTGGGCAGTAGGTGATCAAGGTAAGACCAGCTGACACTGTCGAATGCCTTGTGAATGTCTAGGCTGAGAAGGAGAATTTGTTTAGAATGAAGGTTGGCGTCCTGTATTATGTTAGAAACCAGGCGGATATTATCGGTGATCTGCCTACCAGGAATAAATCCCGTCTGGTCAGGGGAGATCAGGCTGGTGATTACAGAGGCTAGTCTATCCGCTAGCAGTCTGCCAAAGATTTTCAAATCATTGTTGATCACCGATATCGGGCGGAAGTTCTGGGGCAGGGAATGATCTTTGTGGGGTTTGGGGATGAGGGACATGTTGGCCAAGAGCATCTCAGCTGGAAAATCATTTCCTTTCAAGATGTGGTTATAAAGGGAGGTCAGATGAGGGGATAATATGTGAGAAAATTTCTTATAATAGGAGGTGGAGTAGCCATCCGGGCCAGGGGCTGTTGAGGATTTGAGAGATTTGATGATAGTCTGTATTTCTAAGTCCGTACAAGGGGCATTTAGGGATTCTAATTGCTGGTCCGTTAAAGTGGGTAGGGCTAGGTCTGAGAACCAAGATTGCGCCGAAGGGTCAGAGGTGGGGTGAGACATTTTGAACAGATTCTTATAATAATCTACAAAAATCTCCATGACATCATTAGGGTGAGAGACTAGTATGCCTGCAGAATTTCAAAGTCTATAGGTATGTGAGGGTTTTGTGGCCTGGTTTAGTTTCCGTGCGAACATGGTAGATGATGTATTACTATGCAGCATAAATTTAGCTTTGGCCCACCTCAAGGCCTTTTCTGTACCCTCCGAGAGCAGGAGGTCTAATGCTTGTTTTTTACTGTGAATTTGTTGAAGAAGGGCCGGGGAGGGATCTTGATTATATCGGTTATACAGGGTATCCAGGGCCCTTGTGAGCGAACGGAGGTCGGATATTTTTGCTTTGTTCCTCTTGGAGGCTAAATCAATGAGGTTGCCCCTCATGACTGCCTTATGGGCAGTCCACAAAGTACTCGGAGAGGTGTCAGGTAAGTGGTTATCTACAAAGTACTCCTGGAGTTTGGTGCTGAGTGCCTCAACCGTGGGGGAGTCAGTGAGCAGTGAATCGTTCAATCTCCAAGAGTAGGTCGTGGGTTTGAGGCCCATCCCTTGGATTGTGAATTCAACTATGTTGTGGTCGGACCAGGGGCAAACGTGAATGTCTGCCCCGGAGGAGTTAGCTAGGATAGTTGGGGAACTAAAAATATAGTCCAAACGAGCAGAACTGTCATGAGGATTCGACCAACCAACCTTCTTGAGGGTAAAAAATACAAGATAATAATGTTGTTGTGGTAACTTGACACACAAAACTAATAAAAATATATATAGAGATCAATAGAAATTATTTTTTAAATAATACACAACAATGCAGATCTTGATTAAAAATGTTAAAACATAAAATAAAAAATAAAAATAAACATTATTATGGAGATCTGGCTTTCAAATAAAAATATATTATTCATGAGATCACGATAAATAATAAAGAAACAAGTTTGTCAGAACTCTGTGTGAATATCAGCAGCAAAACAACTTCATTATTGTAGCATTATAAAGAAGAAAAGAATGCACTGCATTTAAATGATGCAATAATTTTCTGCGTGCCGAATGTCCTATCTCCATTCCGAATGCTAGTTTTACCCTAAACAGCGCTCCCATCTCATACTTGATTCTGAGCATGCGCAGTTTTTTTTCCCTCGGGAAAGCATACACACAACCGGTTTTCCAGACGGAAACAAGTCCCCCGGGAATCGCGGTGGGAAAACAAGTTCTCTTTTTTTTTCCCCACGGTTTTCTCGTCGGGAAAACTGCCATGGGCATACACACGGCCGGTTTTTCTGGCGAAAAGCTGTCATGCCAGTTTTTCTGCCGGGAAAAACGGTTGTGTGTACGAGGCATTTGTCCGTAGGGTTCAATATTGATATATATATATATATATATATATATATATATATATACACATATATTTATTTAAATACTTACATGTGCTTTTTATTATGCATTACAAGTTGCCATTTTAGGCAAAGGAAACTTATGTCTGACTGCTGGCAGCATTTTTCAGAGGCAGCTTGACAATTGCACATGGTTTCCATGTATATTTGCAAATGTTACAACTGACACGTATAGCTGTTATCATTTTAAAAACAGGGTTTTGAATCAATCTTTTATGTTAACGAGACAGTCCAAATGCTGGGGAACTGTTTTTGTGAACTGGGAGTTGGAATGGGTCTAGTCCTCTCGTTAGTTGTAGTATCTTTTCAAAGGACAAGGGTAACTATCTATTATTCATAAATCACAGTTTTAGTGCTCTATGGCTTAGAGTAAAACCAATTGTTTGCGGAAGAAACTTAAGATATTATTCACATTAACTGCAAAAAGTAGATGCTTGGTATGTATCTTTAACACCACCCAAGCACCCTCCAACCACTGAGCTTAAAAGTAGTGAATCAAAGAGCTCAGTATATATTTCTGTATTTTCCAGGCACCGCATCACTGCTCCAGGCTGTTTGTGAAAAACTGGCTATTCACTTCAATGGCTTCCTCCAGACTCAGGGATCCACTGGAGGAGTGATTGACGTGTGACCAAGGGGAGGCTGCCATAAAATAAGTGCTAGATAGCCCCCCACTTCTGCAATGGCCCCTAAATATATGATAATTGTAGCATTTGGCTTTGACATAAATGCAACAGAATGCTACTAAAGCCTCTGTAATGTACAAGTCAACTCAAATTTTTATGTTTTTAAATTAGGTCCCTTATGTTAACTAGTAAAACTCCATTCTAGGCAAGTTGGATTTTTTTTTGCACATCTAGTGAACTGCAACTTGCTTTTTTCCCTTTGTGTGCCTTTCCATGGCAGTGCTGTCTAGAGCTATCTCAGACCTTACGAGAGCTACATTTTGCATAGACATAACCACCTTGTTTAGAGACCTACTTATTATTCAAAGTTCATAAAATAAAAACATGGAAGACTCATGACCCTCATAGGCCTCATCGGACAGCAATGTTCCATGGATGTTTTGATATCAGCCTTATGTATTACCCTGTACATCAGGCTCAGAAGGACAGTGCCAATCACTAGGAGCCAATCAGGCTCTGCAGTAGTACACATGTGCTACAGTAAACATTCTGACTGAAAAAAAGGAGAATAAGCAATGGGATAACCCATCTATGTGTTGTCTCTCTTTTATTGCCCATTCAACAAGCTGTGGATGTCTCTGGGTGTTTCCATAATGCTTCAATTGCAGTGGCCATTCCAAATCTGGCTGTGATGTCTGGCAAGGATGGCTGAATAATTATATTTTCCACAGAGCATTGCAGGTCCTTCGAAGGTTAAACATTTCCATAAGTGTTTCACTATGTATTTAGCTGTTTCACTGAAGTTTAGTTTCAACAAATCATATACATATATTAACTTGTAATTTTTGCTTAATGCATCATAAATAATTTTATACTATTTAAAATCAAGCTAATCATCATCAATATTTTTTTCTGTCTTAAGTATATATTTTTTATATACTTGAGCTGGAAAAATACTGATAAATGTGAGTTTGATTTTATATATCATAACCAGTTATGATCCATTAGTAAACAATAGACAGTTTTGTCTTGTGCACATACTGTAGCAGTTGATCGGTATGTAAGTAGTCCTTAAGCCTAGTAAGAATGGTTGTAGAGTTATTAATCCATATGTTCTAATGGATTTGCTGAATCTACAGTACCTTGGTTATCAAAGAACTTCTTGAGGCAATTTTTTTTTAGTTTACAATAGCAATTTCCGAACATGCTCAATTGCTTTTTTAAATTAGGATCAGTATATTGGAAAAGCAAAAATGTTGACATTTAAAGTAAAAAGAAGGAAGATATACACCAGCTACAGTACTGTATGTAAATGTGATTAATTTCACATGGGTGCCATTTTTACTTGTTTTTTTCTTTACTACATTTAGGGAAATTCATACACTCTTTAGAATTCCATCATTGTTCTGTTCAACAAATGTCAGTGCAGGAAACAGTGTTGGAAATAGGTACATGGATTTGGAGTAAGCACCATGTGCAGAGGCACAATAAAGACACTCTGTCCTCAGTGCAGCTGAGCTCCTTCATGACACTGCAGCTAAAAGATTGCTATAACCCTGAAACTGAGCTGCAGCATGGTGGCAGGACAGGTTCCAGTCAGAACAGGCCTCGCCATAGTCAACCAAAGAAGTTGAGTGCAGGTGCCCAGCATCATATCCAGAGGTTGACTTTGGGAAATAGATGTATGAGTGCTACCAGAATTGCTGCAGAGGTTGAAGGGGCAGGGGTCAGCCTGTCAGTGCTCAGACCATACGCTGCACACTGCATCATATTGGTCTGCATCGCTGTCATCCCAGAAGGAAGCCTTTTCTAAAGATGATGCACAAGAAAGCTCACAAACAGTTTGCTGAAGACAAGCAGACTAAGGACATGGATTACTGGAACCATGTTCTGTGGTCTGATGAGACCAAGAAAAACGTTGGTTCAGATGGTGTCAAGCATGTGTGGCAGCAACCAGGTGAGGAGTACAAAGGCAAGTGTGTCTTGCCTACAGTCAAGCATTGTGGTGGGAGTGTCATGGTCTGGGGCTGCTAAGTGCTGCCGGCACTGGGGAGCTACAGTTCATTGAGGGAACCATGAATGACAACATGTTCTGTGACATACTGAAGCAGAGCATGATCCCCCTCCCTTCAGACACTGGGCGCCAGGGCAGTATTCCGACATGATAACGACCCCCAAACACACCTCCAAGATGACCACTGCATTACTGAAGAAGCTGAGGGTAAAGGTGATGGACTGGCCAAGCATGTCTCCAGACCAAAATCCTATTGAGTATCTGTGGGGCATCCTTAAACGATAGGTGGAGGAGAACAAGGTCTCTAACATCCACCAGCTCTGTGATGTCATCATAGAGGGGTGGAAGAGGACTCCAGTGGCAACAAGTGAAGCTCTAGTGAACTTCATGTCCAAGAGGGTTAGGGCTGTGTGGGAAAATAATGGTGGCCACACAAAATATTGACACTTTGGGCCCAATTTGGAAATTTTCACTTAGGAGTGTACTTACTTTTGTTGCCAGCCGTTTAGACATTAATGGCTGTGTGTTAAGTTATTGGAATGTAGGGGGGAGGAATAGCGGGATTATAGCGGAGCGGTGCCAGAAAATAAATCAATAATGATAAATGAAGACAAATTTTATTCCAATCAATTGAAAAAAATATAATAAAGACATTCATTCACAAAGTATACACGGAATTATAATAATTGACAAGCAATACCAACATGTTTCACCAAATCATTGGGTTCCTTAGGGGTATTCAATTACTTCAGTGTAGTAAAAAATGGTCTATAAGAAAGAACACTGAATTAATGAAATGTATGCAAAATTAACAGAGAAATCATCACAAATATTGAAACAGGGGGTCTCAGGGCAAAAAACGCAAAGGGTCCAATTGGGCATATAGGGCGGAAAATCCAAATGCAAAGCTTGTCTGTACCTACCAAGATCCAGGGACCAAGCAAGCCACGACATCCAGGGGTGGCAAAGAGAAAAACCCAAATGTGGCTGCAGGGGGCTAATGAATCAGACTGAAAATGAAAATAGAAAAAGTGACTATAGGGTTAATTGCTAGGGCAAAAATACCACAGCTGATAACTAGAGTTGAGCGGACACCTGGATGTTCGGGTTCGACGGGTTCGGCCAAACTTCGGAAAAAAGTTCGGGTTCGGGACCGAACTTTAACCCGAACCCGAACCCGAACCCCATTGAAGTCAATGGGGACCTGGACTTCTAAGGACTAAAAAGGCTCTAAAAAGTAATGGAAAGGGCTAGAGGGCTGCAAATGGCAGCAAAGTGTTGTTAAGAGCATGGCAAGTGCTCTGCAAACAAATGTGGATAGGGAAATAACTTAAAATAACATTAAAAAAATAAAAAAATTAAAAAATATGCTGGAGGCCCCCTTTTCAGCAGAAGAGGTACGGAAAGTCATTAAGAACCTCAGAAACTCAACGGCACAATGCCACACATATGGTGGGAATGCCCCAGAATACGCCCTTTCTGGAATAAATTATTCAATTTAATGGATAAGCTAGTGGGAAAATAAAATACTTTGAAATAAAAATGTAGCGGGGTGCTAAATTTAAGGGAAGTGTTTGAGTGGTAAATAGTCTCAAACACCCTAATTCTGTAGGATTCATGGACCATTTTGTCCTCAGGGGACAGTATTGGTGTGCAGTTCCCTGCGGCCTACAGGTGGCGCTGCCATGGTAGGCTAGGGTTGAACCGCCGATACAGTGCTGTGCCTTTTGTGTCCCCTCTTGGCAGTAGTACAGCGGGGCGGGGAACCTGCTGTGCATGCCGGGAGAGCATATAAAAGGGGCAGACCTTTGGCCTGGGGGCTGATGTCCAGTGGGGTCCACGCCCAGGTGCCTTCGGCCTGGGTGCATGTGTTCCTGTTCCATCTCGGGTACCTTTAGCCCGGGGTGAGGTACTATCCTGGAGTTCCTGCTGCCCTGGGTATGGAGGCCTAGGTGCGGGAGTAAAGCCTGGAGTCCAGAGCCTTCGTCTGGAGTCCGCTAAGGGTCGAGGAGTCTTAGGGTGCCGCCTCGTGTAGGGGACCATGTTCCAGGGAAGGGAGGATCATTCTGATGGACCGATGCGGGAGTCACGGTGAAGGAGATGTCTTCCCCTTGATATGGGCTAGGTTCGTAGAAGGAGAAGCTCAAGGTCATCTTGACTGTATCAGAGGCCTTATTCACCCGGCCCGTGGCAGGGGCCTTATACACCCTGGTCTGTGGCAGAGACCAAAGTTCTCCAGGTCCGTGGCAGGGGCCTTGTACACCCAGTCTGTGGCAGAGACCAACCTCAAGGTCTGTGGCAGAGACCGTGCACCTAAAACTGTTTGAGAAACCTAAGCAGTGAAGTGAATGTGCTACGTTTGTGCCTGGACCTCCTCCACACCTTAAGCTGTCCTGTTTCTTTGCTCTAACCTTTTCTATCCGAGTAGAGTTTATTTTGCCATGAGAGAATAAGAGTTGTAATTTCAGCTGGTGTGGACATTGACTTTACTGGGAATTAAAGGACTTGCCTCTACCTACAGTAGAGGTGAGAATCATCCTCTGGAGGAGTTTTGACTCTGGCTGTGGACACGGCCTGTCAAGTACACCGCTCAACCTCTTTATATAGGAGGGTACGGGCTGGTAGTGCGGTGTGCCTTTCTCCCTCCTGCGAGGAGCCAACAACATAAAGGCAGGTAAGGGGAAAAGGATCTGTGCGCTACAAAAAAATAAAATAAAAATTATAATCTTGACCTAGGAGGACGAAGTCCATATGGAGTAGGAGGTTGAGGTGGTGGTGGATGTGGCTGTGTAGGTGGAAACGGCAGTGGAGGAGGACCAGGTAGCCAACACTGGTTCAAAAATACAACAATGGCTGGGTAAGGCCGGTGATGTGTCGAATTCTGTCCCCCGTCAAATAGTGTCCACCCTGTACTGCGCTTGCTCAGTATGTAGGACAAGGGGATTTCGAAAATCTCCCAAGACGAACGGCGCCTGCGTGGTGAGTTCAGGTGAAGGCCACACCATCCGTGGTTCAAGCCGAGCCAAGTGAGGCCGTGCCCGAAGTGTGGCGGTCGAACCGAGCCCGTGAGGGGCCCTGTTACTATGTGCTACCGTATGTCCACTTGGATGGTGGGGCTTGAACCTGCACTCACTGCGCAGGCGCCGTTCATCTTCGGAGATTTTGTGAATCTCCTTGTCCTCTGTACTGCGCAAGCGCTGTGCCTTCGCAGTATGGGCCGGTCCCAATCCGATGGCCAGACAGTTTTTGTCACAACACCGGTATACATGTCTATTCTGCAGAAGGTACGGACAAGTCCTGTGGGATCCATGCCTGGTTCATTTTAATTAATGTGAGCTTGTCCACATTGGCTCTGGACAGGCGGCTGCGCTTGTCTGTGATAACGCCCCCTGCCGTGCTAAATACACGTTCAGATAATACACTGGCTGCAGGGCAGGCCAGCACCTCCAAGGCATAAAGGGCAAGCTCAGGCCATGTGCCCAATTTGGAGACCCAGAAGTTAAAGGGGGCAGACCCGTCATCCAGTACGTGTAGGCCTGTGGACACATACTGCTCAACCATGTTGGTGAAATGCTGCCTCCTGCTAAGACGTTCCATCTCAGCTGGTGGTGCTGGTTGTTGTGGTGTGCTGACAAAGCTTTTCCACATTTCAGCCATGCTAACCCTGCCTTCTGAGGTGCTGCCGGTGCCCCGGCTGCGTTGGCGACCTCTTCCTCCTCCTCTGCCTTCGCCTTGTGCTTCCACCGTACGCCCGCTGTCAGGTGGGAATGCCACCAGCAGCACGTCTACCAGCGTGCGCTTGTACTCGCGCATCTTACGATCCCGCTCCAGTGATGGAATTAAGGACGGTACGTTGTCCTTGTAACGGGGATCCAGCAGGGTGGCCACCCAGTAATCAGCACCAGTTAAAATGTGGGCAACTCGGCGGTCATTGCGGAAACACTGCAGCATGTAATCGCTCATGTGTGCCAGGCTGCCCAGAGGCAAAGAAAAGCTGTCCTCTGTGGGAGGTGTATCGTCTGTGTCCTCTGTATCCCCCCAGCCACGCACCAGTGATGGCCACGAGCTGGTCTGGGTGCCACCCTGCTGTGACAATGGCTCCTCCTCCTCCTCCTCCTCCATCTCCTCCTCCACCTCGTCATCCTCCAGAACTGTGCCCTTTCTGCCGGACAATTGTGTACCTGGCGTTTGTTGGTGCAGGAACCCACCCTCGTAGCCACTTGTGAAAGACTGCCCTGAAAGCCTTTGAAATGATCCCGCTTCCTCCTCCTCCTCCTTATCCTCCTGTGCCACATCCTCTTCCATCATCGCCCGAAGCGTTTTTTCAAGGAGGCATAGAACTGGGATAGTAACGCTGAGAACGGCGTCATTGGCACTGGACATGTTGGTGGAGTACTCGAAACAGCGCAACAAGGCACACAGGTCTCACATGGAGGCCCAGTTATTGGTGGTGAAGTGGTGCTGTTCTGCAGAGCGACTCACGCGTGATCGCTGCAGCTGAAACTCCACTATCGCCTGCTGGTGGAGTTCCACCTTGTGGGCACGTCACATATGAGGCGGTGAGCGGGAAGGCCGAAGTTACGCTGCAGCGCTGACAGGCGAGCAGCAGCAGGGTGAGAACGCCGAAAGTGCGCATACACAGCCCGCACTTTCCGCAGCAGCTCTGGCATATTGGGGTAATTTTTAAGGAACCTCTGGACCACCAAGTTCAGCACATGCGCCAGGCAAGGGATGTGCGTCAAACCGGCTAGGCCCAGTGCTACGAGATTTTGCCCATTATTGCACACCACCAGGCCGGGCTTGAGGCTCACTGACAGCAACCACTCATTGGTCTGTTGTTCCATGTCCCTCCACAACTCCTGCGCGGTGTGGGGTTTTTCCCCCAAACAGGAAAGTTTTAAAACTGCCTGCTGTCGTTTACCCCTGGCTGTGCTGAAGTTGGTGGTGAAGGTGTTACGCTGACCGGATGAGGAGGCGGTAGAGGATGAGGAAGCGGAGTAGGAGGAGTTAGCAACAGGAGGCAAACTGAAGCGCCCTGCAATCCTCGGTGGTGGAAGGACATGCGCCAAACTGCTATCTGCCTCAGGCCCAGCCGCCACTGCATTTACCCAGTGTGCTGTTAGGGAGATATAACGTCCCTGACCGTGCTTACTGGTCCACGCATCCGTAGTTAGGTGGACCTTGCCACAGATGACGTTGCGCAGTGCACACCTGATTTTGTCCCCCACTTGGTTGTGCAGGGAAGGGATGGCTCGCCTGGAAAAGTAGTGGCGGCTGGGCACGATGTACTGTGGGACAGCCAATGCCATCAGGCTTTTAAAACTCTGCGTCTCCACCAGACGGAATGACAGAATTTCAAAGGCCAGGAGTTTTGAAATGCTGGCATTCAGGGCCAGGGATCGCGGGTGGCTAGGGAGGTACTTCCGCTTCCGCTCCAATGTTTGGGAGATAGAGAGCTGAACGCTTCCATGGGACATTGTGGAGATGATTGGTGACCCAGGTGGTAGTGTTGCTGGCAGATCCTCTGTTTACGGGGTGGCAGGTGCCACTGTCACTACAGAGGTGGATGAAGAGGCCGAGACTGCAGCAGAAGAGGAAGCAGGAGGAGCCAGAGACCTTTCTTGGTTTTTGAGGTGTCTACTCCACTGCAGCTCGTGCTTAGCACTTAGATGCCTGGTCATGCAGGTTGTGCTCAGGTTGAGAACGTTTATGCCTCGCTTCAGGCTCTGATTGCACAGCGTGCAAACCACTCGTGTCTTGTCATCAGCACATTGTGTGAAGAACTGCCACGCTAGGGAACTCCTTGGACCTGGCTTTGGTGTGCTCGGTCCCTTGCTGCGTTGGGCAGTAGCAGACATACTGTCTAGGGGACGGACGCTCCGCTTTTGCACCCTGCTCCCTCTTCTGCTGTGCTGGTGGCTCTGTGCGACCACCGCCTCTTCCTCCAAACTACACTGGTCACCTGCATAATGTTGATTCCATGTGGGGTCGAGGACCTCATCGTCCTCCACATCATCTTCCACCCAGTCTTCACCCCTGCCCTCCTTGTCTGTCTGCACAATTGCGAAAGCAGCAGCAGTTGGCACCTGTGTTTCGTCATCATCCGAGACATGCTGCGATGGTCCTCCCATGTACTCATCATGAAACATAAGTGGTTGGGCATCGGTGCACTCAATCTCTTCCACTTCTGGGGCAGGGCTAGGTGGATGGCCCTGGGAAACCCTGCTAACAGAGTCATCGAAAAGCAGAAGAGACTGCTGCATGATTTGGGGCTCAGACTGCTTGGCTGATTTGCAAGGGGGTGAGGTGAAAGACTGATGGACATGGGTTTCAGGTGCCAACTCTGATCTTTCATCAGAAGAGTGGGTGGGAGACAATGTGAAGGAACCCGAGGCACTGTCAGCAACCCAATCTACTATCGCCTGTACTTGTCCTGGCCTAAACATTCGTACAGCCTCATTAGGCGCGACAAAATACCGCCGCAGGCTCGGTCGCCTACTCGCACCTGAGGAAGGTGTTTCACTTGTGCGTGTATCTGGCACAGATCCACCACGTCCTCTCCCTGCAACAGGAGCTCCACCAGCAGCACCACGACCGGGGCCACCACGTCCCTTTGACCTTCTCCTCATATTTTCTAAATTTAGGATCTTGCCCTAAATGGGTGTTTTTGGAAGAGCAGAACACACCCACAGTATGTAACCGCTGAATCGCACAGCTACAGAACTGCAGAAAATGCTATTCAAAAAAATGTTGTTTTTTTAGTATAGCACAGTAGAAGAAAACTATATAGAAATTGTTTATTTCACACACCTCCACATATGTATAACACATTGCAAAATATTTTTTGTGGCCCTAAATGACGTTTTTTGGAAGACCACAACACACCCACAGTACGTAACCGCTGAATCGCACAGCTACAGAACTGCAGAAAATGCTATTAAAAAAAATGTTGTTTTTTTAGTATAGCACAGTAGAAGAAAACTATATAGAAATTGTTTATTTCACACACCTCCACATATGTATAACACACTGCAAAATATTTTTTGTGGCCCTAAATGGCGTTTTTTGGAAGACCACAACACACCCACAGTACGTAACCGCTGAATCGCACAGCTACAGAACTGCAGAAAATGCTATTCAAAAAAAATGTTGTTTTTTTAGTATAGCACAGTAGAAGAAAACTATATAGAAATGGTTTATTTCACACACCTCCACATATGTATAACACACTGCAAAATATTTTTTGTGGCCCTAAATGGCGTTTTTTGGAAGACCACAACACACCCACAGTACGTAACCACTGAATCGCACAGCTACAGAACTGCAGAAAATGCTATTCAAAAAAAATGTTCTTTTTTTAGTATAGCACAGTAGAAGAAAACTATATAGAAATTGTTTATTTCACACACCTCCACATATGTATAACACACTGCAAAATATTTTTTGTGGCCCTAAATGGCATTTTTTGGAAGACCACAACACACCCACAGTACGTAACCGCTGAATCGCACAGCTACAGAACTGCAGAAAATGCTATTAAAAAAAAATGTTTTTTTTTTAGTATAGCACAGTAGAAGACAAATATATAGAAATGGTTTATTTCACACGCCTCCACATATGTATAACACACTGCAAAATATTTTTTGTGGCCCTAAATGGGTCTTTTTGCAAGCATACATTAAAGTGCAAATTTTATATTTATTTTTTTTGCCCTAAACGGGTCTTTTTTTGCACGAGCAAAATAAAATGCAATTTTTTTATTTTTTTTGCCCTTAATGGGTCTTTTGGAAAATAGCACAATAAAGTGCCTTTTTTTTGCCCTAAATGGATCTTTTTCCAAGAGCAGAATACACCCACAGTATGGAAACGGTGTATCTCTCAACGTAATATATGCAGTGCTGGTGCACTGAGCTTGCAGATAAAAGGTAATTTTTCTCTGACACTGGGCTCATGGCAGTGTAAAAAGACTGCACTGCAACACAAACAGGTAAACCTATGCAGATCGCTGAGTTAAATCTCTGAATCTGGACTCCTATTCCTATATAATAAATCTCTCTCCCTGAAAGCACCAACAGGAACCTGGCCCTACAGTACACTGTCTCTCTATCTTTTCCCTCAGATTCCAGAATCAGGACTAACTCATGTATTTTTCAATCTCTCCCTAAAAGCAACAGCAGCAGACAAGATCCTCTCCCTATCTATTCTGAAGCAGAGTGACGTGTGTGCTGTGTGCCTCTAGCTTATATAGAAGCTGGGTCACATGTTGCACTGACCAATCACAGCCATGCCATTAGTAGGCATGGCTATGATGGCTTCTAAGGGCACACCAGCTAATCAAAAGGTGATTGGCTGGCCCCTGAAGCATTTCTAACTGCGCCATTAGATTGCCGAACCCGAACCCGGACTTTCGCGCAAAGTCCGGGTTCGGGTTCAGGAAAAAGCTAAAGTTCGGTACGGACCCGAACTTTACAGTTCGGGTTCGCTAAACCCTACTGATAACCAACCAAACTAGGGCTAACATAGCCTCTAATACATACCCATTATATATAAGTAAAACAAATAAATGGAGGGGGTGCTGACTGAACTGCCTGGATGCCAAGCCGACAAACAGGGCACATGATGATCCAAAGAAAACCTAAAAATAAAAAACAAATAATAAGAATTGTATGGGAATTATTAAAACTGATTTATTCACCTCAGTTGCACAAAACAGCGTATAAAACACTGAGAGGCTTACCAAGTTAGACTAAATCGTGCCAAAATAGAAAGCAAATGGTATATAAGCAGGGGGACATAAAATCAGCCTGCAGTGATGTAGAAATAACAGGCAGGAAATTCCGATGGAACAGGGTCTGGGAGACACAGAGATAGCCTGCAGTGGTGTCGGGATAACAGGCAGGAAGATTCAATGAAACAAGGTCTGAAAGGGAAGGAAAAGGGAAAAGTGGATCATTGGTTAAATGATGTCCAATAATCGTGATTCTAAAAAATAGCGGAAGAGGTTAAATGAAGAAAACTGTACCTTGGATCAAACAAAACAACAAATCAGCGCCCCACCGACAAGCCAGCAAACAGAGGCTGGCTGTGGCGGTTTAAATAGCCCCCCCAGCCGGTCAGCGTCTGATGTCGCTGAACTGCAGCGGACAGACAGGTAGCCAGCGCGCATGCGCATAGTCCAAACTAAGCCTACAAGGTCCATAGTGCTTTGCGAGTGTACATCGAGAAGAAAACATGATGCGGCCAAGGCGGGCGGAGTCAACCACCGCCATTGGAAAAGAAAAGGCGAACGGAGGCAGGAGATAAAACCAGGGGAAGATGTGAAGATGCAAAGGCGTGGCTACAGAGCGGGCAAAGTGTAATCTTGAGGGGACAGCAAATTTACACTTTTATACAAGCTGTACACTCACTACTTTACATTGTAGCAAAGTGTCATTTCTTCAGTGTTGTCACATGAAAAGATATAATAAAATATTTACAAAAATGTGAGGGGTGTACTTACTTTTGTGAGATACTGTAGATAGTGTACAAACACCCCCCCCCCCCAAAAAAACAAAAAAAAACAAAAAAAAAACAACAATATTATTTCCTGCTTGTGTTATTGGCCTACTGATTTTCTCAGAAGTCTGCACTAAGATACAAGTCAGATCTTGGGCATCCCCTTCAACAAAAAATGCAATTTTTGGTGAGATACTCCCAAAGGGAAATCACGTTTAAAGGAATGCAGACCTTGTCCCTTTCCTCATTAGAGCCTTGCAAATGCAGCAGCTGATTGATAATTATAAAATCACTCCCATGCCGATTTACTCTACACATGGACACAGAAAAAACGCTATTTCTTCAGGATAACAAAAGGTAGGAATCTGCAAAAAAGTTTGTTAAAATCCTTGCAATGTACATTGATCACCCAGGGGGGAATGTTTTTTTTGTCAACAAAAGTGGAGTTACCGTATTTTCCGGCGTATAAGGCGACTGGGCGTATAAGACGACCCCCTAATTTTCCAGATAAAATTTGGGTTTTGGGATATACTCGCCGTATAAGACGACCCCCTTCCGACTAGCCATACCTCACCATACCTCACTATACCTCACTGTGCCCCTGCATGCCTCACTGTTCTATTGCATACCACACTGTTCCCCCCACATACCTCACTGTTCACCCTGCATACCTCACTGTTCACCCCGCATACCTCACTGTTCACCCCGCATACCTCACTGTTCACCCCGCATGCCTCACTGTTCCCCCCGCATGCCTCACTGTGCCCCCTCGATGATCACTTACCTTATCCCTGATGTAGAATCTCCAGTCAGACCGCGGCCGTCCATTTTTCAAAAGCCGCGCCTCCTTCTCATGCTGTTCCGTGATAGGCGGAACACTCAGCTTCCCAGCAGACACTGTGTTCAGTGTTCCGCCTATCACAGATGCCCTCTCATCCGAGGCCGAGGATGAGAGGGCATCCGTGATAGGCAGAACACTAAACAGAGGCTCTGCTGGGAAGCTGAGTGTTCTGCCTATCACGGAACAGCATGAGGAGGAGGCGCGGCTTTTGAAAATGGACGGCCGCGGTCTGAGATTATAAGGTAAGGTCAGGTACCGGCGTATAAGATGACCCCCGGCTCTTGAGAGGATTGTTAGGGGTTAAAAAGTCGTCTTATACGCCGGAAAATACGGTACTCTTTAACAATCAGTGACATAAAAACAAACCTACAGTTGGCCTTAATTACCTCCAGTTTACTTATCTGCAAACTGGAGGTAACTATTTTTGAATTTGGTGAAATAATAGCACCACTTTGCAACAGTGACAGTATTAATAATTACCTGAATTTTCCACATTATCCGATAAAGCTAGCAGAACTGGCTTAAGGGTTTTTGAATCTGGTGCAGGGGCCATACCATCATAAAAGTGGCAAAAAAAGTTTTCTTTAATCCGCCTGATCTAATTTTATCATTGCTCACATTTTACTTACCTGTTTTCATGTAGAGGGAAACATTAGGGAGAATCACAGCATGTAAATTTCCTAATTTTCGTAGAGGTCCACCCAGACTCAGTGAGCACAGAAGATCCACTCTAGCATATAGCGCAGTTGTCTGAAGGGGAAGAACACTTTCTTCTTTGGGAGCCAACCCCAGGGGCTTTTTTTAAAAGGATTTCAGAAGAAAAAGTTCAACATTTGCCAAGAGATTGGCAAGGCCAATATTAATTTCTATCCATAGAGGAGACAAACACACTACACCATGCAAAGATTTATGCCCCTCAGTTGATTTTGCTTTAGGTTCCAGCTTGGATGAGTCATTGGAAACATTACTGTATTCTAATTCTATGGCACAGACTTTTGACATAATGGTGAAGAAATTGGTGAAAAGATGCCCATATGAAAGCCTAAAGCCCCGTACACACGATCGGTTTGACTGATGAAAACCGTCCGATGGATGGTTTTCATCAGACCAACCGATCGTGTATGGTACCCATCGGTCTTTTTTCCATCGGTTGGAAAAAATAGAACTTGTTTTAAAATTTTCCGATGGATAAAAAACCGATGGGAATTTCCGATCGTCTATGGGCAAGTCCATCGGTTAAAAAACCCACGCATGCTCAGACTGAATTAGGAGACGGGAGCGCTCGTTCTGGTAAAACTAGCGTTCCTAATGGAGAGAGCACATTCGTCATTCTGCAAGTTATTGCTTCGTTTAATGCAGTGCATGTTTTGTTGCTTTAGAACGGTCTTTAAAATGTCATTTTGGCAGCAGATCTTTCTCCTTAGTTCTGACAAACGTATGTCTTTCTTCTTTCTTGTGATCTTAGGAATAATTAGTTTAATTCTTCAAGGCCGACCTCACAAATTACACCTTTTTTTTTGTTTTTGTCTTAAAATTTGTTGTGCATTTTTTGGTGTGTCAATTTCTCCGAACAACATTTTTATTAATTTTTTTACTCATGGAGGTTGGTGTCCCTTGTTATTAATTACACATTGTATTTATGAAATCGTATTGCTACTTCCAAAAAAAACACATCAGGCATGTATGTTGGCTGAAATCAAATTTCCCTTTATTTTGGATAAAAAACAAACAAAAACCGAAGGGCAACTATTCAGAAATTAGCAGAGAATATCAAGTCATTAGATCCCAAATGCAGACCTGACTATGATCAATAATAAAATCAACAACAGCATGAAATCAGGAGCAGCAGCCAAAGACATACATCATCCCAAGCTGTGGTACTCCATCAACCTTCAATTTCTGGATGAGCAGCTCGAGGCCAGGGAATCACCTCCTGCTCTTCCCTGTAGCCTTCCTTCCACGCCTCTCTGCAGCGTTCTCTCCATGGCCCCGTCCACACACCCTTGCAGGCCGGGCCACTGTGGGTGGTGATGTGGCAGGAGGAGGAGGAGAAGGAGGAGAGGGATTGGCCTGCTGCGAGATATGGGTGGCCTCAGTCAGCAGCCCCCTCGCCCCCATGTGTACGGCCATATATATGAGGTGCTCACAAAGGGCCCGTTGTCCCGCCTCCATTCTGAGCAATTTATCCGCAAGATAGGTGCTAAAGCCCTCTGTAGGGTTGAGGGGGGCCCTCATAATGGCAGCAGCCTCCTGAATCATCTTTAGTGACTCCTCCTCCACTTGTGTCATCCGCCGTTGTTTTGGCGGTCTGACGTGGAGGGGAGCCACTTGGGAGACGGTGCTGCCACTAGGCCTGGGGACCTGCTGAGTCCCACTTGGCCCTGCCTCCTCCTGCCTGCCACACTCCTGACCCTCTTCCTCCTGGCTTGCCTCATCCTGTTTTTAAAATAAAATGAAAAATTGGATTATTTGGGGAATCTATCACACACAATTTTGATCTCATTCCTGTTTTTTTTTTTTTTTGGGGGGGGGGGGGATGATATAATTTATGGCTAATCCAAACAGTTCAACACAATATTACTTAGTGGACAATAATTATGATCAAAAATACTATACCTGGCTGAAGATGTGAGGATCTGGCTCTTCAAGCGCGGGAGGCTCCTCCTCCGCCTCTGCAGGGGTGGAGGGAAGGGTGGAAGGAACGCTGGAGGGAAGGGTGGAAGGAAGGGTTGAGGGAAGGCTGGAAATAGATTCCCTGGCCTCGATCTGGTCATCCAGAAATTGAAGATGTCTGTAGTACCACAGCTTGGGCTTTACTACATCGTCGGCTGCTGCTCCTGATCTCTTTGACTGGCGCACTTCCTTGTATTTTTTTTTATAGGAATTACGCAGGTTGTTGATTTTATTATTGATCATAGTGTAGTCTGCATCTGGGATCCATGGCTTCATATCCTCTGCTAATTTGGTAATAGTTGCCCGACGTACATCACTCTTGTGGTACGCAGGGTGTTTCAGTTCCCACAGGTTGCGCTGTTCCTTATATTTTTCTATAAAAATCAGCATCACCTCCGGCTCTCGTAGTTTATGCATCTTTTTGGAACAACAAGTAAAAAACAAAAGAAAAAAAAGAAAAGGATCAGAAATGATTCTCCTCAACTTATCACAATATTGCCCTTTACAATCATGAAACATTATAGGCCACTGCAGGCCCGAGTTCCCTTCTTACCTTAGTTCACTTTGTTGGTTCACTTCCGGTCGTCCTTATTCCGCGCATCCCTAATAACTTCTTTCCCCTTTTTATACCCTGCGCATGCGTGTAACTCCGCCCTCGTCGCCCGCCCATGATGGACTTTTTCAGCATTTCCTTTACGATCGGTGCACAGTGTGAGACGGCGATATGTCGCAGACACAGGTGGCTTCTTTAGTTGAAATTACCGACGAGGAAAGCCCGGAGGCGGAAACGTCACAATCCAGTAAAAAAAGATACAAGGTGACTAATATGTCTTTTTCTGAGATGGCGGAGATGGTGGACATTCTGCGGAGGAAGGATTACGACGGCAAGCATGGCCCATACGACACCCCTAATCTCCGGAAGTCACAAATTATGGACAAAGTGGCGAAGACTCTCTATAAAAAATATGGGGTCAGGAGATCCAAGGAACAACTCCGTAAAAGGTGGTCAGACCTGAAGCTCAGGGAGCCGGAGCAGTATAGGAAGCTTATAAAAAGCATTGAAAAAAGTAAGTTTATTTTACTGTGTTCTTTCACATTGTAATATGTATTCTTCCATGTTTTGCAACATGTGCTTGGCTTGACTGGTTTCACATTTTAAAATCTCAACTTTTATGTTAAGTGGAGAGTCCACTTATTTGCTAAATGTGTTGAAAAAAAAATTGCTGCCCTTCCCCCAAACATATTTGGCACATATCCACGTAAACTACATGTGGGCATGCCTCATTTTACTTAAACAATGTTTATCTACACATTGTTGGCTAGATGATGTGTTGTAAGGACATTTAGAATGTGAATGAAAGGATAAACTGTATTCTGGGTAAAGGAGATGACACTCCAGCAGTTGTGTACTTTTTTTTGTTCTTGATCAAGATACTATACTCTGGGCCACATGACCAAATTTCTTAACGGTGTCACACACAGGTGGTCCAGTGGATACCTTGGTGGTTATCCAAGTGTATTTGTGAGTGTCCTCAAAAATAACATGTTGCTTTGTAGAGTTTGCAAGATCTCATATGTTCATCTTGAAACTCAGGGCCAAATATCAATTGGACCCCACTTTAAAACATTGAGAATCCATTTTCAGGCCTAAAAAGTCTGTGTGCTAAAGGATACATTATTTTTTGAATTCACATAGGGGAGAGGAGACTGGGAGGACACCATAGTTACATAGTTACATAGTTACATAGTTAGTCAGGTTGAAAAAAGACACAAGTCCATCCAGTCCAACCATAAAAAAATAAATAAAATAAATAAATAAAATAAAATAAAAATATATCGTACAATCCCATATACCCATTTCTATACCCACAGTTGATCCAGAGGAAGGCAAAAAACCCCAGAAGAGCATGATCCAATTTGCTACAGCAGGGGAAAAAATTCCTTCCTGATCCCCCGAGAGGCAATCGGATATTCCCCGGATCAACTTTACCTATAAATGTCAGTACCCAGTTATATTATGTACATTTAAGAAAGAATCCAGGCCCTTCTTAAAGCAATCTACTGAGCTGGCCAGAACTACCTCTGCAGGGAGTCTATTCCACATTTTCACAGCTCTTACTGTGAAAAAACCTTTCCGTATTTGGAGGTGAAATCTCTTTTCCTCTAGACGCAAAGAGTGCCCCCTTGTCCTTTGTGTTGACCGTAAAGTGAATAACTGAACACCAAGTTCACTATATGGACCCCTTATATATTTGTACATGTTGATCATATCCCCCCTTAATCTCCTCTTCTCAAGAGAGAATAAATTCAGTTCCTCTAATCTCTCCTCATAGCTGAGCTCCTCCATGCCTCTTATCAGTTTGGTTGCCCTTCTCTGCACTTTCTCCAGTTCCCCAATATCCTTTTTGAGAACTGGGGCCCAAAACTGAACTGCATATTCCAGATGAGGTCTTACTAATGATTTGAACAGGGGAAAAATTATATCTCTCTCTCTGGAGACCATACCTCTCTTAATACAAGAAAGGACTTTGCTCGCTTTGGAAACCGCAGCTTGGCATTGCATGCCATTATTGAGCTTATGATCTACCAAAACCCCCAGATCCTTCTCCACTACGGATCCCCCCAGTTGTACTCCCCCTAGTATGTATGATGCATTCATATTATTAGCCCCCAAGTGCATAACTTTACATTTATCAACATTAAACCTCATCTGCCACATAGTCGCCCAATTAGACAGAGCATTGAGGTCGGCTTGTAAATTGGCGACATCCTGTAAGGACGCTATTCCACTGCATAGCTTGGTGTCATCTGCAAAGACAGAAATGTTACTTTTGATCTCAGACCCAATATCATTTATAAACATATTAAAAAGTAAGGGTCCCAGCACTGAACCTTGGGGTACACCACTGATAACCTTGGACCATTCAGAGTAAGAATCATTAACCACTACTCTCTGAATTCTGTCTTTTAGCCAGTTTTCTATCCATTTACAAACTGATATTTCCAATCCTGTAGACTTTACCTTGCACATGAGCCGTGTGTGGGGAACTGTATCGAACGCTTTTGCAAAATCCAAGTATACCACGTCCACAGCCACCCCTTTGTCCAAGGTCTTACTTACCTCTTCATAAAAAGAAATCAGGTTTGTTTGACAACTTCTGTCTTTCATGAATCCATGCTGTCTGTTGCTTAAATTGTTTTTTTCCAGCAATAACTCATCTATGTGGTCTTTTATTAATCTCTCCAGTATTTTCCCAACTATAGAAGTTAAACTAACAGGTCTATAGTTACTTGGTAAAGACTTAATTCCCTTTTTAAATATAGGCACCACATTGGCCCTGCGCCAATCCAGTGGTACTATTCCTGTCATTAATGAGTCCCTAAAAATTAAATACAATGGCTTTGAAATTACAGAGCTCAATTCTTTTAGGATCCGTGGGTGTATGCCATCTGGTCCAGGTGCTTTATCCACCTTTATTCCATCTAAATATTTCTGGACCATATCACTTTTGAGCCAATGTGGATTTGGGGCTGTGTCACTACCACCCCCATTTTGGACATGAGCTCCCCCATGCTCCTTTGTATACACAGAACTGAAGAAAGTATTTAATAAATTAGCCTTCTCTTTGTCCCCAGTCACCCACTCTAGATTATTTTGTAAAGGGCCTACATGCTCAGACTTGACCTTTTTACTATTAATATATTTGAAGAATTTTTTGGGGTTTGTCCTACCATCTTTTGCAATCTGTCGTTCATTTTGAATTTTTGCATCCTTGATTTCCTTTTTACATATCCTGTTATATTCTTTGTAACATTTAAATGACACTAGTGTTCCCTCATTTTTATATTTTTTAAAAGCTCTTTTCTTATAGTTTATAGCTTTTTTAACTTTGGCAGTGAGCCACATAGGTTTTATTTTTAGCCTTTTAAACTTATTGCCCATGGGAATATACTTTGCAGTGAGTTCACAAACAGTCTTTTTGAAGAATTCCCATTTCTGTTCTGTGCCCATTGATGCCAATATTCCTTCCCAGTCTAAGTCCTGGAGAGCAGCTCTCATCCTTGGAAAATTTGCTCTCTTGAAATAAAGTGTTTTTATCTTTCCTGTATGTGATTTTTGCTTACAACTGACATCAAATGAAATCATGTTATGGTCACTGCTACCCAGGTGTTCCTTTATCTGAACATTAGTAATACGCTCTGCATGGTTTGAGATTACCAGGTCCAACAGAGCATCATTCCTAGTTGGGGCCTCAATAAACTGGACCATAAAATTGTCCTGCAATAGGTTTATAAATTTTTGCCCTTTAACTGTCCCAGCAGTTCCATTACTCAATTTCTGGGTAGTTAAAATCCCCCATTATTATCACCGTCCCAGCCCTTGCAGCCCTTTCCATCTGTGCAAGGAGCTGAGTCTCTAACTCCTCATTAACATTGGGTGGTCTATAACAAACTCCAATGATTAGCATTGAACTACGCACATCTGTATGCAGTTCCACCCATAATGCTTCAGACTCATCACACTCTCCATCCACCAGGTCCTCTTTCACACTCGCTTTGAAATCACTTCTCACAGAGACAGACCCCTCCACCCTTCCTTTTTACCCTGTCTTTCCGAAAGAGTGCATAGCCAGGAATATTAATAGCCCTGTCATGTGAGGAATGAAGCCAAGTTTCAGCAATACCGATTACATCATAGCTCTCCTCATGCACCAGAGCTTCCAACTCACCTATTTTGCTTGGCAGACTTCTGGCGTTGGTGAACAGACACTTTAATGCATTAATATATTTTGACCGGTCACATACTATCCTCTTGGGTGTTCCCAGATTGCAACTAGGACTTGCTACTATACTTACCTTGGGTTTATGTGCTTTGGCTACCCTACCACTAATGCCCCTAATACTACCCATTAGAATATGTTCCCCGCTGACTCTCACTATCTCTGGACCCTCCCCCCGTCACCTAGTTTAAAAACCCCTCTAACCATGCTCAGGAGACGAGGAACCCCACACCACAGAAACTCCCCGAAGATGCCAAAGCAGACCAAGTTCAGCAGGTTCAGGAAGCGGAGGGGGAGAAAGCGGAGGTGGAGGAAGGGGAGGTGGAGGAAGGGGAGGTGGAGCTTATCAGCACAACAGGTCAGTGTCTGTTACCACAACTTCAAGGTAAATACAGATGTAGGCCTGCATAGTTTTAAAATTTGTTTTTGTTTTCAGGGACTGAACGTGGGGGTGTGTCAGGAAGTCCAAATCCTCCATTCTCGAGTGCCAGCGCAAAAATAATCATTCAGGAAATCATGGAATGCAGTAGCGAAATGGACATTATGAGAAAGAGAATGATTGTGATTGAGCAAAAATATAAAAACATGATAGATATTTTGGGTAGAATAGTGTGTTTTGTTATGCGTTATGAGAAAGAGAATGATTGTGATTGAGCAAAAATATAAAAACATGATAGATATTTTGGGTAGAATAGTGTGTTTTGTTATGCGTCAGAATTTTCCTATGGGATTGCCACCAGCCCAAATGTGAAGATGCACACACTGACTCAACATGTGCTATCTGCCGTCACAGGATATCTATGTCCCTGTTTTGGGGGTGCAACCTCTTCCTCCCTCCTCAAGTAGGGGAGAGGAAGGGTTTTCACCCCCAAAGCACGTCCATTGATCCCCCATGATGGCAGATAGCACATGTTTACCTTAGCCATGGGATCGTGTTGAAGATACCCATTTGAGCCCCAAAAATAAAGTGTGGTTCTTCACATTTGGGATTGATCAGGGGTAACATCACCCCACCTCCTGTTTGTCTTTTTCACTGTGTTATTTTATTACTTTTTTAGAAAAAAACTTTTGGCTTTTGACCCATGCATGTTTCTGCAAAAAAAGCCGCACAAAAAAAAAAAAAAAGTATTTCCAAAAACAACCAAAACTGTGGTGCAATCAATAAAAACATTCGGGAAGTCTAAAAAAAGGTGTGCCTTTTTCTTTCTATGCTCAATAGCAGTTCTGAAGATGCAAAAAGAGTGTTTTTACCTCTGAGATTTGAGGCTATTTACTAAGGACAAATACACTTGGCACTACTAGAACCTGGGAGACACATAAACCACAAATACAAGAATGACAACACAAGTTTGTAGTAAATCAAATAATTTATTTTATTTTAAAAAGGGACAATCAAAGGTCAGATGTGGTCTGGCATTGCGATGGCCCCCCTACCCGTGAAGTACTCTATGTATTTCTGACGTACTTCACGGGCACTTTGGGGGGCCAAGCCAGTACGGGCAGTGCTGAGGCTGGTCAGATTTATCAGTTCAGAGGGACCGGCCTCAGGCCCAACTGATGACACATAATTTGTCGAGAATTTGCGTAGTAAATTGTGCAACAAGCAGCAGCAGTAGACAATGTTGTTGAGTTTATAATCCGCCAAATGTATAGCTGTCTGGAACAGGCGGAACCGGCTGGCCATTATCCCGAAGGCATTCTCCACAACTCTCCGGGCTCTGGCCAGCCGGTAATTAAAAACCCTCCTCTCCGGGGTGAGGGTGCGTTGGGGAAACGGCCGCATGAGGTGTTCTCCTAGTCCAAAAGCTTCATCCGCAATGAAAACGAACGGTAGCCCTTCCACGTTCTCTGCATCTGGAGGCAGTGCAAGACCCCCAGCCTGCAGACGGTGAGCGAACTCCGTCTCTGCGAATGCTCCGCCATCGGACATCCGGCCGTTCTTCCCCACGTCCACATATATGAACTCGTACCGTGCTGACACCACCGCCATTAACACAATACTATTGAAACCTTTATAGTTAAAATAGTATGACCCCGAACGGGGGTGGCGGCACTATGTGGACGTGCTTCCCATCAATTGCCCCTCCGCAGTTCGGGAAATCCCAACGCTGGGCTAATTGGGAGGCCACAGTCAGCCATTCCTGTGGTGTGCTAGGGAACTGTGGAGTCAAACAAAAAGACATTAGTACGGTTTATGTTTACAGTGCAAGCAGATTACACGCAAAAACATTGTTGACCAACATCATTCTAACATTATTATTTAAGGGAGTATTTCCTACCAATAAACAAAGGCCCACTTAGCAGATGCCTCACCCCCGCTGAGTGGACATTCTAAACTAATCTAAGGGGGGGGGGCTTGAGGTGATTGTGGGGGATACAAAAAAAGGCTCTACCACTCTGCTGAGCTTGATTGAGAACTAAAAATATTTTAACATCTTTAGGGGGGGGGGGGGAGGGAGGGTTGTCAAACTACGCGGGCAATGACCCCAAAAAAATGAAAAAGAAAATAGAAGGCTAGCTGGGTTTGCGCCCACAATAGCATGCTGGAGAGGTTAGTGAAGGGAAATAGGCATGTAGGGCCCAAAAAGGGCTTTACAGGTAAAAACAGGCATGGGGAAAATGGGGACATTACCAGGATATTACAAACAGGCAAATTTGAGTTAGGAGGGAAAAAATAAGAAGATTCTAAAACAATAAAAAAATATAATGTGAGGTTAAAGGAGCAAAATTACCTTCATATAGTCCTTCTGCAGGACCTGAATGATGGCCGAACACGTCTCAGGGATAATGATCCCGAGAGCCTGGGGGGAGATGCCTGTTGAGAACTTGAGGTCCTGCAAGCTTCTCCCAGTCGCCAGGTATCTCAACGTGGCAATAAGCCTCTGCTCGGCAGTGATGGCCTGGCGCATCACAGTGTCCTGCCTCGTGATATAGGGGGACAGCAAATCCAAAAGACGGTGAAATACGGGGTCCGTCATCCTGAGGTAATTCCTGAAATCATCAGGATTATTCTCATGGATTTCCCGCAGCAGAGGCATATGAGAGAATTGGTCCCGCTGGAGCAACCAATTCTTAGTCCATGAACTCCTCCTCACCCTGTTCACAGACTGAACTCGGGTTACAGTGTTAACTGCAACACCAAGTCCAAAGCCAGCACGAGCTCGAGAACGAGAACGCACTTCAAACATGGTTTTAAACCGGTCGGCTTGTCAGAACGCACTCAAACAGAACGCACCGTGGAACAGCAAGGCCTGAGAAGAACGACCTGAAAAACAGTAAACGAACGGCCAAGAAGGCACTGCAAGGCAGTAACGACCTGACTGCACGCACTGAATCACAAATACAAACCCACAAGCACAAACTGAACACCAGGAAACGATCTGCAAAGCACGGAGACTTAAAAGCGCGAATCGGCTCTCACCAAACTTTTACTAACACGCGGTAACACGAAATCAGCAAAAGCAGCCCAAGGGGTGGCGCCATTAGATTTGTTCGGCCCTTTTATAGCGCGTCGTACGTTTTGTACGTGCCGTCGTTTTCTTGCCGTCGGTTTTTTAACTGATGGTGTGTGGCCAAGACTGATGAAAAACAGTTTCATCGGATTTCCGATGGTCAAATCCATCGGACGAAAATCCATAGGTTATCCGATCGTGTGTACAGGGCTTTAGACATTTGTAACATTCAGATAGCAATGAATAATGACAACCAACCCTAAAGAAAAAAAAACCTTTAGACAGGAATTTCTAAAACAGTGTTTAAACAAAATTGAGAATAAACAAGACTGCCCAGAACTAACAGTTGGCAAATAATGAATATATTTCCCAGGATGTTGTCATTGTTGTAATTTTATTTTTGTATTTATTTGTAATAATAAAAAAAATAACACAATAGATCTCTTTGTCTATGTCTCCCAGATAATTATTCGTTGTAATGTAACACAGTAATGTAACACAGTATACATCTTCTTTGAAGGATTAGGTAGCCCTCCTGAATATTAGAGCTGTGATCCACAGCTGTTTGAACACACAGGGCTGTATTAAATATAGTAAATGCGTAATATGATTTGCTTTATAAATGAATTATGGAATTTGATAATTAGATGATTCCTGAAAAATAAGTGTTAGCAAATTTTGATAAATTACACAGCTTGAGCCAAATTACGGGTAATTTGTTTTTGGTAATGTGCACTGAGGTGATCCAGGTAAGTTATTTGTATTTATATACACTTAAAACATTACACAAATTTTAATTAACATATTTAGAAGTATGTTTTTTATCTCCTAAAAGAAAACTATGATCACCAAGAATTTATTGTAAGGTTTAACTTAAAGTAATGTTTGGTTTGACTTTAAAGTTTACACTGTTGTTGCTGTGCTGTATTTCCAGTACTATTTTGTTTATATTTTGGATTCTTCATCTAGTGGCTATCTATATATCGGGCAGAAAGAGACACTGATAATTAACTGTCAAGATAAAAAAAAGGATTTGACAGACCTGTTTGTTAGACTTGTAATAAGGTGATACAGTAGGAAAAATTCATTTGACAGCACTATTGGGAAAAAAGCAGATTTTGTATAAGAGCTGAGATTGTTGAAAACACATAAATATGCAGTATAACTAAAAACGATTCAAATAAATAAATAAATAATAATAATAATTTTTTTAACACAAATTGAATTATTTTTCTAAATTAAATGAACTCTTTGCAAAAGCTGTAGTTTAAATTTAAATTATTATTTTACTATCAGACCACCTTCAATTCACAATAATTTATATATACATTTTTTGTCAATTTATTTATTTTTTGCTTCTTCTTTCTTAAAATGGGTCTACATGTATTTTCACATTACCATTTTTGCACAGAAGCATATAAAACCTCACTCAAGACACTGAGCAAAAGCTTACGTTTTCTTACATGATTTCTCAGTGGTTGGTTATAGCCATCTGAATTCTGAACTTATTCTAACTTCAGAGATCAGGTGACCAATTGCCTAGACTTTTTGACGTATCACCAAATAAAGCATTGACCAGTGTTTCTCCATTAAAGAGAATTTCAGTCCATAAATAAGTCTTACCTTTTTTAACTACAAAAATATAAACCAGACTGCCTTCTTCCTAAAAGTTGTGGATAACAAAATGGTTCAACTCTAATGCCCTGTACACACGATCGTTTTTTACGATCGGAAAAAACGATCGTGTGTGTGCCCCATCTGACTTTTTTCCATCCGTGTAAAAAAATAGAACATGTTTTAATGTTTCCGATGAAAAAAAAACAATAGGAAATTCCAATCGTCTGTGTGGAACTCCAACAGAGAAAAAACACACGCATGCTCAGAATCAAGTCGACGCATGCTCAGAAGCATTGAACTTAATTTTTCTTGGCTCGTCTGAGTGTTTTACATCACTGCATTTTGGACGGTCTGAATTTTGTCTGATGGTGTGTATGCAAGTCTGATGGAAGTCATCGGAATTCCGACGGAAAATTCCATCGGATTTTATTCCATCGAAAATCCGATCGTGTGTACAGGGCATAAGCCATTTTTAAGTTACATTTTTTTAGAAGGAATTCTTTTGTTCTTTTGTCTCTGTGAGAGATATTTTTGCATAAACACTTACAACTCAACTGAGCAATGACATAAACATAACAAAACTAAATATAAATCTTTTTTTCCACCTTTTATATGAGGACTGATGTTCCCTCCTGTGGTTCCTTGTCTATAGAGAGAGAGGGGTGGGAGACAGAGCCGCGGCAGTATATCTTTATTATCCCCCTTTTCTCCCATCTTTGCCATCTGGGGGGGGGGAGTCGAGAGATCCGACTGGATCCAACACTGTGAAGGTGTTTGTTCACTTTCGCCTATTTGACCTCTCTCCTTTACTCTCCAAAATGTTTTTTTCTCTGGAGTATGACAACACTGCGCACCACAAAGGTGAGCCAGGCAGCCGCCGCCAGATTAAAATAATTTTCCCATACGCCAGGACAGACCCCCCCCAAAAAACAATCAACACGCCACCATGTTGTCTAAACTACAACCTGCAGCTAAAACTACTAGGAAGAGTGGGGGTCAGGGCCAGGGTCAGGGCCAGGTAACCCCTATGAAGGGAGCAACTGCCCCCTCCGGAAAACCGTCGAGTGAGGGGATGGCGGAGTCCCAGGGTCATTTAGATATATCCCCTCATATGGATACCCCCGGAGCAATAGAGCCATCAGAGCCATCTTTAAAGGAAATTCTGCTAGCAATCAATTCCTGTAAAATCGAAATGTCTGACCAAATCAAGTCAGTGCGGGAAGAACTGTCGTTTATTAAGCATGATATACAAAAAGTGCGGGAAAGGACTACGGCTCTAGAGGGGAGGGTTAGCCTGATAGAGGACGATCTGAACCCCCTGAAACAGGAGATTAAAATTATGAGAGACCAGATGACCAACTATCAGACAAAAATTGATGAAATGGAGAACAGAATGCGTAGGAAGAACATCAGGATAGTAGGCCTCCCTGAACGCACCGAAGGCCCGGACCCTATTATCTTTTTGGAAAAATGGCTCAGGGAATTATTTGGGGAACAGTCCTTTTCACCCTTTTTTTCTATAGAAAGAGCTCATAGGGTACCCTCTAGACCCCCCCAACCAGGTGCCCCCCCCTAGATCTCTCTTGCTAAAAACATTCCATTATAAAGACAAAATGACAATTCTAAATAAAGCTAGAGAAATGGGTAATATATCGTACAACGGCAATAGGGTCTCGATGTACCCCGACTTTTCACCTGACTTACAAAAACGCAGAGCAAAATTCAGAGAAGTCAAGCGCAAGCTGCAGCAATTAAAAGTGAATTATGCTCTGTTATACCCCGCTAGACTGAGAATAAATTATTTGGGGGAGACTGTTTTTTTCAATACCCCGGAGGGGGTGGAGGACTGGATCCCAACTTACAAGAGGAGACTGTAGTATGCTCTGACTGTACTATTCTAGAATTTCACTAATATGAGGAAATAATTTAAATCACATAAGCACATTGATGTATAAAATAGGGGGTGTGGGGGAGCTATGAGCGTAATGCCCCCAGATGTCAAGGGTGTTCTTTTTATTTTTTATTGTTTAGGTGTTCACTGGTTTGGATGTGGGGTTTATGGAGGGAAGGATGGACTAGGGAGGGTAGAACGTAAGAAAATTAGATCAAAGACACTAAGAACACTAAAAATTACAGGAATTGGTAATGGTCACATTAGAATGCCCCCAATTAGGCCCAAAGGGCAGGTGAGAAGGATGCACGGAAGTATGAGTTTGGAGAAAGGTATGAATTTGTGGAGGTGGCACGATTGGTATGTTTGGTACACAAGGTTGTTTGAAAGAAACTACACTCTTGGAATTGTGCAATATTGTGTTAGAATTTTTTTTTAATTAGCACAAGTAATATTTATAAGGAAAAAAGGTACTGGTCACCTGACCACATGTTAAATGAAAAACTGGAATACTATGGCTAGAAACACTCAGATTAAAAAATTGAATTTATGCTCTTGGAATGTGCGGGGACTGGGAGATCCAGAAAAAAAAAGCAGCAGTTCTCCTGATTGCAAAAACATATGTGGCAGCGATACTTTTCTTACAGGAGACACACCTTACAAAAATTACTAGTCCCCAACTGAGGTGGCGGGACTATCCCACACAGTTTCACTCAGTCCACACCTCCTATTCAAGAGGGGTGAGTACCCTTGTTAAAACTGGGGTGGCCTTTTCCCGCATCCAGGTTAAGATAGATGAACAGGGGCGATATATTTTTTTTATTTTGTACGATTGAAAACAAAACCTGCATATTGGCAAATGTGTATCTCCCCCCTCCTTTTGATCTTTCGGTTCTTTGTGATCTTATAGAGTTTGCTCTGGACAAACCTGGAGTACCGGTGCTAATGGCAGGGGATTTTAATACGGTAATGGACCAGAAAGTAGACAGATTTCCCCCTGTGATACATACAAGTAGAGTAGCAGAAAGTCGGTTATTTGACTTTCTGACAGAAACTGGATTAAGAGATATTTGGAGAGTACGCAATCCGGAGGCCCGACAATACTCCTGCTTTTCCAAGACCCACTCTACCCTTTCTAGGATTGATTTGGTTCTGGGAAACGAGGAGATGTTGCCCTTAATAAAAAAGGTGAGTTACAAAACAAGAGGCTTGTCAGATCATTCCCCGGTAATAGTATCATTGGAATTGGGAAAACGTAGCTCTCCTGGGGAGTGGAGGCTGAGCCCCTTCTGGATTGAACTGATAGGAGACCCCAGGGATGTATTGATATTGTAAGGTACCTGTGATAGGTAGTGTCCGAAGTGGAACTTGTGTGCTGAGGATTTAGGCGAAAACGTAGTCAGGCAGATTAGGTTGGCAACAGATCAGGCAAAACGGTACACAATCGAAATCCAGAGAGTGGTCAGGCAGGCAAAGGTCATACACAAGCTGGCAGTGAAGTACAAAATCAGCAGGCTAGAGAGTAGTCAGGAATTCAGGCAGAAGTTCAACACGAAAATCAAAAAGCAGTCACAACACCCAGGGAGCTATTCCCCACAAACGGGCGCTGAGAGATAGCATCACTTCCTTTTTATGGGCTGCTTTGATAGAAAATTGTCCACAGCTGGAAGCAGGTGGGGCTAGTGAGTCCAAGGTAATGCTTAATACTGAGAGGACATTTCCAAAAGTCTAGATCTGCTCCGTAGCACAACAGGTAAGGCTGCAGCTGTGGGACCAGGAAAATCCCGGTTCAAATACACCCAGGTACATGACAGGGCCCCATCCCCAGTGGACCCCTCCGGGGGCCTAGCGGGGCTTAGTGGGAAAGGAGGCATGGAAGTCTCGAATAAGAGAAGGGGCATGCAGATCTTTGGCTGGAACCCAGGAACGGTCTGTGACAGGATATCCCTTCCCATGAACCAGATACTGAAGGCCACGACCCTGTCTTCTAGAATCAAGAATCAAAATTTCAAACTCATTTTGTCCATCAACAAGAACAGGAGGAGGTAGCTGTTGCGTTCTGGAGTAGCGATTGAAAATTGCTTTTTTGAGGAGGGAAACGTGAAACACAAGATGAATCCGGAGAGAGGAGGGTAATTTCAACCGATAGGAGACTGGCCCGACTCGAGCAATAATTCTGTAAGGACCAATGAATCGAGGGCCCAATTTGGTAGAAGGTGGTTTCAGTCTCACATATTTGGTTGATAGCCAAACTCTGTCCCCCACCACATATGGAGGTATATGGTGTCTTCGTTTGTTGGAAAAAAGGGCATACTTGCCTGCTGACTTCCATACTAATAAGCAAATCTTTTTCCAATGTAGCAGAATATTTTTCACCCACTGATCTGCTGCTGGTACACCAGAAGGCTGAAGTAGGGGAAAAGTCTGAGGGTGATAGCCTAGGGCTGCGTAGAATGGTGTGGTATGAAGAGCACTGTGCCAACGGGATTTAATAGCGAACTCAGCTAAAGGCAAATACTCAGACCAGTTGGAGTGTAAGGCATTGACATAATATCGAAGATAGGTTTCTAGGGTCTGGTTCATGCGTTCGGTTTGACCATCTGTTTGAGGGTGATGTAAGGTAGAGAGTGAAAGCGTTACTCCCAGTTTCTTGCAGAACGCTCTCCAGAATCGGGAAACAAACTGGGATCCGCGGTCTGAGACGACATTGGTAGGTATGCCATGATATCTCACAATATGGGAAAGGAAGAGAGTAGACAGTGCTTCCGCTGTAGGTAATCCCGGGAGCGGCACAAAATGAGACATTTTGGAAAAGCAATCCACTATGACCCATATAGCAGTCATGCCCTCGGACTTGGGTAAGTCTGTAATGAAGTCCATAGTCAAATGGGTCCAAGGCTGACGAGGTGCCGAAAGTGGTTGTAACAGTCCAGTAGGCAATGTACGGGGTACTTTATTAGCAGCACAAGTTCGACAGGCAGCCACATAGTCAGTAACATCCCTTTTCATATGAGGCCACCAGACATGACGCTGCAAGGTCTTAAGAGTGATGGTGACACCAGGATGACCAGATAACACATGATCATGTGCCCAGAGGAGTACAGGTTTTCTGAGGCTAGGGGCTACGAACAGGCGACCTGGTGGTATCTTAAAGCCTTGGGGAACACGATTCTGGGTTTCTTGTAACTGTTGGGAAAGAGCCGTAGAGATCTGTGCAACAATTTTGTGAGGTGGGATTATATATTGCTCGGTAGGTTGGTCTTCTTCAGAGGTAGCGAACTGTCTGGAAAGAGCATCGGCTTTCTTGTTTTTATGCCCAGGAACATAAGAAAGAACAAAATTAAAACGGGAGAAAAACAGAGCCCATCGAGCCTGACGTGAGTTCAAACGTCTTGCAGTCTGAAGATACAGTAGGTTTTTATGGTCAGTGAGGATAGAAAAAGGTTTGGGAGCCCCTTCCAGAAGATGTCGCCATTCAGACAATGCCAATTTGATGGCCAGTAGTTCTCGATTCCCAACATCGTAATTCATCTCCGCTGGAGAAAACTTTCTAGAAAAAATGCTACTGGATGGATTCTACCAGACTTAGGCTGTCTCTGGGAGAGCACGGCACCTGCTCCTACCTCAGAGGCATCAACCTCAACTATGTACTGGAGATCAGGATTTGGATGCTGAAGAATTGGAGCTTTGCTGAACATGTCTTTTAATTGCTGGAGAAAGCCGATTCTGCTTCTGAGGACCATACCTTGCAATTTGTACCTTTCTTAGTCATAGCAGTAAGGGGGGCCGCAATGGAGGCAAAACCTTTGATGAAGCGTCTGTAGTAATTTGCGAACCCTAGAAAGCTTTGGAGCCCTTTTAAAGTGGTTGGTTGGGGCCATTGCAAGACAGTGGAAAGTTTTTGAGGGTCCATTTGGAAACCGACAGCACTTATAATGTATCCAAGGAAAGGAATACGGCTTTGATGGAAGCTGCATTTCTCAATCTTCGCGTAAAGATGGTTTTCTCTCAGTCGTGGCAATACCTGCTTTACATGTGAGATGTGCTCTAGATGAGTCTTGGAAAAGATTAAAATGACGTCCAAGTAGATGATCACAAAACTGTTGCTGAAATCATGAAAAATTTCATTCATGAAACGTTGGAAGACAGCAGGGGCGTTACACAACCCAAATGGCATAACCAGATATTCAAAATGTCCATTACGAGTGTTGAATGCTGTCTTCCACTCGTCCCCATCTTTAATTCGAACCAGATTATAAGCCCCTCGTAGGTCTAGCTTGGAGAAGATAACAGCCCCCTTAAGTACATCAAACAGTTCAAGAATGAGAGGTAAAGGGTAGGAGTCTTTTACAGTGATTTGATTTAACCCTCGATAGTCTATGCATGGTCGAAGACCCCCATCTTTTTTTTCAACAAAGAAAAAACCTGCCCCTACTGGAGAAGAAGAGGGTCGGATAAAACCTCTTTCCAAGTTGTCTTTTACGTATTCCTCCGTAGATTTTTGTTCAGGCAAAGACAGGGGATAGGTTCTTCCTTTGGGAAGAGGTGCTCCAGGAATCAATTTAATTGCACAGTCAAAAGAACGATGTGGAGGTAAAACCTCTGCCTTTTGATTGCAAAATACGTCTTCAAACGCATGGTATTCATGAGGCAAGGTAGGTGGGACGGCCACGGAAGCCAACATACAAGCAGAAAGTCTTTTGGGTTGAGACAAACAGTTTGAATGACAGAACAACCCCCAAGAGGTTAGTTCTCCATTTTCCTAATCAAAAGAAGGGTTATGTTGTTGTAACCATGGGTAACCAAGGATAACAGGCTGAAGTGGAGAATCAATAAGAAAAAAGACAACTTCCTCTTTGTGGAGTACGCCTACCTGAAGGGTGATTGTCATAGTCTCAAATTTTACAATGCCATCTCCCAAGGGTTGTCCATTCACGGTGGTAATGTTCAGGGGTCTAAATTTTGGAACAAATGGGATATTATTTTTTTTAGCAAAAGTGTAGTCCAAGAATATGCCAGCAGCTCCAGAATCCACAAAAGCCTCACAGGAGACAAGTTTAGAGGGTAAATGGATATTTGCAGGAATGGTAATCTTGGTCTTGGAGGATATACCTGTAAGGTCTAAGCCAGCTCCTCCAACACTGGTTAGACCCTGCCTTTTACTGGCCGGGAAGGGCAGACAGATAATAAATGTCCTTTAAGTCCACAGTATAGGCATAGACCAAATGCACGCCTTCTTTGTTTCTCAGGCTCAGTTAGGTGGAGACGGCTTACATCCATGGGTTCCACAGGTGCCTGGGGGTTCAACTGAGATTTCAGGTTCTGGCTGAGGTGGTGCTTGGAAGTTAGGGGCCAAACGGTAAACTGGCCTAGGAAACTTGCGAGTTCTAAGTCTCTCTTGGCACCTTTCATGATACCGGACATCCAGACGAACACAGAGCTCTATGAATTTCTCTAGGTCTTCTGGGGAATCCTTATAGACTAATTTGTCTTTGATGCAATCCGCAAGACCTTTTCGGAAGGCTGCACGTAATGCCCTTGAGTCCCAAGTAGTCTCAGCGGCAAGGGTACGAAACTCAATAGCATATTGTGCCACAGACCTGGTGCCTTGTTGCATGTCCAAGAGTGAGTACTTAGCTGCAGAAGCTCTATCTGGCTTGTCAAATACAGTCTGGAGAGAAGCCAGAAATTAGTCAGCATCTTGCAGCACAGGATCATTGCGTTCCAGATAAGGAGAGACCCAGGCCAGGGCCTTCCCCTTTAACAAGGAAATTACAAAAGTCACTTTGGCAGACGAAGTGCTAAAGGTCCCAGGGTTGTTGCGGAAATGCAAACGGCAAACATTTAAAAAGCCTCTACAGTCCTCAGTATCACCACCAAATTTGTCAGGCAACGGAAGTTTGGGTGGTACAGAAGAGGCGGGTTGGATCGTAGCAGGAGTAGGATCCAGAGTCTGGACCGTTGCAGAGCAAGCAGGCAAACAAGATTTAAGCATAGTACAAAGTTCATCTAGTTTGGCGTCCAGGGAAGAAAGATGCTGTTCATGAGCTCCAATCAATTGTCCCTGATGTGAAATCGCCTTAACAATCTCAGCAGGGTCCACTGTCATTGTGGCCCGTTTGTAATGTAAGGTACCTGTGATAGGTAGTGTCCAAAGTGGAACTTGTGTGCTGAGGATTCAGGCGAAAACGTAGTCAGGCAGATTAGGTTGGCAACAGATAAGGCAAAACGGTACACAATCGAAATCCAGAGAGTGTTCAGGCAGGCAAAGGTCATACACAAGCTGGCAGTGAAGTACAAAATTAGCAGGCTAGAGAGTAGTCAGGAATTCAGGCAGAAGTTCAACACGAAAATCAAGATCAAAAAGCAGTCACAACACCCAGGGAGCTATTCCCCACAAACGGGCGCTGAGAGATAGCATCACTTCCTTTTTATGGGCTGCTTTGATAGAAAATTGTCCACAGCTGGCAGCAGGTGGGGCTAATGAGTCCAAGGTAATGCTTAATACTGAGAGGACATTTCCAAAAGTCTAGATCTGCTCCGTAGCACAACAGGTAAGGCTGCAGCTGTGGGACCAGGAAGATCCCGGTTCAAATACACCCAGGTACATGACAGATATCCCTGGGGGATTTTATCGATTTGAACCGGGGCACTGCCCCGGTAGGAATAGTATGGGACACGTTGAAGGCCTATTTGCGCGGACTGATGATACAGCAGATTTCAAAAATTAAAAAGCAGACTAAGGACTGGGAGAGAGCTATTGGAGAGAGGGTAACAACTGCGGAAGAACAATACACTAATAATCCGACATCAGAGACACTTAGGACCTGGATAGAGGAGCAACAAAATTATCGATTAGTGACTCTCCGAAGAGTAGAGAACAAATATCTCTTCCAGAGACAAGTTGCCTTTGGAGAAGGGGAAAGTGTGGGGCGGATGCTGGCACAACTAGTTAGGGCAAACTCCCCCACCTCTGTGGTCCCTACGATTACCACGGCGGATGGGAGAGTGACGTCATACACCCCAGAAATAGTGGATACGTTTAAAACGTACTATGAAGATCTTTATAGATCCCGGCAGGGAGAGGTGAGCGAAGCAATGGACATCTTCTTTGGGGATTTGAATTTACCTTTCCTCTGTGATATGGACAGAGTGGAGCTGGACCGCCCTATAACTTTGGAAGAGATAGCGGGTATTACTAATGAGATGGCAAGGCAGAAATCCCCAGGACCAGATGGCCTCCCATCCGAGATATACCGGCACTATGGGAAGGTGTTACTACCCGAGCTGCTGATGGTACTGAATAATTCACTAGTACAGGGTGAGCTCCCCTCCTCAATGATGGACTCTAATATAATTATTATACACAAGGAAGGTAAAGACCCATTGGATGTAGCCTCTTATAGGCCTATTGCCCTGTTGAACACAGATATGAAGATCCTAGCGAAGGTTCTGGCGACCAGATTAAACAGGGTGATATCAAAACTTATTCATCCCGACCAGTCAGGGTTTATTCCTGGAAGAACAACTAGTGTTAACATTAGGAGGTTATATTTGAATCTCCAGGTCCCGACAAATGAGGATGGGGAGAGGTTTATCCTGTCTTTAGATGCCACCAAGGCCTTTGACAGTTTAGAGTGGCAGTACCTGTGGAAGGCCATGGATACGGCCCAACTGGGCCCGGGCTTTATCAACTGAGTGAAAATGCTCTACAGAGCACCAGAGGCTAGAGTAAGGGTGAACGGAGAGCAGTCCGATAAGTTTGAATTGGGGAGAGGGACGCGACAGGGATGCCCCCTGTCACCCCTCCTCTTTGCCATTGCAATAGAACCTCTGGCTATTGCTCTCAGATCTTCTGACCAGGTGAGGGGCTTTAGAAGAGGAGACCTGGAATAAAAAGTTGCATTATATGCAGATGACCTTCTCCTATTCCTTGGAGATGCACAGGATTCCCTTCGGAAGGCCATGAATATAATTAATAGCTTTGGCCAAATTTCTGGATTAAAGATAAACTGGGCAAAGTCCAGCTTGTTACCAGTGGACCCTCTGATGGGTTCTTTACCCAAGGAGATAGCCCAAATCCCGGTTGGGAATAAATTCAAATACCTAGGTATAAACATTTCTAAAGACCTTCAACAATACACCGCAGATAATATCGATCCCCTGTTGAACAAATTCAGGGGCAAAATAAAAGTCTGGAAACGCTTGCCAATATCTGTGGCAGGCCGGTGTAACCTGATCAAAATGATCTGGATGCCCCAGTTCCTTTACGTATTACACAATTTGCCAATTTGGCTTTGTAGAAAATGGTTTCAAAAGATAGAGACTCTGTTTAGGGAAATGATATGAAAAGGGGGTCCAGCAAGAATTCGGTTAAGCACTCTGCAGCTCCAAAAACAGGAGGGAGGAGTAGCACTCCCACATCCCTATAGTTACTTTCTGGCATCACAACTTCAGTATCTAGGGGGAAGTAATACACCTGGTCAACTAGTAGGAAGAAAGATTATTCTTCAAAATACCCCACATGATTCCATACCTGAAGCTCTGGAGGCAGGATCTTTTTCCCCAAAACTTCCAACTTTGAATCTAATGATGAAGGTTTGGGATACAGTGAAAACCATACTGAATTATACAGGATTTACGGAATTTACTCCATTGTGGGATAACAGTAATCTAGGGGAGCTCCAGAAAATAGGGAC
Source organism: Rana muscosa (assembly GCA_029206835.1). Taxonomy (NCBI): domain Eukaryota; kingdom Metazoa; phylum Chordata; class Amphibia; order Anura; family Ranidae; genus Rana; species Rana muscosa. Next base: position 133,766,341 of record CM055120.1, read on the forward strand.
AATAAGAGAATGAGAGAGATGCGGGATAAAATTTATTTCCCAGTTATATCAGGATGGTACCTTAAAAACCTTCGAGGAGTTGAGGGTCCACCATGACCTGCCGAATAAATCCTTTTTCAAATATTTGCAGGTTCGGCATGCATTAGAGGAACAATTTAAAGGACAGACTCTAGAATGGACCACAATTCCGGTACTAAAAAAATTAATTAATGCAGACTCCCCAAGGGGCTTAATTTCCAAAGTGTATCCTGATATCAATAAAGGGAGATCGAGCAGGTTAGAACCTCTCTTATATAAAATGAAGTCGGAAAAAGATGTGGGGGCTATCTCTGACACTCAGTGGAACAGGATCCTTGAAGTAGCCCCACTGGTCTCGCTGTCCCCCTCTCAGAGGATATCACATCTTTTCTTACTGTATAGAACTTATTACACCCCATATAGACTTTTTCAGTTTGGCCGTCGGCCAGACTCTTGCTGTCCTAGATGTAGGGACCCAAAAGGGGACCTGCTACATATGTTCTGGAGGTGCCCGAAATTATTCCGGTACTGGACGGAGGTGGTAAAAATTATTGATAGGGTGTTCGGGATGTCTATTGAGCTGAGGCCAAAGCTATGCCTACTGGGACTAGTGGGGGAAGGGGGTAAACCTGGGAGCTCCCAAATAGCGGCCATGAGATGTCTATTCCAAGCTAGGATACTGATTGCCCTAAATGGAAGTCAACATTGCCCCCGTCCAGTGAGGAATGGCAGAATAACATGAACGGGATAATTCTTAAAGAGAAAACGATTTATATAAAGCAAGGTGCTTTAACAACATATGATAAGATCTGGAAACCCTGGTGGGAAGCAAGAGGGATCAGTACGTAACCCTCAATAAGTGCAAGATAAAACACTCAAAATGGTGTACAATGGCCCAATAGAATGTTGTATAAGGGAGTGGAAGTTGAGGAATGACAGAGATGACTGATGGATGTGAAAGGGTATGAATTTTAGCAATAGAACGGCAGTTCTAACAGAAAACCCCAGGGGTCCCCCCTTCACCAGGTTGCCTCCCGGAGATATATTTATTAGGTACAGTCTATCGAACTTGCGGAGGGGAGGTTGTTGGAGGGCTGGGGCAGTCTGGGATTTATCGTTCCTTAATTGTCTGTAAACTGTGAAAAATGTAATAAAGAAATAAAGTTAAAAAAAATAAAAAACTTAATGAACTTCTCCCAAATTTATATATATATATATATATATATATATATATATATGTATATATATATATATATATATATATATATATATATATATATGTAGCGGGTAGGTACTTTTCAGTATGTTGATTCGGGTGGAGACATCAGTGATGTCCAGTTCCCTGGTGGCGCTGTTACTTTGGGCCGGGGTTGAACCATCGCTGGAGTGCCGTACCCTTTTTGGTCTCTCGCAGTGGTTGTACGGCGGGGCGGGGAACCCGCTGTGCTAGCTGGGAGAGGCTATAAAGAGGGCGGAGATCTTCGCCACAAGGTCCGAGTCCCAGGCACCTTTAGCCTGAGGGCTGCTGTCCAGCGGTCGGTGTCCAGGCGGCCTAGGCCTGGACACGTGGAGTTCGGGAGTCACCCCAGACACCCTCAGTCTGGGGTGAGGTGCATCGTTCAGGCCTGGGGCCCAGCTTCTTCCACTAGGACCCGCCCGGGAGGAATCATCCTAAGGCACCCACAGAATCGGGTGTCTGAATCCAGGCGTAAGGGACCGCGCAGGTGACCTTCCTATAGATCTGGTGCAGCAGATTGCCAGTGTCGGGACAGGGCCTCCGGAGACCGTCGGGATGGATGTCCTCGCCAAACAGGGGTCATATTCACACGGAAGGTGGTCCATGTTCTAAGGTCGGTGGCAGAGACCGTTACTCTAAGGTCGTGACAGAGACCGTTACTTAGGCCTGTGACAGGGGCCCCAAACAGTTCACCCGGTAGGTGGCAGCTACCAACTTCACGGTCGGTGGCAGAGACCATGCGCCAGGCCTATCCGCACGCGAAAGGGATAGGAAAGTTCATTGTGCCTGGACCTACTCGTATCCACACCCCTGTCTGTCTGTTATGGAAGTTCAACTGATTATGTTCATTCTGGCATTGAAGAAATAAAGGAGTGTTGAACTTTTAATGGTGTGGGGCTCTATTACTGGCAGATACACCTCCACGGAAGAAGTGGAGGCTCCATATGCAGGATGCAGACCCGAAGGTAATTCAGAAAAGACTTTGCTCAAACCTCACAGACACAGAGGGTGAGAGCGTGGCGTAGTGTCCTGCGCTCTCTCCTCCAGAGTACCCCTAGACAACAGCCACAAGCAACCAATACATGAGAGAGAAAGAGTGAGGCCGCTACACGTGAGGGCATGGTGTCCGGGATGTGTTTGTGTTACTATGGAGCTGAAGTTGTGGAATTTGAATGTGTCTGCCCGGAAGAGTTCCGAGTAGGTCGGCCATGTTGGCCACTGCGTCAAGAGGCACACCCTCCCCACTCAGTTCGTGGGCGTGACCTAGGCCGAGAGAGGAAAGCCCGTGAACTATGGCGAAGAAGGGGAGGAGTCCAGTCGTGTGAAGGACTACACTTGGGGACTTTGGCGCCAACCTTGCAGTGCGCAATGGATCAGCAGAGAGTCGCCATGTTCGGAAACACATCGTGTATTCCATTTCATCCTTCTACCACGAGTTTGACTACTACTGCTGCTCCGATAACGGATATGGGGATCCGGCTAAAGCCCCGGGGACGATTCACCCTGTACTCATGCATGGACGTTGAGGCCCTGGGTTTGATTTGTCCCGGCTGTTCGGGACTGGTGTGTCAGCTGAAGCCGTTCGGGCGCTGCGAGGCCTGCGGGGAGTTCTTATTTGAGGTGGAGCCACCTGTCGAGAAGCCAAAAACCATCCACCTCAACCGCACTACAGGCACCACCACTCAGGAAGAAGGAATCACTGTTTTGACAGCCGTCCCTGTGCGCACTGCTGCGACCGCGGGGGAGGTCGTGGTTAGGGAGAAATCCGAGGATGCTGACTCAGTCACTCACCACTGCTTCCCAGCATCCACCGCCGAAGAGGAAGACCGGCATGGTAGTTCTGTCCAGCGGTCGCGGTGGATCATCCTGCCCGCCTACGCCCGGCCCGGATGGATCTGGTAGGAAGAGTTCCGGACATCCCTCCTCAAGTATGGGCCGAGGTAAGCCGGGCAAAGGGACTTGGTGTTCGGGCGGAGGTGTCGGGGAGTCACAGCCCTGTGTGTTCACGGGAGGTAGCGATTCAGTCTCTACTACAGGCTACCTGCCCGCGGAGGAGTGTGACACCTCCGACCTAGAGTCGCTCTCCGATTTGGGAGACGACGTCGTCATAGATGAACTTTTTGCTAAAAAGGGTTGGGACAAGATGCCTCTCTCCTCGTCCCGCCGAGTCAGGGATCCACCGATGTCAACGGGGGATAGTACACCCCGGGTGGAGGCACCAGCGCCTGAGGAGGGATCATGTCCTCAGTCTGCCCTTCCACCCCCGGTGCCATCTGCATCTAGTACCGGGGGAAAGAGACTGTTATTGCGGGCACCTTTGCCCAGGATGGAGGTGATCAAAGTACCTCGGCACCCGGATGCTATTGTTCTGCCGGGAGAAGGAGATCGCCATACCATGCCTCCGTTAGAGACACTACAACCCCTTTTCTGCCAAAAGGTAGCCAACGAGTACGGGTGGGAATACCCATATTTATCCAAGGAACTTTTGTATGAGGTGGAGGTTTGCAGGGAGCGCTGGTACAATGACTTTATGTGGACGCACATTCAGGTCCCACACGCCCGCAGGTACCTCACGTGTTCCCCCAAAGCATCTCAACACTTCAAGGACTGTAAGGCAGAATGGATGTTGGGTCGGCACATCCACGCGGATAAGGTGCTGATTCAATGGAAAGAAGGGGAGGATGTCGAATACCATTTAGAGACAATGGACCAGCATTTGAAGCCTCGAGTTTAACGGGTGTTTGTGCTCTTTGGAGGAATTGGAGGACTGTTGCCGTTGTTTGTTCTTCAGTTTTTCCTTTTCACACAGTGATCGTGGACTTTGGGGTAGTTAGAGCTGCAGAAGAAAATGGAGGAAAGTCTTCAACAGGTGCAGTTATCGTGACACTGTCACCAGGTGGCAGTGTTGTGCATCGATATTCACTTTTCACACACACACTTATAGAAGGAAAGGATTTCTTTACGGAGAAGTTTTTTCGTTCTTACACAAACATATGTGTCAGGGTTGTGTGTGTTAATGTTTCTTTTCCCTTCTGCAGGAGAACGTCCCATCAAGACCGCTGAGAATGGGGCGGGTCTTAGTTAGGATGGGTGGGGAAAATGTTAATGTGATTTGTGAATATGTTTTGTTGTTAGGTGTTGTTTGTTTCCCTTCCCTCCCCTTTCATGTTAGGCTCAGGCACAACGGTTTAGTTCGTTTTAAAAAAAAAAAAAAAAGTTTTACATTTTTGGGATTTATAGTTGGTTTCTTGATTGGGCTATGTCAGTTTTTTTTTGGGCATAGTTTGCTCCAGACACTGGGGACCAGTGTCAAACAACCAGGGGGAGAGTGTAGCGGGTAGGTACTTTTCAGTATGTTGATTCGGGTGGAGACATCACTGATGTCCAGTTCCCTGCGGCCCAGCAGGTGGCGCTGTCACTTTGGGCCGGGGTTGAACCATCGCTGGAGTGCTGTACCCTTTTTGGTCTCTCGCAGTGGTTGTACGGCGGGCGGGAACCCGCTGTGCTAGCTGGGAGAGGCTATAGAGGGGGCGGAGATCTTCGCCACGAGGTCCGAGTTCCAGGCACCTTTAGCCTGAGGGCTGCTGTCCAGCGGTCGGTGTCCAGGCGGCCTAGGCCTGGACACGTGGAGTTCGGGAGTCACCCCAGACACCCTCAGTCTGGGGTGAGGTGCATCGTTCAGGCCTGGGGCCCAGCTTCTTCCACTGGGACCAGCCCGGGAGAAATCATCCTAAGGCACCCACAGAATCGGGTGTCTGAATCCAGGCGTAAGGGACCGCGCAGGTGACCTTCCCGTAGATCTGGTGCAGCAGATTGCCAGTGCGGGAACAGGGCCTCCGGAGACCGTCGGGATGGATGTCCTCGCCAAACAGGGGTCATATTCACACGGAAGGTGGTCCATGTTCTAAGGTCGGTGGCAGAGACCGTTACTCTAAGGTCGTGACAGAGACCGTTACTTAGGCCCGTGACAGGGGCCCCAAACAGTTCACCCGGTAGGTGGCAGCTACCAACTTCACGGTCGGTGGCAGAGACCGTGCGCCAGGCCTATCCGCACGAGAAAGGGATAGGAGAGTTCATTGTGCCTGGGCCTACTCGTATCCACACCCCTGTCTGTCTGTTATGGAAGTTCAACTGATTATGTTCATTCTGGCATTGAAGAAATAAAGGAGTGTTGAACTCTTAATGGTGTGGGGCTCTATTACTGGCAGATACACCTCCACAGAAGAAGCTGAGGCTCCATATGCAGGATGCAGACCCAAAGGTAATTCAGAAAAGACTTTGCTCAAACCTCACAGACACAGAGGGTGAGAGCTTGGCGTAGTGTCCTGCACTCTCTCCTCCAGAGTACCCCTAGACAACAGCCACAAGCAACCAATACAAGAGAGAGAGAGAGTGAGGCCACTACATATACAGTATCTCATATTTTTGTAAATATTTTATTATATCTTTTCATGTGACAACACTGAAGAAATTACGCTTTGCTACAATTTGTTTTCCTTCACTTTACCACTATCAGGAACTGGATATAAATAAACTTTATTTACACTTGATGTGCTTCTACCCATGTTGAGACAACTCACTATTTCTATATTGAGTTCAAAACATTTACCAATGCAAAGACCAGGATTGTCAGGACAGCGTCGACAAAAATAACGGGTGTCACGCCTAAATCCGCGCTTGCTACAGACACAACATCTTTTTTGGGGGGCTCGTTGGGTAGGGGTACTCTCGAGGACATACGGATAATGCCTCTCATGCAGCCGGCTTACTGCATTTGGTTGGGGATGGTGAGGTGCAGAACCGCCTGGATACAGGAGTTCTGTGACTATCTCATCCTGGAATTTTAGGAGAGATAACGTCCCGCCTGAAGCTCTGTATAGCACATGAGCGTTCAGCAAAGCCAATTGGAATAAGGATAGAGACACTTTTTTGTACCAGCGTCTCGCCTTACGGTCAATTAGATACGGTGCCAACAACTGGTCGTTGAGGTCCACCCCTCCCATATTTTGGTTATATTCGTGGACACAGAGGGGTTTCTCCACAACACCAGTCGCCGTACGAATTTGGACTGTCGTGTCTGCATGAAGGGAGGTAAGAAGGAAAACATTCTTATTATCCCTCCACTTCATAGCGAGCAAGTTATTACACTTCAAGCAGGCTCTCTCCCCCAGCCTAAGACGGGAATCTACAAGCCTCTGGGGAAAGCCCCGGCGATTAGGTCGCACGGTGCCACATGCTCCAATCTGATGATCAAACAAGTGACTAAACAGTGGCACGCTCGTGTAATAATTGTCCACATACAAGTGGTACCCCTTTCCGAATAAGGGTGACACCAATTTCCACACTATCTTGCCAGCGCTCCCTATGTAATCTGGGCAGTTGACCGGCTCAACCTGACTATCTTTTCCCTCATAAACCATAAAGCTCCATACATAGCCTGTTGCCCTGTCACAGAACTTATAGAGCTTGACCCCGTATCTGGCAAGCTTGCTGGGAAGGTACTGCTTGAAAGACAAGCGGCCAGAAATTTTTATCAGGGACTCATCAACGTAGACAACTTGATCGGGAATAAACAAGGCTGCAAAACGTTTGTTGAAGTGGTTTATGAGGGGCCGAATTTTGTAGAGCCGGTCGTATTCAGGGTCTCCACGTGGACGACAAAGTTCATTGTCGTTGAAATGCATGAACCGCAAGATCTGCTCGTATCGTTTCCTGGGCATGGAGGCAGAGAACACGGGCATGTGGTCAATTGGGTGTGTGGACCAATAAGCACGCAATGACGGGAATTTATGTGTGCCCATGTTGAGGGAAAGGCCCAGAAAGGTCTTAAATTCGGAAACCGTAATTGGTTTCCAATCTTTGGCAATGGAAGGCAACTGGGGACTAGCGGCGATGAATTGACCAGCATATAAATTACTCTGGTCCACAATAGATCTATAGAGATCTTCCGTGAAAAACAGCGAATAAAAATCAATTGGCATAAAATCAGCTGTTTCCACCTGAATACCGGGTTGGGCAGTGAATGGGGGAAGTACGGGTTCTGCAGAAGTGGTGGGGAACCAATCAGGATAGGCAAATTCTGCAGGAAGGGCACTATGGGCACGACGGGCCTGCCTTTGTCTTCTTCTTGGTGGCAGTGGGACACTACTTTTGCTTGCCACCTCGCCAGCTTGAACTGCACTTATGGGACTCGCCACGTCACCACGTGATACTGCAGTGCTGGATGTACACCCAGGCTGTACTAGGCCGCTGGTGCTTGCCAATTCACCAGAAGGAATAGCGGCGCTAGTACTACTCTGCTCCATGATATGAGAGCCCTGCGGTTCTTGCTCCTCAACAACCTCAGAAGATCGGGTACGCCTGACCTTAGCAGGGACCTCATCTTCGTCGTCAGAGCTATCTGACATGGAGCCGCTGATTTCACTGTCTTCTACGGGAAGATATTCTGAGCCTGAATCTGACAGATGCGTGACCTCCTCTTCACTATCTGTCATGCTCAGAATCTCGTAGGCCTCTTTACTAGTGTACCTTCGATTTGCCATTTTGGGCTCTAAATTTAGGGGTACACTAGTAAGATTCACAGGTAAAAAAAGCACCTGACTGTCACCAAATGTATCAAACGCTTAAAAAAAAAACTGTTAGCGATCGCAGGGATCAGGACTGTCTCTGCGAACGCTGCAGTTATGTGTGTTGTGTTTGGTAAGTGACAGTGATCGATCGATACTGCACTTGGGTGGGCTGGGCTGGGCTGGGCTGGGCGGAGGGGCTAAACGCAGGTGCTAGCAGGTATCTGGGCTGATCCCGCTAACACTGCGTTTTTGGGAACCCTAAACCGCTGGGGACGCTAGTATAGATCTGATCAGATCAGATATTGATCTGTTCAGATACTATACCACTAAGGGAGGTGTATGCTTTGCGCGTGGGTGTTAGCGTTACTGGCACTAACCTGACGCTGCCTGGGGCGACGCAGACCCTCTCTGGCGCTAAAACCTAATTGATTTCAGCTGCCGGGCGATCAGGATGTTAAACCTTTATTGGGTTATATACGGCGGGTGCCCTGATGCTATAAAAAGCAAACTAACCAACCAGCGTCACCCGTAAAACTTATATGGTGATCACTGGTGAAAGGGTTAACTAGGGGCAATCAGGGGGTTAAAACCTTTATTAGGTTATATATGGGGGTACCTGACGCTATATAAAAACCTGACGGGTAACCTAAATAACTAAATAACTAACTGGCTAACCAGTGTCACCAGTAAAACTTATACGGTGATCACTGGTGAAAGGGTTAACTCTAGGGGCAATCAGGGGGTTAAAATAATATATGGGGGTACCAGACGCTATAAAAACCTGCGGCGAAACTAAAAATAAATAACTGGCTATCTAGGGCATCACCGGCACTAAATACAGCGATCGGAAATACGATCGCTTAGTGACGCTGACGTTAGGGGGTGAAAGGGTTACCTGGGGGGCGATCAAGGGGTTAAACCTTTATTAGGGGGGGTTAGGGGGCTACCCTGGACCTAAAGGGGCCTAAACCTAACTGCCCTGACACTTTTTACAGTCACAAATGACACTAAATGCAGTGATCAGTAAATAAATGATCACTGCAATCAGTGACACTGTGACTGGGGGTGCAGGGGATGACCTGGGGGGTGATCTGGGGGGTGAAATGTGTGCCTATGTGTACCTAAGTGTTAGTGTAGTGTTGGTGCACTAACCTGATGTCTTCTCTCCACGGTGCTCTGGACGAAAAGACCGCCGCATGGAGAGATGACATCACTTCCTCTGGCTGTGTTTACATTACACCGGCAGAGGAAGATTCTCATTCGCCGGGAGCGATCGCGAGGGGTTGGCCGGAAACGAATGGTCGTCCCCTCATCACAGATCGCTCCCGCACCGAGAACCACCGTTCACTGTACCGGAGGGGGGTCCGATGGGACCCCCCAACTATACGAAGGCAGGCACGTACAGGTACGTGATTGTGCCTGTCCGTGCCATTCTGCCGACGTATATATACAGTGAGCGGTCGTTAAGTGGTTAAGGGTACATTTTTACCACATGAAAGAACTACTGATGACATCATTCAGGAGAGCTGAGCAGCTACCAGATATATATGCGACAATCCAGCTACTACCAGATCTATCCAAACCCTTTAATGCCGCCGCAACTTAGCGACAATCACCAAAGCACTAAGAAACCATCGGAGTCTACGTAAGTGGAAATAACCTGCTACACTTTCCATTACCCATAATGGACAACCAGAGTGTCAACCCTACAAGAGGGTCTAACCGCCCTACGCCAATGGGGCATGCTTCCTGAATCTACATTTGCACAACCCAGCCGAAACCCCCACTGACCATGGAACCAGAATGGCAGGTGGTATCACACAAGAGAGGTCCCAAGAAACACGGTGGTGGAGCCTAGCTCTCCTGAATATTACCCAAACCCGCACAACATTCCTTCCTATTTCCCCCCGCCACATCGGTTGCATTTATTGCACTTGGATCTGACAACGGATCCCCTTTTTACAGTTTACTTTTGTTCAATCTACTACTTTTTGTACTATTTTGTTTTTCTCTCCTCTTATATGGTACATATCACATTGGAAAACAGCCGATAATCGCTTCTGAGACTCTTAACTCAACAGCGCACCCCACATTCTTCAGGCAGACAGATGAGATATCCAAAACAACCCGCCAACAATGGACACAATCTCCACCAGAAGACGAAAACCAGTTCAGATGAGTACACCTTTGAACACAAATTTTGATATGTGGGGACTTTAACTTAACAACAGACCCTCACCTGGACAAAAGCTCTCAGGTGACAGGTCGTGACACCTCATTACATCAGCTGTTTCACTCAGAGAAACTGTACGATGTCTGGAGATGCCAGCATGCGAATTAAGGCGATTACACTTACTTCTCTCCCAGACATCGTACATACTCCCGTATTGACAAGTTTGTGTCTGATAAATGGTTATTACAAAAGGTATCCCCATCCAGGATACATGATATAATAAATAATTTCTATATAGTTTTCTTCTACTGTGCTATACTAAAAAAATATAAAAACAAAAAATGCAGCGCCTAAAATATGTATGGTGGCCCAAACGTGAACGTAAATAGGGACAACAACCAAACAGTAAGTGTATACGGCCTAAGAAGGCCTAGGATAAGTAAATCCAAATGTGTACCACACTAGTATATGCCTATACATGTGTATAAAAAACTTTTAAAGTATGTAATACAGTGAGCTGATACTTATAAAGTATGCAATACAGTGAGTAATACAGTAAACTAATAATAAAGTTCAATTAAGGTGACCAATGTGTAGACTGGGATCAGATGGAAGAAATGTGTATAAATATTCAATATATTGTCCTCATAAAAGAAATCCAAGAAAACTTCAGGAACGTGAAAAACATGTATTCGTATATCCGTAGCACCCGGGGACGTGACTCCAACACCAGGGATGGGGGGAAGAAATGGATACTCTTACCCCTATGCGTGGACACACACACCAGCAGTGGTGGGTCAAACAGACAAAGATGGTGAAATAGACTTCTCTGGATCCGTCCTCTCAAGGTGTCCGCTGATGACGCAGGCGCAAGAAATCCAGTCCTTTCCCAAGTAATGATGTAGACCTCCAAGGCGTCAATGCATCAGAGATCATGTAAAAAATTGAACAGAAGAAGGCTCCACATAGCGCAGGATCAGATGGCAAAATAAAATCCTCATTTATTTCAGGAACAAAACACAAAACACACACGGTATAAAAAATGGATAAAATAAATAATCGTACAGGCTTCCATGCAGAGGCTTGCAAAAGGTGATCACAGAAGTAGCATCAAATAGTGGCGTAGCTATAAAGCAGGTTCATGTACCTGACATTTTTTTTGAATAGCATTTTCTGCAGTTCTGTAGCTGTGCGATTCAGCAGTTACGTACTGTGGGTGTGTTGTGGTCTTCCAAAAAACGCCATTTAGGGCCACAAAAAATTGGACATACGGTAGCACATAGTAACAGGGCCCCACACAGGCTTGGTTCGATCGCCACGCACGGCCTCACTTGGCTCGGCTTGAACCACGGATGGTGTGGCCTTCACCTGAACTCACCACGCAGGCGCCGTTCGTCTTGGGAGATTTTCGAAATCCCCTTGTCCTACATACTGAGCAAGCGCAGTACAGGGTGGACACTATTTGACGGGGGACAGAATTCGACACATCTCCGGCCTTACCCAGCCATTGTTGTATTTTTGAACCAGTGTTGGCTACCTCGTCCTCCTCCACCGCCGCTTCCACCTACACAGCAACATCCACCGCCACCTCAACCTCCTACTCCATATGGACCTCGTCCTCCTAGGTCAAGATTATAATTTTTATTTTATTTTTTTGTAGCGCACAGATCCTTTCCCCCTTACCTGCCTTTATGTTGTTGGCTCCTCGCAGGAGGGAGAAAGGCACACCGCACTACCAGCCCGTACCCTCCTATATAAAGAGGTTGAGCGGTGTACTTGACAGGCCGTGTCCACAGCCGGAGTCAAAACTCCTCCAGAGGATGATTCTCACCTCTACTGTAGGTAGAGGCAAGTCCTTTAATTCCCAGTAAAGTCAATGTCCACACCAGCTGAAATTACAACTCTTATTCTCTCATGGCAAAATAAACTCTACTCGGATAGAAAAGGTTAGAGCAAAGAAACAGGACAGCTTAAGGTGTGGAGGAGGTCCAGGCACAAACGTAGCACATTCACTTCACTACTTAGGTTTCTCAAACAGTTTTAGGTGAACGGTCTCTGCCACAGACCTTGAGGTTGGTCTCTGCCACAGACTGGGTGTACAAGGCCCCTGCTACGGACCTGGAGAACTTTGGTCTCTGCCACAGACCAGGGTGTATAAGGCCCCTGCCACGGGCCGGGTGAATAAGGCCTCTGATACAGTCAAGATGACCTTGAGCTTCTCCTTCTACGAACCTAGCCCATATCAAGGGGAAGACATCTCCTTCACCGTGACTCCCGCATCGGTCCATCAGAATGATCCTCCCTTCCCTGGAACATGGTCCCCTACACGAGGCGGCACCCTAAGACTCCTCGACCCTTAGCGGACTCCAGACGAAGGCTCTGGACTCCAGGCTTTACTCCCGCACCTAGGCCTCCATACCCAGGGCAGCAGGAACTCCAGGATAGTACCTCACCCCGGGCTAAAGGTACCCGAGATGGAACAGGAACACATGCACCCAGGCCGAAGGCACCTGGGCGTGGACCCCACTGGACATCAGCCCCCAGGCCAAAGGTCTGCCCCTTTTATATGCTCTCCCGGCATGCACAGCAAGTTCCCCGCCCCGCTGTACTACTGCCAAGAGGGGACACAAAAGGCACAGCACTGTATCGGCGGTTCAACCCTAGCCTACCATGGCAGCGCCACCTGTAGGCCGCAGGGAACTGCACACCAATACTGTCCCCTGAGGACAAAATGGTCCATGAATCCTATAGAATTAGGGTGTTTGAGACTATTTACCACTCAAACACTTCCCTTAAATTTAGCACCCCGCTACATTTTTATTTCAAAGTATTTTATTTTCCCACTAGCTTATCCATTAAATTTAATAATTTATTCCAGAAAGGGCGTATTCTGGGGCATTCCCACCATATGTGTGGCATCGTGCCGTTGAGTTTCTGAGGTTCTTAATGACTTTCCGTACCTCTTCTGCTGAAAAGGGGGCCTCCAGCATATTTTTTTATTTTTTAATTTTTTTTATGTTATTTTAAGTTATTTCCCTATCCACATTTGTTTGCAGAGCACTTGCCATGCTCTTAACAACATTTTGCTGCCATTTGCAGCCCTCTAGCCCTTTCCATTACTTTTTTAGAGCCTTTTTAGTCCTTAGAAGTCCGGGTCCCCATTGACTTCAATGGGGTTCGGGTTCGGGTTCGGGTTAAAGTTCGGTCCCGAACCCGAACTTTTTTCCGAAGTTCGGCCGAACCCGTCGAACCCGAACATCCAGGTGTCCGCTCAACTCTAGGTATAATGCAGATATTGTGGACATGTAAGGCTGTAAGGAGCTTTTGGAAGTCAGTGTTCTCATTAATTACCAAAGTTACGGGTCTGATTATTTTACCGTCTCCACAGTTGGCTATATTGAGCATAGGTATTCACCTGGTGCCTAAAATCTTCAGACCAGTGATTACACACATTATGATAGCAGCAAAAGTAATTATTACTGCCAAATGGAAATCCTTGAATGCCCCTAATGTATCTGAAGTCATATCTAGAGTTAAACAACAGTATGTTTATGAGAGATATTTTGCTGTTAGGAATCATACTCTAACTAAATTTAAACCTTGTTGGGAGGCCTGGATAGCGTCCTATCCTAGTGAATAAGTGACCATTTGCAGTCCTGTCTGGTACATGTTGTTTTTGGTTAATGTTTTGTTTACTTTTATGTTATTTACTTTTCTGTTATGTGGTCATGAGTTGTCCAACAGAATTATTGAAATACAATTGTGCCTTACAATTTAGATGGTAAACTAATATAGGGTGCGGCACTGCGCTCTGGGCACAGTTAGTCCCCGTTCGGGGTGTCTGGAGTGCGGAGGCAGTACAGTAGATAACAACTAGTTTAAGACGCCATCCATCTATGGTCTCATTATTATAGTTTTGTATGTAAAATTACCTATATACAACTTTGCATTCTTAGTGACAATTCAGTGTATCTTCTGTTTTGCTGTCAATGTATGTGTTTCTTTTTATGACAAAACTCAATAAAAATAATTGAAAAGAAATCCAAATTTACATAACACTGCTGACATATTGCCTTGTACTCTGTCAAATGCCTTCTCTGCATCAATGGAGAGCAGCAGAGAAGGTGTTTGAGTTTGTTCTGCATAGTGTACAATATTGAGGACTCTTCTTGTTGCGTCAAAAGTTTGTCTGCCCCTTATGAATCCCATCCCATCGCATTTGACTAAAGACAGAATAATATCCGCAAGGCATTTGGCTAGTATTTTTGCATATACTTTGATGTCTATATTTAGAAGTGATTTTGGCCCGAAAATTGGCCGGTGTTGTAGGATCTTTTCCTGGCTTAGGTAGTGTGACAACATAAGCGGTTAGCATCTCCTTAGGGAAGGAGGAGGATAGGGCTGCTTTTGTGTAAACTTGTAGTAAGTGAGGGGATAAAATAACTTTAAAAGTTTTGAAATATTCATTAGAGAAACCATCCAGGCCATGGGGAGGGATGCTATGATATGTTCAATTTCTTTGGTTGTAAACAGGGCATTCAGCTTAAGTAGGTGTGCCTCTGAGAGGGTAGGGAGGTTCAATTTCAGTAGGAAATCTTTGATGTCTTCTCCCGAAGATTGGGGAGTGTTTGGGTCATCCCTCGGGTTGTATAAAGTCCCATAATAATCATCAAATTGGCTTGCTATATCCTGGGGGTTGATGATTTTGTGGTGTAGGGTGGGGTGGATTAGATGTGTAATTCTGGATTTGGCTCGGGCAACTTTTATCCTGTTGGCCAGATGTTTACCTGCTCTATATGTGTTTGCACAGGAATTTGCCTTTAGACGGCAGAGAATTTTGTCATACTGCTGGGTTAGCAGGTTTCTTAGTTCTTCTTGTAATAGGCATGTTCTGTTTGGTGTCACATTTGTTCTGGGATTCTAATCTATGTATTTTTTAGACAGAAGAGAATTGAGCTGGAGATTATAAAAAAAAATCGCCCTAGCGCCTTGCTGAGTCATAATACCTCTCGTGTATGCTTTGTTAGCATTCCATAGGGTGTAGGGGTTGTAAACAGAAGATGCATTAGTATGACAGAGTATTTTAAGATGTTGAGTGAGAATTGTAGAGCTGGTAGGCTTTGTAGTAGGCAAATGTTACAGCGCCAGATGGGAACAGAGGGGGAGGCATTCTTCTCTGCTATAGTGATGGAAATTGCAGCATGATCAGACCAGGTTATATCATGTATGGAAGCGGCGGTGGAGGAGGACGAGGTAGCCAACACTGGTTCAAAAATACAACAATGGCTGGGTAAGGCCGGTGATGTGTCGAATTCTGTCCCCCGTCAAATAGTGTCCACCCTGTACTGCGCTTGCTCAGTATGTAGGACAAGGGGATTTCGAAAATCTCCCAAGATGAACGGCGCCTGCGTGGTGAGTTCAGGTGAAGGCCACACCATCCGTGGTTCAAGCCGAGCCAAGTGAGGCTGTGCATGGCGATCGAACCAAGCCCGTGAGGGGCCCTGTTACTATGTGCTACCGTATGTCCAATTTTTTGTGGCCCTAAATGGCGGTTTTTGGAAGACCACAACACACCCACAGTACGTAACTGCTGAATCGCACAGCTACAGAACTGCAGAAAATGCTATTCAAAAAAAATGTTGTTTTTTTAGTATAGCACAGTAGAAGAAAACTATATAGAAATTGTTTATTATATCATGTATCCTGGATGGGGATACCTTTTGTAATAACCATTTATCAGACACAAACATGTCAATACGGGAGTATGTACGATGTCTGGGAGAGAAGTAAGTGTAATCTCCTTAATTTGCATGCTGGCATCTCCAGACATCGTACAGTTTCTCTGAGTGAAACAGCTGATGTAATGAGGTGTTACGACCTGTCACCTGAGAGCTTTTGTCAAGGTGAGGGTCTGTTGTTAAGTTAAAGTCCCCACATATCAAAATTTGTGTTCAAAGTTGTACTCATCTGGTGTACTCACACCTCCACATATGTATAACACACTGCAAAATATTTTTTGTGGCCCTAAATGGCGTTTTTTGGAAGATCACAACACACACACAGTACGTAGCCGCTGAATCGCACAGCTACAGAACTGCAGAAAATGCTATTCAAAAAAAATGTTGTTTTTTTAGTATAGCACAGTAGAAGAAAACTATATAGAAATTGTTTATTTCACACACCTCCACATATGTATAACACACTGCAAAATATTTTTTGTGGCCCTAAATGGCGTTTTTGGAAGACCACAACACACCCACAGTACGTAACCGCTGAATCGCACAGCTACAGAACTGCAGAAAATGCTATTCAAAAAAAATGTTGTTTTTTTAGTATAGCACAGTAGAAGACAAATATATAGAAATGGTTTATTTCACACGCCTCCACATATGTATAACACACGGCTAAATATTTTTTGTGGCCCTAAATGGGTCTTTTTGCAAGCGTACATTAAAGTGCAATTTTTATTTATTTATTTTTTGCCCTAAACGGGTCTTTTTTTGCACGAGCAAAATAAAATGCAAATTTTTTTATTTTTTTTTGCCCTTAATGGGTCTTTTGGAAAAGAGCACAATAAAGTGCCTTTTTTTTTGCCCTAAATGGATCTTTTTCCAAGAGCAGAATACACCCACAGTATGGAAACGGTGTATCTCTCAACGTAATATATGCAGTGCTGGTGCACTGAGCTTGCAGATAAAAGGTAGATTTTCTCTGACACTGGGCTCATGGCAGTGTAAAAAGACTGCACTGCAACACAAACAGGTAAACCTATGCAGATCGCTGAGTTAAATCTCTGAATCTGGACTCCTATTCCTATATAATAAATCTCTCTCCCTGAAAGCACCAACAGGAACCTGGCCCTACAGTACACTGTCTCTCTATCTTTTCCCTCAGATTCCAGAATCAGGACTAACTCATGTATTTTTCAATCTCTCCCTAAAAGCAGCAGACAAGATCCTCTCCCTATCTATTCTGAAGCAGAGTGACGTGTGTGCTGTGTGCCTCTAGCTTATATAGAAGCTGGGTCACATGTTGCACTGACCAATCACAGCCATGCCATTAGTAGGCATGGCTATGATGGCTTCTAAGGGCACACCAGCTAATCAAAAGGTGATTGGCTGGCCCCTGAAGCATTTCTAACTGCGCCATTAGATTGCCGAACCCGAACCCGAACCCGGACTTTCGCGCAAAGTCCGGGTTCGGGTTTGGGTTCGGGAAAAAGCTAAAGTTCAGTACGGACCCGAACTTTACAGTTCGGGTTTGCTCAACCCTAATTATACCTCCTGTCTCTCCGCACTCTCTCCAGCAACTAGGCGAGGAGTTGGAATATGTAAATTTTGATTTCAAGGTAATATCCTCTTTGAAATTTTAGCCTTATACTCGCAACCATTAGCGCATGTTCACACCTCTGGCCTTCTCTCCAAACCATTCAACATCTCTAATTGAACTCAACAGGGTTGTCCACTTTCACAACCATCTTCAATCCAATGATTGAACCCCTAGCAAAAACGATTCGGACACATCCTTCGATCTCAGGCTTCAGATTTCAATCTACCAGACACATGATGAATCTCTTTGCAGATGATGTGACCCTAATTATGACGGACCCAATAAACTCACTCCCACATGCTCACCAAATATTGTCACAATTGAGCACCATATCATACTACAAGGTCAATTATACAAAATCCCTAATCTTAGATTTTGGCCTAAGCATGGTGACCAAACGAGACCTACAACAAAAATTCTCCTTCAAGTGGAGTTCACAAGGAATCCCATACCTGGGCATTACATTGACACACACTATATCCTCTCTATTTGCAGCCAATCTAAACCCACTCATAGTCAAGGTAAAGGAACAGCTACGACACATCTCACGGCATGAACTATCTTGGGTAGGGAGACTTGAAGCCTTTAACCTCCCTGGCGGTATGATTCTGTCAGATTTTAAGTGCTAAAAGCGGTACCATTTTTCTGCATGGAAATTTGGCTTTTTATATTGTAGGCCTGTAATTCTTAGGAATAACTCACTTAAATCTGTCCAAATCAGAGTCTAGTAGACATCCCGGGTATGATAAAGTTCAAAAAACAAAATCATAAATTATAATATAATAAATAACTATAAAATAATTATAACAAATAATAATATAATAATAATAAAAGTGTTTTTCAGTGTTTGATGACGAATTTCCCCACAAATCGCTATCGCTCAATTCTGCAAGTGATTCAAATTAATTATCTCTGTTTTCTAGCCGGTCTAAAACCACTTTTGACATAAAGGGACACTTTTTAGTTGCTATGGACAATCCCCAGTTTCAAGGCAGAAAGAACAGTTTTTATTATATAAAAGTGCATGCAGGACACTGGGAAGACCACTACGGACAATGGGGGTGTGTTATTAATTGATACAATACTGTAATCTGTAAGATTACAGTATACTGTATCTGTATTGTGTGTTTCACTTTTTGAATTTGGCACCGAACTCCGCCCCCGTGCGCCGCAACGTCGCAGGGAACGGAGCTCGGCGGCACTCGGCAGTGTGGATCGAGCGAGATGACGGCTCGCTCACACAGTGGGGACACGGTAAGTAACTTCCCCTGTATCCTCCCCGTATCCTGCAATGCGATCCCTAGTCTGGCTCGGGGTTACCGCTTTAGGAACTGAAATCTTACCCCGAGACAGTCTCGGGAATACCGCCAAGGAGGTTAAAATGACCATACTCCCCAAAATCCTCTACATATTTCGGGCCCTACCCATTCACATAACAAACCATTACTTTAAAACCCTGTCGAGTCTCCTTCAAAAATTTCTATGAGATAAAAAGAGAGCAAGTGTTAACATTCTAACTTGATCAAACACAGATCATTTGGTGGAGCAGGAGTGGTAGGCATCCGCGATTACTTTTGGGCGGTCCATATTGTTCAACTTAAAGGGGTTGTAAACCATCGAGTTTTTCACTTTAATGCATTCTATGCAGCCCCCCAGAGCCCCCCTTTTACTTACCTGAACCTGATGGTTCCATCGACGGGAATGAGCACAACAGCTCCAACCGCTGTCTCAGGTCCTCATTGGGTAGATTGATAGCAGCACAGCCATTTGCTCCCGCTGCTGTCAATCAAATCCTGTGACACGGGCCCAGTTCTGCTGTCTGTGTCAATGTGGATGCAGTAGTAGGACTCGGTAGCGCGTCCGCATGGGTGTCCCCTTGGAATGCGGGTCTCCGAGGGGGCACTCAATGCAGGGAGGAGCCAGGAGCGCCACTGGGGGACCCAAGAAGAGGAGGATCAGGGCCACTCTGTGCAAAACCCTTGCACAGAGGAGGTAAGTATAACTTGTTTGTTATTTTAAAAAAAATCTTATACTTACGTGTGTTGTGTAATGGTTTTGCACAGAGCAGCCCAGATCCTCCTCTTCTCGGGTCCCCCATTGACACTCCTGGCTCCTCCTCTTCTCCAAATGCCCCCATAGCAAGCCCCCACTCTCTCCTCATTGGCTTACTAGCTGTGATTGGCAGCAGTGGAATTTAGATTGGCTCCCAATTCTGTGTTTAAGCCAATGACGTGCCAGAGACCTGGGAGAGCATCTGCTCTTGTGCACATCTCTGAATTGGGATCAGGCTCCAGTAACTATTAGGGGGGCTGCGGGGGGGGATACTGAAGTTTTTTTTTACCTTCATGCATAGACCTTCGACCTTTACAACCACTTTAAGTGTGGTAAATGCTATATGAATTAAAGCCCTTGTTAAAATTGTTAAATAAGGCACATAGGAAATTGATGCCTAAACACTTATCATTGAAGTTATGGTTTTAACCAAACCTTACAGTCAGCATTGTGAATCTGAAAGGCTGCATACAAATGTCAATGGTATTGAATAACAATCACAACTTATCTTTGAATTCAATGAAAAACTGCAATTCTTAATCATATATGGGTTACATAGAAATGTCACTTCTTTGCATTTAACTAAATTGTATTGTGCTAATTGTGCTTCTTTAAAATTTTGTCAAATAAATGTTGATTAAAAACTACAATGTAAATATTACCTATTTCTACAAAACAGAACATAGTCACAAATTTGAAAAAAATCGTTCTGCCGGCATTTTGCCCAAATTGCACTTGCAATCTGTTGGGGCTTTGCTGGGGTTGGCAATACGCCAATCCACCATTCTAAAACCATTGCCTACTATTTGTTTTACCATGTTTTCATTGTCAATCTGCTAGACTTTTTTTCCCTTTTTTATCCTACTAGTTATTTTTTCTAATAAAAACAATTGTATGCTTCCCCTTCCACAACAGGCATACAGGGGGGAACACATTTGTTGCAAGTTCTGACATTTGAGATGGAAATTAGTGTGTATTGCTATTTTTGGATGTTTTAGTTAATGAACATTAAAG
Organism: Rana muscosa; assembly: GCA_029206835.1. Taxonomy (NCBI): domain Eukaryota; kingdom Metazoa; phylum Chordata; class Amphibia; order Anura; family Ranidae; genus Rana; species Rana muscosa. The sequence continues at coordinate 133,786,733 of CM055120.1, forward strand.
CAGAAGTTAAGCCAAAGTTTGGGACAATGAAGTTGGGATCCGCCCACATGCTTGGACCAGGACACGGCTCAGCCACTGAGAGCCTGAGTCGGCCACTCCCGCACTCTCCACAGCTCTGCGATCCAGTGAGCGCAAGGGGGCAGAGCAGAGAGCTGGTGACTGATAGTCACTAGCTCTCTGTTTAGGGAGCCCTGACAACCAATCGATCGGCAGTGCTTTTTTGATGCAGTCCAGTGCTTTTCCCCCCTCTTTTTTAAAGTGCACTCTACCAGGACAGTAAGCGCTTCTTGAGCGGTGCATCACCAAGCCTTTATGACTCAGATTTACAAGGCCACACCTTGATCATCTGTGCATACGTTCACTATTTTCTATCAGGTGAATGTAAGACAGCAAGAGGATGCTGTTTTTTGGCGCAGTGTGCTGCAGGCAGCAGTATAGGTCCTCACGTCTGGTGGCGGTCTGCGTTATTTGTGTCTCCCTCCCCTCAGTAGGCATTGCTTTGGAACATCCCACTTAGTAATTACTATGAGGCTCTGTGTCCCGTGATGTACGATAAAGAAAATAGTATTTTCATTGAGCTTAGTTTATCTGCTATAAATTGCCCTATTCACATGTACCATTTCCCTGCTAGTTACAGGATGCCATTTGACTTGTTTTTCCAATGCTGTGAGACATGTCTCAGGCAGAAACAGTGGCATCAAGTATTCCTTAGCCACCCTTAACTTTCATAGCTCTGGATTTTCTATAGGCCTCACCTACCCTATTAATAACAATTGTAACACACAAAACCCTCCATATTACATCATCTCTCTTATAACATCTGAAGATGTTCTAAATATTGTGTCTTAATGGATCATTCTTTATTTGGACTCAGAGATTTAACTTGTCTAAATTAAAAGAAACAGTCATTTGTTAGGTTTGATGGAAACAGTTAAATATTCATTAAACAGTAGCAAAGAACAATAATCTTGACTAATAAGAATGAACTAAAAGCAACCAAACAGTACACACACATACATACATTCACACACACATAATGTTACATTCATTATTATCTTAATATAGCTGTAAAGCCAATTCAATTAAGCAATCTAAATTACGATATCATATAATCTTTGGAGTACCAGACGTTTCTGATGTTGATACACTTGCCACTGCTTGTCTGGCCCTACACACATCAAATTTCAGCTGATTCATGTTGAATTGACCAAAGTTTGCTGCATGAGTGGTCATCAGCAAAACTGAGATTGACAAAACTAATATTTTCAATTGACCTTTGTTTAAGGATCCTTTGAGTTTTTCAGTTTCAGTTGTCTCTAGTAGAAGCAGAGACACTATTTTTACACCACTAAAGGATACTGGAAACAGCAATTTCTGCAATGTTAGTTTTTTCAAATAGATGGTGGGGGAGGCTCTCAATGAAAAATTGTGTACACAAACACATACATACAAATTGTTCAAAGGGCCATTGCAAGCCTGCCTAATACTAAAGAACTACACAGTTTTAAATTAAAAGTACAAAACTTGTTGACACAGATTGGCATTTGGCAACATTTAGCAAACAAATCTGCTTCATCTGGGTCAAATATTGATTTAAATGAACCGGTTGGCTTGTCTCTAATCAAAAGATAGATGTCTCAGATCTCTTTTATAATGTGTCATATATTTAAATCCAATTCTTGAGTACAATTTACAACAATTTGATCCTGTGACACTCTCATACATTTAAGGCCCACAGGGAGCTACTTCTTATTATGCTATAAGTATTTATTTGGTTGCCAAAAAGATCATCTCTAGAAGCTTCACTGCTAGTGGAAAAACCAACAGTTTAGTTACTGAGAATGTATGTGCTCTTGTACATGCTGTCAGAATTAAGTATTTCTTTGCATCACATCAACAATTGACTTGCAAATGAACTCCAGATAAATCGAGACAAACTGTTTCATATAAATAGATGAAGGCATACTTGTGTCTTGAAAATTGATGGTGTGCAGTTATTCTTGAGTAAAGCAAGTATGATGATAAATTACTTATTTTACTTCTGCATATAGTGCCTAATGATTATTCCTATCATTGTAGATAAATTCTGGAGGGTAGAATGGACAGTACTCTTAAACAGTGGTATGTGTTTGATAATAGAAAAAGAGTTGGGGGTTGTGTACACCCCTCTACTAATAAATGTCAAGTCCTTTACACCTAGACAAGTAAATATATAATTTGACAGCACTAAGTCCCAAGTGCATGCAAATATTAACATGCAGAATATTCTTCCTTTATCTATTTTTTCTTTCTAATCATATCTTGGTTATCTGTTTTTTTCCACTTATGATGCTTATTAAGGATTAAAGACAAAACCAGACAACATTTCATACTCAACTTACCAACCAGTCTGCTAACCAACCAAATGAACCTGTCCAACAACTACGTTAAAAACAGGGGTTTAGTTAGCATGCATTTGCAAAGCATGCGTAAGCTGCAAGGCCTCGGCAAGGCAGCCTGTGTATAGCTTGCAGTCCTACCACTACTAAATTTATGAGTGTATCCACAGTGGGATAACATGCATTCTAATGGATAGATGAGGGCAGGTGGGCCATGAGGCCGCCTAGTCTTCCTTAAAGGATCATGTGATCCCACTGTGGATACATTCATTCATTTAGTAGTGGTAGGACTGCAAGCTATACACAGGATGCCTTGCAGAGGCCTTGCAGCTTACGCATGCGTTTGCAAAGGTGTGCTAATTAAACCCCTGTTTTTAACGTGGACTGTTGGACAGGTTAATTTGGTTGGCTAGCAGACTGGTTGGTAAGTTGAGCTTGGAATTTTCTCTGGTTTTGTCTTTCATGCATTTGCCCATCCATGTTCTCCTTGCTGTGAAGGCCAGTTATAGGTGGGGCAGGGGCCTTTTCTTTGTTACTGCTTCTTATGGATGTCTGCAATATTTGAACTTCCTTTTCTTGACTATGCACTTTCTGCTCATTGCTAAGAAGGTCTGCTCCACACATACCTGTCTAGTTCCTGGATTTCATATATGACAGCATTCTCAATAGCATGCATGTCACACTGGTAATTTTTTGGGCTACCTGCAGTCTTCTCACTACTTCACTAGACCCTTGGGTGTTTTCAGGATTTAAAAAGAATGAGGTCCCAGCTGTTTTCCAGTTTATAAGGGTTACACTTCACTAAATACTTCAGGAAAATATTAATGCCCCCTTTCAGTTGGATAAAATGTGGCAACTGGCAATAAAAACCAAAGTGCTATTATGTTGTTTAAATATTTAAGTAGATGGGGATTTTAGTAGATGTAGATGGGCTGATTTACTAAAGGAGTAGAGCATGTTCACTTTTAGAGTAATTTTTCACTTATCTTAGGTAACAAGGAGGAATAAGGCCAGCTATACACAGAGCGAATTTCTTTCCTGCAACCACGGCCAGTGTTGATGCGGGAATCCCTCCTGCTGGACCATTGTCTTCTCCCGACCGGGAGCAGACAGTGCTTATTGCTAGCGGCTATAGCAGCTGCTAGCGATAATTGCAGGTAAAACTCTGCATGCTGGTTGTACCCAAGTTGATAGATTGATCAACTTGGCACATTCAGCTTTCCCATACACAATTTGAATTTTGGCAGGTTTAGCAGGAACCAGCCAAGAATCGAACCGTGTATGGTCTGCCTATATTAAAATTCACTCTGCAAAGGATATTAATCATGAACAAGAAAAAACAAGCAAAAAAATCAAACAGCATTTTGTTTGGATAGAAAGCTGAAGTCAGCAGAATTTGATCTCCTTTACTTAGTTAAGTTAATTTTCTCTTTGCCATGAAAATTTTCTCTTTGTTAAGTGAACTTCACTTAGCATAGTGAATGAGGTAAAGTTTAACTGACTTTATTCATTCAACCCTGTATAAGCAAACATTTTTTTTTTTTATTATTTTTTTCATTTTACTTGCACATGACTGGGTATTTTTTGTTAAGTGAATTTTCACTTTGTTTCACCTTATTGACTAAGATAAGACAATATTAACTTTATTAAACTTTATTTTCAAAGTGAACATTCTCTGTTCTCCATTGTCTAGGGTCAATGTAGCACCTTAAAGATTATGGTGCATGTACGGGTGAAAAAAAAAAATATGTGCAGTCCATCTCTCTAATGCATGCACATTTCAATGTGTTTTGTATCTTTAAAAACGCTGTTGATCCTCTCAGAAATCCAGGAAGCTCATAACTTTCTGTGCTTTGCTTTTGTGAACTATGGAACAGCTTCCCCCTACATTATGGTGACAAGAAGAGAGGGAGGTGGATTGGGCCTCCTAACATACTTCCTGTCCAGAAGTGATAATACTACTCTTGCAAAGATATGGTACAGTTAGTGTTGTCACCCTAGGACACAAAGTTATTGGCAGGCAGGATCACCAGAGGAAATTTTTAAAAAAGCCTAAAGATAATGAATGCAACCCAAATATCTAAAGACTTGTAAGCTGCAATATATTATTTTTTTATTTTAAATGTTAAACTCCTTTCCCAATGGACATTGAATATGAGCTATAAATTCCTGTATACATTTTTCTAGCTTGGGGATTTTGCATTGAATATCAGTGATTTCTGGCCAATACAAACTGGTATCAGCCTTTTTGCTTGATATTTGCTGTTTGCTGACACAGAGTGTGAAAACCCATTAAAGTGGTTCTAAGCCTCATGTTCAAAAAATATAAAAGACATGCATCATATTTTTGCTTTTTCATTAAAAATTCAAATCACGATTGGTGGGAGGGCATGACCGGATGCTGAGGTGAGAGGTCGTAGCTGCCCGTCCTCCGTACCTCGCCCCCCATGGTGCACGCCGGCTGAGAGAGAAGCGCGCCGGGAGAAGGAGAGGAGAGATGGGAGAGATAGGAAACGGAATGACCAGCTGGCTTAACGAGGATCACTGAGGCCTCGGGAAAGGCATCCAGCGTATAGCCTGTTGAATAAGATGGATGCACTGAGCCATCTCTGCTCCGCTCGCTGACCCCTGACACATCAACTGACCGGCCGGCTGAGGCTCGGAGTATGAGACACCAATGCTGGCACATATCCTGTTGATCCTGGCTGCATGAGGAGATACCCGGAAACACAGTAAGATACATTTACCCTGCACCTTTATTTATACACTGTGAGAGACTGGGGGAGATGCTGCTAAAGGAGACACCCGGAAACACAGTAAGATACATTTACCCTGCACCTCTGTTTGTATACTGTGAGAGACTGGGGGAGACGCTGCTAAAGTTTGTACACTGTGAGAGACTGGGGGAGACGCTGGGATTAATATTATTTTTGAATCTGCTGGAGCCTGTGCTGCAGGAACTCGAGGTGAACTGAGCTGAGTAACTGTTTGGATTGTGTGCTGGGGAGAGCGGACTTTGGTGGAACCCCAAAGGGGACTATCTGGCCATCAAGGCCCAGTGAGGACCAGTCAGAGGCTTAGAATCGGTAGCAGCAGGAGTAGCGGAGGGGAGGAAATTAATATCGAACCCCCATAAAAATTTACACCCATTGGGGAGAATGCCGGGCACATTATCAGTAATGACTAGGAATACCTCTAAGGAGGGGTCTAGTTCGGGAGCACAGCCACAGTCCCAGACTCATTTACAGACACAGGCAACACGGGGGACTAAAGCAAGCCAGGCCGCGGCGGCGGCCAAACTGGAAAAGTACGCACATGCCCCGTCACATACAGCAGGCCTTACACCCATAAAAGGGCAAGGGACAGAACAAGTGAACCCTCAGCGAAAGAGTCAGGGCCAGACACCAGCCACCAGCCAGACATCAGCTACCAGCCAGACATCAGCCACAGTAATGCCGGGGAAGGTGGCGGGTGACCAGGGGCCCAAGGAAAAAGTACAGGAAAAACCAGCAGGGACAACGATAGGACTAATGCCGGAGGGCGAGCCCTCTATGAGAGAGATTTTTGCTGCTATTAATAATTGCAAATCCTCATTGTCGGAAATTTTTGACCAGCTGAGGGGGATAAAAGAGGACATGTCAGTGTTAAAACGTGAGGTCCAGGGGATTGGCGTACGGACTTTTGCTCTGGAGGAGAGATTGAGTCAGGTTGAAGATGACGTTAACCCTATGATAAATGAGATGAAAGTAATGAGAGGACAGTTGAATATGTGCATCAATAAAATCGATGATATGGAGAACAGATTACGAAGGAAAAATATAAGGGTACTAGGTCTCCCTGAGAAAAGTGAAGGTAGCCGCCCCATTGAATTCATGGAAGACTGGCTTACAGGAGTGTTCGGAAGGGACTGTTTATCAAAACACTTTTCAATTGAGCGGGCTCATAGAGTCCCTTCTAGGGCTCCAGTTGCGGGGGGTCAGCTGAGGCCGATCCTTATTAAACTTTTACATTTTATGGATTAAATTACTATTCTCCAAAAGGCAAGAGAGATGAAGGAAATACAATTCAAGGGCGCAAGAATTTCAATCTATCCAGATTTTTCCCCCGAGCTACAGAGGCAAAGAGCTAAATTTCTTGAGTGCAAACACAGACTGCAGCAAAAGGGAATTAAATATGCAATGTATTTGTTGTTGATAAAAATAACACGAGTGAGGGGGATAGGAATGTATGTAAATGTATACGGATGAAACGGATAAGTTGGGGAAACACATTGAAGTATAAATTGGCACCTAGCACCTCAGTGGGAAAATACGGTCACTTTAGAAGCCCTCAACAAGGGCCCAAAAGAGGGCAGGGGGAGGGTGTAGGGGGATAGAACGGGAGGGGAGGAGGGGAGGGAGAGGAAGGGAGGGGAGAGTGTGTGAGTGGGACACAGGAATGGGTGAATCCACAAAAATATGATTCCTTAAAGAAAAGCAAAAACACAAAGATCAAGAGGAAAATACCTTTGAGGCACAGTATCACAAAATGGGAGGTACATTGATAGAGAGGGACGATTATAGTTAATGGGCAGGAAAAAAGGGGACCCCTAAATCAGATTAGAAAAATAAAGGTATGCTCTTGGAATGTGCGGGGAGTAAAAGATCCAGCTAAAAGACGGACAATCTTTTCAATGGCGGAAATAGGTAATATAGGGATACTGTGTCTGCAGGAAACACACCTGGAAAAGGAAACAATTAATACACTAAAACACAGGAAATATCAAGTACAATATCATTCTACCCACACCTCGTATTCAAGGGGTGTGAGTGTATTGATCAGGTCTGGAACGGTGTTCTCCTGCGGGCAGAGTAAGGTGGATGAAAAAGGGCGGTATGTATTCCTTTTCTGTCAGATAGAAATGAGAAAATATGTGTTGGCTAGTGTGTATATCCCCCCACTGTTTAGTACGGAAATTTTGAGGGAGCTAATGGAGTTTACCATGGACAAGGAGGGGGTACCTGTTATAGTAGCGGGAGATTTTAATATGACTATGAATAAAAAGGTGGACAGGTTCCCGGCCGGGACCTCCCCTGGTGGCACGTCTGGCAGCCCCCTCCTCCAATTCTGTGGAGAGACAGGGCTGGTAGACATGTGGAGGGGGAGACATCCGGAGGAAAGGCAGTTTTCCTGCCATTCGAAGACACACGCGACCTTGTCCAGGATAGATCTGGTACTCTGTAATGAGGATGCCACGAGTGAGGTGGGGAGGTGGAATATGAACCGAGAAATATCTCGGATCATTCATCAGTGACGTTCGAAATAAATACAAGTAGAAATTTTAGTAAGGGGGATTGGAAAGTAAATCCATTTTGGTTGGAAGTAATTAAAGACGTGGGGGGAATTTGTGCCAGTTTGAAAGAATTTATAGCTTTTAATGAAGGATCAGCGCCGAGGGGAATTATTTGGGATACCTTGAAGGCCTTCCTGCGGGGAGTCCTGATACAAAAAATTCCAGCTGTTAAAAAACAAACGCAAGCCAAGGGGGTTATAGCAAGGGAAAATGTAAGAGGAGCTGAAGCAAGATATGTGGAAAACCCAACCACAGAGAAGCATAAAGAACGGCTAGAAAGTCAGGAAGAATACAAAGAATTAGTACTAAAAAAAGCAGAAAACAAAATGCTATTTCAAAAACAGTGTTTTTTTGGGGAAGGAGAGAGAGTGGGAAGAATGCTGTCTCAAATAGTTAGGGCCAACACGCCCTCCTCTGCTATTTTGGCTATATGTGAAGAGGAAGGGGAGATCAGGAGAGGTACCACGGAAATAATAGAGATCTTCAAAGATTATTACCAAAAATTGTATAGTAGCGCACCGTCGGAAGATGTAGAGAGAGAGATGGGAGTTTTTTTTTAAGGTCTGCAGATCCCTACACTGTCAAAGGAAGATAGGGAGGGATTGGAGGCACCACTTACGCTGGAGGAACTACAAAAGGCAACAACAGACATGACAAACCAAAAGGCCCCAGGACCTGACGGTTTGCCAATAGAAATATATAAAACATACAGCGAGGTGCTGCTTCCAAAACGTCTGGAGGTATTTAACTGGGCAGCCGAAGAAGGTAAGTTGCCACCGTCTATGACGGAGGCGACTATCATCGTACTCCTGAAGGAGGGGAAAAATCAAGCTGAGACAGCATGATATAGGCCGATATCTCTTTTGTGCTCAGACGTGAAGATACTTGCTAAAGTAATGGCAACACGACTGAACAGAATAGTGGCGAAATTGGTGCACCCGGACCAGACGGGATTTATTCCAGACAGGTCCACAAGTATTAATATAAGAAGAACATACCTAAATATTCAGATGCCAATAGAAAAAGGAGGGACAAGTGCTATTTTGTCTTTAGACGCAACCAAGGCGTTTGATATCCTTGAGTGGCATTACTTGTGGAGAGTGCTGGAGGGGTTTCAGTTTGGCCCAAGGTTCACCAAATGGATCAAAATATTGTACGAGGGACCAAAGGCCAAAATAAGAATAAATAGGGAGTGTTCAGATTGGTTCCAGTTGGCGAGGGGGACAAGACAGGGGTGCCCACTATCGCCCCTTTTTTCGCCCTTGCAATGGAACCCCTGGCCATCTCAATAAGGGCATCCACGGAAGAACAGGGATTTAAGAGGAGACTGGGGGAAGAAAAGGTCGCTATGTATGCCGACGATGTACTACTTTTTTTAGGGGGACACGCAGTCTTCGTTGGATGCAGCAATGGGGATAATTGGGGACTTTGGAAAGTTCTCAGGACTAAGGATCAACTGGGATAAATCGGCACTTTTGCCGATCGACCCATTACTACAGCAGATAACCCAAGTAAAAGTTGAAAGTCAGATGAGGTATTTGGGAATAAACGTAACAAGAGACCCAGGTCAATATATAGCCGAAAACTTAGTACCATTAATGACAAAATTAAAACAAAAGTGCAGAGTTTGGAACAAGCTTCCACTCTCGGTGGCCGGATGTTGCAATCTGGTTAAAATGGTGTGGATGCCACAGATCCTATATGTCTTACACAATTCCCCAGTATGGATCCCAAAGTACTGGTTTAAGAAATTGGATAGTGTGTTCAGGGAGTTGATATGGAGAAATGGAGCAGCAAGAATCAGCCTCCGAACCCTACAACAACCTAGAGAGAAGAGGGGTCTGGCACTTCCAAACTCAAGATACTATTTTTTAGCTGCACAAATGCAACATATGCGAGGAAGTAATCTAGCGGCGGGTAGAGAGGTCGGGAAGAGCTTAATATTGAATGACACCAGTCACGACACAGTAGTAGAGGAGGCTGATTCTTTTTGCTCTAGGGGACCCACAGTGCAATTGATGGTGAAGTGTTGGGAGACCATCAAGGAGATACTGGGGTATAAGGGATTCTCTGAATCCTTCCCCATATGGGATAATAGCAACTTGAAAGAGTTTAAAAATATGGGAAAAATTGAGGAATGGGACAGGTATGGCATACATCTCTTGACGCAGCTTTTTAAGAGGGGGAGAATAAAGTTGTTTCAGGAGATTAGGGAGGAATACGGAGTCCCAAATAAATCCTTTTACAGGTATCTGCAAGTAAGGTATGCTTTGAATGCACAATTCGGTCAGGAGCCACCAGAATGGAATGAAATGCTCCATCTTCGCAGATTAGTAAATGCGGATGCATCGAGCGGAATGATTTCGGAGATGTATAGGTGTATAAGTGAGGCGGACCAGGAAAAGGGATCTGATATTAAGAACAAAAATAAATGGGAGAGAGATGTGGGCCTAATAACACAAGAACAGTGGAAGAGGATATTAGAAGCAGGTCCCAAAGTATCACTCTCCCCCTCTCAAATGGTATATCACCTGTACTTAATACACAGAGCATATTACACACCCCAAAGAATGTTTCAGTTTGGCAGGAGACCGGATGCGAAGTGTCAGAGATGTGGAAAGGATGAGGGAGACCTGATACATATGGTCTGGAGGTGCCCCAAACTGTATTGGTATTGGAAAGAGATTATAGATAGGATAAATGTAGTTTTTGGGACAACCAGAGGCCAGGCTATGTGTGTTGGGCCTTCTGGAGGAAAGTGGAATCCCAGGGGACATACAAACGGCAATAATAAGGTGCTTGTTCCAGGGTAGGAAATTGGTCACACAAAAGTGGCAAGCAAAGGATCCCCCAACAGGGACAGAATGGAGGAAAGTAATAGATAACACTATTAGGAAAGAAGATTTTATATATAAAAAGAGAGGAAATAGAAAGAAATGTAAAGATATATGGAAAAATGGGTAGAAGTGGAGACACGGTAGAGGGTGGGGGGTGGGGGGGGGAAGATGAGAGAGGGAGTGGAATGAATGGGAGGGGGAGAGGGGGGAAGTGGAAGGGCGAATGGGGGGAAGGGGATGGGATAGGAAAAGGGTGAAATAGTAGGGTTTTTCTGTGTTATCGTTAGTGGTTAGTCAGTACGTATTTATATATTGCTGTATATGAAAGATAATGATTGTATGCATAAGAATGTTTATAAAAAACAAATAAAGAATATTTGATAAAAAAAAAAAAAATGCAAATCGCATTAGTTGTACCTGAATTTTCCTAATCCTGCGCCTGTCACAGCCCTCTGAATAACTCTGATCCATGGGCATTTCTACGGGCCAGAGCTCAGGAGGCAGAGTCGTGACATCACAGTACTCTCCTCCTATCTGTACACTCCCCCTTGGCAATCACACTAGCGTGGCTTAGCTGGCCTTGCCTCCTAATGAGCACCTAATGAGTACCGACCAAAAAGAGATCCAGGAAGGCACCACCTGACTTCATCTAGTCCCACAATGCTCAGGACAGCCAATCCTAGGTGAGCCGGAGAAGGTAGGAGGAGCTGCAGGACACTCACCCCCTTCTCTCATGCTCGTGCATGGGACTGCTATGTAGCCTGTCAGTCACAGGAGAAGGGGTGTGGCGACACAATTTTTTTTTATGTGTCGGTTTTTTGCACTGCAGGAAAGCGGAGAGAATTTCAGATTACTGACTGCTCCTTTCCTGGCCAGACTGGGGACACTTTGCTGTTGATGTAGACTGCTCACTTTAATTTAGATTTTTCTGGTTCACAACCACTTTAAATCTACAATAAGTAATCACAGAATTGTGGTACTGACATTTTTACCCCAAACATTTGTAAGAAACCATGATATCTCCAGTTCTATAGCATTCACATAAAAATGATTTTGAAATTACAGTTTTCTCAGTAAAGACCAGAACTTACTCTTGAATAAGAAATGAGAATGCCTGATTTCTGATGAATGGGTTGAAGCTAACAACTTAAATGAACACAGTCATCCTTTTTATGGGACAAACTGTCATTATGGTGATTCCTGCTGTCTTGTAAATAACAGCTTTGCCCATTGTGCAAGCCACCTGTAACTCTCTTTTGTAGTCTGTTGCTTTTAAATTCAACAAAATATCCCTAATTTGTTTGATGTATTGTTGGCCATTTTGCATGAAATGAGCACATTATTGTTTTTGCTCATTCTGTTCCATTTCCTGGTTACGTTCTGTTTAATGTGGGTGTGAAAGTCCACGTGCCAGCTAGTTAGAGAGAGGAGAAGCATAGATAACACATTTTAACAGATTTTGTTTGGAATGTTACTCTAGTTTGTGGCCATTTTTACAAAAAAAACGTCCTATCTGGTAAATATTAGCTGTTGAAACAGGGCCATGGAAGCTGAGCAACATGAATGTGTATGAAAAGGTCCCGCAAATTAGAACAAATGGTATTACACAACAGCTTTTAAAAATGCTGTTCACTAGTGTCCTGGGTCAAACCTCATGAATCATTCCAGAAATGCTTTCTGTGACATTTTGGAAGTAATCTCAACCAAACTTCGTATTACAGTTTCACAAATAAGATATTATTCTAGTTAAATTAAAGCCACTTAAAAATCATGTGTTTTATTTTAGCAAATCAATGGAGTTGAAATATAAAATTGTAATTATATGTAGCAATATAAATTTTCAATACACAACACATATTTTCAGAATCATTTACTCAGTATCAATACTTTCACTATTTGATTTCAGGCATTTGCACAGCTCTTAGACAGATTAAGGTGGAATGAAGCTCTAGGCAAGGTAGCAGCTTTGACCCCTTTAACTAACACCCATTTGACTGACATGAGCTCAGAAAAGCTGCTCATTTGCATTGTCTGTATTTGCATACCTCACCTCTTCATAATGAGCTCATCTTCCATTGTAAAGTAACAGGCCAGTTAAGCTTTTCCCCTTGTTTACTACAGGCCAAAAAAAGGTTGTAGCTAAGCCCATCTAGACATCCAACAAACCCTAGGCTCCTTCCTTGCCTTGTAGATGATCTGACTCTGGCCCAGCTTTTTATAGTCTAACACCAGCCTTGCTTGCTTATCTCATGATAGAATTTTCAACAAGCTATCTTCTACAGACTCAGTTGTTGTGGAAGATAATACGGTAACTTACTATTCAACTGGTAGAATTAAATTGTCCTTTAATAAAATAAAATAAAAGACTTTAACCACTTGCCGACTGCCGCCAGTAGATGCCGCCAGTCGGCAGAATGGCTAGTGTGCGCAAAGCAATGTATGGGTAAGTTGCTTTGAAATTACCGCCGGCGGCGCGTGCCCTTGCTGTGAGCCCCGCAACTGTGCACGCAGGACCCATGGACTCGATGTCCACCGGTGTCCCGCGTTCGTGTCACGGAGCTGCAGAACGGGAGGATGCCTGTGTAAACAAGGCGTCTCCCTTTTCTGCCTAGTGACAGGACACTGATCGTCTGCTCCCTGTCATCAGGAGCAGTGATCAGTGTCATGTCACATGTAGCCCAGCCCCCACACAGTTAGAATCACTCCCTAGGACACACTTAACCCCTTCCCCGCCCCCTACTGGTTAATCCCTTCCCTGCCAGTGTCATTTACACAGTAATCAGTGCATTTTCATAGCACTGATCGCTGTATAAATGACAATGGTCCCAAAATGGCGTCAAAAGTGTCCAATGTATCCGCCATAATGTCGCAGTCATGATAAAAATCGCAGATCGCCGCCATAACTAGTAAAAAAACGCTATAACTTTTGCGCAAACCAATCAATATACGCTTATTGTGATTTTTTTACCAAAAATATGTAGAAGAATACATATTGGCCTAAACTGAGGAAAAAAAAAATTGTATATTTTTTGGGGATATTTATTATGGCAAAAAGTTAAAAATGTAGCTTTTTTTAAAAAAAAATTCACAATTTTTTTTGTTTATAGCGCAAAAAATAAAAACCGCAGAGGTGATTAAATACCACCAAAAGTAAGCTCTATTTGTGGGAAAAAAAGGACGTCAATTTTGTTTGGGAGACGCATCGCACGACCGCGCAATTGTCAGTTAAAGCGACGCAGTGCCGAATCGCAAAAAATGGCCCGGTTATTGGGCAGATAAATCCTCAGGGGCTGAAGTGGTTAAAAACAATTGTTAGTGCTTGGTAAAAGACCACACAAATTGACCTGGCTATTGAGGCCACTACTTGCCAAGACTTTGGCTTTAGGGAATACACAGCTATGGAATCTAAAATTTTAACCTTAGCCTGCGCTTAAAAAGTATGCACGGCAGCATTTAAATATAAGAGCATATGCAACTACAGTTTTCTCTGCTGTACCTGTTAAATTTTCCAGTGGAGTAAACCTAATGCAGCTTCCTATGATGGTGTGATTTATGCTGCAGTGCTAGTGAATTCAGAGCAGAGTTAGCACGCTAGACTGCACCTGTTTTCACTACAGTAGAATAAAAAGCATGTTTTTTATGCTGCTTTTTTTCTGGCATCAGTACTGGCTTTTGCTGCTTTTTTTCTTTTTCGTACATCACGGGACACAGAGCGACTTAGTCATTACTAATGGGTTATATAGATTACCTTCAGGTGCTGGCACTGGCCACTTCCAAACCGGAAGTACCCTCCCCTATATAAGCTCCTCCCATCCGGGAGCACCTCAGTTTTTTGCCAGTGTCTAAGGTGTTGGCCAAAGAGTAACATGTGTTTTCACTGGGCTTGCGTACAGGTTCTTTTGGGCCTTAGTAAGCTGTTCCGGATCCCACCAAAAAAGCTTCATAGCTAAACGGTCGGTACCCGGGCCTTGCAGCAGAAGAGCAAGGTTTTGCCTGTAATGCCTCTCTTAGGAGGGCTGGACCCTGGGATCCAGAGCTCTGGTCATACCCACGACCAAGATGTTGTCTGTGCAGGGTGCTATACAGGTCCAGGGGAGTGGAATCCTTGGGAACCCGGTCCCTGAAGGTTTAATTACAATGCCTGCCGTGATAGGTGAAGTTTGGGCTTCTGTGGACCAAACAAAGTCCTGCGGCGGGGATCAGGTAAGTGGGGGCCCCCAGGAACTTGGTTCTATTGGGGGACCCCCAAGCCTAATTTGTCTTTCTGTCTGTTACCTAACGGTATTCCCGCTAATATCTGTGTATGCCTGTAACTACTGAAAATGTAAAATTTTAATAGTAGTCAAGAAAAAAAAAAAAAAAAGGGACCGCGGTACCTGTGTTAAGCCACTAGAGGCCGCTGTGGTCCATTTTTCTTGTCATGTGGATCTTTGGTTTTCTCAAGTCAAAAGATCCAGGCAGTTGGTAAGTTTCTCTGTGGGAATCCACTTCCTCTGCCCTGTTGCTGCGCTCATCCACCGCACAGGCCCTCCGGCAAAAAGGGCCCTGGCTCCTAGTCCCTGTTTGTTTTTCGAAAAGGGCACCAATGGCGCACGGGCGCGCGCGCGGGCGCGTGCACGCGCCTCCTATGAAAAAAAAAGGGGCGGGCGGGTGGATGACGCTCGATGCGCGCCACGGCGCTTCTGCGCATGTGCAGGCGTCCCAGCTTGTATAAAGACACAGTACAAGTGTCAGCTGGATGCAAACAGAGCTAGCAACAAACAGTGGCACACAGAGGCGGTTGATGCAGGCATCCCCATAGAAAGGCACTTTAGTGGACACCAGCTGGTATATAGCAGCAACTGTGTTAGACTATTACCAGCAAAATTGGTGTATGACGACGGGAATACCTCAGCTTTGTGCTTATAGGATATGTCGTCCAGACGCTCTGGAAATAGATCTTCCAAGAAGCGAAAGGGGTCTCCGTCGGGCTCTGAGGATTTTGGGCATGCTGTACTGCGCCAATCTCCCCTGAAATTTCAGAGGTCAGTAGCCGTAGGAACCCCGCAGGAGTACCTGGTACTGCGGCTGTCCCCAGTCCACCTGCTCCTGTATATATAACAGAGGAGGTTTTATCCTCAACTCTGGGAGGATTGGAAGAGAGATTAACAGCATTGATCGCTGCTTCCCTGTCACAGGGAAAGCGCGTCCGATCTCCGTCTCCTAATGCAGAGTGCCTGTTAGTGGAGGAACAGTCCCAGAGATCGACCTACCTGAAGGGGATCAGGTGAGGTTGATAAAGTTATAGAGGAATCAACAGTGGAAGAACCTTTCTCAGCATCTCAGGCTGAAAGATTATGGGTTCAGTCTCTGACTAACATGGTCCGAGCAGCATTTTAAATGCCTCTGGCGGAGCCATCAACCACTACTGTCTCCTCGCTGGGGTCGCTGAAAGCTCCCCAGACTGTCTGTTCCTTCCCAATCCACCCTTTATTGGAAGGGTTTATTTACCAGGATTGGGAGAATCCTGTAAAATATTTACTCCCCCCAAGAGATTTCCAGTGATCTATCCCATGGAGGATAAGTTCATAAAAAAAAAAAAAAAAAAAAAATGGAGGGTCCCTACAGTGGACACAGCCATCTCTTGTGTAAATAAATCACTGACATGTCCAGTAGATAATGTTCCAATGTTCAAGGACCCAATAGATAAAAAATTGGAGTCTTTACTAAAATCTGCTTTCTCTACAGCAAGCATGGTGACACAACCTGCAGTAGCAGCGATTGGAGTCTGCCAAGCAATGAAAGATCAGTTGAAACAAGTCTTAAGGGACTTACCAGATCAGCAGGCTCTTGCCCTAGCTGACCTACCTAGAGCCTTGTGTTGCGGTGGACGCCATAAAGGATACAATCCAACAGGCATCCCGCTTTACGCTGTCTGTAGACATATGCATAGGCTTCTATGGCTCAAAAACTGGTCTGCTGAAGCTCCCTGTAAGAAATTGCTGATTAGCTTCCCATTTCATGGAGAACGCTTATCTGGAGATGATCTGGACAAATATATCCAGAAAACTTCTCCTGGTAAAAGTACACTCTTGCCGGTTAAGAACAAGGGTAGAAGTCCTTCTTTTAAGAGGCCTACTTCTCCAGTCCCTGGCACATCGGCTGTGAAACAGTTCCGACGGCCTCCGCGGTCAAATCCAGGGGGCAGAAATCAGGGACAATCACAGGGTAACAAGAAACCCTGGGTCAAGAGAGGTACAAAACCTCCCCCTAAGTCATGAAGGGTTGCCCCCACTCAATCGGGTGAGGGGAAGACTTCAGTTGTTCACAGAGACCTGGCGGGACACCATCAGAGATGGGTGATCTCTGCAGTAAGTCTGGGATACAGGCTGGAGTTAAAACACATTCCTCCTGCCCATTTTATAAGGTCAAACGTGCCAAGCGATCCCCAGAAGAGTGGATCCCTCCTTCTGGCACTAGAGCAACTATTGCCCCAAGGGTAATCATGAAGGTTCCCTTGGAAGAAAATGGGTTCGGGTTTTACTCAAACCTTGTCACAGTCCCCAAACCAAATGGGGACATGAGGCCCATATTAAATATAAAAGGGCTAAACAAGTTCCTACATATCAGGACTTTTTCGGATGGAGTCGATCCGATCGGTGGCCACCGCCCTACAAGGGCAGGAATGGTTAGCCTCGATCGACATAAGGGATGCTTATTTGCATATTCCCATCTCTCCGGCCCACCAGAAATTTCTACGCCTTGCAGTAGAAGGGCGCCATTTTCAGTTCAGAGCCTTACCTTTCGGTCTGGCCACAGCACCACGAGTGTTCACAAAAATTCTGGCCCTACGATTGGCCAAACTAGGAACACAGGGTGTAACGATAATGGCATATCTAGACAACTTGTTGCTGATAGACCACTCAGTGAAAAAAACTAGAAGTGGTCGTTCATAAGATAATCAAGTATCTGGAATCTCACGGTTGCATTATCAACTGGGACAAGTCAGCCCTAAAACCAGTCAAAAGCCTGGAATACTTGGGGGCTAAGACTGGATTCAAATCAGAGAAAGATTTTCTTACCTCCAGAGAAGGTGTCGTCTTTGAAAGATTTGACCCACTTAGTGGGTACAAAAAAGAAAAACCATCCATACGCCTGTGTATAAGGCTGCTGGGAAAAATGGTGGCTTCATTCGAAGCAGTACCCTACGGTCAATTCCATTCAAGGAACTTGCAGAGGGCCATTCTGTCAGCCTGGAACAAAAAAGTTCAGGCTTTAGACTTACCAATGTCCCTGTCCCCTTCCGTTCGCAAGAGCCTCCATTGGTGGTTGGTACCAGAATCTGGAAAAAGGGAAACCCGTCAGTCCGGTTTCTTGGAAGGTGGTCACTACAGATGCCAGCCTCATAGGCTGGGGGGCAGTACTGGAGCAATGGTCTCTCCAGGGCAAGTGGTCAGAAGCAGAGAAGGCCCTGCCCACCAATCTCTTAGAGATACGAGCAGCCCGGTATGCCCTAGTAGCATGGACATCCAAACTCCAAGGGTCACCTGTCAGAATTCAATCAGACAATGCCACAGCAGTGGCATATATCAATCACCAGGGTGGCACCAGGAGTCGTGCAGCCCAGAGGGAAGCGAATTGCATCCTGGAATGGGCAGAAAGGTATGTCACAGCCATATCCGCGGTTTTCATCCCAGGAGTGGAAAATTGGAGAGCGGACTTGTTAAGTCGCCAGCAATTATGCCCGGGGAATGGTCTCTTCACCCCAAGGTTTTCCAGGCAATATGCCAGCGGTGGGGAACACCGGATGTAGATCTGCTAGCATCCAGATTCAACGCAAAGGTGGACAGATTTGTGTCTCGCACAAAGGATCCCCTAGCTTGCGGTTCGGATGCCCTAGTGTTCCCTTGGGATCAGTTCAAGCTGATATATGCATTCCCACCGCGATTAATCCGCAGAATCAAGGTAGAAAAGAAACCAGTGATTCTGGTGGCTCCAGCGTGGCCCCGAAGGGCATGGTACGCGGAGATTGTAAAAATGTCAGTGGGAAGTCCTTGGACCCTCCCACATCGTCCGGACCTGCTTTTGCAAGGACCGATATACTACCCTTCCTTACCAGCCCTAGGTTTGACGGCCTGGCTATTGAAGCCCACATTCTAAAAAAGAGAGGGCTCTCTAATCCTGTGGTATCTACCATGATCAATGCCAGGGAGCCGGTATCCAGGCAGATCTATTATAGGATCTAGAAGGCGTACATCACGTGGTGTGAGGCCAGGAAATGGCATCCACGTAAGTACGTAATAGGTAGGATTCTGGACTTCCTACAGTGGGCTGTACATAGGAAGCTTGCCTTGAGTACTATCAAGGGTCAGACGGCCTTGTCAATATTTTTTTCAAAGGCCCTTGGCTTTGCATTTATTAGTCAAAGCTTTCATACAAGGAGTGATGCGTATTAGCCCTCCGGTTAGTATTCCCATATGTCCATGGGACTTAAACCTGGTTCTGTCGATTCTACAGAAACAACCATTTGAACCATTGCGGCACATTTCCTTGGTTCTTTTCACCAGGAAATTGATTTTCTTAGTAGCCATTTGTTCGGCTAAAAGAGTATCGGAATTAGCCGCCTTGTCCTGTAAGGAGCCATATCTGGTTATCCATAAGGACAGAGTAGTATTACGTCCTCATCCAGCCTTCTTCCTAAGGTTGTATCGAGGTTCCATTTGAACCAAGATGTGGTTCTTCCTTCCTTTTTCCCCAAACCTAGTTCGGTAGAGGAAAAGTTATTGCATTCTTTGGATGTAGTAAGAGCAGTTAAAGCTTATCTTAAAGCCACTGCTCAGATTCGTAGAACGGATACTTTGTTTGTTCTGCCGGAAGGCCCCAGAAAGGGTCAGGCAGCATCAAAAATCTACTTTAGCCAAGTGGATTCGACAGGTCATAATACAAGCCTATGGCTTGAAAAGGAGACCGCCTCCGTTCAAAGTTAGGGCGCACTCCACAAGAGCAGTTGGAACTTCATGGGCAGTGCATCACCAAGCCTCCCTGGCTCAAGTCTGTAAGGCCACAACATGGTCCTTAGTACACACGTTTACTAGATTCTACCAGGTAGACGTCAGAAGTCAGGAGGATGTCGCCTTTGGGCACAGTGTGTTGCAGGCCGCAAAAGAGCCTCATGCCTGATGGCGCCCAGCTTATGTATCCCTCCCCTCATTTGGCATTGCTTTGGGACGTCCCATTAGTAATGACTAAGTCGCTCTGTGTCCCGTGATGTACGAAAAAGAAAAAGGGATTTTTATAACAGCTTACCTGTAAAATCCTTTTCTTGGAGTACATCACGGGACACAGAGCTCCCACCCCTCTTTTTGGGACACTTATTGCTTTGCTACAAAACTGAGGTGCTCCCGGATGGGAGGGGCTTATATAGGGGAGGGTACTTCCGGTTTGGAAGTGGCCAGTGCCAGCACCTGAAGGTAATCTATATAACCCATTAGTAATGACTAAGTCGCTCTGTGTCCCGTGATGTACTCCAAGAAAAGGATTTTACAGGTAAGCTGTTATAAAAATCCCTTTATTTTTTTAATGCCCTGTGTGCATGAGGCCTTACCGCTGCGCTGATCCACATACCTGTAGCTTGTGAATGAGCACCTGGCCACACCTAGTTCTGCCCACTGCGTTCTGCATTTTCAGCACTGCCTCTTTTGCTGAAACTCTCCCACTGGAAGCTGCAGTTTCTGGAAGGGGAAGCATGTAAAAGACAAATGAAGGAGTGAAGGAGTATTTGGCTCAGCCTGGGAAGGTAAAAACTGATTTGTTTTTTTGCTTTATCAGTCTTGTGTATTACATAATAACTTGATTTGGGACTGTCATTCAGAAGCTTTTAGGTGTACTGTAACATTTGTGAAATAAATAAATAAATTTGATATATTGCCATTGGAAAAGCCTAGAAAAAAAATGTATTCTGATCAGTACCTGTGTGAACATACAGGAAGTCCCAATGAAAAATGTGATATAAACTAAGTATATATATGGACAGTCCAATGATAAATGTTCATGTGGAAAAGTTGATGAGGGTAGATTTAAGCATCAGCTATCCTCAGAGTAAGCCAGCTCTGGGTAGGAACCAAGAAAGGGGAAGAGAAGGAAGTGCCAGCTCACGTTTTTCAGGACAACATCAACAAATGAGAGATCTTTTACAAAAACACTGGTATCTCCTGACGGGGGATCCTTTGGTGTCAAAACAACTCAAACAACATCCTGAAATCGATTTCAGAAGATGTAAATCCCTGAAGGATTGTGTGGTACATAGTCATTACTCTCCAAATGAAAAGGACTCTACAAAAACAACAAGAGGAACCAGACCATGTCACAAATGTGCCTTCTGTCGATACCTCCATGCCTCTTCCAGCATAGCCCTCCCAAATGGCAATCTTTACAAACCTAGTTTTTTGGCCACTTGCCAATCTGTTGTTATTGTGTACATCATGAGCTGTGATTGCAAAACCAAACATCCCTTTTTCAATCGCATCCGAGACCATGTTTCTCTGGTTCAAAAGAGAAAGATGGAGACGCCTATTAGTCGCCACATGGGCCTTTGTCATGATTTCAACGACTCCATGATGCATTTCTTTGCACTGGAGCACGTTCCCCCCACTCAGCGAGGGGGGGATTATGACAAGGTACTTCTGCAGCGAGAAGCCAAATGGATTTCCAACCTGGGAGCCCTACATTACCCGGGTCTAAATGATGCCCTCAGTTTCAAGCCCTTTTTGTAATAATTTTTCTCTTCAACTATCTTCTAGTTTTTGCATTTTTGGTTTATTTGTTTATTTCTTTGTTTCTGTTCTATTTCTGTACCTTTCCCCTTTTTGACAGTTTTTCTGTTGTTTAGTTTCTATGTATCAATGTGTTATGCAGTGTTGACTAATGTCAAATTTAATCTATATTGGCAACAATCTATTCTTGCAATTGCCTATGTACAGCAGTATTTATTGCGTCTTTCTCAGCAATGTACTGCATTTGTATTTGTTTCAAAGTCATGTGATCGTTTTTTTTCTTGCCATTGGGTATCGATGGATATTTATTTACATCAATAACTATTTCTCAATTAGCCGCTCTGGTATTTTTACCATTAGGGTTTTTTGCATTATTTAGAAATGTGAATGAAATTATTTTATTTTATATTTATTTTTATTAACTTCTGGAGTACATGTTCTGATCTAAAAGTTTCCTTTCTTCCCTTGTTTATCCCTGTTTCGTGGGTCCCCCTTTAATCCTGTGCGGACGCCCCGGGCAGTCTGGTACAAGTTTTGATCAATAGCTTGTTTCCTTTCAGCCCTATGTGGGAGGCTTTTACTGTTTCGGCGCCCCCTCAGGATGTCCAGGTCTCTCCATTCTCCTGGACAAGGCCGCCCGGATTTTCTGGTCCGGACGACCTGTGATTTCCTCTCCCCATTGCGCGTCTTTCAGGACATGCTATGGGCATGGGGGATTTTCCAACATGGCCACTGCAGCTTCGGCGTGCAGCGCTGCCCCCAGCCCATCCCACTGGGCTGGCTCCCTGCCGACCGTCACGCCACCCGGTATATACGTCCGCCACGTGGCGATGACGTCAGGCGCCGCCGCGTCTGTGTTGTTTTAAAAACCGGCTCATGTAGCCACTACTGTCTGCCTTTCCTTTGCAGCTGGTGAAGCGGTGTTTGTCTTCTCCTGTGCTGCGGCCCTGGAATTCTACCTCCAAAACCTGTCAGGTATGTTTTGACCTTTCCACTACTCGGCTTCTAGTCTGTGAATTTGTCCTTTAGCTCCTGTTATCTTTCTCTCTTTGATGCGATGTGCCTCTGCCTATTTCAGGTGTCTTTTATCCACAAGTTTTGCTGCTGCTCTGTGACTGCCTGAGCTTTTTGCTATTTGGAGGGATCACAAGATCCAGATCAGTGTACTGACTACATTTACTATAGCCTCTCCATGAGATTGATCCAATGTTGATAGCCTCTCAGGTATTTTTATTAATCTTATCTTTTCCCATGGGTCTATTTCCTAGGGAACTTATTTAGTTAAGATACACATTATCTGTTTTTCTTTCATCAGCAGGATTGTGTGAGGTACCCACCACACGGGGAATTTACATGGGATTGCTTGGCCTTTTCTCTCTCTTATACATGGCCTCCAGCTGTACTTTTTTGATTTTGATCTTAATTTTAAGATCTAATTAACTCAGTTTTTCTATTCACTATCGTTTTTCTGGTAAGACTCCGATCACATTATTTTGTATTTCTTTTATTGCAATCTGTTATTTGCTATTTTTGCAATGATATGTAATTATGCCCCCTTTTTTGATTATTTAAATTAAATAATACCCATATGCCTTTCATGTACAAAGGTCCAAAATTATGTATATATGCATCTTTTTCTAAATTAAATAATTTCCCATATATTTATATGTTTTCTACATGAGCACTCATATTCTTTCTCTACTTTTAGTACATTAACAAACTGCCTTATTATCATCTCCTGAAGAAGCTCCATCGGGAGCGAAACATGTTGAGAACAATGGCCGTCTATGTACTTATTTAGGATTGAGTAGGCTCTTTGAATGTGTATTGTCTCATGTCTATTTTAAATTTTGTAAATAAAGTTTTCTTTGTAATTTTTATATCTTTGTAATGACTCTTTAATTGGTCATTCATATTTGACACCGTTCAAAAATCCCGAGGCCTGTGACCTCTTGCCCCTCCTTGTATATTCAAATTATTTGGGATGTGGTGTCTGTATCCATATATGCTCATCCATACCTCTATACCATTTATTTGTAGGTTAAAATGCACTTATACAATGCAAGTGGGTATCCAGCTCAGTAGATGGAGGGTCAGTGGAGAGGAGATCTGTCCCAGTCAGTCCATCAATGTGGCACCGTCCGTGGGGATTTATCATCTGATATTCGGCTACATAGACGTCCTGTGGCCACCAGGAAGTGAAACTGGTGTGGAACATGGGTGGAAATGACGTCACAAGATGGGTGGGATCAGAGAGACAATACAGGCTACGCGCTCGGAGCCTGTAGAACGAGCAGGAGCTCCGAGCGCGTAGCTTATATTATCTCTCTGATCCTGTCCATTCGGTGACATCATTTCCGCCCGCATTCCATGCCAGTTTCACTTCCTGGTGGCCACAGGATGTCTATAAGGCCGTATATCGGATGATACATCCCCACGGACGGTGCCACATCGATGGACTGACCGGGACAAATCTCCCCTCCACTGACCCTCCGTCTCCTGAGCTGGATACCCACTTGCATTGTGTAAGTGCATTTTAACCTACAAATAAATGGATTGCTAAACCTCTGCACTGAGCTGGTGCTTCCTTCTCTTCCCCTTTATTGGAAAAGCCTAACCTGTTCTCTCTTGTTCATTTCTTATATCTCTTTTTACTAAAGTACTTAGTAAAACAATAAGCATAATTCATAATTTGTGCACTCTTATGAAACAATTAAGTGCTTGTAAGTGCATGCAACAGGAAATGCAGCTTTAGTAAGCCTGATTATTATCTAACACCTAAACATTATTTATTTAATATGCATGGATTCTTTAACCACTTAACGACCGCTCACTGTATATGTACGTCGGCAGAATGGCACCGACAGGCACAATCACGTACAGTGTACGTGATCGCCTTTGTACAGTTGGGGGGTCCAATCGGACCCCCCTCCTATACAGTGAGCGGCCGTTTATCATTGGGGAGCGATCTGAGATGAGGGGACGGCCGTTCGATTCTGGCAACCCCCTCGTGATCACTCCCGGCGAATGAAAATGCTTCCTCTGCCCGTGTAATGTAAACACAGGCAGAGGAAGTGTCATCTCCCTCGCGGCGGTCTTTTCGTTCCCGAAGGAGAGAAGAAGCAGGTTAGTGCACCAACAGTCCACTGACATTTAGGTACACATAGGCACACATTTCACCCCCCAGTCACCCCCAGATCACCCCCCAGGTCACCCCCCAGCCCCCAATCACAGTGTCACTGATTGCAGTGATCATTTATTTTACTGATCACTGCATTTAGTGTCATCTGTGACAGTAAAAAGTTGCAGGGCAGTTAGGTTTAGGCCCCTTTAGGTCCAGGGTAGCCCCCTAACCCCCCCTAATAAAGGTTTAACCCCTTGATCGTCCCCCAGGTAACCCTTTCACCCCCTAACTCCAGCGTCACTAAGCAATCGTTTTTCCGATCGCTGTATTCGTGTCGCTGGTGTCCTAGATAGCCAGTTATTTATTTTTAGGTTCGCCGCAGGTTTTTATTAGCGTCAGGTACCCCCATATATTATTTTAACCCCCTGATTGCCCCTAGAGTTAACCCTTTCACCAGTGATCACTGTATAAGCATCACTGGTGACACTGGTTACCCAGTTAGTTATTTAGTTATTTAGGTAACCCGTCAGGTTTTTATATAGCGTCGGGTACCCCCATATTTAACCTAATAAAGGTTTTAATCCCCTGATTGCCCCTAGTTAACCCTTTCACCAGTGATCACCATATAAAGGTTACGGGTGACGCTGGTTGGTTAGTTTTCTTTTTATAGCATCAGGGCACCCGCCGTATATAACCCAATAAAGGTTTAACCCCCTGATCGCCCGGCGGGTGAGATCAATTAGGTTTTAGCGCCAGAGAGGGTCTGCGTCGCCCCAGGCAGCGTTAGGTTAGTGCCAGTAACGCTAACACCCACGCGCAAAGCATACACCTCCCTTAGTGGTATAGTATCTGAACAGATCAATATCTGATCTGATCAGATCTACACTAGCGTCCCCAGCGGTTTAGGGTTCCCAAAAACTCAGTGTTAGCGGGATCAGCCCAGATACCTGCTAGCACCTGCGTTTAGCCCCTCCGCCCAGCCCAGCCCAGCCCACCCAAGTGCAGTATCGATCGATCACTGTCACTTACCAAACACAAAACACATAACTGCAGCGTTCGCAGAGACAGGCCTGATCCCTGCGATCGCTAACAGTTTTTTTTGTAGCGTTTGATATATTTGTTGACGACAGTCAGGTGCTTTTTTTCCTGTGAATCTTACTAGTGTACCCCTAAATTTAGAGCCCAAAATGGCAAGACGAAGGTACACTAGTAAAGAGGCCTACGAGATTCTGAGCATGACAGATAGTGAAGAGGAGGTCACGTATCTGTCAGATTCAGGCTCAGAATATCTTCCCGTAGAAGACAGTGACGTCAGCGGCCCCACGTCAGATAGCTCTGACAACGAAGTTGAGGTCCCTGCTAAGGTCAGGCGTACCCGATCCCGATCTTCTGAGGTTGTTGAAAAGCAAGAACCGCAGGGCTCTCGTATCATGGAGCAGAGTAGTACTAGCGCCGCTATTCCTTCTGGTGAATTGGCAAGCACCAGCGGCCTAGTACAGCCTGGGCGTACATCCAGCACTGCAGTATCACGTGGTGACGTGGCGAGTCCCATAAGTGCAGTTCAAGCTGGCGAGGTGGCAAGCACAAGTAGTGTCCCGCTGCCACCAATAAGAAGACAAAGGCAGGCCCGTCGTACCCATAGTGCTCTTCCTGCAGAATTCGCCTATCCTGATTGGGTCCCCACCACTTCTGCAGAACCCGTACTTCCCCCATTCACTGCCCAACCCGGTATTCAGGTGGATACAGCTGATTTTATGCCAATTGATTATTATTCGCTGTTTTTCACGGAAGATCTCTATAGATCTATTGTGGACCAGAGTAATTTATATGCTGGTCAATTCATCGCCGCTAATCCCCAGTTGCCTTCCATTGCCAAAGATTGGAAACCAATTACGGTTTCCGAATTTAAGACCTTTCTGGGCCTTTCCCTCAACATGGGCACACATAAATTCCCGTCATTGCGTGCCTATTGGTCCACGCACCCAATTGACCATATGCCCATGTTCTCTGCCTCCATGCCCAGGAAACGATACGAGCAGATTTTGCGGTTCATGCACTTCAACGACAATGAACTTTGTCGTCCACGTGGGGACCCTGA
The DNA here is from genome assembly GCA_029206835.1 of Rana muscosa. Lineage (NCBI taxonomy): Eukaryota > Metazoa > Chordata > Amphibia > Anura > Ranidae > Rana > Rana muscosa. Next base: position 133,813,253 of record CM055120.1, read on the forward strand.
ATACGACCGGCTCTATAAAATTCGGCCCCTCATAAACCACTTCAACGAACGTTTTGCAGCCTTGTTTACTCCCGATCAAGTTGTCTGCGTTGATGAGTCCCTGATTAAATTTTCTGGCCGCTTGGCTTTCAAGCAGTACCTTCCCAGCAAGTGTGCCAGATACGGGGTCAAGCTCTATAAGTTCTGTGACATGGCAACAGGCTATGTATGGAGCTTTATGGTTTATGAGGGAAAAGATAGTCAGGTTGAGCCGGTCAACTGCCCGGATTACATAGGGAGCGCTGGCAAGATAGTGTGGAAATTGGTGTCACCCTTATTCGGAAAGGGGTACCACTTGTATGTGGACAATTATTACACGAGCGTGCCACTGTTTAGTCACTTGTTTGATCATCAGATTGAAGCATGTGGCACCGTGCGACCTAATCGCCGGGGCTTTCCCCAGCGGCTTGTAGATGCCCGTCTTAGGCTGGGGGAGAGAGTCTGCGTGAAGTGTAATAACTTGCTTGCTATGAAGTGGAGGGACAATAAGAATGTTTTCCTTCTTACCTCCCTTCATGCAGACACGACAGTCCAAATTCCTACGGCGACTGGTGTTGTGGAGAAACCCCTCTGTGTCCACGAATATAACAAAAATATGGGAGGGGTGGACCTCAACGACCAGTATTTGGCGCCGTATCTAATTGACCGTAAGGCGAGACGCTGGTACAAAAAAGTGTCTCTATCCTTATTCCAATTGGCTTTGCTGAACGCTCATGTGCTATACAGAGCTTCAGGCGGGACTTTATCTCTTCTAAAATTCCAGAATGAAATAGTCACAGAACTCCTGTATCCAGGCGGTTCTGCACCTCACCATCCCCTACCAAATGCAGTAAGCCGGCTGCATGAGAGGCATTATACGTATGTCCTCCCGAGTACCCCTACCCAACGAGCCCCCCAAAAAAGATGTCGTGTCTGTAGCAAGCGCGGATTTAGGCGTGACACCCGTCATTATTGTCCACTCTGTCCTGACAAGCCTGGTCTTTGCCTTGGTGAATGTTTTGAACGCTACCACTCAAAAGTGAAGTTTTAGCGTAGGGTACAGCATTTCACAGACTAGGACACACTTACACAGGGTCTCCCAAGATAGTTGTTAAAGTTACAAAAAAAAGTGTAAAAAAGAAAAAAAAAACGTAAAAAACAAAACACAAAAATATAAAATAAAAAAAACAAAAATAGTTGTTGTTTTATTGTTCTCTGTCTCTCTCTATTTTCTCTCTATTGTTCTGCTCTTTTTTACTGTATTCTATTCTGCAATGTTTTATCATGCTTGCTTTTCAGGTATGTAATTTTTTGTTTTCAGGTGTGCCATTCAACTGCAGCGCGGAATTATTTATCTTGACATCAACAGCGTTTGCTCCCACGATACATAAAGCCGTGACTCCAGTGCTGTAGGAGGTGATTTCACCACCACAGTTTAAAAAAAAGAGCATATATGCCGAAGCATGGGGGCAGCAGGGGCGGAGGAGCGATTTTGCTCCTAATGTTGCATATATACGGTCGAAATTCCGACGCTTGCCCATGGAAAAGTCCGACCGTGTGTACGCGGCATAACTTTTTTGCGGGAGGATGCCCCCATGCTTCGGCATATATATATTTTAGGCACAGGTTGCGTTAAAAAAATGTTTTTATTTTTTACTAGGTTTTGTTTTGGTATTTGCTTTGCAGGTATGGTATGGTCTTACTGTTATACTGTAATGTTACTTTGTTTTAATGTTAACCATCATTTGCTTAGCAGGTACGCCATTCAGTTGCAGCGTGGATCTATTTATCTTGACAGCAACAGCGTTTGCTCCCACGATACATAAAGCCATGACTCCAACGTTGTATGAGGTGATTTCACCACCACAGTTAAAAAAAAGAGCATATATGCCGCAGCATGGGGGCAGCAGGGGCGGAGGAGCGATTTTGCTCCTAATGCCGCATATATACGGTCGAAATCCTGACGGAGGCTTACCCATGGAAAAGTCAGACCGTGTGTATGCGGCATAACCTTTTATGCCGCGTACATACGGTCGAAATTCCGACGAAGGCTTGCCCGTGGAAAAGTCAGACCATGTGTACGCGGCATAACTTTTTTGCGGTAGGATGCCCCCATGCTTCGGCAAATATAAATGGTGCATGTATTTTTTTTTCAAAAAAAGAGTACCTGTCACTACTTATTGCTATCATAGGGGATATTTACATTCCCTGAGATAACAATAAAAATGGTAAAAAATAAATAAATATGGAAGTAACTGTTTAAAAATAAAATAAAAAAGCAAAATAAATAATAATAAAAAAAAAAAGCACCGCCGTCCCCCCCTGCTCTCGCGCAAAGGCGAACGCAAGCGTCGGTCTAGCGTCATATGTAAACAGCAATTGCATCATGCATGTGAGGTATCACTGCGAAGGTCAGATTGAGGGCAGTAATTTTAGCAGTAGACCTCCTCTGTAAATCTAACGTGGTAACCTGTAAAGGCTTTTAAATGCTTTTAAAAATGAATGTAGTTTGTCGCCGCTGTGCGTTTGTGCGCAATTTTAAAGCATGTCGTGTTTGGTATCCATGTACTCGGCATAAGATCATCTTTTTTATTTCATCAAACATTTGGGCAATATAGTGTTTTTTAGTGCATTAAAAATAAAAAAAGTGTGTTTTTCCCCCAAAAAATGCGTTTGAAAAATCGCTGCGCAAATACTGTGTGGAAAAAAAAATGCAACACCCACTATTTTAATCTGTAGGGCCTTTGCTTTAAAAAAATATATAATGTTTGGGGGTTCAACATAATTTTCTTGCAAAAAAAAAAATGTTTTCATGTAAACAAAAAGTGTCAGACAGGGCTTTGTCTTCAAGTGGTTAGAAGAGTGGATGATGCGTGACATAAGCTTCCTAATGTTGTGCATAAAATGCCAGGACAGTTCAAAACCCCCCCAAATGACCCAATTTTGGAAAGTAGACACCTCAAGCTATTTGCTGAGAGGCATGTTGAGCCCATTGAATATTTTTTTTTTTTTGTCCCAAGTGATTGAATAATGACAAAAAGAAAAAAAAAATGTACAAAAAGTTGTCACTAAATTATATATTGCTCAAACATGCCATTGTTATATGTGGAATTGCACCCCAAAATACATTCTGTTTCTTCTCCTGAGTACGGGGATACCACATGTGTAAGACATTTTGGGAGCCTAGCCACGTACCGGACCCCGAAATCCAAGCACCGCCTTCAGGATTTCTATGGGTGTAAATTTTTGATTTCACTCCTCACTGCCTATGACAGTTTCGGAGGCCATGGAATGCCCAGATGGCACAAAACCCCCCCAAATGACCCCATTTTGGAAAGTAGACACCCCAAGCTATTTGCTGAGAGGTATGTTAAATATTTTGCAGATCTCACTTTTTGTCACAAAGTTTTGAAAATTGAAAAAAAAAAAAAATGTCTTTCTTCATTTTCAAAAACAAATGAGAGCTGTAAAATACTCACCATGCCTCTCAGCAAATAGCTTGGGGTGTCTACTTTCTAAAATGGGGTCATTTGTGGGGGTTTTGTGCTATCTTGGCATTTTATGACCTTCAAAACTGTGATAGGTAGTGAGGAGTGAAATCAAAAATGTGTGCCCTTAGAAATCCTGAAGGCGGTGCTTGGTTTTCAGGGCCCCGTACACGGCTAGGCTCTCAAAAAGTCCCACACATGTGGTATCACCGTACTCAGGAGAAGCAGCCAAATTTATTTTGGGGTGCAATTTCACATATGCCCATGGCATGTGTGAGCAATATATCATTTAGTGACAACTTTGTGCAAAAAAAAAAAGTTTGTCATATTCCCACAACTTGTGGCAAAATATAAAATATTCCATGAACCCAACATGCCTCTCAGTAAATAGCTTGGGGTGTCTACTTTCCAAAATGGGGTCATTTGGGGGGGTTTTGTGCTATTTTGGCATTTTATGGCCTTCAAAACTGTGATAGGTAGTGAGGAGTGAAATCAAAAATTTACGCCCTTAGAAATCCTGAAGGCGGTGCTTGGTTTTTGGGGCCCCGTACGCGGCTAGGCTCCCAAAAAGTCCCACACATGTGGTATCCCCGTACTCAGGAGAAGCAGAAGAATGTATTTTGGGGTGCAATTCCACATATAACCATGGCATGTGTGAGCAATATATCATTTAGTGACAACTTTTTGTATTTTTTTTTTCTTTTTGTCATTATTCAATATTTGGGACAAAAAAAATAATATTCAATGGGCTCAACATGCCTCTCAGCAAATAGCTTGGGGTGTCTACTTTCCAAAATGGGGTCATTTGGGGGGGGGGTTGTGCCATCTTGGCATTTTATGGCCTTCAAAACTGTGATAGGTAGTGAGGAGTGAAATCAAAAATTTATGCCCTTAGAAACCTTGAAGGCGGTGCTTGGTTTTTGGGGTCCCGTACGCGACTAGGCTCCCAAAAAGTCCCACACAAGTGGTATCCCCATACTCAGGAGAAGCAGCAGAATGTATTTTGGGGTGTAATTTCACATATGCCCATGGCATGTGTGAGCAATATATCATTTAGTGACAACTTTGTGCAAAAAAAAAAAAGTTTGTCATATTCCCGCAACTTGTGGCAAAATATAAAATATTCCATGGACTGAACATGCCTCTCAGTAAATAGCTTGGGGTGTCTACTTTCCAAAATGGGGTCATTTGGGGGGTTTTGTGCTATTTTGGCATTTTATGGCCTTTGAAACTGTGATAGGTAGTGAGGAGTGAAATCAAAAATTTGCGCCCTTAGAAATCCTGAAGGCGGTGCTTGGTTTCCGGGGTCCCGTACGTGGCTAGGCTCCTAAAAAGTCCCACACATGTGGTATCCTCATACTCAGGAGAAGCAGCAGAATGTATTTTGGGGTGCAATTCCACATATAACCATGGCATGTGTGAGCAATATATCATTTAGTGACAACTTTTTGTAATTTTTATTTTTTTTTGTCATTATTCAATCACTTGGGACAAAAAAAAAATATTCAATGGGCTCAACATGCCTCTCAGCAATTTCCTTGGGGTGTCTACTTTCCAAAATGGGGTCATTTGGGGGGTTTTTGTACTGCCCTGCCATTTTAGCACCTCAAGAAATGAGATAGGCAGTCATAAATTTAAAGCTGTGTAAATTCCAGAAAATGTACCCTAGTTTGTAAACGCTATAACTTTTGCGCAAACTAATAAATATACGCTTATTGACATTTTTTTTACTAAAGACATGTGGCTGAATACATTTTGGCCTAAATGTATGATTAAAATTGAGTTTATTCGATTTTTCTTATAACAAAAAGTAGAAAATATCATTTTTTTTCAAAATTTTCTGTCTTTTTCCATTTATATCGCAAAAAATAAAAATCGCAGAGGCAATCAAATACCATTAAAAGAAAGCTCTATTTGTGGGAAGAAAAGGACGCAAATTTAGTTTGGGTACAACATTGCATGTCCGCACAATTTACAGTTAAAGCAGAGGAGTGCAAAATTCTGAAATCACCTCTGGTCCTTTAGCTACCAAATGGTCCGGGGCTTAAGTGGTTAAAATATGGTAAGTCGTGGAAAATGGTATAGGGAGTTTGATTTGTGTCTTCATTGGTAATGTAGAAAATGGAAAGTGAGAAAACAATATTTTTTTACCTTTGTAACTGACTTGTATATGCACTTTTATTTCTATTACTATTGGATTAAAAGAAAGCGTTAAGCATTGATAAATATAGCAACAAAATAATAAAACAAAATCAGATTTATTTGTACAATTTGAGCTTTCCATGTTGGCTAGAAATGTTAATGTTATTTTGATCTGCCGTTACAAATAAAATGCCATATGCTGTTTATTTTTTATAATTGTACAATTAGTACTTTCTGTGGTTATTCATGCATATGCAAATTATATTTTTACATTGGTCGTATTTTTTTATTTTTTTTGTCATTCCTAAGCTATTTTCTCAAGCAGAAGTAGATAATTTTCAAAACAAAATATAAAATTAAAGGTAATCAATATCTCCTTGTGTTGTGTATTTAATTTTAGATGAACAGTGGGTATTCAGGTCATAAAAATAAAATTATTTAAATGAGATTTGTTAACTACATGGCATATTTTTCTCATATATCCTGGTGTAAAGCTTGATATAAGATAATGGTACACAGTGCCAGATTTGAACTTAAAAGAATCACTGATATCTAAAAAATACAGTTACATTTCTATACATGAATATACTGTATATTGTTATGGCCAGTGGAGGTCAAAGGCCTATTGGAATCCATAAAGTTAGTATTATTTTTTTACAATTACTGAACTAGCTTAGGCAACGCTGCCCAGGGCATCCCACAACCATCTGCACATTATGTTTCAGTTTCAGGTCATATTCACATTCATACATGGTGATAATGCTGACAAACAGCACAAAGAACGGGTGGTTGCATCTTTCCTAAACTATGAAGATTGTTTTGACTATTCTCAATATCTCTTTTACCATATTACCCTAAAGGGCTGAATATTGGGTAGCATCGGCCAGTTCAATACAAACCGGTCAACATTAGTCCTGTGTGTATGGCAGCTGTTCGGCTGGCTTCTGTCAAAGGACCAGGACTGAAGAAGGTCTGCCAATCGGCATCCAATCAGCGCTCTCAGCCAATGGCTGATCGATGTGTTCTGGCGTGGGGGGGCGTCCCTCTGTCAGAACACAATAGTTTAGCGGGGGAGATCGTTGTACTAACATCGCATAGCTAATACATTGGCTCCTCCTGAACACTAGTACAAATAGTGTGTACTAGGCTTTAGGGTTCTCATAGTGAATTTTTGCCAGAAATGTCCATTAGAGGGACAAAAATATAGAAAAGGTTTTCTCAATATCTACATTTTGAAGCTTGGAGCTGATCTTACTATCAACCTTCTCTTCTAGGCTCTCACCCAAAAGTGCCTTAAGGCGAAAAAAAAACAGTTTCTTTAGGTAATTTCAATTGAAATTTCAAAAATACTGGTAGCTAGTTAAGTGGTGCCTACATCTGTAGAAGAATGTAGGGTGCAATAACTGTTCACCTTCTGGAAAAAATAGCTGCCAGACTGTCTTCGATTTCAATACTTTTTTTTTTTTATGTCAAGGAAGAGCTAGCTGCATACTTGTCTTTAGTAAGTAGAGTCTTGAAGATGTGGACAGAAAATCCATGCAATTAGCATTGCCATGAAGAGAATTTAGTAGTAACAGTCTCTGTATTTTCTTTAGCATCCATTTCCTGTGACCCTATTACAAGGATTATGGCCCAAGATTGATCAATGTCAGACTGACAGACAGCAGCCTGTTGGCCAGACATTGATGCATATTGCTCATGCTCCATTTTGAGTTCATGGCCAAGGGAGTTTCTTTCAAACATCCGGACCATTTTAGAATATATCTGGAAAAGGTATATTTGTTACTATGATTTCTGCAAATTTAAGGATATCTAGCTAGTGTAACTGATGGTCACTTATCTCCCTTAATTAATGGGTGCCATGGGGATGAGTTTGGTTCCAGTGCTCTGAGCTGACACCTGAATATTCAGCTGATAACACACAAACTATTTTAATTTCCTGTGTCTTTATTGAACACACCCATTGAACATTCACAGTGTTGATGGAAAAGTTAGGTGAACCCTTAGAGTTATTAGCTTTCAAACCTTCTTTGACAACAATGACTTCAATCAAGCACTTTTAGTGGCTCTGAATCAGACCTACACAGCGTTTAGGAGTAATTTTTGACCATTCCTCTTTACAAAATTGCTTCAGTGCAGACACATTTGTAGAATGTCTGGTGTGAATGGTTCTCTTGGGGTCAATCCATGGCATCTGCATGGGTTTAAGGTCTAGGCCCTGACAGGACCACTCCAAAAATCACATTTTATTTTTCTGAAGCTAGCCTGTGATGGATTTACCTCAATGCTTTGGATGATTGTCCTGCTGCATCACTCAACTTTTACTAAGCTTCAGCTGGTGGACAGACACCTTGACATTATTCTGTTGAATATTTTGGTAATCTTGGGAATTAATTTTCCCCTCAATGATGGTAAGTGGTCCAGGCCCTAAGGCAGTGAAGCAAGCCCAAATCATGATGTACCCTTCACCATACTTCACTGTTGGGAGGTGTTTTGATGTTGGTAAGTTGTACCCCTTTTTTGCAATACATGGTGCTGTGTATTTGTCAGGAAGGGCATGCCAGTAGACAACATGGTTCCTCTAGGCACACTTCTGTTCCTCTTCACAGGCTAATTTATGTTCCCTCTTATACACATAGGCATTGGGCTAAAACGTATGCGCATGCATGTATATCGGCACTCGCAGAAGTGTGCGCACACGTGCGCATACATGTGCACAGCTGACAGATGTTGGCACCAAATGGGCTATATAAACTGTGTCAATGCTCTGGTTCAGTGCTGCTTTGTCTTTCAGCCTCCTGTGTATCCTGTGATTTGTAATTCTGTATCCTGATCCCAATTGCTGGCCCGGCTTGCCTGACCACTTTCTGATTTCCACCTGCATCAACCCCGGCTTGTCCTTAACCTCAACTTCGGTTTGCTCCTTTGGCTTCTATTCCACTGATTGGCTCCCACCCCAGCTTGTACCCAGATCATGCTCCTGCCTGCTCCTCTGTACCTGATCTGTCCAGCCAGTGTATGACCCGGCTTACCTGACTCTGCTTACTGACACATCCTGCTGTGCCTGCTGTCCTTCAGTCCTTTCCAGTGCATTGCCTTATCTGCTGCTGTCGCCAGTGGCAGCCTGCTTCGGTCTGCCATCCACCAGCTGTCTACCAGCCTGCCTGCTTCTCTGAAGACTACTGACGACTCCCCTGCCTGGCGTGAATACCAGCTCTGCTACTCACAAGACTTACAGGCACTTGTGTCACTCTGCACTTCTGCTCCCTTTGTTCACACTACCAGGGGCCCCTAGTCAGAGTTGTAAGAAAGGCCTTCCTCATCATTTCAGGCTCTGCTACCAGGTACGTGATAGTATTATTCCTGAACAATACAACTTTTGTTTCATCAGTCCACAAAACATTTTCCCAGTAGTGTTAGAGTTTTCCAAGGTGCTCTTTGTTAAACTTCAAGTACACAGCAATATTTTTTTTGGAGAGCAGTGGCTACCTCCATTTTGTTCTGCCATGGACACCCTGCCTGTTCAAAGACTTACATATGGTAGACTCATGAACAGGGATGTTTTCCAGTTTCAGTGATGTCTTCAAGCCTTTAGCAGTTACTTGTGAGTTTTTCTTTAACTCATTGAGGATTCTGTGTTGTGCCTTGGGAGTCATCTTGTCTGGGAGCCCACTTCTCCATTTATAGACAATTTTTATAACTGTCGACTGATAGATGTCTAAACACTTTGAGATTGCTTTGTATCCCTTTACAGCTTTATGCAGATCAACTACTCTTGATCGTATTTTTTCAGAGAGCTCCTTTTTGCCAGTCATGCTTCACATCAATTGATTCTTCTTATGAACAGCAATATTAAAATGTTTGAGTGACTTTCACTAATCAATGTAGCTCTAAACCAGGCAACCCCCGGCACTGGTGCCACAAGCGGCACTTAAAGCCTCTTTTGCCGGCACTCAACTCCCTCCCCATCAACAGAGCAGTGCAGGGAAGTGTCAGTGAGACACTAATGCATTCAAATTTTCATAATTCCCCACGCCACACCTGCACTGAGGGGGAGGCACTGCGCCCCCACGCATTGTAAAAGATGGGAAACATTGTTTGGTTTGCTGTAGCTGCGATCGTCAGCTTTTGTGATGGGGAAGAGATTGAGTGCAGTTCTTGCGGGGGGGGGGGCGGTCCCTGTTTCCAGGAGGAGGAGGACTGCCTTGGCCACTGCTAAAGCCAATCACAGTCCTGCTAGCCCTGTCCACCATCTGAAGGAGGATGACTCGCTTGGTTGCCACTACCAATCTCAGAAAGAAGGTATTTCACTGTGATTGAGAAAACCACAATCAGATGACAGTTTGTGGAATTACTGTTGAGCTTCTGGAAACTTGTTGAAATTATTCCTGAACCTTTGCATCACTTACTACTGAACTCCTTTGCTCTATGTGTCCCTTTAAGCCACAGCCCGTATTTAGCGCAATGAAAATCACACCCAACTTTAGCTGTGGCTCAGAGCGCCACACTTTTTCTCAGCTGCGGGGGCCCAACTTATGATCCTGCACACAGGCCCACTGCTTTCAGAAAATGTTCCTGACCTGAGCTCATCATTGCGCATCCATTCCAGATGCTTGTATGTGACATCACATACATCACTCTCATCACATACATCCCATACAAGCACGTGGACTGGATGTGAGAGGTGGATCAGCAGGATGAGTGTGCCAGGGCAGGTAGATGTGTCTCATCTCTGCTTCCTGTCACCACTCTGCATATAACGCATATCATAGATGAGAAGAGGGTGCAGCGGTGGAGCAGATGAGCAGGAGGGTACAGCAGTGGGGAAATGAGCAGGAGGGTTTCAGAGGTGTAACAGAAGAGCAGGAGGGTACAGCAGTGGGGCAGATGTGCAGGGAGGTACAGTGGTGGAAGAGATGAGAAGGGGGTTCAGGAGTGGGACAGAAAAGCAGGGGGGTACAGTGATGGGCCAGGTTAGCAGAGGGGGTTCAGCAGTGGGACAGAAGAGCAGGGAGCTTAGTGTTGGGGCAGAAAAGCAGGGGGTAGAGCAGTGGGGCAGATGTGAAAGGAGGTGTATTGGTGGGGCAGATGAGCAGGGGGTTACAGTGGTGGGGCAGAAGAGCAGGGGGAACAGTGGTGTGGCAGGAGAGCAGGGGGAACAGAGGTGGGGCAGAAGAGCAGGGGATACAGAGGTGAGACAGATGTGCAGGAGTTACAATGGTGGGGCAGATGAGAAATCGTGTCACAGTGGTGCGGCAGATGAGCAGATGGGTTCAGTGTTAGGACAGATGAGAAGGTTTTCAGTAGTGAGACAGAAGACCATGGCGATACAGCGGTGGAGCAGATGTGCAGGGAGGTACAGTGGTAGGGCATCCAGTTGTCCCCTGAGGGTCCTTTCCAGCATCATATCTTGGGATTAGGGATGACTCGAACATTGCCTGTTTGCCCGTTCGCCGAACAGCGAACAAATTGGGGTGTTCGCGGCAAATTCGAAAAATCTATGGGAGAAATCTAAAGTGCTAATTATAAAGGCTTATATGCAAGTTATTGTCCTAAAAAGTGTTTGGGGACCGGGGTCCTGCCCCAGGGGACATGTATCAATGCAAAAATAAGTTTTAAAAACGGCCGTTTTTTCGGGAGCAGTGATTTTAATAATGCTTAAAATGAAAAAATAAAAGTGAAATATTCCTTTAAATTTCGTACCTGGGGGGTGTGTATGATATGCATGTAAAGTGGCGCATGTTTCCCGTGCTTAGAACTGTCCCTGCAAAAAATGTCATTTTTGAAAGAAAAAAATGCATTTAAAACTGACTCGCGGCTATTAATGAATTGTCGGCTCCCGGCAATACATACAAAAGTCATTGATAAAAAAAAAAAAAAAAGCGTGGGGGTTCCCCAGAATTCAATTACCAGGCCCTTCAGTTCTGGAATGGATATTAAGGGGAACCCCCCGCAAATTAAAAAAAAAATTGACGTGGGGTTCCCCCAAATATCCATTCCAGGCCCTTCAGATCTGGCATGGATTTTAAGGGGAACTCCACCCCAAATTTAAAAAAAAAATGGCGTGGAGTCCCCCTAAAAATCCATACCAGACCCCTTATCCGAGCACGCAACCTGGCCGGCCGCAGGGGAAAAGGGGGGGGACGAGAGAGCGGCCCCCCCTCCCTCCTGAACCGTACCAAGCCACATGCCCTCAACATGGGGAGGATGTCCCCATGTTGATGGGGACAAGGGCCTCATCCCCACAACCCTTGCCCGGTGGTTGTGGGGGTCTGCGGGCGGGGGGCTTATCGGAATCTGGAAGACCCTTTTAACAAAGGGGACCCCCAGATCCCGGCCCCCCTATGTGAATTGGTAAGGGGTACATTGTACCCCTACCATTTCACGAAGAAAGCGTAAAAAAATGTTTAAAAAAACACACAAACACCTTGAAAAAGTCCTTTATTTAAAAAAAAAAAAAAAAAACATTCCAGCGGTGAAATCCAGTGTCCCGCGGCGATCCCGATGTCCAGCGCTGTCCTTCATTGGTTGTGCCTGAGCGGACCTGATGGGGAACTCCCTCTCAGTATTTTAAATGTATAGACCCGCCCCTTCTAAAGTTCCCCATCAGGTCCGCTCAGCGGACCAGATGCGGAACATGAGAAGGGGCGGGTCTATACATGTATTACCAAAGTGAGAGCAGTTCCCCATCAGGTCCGCCCCCTCGGTATGTCGGACCCGCCTACGTCATTGGCTTGAGCGGGGAACTTCCTTCACTGTGTAATTTAAATTTACATAGTGAAGGAAGTTCCCCGCTCAAGCCAATGACGTAGGCGGGTCCGACATACCGAGGGGGCGGACCTGATGGGGAACTGCTCTCACTTTGGTGATACATGTATAGACCCGCCCCTTCTCATGTTCCGCATCTGGTCCGCTGAGCGGACCTGATGGGGAACTTTAGAAGGGGCGGTCTATACATTTAAAATACTGAGAGGGAGTTCCCCATCAGGTCCGCTCAGGCACAACCAATGAAGGACAGCGCTGGACATCGGGATCGCCGCGGGACACTGGATTTCACCGCTGGAATGTTTTTTTTTTTTTTTTTTAATAAAGGACTTTTTCAAGGTGTTTGTGTGTTTTTTTTTAAAAAAAATTTACGCTTTCTTCGTGAAATGGTAGGGTACAATGTACCCCTTACCAATTCACATAGGGGGGGCCAGGATCTGGGGGTCCCCTTTGTTAAAGGGGTCTTCCAGATTCCGATAAGCCCCCCGCCCGCAGACCCCCACAACCACCGGGCAAGGGTTGTGGGGATGAGGCCCTTGTCCCCATCAACATGGGGACATCCTCCCCATGTTGAGGGCATGTGGCCTGGTACGGTTCAGGAGGGAGGGGGGGCCGCTCTCTCGTCCCCCCCCTTTTCCCCTTGCGGCCGGCCAGGTTGCGTGCTCGGATAAGGGGTCTGGTATGGATTTTTAGGGGGACTCCACGCCATTTTTTTAAAAATTTGGGGTGGAGTTCCCCTTAAAATCCATGCCAGATCTGAAGGGCCTGGAATGGATATTTGGGGGAACCCCATGTCAATTTTTTTTTAAATTTGCGGAAGGGTTCCCCTTAATATCCATTCCAGACCTGAAGGGCCTGGTAATTGAATTCTGGGGAACCCCCACGCTTTTTTTTTTTTTTTTTTTATCAATGACTTTTGTATCTATTGCCGGGAGCCGACAATTCTTTAATAGCCGCGAGTGAGTTTTAAATGCATTTTTTTCTTTCAAAAATGACATTTTTTGCAGGGACAGTTCTAAGCACGGGAAACATGCGCCACTTCACATGCATATCATACACACCCCCCAGGTACGAAATTTAAAGGAATATTTCACTTTTATTTTTCCATTTTAAGCATTATTAAAATCACTGCTCCCGAAAAAACGGACGTTTTTAAAACTTCTTTTTGCATTGATACATGTCCCCTGGGGCAGGACCCAGGTCCCCAAACACTTTTTAGGACAATAACTTGCATATTAGCCTTTATAATTAACACTTTAGATTTCGAACGTTCGAGTCCATTGTATTTAATAGGGTTCTAAAGTTTACACGAACATTTTGTCTGTTCGCAGGTTCTGGTGCGAACCGAACAGGGGGGTGTTCGGCTCATCCCTGCTTGGGATATACCACCTCAGTTCGCGGGACTGATGACTTGTCCGGCTGGCTTGCAGCCCTTATCACTATCAATCAGACCCACAGGTGATCTGTAAGTTTGGGATGTGTTATTTTTTCGTCCCATACTGGTTTATATATTTTTTCCTCTCTCTTTTTCCCCCTACATGCTCCAGTCATCTAAGACCCTTTACCAATAGTTAAACTTTATAAAACGTTATCATTTTCAGATTTATATCAGCATCTGCTCCTGATGAGTGTAGATTTCCACGAAACGCCTCAAGCAATTCCGATGCTACAATCATGTTTACTATATGGGATAATGTTATTATTCTTACTGTTTTTTATTTGTATTATGCTGTAACAATCATGATTTTTTATATGTCTATTATGTGATATATGGATCAATGTGCCTGACGTTTTAAAAAGCTGCTACTATTTACTACAATGCTATTATGCTACAATGTATTATGTATATATATGAAATAAATGTTATCCTTATGCATATATTGTCCTGTGTGCTGGATATTGAGATTCAGTGGGTACAGTTACAATATACAATTAATTGGTCAGATACCCATTGCCCGTTATCATATTTCTAGGTGCATGTCTCATATAAAGTCCCAACTTTTCCTTTCAGTATAACAGTGGTAGGGGTACATTGATGGGGCAGATGAGCAGGGGGGGTTATAGTGGTGGGACAGAAGAGCAAGGGGGTACAGTGGTGGGGTAGATGTGCAGGAGGTATATTGGTGGGAGGGATGAGAAGGGTGGAAAAGCAGGGGGGTACAATGGTGGGACAGATGAGCAGGGGGGGTTTCAGTGTTGGTCCATAAAAGAAGAGAGTTACAGTAGTGGGAAATATGAACAGGGGGGTTCAGTGTTGGGGCAGAGGAGAAAGGAGGTACATTTGTGGGACAGAAGAGCAGGGGGTTACAGCAGTGGGGCAGAGGATCAGGGGGTACAGAGGTGGGGCAGATGTGCAGAGGGGTGCAGAGGAGAAAGGAGGAACACTCGCGGAACACATGAGCAGGGGGTTACAGTGGTGGGGCAGAAGAACAGGGGGAACAGGGGTGGGACAGATGTGCAGGAGGCACAGTGGTGGGGCAGATGAGAAGATAAGTTCAGTGTTAGGACAGATGAGAAGATGGTTCAGTGGTGGCGCAGATGTGCATGAATGAAAGTGGTGGGGCAGATGAGAAAGGGGGAACATTGGTGGGGCAGATGAGCAGGGGATTACAGTGGTGGGGCAGAAGAGCAGGGTGGTACAGTGGTGGGGCAGATGTACAGGGGGTTACAGTGGTGGGACAGATGAGCAGGGGGGTAGTACAGTGGTGTAGTAGTACAGTGGTAGTACAGTGGTGGGACAGATGTACAGTCGTGGGCCAGATGTGCAGGGGGGACAGTGATCTGAGGTGTGAAGGTGCATGAATTGGGGCTTATCGGAGGTGTGGAGTTGCAGGAATTGGTGCTGATCTGAGGCGTGAGAGTGCAGGATGTTAATTTCTCAGTACTAAAGTAGTTTACAGCATTTACTTTATAAAAAATCTTTTTCGTGATTGAGAGTGTAAAGTTGAATTTTTTTTGTTATAAAATCGACACGCTCCATTTCTTTGAAAACATTTTTCGGCACACTGTGCTCAAAAGATTGCCTACTCTGCTCTAAACCATACTTCATACTCATTTCAATAATTGGACTCCAGGTGTGGAGTAGTGCTAAAGCATGATCCTTCTAGGGCTGAGTTAAAATCTACTCTCCGACAATACATTTTGGAAAATGCATCCCCTGATATCTTACCTTCTTCCCTCTGGGAAGCTCGCAGTTATCCACAGCCAATGTATAGCCATATCTACTGCCCTCAGAATAAACTCTAAAGCCACCCAAGAGCTTCTTAAGAGCAAATTGAGGCAGCTAGAATCCCAGCTACTGTCCTTTCCCTTAATTTCCCTCCTTCAGGAAATAGTCAGTACCAGAGCAGGGCTCAGAGCTATTGCCATAGGTGAAGTAGAGACTACTATGTCTCACTCAAACATTCTACGAGAAAGGTAACAAACCTTAGACACCAGGGATGAGCCGAACACCCCCCTGTTCGGTTCGCACCAGAACCTGCGAACAGACAAAATGTTCGTGTAAACTTTAGAACCCTATTAAATACAATGGACTCGAACGTTCGAAATCGAAAGTGTTAATTATAAAGGCTAATATGCAAGTTATTGTCCTAAAAAGTGTTTGGGGACCCGGGTCCTGCCCCAGGGGACATGTATCAATGCAAAAAGAAGTTTTAAAAACGGCCGTTTTTTCGGGAGCAGTGATTTTAATAATGCTTAAAATGAAAAAATAAAAGTGAAATATTCCTTTAAATTTCGTACCTGGGGGGTGTGTATGATATGCATGTGAAGTGGCGCATGTTTCCCGTGCTTAGAACTGTCCCTGCAAAAAATGTCATTTTTGAAAGAAAAAAATGCATTTAAAACTGACTCGCGGCTATTAATGAATTGTCGGCTCCCGGCAATACATACAAAAGTCATTGATAAAAAAAAAAAAAAAAGCGTGGGGGTTCCCCAGAATTCAATTACCAGGCCCTTCAGGTCTGGAATGGATATTAAGGGGAACCCCGCCGCAAATTAAAAAAAAAATTGACGTGGGGTTCCCCCAAACATCCATTCCAGGCCCTTCAGATCTGGCATGGATTTTAAGGGGAACTCCACCCCAAATTTAAAAAAAAAATGGCGTGGAGTCCCCCTAAAAATCCATACCAGACCCCTTATCCGAGCACGCAACCTGGCCGGCCGCAGGGGAAAAGGGGGGGACGAGAGAGCGGCCCCCCCTCCCTCCTGAACCGTACCAAGCCACATGCCCTCAACATGGGGAGGATGTCCCCATGTTGATGGGGACAAGGGCCTCATCCCCACAACCCTTGCCCGGTGGTTGTGGGGGTCTGCGGGCGGGGGGCTTATCGGAATCTGGAAGACCCCTTTAACAAAGGGGACCCCCAGATCCCGGCCCCCCCTATGTGAATTGGTAAGGGGTACATTGTACCCCTACCATTTCACGAAGAAAGCGTAAAAAAATGTTTCAAAAAAACACACAAACACCTTGAAAAAGTCCTTTATTAAAAGTCCTCCCCATGTTGAGGGCATGTGGCTTGGTATGGTTCAGGAGGGAGGGGGGGGGGCCGCTCTCTCGTCCCCCCCTTTTCCCCTGTGGCCGGCCAGGTTGCGTGCTCGGATAAGGGGTCTGGTATGGATTTTTAGGGGGACTCCACGCCATTTTTTTTTTAAATTTGGGGTGGAGTTCCCCTTAAAATCCATGCCAGATCTGAAGGGCCTGGAATGGATATTTGGGGGAACCCCACATCAATTTTTTTTTAAATTTGCGGCGGGGTTCCCCTTAATATCCATTCCAGACCTGAAGGGCCTGGTAATTGAATTCTGGGGAACCCCCACGCTTTTTTTTTTTTTTTTTATCAATGACTTTTGTATGTATTGCCGGGAGCCGACAATTCATTAATAGCCGCGAGTCAGTTTTAAAAGACTTTTTTTCTTTCAAAAATGACATTTTTTGCAGGGACAGTTCTAAGCACGGGAAACATGCGCCACTTTACATGCATATCATACACACCCCCCAGGTACGAAATTTAAAGGAATATTTCACTTTTATTTTTTCATTTTAAGCATTATTAAAATCACTGCTCCCGAAAAAACGGCCGTTTTTAAAACTTCTTTTTGCATTGATACATGTCCCCTGGAGCAGGACCCGGGTCCCCAAACACTTTTTAGGACAATAACTTGCATATAAGCCTTTATAATTAGCACTTTAGATTTCTCCCATAGATTTTTCGAATTTGCCGCGAACACCCCAATTTGTTCGCTGTTCGGCGAACGGGCGAACAGGCAATGTTCGAGTCGAACATGAGTTCGACTCGAACTCGAAGCTCATCCCTATTAGACACTTTTAACTAGGAAGTTAAGAGATAGGATCACAGTCACTGCCCCTCCATTCCATTAGAGACAAAAAAAGGCAGTAAGAAAAAGGAAAAGAGGTGGCAGGGTCCTGTTAACCGTAAATCTCACTAGTTCAAACAGGTTACGGGGGTACCCAAATGTGAGAGGAGTTAACCTTAATTTGGACAATACCAATAGTTAAAAAAGGAGGGGAAAGGGGGATAGGACCCTAAAGTTGTCCTTGAAAAAGGAACAGACTGCAGTATACGCCAAAATCAATCCTTATTAAAAAATGTATAACATAGTAGAATAAACAATAAGCAATGGACACAGTAGTTCCTAAAAAATTACAACGTTGTCTGATTAAAAATACATACCCAGGATCATGTACATGTTAATATATCCCCATATCATCATTATAACAAGCCGGCAAATACCAGCATGGTTGTGAAGGGTGAACAAGAAGCCGAAGGGAGACCTGGGAACCCCTTGGGTACCGGCATGACAGCCTGCATGTACCTGGCTGCGGACCTCCAGTCTCTCTATTTGCCTCTAGTGACACCTGTCAGGGATTAGATAGAGGCAATAAAGCAGGAAGCTACAGGTGGAAGTGGTGGTCCCAGTGAGTAATTCTAGCTATGGAGCTTCCTTGAGTATCATTCATCAGGTCACCAGCGACCTAATATAACTGTGGGCCAGGAAAGGCAGACAGATAGGGCCATGATGACAGCAAAGTTCTGAGTACTAGAGAAGGCGGAAGTTATTATTATTATTATACAGTATTTAAATAGCGCCAACAGTTTATGCAGCGCTTTACAATATAAAAGGGAGAAAATACAGTTATAATACAATAAAATACAAGAGGATTAAGAGGGCCCTGCTCAGAAGAGCTTACATTCTAATAGGGTGGGGCAGGTGGTACAAAAGGTTGTAACTGTGGGGATGGAGCTGATGGAAGTGGTAAAATATTAGTTGGAGACGTAATAGGAAGAGATGAGTTTTCAGGGATCGCCAAAAGGTAGCAAGAGTAGGGGATAGCCGGACAGTGTGAGGTAACGTGTTCCAGAGGATGGGAGAGGCTCTGGATGAATCCTGGAGCCGAGCATGGGAGGAGGAGATGAGGGAGCTTGAGAGTAGGAGGTCTTGAGAAGAGTGGAGAGGACGCTTTTGGGTGAACTCGGAGCAGAGTTGTTAAGAGCTTTGTATGTTGTGGTTAGTATTTTAAATTTATTTCGCTGGGCGATTGGGAGCCAGTGTGGGGATTCGAGGAGAGGGTTGGCAGACACTAAGCGGTTGATAAGGTGGTAAGTCTGGCAGCAGCATTCATGATAGACTGAAGAGGGGATAGCCTATGAAGAGGCAGGCCAATGAGAAGGGAGTTGCAATAGTCAAGGCGAGAGATAACGAGGGAGTGAATGAGGAGCTTGGTGGTTTCATTTGTTAAAAAGTTCAGTCAAATACAGACACTATGTCTTGCAAAAAACAGGCACCCTCCAATACCACCCCTCATGTAAATCCTAATTCTACCATGAGTTCTATTCTGACATCTAATTACCAGACAATTCCTCACAACCCCCCAAATGTCTTATATTGAGCAAAACATGCAGTTTTATCTAAAATATAGCAAATCACCTACTATCCCTAATTCAGACATCTCCCTCCTTACTTCCCCTACTACAGAGGACAGAGTCATCGCTCATTGCAACAATTAGACCACTTTCACACTAAGGTGCTTTTCAGGCGCTTTCACGCTAAAAACAGTGCCTAAAAAGCTCACGAAAACTTGTTTCCATTAAAATCAATGAATGCTTTCACACTGGGGCAGTGTGCTGGCAGGGCTGTGAAAAACTTCCCTCTCCATTGAAATGAATGGAAAGCTCTTCAAAAGCGCCTGAAAAGCACTTCAAAAGCGATCAGTGTTTTTACTGGCAGTTTAGAAGCACCTCAGTGTGAAAGTGGCCTTAAGTCCGTTCCTTTCAATAAATCCCCAGGCCTGACCACTTACCATACTCCTACTACAAAACTTTCTTCCTTATCATTCTCTTGCAAATTACCACACTTTTTTTTATTTTTTTTGATTTTCAAAACACACTTTTTAATTATTTTCTTGCTATATACATAGATCCTAGATATACAGAGATATGCAATCCTTGTTCATTTGCCATGAAATCCAAACTGGATATGGACCATACCCTGTGTTCTAACTATTGGCCTATCCCCCTTTTAAACTCAGACCTCAATCTATTTACCAAAATACTAGTGTAGCACTACCCTCTCCTCTTAGGGGAAAGAAGAGGCACCCATGCCACAAGCCCGTGTCCTCTAGTTTAGAGGTCAGGCGGTGTATATGTATTTGGGTCCCGCAGCAGGTTACCTCCTTCCACTGGTTCCCGTCTCCAGAATGTAGAGACGAGTCTGTACTTTTCCCTCTTTAACCACTTAACGACCGCCCACCGCCGATTTACGTCGGCAGAATGGCACGGACAGGCAGAATCACGTAGATCTACGTGATCGCCTTTGTGCAGTTGGGGGGTCCATCCGGACCCCCCTTCACTGCAGTGAGCGGCCGTTAAGTGTTCGGGAGCGATCAGGCATGAGGGGGCGGCCGCTCGATTCCGCCCCCCCCCCCCCCTCGCGATCGCTCCCGGCCAATGAAAATGCTTCCTCCGCCATGTGATGTAAACAAGGCTGGAGGAAGTGATGTCATCTCCCTCGCCGCGGTCTTTTCGTTCCCGGCGCCGAGGAGTGAAGACAGAGGTTAGTGCACCAACAGTCCACTGACACGTAGGTACACATAGGCACACAAATCACCCCCCAGTCACCCCCAGATCACCCCCCAGGTCACCCCAAAGCCCCCAATCACAGTGTCACTGATTGCAGTGATCATTTATTTTACTGATCACTGCATTTAGTGTCATCTGTGATTGTAAAAAGTTGCAGGGCAGTTAGGATTAGGCCCCTTTAGGTCCAGGGTAGCCCCCTAACCCCCCCCTAATAAAGGTTTAACCCCTTGATCACCCCCCAGGTAACCCTTTCACCCCCTAACTTCAGCGTCACTAAGCGATTGTTTTTCCGATCGCTGTATTTGTGTTGCTGGTGTTTTAGATTATTAGTTATTTTTTTTTAGGTTCGCCGCAGGTTTTTATTAGTGTCAGGTACCCCCATATATTATTTTAACCCCCTGATTGCCCCTAGAGTTAACCCTTTCACCAGTGATCGCCGTATAAGCGTCACTGGTGTCACTGGTTAGCCAGTAAGTTATTTAGTTATTTAGGTTACCCGTCAGGTTTTTATATAGTGTCAGGTACCCCCATATTTAACCTAATAAAGGTTTTAACCCCCTGATTGCCCCTAGTTAACCCTTTCACCAGTGATCACCATATAAAGGTTACGGGTGACGCTGGTTGATTAGTTTGCTTTTTATAGCATCAGGGCATCCGCCGTATATAACCCAATAAAGGTTTAACCCCCCTGATCGCCCGGCGGGTGAGATCAATTAGGTTTTAGCGCCAGAGAGGGTCTGCGTCGCCCCAGGCAGTGTTAGGTTAGTGCCAGTAATGCTAACACCCACGCGCAAAGCATACACCCCCCTTAGTGGTATAGTATCTGATCAGATCTATACTAGCATCCCCAGCGGTTTAGGGTTCCCAAAAACGCAGTGTTAGCGGGATCAGCCCAGATACCTGCTAGCGCCTGCGTTTAGCCCCTCCGCCCAGCCCAGCCCAGCCCAGCCCACCCAAGTGCAGTATCGATCGATCACTGTCACTTACCAAACACAACACACATAACTGCAGCGTTCGCAGAGACAGGCCTGATCCATATCAACCAGTCCATAGCAAACGTCCATAGCAACCAGTCCATAGCAACCGTCCATAGCAACCATCCATAGCAACCAGTCTATAGCAACTGTCCATAGCAACCATCCATTGCAACCAGTCCATAGCAACCGTCCATAGCAACTGTCCATAGCAACCATCCATAGCAACTATCCATAGCATCCAGTCCATAGCAACTGTCCATGGCAACCAATCCATAGCAACCGTCCATAACAACCAATCCATAGCAACCGTCCATAGCAACTGTCCATAGCAACCGTCCATAGCAACCAGTCCATAGCAACCATCAATATCAACCAGTCCAAGGTGAATGTTTTGAACGCTACCACTCAAAAGTGAAGTTTTAGCGTAGGGTACAGCATTTCACAGACAAGGACACACTTACACAGGGTCTCTCAAGATGCCATTACATTTTGAGAGACCCGAACCATTACAGTTGTAAAGTTACAAAAAAAGTGTAAAAAAGAAAAAAAAAAACGTAAAAAACAAAACACAAAAAAAATATAAAATAAAAAAAACAAAAATAGTTGTCGTTTTATTGTTCTCTCTCTCTCTATTTTCTCTCTATTGTTCTGCTCTTTTTTACTGTATTCTATTCTGCAATGTTTTATCATGCTTGCTTTTCGGGTATGTAATTTTTTGTTTTCAGGTGCGCCATTCAACTGCAGCGCGGAATTATTTATCTTGACAGCAACAGCGTTTGCTCCCACGATACATAAAGCCGTGACACCACAGTTAAAAAAAAGAGCATATATGCCGAAGCATGGGGGCAGCAGGGGCGGAGGAGCGATTTTGCTCCTAATGCCGCGTACATACGGTCGAAATTCCGACGGAGGCCTGCCCGTGGAAAATTCCGACCGTGTGTACGCGGCATAACTTTTTTGCGGGAGGATGCCCCCATGCTTCGGCATATATATATTTTAGGCACAGGTTGCGTTAAAACATTTTTTTATTTTTTACTAGGTTTTGTTTTGGTATTTGCTTTGCAGGTATGGCATGGTAAGGTCTTACTGTTGTACTGTAATGTTACTTTGTTTTAATGTTAACCACCATTTGCTTAGCAGGTACGCCATTCAGTTGCAGCGCGGATCTATTTATCTTGACAGCCGTGACTCCAACGCTGTAGGAGGTGATTTCACCACCACAGTTAAAAAAAAGAGCATATATGCCGAAGCATGGGGGCAGCAGGGGCGGAGGAGCGATTTTGCTCCTAATGCCGCGTATATACGGTCGAAATTCCAACGGAGGCTTGCCCGTGGAAAAGTCCGACCGTGTGTACGCGGCATAACCTTTTATGCCGCGTACATACGGTCGAAATTCCGACGAAGGCTTGACCGTGTGTACGCGGCATAACTTTTTTGCGGGAGGATGCCCCCATGCTTCGGCATATATGCCCATCATTAGAAGTGGGTGGATGAAGGGAGGTATTCTAATGGTGGGCATACCCACCAATCAATCTCTTTTTTTCGTTCAGCCAATAGGCTGTATGAAAAAAAAGATTACAATACATGTCCAACAAGGACCAGCAACGTACTGGTATGTTGCTGGACTTTGAATGTTTATACCAGAATTATGCCTGCGGGTTTAGGTATCATCTTGGTATCATTCTTTTCAGCCAGCAGCCGGCTTTCATGTAAGAGCAATTCTAGCAGATAATTAGCCTCTAGACTGCTTTTACAAGCAGTGGGAGGGAATGTCCCCCCCTCTCCGGATATAAAAAGCGCCATTGGGAAATTGGGAAAGCATTTTATCACACCGATCTTGGTGTGGTCAGATGCTTTGAGGGCAGAGGAAAGATCTAGGGTCTAACCCCCCAATTTTTTTCAAAAAAAGAGTACCTGTCACTACTTATTGCTATCATAGGGGATATTTACATTCCCTGAGATAACGATAAAAATGGTAAAAAAATAAAATATGGAAGGCACAGTTTAAAAATAAAATAAAAAAGCCAAATAAATAATAAAAAAAAAAAAAGCACCGCTGTCCCCCCCTGCTCTTGCGCAAAGGCGAACGCAAGCGTCGGTCTAGCGTCATATGTAAACAGCAATTGCATCATGCATGTGAGGTATCACCGCGAAGGTCAGATCGAGGGCAGTCATTTTAGCAGTAGACCTCCTCTGTAAATCTAACGTGGTAACCTGTAAAGGCTTTTAAATGCTTTTAAAAATGAATGTAGTTTGTCGCCGCTGCGCGTTTGTGCGCAATTTTAAAGCATGTCGTGTTTGGTATCCATGTACTCGGCCTATGATCATCTTTTTTATTTCATCAAACATTTGGGCAATATAGTGTTTTTTAGTGCATTAAAAATAAAAAAGGTGTGTTTTTCCCCCAAAAAATGTGTTTGAAAAATCGCTGCGCAAATACTGTGTGGAAAAAAAAAATGCAACACCCACCATTTTAATCTGTAGGGCCTTTGCTTTAAAAAAATATATAATGTTTGGGGGTTCAACATAATTTTCTTGCAAAAATTTTTTTTTTTTCATGTAAACAAAAAGTGTCAGAAAGGGCTTTGTCTTCAAGTGGTTAGAAGAGTGGATGATGTGTGACATAAGCTTCCTAATGTTGTGCATAAAATGCCAGGACAGTTCAAAACCCCCCCAAATGACCCCATTTTGGAAAGTAGACACCCCAAGCTATTTGCTGAGAGGCATGTTGAGGCCATTGAATATTTTTTTTTTTGTCCCAAGTGATTGAATAATGACCAAAAAAATAAAAAAAAATAAAAATGTACAAAAAGTTGTCACTAAATTATATATTGCTCAAAAATGCCATGGGCATATGTGGAATTACACCCCAAAATACATTCTGTTGCTTCTCCTGAGTACGGGGATACCACATGTGTGGGACTTTTTGGGAGCCTAGTCGCGTACGGGACCCCAAAAACCAAGCACCGCCTTCAGGATTTCTATGGGTGTAAATTTTTGATTTCACTCCTCACTGCCTATCACAGTTTCGGAGGCCATGGAATGCCCAGATGGCACAAACCCCCCCCCAAATGACCCCATTTTGGAAAGTAGACACCCCAAGCTATTTGCTGAGAGGTATGTTGAGTATTTTGCAGATCTCGCTTTTTGTCACAAAGTTTTGAAAATGTAAAAAAAGAAAAAAAAAAGAAAAAAAAATGTCTTTCTTAATTTTCAAAAACAAATGAGAGCTGTAAAATACTCACCATGCCTCTCAGCAAATAGCTTGGGGTGTCTACTTTCCAAAATGGGGTCATTTGTGGGGGTTTTGGGCTATTTTGACATTTTATGGCCTTCAAAACTGTGATAGGTAGTGAGGAGTGAAATCAAAAATGTATGCCCTTAGAAACCTTGAAGGCGGTGCTTGGTTTTTGGGGTCCCGTACGCGGCTAGGCTCCCAAAAAGTCCCACACATGTGGTATCCCCGTACTCAGGAGAAGCAGCAGAATGTATTTTGGGGTGTAATTTCACATATAACCATGGCATGTGTGAGCAATATATCATTTAGTGACAACTTTTTGTACATTTTTTTTTTTCTTTTTGTCATTATTCAATCATTTGGGACAAAAAAAAAAAAATATTCAATGGGCTCAACATGCCTCTCAGCAAATAGCTTGGGGTGTCTACTTTCCAAAATGGGGTCATTTGGGGGGGTTTTGTGCCATCTTGGCATTTTATGGCCTTCAAAACTGTGATAGGTAGTGAGGAGCGAAATCAAAAATTTATGCCCTTAGAAACCTTGAAGGCGGTGCTTGGTTTTTGGGGTCCCGTACGCGGCTAGGCTCCCAAAAAGTCCCACACATGTGGTATCCCCGTACTCAGGAGAAGCAGCAGAATGTATTTTGGGGTGTAATTTCACATATGCCCATGGCATGTGTGAGCAATATATCATTTAGTGACAACTTTGTGCAAAAAAAAAAAAGTTTGTCATATTACTGCAACCTGTGGCAAAATATAAAATATTCCATGGACTCAACATGCCTCTCAGCAAATAGCTTGGGGTGTCTACTTTCCAAAATGGGGTCATTTGGGGGGGTTTTGTGCTATTTTGGCATTTTATGGCCTTCGAAACTGTGATAGGTAGTGAGGAGTGAAATCAAAAATTTGCGCCCTTAGAAATCCTGAAGGCGGTGCTTGGTTTCCGGGGTCCCGTACGTGGCTAGGCTCCTAAAAAGTCCCACACATGTGGTATCCCCGTACTCAGGAGAAGCAGCAGAATGTATTTTGGGGTGCAATTCCACATATAACCATGGCATGTGTGAGCAATATATCATTTAGTGACAACTTTTTGTAATTTTTTTTTTTTTTTTGTCATTATTCAATCACTTGGGACAAAAAAAAAAAAATATTCAATGGGCTCAACATGCCTCTCAGCAATTTCCTTGGGGTGTCTACTTTCCAAAATGGGGTCATTTGGGGGGGTTTTGTACTGCCCTGCCATTTTAGCACCTCAAGAAATGAGATAGGCAGTCATAAATTTAAAGCTGTGTAAATTTCAGAAAATGTACCCTAGTTTGTAAACGCTATAACTTTTGCGCAAACCAATAAATATACGCTTATTGACATTTTTTTTACTAAAGACTAGTGATGAGCCGAACACCCCCGGGTTCGGTTCGCACCAGAACCCGCGAACGAACCGAAAGTTCGTACGAACATTAGAACCCTATTAAATACAATGGATGCGAACGTTCGAATTCTAAAGTGCTAATTATAACAACTATTATGCATGTTATTGTCCTAAAAAGGGTTTGGGAACCCGGGTTCTGCACCAGGGGACATGTATCAATGCAAAAATAAGTTTTAAAAACGGTCGTTTTTCGGGAGCAGTCATTTTAATGATGCATAAAGTGAAAAAAAAAAGTCAAATATTCCTTTAAATATCGTACCTGGGGGGTGTCTAAAGTATGCCTGTGAAGTGCCACGTGTTTCCCGTGTTTAGAACTGTCCCTGCACAAAATGACACTTCTAAAGGAAAAAAAAGCCATTTAAAACTTCTTGCGGCTTTAATGTAATGTCTGGTCCCGGTAATATGGATGAAAATCTTTAAGAAAAATGGCATAGCTACCCCATGACCCCCCCCCCCCCCCCTACCCCAGCCCATTACCAGCCCCTTTGGGTCTTGTATGGATATTAAGGGGAACCCCGCACATAAAATAAAAAAGGCCCTATATACTCTGAACAGCCGTATACAGGCGGTGCATACAAGACAGGGACTGTAGGTTTGTTCTTATGTAGAATGTGTTTGTAATTTTGAACAGGTACATTGTTGAAGTGTAGCTCCAGCCCAAAAATCTATTTTTAAACTTTTTGGGAAACATAGGTAAGGGTTATCACCCCTGTAACATTTGTTTTGCTGTCTGTGCCCCTGTTCAGAACATTTCACCTCACTTTCCGTCCCAATGACAACTGTTTTTGAAATGTGGTGTTTTTCTTGAAACAAGGATTGCTGATAAAGCATCAGTACAGAGGAGACACCTTTCTCCCATATTTATTCTTACAGGAGAGAATTTTCCTTCCTAGGGGTAGATTTCCTCTCACTTCCTGTTGTCTTCTTTCGTTTGCAAGTAGGAGTCGTTTGTAAGTTGGATGTTTGAAAGTAGGGACCTGCCGTATATACTCTGCAGAAATAGGCCCCTTAGTTGTTGGTGTTGGCACAACGCTGTAAGCACTCACAGTTACTCTTGCAGTGGCGTCACTAGGGTTGGTGTCACCCGGTGCGAAAAAAAATGGTGTCACCCCCCAACAACTATAGTCCCCCCTCAGTACAGACCCCCCTCCACTAACTACAGACCCCACTCCCACAGTATAGATCCCTTCCCTCAGTACAAACCCGCTCCACTAAGTACAGACTCTCCGCCATCAATATAGACCCGCCTCCCTCAGTATGAACCCCCACCTCAGTGCAGACCGCTCCATCAGTACAGACACCCCCACCTCAGTGCAGACCCCCTCAGTTACAGACACCCCCCCTCAGTTACAGACACCCCTCATACAGACACCTCCCTCAGTACAGACACCCCCCTCAGTACAGACACCCCCCTCAGTAACAGACACCCCCTCGTACAGACTCCCCCTCGTACAGACTCCCCCTCGTACAGACCACCCCTCAGTTACAGACACCCCCTCAGTTACAGACACCCCTCGTACAGACACCCCCCTCAGTACAGACACCCCCCTCAGTACAGACACCCCCTCGTACAGACCACCCCTCAGTTACAGACACCCCCTCAGTTACAGACACACCCTCAGTTAAAGACCGACCCTCAGTTAAAGACCCCCCCTCAGTTACAGACACCCCCCTCAGTTACAGACACCCCCCTCAGTACATACACCCCCCTCAGTACAGACACCCCCTCAGTACAGACACCCCCACCTCAGTACAGACCGCTCCATCAGTACAGACACCCCCACCTCAGTGCAGACCTCCTCAGTTACAGACACCCTGCTCAGTTACAGACACCCCCCACAGTACCAGACACCCCTCGTACAGACACCCCCTCAGTTACAGACACCCCCCTCAGTACAGACACCCCCTTGGTACCAGACCCCCCTCAGTACAGACACCCCCTCAGTTACAGCCCCCCTGGTGCAAAATCCCCCTAGTGCAGACCCCAGCAGTACAGACACCCCCTCCCCCCATCAGTAAAGATGCCCCCCTTACCTTACAGACCTCAGAACAGAGCGGCAGATACACACAGCGGTGTGTCTCTCGAGCGCGGGCTCCTCCTCCTCCTCTGTGGATGTAAACAGAGAGGAGGCAGAGGGGGCGGCGGCTTCCTTCCGCTCCGCTGAGGGACACAGCCGCAGCGTGAGCCTAAGGCACAGGGCAGCGGGCAATGTCAGTGTGGTGCCGCTGCGCTACCCACGGGTGTCACCCCTCTGGTGGGTGTCACCCGGGTGCGGCCCGCCCCCCCGCACCTGGCTAGCAACGCTAGTGCGTGTCGTCACATCATCACAGTGCAGTGTGATGATGTGACAGGCTGAGTCGCTCGCTGGCTCTGTAGGGTAGGGAGGAGGATTGGAATTTAGGAATAGGAAGAATAAGGAGCCGGAGGACACACACCAGGCGCGGCCGCGGCGCTGGAGGTGTTGTTCCAGGCTTCCAGCCCAGCGGGGTGAAATTAATCAATGAATGGGTCAGCTGTAAAAAAAAAAAAAAAAAAAAATTTTAAAAAAAAAAAAATTAAAAAAAAAAAAAAAAAAAAAAGGGAGGGTGTCACCCCTCTAGCGGGTGTCACCCGGGGGCGGACCGCACCCCCCGCACCCCCCTAGCAACGCCTCTGACTCTTGGTTGGTGCTGGAACGCCCTGCTGTCAACTATTATATCATGAATTTTAATTACATATAATTCTTGAACAGTGGTAGTAAAAATTGGGGCTTTGATGGTGGTGCTGGTGCCACAACACTGTAAGCCCTGACAGTTACTCTTGGTGGGTGCAGCAATGGGCCCTGCTGTGAATTATTAGATCAAGAATTGTAATTGCATGCCCCTGTTGAACAGGGGCTGAAAAATTGGGCTTTTCGTGGTGGTGGTGGTGGTGGTGGTGTTGCCACAACACTGTAAGCCCTCAGAGTTACTCTTGGTGGGTGCAGGAATGGGCCCTGCTGTGAATTATTAGATCAAGAATTGTAATTACATGCCCCTTTTGAACAGGGGCTGAAAAATTGGGCCTTTCGTGGTGGTGGTGGTGGTGGCGTTGCCACAACACTGTAAGCCCTCAGACTTACTCTTGGTGGGTGCAGGAATGGGCCCTGCTGTGAATTATTACATCAAGAATTGTAATTGCATGCCCCTGTTGAACAGGGGCTGAAAAATTGGGCCTTAGGCACTGGTGGCACAACACTACAACCCCTCACAGATACTGTACTTGGAGCACAGCAATGAGCCCTGTTGCAAAGTATTGCTTCAAAAATTGTAATGACACGCCCCTGTTAAACAGGGGCTGAAAAATTGGGCCTTAGGCACTGGTGGCACAACACTACAACCCCTCACAGATACTGTACTTGGAGCACAGCAATGAGCCCTATGGCAAATTATTGCTAAAAAAATTGTAAGTACACGCCCCTGTAAAACAGGGGCTGAAAAATTGGGCCTTAGCCACTGGTGGCGGCACCCATAAACAAAAATGATCTTCCAAGCTATCATCATCAATCGTATCATTGAGGACTCGGAGGAGGAGGATAGCCAGTCAACATAACAGCACAGGCACTCAGCATCAGTCTTGAAGGGACGTGACATGTTAAAATCAATTAGTCTGTTATATCAGCATCAGGTGTGTGGTAGCTGGTGGTGATCCAAGACTGGTTCATCTTGATGAAAGTCAGTCGATCAACCGAGTCGGTGGACAGGCGCACCCTGTGATCCGTGACAAATCCTCCAGCAGCACTGAATGTGCGTTCCGAAAGAACGCTGGATGCAGGACAGGCCAGTAGCTCAATTGCATACTGTGCAAGCTCTGGCCAGTGATCCATCCTCAAGACCCAGTAAGCCAGAGGATTTTCGGTGGGGAAGGTGTCCAAGTCTGACCTTGCCCCTAGATATTCCTGCACCATGTTTATCAGACGCTGGCGATGGTTGCTGGAACCAATCATACTTTGGGGCTGCGGACTAAAGAATTGTCTGAACGCATCGGTCAGACGGCCACCTTCCCCACCGCTCCTTCTTTGACTGGCCGAAGCCTCAGCAACTCATTGTCCTGGACCAGGAGTTTGTAACCTCCCAGTCTCTGGGAACGCGTTGCACAGACCTTTCTGCAAGGCCTCCCGGAGTTGTCTCATCCTCTGCTCCCTCTGCGACGGTAACATAAGGTCCGCAACCTTACCCTTGTACCGTGGATCAAGGAGAGTGGCCAGCCAGTAATGGTCCCTCTCCTTGATCCGAAGAATACGAGGATCCTTCCGCAGACTTTGCAGGATCAGGGAGGCCATGCAGCGTAGGTTTGCTGAGGCATTCGCTCCGGAGTCCTCTGGGTCACTAAGGACGACATGATCCGCAGTCACCTCCTCCCAGCCACGTACAAGTCCACTGGTTTCTTGGGACTGTAAATCATCCCTAAAAGACTGCTGCTGATGATGCTGAGTGCCAGCCTCCACCTCCATGCTGACACAATCCTCCTCCTCCTCCTCCTCCTCTTCCTCTTCCTGTGCGATGGGTGGGACAGAAGGAACACTGTCTGGGTAAAGGGGGCCTTGAGAGGCAAGGAAGTCCTCCTCTTCCTGCCTCTGTTCTGCCTCAAGTGCCCTGTCCATTATTCCACGCAGCGTGTGCTCCAACAGGTGGACAAGAGGTACAGTGTCACTGATGCATGCACTGTCACTGCTCACCATCCTCGTGGCCTCCTCAAATGGTGCCAGGACAGTGCATGCATCCCTGATCATGCCCCACTGGCGTGGAGAAAAAAAACCAAGCTCCCCTGACCCTGTCCTGGTGCCGTAGTCGCACAGGTACTCATTGATGGCCCTCTGCTGCGTGTGCAGCCGCTGCAGCATGGCCAACGTTGAGTTCCACCTGGTGGGCATGTCACATATAAGGCGGTTCTTGGGCAGGTTCAACTCCTTTTGCAGCTCAGCCAGGCGAGCACTGGCATTATAAGATCTGCGGAAATGCACACAGACTTTCCTGGCCTGCCTCAGGACATCCTGTAAGCCCGGGTACCTGCCCAAGAACCGCTGCACCACCAGGTTAAGGACGTGAGCCACACAGGGCACATGGGTCAGTTGTCCCTGTCGGAGGGCGGAGAGGAGGTTGGTGCCATTGTCGCAAACCACCATTCCTGGCTTAAGCTGGCGTGGCGTCAACCACCTCTCGGCCTGGCCCTGCAGAGCAGACAGGAACTCTGCCCCAGTGTGGCTTCTGTCCCCCAAACACACCAGCGCAAGCACGGCATGGCATCTTTTTGCCTGCGTACTTGCGTAGCCCCGTGAACGGCTACGGAGCACCGCTGGTTCATAGGACAAACCACAGGAAGAGGCCATGGAGGAAGAAGAAGAGGAGGGGGTGGAGGAGAGAGGTGTGTCACAACCAGTAGTAGCATTTTGGAGGCGTGGCGGTGGGACAACCTCCAACACTACTGCACCTTGTCCTGCATCCTTCCCAGCTGCCAAAAGAGTGACCCAATGGGCCGTGAAAGAAAGGTAACGTCCCTGTCCATGCCTGCTGGACCATGAGTCAGCGGTAATATGCACGTTATCCCGCTGACCGCCCTGTCCAGCGAGGCCAAGACATTGCCTTCCACATGCCGGTAGAGAGCCGGAATAGCCTTCCGTGAGAAAAAGTGGCGTTTGGGAACCTGCCACTGAGGAACCGCACATTGCACAAACTCACGGAAGGGGGCCGAGTCTACCAACTGAAAAGGCAGCAGTTGAAGCGCTAGCAATTTAGCCAAGCTAGCATTCAACCGCTGGGCATGTGGATGGCTGGGAGTGAACTTCTTTCGACGGTCCAGCAGCTGGGGCAGGGAAATTTGCCTGCTAGAATCGGACGTCGGTGTACTGCTAGCAGAGTGGCCGCAAGTACTTGGCTGTGACACGCCTAATTCTACACCTTCATTCCTCTCAGTGCATGTTTCAGAGAGGACTGAAGTTATAGTGGGGTTGGAGATCCCAGCTGATGCGGTGCAAGGAGAGGTCCGCTTTGTTCTTTGGTGTGGGTCTTTGAGGTAGGCTTGCCAACGAGCTGCATGGCAGGTCAACATATATCTGGTCAGGCATGTGGTACCCAAGCGGCTGATGTTTTGGCCACGCGATATACGCTTGAGACATATGTTGCAAACAGCAGCTGTGCGATCTGATGCACTAGCCTCAAAAAAGGCCCACACCAAGGAACTTTTTGAATGACGGGCAGAGGCAGCGCCCTGCACAGGCGGAGCTCTGCGGTGTGATTCCGTCGGTGTACTGCCCTTACGCTGGCCACCAAAGGGCATCCTGTCTCGTTGGAGATGTGCCTCCTCCTCATCCTCCTCCTCCTCTCTCCTATTAGGCACCCACGTGGAGTCAGTGACCTCATTATCCCCTCCCTCCTCATCACTGGAGCCAATCTGGCAGTATGCTGCAGCTGCTGGAACATGACTGCCAGATTGGTGTCCTTCTTGAGCATCCCCTCTGTCTGCTCTCACCCTACTGCCTTCCTGTAGCTGGGTTTCATCATCAGACCCTTCGAAACGCTGGGCATCCTCCTGGAGCATGTACCCAACACTGTGCTCAAACAGTTCGGGGGACTCCTCAGGAGGAGGACATGGTGGGTCTAGGGAAGGAGTGACTGATGATGAGTCTGACATTGATACCAGGGAAGAGGACGCTTTGGCAGCTGCTTTGCCAGTACCCTGAGCCTGGGTGAGAGAGGATGAGGAGGAGGAGGAGGGCTTGGTCATCCACTCTACCAAGTCTTCGGCATGATGTGGCTCAACATGTCCAGCTGCCGAAAAGAAGGACAAGCGTGTCCCATGGCCATGTGCTGATGACAATGCACCGCGTCCACGACCAGCACTGTTGCCCCCAGACACAGAGCCTGCTTGCCCTCTTTTATTGCCTCCTGACTGTCTGCCTCTCCTTGTTTGCCTTCCAGACATTCTAATAGATGGCCTGCAGGGAGATGGGAAAAAAGCAATAAGGGCTACCTTCAGGTGTCCTTCTCTGTCCCTTGAAACAAGGACTTGCACAGTGAAAGAAACTGACACTCTCCCTACCTACAGTTTTCTGTCCCTAGAAAAAATGTTTTTTTTAAGCACAATATAGCACAAGGAGAATTCACTCACTGTCCTTCCAGGTCCCTGGAAACAAGGACTTGCACAGTGAAAGAAACTGACACTCTCCCTACCTACAGTTTTCTGTCCCTAGAAAAAATGTTTTTTTAAGCACAATATAGCACAAGGAGAATTCACTCACTGTCCTTCCAGGTCCCTAGAAACAAGGACTCGCACAGTGAAAGAAACTGACACTCTCCCTACCTACAGTTTTCTGTCCCTAGAAAAAATGTTTTTTTTAAGCACAATATAGCACAAGGAGAATTCACTCACTGTCCTTCCAGGTCCCTGGAAACAAGGACTTGCACAGTGAAAGAAACTGACACTCTCCCTACCTACAGTTTTCTGTCCCTAGAAAAAATGTTTTTTTTAAGCACAATATAGCACAAGGAGAATTCACTCACTGTCCTTCCAGGTCCCTGGAAACAAGGACTTGCACAGTGAAAGAAAATGACACTCTCCCTACCTACAGTTTTCTGTCCCTAGAAAAAATGTTTTTTTTAAGCACAATATAGCACAAGGAGAATTCACTCACTGTCCTTCCAGGTCCCTGGAAACAAGGACTTGCACAGTGAAAGAAACTGACACTCTCCCTACCTACAGTTTTCTGTCCCTAGAAAAAATGTTTTTTTTAAGCACAATATAGCACAAGGAGAATTCACTCACTGTCCTTCCAGGTCCCTGGAAACAAGGACTTACTTGCACAGTGAAAGAAACTGACACTCTCCCTACCTACAGTTTTCTGTCCCTAGAAAAAATGTTTTTTTAAGCACAATATAGCACAAGGAGAATTCACACACTGTCCTTCCAGGTCCCTGGAAATAAGGACTTACTTGCACAGTGAAAGAAACTGACACTCTCCCTACCTACAGTTTGCTGTCCCTAGAAAAAATGTTTTTTTTAAGCACAATATAGCACAAGGAGAATTCACTCACTGTCCTTCCAGGTCCCTGGAAACAAGGACTTGCACAGTGAAAGAAACTGACACTCTCCCTACCTACAGTTTTCTGTCCCTAGAAAAAATGTTTTTTTTAAGCACAATATAGCACAAGGAGAATTCACGCACTGTCCTTCCAGGTCCCTGGAAACAAGGACTTGCACAGTGAAAGAAACTGACACTCTCCCTACCTACAGTTTTCTGTCCCTAGAAAAAATGTTTTTTTTAAGCACAATATAGCACAAGGAGAATTCACTCACTGTCCTTCCAGGTCCCTGGAAACAAGGACTTGCACAGTGAAAGAAACTGACACTCTCCCTACCTACAGTTTTCTGTCCCTAGAAAAAATGTTTTTTTTAAGCACAATATAGCACAAGGAGAATTCACTCACTGTCCTTCCAGGTCCCTGGAAACAAGGACTTACTTGCACAGTGAAAGAAACTGACACTCTCCCTACCTACAGTTTTCTGTCCCTAGAAAAAATGTTTTTTTTAAGCACAATATAGCACAAGGAGAATTCACTCACTGTCCTTCCAGGTCCCTGGAAACAAGGACTTGCACAGTGAAAGAAACTGACACTCTCCCTACCTACAGTTTTCTGTCCCTAGAAAAAATGTTTTTTTTAAGCACAATATAGCACAAGGAGAATTCACTCACTGTCCTTCCAGGTCCCTGGAAACAAGGACTTGCACAGTGAAAGAAACTGACACTCTCCCTACCTACAGTTTTCTGTCCCTAGAAAAAATGTTTTTTTTTAAGCACAATATAGCACAAGGAGAATTCACTCACTGTCCTTCCAGGTCCCTGGAAACAAGGACTTGCACAGTGAAAGAAACTGACACTCTCCCTACCTACAGTTTTCTGTCCCTAGAAAAAATGTTTTTTTTAAGCACAATATAGCACAAGGAGAATTCACTCACTGTCCTTCCAGGTCCCTGGAAACAAGGACTTGCACAGTGAAAGAAACTGACACTCTCCCTACCTACAGTTTTCTGTCCCTAGAAAAAATGTTTTTTTTAAGCACAATATAGCACAAGGAGAATTCACTCACTGTCCTTCCAGGTCCCTGGAAACAAGGACTTACTTGCACAGTGAAAGAAACTGACACTCTCCCTACCTACAGTTTTCTGTCCCTAGAAAAAATGTTTTTTTAAGCACAATATAGCACAAGGAGAATTCACTCACTGTCCTTCCAGGTCCCTGGAAACAAGGACTTGCACAGTGAAAGAAACTGACACTCTCCCTACCTACAGTTTTCTGTCCCTAGAAAAAATGTTTTTTTTAAGCACAATATAGCACAAGGAGAATTCACTCACTGTCCTTCCAGGTCCCTGGAAACAAGGACTTGCACAGTGAAAGAAACTGACACTCTCCCTACCTACAGTTTTCTGTCCCTGGAAAAAATGTTTTTTTTAAGCACAATATAGCACAAGGAGAATTCACTCACTGTCCTTCCAGGTCCCTGGAAACAAGGACTTGCACAGTGAAAGAAACTGACACTCTCCCTACCTACAGTTTTCTGTCCCTAGAAAAAATGTTTTTTTTAAGCACAATATAGCACAAGGAGAATTCACTCACTGTCCTTCCAGGTCCCTGGAAACAAGGACTTGCACAGTGAAAGAAACTGACACTCTCCCTACCTACAGTTTTCTGTCCCTAGAAAAAATGTTTTTTTTAAGCACAATATAGCACAAGGAGAATTCACTCACTGTCCTTCCAGGTCCCTGGAAACAAGGACTTGCACAGTGAAAGAAACTGACACTCTCCCTACCTACAGTTTTCTGTCCCTAGAAAAAATGTTTTTTTTAAGCACAATATAGCACAAGGAGAATTCACTCACTGTCCTTCCAGGTCCCTAGAAACAAGGACTTGCACAGTGAAAGAAACTGACACTCTCCCTACCTACAGTTTTCTGTCCCTAGAAAAAATGTTTTTTTTAAGCACACTATAGCACAAGCACAAAACACACTGACACTCTCCCTACCTATCCTTCTCTTTCCCTAAACTAAAGGAATCCAGGTTAAGCAAGAAAGAAATAAAAGTCACTGTCCCTGCCTATGCTGCTCTATCCCTGCTCCGGAACACACTACACTAGGCCGCCGTGCTGGCGGCCTTTTATAGTGTGGGGCGTGTACTAAACACCCTCAGCAATAATTGGCCACAGGCATCCTGCCTGTGGCCAATCATTGCTCTCCTCGCTGCCGGTGCTGTGATTGGCCAAGCATGCAGGGTCACAGTGCATGCTTGGCCAATCACAGCGCCTGGATGACACTGCGATGGCGTAGTGCATTGTGGGCCGTTCGCGTCACTCGAATTTGGCGCGAACGGCCCAAATCGTTCGATCTTCGTCGAACGATCAAACAGCCGATGTTCGAGTCGAACGTATGTTCGACTCGAACACGAAGCTCATCCCTACTAAAGACATGTGGCTGAATACATTTTGGCCTAAATGTATGACTAAAATTGAGTTTATTCGATTTTTCTTATAACAAAAAGTAGAAAATATCATTTTTTTTCAAAATTTTCGGTCTTTTTCTGTTTATATCGCAAAAAATAAAAATCGCAGAGGCAATCAAATACCATTAAAAGAAAGCTCTATTTGTGGGAAGAAAAGGACGCAAATTTCATTTGGGTACAACATTGCATGTCCGCACAATTTACAGTTAAAGCAGCGCAGTGCCGAATCCCAAAAACAGGCCTGGTCCTAATGGCCCGAAATGGTCCGGGGCTTAAGTGGTTAATAAAATCAATGTCCAGACCACTTAAACTCCAACGTTGTGTTTATTTTGTATCTTTGCTTGATAGGTAAGAGAGAGTAGATGGGAGATAATAGTTGAACCAAAGCAGATTCAGGCACAGAACTCCCAGATTTATCACCACTTGGTCCCGAGTGGGTACAGCTCACCCGGATAGTCCCTCAATGGTCCTAGCAGCCGATGTGGAGCTCAAACAAGCAATTTAAATCCTCCAAGGACAAGTTCAGTATGTCCTCGAAGAGCAGCAGCGCTCTGCAGGGTCAGTTCTGCGGAGCATAGGATCCTTCCCTCCGACAGATCACCAGGCCTTTCCCGGGACAGCAATCTAACTATCACTCATCTCCTGTTATGGGACCAATCCTCCCCTGACTTCCTCTTGGTCAGAGCGGATACCCTCACCCGGGCATCCTAGGACTCCAAAGTTCTGCCTGTAGACCCAGTTGAAGGTACTGGGCCTACCCGGTACGTTGCGGTCTCGGGCCGAAGGTGCCCGAGACTCTTCAGTAGGTGTACGCGCCCCCTCCTTAGGGGGCACACTCCTCCGGGTACTTGTCCCCAGGTCTCTCCCTGAATAATGGCGTCTGCCTCTTTATATCCTCTCCCAGCATGCACAGCAGGCAGAACCAGCCCACTGCATGGTAGCCGAGAGAGGACATCCAATCGTGCCAATGCAACCTATGGTTCAACCCTGACCCAACATGGCAGCGCCACCTGCAGGCCACAGGGACCCCTACATAGGCACACAGCAACAAAGCAGAGTCCAGCACAATTAGAAGGCCCGAGCCATACTAGTGCTAGGGTCATCCACCTAAATTTGGAGTACCCACTACACTAGCAAATAGATTCAACAAAATCCTGCCTTCCATAGTGTATAAAGATCATGTCGGGTTTATAGCCTATACTAGAAGGGTCATAGACCTTTTTGAAGTCGCAAACCAAGATCTGAGAGAAGCACTTATCTCTAGCCTTGATGCAGAAAAAGCCTTTAATAGGATTAGCTGGCTGCTTATTTCTGCTACTCTCCATTACCTAGGCATTAAGGTCCCCTTTTTAAGAGCTATCACCCACCTATATTCTTCCCCAGGGGCCTGTGTTTGAATCCAATACTCTACCTCTCCTCCTTTACCATTTTTGATGACACAAGGCAGGGCTGCCCTCTATCTCCTTTCCCTTGTCCTGTGTATAGAACATTAGAGGCTTTAAAATCTTCCTCTTCACTGATCACATTCTTTTAACACTTACTGAATTGCACACAACTCTCCCCAATCTTCAGAGAGAACTAAATTTATATAGCGCACTCTCTGACTATAAAGTTAATAACTCAAAGACAAAAGCCCTTCCCCTCAATATGTCCAATCAAACATTACAGTATTTATATCAAAACTATCCTTCCACGTGAAAGTCTTCCTCATTAAAATATTTTGGGAGTTAAACTTACCCCTTTCTACAATACACTATGTAAAGAAAAAGTCCCTCCCTTGTAGAACAGTATCACCACTCTTCTCTCCCAAGTCTCACCATAGCTCTTTTTTGGATGCATCACAACCAATAAAATGTGTATTCTACGTTCATTTATCTCTTCAAGAACCTGCCAACTGCCAATACCTATCCTCTCATCCTACTTGGAAGCAGTTGTAAACTGCTGGAGTTTTTTTTTCTTTTTCTTACCTGCAAGGTAAACTTACCTGAAAAATAGCGATGCAATGTCATTGCTGGAGGCTGCTTCCATATTCACCCATCTTGCTTACGGGTTCACGGACTCCGGCTCTGTGACTGGCCAGAGCCGCAATGATGTCACTCCCGCGCATACGTGTAGGAGCCGCCGGTCATGGCAAAGGGCTCTGAAGAAAAGGCATGTTTTTATGAGATATTTACACTAATTATAGGTAAGCCTTACTATAGGCTTACCTATAGGTAAAATGTATTGATGGAAGTTTACTTCCTCTTTAAAAAACCTCAAAGCACTCTGCTTAACCACTTTACCCACAGGCCTATTCTAACATTTCTCTCATACATGTAAAAATCATTTTTTTTTGCTAGAAAATGACTTAGAACCCCCATTGTATATTTTCGTTAGCAGAGAGAGAATGAAATGGTGAGTGTTTCCATTTTTTATGACACATTGACGCAGCAGTTATGTGCAGCAGTTTTTCAAATGAAAATTTTGGGGAAAAAAATACACTTTAATTAATTTTAGTGAACACAAACAGAATAAAAAACCAAAATATTTGATAACATGTAAAAAATTATGTCATGCTGAGTAAATACATACCTAACATGTTACCTAAAGATTACCAGCTAAGCATTACACAGGAGGTCTGGTACTAGAATTATTGCTCTTGCTCTTCGCATCAATACCTTACATGTGTGGTATGATCACCATATACATATACATATACAAACTGTTGTAATTCCTACACTGTTCACCTGATTTGGATGTAAATACCCTCAAATTAAATCTGAAAGTCTGCAGTTAAAGCATATCTTGTTTGTTTCATTTCAATCCATTGTGGTGGTGTATAGAGCCAAAAAGATTAGAATTGTGTCGATGTCCCAATATTTATGGACCTGACTGTAGCTGTTATCAAATGGCTCTTCTAATGGCCTCCTTCTGCATTTATGGAGTTGGAGGAGACTAAGCTTTCCTTGTCATCCCCTTAGGCAGGCCATACAGGGTTTGAATTGTGTATGGGCAGGCTGAATGTAATAAGTTGATTGATCGATCAGCTTGGGTACAACCAGCATGCTGGGTTGTACCTGCGATTACCGGTAGCGATAATCACTGTCTTCGTGAACCCATGGTTACAGGAAAGAAATTTGCTCTGTGTATGGCCGGCCTTATTCTTTTCTACTTGCTATACTAATTGTCTGCCTTTCCTCACTTGAAGGACAATCTAAAATTGTTGTATTGCTGGTTATGATGTCTGTTTTTCCTTTTACACTCTGGCAACTTTGTATACATAATTCACGGTTACCGTGTAATCTCTGTGATAAATTTGTTAAAATAAATCTGTCCATTTTCAAAAAATATAAATTGGAAATTGTGAGACCATCTTACAGCTAAGAAGGCAATGTGACATGAAGAAATAGTCTATCCTCCTATAGGTTGAGTGCAAAGAGAAAAAGTAAAATTTCTAAAGACAGGATGGAGGATATGAAAAAGGTCTGTGGGCTGTAACTTGTTAAGCATGTGTTTGACTTTTTAGGGTGGATCAGAGAAAATGATTAGTGAGAAAAATGTTCGGTATTGTAAGGGTCTTATGTTAGATCTTATATTTATGAAATAAGTAGCAGCCCTCTGCATTATTTATTTCTTGGAGGACGAAAAAAGGGAGGAGGAAGTGGAATCCTATAGCTGGACCTTTTGATTTGAGGTTTGGTTGTTACTGGTAAACAGGGATGAGCCGAACACCCCCCTGTTCGGTTCGCACCAGAACCTGCGAACAGACAGAATGTTCGTGTGAACTTTAGAACCCTATTAAATACAATGGACTCGAACGTTCAAAATCTAAAGTGCTATTTATAAAGGCTAATATGCAATTTATTGTCCTAAAAAGTGTTTGGGGACCCGGGTCCTGCCCCAGGGGACATGTATCAATACAAAAAAAAAGGTTTAAAAAATAGACGTTTTTACGGGAGCGGTGATTTTAATAATGCTTAAAATGAAAAAATAAAAGTGAAATATTCCTTTAAATTTCGTACCTGGGGGGTGTGTATGATATGCATGTAAAGTGGCGCATGTTTCCCGTGCTTAGAACTGTCCCTGCACAAAGTGTCATTTTTGAAGGAAAAAAAGTCATTTAAAACTCACTCGCGGCTATTAATGAATTGTCGGCTTTTATCAATACATAAAAAAGTCATTGATAAAAATAAAAAAAAAAAGCGTGGGGTTCCCCCCAATTCTATTACCAGGCCCTTTAGGTCTGGAATGGATATTAAGCGGAACCCCGCCACAAATAAAAAAAAAAATGGCGTGGGGTTCCCCCTAAATATCCATACCAGGCCCTTGAGATCTGGCATGGATTTTAAGGGGAACTCCACCCCAAATTTAAAAAAAATGGCGTGGAATCCCCCAAAAATCCATACCAGACCCTTATCCGAGCACGCAACCTGGCCGGCCGCAGGGGAAGAGGGGGGGGCGAGAGAGCGGCCCCCCCTCCCTCCTGAACCATACCAGGCCACATGCCCTCAACATGGGGAGAATGTCCGCACAGGCACAACCAATGACGGACAGCGCTGGACATCGGGATTTCCGCGAGACACTGGATTTCATCGCTGGAATGTTTTATTTTTTTTTATTTTTTTTTTTAATAAAGGACTTTTCCAAGGTGTTTGTGTGTTTTTATTTACATTTTTTGACACTTTCTTCGTGAAATGGTAGGGGTACAATGTACCCCTTACCAATTCATATAGGGGGGGCGGGATCTGGGGGTCCCCTTTGTTAAAGGGGTCTTCCAGATTCCGATAAGCCCCCTGCCCGCAGACCCCCACAACCACCGGACAAGGGTTGTGGGGATGAGACCCTTGTCCCCATCAACCTGGGGACATCCTCCCCATGTTGAGGGCATATGGCCTGGTACGGTTCAGGAGGGAGGGGGGGCGCTCTCTCGTCCCCCCTCTTCCCCTGCGGCCGGCCAGGTTGCGTGCTCGGATAAGGATTTTTGGGGGGACTCCACGCCATTTTTTTTTAAATTTGGGGTGGAGTTCCCCTTAAAATCCATGCCAGATCTCAAGGGCCTGGTATGGATATTTAGGGGGAACCCCGCGCCATTTTTTTTTATCAATGACTTTTCTATGTATTGATAAAAGCCGACAATTCATTAATAGCCGCGAGTGAGTTTTAAATGACTTTTTTTCCTTCAAAAATGACACTTTGTGCAGGGACAGTTCTAAGCACGGGAAACATGCGCCACTTTACATGCATATCATATACACCCCCCAGGTACGAAATTTAAAGGAATATTTCACTTTTATTGTTTAAACGGCAGTTTTTAAAACCTTTTTTTGCATTGATACATGTCCCCTGGGGCAGGACCCGGGTCCCCAAACACTTTTTAGGACAATAACTTGCATATAAGCCTTTATAATTAGCACTTTAGATTTCTCCCATAGACTTTTCGAATTTGCCGCAAACACCCCAAATTGTTCTTTGTTCGGCGAACGGGCGAACAGGCAATGTTCGAGTCGAACATGAGTTCGACTCAAACTCGAAGCTCATCCCTACTGGTAAACCAGGTTCTAATGTAGCAAGATGGCGTTGTGGGAGCCGAGGAGATGAAGCTTGGAAGGGTAGAGAAGTAATAAGAACGAGTGGGAATAGAAGCAGAGGGCAGAGAGAAAGAGGAAATACTCTAGAGTGATTATGGCTGACCAATAATGTCAACCACTGCAATGTGTCAAATTAAAAGGGTTATATAAAACACATCCTCTGCCAAAGATCTATATCACGTATATGGCAAAAGGCCTTTGGGTCTACTGGAGGTAAAAGGTCAACCACATATAAGTGTCCCTAGCGATGATGAGGGATTAAGTGATCTAGTACCAAAAAACTGAGATATCTCTGTTAGAAGAGGTGGTGCAGAAATAAGTCTACAAAATAACAGATTCAATGAACAACCTACAAAACAGTGGGGTTGAATTACTGTTGCAGCTCTGCATAGAAACCAATCAGCTTCCAGGTTTTATTGTCAAAGCTTAATTAAACAAGCTGAAGTTAGAAGCCAATTGGTTTCTATGCACAGCTGCACCAGATTTTGCACTCTTCAGATCAACCCCTGTGTCTCAAGTGAACATGCAAATCAAAGAATAGTTAGCTAGTTATCTGCACAGAGTGCCACGTGACAGAAGGCTAATGAGGATGAGAAGTGGACACATCCCAAACCCAAATAAAGTTTGAGACAGAAAGAGAGACAGAGTGTGATACACATTTTCTCTTTATTTTCTCCCAAGGAGCACAGAAACCCCGGAGTGAAATGTGGGTTATGCGCACTGTGATGCACAGAAACCCAGGAGCAAAACGTGGGTTTATGTGCACTGTGATCTGTTTCAGAAACTGGAAAGGGGTGGTACGCAGAATGCCCCAAAACCCCTCAAGAAGCGGCAGATTTTCAGTACAGGTCAAAGGCCATTGAGAGCGAGGGAGCCACAGGGATCCCATAATGGAGCAGCCCATATTTACAAAAAGTGGGCTTACAGGGAGTGGTTAAATCTTGGTTGGAGTGCCTCAAAGCTAGGGTGCTGTCCTCATCTGCTCATCTTGCTATAAAGTGAAAGGGAAATTCCAAATGATATGTGAAACCCACTTCTTGCAAGGTGTAAGTGAGAGGGTGAAGTATTCTTCGTCTGGCAAGCATCATCTAGAGGAGGTCAGGGTAAAGGGTGATTTAAGTCTCGTTGTATTCCAGAGTCCCTTTTTTTTTTTTTTTTTTGCCCATACCATAATTTGTTCCTGTTTAACCACTTAACGACCGCCCACTGTAATTATACGTCGGCAGAATGGCACCGACAGGCAGAATCACGTAGATCTACGTGATCGCCTTTGTATAGTTGGGGGGTCCGATCGGACCCCCCTTCTGTATAGTGAGCGGTGGTTAAGTGTTCAGGAGCGATCCGGCATGAGGGGACGGCCGTTTGATTCCGGCCACCCCCT
Source organism: Rana muscosa (assembly GCA_029206835.1). NCBI lineage: Eukaryota > Metazoa > Chordata > Amphibia > Anura > Ranidae > Rana > Rana muscosa. Next base: position 133,856,864 of record CM055120.1, read on the forward strand.
CTCGATCGCTCCCGGCGAATGAGAGAGCTTCCCCTGCCTGTGTAATGTAAACACAGGCAGAGGAAGTGATGTCATCTCTCCTCGTGGCGGTCTTTTCGATCCGGCGCGAGGAGAGAAGACATCACATAGTAAGTGCACCAACAGCCCACTGACACCAGTACACGTAGGCACACTTACACCCCCCAGTCACCCCCAGATCACCCCCCAGATCACCCCCAGTACCCCCAGTCACAGTGCACCGTTTGCAGTGATCATTTTTTTTACTGATCACTGCAATCAGTGTCATTTGTGACTGTAAAAAGTTGCAGGGCAGTTAGGATTAGGCCCCTTTAGGTCCAAGGTAGCCCCCTAACCCCCCCTAATAAAGGTTTAACCCCTTGATCGCCCCCCAGGTAACCCTTTCACCCCCTAACGCCAGCGTCACTAAGCGATCGTTTTTCCGATCGCTTTTTTCTTGTCGCTGGTGTCCTAGATAGCCAGTTAATTATTTTTAGGTTCGCCGCAGGTTTTTATTAGCGTCAGGTACCCCCATATATTATTTTAACCCCCTGATTGCCCTTAGAGTTAAGCCTTTCACCAGTGATCACCGTATAAGCGTCACTGGTAACACTGGTTACCCAGTTAGTTATTTAGTTATTTAGGTAACCCATCAGGTTTTTATATAGCGTCGGGTACCCCCATACTTAACCTAATAAAGGTTTTAACCCCCTGATTGCCCCTAGTTAACCCTTTCACCAGTGATCACCATATAAAGGTTACAGGTGACGCTGGTTGGTTAGTTTGCTTTTTATAGCATCAGGGCACCCGCCGTATATAACCCAATAAAGGTTTAACCCCCTGATCGCCCGGCGGCTGATATCAATTAGGTTTTAGCGTCAGAGAGGGTCTGCGTCGCCCCAGGCAGTGTCAGGTTAGTGCCAGTAACGATAACACCCACGCGCAAAGCATACACCTCCCTTAGTGGTATAGTATTTGAACAGATCAATATCTGTTCTGATCAGATCTATACTAGCATCCCCAGCGGTTTAGGGTTCCCAAAAACGCAGTGTTAGCGGGATCAGCTCAGATACCTGCTAGAACCTGCGTTTAGCCCCTCCGCCCAGCCCAGCCCAGCCCAGCCCACCCAAGTGCAGTATCGATCGATCACTGTCACTTACCAAACACAACACACATAACTGCAGCGTTCGCAGAGACAGTCCTGATCCCTGCGATCGCTAACAGTTTTTTTGGTAGCGTTTGATACATTTGGTGACAGTCAGGTGCTTTTTTTACCTGTGAATCTTACTAGTGTACCCCTAAATTTAGAGCCCAAAATGGCAAGACGAAGGTACACTAGTAAAGAGGCCTACAAGATTCTGAGCATGACAGATAGTGAAGAGGAGGTCACGCATCTGTCAGATTCAGGCTCAGAATATCTTCCCGTAGAAGACAGTGACGTCAGCGGCCCCACGTCAGATAGCTCTGACGACGAAGTTGAGGTCCCTGCTAAAGTCAGGCGTACCCGATCCCGATCTTCTGAGGTTATTGAGGAGCAAGAACCGCAGGGCTCTCGTATCATGGAGCAGAGTAGTACTAGTGCCGCTATTCCTTCTGGTAAATTGGCAAACACCAGCGGCCTAGTACAGCCTGGGCGTACATCCAGCACTGCAGTATCACGTGGTGACGTGGCGAGTCCCATAAGTGCAGTTCAAGCTGGTGAGGTGGCAAGCACAAGTAGTGTCCCGCTGCCACCAAGAAGACAAAGGCAGGCCCGTCGTGCCCATAGTGCCCTTCCTGCAGAATTCGCCTATCCTGATTGGGTCCCCACCACTTCTGCAGAACCCGTACTTCCCCCATTCACTGCCCAACCCGGTATTCAGGTGGAAACAGCTGATTTTATGCCAATTGATTTTTATTCGCTGTTTTTTCACGGAAGATCTCTATAGATCTATTGTGGACCAGAGTAATTTGTATGCTGGTCAATTCATCGCCGCTAATCCCCAGTTGCCTAAAATTGCCAAAGATTGGAAACCAATTACGGTTTCCGACTTTAAGACCTTTCTGGGCCTTTCCCTCAACATGGGCACACATAAATTCCCGTCATTGCGTGCTTATTGGTCCAGGCACCCAATTGACCACATGCCCGTGTTCTCTGCCTCCATGCCCAGGACACGATACGAGCAGATTTTGCGGTTCATGCACTTCAACGACAATGAACTTTGTCGTCCACGTGGGGACCCTGAATACGACCGGCTCTATAAAATTCGGCCCCTCATAAACCACTTCAACGAACGTTTTGCAGCCTTGTTTATTCCCGATCAAGTTGTCTGCGTTGATGAGTCCCTGATTACATTTTCTGGCCACTTGGCTTTCAAGCAGTACCTTCCCAGCAAGCGTGCCAGATACGGGGTCAAGCTCTATAAGTTCTGTGACAGGGCAACAGGCTATGTATGGAGCTTTATGGTTTATGAGGGAAAAGATAGTCAGGTTGAGCCGGTCAACTGCCCGGATTACATAGGGAGCGCTGGCAAGATAGTGTGGAACTTGGTGTCACCCTTATTCGGAAAGGGGTACCACTTGTATGTGGACAATTATTACACGAGCGTGCCACTGTTTAGTCACTTGTTTGATCATCAGATTGGAGCATGTGGCACCGTGCGACCTAATCGCCGGGGCTTTCCCCAGCGGCTTGTAGATGCCCGTCTTAGGCTGGGGGAGAGAGCCTGCTTGAAGTGTAATAACTTGCTCGCTATGAAGTGGAGGGACAATAAGAATGTTTTCCTTCTTACCTCCCTTCATGCAGACAGGACAGTCCAAATTCGTACGGCGACTGGTGTTGTGGAGAAACCCCTCTGTGTCCACGAATATAACCAAATATGGGAGGGGTGGACCTCAACGACCAGTTGTTGGCGCCGTATCTAATTGACCGTAAGGCGAGATGCTGGTACAAAAAAGTGTCTCTATCCTTATTCCAATTGGCTTTGCTGAACGCTCATGTGCTATACAGAGCTTCAGGCGGGACGTTATCTCTTCTAAAATTCCAGAATGAGATAGTCACAGAACTCCTGTATCCAGGCGGTTCTGCACCTCACCATTACCAAATGCAGTAAGCCGGCTGCATGAGAGGCATTATCCGTATGCCCTCCCGAGTACCCCTACCCAACGAACCCCCCAAAAAAGATGTCGTGTCTGTAGCAAGCGCGGATTTAGGCGTGACACCCGTGTTTTTTGTCCACTCTGTCCTGACAAACCTGGTCTTTGCCTTGGTGAATGTTTTGAACGCTACCACTCAAAAGTGAAGTTTTAGCGTAGGGTACAGCATTTCACAGACTAGGACACACTTACACAGGGTCTCCCAAGATGCCATTACATTTTGAGAGACCCGAACCATTACAGTTGTTAAAGTTACAAAAAAAAGTGTAAAAAAGAAAAAAAAACGTAAAAAACAAAACACAAAAAAAAATAAAAGAAAAAAAACAAAAATAGTTGTCGTTTTATTGTTCTCTCTCTCTCTCTCTCTCTATTTTCTCCTCTATTGTTCTGCTCTTTTTTACTGTATTCTATTCTGCAATGTTTTATCATGCTTGCTTTTCAGGTATGTAATTTTTTTGTTTTCAGGTACGCCATTCAGTTGCAGCGCGGATCTATTTATCTTGACAGCAACAGCGTTTGCTCCCACGATACATAAAGCCGTGACTCCAACGCTGTAGGAGGTGATTTCACCACCACAGTTAAAAAAAAGAGCATATATGCCGAAGCATGGGGGCAGCAGGGGCGGAGGAGCGATTTTGCTCCTAATGCCGCGTATATACGGTTGAAATTCCGACGGAGGCTTGCCCGTGGAAAAGTCCGACCGTGTGTACGCGGCAAAACCTTTTATGCCGCGTACATACGGTCGAAATTTCGACTGAGGCTTGCCCGTGGAAAAGTCCGACCATGTGTACGCGGCATAACTTTTTTGCGGGAGGATGCCCCCATGCTTCGGCATATATATATTTTAGGCACAGGTTGCGTTAAAAAAATGTTTTATTTTTTACTAGGTTTTGTTTTGGTATTTGCTTTGCAGGTATGGTATGGTAAGGTCTTACTGTTGTACTGTAATGTTACTTTGTTTTAATGTTAACCATCATTTGCTTAGCAGGTACGCCATTCGGTTGCATCGCGGATTTATTTATCTTGACAGCAACAGCGTTTGCTCCCACGATACATAAAGCCGTGATTCCAACGCTGTAGGAGGTGATTTCACCACCACAGTTAAAAAAAAGAGCATATATGCCGAAGCATGGGGGCAGCAGGGGCGGAGGAGCGATTTTGCTCCTAATGCCACGTATATACGGTCAAAATTCCGACGGAGGCTTGCCCGTGGAAAAGTCCGACCGTGTGTACGCGGCATAACCTTTTATGCCGCGTACATACGGTCAAAATTCCGACAAAGGTTTGCCCGTGGAAAAGTCCGACCATGTACGCGGCATAACTTTTTTGCGGGAGGATGCCCCCATGCTTCGGCATATATGCCCATCATTAGAAGTGGGTGGATGAAGGGAGGTATTCTAATGGTGGGCATACCCACCGATCAATCTCTTTTTTTCGTTCAGCCAACAGGCTGCATGAAAAAAAAGATTACAATACATGTCCAACAAGGACCAGCAACGTACTGGTATGTTGCTGGACTTTGAATGTTTATACCAGAATGATGCCTGCGGGTTTAGGTATCATCTTGGTATCATTCTTTTCAGCCAGTGGCCGGCTTTCATGTAAAAGCAATTCTAGCAGATAATTAGCCTCTAGACTGCTTTTACAAGCAGTGGGAGGGAATGTCCCCCCCGGATATAAACAGCGCCATTGGGAAATTGGGAAAGCATTTTATCACACCGATCTTGGTGTGGTCAGATGCTTTGAGGGCAGAAGAAAAGTCTAGGTTCTAACCCCCCAATTTTTTTCAAAAAAAGAGTACCTGTCACTACTTATTGCTATCATAGGGGATATTTACATTCCCTGAGATAACAATAAAAATGGTAAAAAAAAAAAAATATGGAAGGAACTGTTTAAAAATAAAATAAAAAGGCAAAATAAATAATAATAAAAAAAAAAACACAGCTGTCCCCCCCTGCACTTGCGCAAAGGCGAACGCAAGCGTCGGTCTAGCGTCATATGTAAACAGCAATTTCATCATGCATGTGAGGTATCACCGCGAAGGTCAGCTCAAGGGCAGTAATTTTAGCAGTAGACCTCCTCTGTAAATCTAACGTGGTAACCTGTAAAGGCTTTTAAATGCTTTTAAAAATGAATGTAGTTTGTCGCCGCTGCGCGTTTGTGCGCAATTTTAAAGCATGTCGTGTTTGGTATCCATGTACTCGGCCTAAGATCATCTTTTTTATTTCATCAAACATTTGGGCAATATAGTGTTTTTTAGTGCATTAAAAATAAAAAAAGTGTGTTTTTCCCCCAAAAAATGCGTTTGAAAAATCGCTGCGCAAATACTGTGTGGGAAAAAAAATGCAACACCCACTATTTTAATCTGTAGGGCCTTTGCTTTAAAAATATATATAATGTTTGGGGGTTCAACATAATTTTCTTGCAAAAAAAAAAAGGTTTTCATGTAAACAAAAAGTGTCAGAAAGGGCTTTGTCTTCAAGTGGTTAGAAGAGTGGATGATGTGTGACATAAGCTTCCTAATGTTGTGCATAAAATGCCAGGACAGTTCAAAACCCCCCCATTTTGGAAAGTAGACACCTCAAGCTATTTGCTGAGAGGCATGTTGAGCCCATTGAATATTTATTTTTTTGTCCCAAGTGATTGAATAGTGACAAAAAGAAAAAAAAAATGTACAAAAAGTTGTCACTAAATTATATATTGCTCAAACATGCCATGGTTATATGTGGAATTGCACCCCAAAATACATTCTGTTTCTTCTCCTGAGTACGGGGATACCACATGTGTGAGACTTTTTGGGAGCCTAGCCGCGTACAGGACCCCGAAAACCAAGCACCGCCTTCAGGATTTCTATGGGTGTAAATTTTTGATTTCACTCCTCACTGCCTATCACAGTTTCGGAGGCCATGGAATGCCCAGATGGCACAAAACCCCCCCAAATGACCCCATTTTGGAACGTAGACACCCCAAGCTATTTGCTGAGAGGTATGTTGAGTATTTTGCAGATCTCGCTTTTTGTCACAAAGATTTGAAAATTGAAAAAAGAAAAAAAAAAAAGTCTTTCTTCATTTTCAAAAACAAATGAGAGCTGTAAAATACTCACCATGCCTCTCAGCAAATAGCTTGGGGTGTCTACTTTCCAAAATGGGGTCATTTGTGGGGGTTTTGGGCTATCTTGGCATTTTATGGCCTTCAAAACTGTTATAGGTAGTGAGGAGTGAAATCAAAAATTTGTGCCCTTAGAAATCCTGAAGGCGATGCTTGGTTTTCAGGGCCCCGTACGCGGCTAGGCTCTCAAAAAGTCCCACACATGTGGTATTCCCGTACTCAGGAGAAGCAGCAAAATGTATTTTGGGGTGCAATTCCACATATAACCATGGCATGTTTGAGCAATATATCATTTAGTGACTAGTGTTGAGCGGACCCGAACTGTAAAGTTCGGGTCCATACCGAATTTTGGCGTTTTCCCGACCCCGGACCCGGATTTTGCGCTAAAGACCGGGTTCGGGTTCGGATTCGGGAATTTAATGGCGCAGTTAGAAATGCTTCAGGGGCCAGCCAATCACCATTTGATTAGCTGGTGTGCCCTTAGAAGCCATCATAGCCATGCCTACTAATGGCATGGCTGTAATTGGTCAGTGCAACATGTGACCCAGCATGTGACCAGCTTCTATATAAGAAAGAGGCACACAGCACAGATCGTCACTCTGCTTTTAGACAGTGTAGGGAAAGGATCCTGGCTGCTGTTGCTGTGAGGGAGAGAATAGGAGTTAGTCCTGATTCTGCAATCTACTGATAGAAAAGATAGGGAGACAGTGTAGTGTAGTGTAGTGTAGGGGCAGGATCCTGTTTCAGGGAGAGAGATTTAGATAGGAGTCCAGATTGAGAGATATAATAGCTCAGCGATCTGCATAGGTTTATCTGTTTGTGTTGCAAGCTCAGTGCACCAGCACTGCATTACGTTGAGTGATACACCTATTCCATACTGTGGCTGTATTGTGCTCTTGCTAAAAGACCTATTTTGGTCAGAAAAAAAAAAAAAAAAGCCACTTTATTGTGCTTTTGCTAAAAAGACCCATTTTTGGGCCCCAAAAAAAAAAAAAGGCACTTTATTGTGCTGTTGCAAAAAAAAAAAACGGCACTTTGTTGTGCGCAAAAAAGACCTATTTTTGGGCAAAAAAAATATTTTGCAGTGTATATCTCTAGTTGTGTGAAATAACCAATTTCTATATATTTTTCTTGTACTATGCTATACTAAAAAAAAAAAAAAAACTTTTTTTTGAATAGCATTCTCTGCAGCTGTGCGATTCAGCGGTTATATACTGTGGTTGTGTTGTGCTCTTTCAAAAAACGCCATTTAGGGCCACAGAAAATATTTTGCAGTGTGAAATACACATGTGGAGGTGTGTAAAATAAACAATTTCTATATATTGTACAGTGCTATACTAAAAAAAAAAACATTTTTTTTTAATAGCATTCTCTGCACTTCTATAGCTGTGCGATTCAGTGGTTAAATACTGTGGTTGTGTTGTGCTCTTTCAAAAAACGCCATTTAGGGCCACAGAAAATATTTTGCAGTGTGAAATACACATGTGGAGGTGTGTAAAATAAACAATTTCTATATATTGTACAGTGCTATACTAAAAAAAAAAACATTTTTTTTGAATAGCATTCTCTGCACTTCTATAGCTGTGCGATTCAGTGGTTAAATACTGTGGTTGTGTTGTGCTCTTTCAAAAAACGCCATTTAGGGCCACAGAAAATATTTTGCAGTGTGAAATACACATGTGGAGGTGTGTAAAATAAACAATTTCTATATATTGTACAGTGCTATACTAAAAAAAACAACATTTTTTTTGAATAGCATTCTCTGCACTTCTATAGCTGTGCGATTCAGTGGTTAAATACTGTGGTTGTGTTGTGCTCTTTCAAAAAACGCCATTTAGGGCCACAGAAAATATTTTGCAGTGTGAAATACACATGTGGAGGTGTGTAAAATAAACAATTTCTATATATTGTACAGTGCTATACTAAAAAAAAAAACATTTTTTTTGAATAGCATTCTCTGCAGCTGTGCGATTCAGCGGTTATATACTGTGGTTGTGTTGTGCTCTTTCAAAAAACGCCATTTAGGGCCACAGAAAATATTTTGCAGTGTGAAATACACATGTGGAGGTGTGTAAAATAAACAATTTCTATATATTGTACAGTGCTATACTAAAAAAAACAACATTTTTTTTGAATAGCATTCTCTGCACTTCTATAGCTGTGCGATTCAGTGGTTAAATACTGTGGTTGTGTTGTGCTCTTTCAAAAAACGCCATTTAGGGCCACAGAAAATATTTTGCAGTGTGAAATACACATGTGGAGGTGTGTAAAATAAACAATTTCTATATATTGTACAGTGCTATACTAAAAAAAACAACATGTATTTTGAATAGCATTCTCTGCACTTCTATAGCTGTGCGATTCAGTGGTTAAATACTGTGGTTGTGTTGTGCTCTTTCAAAAAACGCCATTTAGGGCCACAGAAAATATTTTGCAGTGTGAAATACACATGTGGAGGTGTGTAAAATAAACAATTTCTATATATTGTACAGTGCTATACTAAAAAAAAAAACTTTTTTTTTGAATAGCATTCTCTGCACTTCTATAGCTGTGCGATTCAGTGGTTAAATACTGTGGTTGTGTTGTGCTCTTTCAAAAAACGCCATTTAGGGCCACAGAAAATATTTTGCAGTGTGAAATACACATGTGGAGGTGTGTAAAATAAACAATTTCTATATATTGTACAGTGCTATACTAAAAAAAACAACATTTTTTTTGAATAGCATTCTCTGCACTTCTATAGCTGTGCAATTCAGTGGTTAAATACTGTGGTTGTGTTGTGCTCTTTCAAAAAACGCCATTTAGGGCCACAGAAAATATTTTGCAGTGTGAAATACACATGTGGAGGTGTGTAAAATAAACTATTTCTATATATTGTACAGTGCTATACTAAAAAAAACAACATTTTTTTTGAATAGCATTCTCTGCACTTCTATAGCTGTGCGATTCAGTGGTTAAATACTGTGGTTGTGTTGTGCTCTTTCAAAAAACGCCATTTAGGGCCACAGAAAATATTTTGCAGTGTGAAATACACATGTGGAGGTGTGTAAAATAAACAATTTCTATATATTGTACAGTGCTATACTAAAAAAAACAACATTTTTTTTGAATAGCATTCTCTGCACTTCTATAGCTGTGCGATTCAGTGGTTAAATACTGTGGTTGTGTTGTGCTCTTTCAAAAAACGCCATTTAGGGCCACAGAAAATATTTTGCAGTGTGAAATACACATGTGGAGGTGTGTAAAATAAACAATTTCTATATATTGTACAGTGCTATACTAAAAAAAAAACATTTTTTTTGAATAGCATTCTCTGCACTTCTATAGCTGTGCGATTCAGTGGTTAAATACTGTGGTTGTGTTGTGCTCTTTCAAAAAACGCCATTTAGGGCCACAGAAAATATTTTGCAGTGTGAAATACACATGTGGAGGTGTGTAAAATAAACAATTTCTATATATTGTACAGTGCTATACTAAAAAAAACAACATTTTTTTTGAATAGCATTCTCTGCACTTCTATAGCTGTGCGATTCAGTGGTTAAATACTGTGATTGTGTTGTGCTCTTTCAAAAAACGCCATTTAGGGCCACAGAAAATATTTTGCAGTGTGAAATACACATGTGGAGGTGTGTAAAATAAACAATTTCTATATATTGTACAGTGCTATACTAAAAAAAACAACATTTTTTTTGAATAGCATTCTCTGCACTTCTATAGCTGTGCGATTCAGTGGTTAAATACTGTGGTTGTGTTGTGCTCTTTCAAAAAACGCCATTTAGGGCCACAGAAAATATTTTGCAGTGTGAAATACACATCTGGAGGTGTGTGTAAAAAAACAATTTATATATATTTTCCTTGTACTGTGCTATACTAAAAAAAACAACCTTTTTTTTTTGAATAGCATTTTCTGTAGCTGTGCGATTCAGCGGTTACGTGCTGTGGGTGTGTTGTGGTCTGGCAAAAAACGCCATTTAGGGCCACAGAAAATATTTTGCAGTGTGAAATACACATCTGGAGGTGTGTGTAAAAAAACAATTTATATATATTTTCCTTGTACTGTGCTATACTAAAAAAAACAACCTTTTTTTTTTTAATAGCATTTTCTGCAGTTCTGTAGCTGTGCGTTTCAGCCATTACGTACTGTGGGTGTGTTGTGGTCTTCCAAAAAACGCCATTTAGGGCAAGATCCTAAATTTGGAAAATATGAGGGGAAGGTCAAAGGGACGTGGTGGCCCGGTCGTGGTGCTGCTGGTGGAGCTCCTGTTGCAGGGAGAGGACGTGGTGGATCTGTGCCAGCTACACGCACAAGTGAAACACCTTCCTCAGGTGCGAGTAGGCGACCGAGCCTGCGGCGGTATTTTGTCATGCCTAATGAGGCTGTACCAATGTTTAGGCCAGGACAAGTACAGGCGATAGTAGATTGGGTTGCTGACAGTGCCTCGGGTTCCTTCACATTGTCTCCCACCCACTCTTCTGCTGAAAGATCAGAGTTGGCACCTGAAGCCCATGTCCATCAGTCTTTCACCTCACCCCCTTGCAAATCAGCCAAGCAGTCTGAGCCCCAAATCATGCAGCAGTCTCTTCTGCTTTTCGATGACTCTGTTAGCAGGGTTTCCCAGGGCCATCCACCTAGCCCTGCCCCAGAAGTGGAAGAGATTGAGTGCACCGATGCCCAACCACTTATGTTTCATGATGGGTACATGGGAGGACCATCGCAGCACGTCTCGGATGATGACGAAACACAGGTGCCAACTGCTGCTGCTTTCGCAATTGTGCAGACAGACATGGAGGGCAGGGGTGAAGACTGGGTGGAAGATGATGTGGAGGACGATGAGGTCCTCGACCCCACATGGAATCAACGTTATGCAGGTGACCAGTGTAGTTCGGAGGAAGAGGCGGTGGTCGCACAGAGCCACCAGCACAGCAGAAGAGGGAGCAGGGTGCAAAAACGGAGCATTCGTCCCCTAGACAGTACATCTGCTACTGCCCAACGCAGCAAGGGACCGAGCACACCAAAGCCAGGTCCAAGGACTTCCCTAGCGTGGCAGTTCTTCACACAGTGTGTTGATGACAAGACACGAGTGGTTTGCACGCTGTGCAATCAGAGCCTGAAGCGAGGCATAAACGTTCTCAACCTGAGCACAAGCTGCATGACCAGGCATCTAAGTGCAAAGCACGAGCTGCAGTGGAGTAGACACCTCAGAAACCAAGAAAGGTCTCTGGCTCCTCCTGCTTCCTCTTCTGCTGCAGTCTCGGCCTCTTCATCCACCTCTGTAGTGACAGTGGCACCTGTCACCACGCAAACAGAGGATCTGCCAGCAACACTACCACCTGGGTCACCGACCATCTCCACAATGTCCCATGGAAGCGTTCAGCTCTCTATCTCCCAAACATTGGAGCGGAAGAGGAAGTACCCCCCTAGCCACCCGCGATCCCTGGCCCTGAATGCCAGCATTTCAAAATTCCTGGCCTTTGAAATGCTGTCATTCCGTCTGGTGGAGACGCAGAGTTTTAAAAGCCTGATGGCATTGGCTGTCCCGCAGTACGTCGTGCCCAGCCGCCACTACTTTTCCAGGCGAGCCATCCCTTCCCTGCACAACCAGGTGGGGGACAAAATCAGGTGTGCACTGCGCAACGCCATCTGTGGCAAGGTCCACCTAACTACGGATGCGTGGACCAGTAAGCACGGTCAGGGACGTTATATCTCCCTAACAGCACACTGGGTAAATGCAGTGGCTGCTGGGCCTGAGGCAGATAGCGGTTTGGCGCATGTCCTTCCACCACCGAGGATTGCAGGGTGCTTCAGTTTGCCTCCTGTTGCTAACTCCTCCTTCTCCGCTTCCTCATCCTCTACCGCCTCCTCATCCATTCAGCGTAACACCTTCACCACCAACTTCAGCACAGCCAGGGGTAAACGACAGCAGGCAGTTTTAAAACTTTCCTGTTTGGGGGAAAATCCCCACACCGCGCAGGAGTTGTGGAGGGACATGGAACAACAGACCGATGAGTGGTTGCTGTCAGTGAGCCTCAAGCCCGGCCTGGTGGTGTGCGATAATGGGCGAAATCTCGTAGCAGCTCTGGGTCTAGCCGGTTTGACGCACATCCCTTGCCTGGCGCATGTGCTGAACTTGGTGGTCCAGAGGTTCCTTAAAAATTACCCCAATATGCCAGAGCTGCTGCAGAAAGTGCGGGCTGTGTGTGCGCACTTTCGGCGTTCTCACCCTGCTGCTGCTCGCCTGTCAGCGCTGCAGCGTAACTTCGGCCTTCCAGCTCACCGCCTCATATGTGACGTGCCCACAAGGTGGAACTCCACCTTGCACATGCTGGCCAGACTGTGCGAGCAGCAGCAGGCAATAGTGGAGTTTCAGCTGCAGCAATCACGCGTGAGTCGCTCTGCGGAACAGCACCACTTCACCACCAATAACTGGGCCTCCATGCGAGACCTGTGTGCCTTGTTGCACTGTTTCGAGTACTCCACCAACATGGCCAGTGCCAATGACGCCGTTCTCAGCGTTACTATCCCAGTTCTATGCCTCCTTGAAAAAACGCTTCGTGTGATGATGGAAGAGGATGTGGCACAGGAGGATGAGGAGGAGGAGGAGGAAGCGGGATCATTTCAAAGGCTTTCAGGGCAGTCTTTCACAAGTGGCTACGAGGGTGGGTTCCTGCACCAACAAACGCCAGGTACACAATTGTCCGGCAGAAAGGGCACAGTTCTGGAGGATGACGAGGTGGAGGAGGAGATGGAGGAGGAGGAGGAGGAGGAGCCATGTTCACAGCAGGGTGGCACTCAGACCAGCTCGTGGCCATTACTGGTGCGTGGCTGGGGGGATACAGAGGACACAGACGATACACCTCCCACAGAGGACAGCTTTTCTTTGCCTCTGGGCAGCCTGGCACACATGAGCGATTACATGCTGCAGTGTTTCCACAACGACAGCCGAGTTGCCCACATTTTAACTGGTGCTGATTACTGGGTGGCCACCCTGCTGGATCCCCGTTACAAGGACAACGTACCGTCCTTAATTCCCTCACTGGAGCGGGATCATAAGATGCGCGAGTACAAGCGCACGCTGGTAGACGCGCTGCTGGTGGCATTCCCACCTGACAGCGGGCGTACGGTGGAAGCACAAGGCGAAGGCAGAGGAGGAGGAAGAAGTCGCCAACGCAGCCGGGGCACCGGCAGCACCTCAGAAGGCAGGGTTAGCATGGCCGAAATGTAGAAAAGCTTTGTCAGCACGCCACAACAACCAGCACCACCAGCTGAGATGGAACGTCTTAGCAGGAGGCAGCATTTCACCAACATGGTTGAGCAGTATGTGTCCACAGGCCTACACGTACTGGATGACGGGTCTGCCCCCTTTAACTTCTGGGTCTCCAAATTGGGCACATGGCCTGAGCTTGCCATTTATGCCTTGGAGGTGCTGGCCTGCCCTGCAGCCAGTGTATTATCTGAACGTGTATTTAGCACGGCAGGGGGCGTTATCACAGACAAGCGCAGCCGCCTGTCCAGAGCCAATGTGGACAAGCTCACGTTCATTAAAATGAACCAGGCATGGATCCCACAGGACTTGTCCGTACCTTGTGCAGAATAGACATGTATACCGGTGTTGTGACAAAAACTGTCCGGCCATCGGATTGTGCCTGGCCCGTACTGCGCAGGCGCAGCGCTTGCGCAGTACAGAGGACAAGGAGATTCACAAAATCTCCGAAGATGAACGGCGCCTGCGCTGTGAGTGCAGGTTCAAGCCCCACCATCCAAGAGGACATACGGTAGCACATAGTAACAGGGCCCCTCACGGGCTCGCTTCGATCGCGCCCTTGCTTGGCTCGGCTTGAACCACGGATGGTGTAGCCTTCACCTGAACTCAACACGCAGGCGCCGTTAGTCTTGGGAGATTTTTGAAATCCCCTTGTCCTACATACTCAGCAAGCGCAGTACAGGGCGGACACTATTCGACAGGGGACAGAATTCGACACATCACCGGCCTTACCCAGCCATTGTTGTATTTTTGAACCAGTGTTGGCTACCTCGTCCTCCTCCACCGCCGCTTCCACCTACACAGCCACATCCACCGCCACCTCAACCTCCTACTCCATATGGACCTCGTCCTGCTAGGCCAAGATTAAAATTTTTATTTTATTTTTTTGTAGCGCACAGATCCTTTCCCCCTTACCTGCCTTTATGTTGTTGGCTCTTCGCAGGAGGGAGAAAGGCACACCGCACTACCAGCCCGTATCATCCTATATAAAGAGGTTGAGCGGTGTACTTGACGGGCCGTGTCCACAGCCGGAGTCAAAACTCCTCCAGAGGATGATTCTCACCTCTACTGTAGGTAGAGGCAAGTCCTTTAATTGCCAGTAAAGTCAATGTCCACACCAGCTGAAACTCCAACTCTTATTCTCTCATGGCAAAATAAACTGTACTCAGATAGAAAAGGTTAGAGCAAAGAAACAGGACAGCTTAAGGTGTGGAGGAGGTCCAGGCACAAACGTAGCACATTCACTTCACTGCTTAGGTTTCTCAAACAGTTTTTGGCGCACGGTCTCTGCCACAGACATTGAGGTTGGTCTCTGCCACAGACCGGGTGTACAAGGCCCCTGCCACGGGCCTGGAGAACTTTGGTCTCAGCCACAGACCAGGGTGTATAAGGCCCCTGCCACGGGCCGGTTGAATAAGGCCTCTGATACAGTCAAGGTGACCTTGAGCTTCTCCTTCTACGAACCTAGCCCATATCAAGGGGAAGACATCTCTCCAGGGAGTCAACAGACCATTCCTTCACCGTGACTCCCGCATCGGTCCATCAGAATGATCCTCCCTTCCCTGGAACAGGGTCCCCTACACGAGGCGGCTCTGGACTCCAGGCTTTACTCCCGCCCCTAGGCCTCCATACCCAGGGCAGCAAGAACTCCAGGATAGTACCTCAACCCGGGCTAAAGGTGCCCGAGATGGAACAGGAACACATGCACCCAGGCCGAAGGCACCTGGGCGCGGACCCCACTGGACATCAGCCCCCAGGCCAAAGGTCTGCCCCTTTTATATGCTCTCCCGGCATGCACAGCAGGTTCCCCGCCCCGCTGTACTACTGCCAAGAGGGGACACAAAAGGCGCCACCTGTAGGCCGCAGGGAACTGCACACCAATACTGTCCCCCGAGGACAAAATGGTCCATGAATCCTACAGAATTAGGGTATTTGAGCCTATTTACCACTCAAACACTTTCCTTAAATTTAGCACCCCGCTACATTTTTATTTCAAAGTATTTTATTTTCCCACTAGCTTATCCATTAAATTAAATAATTTATTCCAGAAAGGGCGTATTCTGGGGCATTCCCACCATATGTGTGGCATTGTGCCGTTGAGTTTCTGAGGTTCTTAATGACTTCCTGTACCTCTTCTGCTGAAAAGGGGGCCTCCAGCATATTTTTTTATTTTTTATTTTTTTTTATGTTCTTTTAAGTTATTTCCTATCCACATTTGTTTGCAGAGCACTTGCCATGTTCTTAACAACATTTTGCTGCCATTTGCAGCCCTCTAGCCCTTTCCATTACTTTTTTAGAGCCTTTTTAGTCGTCAGAAGTCCGGGTCCCCATTGACTTCAATGGGGTCCGGGTCCGGGTTCGGGTTAAAGTTCGGTCCCGAATCCGAACTTTTTTCCGAAGTTCGGCCGAACCCGCCGGACCCGAATATCCAGCTACCCGCTCAACACTATTAGTGACAACTTTTTGTACATTTTTTTTTTGTCATTATTCAATCATTTGGGACAAAAAAAAATATTCAATGGGCTCAACATGCCTCTCAGCAAATAGCTTGGGGTGTCTACTTTCCAAAATGGGGTCATTTGGGGGGGTTTTGTGCCATCTTGGCATTTTATGGCCTTCAAAACTGTGATAGGTAGTGATAGGTAGTGAGGAGTGAAATCAAAAATTTATGCCCTTAGAAACCTTGAAGGCGGTGCTTGGTTTTTGGGGTCCCGTACGCGGCTAGGCTCCCAAAAAGTCCCACACATGTGGTATCCCCGTACTCAGGAGAAGCACAAGAAAGTATTTTGGGGTGTAATTTCACATATGCCCATGGCATGTGTGAGCAATATATCATTTAGTGACAACTTTGTGCAAAAAAAAAAAAAGTTTGTCATATTCCCGCAACTTGTGGCAAAATATAAAATATTCCATGGACTGAACATGCCTCTCAGTAAATAGCTTGGGGTGTCTACTTTCCAAAATGGGGTCATTTGGGGAGGTTTTGTGCTATTTTGGCATTTTATGGCCTTCGAAACTGTGATAGGTAGTGAGGAGTGAAATCAAAAATTTGCGCCCTTAGAAATCCTGAAGGCGGTGCTTGGTTTCCGGGGTCCCGTACGTGGCTAGGCTCCCAAAAAGTCCCACACATGTGGTATCCCCGTACTCAGGAGAAGCAGCAGAATGTATTTTGGGGTGCAATTCCACATATAACCATGGCATGTGTGAGCAATATATCATTTAGTGACAACTTTTTGTAATTTTATTTTATTTTTTGTCATTATTCAATCACTTGGGACAAAAAAAAATATTCAATGGGCTCAACATGCCTCTCAGCAATTTCCTTGGGGTGTCTACTTTCCAAAATGGGGTCATTTGGGGGGGGTTTTGTACTGCCCTGCTATTTTAGCACCTCAAGAAATGAGATAGGCAGTCATAAATTTAAAGCTGTGTAAATTCCAGAAAATGTACCCTAGTTTGTAAACGCTATAACTTTTGCGCAAACCAATAAATATACGCTTATTGACATTTTTTTTACTAAAGACATGTGGCTGAATACATTTTGGCCTAAATGTATGACTAAAATTGAGTTTATTCGATTTTTCTTATAACAAAAATAGAAAATATAATTTCTTTTCAAAATTTTCGGTCTTTTTCCGTTTATATCGCAAAAAATAAAAATCACAGAGACAATCAAATACCATTAAAAGAAAGCTCTATTTGTGGTAAGAAAAGGACGCAAATTTCGTTTGGATACAACATTGCATGTTCGCACAATTTACAGGTAAAGCAGCGCAGTGCAAAATTCTGAAATCACCTCTGGTCCTCTAGCTACCAAATGGTCTGGGGCTTAAGTGGTTAAAGAAGTGGACCCTGCACCAGACTTTCCAGGTTTTCATTAGGTTTATGTTGCAGAAGCATAAGTGTGCCCAGCAGGATGTTGAAAATCCCTTGCACCAAAGGCTGTAATTGTCCTGGCCTGATGCCTCTAGGCTCATATTGTTTTCTAGGTTATCAATGTGAGACCATAAAGCTTGAATCAAAGATTGCTGGCTTTATCTGTCTCATGCAGTATTCCAATGCTAGCTTCCATAGGGGGTAGGGCAGATTCAACATCATTCAAATGTTGATGAAACAGAAAAAGAATAGAATAGAAAAACAACAGAATAGAATTGAATAGAAAGAATATAACCATATTCCAAAATTCAAATTTCAAATAGAATAAATTAGATTTAGAATAAAATTCGATTTGAATGCAATTCGAATAGAATTTGATTTTGAATTCAAATACTATTCGAATGGAATTTGAAAAATTCAAATCGATTTGAATTTAGAATAAATGAAACGAATTTCGAAAACAAATTAAACAAATTAAATGAATTTAACTAAACAAATTAATGTAGATAACGAATTGAGACAAAACAAAAAAAATTTTTTTTTTCCATTCTGCACATGTCTAGGTGGTAATCTGTCAAACTGTTCATGTAATGTTAAAATTGCTGCAATGTGTACTCCGCCAAGCAGCACCATATCCACTTGTAGATGATAAAAACGCAGTTCAAGTACTTGTTTTTACCGCCCCCTAGCTGCCCATGTAAAAGGAACTTAATCAATAATGAGGAAAGGATCAGCTGCAAGGGGGCCGGTGACTAGTCCTGTGCCTTCTGCTTGCCACAGCTTCCAGAGTTCATCTCCTCTTTATAGTCAACATGTTTTTTAGCACCTGTGTGAATATATGTTAAAATAGTTTCATAAGATTTCTATTAAAAGTATCAGCCACACAATGCAGACATAACTTCCACACCTCCCAGTATAAGGGAAACCAATTGAGCCCTGGTCAGTCAGTAAGCCTGTGCTAATTTTAATTATGGTAGCTTCTTTCCCCAGCTTTCAAATGTAATTAAATGAGCTTAGTTGTGCTCACTGATGCAAGCCACCTTGTTTAATCACTAACATTATTTCCCTGAACTTCTAATGATTTTCAAAATGCTTGTTTATGCAGAATTAGAACAGTAATTAGCTTAGCAGTTAATTTTGTACCTTTACATTTCACACCTAGCCCAAACGTCATTCACATGCCAGACCCTTTCTGTCAAAACAATGGCGCTCTTGTTCTAAATGAGCTACCAAGTGCCAAACTGAAAGCCAAACTTTGTAATACTAATAAAGTAACGCTCAGTGAAATAGGGCTACTCATTTAGATCCTGTCTCCTACATACAGTATATGCTATGTTTGTGTTTTCAACTTTATTAGCTTTTAAAATGGGAAATTTAGTGTGCAAAGAAAAGGATTTTAATCTTCACCTGCAATTCCGAATAGAAACTATAAAAGGTCCGTTCAGCCAACACTGATATTTAGGCTATGTGTGCCAATAGTGCAGAAGGCCAGGGTTCTTTATTGGGAATTTAAAGTGGTTTTGTGTATATTTAAGCTATTATGGTGTCCGTTTATGAAACTGTGAACAGCAGTGATCTCGAGGATTGCCGCTGATCTCAGCTCATAAACGGTTTATGAAACAGAGATGATCAGGGGAGAACATGTTCTCAACTGATTATCTCCACACACTGAGAAGCTGTGACTGACTGACACAGAAACTGACAGTTTATGAAGCTGCGATCTCAGCACTTCACTGGCGATCTGTGTCAGAATTCACACTCCCAAATTCACCAGCTCAAAGGTGGTGAATCGGGGAGTGAAGAGTGAATCTCGGGGAGGCAGGAAGATTTTTGACTTCCTCTATCCTCGACCAGACCCCCCAAGAAAGTAACCATGCCCCCTGTCTTATTTATGTGTGTATATATATATATATATATATATATATATATATATATATATATAATTTGTGTGTGTATACATATATATATATATATATATATATATATATATATATATACACACACATAAATAAGACAGGGGGTATGGTTACTTTCTTGGGGGTAAATCTGAGGGGTAAATCTGAGATCTACCCCTCAGATTTACAGTGACTGCACTTCCAATGCAATTTCAAGTGCACTTTGCACTGGGGTATCAGAGTACAAATGCACGCCACACTTTTCAAATATTTATTTGTAAAAGATTTTGAAAACCATTTATAATTTTCCTTCCACTTTACAATTATGTGCCACTTTGGGGAAAGCAAATCCACTTTGCAAAGTGCACTTGAAATTGCACTGAAAGAGCACTTGGAAGTGCAGTTGCTGTAGATCTGAGGGGGACATGCAAGGAAAATGAAAAACAGCATTTTAGCTTGCACATGATTGGATGATAAAATCAGCAGAGCTTCCCTTCATTTCAGATCTACCCCTCAGATTTACAGTGACTGCACTTCCAATGCAATTTCAAGTGCACTTTGCACTTGTAGAGGGCACTTGTAGTGCAAAGTGGATTTGCCTTTCGTAAATAACCCCCTTTGTGTTGGTCTATCACATAAAATTCCAATAAAACTAATTTACGTTTTTGGTTGTAACATGACAAAATGTGGAAAATTTAAAGGGTATGAATACCTTTTCAATGAACTACATATATATATATATATATATATATATATATATATATATATATATATATATATACACACAAATTATATATATATTGTGTGTATATATATATATATATATATATATATATATATATATATATATATATAGTGCATATAGTGCATTGAAAAGGTATTCATACCCCTTTAAATTTTCCACATTTTGTCATGTTACAACCAAAAACGTAAATTAGTTTTATTGGAATTTTATGTGATAGACCAACACAAAGGGGGTTATTTACGAAAGACAAATCCACTTTGCACTACAAGTGCAAACTACAAGTGCAAAGTGCACTTGAAATTGCATTGGAAGTGCAGTCACTGTAAATCTGAGGGGTAGATCTGAAATGAAGGGAAGCTCTGCTGATTTTATCATCCAATCATGTGCAAGCTAAAATGCTGTTTTTCATTTTCCTTGCATGTCCCCCTCAGATCTACAGCGACTGCACTTCCAAGTGCACTTTCAGTGCAATTTCAAGTGCACTTTGCAAAGTGGATTTGCTTTCCCCAAAGTGGCACATAATTGTAAAGTGGAAGGAAAATTATAAATGGGTTTCAAAATCTTTTACAAATAAATATTTGAAAAGTGTGTCGTGCATTTGTACTCTGATACCCCTAACTAAAATTTAGTGGAAGCAATTACCTTTAGAAGTCACCTATTTAGTAAATAGAGTCCACCTGTGTGTAATTTTATCTCAGTATAAAAACAGCTGTTCTGTGAAGCCCTCAGAGGTTTGTTAGAGAACCTTCGTGGACAAACAGCATCATGAAGGCCAAGGAACACACCAGAGAGGTCAGGGATAAAGTTGTGAAGAAGTTTAAAGCAGGGTTAGGTTATAAAAAAATCCCAAGCTTTGAACAAATTACAGAGCACTGTTTAAAAATGAAAAGAGTATGGCACAACTGCAAACCTACCAAGACATGGACGTCCACCCAAACTGACAGGCCAGGCATGGAGAGCAATAATCAAAGAAGCAGCCAAGAGGCCCATGATAACTCTGGAGGTGCTCAGGTAGGAGAATCTGTCCACAGGACAACTATTAGTCGTGCACTCCACAAATCTGTCCTTTATGGAAGAGTGGCAAGAAGAAAGTCACTGTTGAAAGAAAATTCATAAGAAGTCACGCTTGCAGTTTGTGAGAAGTCATGGGGGGGGGGGGGGGCGGGACAGAAAACATGTGGAAGAAGGTGCTCTGGTCAGATAAGACCAACATTTTACCTTTTGGCCTAAAAGAAACACACTATGGGATTTATTTACTAAAGATGGAGAGTGCAAAATCAGGCTCGCTTCTGCATAGAAACCAATCAGCTTCCAGGTTTTATTGCCTAAGCAAGCTGAGGTTAGAAGCTGATTGACTACCATGCACAGCTGCACCAGATTCTGAGTGCACCTGTTATAGTAAATCTACTAGGCTTGTGCAATTCGTTTCGTAACGAATCGAAATTCGTCCGAATTTAGCAACTTTTGGACATTCGGAAGCATTCGAATTTCCGAACAAAGCAATTACGAATAAAACCGAATCCGAAATAAATTATACCGCAAAATAGCGAATGCCCGAATGCCTTCGGCATAATTCATTATGAAAAAAGTTACGAATGTACGAATCCATTCGAAGCACAATAACACTCACTCTGCTCTCTGCTTCTCCCTCACCATGCTGAACTCCCTCTCAAAATGGTGTACAGGGGCGGAGGCTATAGCCGCATGAAAAAACGAAAGTAAAATACGAGATTTTGAATCCATTCGAAGCACAATAACACTCTGCTCTGCTCTCTGCTTCTCCCTCACTGTGCTGAACCCTCTCAAAATGGTGTACAGGGGCGGAGGCTATAGCCGCATGTAAAAAACGAAAGTAAAATACGAGATTTTGAATCGTTACAAATAACCGCAATGTATTTAGAAAAGTACAAATCCATTCGAAGCACATTAGGCATAATAGGCAGCGTCGTTGTGAGAGAGACACGGAAAATTACGAATCAACGAACCCAAAAAAAGTTACGAAAGTAGGAGTGTTGTCCAGAATCAAAGAAAAACAACGTACCCTACCGAAAGTACGAATTATAAATCAACAAAAAATTCAACGTAAAATTACGCTTGCGAAAATACGAATTAGTCCGAACACGAAAAATCCAGTCTAGCAAAATTACGAATGATTACGAATCAACAGGACCGAAAAGAAACAAACCAAAACTAAACTAATTTTTCCGTTGTGCACAAAAAACGAACCGAAACTAAACTAATTTTTCCGTTGTGCACAAGTCTAAAATCTACCCCTATGTGTGTTGGAAAACTAACACTGCACATCACCCTGAACACACCATCCCCACCGTGAAACATGGTGGTGGCAGCATCATATTGTGGGGATGCTTTTCTTCAATAGGGACAGGGAAGCTGGTCAGAGTTGATGGGAAGATGGATGGAACTAAATAAAGGGCAGTCTTAGAACAAAACCTGTTATAGTCTGCAAAAGACTTGAGGCTGGGGCAGAAGTTCACCTTCCAGCTGGACAACAGCCATAAACATACAGCCAGAGCTACAATTGAATGGTTTATATCAAAGCATAGTCATGTGTTAGAATGGCCCAGTCAAAGACCAGACCTGAATCCAATTGAGAATCTGTGGCAGGACTTGAAAATTGCTGTTCACAGACGCTCTCCATCCAATCTGACAGAGCTTGAGCTATTTTGCAAAGAAGAATGTGCAAAAATGTCACTCTCTAAATGTGAAAAGCTGGTAGAAACATCCCCAAAAAGACTTGCATCTGTAATTGCAGTGAAAGGTGGTTCTACAAAGTAGTGGCTCAGGGGGGCTGAATACAAATGCACGCCACGCTTTTCACATATTTATTTCCCCAAAAAATTAAAAACCATTTATCAATTTCCTTCCACTTCACAATTATGTGCCACTTTGTGTTGGGCTATCACATAAAATACCAATAAAATGCATTTAAGTTTGTAGTTGTAACATGACAAAATGCGGAAAACTTCAAGGGGTACAAATACTTTTTCAAGGCAATGTCTATATATATATATATATATATATACATATATATATATATATATATTTATTTATTTAATTTTATATTTTTTTCGAAATATCTAATATGCATACTAAAATGTACATGTAGGGGTATGTATTTTTTTTACTCTTGCACGAAGTAGGGAAGGGGTAAAACTCCTGTCATTTTTTTTTTTTACTCTCTGTGTCCCATCAAGGAGATTTCCTCTTACTTTCTATCCTGGAGGTGAAAGGAAATCTCTACAAAGTGAGGGGAATTCCCCTTTTATATAGCCATTCCAAGAACAGGTATCCCTTCTGGAATGTTTACCCTGACCTCATGTTCTTGTGACAACTGTAACATTTTGCATCTCCCATCACTTTCTGTTTTGGGGATAATGGTCACCACCACAATTAGAGAAGTTTAATCTCCCCAGTCGGAACAGAGACAGTTTAACCCTTCTTCACTTTATCCAGTACAGAAAGAAATGGATAATACATATATTTTAAACATTTTAGAGTTCTCTAACCCGAGAACTGAGCGATCACATGACCACTGATTGCTCAGTGCTTGGTCTTCACTGAGCAAAGAGGGGTTACTGTCAGTCCCCACTTGCTGCTCTGCCCCTACAGAGCTCACTGGAGTGCCAGGCTGGGGAGTTGGAGGGAGCAGCTGGCTCAGGCTCTCAGTGGTGAGAGGTTAAGCCAGCTGCTGGTCAGGTATCTGGGTGGATCCTGACCTTTTTGTTGGGATACTTTCAGAGCTTGGACTGGCTCTATGAGGTCAGCCAACAGCGAGCTTTAGCCCACTTTCAGCTGAATCTGGATCACAGGAGTGCAGAAATAAGCGCACTCCTGTGACCCAGAAGAGATGTATGGTGAAAAAAGCTTTGCCCATACTTTTCTTAAAATATTTGTATTCTCTCTTTTAACTTTTCACTTATTCTTTACTGAGTTTCAGAAGGTTTACAAGGTGTCATAACTAGTTCAACTGCAGAGCTCTCAAAACATGAACCACAAGACATATGCAGAACACACATACATTAGTAGCAGGTAGCGTAGAGAGTGTCAGAAACATTGAATCATACAGTTCCACATTGTATTCATCAAGGGGTAGAGGTGACATCAAGAAAATGTAAAGAGGAAGGAAAAGAAAAAAAAATTGAAAGGAGGGAGGGTGGAATACACAAATATAGAGTAGGATATAGATGGGGGATAAGTGTGTGTGGGGGGTGGGGGGTGGAATAAAGCAGAGGTGGAGAGGAAAGGAAAGAGAGTGCAGAAGAGAGAAGAGATGGAAAGAGCTAACTAGCAATGATCAAACACGTGACAAAAAAGACTATTAGAACAGTGAGACCAGTCTAATGTCTATGTCTATGTCTATGTCCAATCATACGATGAGTGTGGATAATCCAAATTGAACAATTAGAATTACTCAGCCAGGGGGGGTCATGAAAAGGAGAGTTTCTTACAGAAGTAATTTTTTATGCAATCATCTGTCTCATTGAACATTGAAGATACAGGTCTTTAATAGTGTTAAGTAGCTTGGTTGTTGGGAAGTGTTCCACAGCCTAGAAATGTTCATTTTAGCAGCAAGTAATAGATGGATTACTGTATGATAGTTCTGGGTATTCAGAGAAAACCTTCAATCCCCTGGTTTAATGAAGCCAATACTGGAGAAAGCCTTGTATAAAGGCAATATCAGGAAAAAGAGATTAAAGAAAAGATATGGTTCCCATAAGAGTGAAGGAACCAAAATATGTGCTAATAAAGAGAGCCCACATCTCCACATTCCTTCCAACACTTAGACGAGCAAGAATAATTAAATTTGGAAATTTTGTGGTAAGAGTGGTAAGATACCATCTGTGCTTTATCTTTTGTAATGCTTCCCAATGGATAGTGCAGTGAGATGCCTCATAGGTAGAGATTATTGCCAATATTTGGTATTTTCAACCCAACTCAGTTTCACATTTAACCATTGTGGTTGTTTTTGAAAATGTATCAATAGAAGTGGCTATAAAGAATTCATAGTCCATTTTAGAAGTGATGAACTCATAGGTATAGGAAATAGTTGCTCGGTGTATTGAAGGGTTTAATACCTTGGGTAGAAAAAACGATGTTTGATCTTTGTAGTTTTGTAATTCTCTCTTTTTGAACCAGCAGATGGAGCTTTAGATGCCATTTCACATTAATCTTTATCTATTTTTCCTATTGTAAAAAAAAAAAAAAGTATATTATTTACAGAATTAAACAGTTTAAATTGGAATTTAAACGCACATGTGGATGAATCATTGCAGTGACTTATATGTATACATTTTAAAGTTTAAAAAAATGAAATTGACTGAAACTGTTTTTCCTTAAGAGCTGTAGTGTGGAGAGAGAGAGAGAGTGCAGGTGAGCCATTTTCCAGGTGGTGCCTTATATTTCTGGCCAGTGAACTGCCCTCTTCAGCGTGTCTGGCTCTGCTTGCTCCTGCTAAGGCATCTCCCTCTTGCTTGTTTGCAACAGTAGACAGAATCTCACTGTTATGATTGCCTCCCACATTGTGCAAAGTAAACAAAACATCCATCGGGGGAAATGAGCCTCCTTGCAATGACCACAGCAGACCAGGGAGTAAAAGGTTGGGGATTTCACTGATCAAAAAAAATTGTTTTTGGAGGATTAGAGGCAGCTTAGGGGCTAAGTGGGCTAAGTGGTTAGCCCTTTTGCCAGAACACTAGCTGAACAAAGTTTGCATGCTTTTCTTGTGCTTGTGTGGGTTTGCTCTGGGTACTCTGGATTTCCCGCTATACTCTAAAGTCGTGCTGGTAGGATAATTGCCTCCTGTCTGAATTGACTTGAACTCCAGTTGTTCCCAGTTGGGTAGTATAGAAGGGACAGTAATGGGGGTTGTCTAAAGAGCCAGTCCCTATTATAAAAATGAAAGTCAGGATTCAACCTTTTGTCAGTTTGTGTCATGAGTTGAAGTAGATAGGGACAGCTGACAGTGCATTTTCAGGGAGAGATATTTACTGCTATACAGTGCTATATTAGTTTACATAGCAGTAAATTGCAGTGCGGTGGGTTACATAGTGTCTAGTGCCTCCTCTGTACTCACTGTGCTGTATTGTGCTACATTACTGTGTGCATTGTGGTGATTTACATAAAATTGTGTATCACCCTTTGTCGGCGAATAGACCCAAAAGTCCTTTTTCATGACTACATTTTTGTGTGTCAGCATCAACATTTGTGTTTTATTGGGTTTTTAATTTAATTTCAAGATTTATATCTTTTTTAGGTTTCTCACAAACTTACAAGGAGGGTTGACAAAACTATTTCTGCACACCATCAATAACTTGCTACAGGAGGACACCCAGGAATTCATGAGGAAGAGAGCATCAAAAGCATAGAGAAAAGGGACAACAGACAGGGAGAAGCAAGCAAGGAGCAGATATTGACACTGATGTCCCTGCAGCTGAAGTTTAAGTGGGCACAAGAGATGAGAAGGTTGAGAATGATGAGGTGGCGAACTGTATTGGGTTTAAGAGATTGTAGAGGAAAGTGAGGAAAGGACACAACAGCAAGATCTCATCCAGGAGCAGTTGCAGAGGAGCAGAGGGTGCAGTTGCCCTATTCCTGGAAAGCACCAGATGATAATGCTTCATGGGTGCAGGTCACTGCTATCTTGTAGGAGAAAGCCAGTTAACCAACGCGCATTGGCGTGCACGCTCTCGCACACGTGCACGCACTGGCGTCAAATGGCCTATTTAAACCAAGCAATGACATGAACACATTGCTGAGTGGTCTTTCAGCTTGTTCCTTTTTGCCTGTGTCCTGATCTGCTTTCTGCTTTCTGCTTTCTGCCTACCCGTGCTTGACCCAGCTTGATCTCAACCCTCCTCTGGACTTCTGCCTGTTTACCTGTGACCTTGGCCTGTGTTTGACTCTGCTCCTGTCTCATGCTCCTGTCCAATGCTGCCTGATTATGTACTGACTCAGGCTTGCATCCTGTTCCTGCTTTAGTCTCACGTTCCAGTACCTGCATTGTCCGGTTGTTAATGACCCCTTGGCTTATGTTGTGGCTACGCTCCTGCCTACTGATCCAGCATCACGGAGATCCAGGTGCCTGTCTGGTGATCTACGGCCATCGGTTCCCTGTCAAGCCTCAGCTGGCGCTATCTGCTATACCAAAATCAAGGGGGGGGTGGTGCTGCGCTGTTTCTAATGTATGTATATAGTAGTAAATAATAGTGCACAAATGGCTAATAAATATCAATCAATATAAAATATAGATAAAAATGAAAATGAATAAAACTGATCTAATATAGTGATGTATAAATACTAAAACCATAAAATCAGTAGTAAAAATATAAATATATAGACTGTAAAAGTATAAATAAATAAACCTGTAAATAAATACCCAGGTGCACGTTGCTGTGCAAATATGCTGTGAAAAATGAAATAAACGAAGGAAGACACCTGCAAGGTGCAGTATAATAATAAGTGCACAAATGTGACTGCTAAATAAACAAAGTGCAGTACAGTGCTAAGGTAAAGCAAAAAAAAAAAAAAAAAAAAAAATTTGTTTTTTATATAACGAAAGGTGAAAATTGTCCAATAAGCAAAGGAACACAAATTGAACTCCAAAAGTTCATAGAAGAAGAAGAATAATAGGTGGTGCCCGTGCAGATCAATTTCTTATAGGTGACAATCCTGCAGCTTCCTATATGTAAAAAGTGCTGTGGTGATGGGGTGTGTGGATCTTCACTTCCGGTGTCACACACTATAGTAATGGGTGGCCTCTTACCTTGCGGTAATGAGGTAACCGCTTTTGTATAATGGGGGTCGGTGAACTCCTTTATCGCGATCCTAGCATCCAATGGGAAAACCTTTGAGGCAGGATGCTGCTGTTCCTCATGTATGGAATGACCTATACTGGTTCTTAGGGGTTTGTTTACATCTCCCAATGATGGCCGGGTTAGAAAGAGAAAAATGGGGTCTCGATCGTGAAGTACGTTTTAGCAAGGTGTGTACTTTAATTATGCATAGGTGATAAAAGTTGCTTACATAAACTCACAATTAAAATATTAAAAATATGAACTTATCCTAGATGAGCGGCGAGCTCGTATGCCTCCGTCTGACTGTCTGCCTCTCCGTCCCTACGCGTGGCGTCACGGTCACGTGACTTCATCAGGGGATGATGGGAAGGCAATACAATGGTCTTTAAATACTGTTTGTATTGGAATTGGTGCGACGGCCATTTTCTCGGAGCCCAATGTTAATCTCCATTGGCGGCCATTTTCTTATAGATCCTGTCTCTAGTTATGGCGGCGGCCATCTTTTTGGTAGTTGAAAACAATAATAAGGAAGTGGCGATCGCAATACTTGCGCCGCCATTTTCCTTGTGATTTATTTAGAGATAGACTGGCGGCCATGTTTATGGAGTCCCTGCAATGGTATGTTATGATGACAAACCACAACATGGCAAGGACATGACCGCAGATCGCTTTTGCAGAGTTGAGGGGGCATCACAATCCAATTGTATATATTCACAGATGGACATAAAATATGTTAAAAATCTATAGAAACAATTGTATAGATACAAATAATAAAACATAATTGGATATTTAAATGGGATATACATATATTAATAATCTATTTAAAATACACTTGTCAGTGTATTCAAAACTATATTTATGAATAAAAGGATCTCTCAAATGGGTGTGGGGTGGGTACCAAATGCCAATCCCCTAGGGGTATAGCAGAGAAATGCTTTTGTGTGTTTTGTTTTAGGTCTGGTGGACATCAGGCAGACGTTTGCATAAAGGCTATGCTGGATGTATTTATTCCTACCAGATAATCTAAAATTAATTAATAGAAACTATATATATATATATATATATATATATACATATGAACATAATTCTAAAATATATATAAACATATAAAATTAAGACAGTGTCAGGGGAAAATTCTTATTCTGTTGTGTATAAGGGAAACTTAATTTAGAAGGAGGGGGAGTTTAAAACGGGGGTGACATATGCCCCATCGTGTAAATAAATATATACTAAAAATCACTGAGAAAACAATTCAGGTCGAACTCCACATTGAGTCCTTTTGGCACAAAGGTATCTAAGGTGAAAATCCATTTTGATTCTAATTGACTTAGTGTCCTCACCTTATGCCCCCCCCGCCAGTGTCTGGTATATGGCTCAATGCCCCAAAATTTGAGCTGTGAGGGGTCTTTGTTATGATGTAATAAAAAATGTTTAGATACATTATGTTTGTCGAAACCTTTTATTATATTTTGGACGTGTTCTTTAATGTGGATCCTGAGAAGTCTTTTTGTACGCCCTATATACTGTAGGCCGCAACTACACTCCAGGGCGTAAACCGCCCCTTCGGTGTTGCAGCATATAAAGTCTTTAACTTCATAGGTATCTCCCGTGCTGCTGGATGTGAAGTTAGTTTTCTTCTCGTTTGGTTTCTTTGTTTTCTTGCATGCAAAACATCGTTTACAAGGATAAAAGCCTTTCATTGTGAAAAAGGAAAAGGGTTTGTTGGGTGGGTCTGGCACGTTCTTTACTAATTTATCCCGTATAGTTGGTGCCCTTTTGTAAATGAATCTGGGATTCCTTGGTATTGAATCTTGTAGCTGTTTGTCTGCCAGTAGTAAATGCCAATGTCTTTTAATAATTCTTTCAATCTTCTTATATTGTATGTTATAATCAAGGATGATAGATGTCAATGGTTTTGTGGATGGTAGTTGATTTTTATTTTTATCTCTTATCAGTTCGTCCCGGTTCATCTCTGTCACTTCGACTATTTTCTCTTCTATAAATGTATTACTATAACCTTTCTCAACAAATCTTTGTCCCATAACTTCGGCTTGTTTTTTGAACGTATCTAGGTTAGTGCAGTTTCTCCTTAGCCGTACAAGTTGACCCTTAGGGACATTAAAAAGCCAATTCTTATGGTGACAGCTTTCTAACGGTAAATAGCTGTTCCTATCAACATTTTTAAAATGAGTCTGTGTTTTAAAACCAGAAATGTCCTGTGTGATATCCAGATCTAAAAATGTGACACTTGTTTCGCTGATCTCCCATGTGAGCTTAATATTTCTGTCATTTATATTCAGAGTTTCTAAAAATGATATAAGTAGATTAGGCTCTCCATTCCAAAGGATAAAAATATCATCAATATAGCGTTTATATATGGTGAGTTCAGCTGGTTTATCTTTAAAAACTGTTTCTTTTTCCCACTGGGCCATAAAAATACCGGCCACACTGGGGGCAAATTTAGCCCCCATGGCTACGCCGGTTCGCTGATGGTAATAGTTCTTATTATGCCAGAAATAGTTATTTTTGAGGCAAAAGTCGAGACATTTGATGAGAAACTTTCTTTGCATGCAAGGCAATTTGGTATATGTCCTAAGTCCCCACTTAGCAGCTTCGCAAGCTTGATGGTGTAGGATAATTGTATATAAGGAAGATACGTCCGCAGTGGCCATGATCCATGGTCCTTCTTCTGTGGGGGTGTTCATTAGTATTTGTATCATCTGTTTTGTATCTCTTAGGTATGCCTTCGTGTCTTGCACTACGGGTTGCAGATAATGGTCTATATATTGGCCCATCCTGGCCGTGAGCGAATCTATCCCATTGACTATTGGTCTTGGTGGTGGGTTTATTTTGTCTTTATGTATCTTGGGAATTGTATAAATAATAGGCGTTCGTCAAGAATCGGGTACTAAATATCTGGCTTCTTTTTTATTCAAGATGTTCTTTTTTAGACCCAGATGAACCACCTGTTCTAGAGCTTTTCTGCATTTAAAGGCAGGGGTGGTGAGCAATTTGTTGTATGTGTTGGTATCTTCCAACATCTCCTTCATACTAATATTGTATTGTTCTTTTGAAAGGATGACGATTGCTCCCCCTTTATCGGCTGGTCTTATGACGAGGTCCTTCCTTTTTGTCAGTTTCTTAATACCACTCTTTATGTACTTCGGTTCCTCCTTCTTCTTTATTTTCAAATCCTTGATTTCTTCCAGCACTACTTTTTTTAAAAACATCAATGTATTTATTATTTTTGACTGGCGGGTTAAAAACTGATTTATTTCTCAGCATACTGTGTGATATTCCATCTTCTCTCATTACTGATTTATTATATGTGATGGGGTTCCCTGCTATATATTTATTGATATTTAATTTTCTTACGAATTTCTGTATAACAATATAGGTCTGGAATTTGTCTAAATTCTTCGTTGGTGCATATTTTAGGCCTTTGTCCAATACGCCTATCTCTTCATGAGTGAGAGTTTCACCGCTTAGATTGAAAATTCCCTCTCCCTTTCTTCTCGTTTTCTTTTTGAGTCTCTTCCCGGATCTGCATCCTCTCTTCTTTCTTGATTTCTCGATCCTCTCTGTCCGTCTGGAGGGTAATTCTCCCTGTCCCTGTCTAAAAAAGACCTCTCATAGTCTGGGCCATTATATTGGCTTGTCTGTGGTCTTGCGTATCTCTCCTCTTCATTATAACTTGCCAATGGAGCATAATAGTTGTTAGTTCTAATCGGGCTTCGTTCATTCTGTCGATTATTTCTTCCATATCCATAGTCTCTTGGTGGGCTCCTCCCTCTTGGTTCATTCTGTTCATACGGGGGAGCTCTATAGTCTCTGTTATAGTGGGGTGGTTGTCTTGGGTCTCGATGGTCTTGTGGGGGGCCCCTATATTCCCTTTGGTCATAAGGGGGTCTGTACCAGTTATTCCCATTATATGGTTTTTTGTTCTTCCAAAAATAGGGTTTCTTCCACCCTTTATATGGTGTTTTGTCATTGTGTGGTGGTCTTCTGTCTGGTTGCCTTGGTGTGTGGTATTGTTGATTGCCCTGCCTCTCATTGTATGGTTGTTGTCTTGGTGTCCGTATTCCATTGTGGTCGTTTGGTCTACTATTTTGGACATTAGGTCTCTGCTGTTCGTTAATATGTTGTGAGTGGACCCTTACAATTTTTTCCGGTGTGGAATATGTGGAGATTGGGTCCATTCGGCCGATTTGTTTTTGCCACTTAAACACCTCATCCGATTTAAAATCATTTATGTCTCTGATGTATTTCTTGCTTTTTCTCTGCTGTACCTCTCTATCCTTTTTGGTGAGATCTTTATTTAACTGTGTGGTGAGTGTTTTGTATTCCGTTGTATCCTTGTGTGTTTCCAATTCTTCTTTTATTTCCGCTATATTTTGTTCAATTTTCTTAGTCTTCCTATGTTTCCGTGCTAATAAAAACCTTATTAGCTCTAACCCTCGTTCGTTAAAGAACTTAAACCATTCATCATTGGACTCTTGGTCAAGTAGTCCATCATTTGGAGGAATATCCCATCTTAGCCTTCTTGGGACAATACTTTCTTTTAAATAGGTTTCAAAAGTATTGACGTCCCACCATAGGCTTATCTTTTTCTCCATGTTGTGTCCTAGGCGTCTCATTAAACTTTCTAAATCTAAAGTTTTTTTCTGAGTGATGTTGGTGGTACTGAAAATTTCCTCTAAGTTTACTTGTCTTGTCTCCAAAAAGGAGAAGACATCCATGGTTGCTGCAGGAATGGGTGGGATGTAGGTGCGTGCAATCTATAGAGTGGGTACTCCTGCGCTACCAATCTGGAGGAATGTGTGGGTGACTGAAACTATCGCAAGCACCTAACAGGTTAATCCTAACCTGGTAAAGTAAAGATCTAAATCAAGGGGGGGGTGGTGCTGCGCTGTTTCTAATGTATGTATATAGTAGTAAATAATAGTGCACAAATGGCTAATAAATATCAATCAATATAAAATATAGATAAAAATGAAAATGAATAAAACTGATCTAATATAGTGATGTATAAATACTAAAACCATAAAATCAGTAGTAAAAATATAAATATATAGACTGTAAAAGTATAAATAAATAAACCTGTAAATAAATACCCAGGTGCACGTTGCTGTGCAAATATGCTGTGAAAAATGAAATAAACGAAGGAAGACGCCTGCAAGGTGCAGTATAATAATAAGTGCACAAATGTGACTGCTAAATAAACAAAGTGCAGTACAGTGCTAAGGTAAAGCAAAAAAAAAAAAAAAAATTTGTTTTTTATATAACGAAAGGTGAAAATTGTCCAATAAGCAAAGGAACACAAATTGAACTCCAAAAGTTCATAGAAGAAGAATAATAATAGGTGGTGCCCGTGCAGATCAATTTCTTATAGGTGACAATCCTGCAGCTTCCTATATGTAAAAAGTGCTGTGGTGATGGGGTGTGTGGATCTTCACTTCCGGTGTCACACACTATAGTAATGGGTGGCCTCTTACCTTGCGGTAATGAGGTAACCGCTTTTGTATAATGGGGGTCGGTGAACTCCTTTATCGCGATCCTAGCATCCAATGGGAAAACCTTTGAGGCAGGATGCTGCTGTTCCTCATGTATGGAATGACCTATACTGGTTCTTAGGGGTTTGTTTACATCTCCCAATGATGGCCGGGTTAGAAAGAGAAAAATGGGGTCTCGATCGTGAAGTACGTTTTAGCAAGGTGTGTACTTTAATTATGGATAGGTGATAAAAGTTGCTTACATAAACTCACAATTAAAATATTAAAAATATGAACTTATCCTAGACGAGCGGCGAGCTCGTATGCCTCCGTCTGACTGTCTGCCTCTCCGTCCCTACGCGTGGCGTCACGGTCACGTGACTTCATCAGGGGATGATGGGAAGGCAATACAATGGTCTTTAAATACTGTTTGTATTGGAATTGGTGCGACGGCCATTTTCTCGGAGCCCAATGTTAATCTCCATTGGCGGCCATTTTCTTATAGATCCTGTCTCTAGTTATGGCGGCGGCCATCTTTTTGGTAGTTGAAAACAATAATAAGGAAGTGGCGATCGCAATACTTGCGCCGCCATTTTCCTTGTGATTTATTTAGAGATAGACTGGCGGCCATGTTTATGGAGTCCCTGCAATGGTATGTTATGATGACAAACCACAACATGGCAAGGACATGACCGCAGATCGCTTTTGCAGAGTTGAGGGGGCATCACAATCCAATTATATATATTCACAGATGGACATAAAATATGTTAAAAATCTATAGAAACAATTGTATAGATACAAATAATAAAACATAATTGGATATTTAAATGGGATATACATATATTAATAATCTATTTAAAATACACTTGTCAGTGTATTCAAAACTATATTTATGAATAAAAGGATCTCTCAAATGGGTGTGGGGTGGGTACCAAATGCCAATCCCCTAGGGGTATAGCAGAGAAATGCTTTTGTGTGTTTTGTTTTAGGTCTGGTGG
Source organism: Rana muscosa (assembly GCA_029206835.1). Lineage (NCBI taxonomy): Eukaryota > Metazoa > Chordata > Amphibia > Anura > Ranidae > Rana > Rana muscosa. The sequence goes on from CM055120.1 coordinate 133,891,186, forward strand.
ACATCAGGCAGACGTTTGCATAAAGGCTATGCTGGATGTATTTATTCCTACCAGATAATCTAAAATTAATTAATAGAAACTATATATATATATATATATATATATATACATATGAACATAATTCTAAAATATATATAAACATATAAAATTAAGACAGTGTCAGGGGAAAATTCTTATTCTGTTGTGTATAAGGGAAACTTAATTTAGAAGGAGGGAGAGTTTAAAACGGGGGTGACATATGCCCTTTACCTTAGCACTGTACTGCACTTTGTTTATTTAGCAGTCACATTTGTGCACTTATTATTATACTGCACCTTGCAGGCGTCTTCCTTCGTTTATTTCATTTTTCACAGCATATTTGCACAGCAACGTGCACCTGGGTATTTATTTACAGGTTTATTTATTTATACTTTTACAGTCTATATATTTATATTTTTACTACTGATTTTATGGTTTTAGTATTTATACATCACTATATTAGATCAGTTTTATTCATTTTCATTTTTATCTATATTTTATATTGATTGATATTTATTAGCCATTTGTGCACTATTATTTACTACTATATACATACATTAGAAACAGCGCAGCACCACCCCCCCCCCTTGATTTAGATCTTTACTTTACCAGGTTAGGATTAACCTGTTAGGTGCTTGCGATAGTTTCAGTCACCCACACATTCCTCCAGATTGGTAGCGCAGGAGTACCCACTCTATAGATTGCACGCACCTACATCCCACCCATTCCTGCAGCAACCATGGATGTCTTCTCCTTTTTGGAGACAAGACAAGTAAACTTAGAGGAAATTTTCAGTACCACCAACATCACTCAGAAAAAAACTTTAGATTTAGAAAGTTTAATGAGACGCCTAGGACACAACATGGAGAAAAAGATAAGCCTATGGTGGGACGTCAATACTTTTGAAACCTATTTAAAAGAAAGTATTGTCCCAAGAAGGCTAAGATGGGATATTCCTCCAAATGATGGACTACTTGACCAAGAGTCCAATGATGAATGGTTTAAGTTCTTTAACGAACGAGGGTTAGAGCTAATAAGGTTTTTATTAGCACGGAAACATAGGAAGACTAAGAAAATTGAACAAAATATAGCGGAAATAAAAGAAGAATTGGAAACACACAAGGATACAACGGAATACAAAACACTCACCACACAGTTAAATAAAGATCTCACCAAAAAGGATAGAGAGGTACAGCAGAGAAAAAGCAAGAAATACATCAGAGACATAAATGATTTTAAATCGGATGAGGTGTTTAAGTGGCAAAAACAAATCGGCCGAATGGACCCAATCTCCACATATTCCACACCGGAAAAAATTGTAAGGGTCCACTCACAACATATTAACGAACAGCAGAGACCTAATGTCCAAAATAGTAGACCAAACGACCACAATGGAATACGGACACCAAGACAACAACCATACAATGAGAGGCAGGGCAATCAACAATACCACACACCAAGGCAACCAGACAGAAGACCACCACACAATGACAAAACACCATATAAAGGGTGGAAGAAACCCTATTTTTGGAAGAACAAAAAACCATATAATGGGAATAACTGGTACAGACCCCCTTATGACCAAAGGGAATATAGGGGCCCCCCACAAGACCATCGAGACCCAAGACAACCACCCCACTATAACAGAGACTATAGAGCTCCCCCGTATGAACAGAATGAACCAAGAGGGAGGAGCCCACCAAGAGACTATGGATATGGAAGAAATAATCGACAGAATGAACGAAGCCCGATTAGAACTAACAACTATTATGCTCCATTGGCAAGTTATAATGAAGAGGAGAGATACGCAAGACCACAGACAAGCCAATATAATGGCCCAGACTATGAGAGGTCTTTTTTAGACAGGGACAGGGAGAATTACCCTCCAGACGGACATAGAGGATCGAGAAATCAAGAAAGAAGAGAGGATGCAGACCGGGAAGAGACTCAAAAAGAAAACGAGAAGAAAGGGAGAGGGAATTTTCAATCTAAGCGGTGAAACTCTCACTCATGAAGAGATAGGCGTATTGGACAAAGGCCTAAAATATGCACCAACGAAGAATTTAGACAAATTCCAGACCTATATTGGTATACAGAAATTCGTAAGAAAATTAAATATCAATAAATATATAGCAGGGAACCCCATCACATATAATAAATCAGTAATGAGAGAAGATGGAATATCACACAGTATGCTGAGAAATAAATCAGTTTTTAACCCGCCAGTCAAAAATAATAAATACATTGATGTTTTTAAAAAAGTAGTGCTGGAAGAAATCAAGGATTTGAAAATAAAGAAGAAGGAGGAACCGAAGTACATAAAGAGTGGTATTAAGAAACTGACAAAAAGGAAGGACCTCGTCATAAGACCAGCCGATAAAGGGGGAGCAATCGTCATCCTTTCAAAAGAACAATACAATATTAGTATGAAGGAGATGTTGGAAGATACCAACACATACAACAAATTGCTCAGCACCCCTGCCTTTAAATGCAGAAAAGCTCTAGAACAGGTGGTTCATCTGGGTCTAAAAAAGAACATCTTGAATAAAAAAGAAGCCAGATATTTAGTACCCGATTCTTGGCGAACGCCTATTATTTATACAATTCCCAAGATACATAAAGACAAAATAAACCCACCACCAAGACCAATAGTCAATGGGATAGATTCGCTCACGGCCAGGATGGGCCAATATATAGACCATTATCTGCAACCCGTAGTGCAAGACACGAAGGCATACCTAAGAGATACAAAACAGATGATACAAATACTAATGAACACCCCCAAAGAAGAAGGACCATGGATCATGGCCACTGCGGACGTATCTTCCTTATATACAATTATCCTACACCATCAAGCTTGCGAAGCTGCTAAGTGGGGACTTAGGACATATACCAAATTGCCTTGCATGCAAAGAAAGTTTCTCATCAAATGTCTCGACTTTTGCCTCAAAAATAACTATTTCTGGCATAATAAGAACTATTACCATCAGCGAACCGGCGTAGCCATGGGGGCTAAATTTGCCCCCAGTGTGGCCGGTATTTTTATGGCCCAGTGGGAAAAAGAAACAGTTTTTAAAGATAAACCAGCTGAACTCACCATATATAAACGCTATATTGATGATATTTTTATCCTTTGGAATGGAGAGCCTAATCTACTTATATCATTTTTAGAAACTCTGAATATAAATGACAGAAATATTAAGCTCACATGGGAGATCAGCGAAACAAGTGTCACATTTTTAGATCTGGATATCACACAGGACATTTCTGGTTTTAAAACACAGACTCATTTTAAAAATGTTGATAGGAACAGCTATTTACCGTTAGAAAGCTGTCACCATAAGAATTGGCTTTTTAATGTCCCTAAGGGTCAACTTGTACGGCTAAGGAGAAACTGCACTAACCTAGATACGTTCAAAAAACAAGCCGAAGTTATGGGACAAAGATTTGTTGAGAAAGGTTATAGTAATACATTTATAGAAGAGAAAATAGTCGAAGTGACAGAGATGAACCGGGACGAACTGATAAGAGATAAAAATAAAAATCAACTACCATCCACAAAACCATTGACATCTATCATCCTTGATTATAACATACAATATAAGAAGATTGAAAGAATTATTAAAAGACATTGGCATTTACTACTGGCAGACAAACAGCTACAAGATTCAATACCAAGGAATCCCAGATTCATTTACAAAAGGGCACCAACTATACGGGATAAATTAGTAAAGAACGTGCCAGACCCACCCAACAAACCCTTTTCCTTTTTCACAATGAAAGGCTTTTATCCTTGTAAACGATGTTTTGCATGCAAGAAAACAAAGAAACCAAACGAGAAGAAAACTAACTTCACATCCAGCAGCACGGGAGATACCTATGAAGTTAAAGACTTTATATGCTGCAACACCGAAGGGGCGGTTTACGCCCTGGAGTGTAGTTGCGGCCTACAGTATATAGGGCGTACAAAAAGACTTCTTAGGATCCGCATTAAAGAACACGTCCAAAATATAATAAAAGGTTTCGACAAACATAATGTATCTAAACATTTTTTATTACATCATCACAAAGACCCCTCACAGCTCAAATTTTGGGGCATTGAGCCATATACCAGACACTGGCGGGGGGGGCATAAGGTGAGGACACTAAGTCAATTAGAATCAAAATGGATTTTCACCTTAGATACCTTTGTGCCAAAAGGACTCAATGTGGAGTTCGACCTGAATTGTTTTCTCAGTGATTTTTAGTATATATTTATTTACACGATGGGGCATATGTCACCCCCGTTTTAAACTCCCCCTCCTTCTAAATTAAGTTTCCCTTATACACAACAGAATAAGAATTTTCCCCTGACACTGTCTTAATTTTATATGTTTATATATATTTTAGAATTATGTTCATATGTATATATATATATATATATATATAGTTTCTATTAATTAATTTTAGATTATCTGGTAGGAATAAATACATCCAGCATAGCCTTTATGCAAACGTCTGCCTGATGTCCACCAGACCTAAAACAAAACACACAAAAGCATTTCTCTGCTATACCCCTAGGGGATTGGCATTTGGTACCCACCCCACACCCATTTGAGAGATCCTTTTATTCATAAATATAGTTTTGAATACACTGACAAGTGTATTTTAAATAGATTATTAATATATGTATATCCCATTTAAATATCCAATTATGTTTTATTATTTGTATCTATACAATTGTTTCTATAGATTTTTAACATATTTTATGTCCATCTGTGAATATATACAATTGGATTGTGATGCCCCCTCAACTCTGCAAAAGCGATCTGCGGTCATGTCCTTGCCATGTTGTGGTTTGTCATCATAACATACCATTGCAGGGACTCCATAAACATGGCCGCCAGTCTATCTCTAAATAAATCACAAGGAAAATGGCGGCGCAAGTATTGCGCTCGCCACTTCCTTATTATTGTTTTCAACTACCAAAAAGATGGCCGCCGCCATAACTAGAGACAGGATCTATAAGAAAATGGCCGCCAATGGAGATTAACATTGGGCTCCGAGAAAATGGCCGTCGCACCAATTCCAATACAAACAGTATTTAAAGACCATTGTATTGCCTTCCCATCATCCCCTGATGAAGTCACGTGACCGTGACGCCACGCGTAGGGACGGAGAGGCAGACAGTCAGGCGGAGGCATACGAGCTCGCCGCTCGTCTAGGATAAGTTCATATTTTTAATATTTTAATTGTGAGTTTATGTAAGCAACTTTTATCACCTATGCATAATTAAAGTACACACCTTGCTAAAACGTACTTCACGATCGAGACCCCATTTTTCTCTTTCTAACCCGGCCATCATTGGGAGATGTAAACAAACCCCTAAGAACCAGTATAGGTCATTCCATACATGAGGAACAGCAGCATCCTGCCTCAAAGGTTTTCCCATTGGATGCTAGGATCGCGATAAAGGAGTTCACCGACCCCCATTATACAAAAGCGGTTACCTCATTACCGCAAGGTAAGAGGCCACCCATTACTATAGTGTGTGACACCGGAAGTGAAGATCCACACACCCCATCACCACAGCACTTTTTACATATAGGAAGCTGCAGGATTGTCACCTATAAGAAATTGATCTGCACGGGCACCACCTATTATTATTCTTCTTCTATGAACTTTTGGAGTTCAATTTGTGTTCCTTTGCTTATTGGACAATTTTCACCTTTCGTTATATAAAAAACAATTTTTTTTTTTTTTTTTGCTTTACCTTAGCACTGTACTGCACTTTGTTTATTTAGCAGTCACATTTGTGCACTTATTATTATACTGCACCTTGCAGGCGTCTTCCTTCGTTTATTTCATTTTTCACAGCATATTTGCACAGCAACGTGCACCTGGGTATTTATTTACAGGTTTATTTATTTATACTTTTACAGTCTATATATTTATATTTTTACTACTGATTTTATGGTTTTAGTATTTATACATCACTATATTAGATCAGTTTTATTCATTTTCATTTTTATCTATATTTTATATTGATTGATATTTATTAGCCATTTGTGCACTATTATTTACTACTATATACATACATTAGAAACAGCGCAGCACCACCCCCCCCCCCTTGATTTAGATCTTTACTTTACCAGGTTAGGATTAACCTGTTAGGTGCTTGCGATAGTTTCAGTCACCCACACATTCCTCCAGATTGGTAGCGCAGGAGTACCCACTCTATAGATTATCTGCTATACCAGCCCTCGTGCCACTCTGTGTCCTACACTCCCTGTCAGCTCTACCATGGGCTTTATTGCTGTTCCCATTACACCTAATGGAGTCTCTCCCCTTTCAAAAAAGTATTGTATATGTTTGACCTGATCTGTGACTATGATCAGCTGCATACATTGTACCAGCTTTAAAATGTGGCCTACAACAATTGCTCCAATGCTAGTCTGTATAATATTTATTTTTATTGTGATATATTCACTATATTCATAAATTCACTTTAAGGAAGATGAATCGGGATGAAAATATGCATATGCATATGTCCTTTTCGAAAACGCAGCCTACTTCAATGGCGTCAATGCTGACTCTGGAGAATGTACAATATATATATTTTATTTTTTTGGCCTTTGTCTCAGAAATTATGCATAACAAAACTCTACTTCATCTGCTCTTTAATTGTCACATAGTAAAACTACTTACATGATGTGCAATCAGTCTGTGCAATATTTCTGGCTGTGGTCTCTTACATATTTCACAATAAAACCTGCCTTGTCTATCTTTCTTACATTAAGGCCTAGTAAAACTGCTTTCATAATGTGCAGGGAGCCTGCAAAATATTTTTAGCTGCACTCAAATTTGTATTTCTTGGTAAAAACTGCCAATTAAATAGAAGCTGAAACGAGTCTATCTGTTTAGTTAATGTGGCATAAGCCACTTACAACAGTTTACTTCAGTTCCCTGCTATTATAATGGTATAGGAAGCTTAGTTAATTTCCTGGAATGAGTTTGACAAGCAGTCTGCAAATCAAACTCAAGCCTATTTATTGGTTGATGGACTTGTGTATTTTTCAGCCAGACTAACTATGTATATTTTCTCTTAACCACGTGTGAGATAGGGACTTTAGGTTGTGTGCTCCTTGAGAACAGGGATGCAGGTGAATGAATAGTATTTAAAGTGACACATACATTTCTGGCACTATGGTCTGTAAAATCCTGAAAGAAGTAAATAATTATTGCATTTTGACTCAGGTCCGAATCCTTTTCTGTTCCATACAGTTAGTCCACATTTTTTATCTGTGAATAAAAGGCAATATCATTGCTAGCACTAATACTAGCATTTTTATAAAAAAAATGCATTTAATACTCCAGTGAATGTCAGCCCTGCTTACTTGAATTTTTTTGACTTGTCTGTGAAATATCCTTAAAGCACACTTGATTGATGTCAGATGTAATGTTTAAGACACTATAATGTTCAGAAATAGCAGTGACTGTTAAAACATACCCGTCAGATGCTCATTAAACGAGTAGTAACACAAGTGCTTCTTAAATGCTTCATCTCAGCCTTTTGAAAACCCAAGCTCAAGCACCAGCCATATTTATCCTGTACATTGACATTGTGGGTTTTCAGGAGGCTAACATGGCATAAGGGAAGTCATTATTAACGCTAAAGTTAAGGTATTGTACTGGAGAATTTCTACTATGATGCTGTAGATTTACTTTTTTTACATGAGCATTTGATAAAATATAAACTTCAATATATGTAATGATGAACCAAAAATTTCTGACTATGGCTTTGCTTCCTGATTTAGGGCCCTACCGCCAGCACATTACCGACTTTTGCCTCTTCCTGGCCTTGAACCTGATCCTGACCCTGCACCTATCTGCCTGGCTGCCGCTGAACAAGGCTTGTGACCAGAATCCATACCACCACTGAAAGGACTCCTGTGTCTCCAAGCTACAGCTCAATACAAGGGAGTGACCTCATGGCAACAGGAAGAGACGGGCTTGCGTTCCATCTGCGCTCCAACTATCAGGAAGTGGTGAGTGTTGAAGTCCACGGTGGACGTGACTGAAACACATACACCCTACTGTCCATGGATGCCAGGAACAGCACGTCTATACAAATACCAATTAGCTGTAATGCAATACGATTTTAATGTTATATGAAGACTTGTGAATAAACAGTGAAAATGGGACTACACTATCTCCGCATTTACTTATTACTTTGAGGAAACCAGGGGGAGTACCCAGCGATTTGAATCAGTGTGAGAAGCGGGAGATTCACCTGCCTAGCTTCAAGGAGAAGCGTCTTGTGTTCCGGGGTGCCAGAGAGGTGGAGGACGATCGGATGATACATTTATTTACAGTGTCTGCTTTATTCAGCTATCTGGTGAGTAGGAACCCCTAAGGGGCAACTGTTATAAAGAAGGAGGATTGTGGGGCTGCTAACACAGTTGAAGCTGTAGCCAGAAAAGAAGCTGATCAGGCTCTACAGACAGGCTCTACAGACTACCCTTTTATCAGTTGGGACATTAATTATCCTTGCTACCTGCACTGAATTGCATATTTTTTATTTTATTTTATTTATTTATTTATTCACTCTTATGGACTTCCATATGATAGAGTTGTCATATATTCGTTATGACCACTAAGCGCTGCTTCAGTAATTGACAAGTTCACTTGTTATAGTTTACTTTTTGTTTGTTTATGTGTGTGCATTGTGCACTTTATAAAGCGGCAGCTGACTTTTTGAATATAAATGTCATATGGTAACATTTGAACATTTGGTGATATCTGCTGAAGATAATCCATTGAGACCATAGCGCCGAGATAGTGAAAGAAGGCCTTGAACTTCACTAATTTTTGTACAGCTCAATACTACAGCTTCCTGGCACCTGCGCCCTTCCACTGCCCTAGCAGTCCCTGTCTCCACTACCAGGGGTGCATGGACGGGAATTGTGCAAGAGTCCACCCTTTATCATCTCGGGTTCCACAGTCAGGTACGTGACAGCCTCTATTCCCATGACCTGTCTGCTTTCTTCATTAAAATGCATGGAGACCGAGGACGCATGCTTGGCTTTCAGTGATGGCAGATGTGCTTAGAGTGAGCTCCGGACTGGCTCCGATCTCATCGGCCCCTAGTTGCTACATCAGGCTTAAACCACTTTAGGGGTAAGCGACCCTGTTCCCCATACCCACCCAGAACTCAATGGTGAATATCAGATACCAAAAACCCTATACTCGCTCTCACTCTGAGCTGCAGCCTTTTTCCACCATTGAATGTCTCCTGACCAGGCCTGCATCCACGGCCTCGATTTCACAGGCCGATCCGAACGAACGTTCACACACTGATACAGTAGGGGAATTGCAGCTGCAGGCCCTTTCCCCCTCTCAGCTCCTTGCTTTCCAGTCTGTAGTAACCCCCAAGCTGCTGGATAAGAGGCTCCAGACATTACTACATCAGCTAACACGTAACATAGCCCAGGAAGTGGGTAAAATATCTCAAGAGCTGTGTGGAGAGCTTGACAAACTAGGGGAACGTACTGATGTGCTAGAAACATGATTCAATATGTCCGGGCCCTGGAAGAAGAAAATTCCACCATCAAACATACAGTCTCTCAACTACAGTTACATCAGGAGGATATTGAAAATAGAGAATGACGCCAGAATTTACGTATTCGGGGAGTTTCAGAAAATGTAAGTGATAATAACATCCGTCCATATCTTTCGGGCTTATTTAATATACTCGCGCCCAACATTGCTGACATAGACTGGCGTTTGGACTGAGCACATAGGTCCTTAGCTTCTAAGCCTCCTGTTGGAGCCAAACCGAGAGACATTGTGGTTCGGTTCCACTACTACGACAGTAACGAGACCCTCACTCTGGCCACACGGAATTGATCTTATATTGTTTAAAAGGAAGGTACTGTGGGATACAGATTATCAGCGACCTCTCTCCTATCACCCTGGCAAGTAGACACTCCCTATGGCCTATCACCTCCCATTTCCAATTCCATAAGATCCCCTATTACTGGGGCTTTCCATTCCCTTTGAGTGTTATGAAGAATGGTGCCCAACATGGTCTTCGCGACCTGCAGGAAGGAGGTGCCTCTCAAGAATCTGGGCTTACCACCACTTCCTGCTGAGGATTTGCTACCACCACCCTCTACACCTCGGGCCCCTGCTGCCCCAGCAAGGATCTGGACCCCTGCTAAAGGAAGAGGGAGAAGGTCTTCCTCCACCCCTCAATGCTCCTGTTTTGTCAAACAACCAATCTTAATTCTCCTTGGCCGCCCTCTTGGATCTTCTGCATGGTTTCGGTACCATACCACCCTTCCCATGGGTTTGTTTCACCTCCTCTGTTGTTTCCAGTTTAGGAGAGGGGTTTCCTTCCCTCCCTTCCTCCCTCTCATTGATGTGAAAATATTTCTTCCTATTTTAGTTTAAAAGTTATTATGGAGACATTTATTTGCTTTCACCGTGTTGGAGAGCGGGGCTTGGATCCCTGTCCTGCCGTATTCTGGAATCTCCATGTCTCCCTCCAATTTCCAAGGCTGCAGCCTTGGTTTCCTGAGTCGCTGTTGCTGTCTGCAATCACATTTTTTATTTTTTTTGGCCAATATGGCCCTTAGTTTCTGTGCTACTGACTGCTTCAGTGACCTTTTCCTACTTTACTATTGGTTTCATCTAGCTTTGTTCTATATTTTTAACCGCTCTCATACACCATTGGGTACACCCCCTCTTTTTTACTTGCTTTCATATGCCTTTTTCTGCTAGACGATTATGGCTCTGAAAATATTATCGTATAATGTTAAAGGTTTAATTTCCATTAAGAAATGATGGTTAGCACTTAAGGAGTTTAAGGCCACTGGAGTAGTGATTTTAGTTCAGGAGACACATTCCTGACCTGGGGGCTCATTTAAATTTGCATCAAAGCATTTTCCTCTTTCGTATGTGGCATCTGACTCACCTGGCAAGGCTGGGGTAGTGATACTGGGTAAGCGCTCCTGCCCTCTCTCTGGATTAAGTAATTTCATCAAGATCCCCATGGTCAGTATGTGATCCTGATCCGTGACTACCTGTCCACCTCTTTCACACTGATGAATATTCATATACCTAACACTGGTCAGATAAAATTTCTCACTGGGGCTTTTGAAATTTTTGTGTTTCGCTTAACCTTTTACAATTGTAAGTGGTGACTTTAATGTTGCTTTTTCTCCTACACGTTATAAAAGGTCTCTATTCCAATCTAGCCTGTCCTCCTCGACTCAATCCCTAACTGCCTCCTTTCGTGCACTGCTATGATCACATCACCTCTTTGACTCCTGGAGAATTAAACACACTTTTGGTAGGCACTTTTCATTTTACTCCCCACCTCATAAAATGTTTTCTAGGTTAGACTATTTTTTTGTTTCTGCCCCTCTCCTGACCAATGTAGTGGCATGTGACCTTGCCCCTGTCTTCCTGGATCTTTCCCTGACTACCACCTTTCTTAAGAAAGTGCGTCCACTTTGTGGGAGACTCACAAGGCCTATTTCCGAAGGCAATGCATCTCGGAGGGCACTCCCCTAAAAAGAGATACAGCCGCTCAAAAAATGTCCTTGCTAGCTAAACTGAGATCTGCTGAATGACTACTTGTGCTCTCTCCCACGATGGCCCGCCTGCGCACAGTGGCTTTATGTAACCAACTTAAATCACTTGCTATTTTAGGTATTACTAACAAAAATGTTATGAATTTTCCAACAAACCACATAGAATGCTAGTGTCCAGACTCAACCCCCCCCCCCCCCCCTTTTCATTCTATCCCCGATTTTCTGCTGCAACCTGATGGTACGCCTACATATTGTCCCCAATCTATGGTCCGGGTATTTGGTGAGTTCTATAGCAAACTTTACAATTGCTTGATCCCAGCCCTCCACCCTCTCTTTAAAGGAGTTGTAAAGGTACATTTTTTATTTTCTAAATAGGTTCCTTTAAGCTAGTGCATTGTTGCTTCACTTACCTTTTCCTTAGATTTCCCTTCTAAATATTTTTTTTCTTTGTTTTCTTTGTCTGAATTTCTCACTTCCTGTTTATCCTCAGTAAGCTGTTCAGTAAGCTGTTCTGGATGACTCCACACCACTCGGATGATGGTGTGGAGTTCAGTGAGGAGAAACAGGAAGTGAGAAATTCTGACAAAGAAAACAAACCTTTAGAAGGTAAATCAAAGGAAAAGGTAAGTGAAGCAACAATGCACTAGCTTAAAGGAACCTATTTAGAAAATAAAAAATGTACCTTTACAACTCCTTTAATCAAGGGGCCTTTGACTCATTCCTTGCTAATATACATTTGCCTAAATTGTCCTCTGCTGATCTTCAGAAACGAAACACTTCCATTCAAGTGGAAGAACTCACTGCTACTGTTAAACATGTATAGTGGGTGCCGCCGATTTTGTGTTTCCAGCGCGATGGGATCGCGCTGGAAATCACTGCTGCGAGGCTGTGCTTCTCGCGCTCGCCGCCCCCATGAGATGCAGCGCATCCATAGGAATCCATTGAGGGCGGCGAGCAGGAGGAGCGACATAGCTTGGCGCTTGCTCCTGCAACGGGGGTCGCGGGCGGCCAATATCACCGCTGCCTGGCCGTGATATTATACAATATCGCGGTCAGGTACTGTACCTACACATAAATCCCCTGGCCCCTGAAGGGCTTCCTTATTCATACTATAAAACTTCCACATCCTGGCCCCTCACCTGAAATCCCTCTATAATTCTCTCCTTCAAGGAGAGGATACTCAATCTTCCTTTACGCATTCTAGATCTGTTATCCCGAAGCCAGGTAAGGACCCATCTCTCCCTGACAACTATATACCGATGGCACTCCTTAACTCAGACTATAAGATCTTTACAAAGATTATCCCAATTGTTCCTTAGACCCCGTTCACATTGAAGGCATATTGCAGGCGCTATAGCGTTAAAATAGCGCCTGCAATCCGCCCTCAAACAGCTGCTCCATTGTCTCCAGTGTGAAAGCCCTCGGGCTTTCACACTGGAGCGTTGCGCTAGCAGGACAGTAAAATAAGTCCTGCTAGATGCATCTTTGGAGCGGTGAAGGAGCGGTGTGTTTTTTCTCGGCCGCTAGCGGGGGGTAAAACCGCCCCACTAGCGGCCGAAATGCGCCGCAAATCCGCCCATAGCGTCGGCGGTAAAAATAGCGGCATTTTACCACCGACGCTATGGGTGGCTCAGTGTGAAAGGGGTCTTAAACTTATCGACAAAGATCAAGTGGGCTTTGTCCAAGCTAGACTCACAGTAGATAATACTAGGCGTACCATAGATCTAATTGATATGCTGATTAGAGTCCGCTGCCCAGCACTGATTTTGAGTCTAGATGCTCAGAAAGCATGTAATCAATTGAGTTGGCCTTATATGTTTGCAGTATTATCTCTGTATGGTTTACAGGGCCCTTTTATTGCTGCCCTTCAAGCTTTTTATTCCAACCCCTCATCCCAGGTTCAGTTGTCTTCCTTTCCAGGCAGGGGTGTCCATTGTCACCTTGCTTAGAACCCTTAGCAGCTGCTATCTGTGCCAATCCAGACATCTAGGGGGTCCCAATGCGTCAGAGGGAATACAAACTGTCTTTATTTGCTGATGATATTCTACTGATACTGACACACCCCCATATTTCTCTACCATATCTGCATGCTCTATTGACCAAATTTGGTTCCCTCTCTGGTTACAAAATAAACACCTCCAAGACAGAAGCCTTACCTCTCCATATTCCTTCCGAAGTGCTAGCCACATTGCAGCAGACATTTCCATATACAGCTGGTGCCCCCACTACCTAAAATACTTGGGTATGCAAATTACAATCACTTACTCTTCCCTATACTTGGCTAACTGCACCCCAAACTGATATGTTGAAACACTGGAATGCTTATTCTATATCATGGATATGCAGGATAAATGTTTTAAAAATACCTATTATGCCTAAATTTCTGTATTTTTTTAAACACTGCCAGTACCTGTGCCCATATTCCAGCTTAAGTTGGTTTCTTGACTTTATCTGAAGTGGTAAGACTGATCTGATTGCCAGTTCTGTGGTCTTTTTCCCTAAAAAATGGGGGAGGGGGGGTCTGGGTTCTCCAGATGTTCTTAAGTATTATTATGGCTCTCACTTTCATTCGGTTACATCCTGGTCATGTCAGGCGGCTCCGAACAGATGGTCGGAGATCAAGATGGGCTCCCTCTACCCTGTTATTCCCTGTTCTCTAATCTGGTCTCTCTCTATACATTTAGACTCTAGACTGCAAGAGTTATGCCTAGCACCCATGCTTTTCACTTTGAAGATTTGGCATTCTTCGCCATGCCCCCCGTTATCTAACATGCTTTTCAACCCCCTTATTCCTGAAGGCTTGTCTCACTCACATATGGTAGCATGGGCTCATGCTACACTGTTTCAGCTTCATCATTTTGTTTACTTTTGAAGAGCTTTTAAACTTTTTGTTTACTTTTGAAGAGCTCCAAGCTAAATACTATATCCCCAAACATATGTTCTTTTCCTATCTCCAGATTAAACAGTATTTCTCTACGCATTCCCCATCCCTGACACTGCCTAAACCCACTACCTTTGAGTTTATATGTGCTCAGGGTCCACATCAACTACATTTAATATCTTCAATTTATAAAAATTTTCATGAGGTTCCCACTCTCACTGAAGATTCTCATATATACATGTGTAAGTGGTCACTTTTCCTCCATCGCCCTATCCCCCTCCCTAGTTGGGACAAGATTTGATCCTCTACATAAAAAATCTCCAGGTGTGTGGCACAGAGAGAGACAGCTTTTAAAATTCTTATGTTCTGGTACAGAACACCCAAGATCCAACACCGACACTTTCACCTTTGTGCTGGCGTTGTGGTAAAATATTGGGTTCTCACTATCATATATTCTGGCAATGGGAACTTAAGTGCCTTTTTGGAATATTGTAATGTCTCTTCTCCAGCGGCTGCTTGAAGTTCCGCTCCCATTGGACCCAATACATTACCTATTGGGTCTCTCCTTTCCTGGTATTGAGAAACTCTCAAATAAACTGGCCTTGTACATCTTACTAGCTGCCTGGAGAACTATCCCAATGCATTGGTTGACCTCCACGCCCCCTTGGAGTACATGACAGCCCTGGTTGACAATGCTATCACTCGGTTCAACAAGATATGGGACCCCTGGGACCAAACTGAATATGGATCCTTTCCCATGTCTTGCTTGGACCTTAGCATGTGGTTGCATTACTTGGGGACGAACCCTTCCCCCATTCCTATCTATCCTCATTCCAATGTGCTTTGTCCCTTGGTGTATATCAACAGGTTTCTTTTCCAATTTTTCTGTTTCCTTCTTTTTCCCCTTGTTCATTTTACTTTTCTTTTTTCTTTTGTTTTTACATAAAGATTGATATATATTCTTAATACAGACTTGTTCACATGATGTGTATGTAACTGACCTACTTTTCTTGCATTTGTATGAGTCTTATCTTGTCCTTTATGGCTGGCTGTGTTAACAGCCTCTTTTTCATTGTAATGCTATTTCTATGCATACCTTATATTTTTGAAAACTTTTCAGTAAAAATACAATTTAAAAAAACAAATGTATAGAGACCACTGTTTCCATGCTTGGGTCTTACTTTCCAAAATTAAGAGATTGAAGGTTTCAGGAAAGAAGTTGTGCCAGGTTGGCTCCACGGTTGGTAGCTTAATTGTAGCTATGTATGATCTCTTCTAAAAGTGTTGTGACTAGGGATGAGCAGAACACCCCCCCGTTCGGTTCGCACCAGAACCTTCGAACGGACCGAACGTTCTCACGAACTTTAGAACCTTATTAAATACGTTTGAAATCTAAAGTGCTAATTATAACGCCTAATATGCATGTTATTGTCCTAAAAAGGGTTTGGGGACCCGGGTCCTGCCCGAGGGGACATGTATCAATGTAAAAATAATCTTTTAAAACTGTAGTTTTTTCGGGAGCAGTGATTTTAATGATGCATAAAGTGAAAAAAAAAAGTGAAATATTCCTTTAACCACTTAAGCCCCGGACCATTTGGTAGCTAGAGGACCAGAGGTGAATTCAGAATTTTGCACTGCGCTGCTCTAACTGTAAATTGTGCGGACATGCAATGTTGTACCCAAACGAAATTTGCGTCCTTTTCTTCCCACAAATAGAGCTTTCTTTTAATGGTATTTGATTGCCTCTGCGATTTTTATTTTTTGCGATATAAACGGAAAAAGACTGATAATTTTGAAAAAAAATGATATTTTCTACTTTTTGTTATAAGAAAAATCGAATAAACTCAATTGTAGTCATACATTTAGGCCAAAATGTATTCAGCCACATGTTTTTAGTAAAAAAAATGTCAATAAGCGTATATTTATTGGTTTGCGCAAAAGTTATAGAGTTTACAAACTAGGGTACATTTTCTGAAATTTACACAGCTTTAAATTTATGACTGCCTATCTCATTTCTTGAGGTGCTAAAATGGCAGGGCAGTACAAACCCCCCCCCCCCCCCAAATGACCCCATTTTGGAAAGTAGACACCCCAAGGAAATTGCTGAGAGGCATGTTGAGCCCATTGAATTTTTTTTTTTGTCCCAAGTGATTGAATAATGACAAAAAAAAAAAAATTACAAAAAGTTGTCACTGAATGATATATTGCTCACACATGCCATGGTTATATGTGGAATTTCACCCCAAAATACATTTTGCTGCTTCTCCTGAGTACGGGGATACCACATGTGTGGGACTTTTTGGGAGCCTAGCCGCGTACGGGACCCCGGAAACCAAGCACCGCCTTCAGGATTTCTAAGGGCGCAAATTTTTGATTTCACTCCTCACTACCTATCACAGTTTCGAAGGCCATAAAATGCCAAAATAGCACAAAACCCCCCCAAATGACCCCATTTTAGAAAGTAGACAACCCAAGGAAATTGCTGAGAGGCCTGTTGAGCCCATTGAATATATTTTTTTTGTCCCAAGTGATTGAATAATGACAAAAAAAAAAAAAATTACAAAAAGTTGTCACTAAATGATATATTGCTCACACATGCCATGGTTATATGTGGAATTACACCCCAAAATACATTTTTCTGCTTCTCCTGAGTACGGGGATATCACATGTGTGGGACTTTTTAGGAGCCTAGCCGCGTACGGGACCCCGAAAACCAAGCACCGCCTTCAGGATTTCTAGGCACAAATTTTTGATTTCACTCCTCACTACCTATCACAGTTTTGAAGGCCATAAAATGCCAAAATCGCACAAAACCCCCCCAAATGACCCCATTTTGGAATATAGACACCCCAAGCTATTTGCTGAGAGGAATGGCGAGTATTTTACAGCTCTCATTTGTTTTTGAAAATGAAGAAAGAAAATATATATATATATATTGTGAGGGGGTTAGCTCGGCAGCGGGTGTGTGTGACCCCCGGGATGGGCTCCCCACACAAAAACAGGCCCAGCAGACGGAGGTTGTGGTTTTCAAAATCAAAAAGGTGCCGTTTATTTTCTATTTACAGTGACAAAAACACAGCAAAGCAAAAGAAACAAACAAAATAAATCCTGGTCAACTTGACCTCTGACTAAACATACAGGTTTCCTAACTAACAACTGGGATCAGCCTAGTGCTGTCCTAGTCCCTGGTTTTAAATGTCCAAGCAAATATATAGCCACACAGGCTTTCTCTCACCGCACAGGGGTTCACTCTCCCTAGACAGTCCACACAGGTCTGCTTCCAGGCATGAGCTAACATCTAATGAATCTGGGAGTTTCTTATAGAGGCCTAAATGAGCTGACAAGGTTCAGCTGGTCTCATCAACTCCCTGTCTGCACGACGCCCAGCCCTCTCCCTAGAGGTATGAGTCATCCATGAGCCCACTAGTCTCAGCTGGGCTTATACAACTCTCCACCTAGCTGTATAAATCGGCGTAAAGCCTGAATCTGGGCGAAATATATCTACCCCCCTGGATGCAACCAGGTGACTTTACCTTCCTGCTGTCACATACCCCCCCCTCTTGTTTTAACCTCGGGGTTGGAACACCAGCAATCAGGCATTCATGTACTCGAGACAAAGCATCCACATTCCCCATTTGAACGCCAGGGCGATGCTTTACTGTGAAGTTGAATTCCTGGAGGGCCAGGAACCACCTATTCACTCTTCTATTTGTTTCCTTGTTTTGAGCCATCCACTTTAACGGAGCGTGATCCGTAACCATGTCAAAGTGCCTACCTAGCAGGTAGTACCGAAGGGAATCTAGAGCCCACTTCACCGCTAAACACTCCTTTTCAACGGTGGCGTAATTTACCTCATGGGACTTCAACTTCCTGCTGAGGTAAATGACTGGGTGCTCTTCCCCGTTCCAGACCTGGGACAATACTGCTCCTAACCCCACATCTGACGCATCACTTTGTACGACAAAGTCTTTAGAGAAGTCGGGTGAGTACAACACTGGCTGGCTACATAAGGCTTGTTTCAAGAATTGGAATGCTGCCTCAGCCTCGGGGGTCCATTTAATCATGACCGACCCTTTCCCCTTCGTCAGGTTGGTTAGGGGCACAGCCTTAGAAGCAAAGTGGGGAATGAATCGCCGATAATACCCAGCGATTCCCAGAAAGGCTCGTACCTGCTTCTTGCTGTTGGGACGTGGCCAACTCTGGATGGCCTCGACTTTGTTGAGTTGGGGTTTTATTACTCCCCTCCCAATGGTGTACCCAAGATATTTGGCCTCCTCCTGCCCAATGGTACACTTCTTGGGGTTAGCCGTAAACCCTGCTTCCCGAACAGAGTCCAGGACTGCTTGCACTTTTGGCAGATGTGAGGCCCAATCTGTGCTATGGACAATTACGTCATCCAGGTAAGCCGCAGCATACTTCCGATGGGGCCTCAGCATCTGGTCCATTTTCCGCTGGAATGTGGCCGGCGCATTCTGTAACCCGAACGGCATTCTTTTATATTGGAACGCCCCGTCTGGGGTTACAAATGCGGTTTTCTCTTTGGCTGACTTGGCCAGGGGGATTTGCCAATACCCTTTTGTGAGGTCAAGAGTCGTCATGTATCGGGCTGTTCCCAGCCGGTCGATCAACTCATCTATACGTGGCATGGGGTAGGTGTCAAATTTTGTAACTTTGTTCAACTGACGAAAATCGTTACAAAATCGCCAGCTCCCATCCGGTTTAGGCACCAACACAATGGGACTAGACCAATCACTTTGGGACTCCTCTATCACCCCTAAGTTCAGCATTTTCTGTACTTCCTCCCGTATTGCCTCCCGTCGGGCCTCTGGGATCCGATAGGGTTTTAACTTCACCCTTTCACCGGGCGGGGTAATAATGTCATGCTCTACCCCAGATGTTTGTCCCGGCAGCTCAGAGAATACCTCCTTGTTGCGAAGCACAAACTCCTTAACCTCCTGTTGTTGGGGTTGTGACAAGGTGGCTGCGATTCCAACCTCAGGAATCACGCAACCAGTTTGAGCTGGTGACCAAGTGTCTGCGACTAGGGACTCTCTATCCCTCCAGGCTTTCAACAGATTAACGTGATAGATCTGTTCGGGCTTTCGCCTTCCTGGTTGTCTGACCTTGTAATTCACTTCGCTCACTTTTTCCATTATCTCGTAGGGGCCTTGCCATTTGGCAAGGAATTTACTTTCAACCGTAGGGACAAGTACCAATATCCTATCCCCCGGGGAAAAGGTACGGGTCTTGGCTCCACGGTTGTACACTCTCTGCTGTGCCAACTGCGCTTGGGCCAAATGTTCCTTCACGATGGGCATTACCTGTGCAATTCGATCTTGCATCAGGGCGACATGCTCAATCACACTCCTGTGGGGAGAACTCTCACTTTCCCAAGTTTCCTTGGCAATATCCAACAGCCCTCTTGGGTGTCTCCCATACAGTAACTCAAAGGGGGAGAATCCCGTAGAGGATTGGGGCACCTCCCTAATAGCAAACATCAAATAAGGAAGTAGACAGTCCCAATCCTTTCCATCCCTATCCACCACTTTCTTCAACATTTGTTTTAGGGTTTTGTTGAATCTTTCAACCAGCCCATCGGTTTGGGGGTGATACACAGATGTACGTAATTGCGTCACTTTGAACAATTTACACAGCTCCTTCATAACCCGGGACATAAAGGGTGTACCTTGGTCCGTAAGCAGTTCTTTACAAATACCCACCCGGCTAAAAACAAGAGATAGCTCTTTGGCTATGGTTTTGGCCGAGGTATTTCTGAGAGGGATCGCTTCTGGATAACGGGTGGCATAGTCCATTATAACCAATATGTACTGGTGCCCCCTAGCGGACTTGATTATAGGACCTACCAAATCCATTGCGATTCTCTCAAACGGGACCTCAATGATGGGTAGAGGGACCAGCGGGCTACGGAAGTGTGGCATCGGGGCCGACCTCTGACACACAGGGCAGGAGGAACAATAATTTTCTATGTCCTTCATCACCCCAGGCCAATAGAATCTCTGTAATACCCTCTCTCGGGTTTTCTCTGTCCCCAGATGACCTCCAAGAATGTGCCCATGGGCCAACTCCAACACCAACTTCCTGTAAGGTTTGGGCACCACAAGCTGCTCAACGGTTTCTTCTGCCCTTTTTGCCACCCGATACAGTAGGTCCTTCTCTACGCTGAAGTATGGGTAAGTGCAGGTATTATCTGGGTTCACTAACTCGCCATCTATTTTCACTACGTTTTCCCGTGCCTTTATTAGGGCGGGGTCTTTCAACTGTTCTGTGGCAAAGTTTTCCCTGTGAACCTCAAGATCAGAAAACTCCACAGACGGTAGGTTTTCGTCTGAGGAGGTGGGCTCCTCTCCAGTTTCTTGAGTCTCCCCTGCCAATACTGACAAGGGAAATTCGGGAGAGTCCTCACCACTCTCAGAGGAGTTCTGGCTATCATATTCCTGGTACATAGGGGCACCAGTGGGGGGCTCAGGATCATCCCACAGTTCCCAGAACTTCGGAAAATCCCTTCCCACAATGGCGTCATGCGGTAACTGAGACACTAAGCCCACTGGATGAGAAAGGGTACCTTTGGGGGTCTCGAAACACACTGTAGTCACTGGATACTCTCGGGTGTCCCCATGCACACAAATAACAGCTACCTTGCTATTCCCAGAGACCTCTGTTTTAACTAATTCAGCCTTTATCAGGGTCACAAGGCTACCTGAATCCAGCAATACCACAACATTTCTACCATTAATACACATTTTGCATAAATGTTTCTCAGTTCCCCGAATGGCAGTGCATGCGACTGTCGCACACAGCGACTGACGTCTGCCCGTCAGAAAGTCACACTGCATGGGTTCCTCCAAAACCGGGCAATTTGCTGCAATATGTCCCGCTTGCCGGCAGCGGTAGCAAATGATCCTTCTTGCCGCCTCTTGAGCCGCTGATTTCCCAGGCTGTTCTCGCCAAACTTGGGGTAGAGCTCCCACCCTCTCACTCTCTCCACCCTTACCCCTTGGAATCATCTTATCCGCCCCTGGGGATGGTCTGGTCTTAGGGTGGAAAGTCCGAGTGTCTCTGGAAGAGGCCGTCAGGTTCTCTGTAGCCAAGTATTTCTCCACACGATCCACAAGACCATCGGCCGTCTCTGGGTCTCCATGGCTTACCCACTTTTGGATGGCAGTAGGAAGAGCTCTCAAAAACCGATCCATTACAACACGTTCCACAATCTTTGGTGCGGACAAAGTCTCTGGCTGTAGCCACTTTCTGCTCAGGTGAATGAGATCATACATTTGAGACCTGGGGGGTTTTCCAAGCTGGAAAGTCCAGTTATGCACACGCTGAGCCCGGACAGCCAGGGTGACACCCAGCCTTGCCAATATTTCAGCTTTTAGCATCACATAGTCTTTTGCTTGGTCAGGCTCTAGGTCATAGTAAGCTTTCTGCGATTCACCCGTTAACAGAGGAGCCACCAGTCCAGCCCACTGCTCCTCAGGCCACTTTTCTCTTTCAGCAGTCCTTTCAAACGTGGTCAAAAATACCTCTGGATCATCCTCTCCAGTCATTTTTGTCAATAAACGACTCACCCCAAAGGACGCGGTACTAGTGGGACGGCTTTCCTCACTGGTCTGCGGACGTTGCTGCATTACTGCTTCCATTTGTTGTAGTCTCTGCTCTTGCTTCTGTAATAGGTCTATGAAGCGGGCCTCAGATCGTTGCTGGGCTTGTTGCTGAGCTTCCAGACTCTGTTGGTGAGCTTGCTGCTGGGCTGCAAGGCTCTGTTGATGAGCTTGCTGCTGGGCTGCGAAGTTCTGTTGTTGAGCTGCAAGGCTCTTTTGCAAACCTGCATTTGTCTGCTGTTGATTGGCATTTGCTAGAGCCAGCTGTTTCAGTATCTCCTCCATGCTGGCTTAAAAAAAAACTGCCACTGGTTCTCCACCAACTGTGAGGGGGTTAGCTCGGCAGCGGGTGTGTGTGACCCCCGGGATGGGCTCCCCACACAAAAACAGGCCCAGCAGACGGAGGTTGTGGTTTTCAAAATCAAAAAGGTGCCGTTTATTTTCTATTTACAGTGACAAAAACACAGCAAAGCAAAAGAAACAAACAAAATAAATCCTGGTCAACTTGACCTCTGACTAAACATACAGGTTTCCTAACTAACAACTGGGATCAGCCTAGTGCTGTCCTAGTCCCTGGTTTTAAATGTCCAAGCAAATATATAGCCACACAGGCTTTCTCTCACCGCACAGGGGTTCACTCTCCCTAGACAGTCCACACAGGTCTGCTTCCAGGCATGAGCTAACATCTAATGAATCTGGGAGTTTCTTATAGAGGCCTAAATGAGCTGACAAGGTTCAGCTGGTCTCATCAACTCCCTGTCTGCACGACGCCCAGCCCTCTCCCTAGAGGTATGAGTCATCCATGAGCCCACTAGTCTCAGCTGGGCTTATACAACTCTCCACCTAGCTGTATAAATCGGCGTAAAGCCTGAATCTGGGCGAAATATATCTACCCCCCTGGATGCAACCAGGTGACTTTACCTTCCTGCTGTCACAATATATATATTTTTTTTTTTTCAATTTTCAAAACTTTGTGACAAAAAGCGAGATCTGCAAAATACTCACAATACCTCTCAGCAAACACTTGGGGTGTCTACTTTCAAAAATGGGGTCATTTGGGGGGGGGGGTTTGTGCTATCTGGGCATTCCATGGCCTCCGAAACTGTGATAGGCAGTGAGAAGCGAAATCAAAAATTTACACC
The DNA here is from genome assembly GCA_029206835.1 of Rana muscosa. NCBI lineage: Eukaryota > Metazoa > Chordata > Amphibia > Anura > Ranidae > Rana > Rana muscosa. The sequence goes on from CM055120.1 coordinate 133,914,425, forward strand.
CTTAGAAAGCCTGAAGGCGGTGCTTGGTTTTTGGGGTCCCGTACGTGGCTAGGCTCCCAAAAAGTCTCACACATGTGGTATCCCCGTACTCAGGAGAAGCAACAGAATGTATTTTGGGGTGTAATTCCACATATGCCCATGGCATGTTTGAGCAATATATCATTTAGTGACAACTTTGTGCAAAAAAAAAAAAATTGTCGTTTTTCCGCAACTTGTGTCAACATATAAAATATTCCATAGACTCGACATGCCTCTCAGTATATAGCTTGGGGTGTCTACTTTCCAAAATGGGGTCATTTGGGGGGGTTTTGAACTGTTCTGGCATTTTATACACAACATTAGGAAGCTTACATCCACTCTTCTAACCACTTGAAGACAAAGCCCTTTTTGACACTTTTTGTTTACATGAAAACATTTTTTTTTTTGCAATAAAATTATGTTGAACCCCCAAACATTATATATATCTTTAAAGCAAAGGCCCTACAGATTAAAATGGTGGGTGTTGCATTTTTTTTTTCTACACAGTATTTGCGCAGCAATTTTTCAAACGCATTTTTTGGGTTAAAAAATACACTTTTTTTTATTTTAATGCACTAAAACACACTATATTGCCCAAATTTTTGATGAAATAAAAAAGATGATCTTAGGCCGAGTACATAGATACCAAACACGACATGCTTTAAAATTTCGCACAAACGCGCATTGGCGACAAACTACATACATTTTTAAAAGCCTTTAAAAGCCTTTACAGGTTACCCCAGTAGATTTACAGAGGAGGTCTACTGCTAAAATGATTGCCCTTGATCTGACCTTCGCGGTGATACCTCACATGCATGGTGCAATTGCTGTTTACATATGACGCCAGACCGACGCTTGCGTTCGCCATTGGGCAAGAGCAGGGCAGGACAGGGGTGCTTTTTTTTTTTCTTTTTTTTTTATTATTAATTTTGCTTTTTTATTTTATTTTTAAATTGTTCCTTCCAAGTATTTTTTTTTAATCATTTGTATTGTTATCTCAGGGAATGTAAATATCCCCTATGATAGCAATAGGTAGTGACAGGTACTCTTTTTTTGAAAAAACTGGGGTCTTCTAGACCCTAGATTTTTCCTCTGCCCTCAAAGCATCTGACCACACCAAGATCGGTGTGATAAAATGCTTTCCCAATTTCCCAATGGCGCTTTTTATATCCGGGGGGGCATTCCCTCCCACTGCTTGTAAAAGCAGTCCAGAGGCTAATTAGCTGCTAGGATTGCTTTTACATGAAAGCCGGCCGCAGGCTGAAAAGAATGATACCAAGATGATACCTAAACCCGCAGGCATCATTCTGGTATAAACATTCAAAATCCAGCAACATACCAGTACGTTGCTGGTCCTTGTTGGACATGTATTGTAATCTTTTTTTTTTCATGCAGCCAGTTGGCTGAACGAAAAAAGAGATTGATCGGTGGGTATGCCCACCATTAGAATACCGCCCTTCATCCACCCACTTCCAATGATGGGCATACACGCACCATTTATATATGCCGAAGCATGGGGGCATCCTCCCGCAAAAAAGTTATGCCGCACACACATGGTCGGACTTTTCCACGGGCAAGCCTCCGTCGGAATTTCGACCGTATGTACGCGGCATTAGGAGCAAAATCGCTCCTCCGCCCCTGCTGCCCCAATGCTTCGGCATATTTGCTTTTTTTTTTTAACTGTGGTGGTGAAATCACCTCCTACAGCACTGGAGTCGCAGGGATCAGGCCTGTCTCTGCGAACGCTGCAGTTATGTGTGTTTTTGTTTTGTAAGTGACAGTGATTGATCAATACTGCACTTGGGTGGCCTGGGCTGGACGGAGGGGCAAAACGCAGGTGCCAGCAGGTATCTGGGCTGATCCCGCTAACACTGCGTTTTTGGGAACCCTAAACTGCTGGGGACGCTAGTATAGATCTGATCAGATCAGATATTGATCTGTTCAGATACTATACCACTAAGGGGGGTGTATGCTTCACGCGTGGGTGTTAGCGTTACTGGCACTAACCTGACACTGCCTGGGGTGTGACTCAGACCCTCTCTGACGCTAAAACCTAATTGATATCACCCGCCGGGCGATCAGGGGGTTAAACCTTTATTGGTTTATATACACGGCGGGTGCCCTGACACTATAAAAAGCAAACTAACTAACCAGCGTCACCCATAACACTTATATGGTGATCACTGGTGAAAGGGTTAACTAGGGGCAATCAGGGGGTTAAAACCTTTATTACATAATATATTGGGGTACCTGACGCTATAAAAACCTGCGGTGAACCTAAAAAAAATTACCAGCTACCGATCTGCATCACCGACACTAAGACAGCGTTTAGAAAAACGATCGCTTAGCGACAGTGGTGATGGGGGTGAAAGGGTTACCTGGGGGGCGATCAAGGGGGTTAAACCTTTATTAGATAATATATTGGGGTACCTGACGCTATAAAAACATGCGGCGAACCTAAAAAAAATTACTGGCTACCGATCTGCATCACCGACACTAAGACAGCGTTTAGAAAAACGATCGCTTAGCGACAGTGGTGATAGGGGGTGAAAGGGTTACCTGGGGGCGATCAAGGGGGTTAAACCTTTATTAGATAATATATTGGGGTACCTGACGCTATAAAAACCTGCGGCGAACCTAAAAAAAATTACCAGCTACCGATCTGCATCACCGACACTAAGACAGCGTTTAGAAAAACGATCGCTTAGCGACAGTGGTGATGGGGGTGAAAGGGTTACCTGGGGGGCGATCAAGGGGGTTAAACCTTTATTAGATAATATATTGGGGTACCTGACGCTATAAAAACATGCGGCGAACCTAAAAAAATTACTGGCTACCGATCTGCATCACCGACACTAAGACAGCGTTTAGAAAAACAATTGCTTAGCGACAGTGGTGATAGGGGGTGAAAGGGTTACCTGGGGGGCGATCAAGGGGGTTAAACCTTTATTAGATAATATATTGGGGTACCTGACGCTATAAAAACCTGCGGCGAACCTAAAAAAAATTACCGGCTACCGATCTGCATCACAGACACTAAGACAGCGTTTAGAAAAACGATCGCTTAGTGACAGTGGTGATAGGGGGTGAAAGGGTTACCTGGGGGGCGATTAAGGGGGTTAAACCTTTATTAGATAATATATTGGGGTACCTGACGCTATAAAAACATGCGGCGAACCTAAAAAAAATTACTGGCTGATGATCGGCATCACTGACGCTAAGACAGCGATCAGAAAAATGATCGCTTAGCGACAGTGGTGATAGGGGGTGAAAGGGTTATCTGGGGGGTGATCAGGGGGTTAAACCTTTATTAGGGGGGGTTAGGGGGCTACACTGGACCTAAGACTAAACTTTGGTGACACTTTTACAGTCACAAATGTCACTGATTGCAGTGATCACTAAATAAATGGTCACTGCAATCAGTGACACTGTGACTGGGGGCTGGGGGGGTGATCTGGGGGGTGATCTGGGGTGTCTGGGGGGGCCTGGGGGGGCGATTTATGTCCCTATGTGTCCTGGTGTCAGTGTAGTGTTGTGTGCACTGACCTGATGTCTTCTCTTGTACGGCGCTCGGTATATGTGAGCGCCGCACCAGAGATGACATCACTTCCTCCTGCTCCCTCTGTCTGACACAGACAGAGGGGGCATTTCCATTCGCCGGGAGCGATCGCGAGGGGGTGGCCAGAAACGAATGGCTGCCCCCTCATCCCGGAACGCTCCCGGACACTTAGCCACCGCTCACTGTATAGGAGGGGGGTCCGATTGGACCCCCCAACTATACAAAGGCAATCACGTACACTCTACGTGATTGTACCTGTCGGTGCCATTCTGCCGACGTATATATACAGTGAGCGGTCGTTAAGTGGTTAAATATCGTACCTGGGGGGTGTCTAAAGTATGCCGGTGAAGTGGCACGTGTTTCCCTTGTTTAGAACTGTCCCTGCACAAAATTACATTGCTTTAATGTAATATCTGGTCCTGGCAATATGGATGAAAATCATTGAGAAAAATGGCATGGCTACCCCATCACCCACCCCTACCCCAGCCCATTACCAGCCCCTTTGGGTCTTGTTTGGATATTAACGGGAACCCTGCACCCAAAATAAAAAAAGGCCCTATATATTCTGAACAGCAGTATACAGGCAGTGCAAAAAAGACACGGACTGTAGGTTTGTTCTTAAGTACAATCTGTTTGTAATTTGGAACAGGTAAATTTTTTAAGTGTAGCTCCAGCCAAAAAATCTATTTTTAAGCTTTTTTGGAGAACATAGGTAAGGGTTATCACCCCTGTAACATTTGTGTTGCTGTCTGTGTACCTGTTCAGAACATTTCACCTCACTTTCCATCCCAATAACAAATGTTTTTGGAAAATTAGTTTTTTGTTTTTCTTGTCAAATTTGTTTATTAAATTTTCAAAATTACAAGCATATACAGGTCCTTCTCAAAAAATTAGCATATTGTGATAAAGTTCATTATTTTCTGTAATGTACTGATAAACATTAGACTTTCATATATTTTAGATTCATTACACACAACTGAAGTAGTTCAAGCCTTTTCTTGTTTTAATATTGATGATTTTGGCATACAGCTCATGAAAACCCAAAAATCCTATCTCAAAAAATTAGCATATCATGAAAAGGTTCTCTAAACGAGCTATTAACCTAATCATCTGAATCAACTAATTAACTCTAAACACCTGCAAAAGATTCCTGAGGCTTTTAAAAACTCCCAGCCTGGTTCATTACTCAAAACCGCAATCATGGGTAAGACTGCCGACCTGACTGCTGTCCAGAAGGCCATCATTGACACCCTCAAGCAAGAGGGTAAGACACAGAAAGAAATTTCTGAACGAATAGGCTGTTCCCAGAGTGCTGTATCAAGGCACCTCAGTGGGAAGTCTGTGGGAAGGAAAAAGTGTGGCAGAAAACGCTGCACAACGAGAAGAGGTGACCGGACCCTGAAGAAGATTGTGGAGAAGGACCGATTCCAGACCTTGGAGGACCTGCGGAAGCAGTGGACTGAGTCTGGAGTAGAAACATCCAGAGCCACCGTGAACAGGCATGTGCAGGAAATGGGCTACAGGTGCCGCATTCCCCAGGTCAAGCCACTTTTGAACCAGAAACAGCGGCAGAAGCGCCTGACCTGGGCTACAGAGAAGCAGCACTGGACTGTTGCTCAGTGGTCCAAAGTACATTCGGAAATCAAGGTGCCAGAGTCTGGAGAAAGACTGGGGAGAGGGAAATGCCAAAATGCCTGAAGTCCAGTGTCAAGTACCCACAGTCAGTGATGGTCTGGGGTGCCATGTCAGCTGCTGGTGTTGGTCCACTGTGTTTTATCAAGGGCAGGGTCAATGCAGCTAGCTATCAGGAGATTTTGGAGCACTTCATGCTTCCATCTGCTGAAAATCTTTATGGAGATGAAGATTTCATTTTTCAGCACGACCTGGCACCTGCTCACAGTGCCAAAACCACTGGTAAATGGTTTACTGACCATGGTATTACTGTGCTCAATTGGCCTGCCAACTCTCCTGACCTGAACCCCATAGAGAATCTGTGGGATATTGGGAAGAGAAAGTTGAGAGACGCAAGACCCAACACTCTGGATGAGCTTAAGGCCGCTATCGAAGCATCCTGGGCCTCCATAACACCTCAGCAGTGCCACAGGCTGGTTGCCTCCATGCCACGCCGCATTGAAGCAGTCATTTCTGCAAAAGGATTCCCGACCAAGTATTGAGTGCATAACTGAACATAATTATTTGAAGGTTGACTTTTTTTGTATTAAAAACACTTTTCTTTTATTGGTCGGATGAAATATGCTAATTTTTTGAGATAGGATTTTTGGGTTTTCATGAGCTGTATGCCAAAATCATCAATATTAAAACAAGAAAAGGCTTGAACTACTTCAGTTGTGTGTAATGAATCTAAAATATATGAAAGTCTAATGTTTATCAGTACATTACAGAAAATAATGAACTTTATCACAATATGCTAATTTTTTGAGAAGGACCTGTATTGTCAATAAACATAGTCACTATAAATAGTAGCAGTTAAGGAGAACACAAATTAGATATTTATGTCAAGCTCCAGTGATTTTTGAAGGCAACAACAACAGAAGAGGAGAAAAAAAACAGTAATTTAAGTTTAACATATGTTGACCATTATCTGGAGACTTGCTAAAATATATGCTTAGTGTTGAATTTAGTAATTACAAACCAGATTTAGTAATAATATATAACATGTAAGGTAATATAAGGATTTATAAAGAAAAAATGAAGGGTCATAATTTCTCGACCTCATATAATGTTATTGTAATATATAAGGTTTGTATTGTTTCAAAGGAGCTCTAAAGCTGAAATATACTGATAAATAAAAAACATAAAAAAAAAAAAAAATGTTGCTACCATTTTTGCATATAATAACAATATATGCTAAGAAAGAAAAAACAACAAAAAAAGAGCTAAAGAGCGAAGATAGAAGAGAGGGAAGGGTAAGAAGAAGAAGAGAAAAAAAATTAAAATAGTAGGTAGAAAAGGTCGAAAAGGTCCCCGGGGTATCTTATAATGTTGGTCTGATAATATTAGTATATTAAATAGCTATTAGTAGTTATATTACCAAGGTCTTAATAATGTGATTTCAAAGTTGGGAGGGAAAAAATTAGTCACCCAAGGATTCCAAATTTGTATTTTTTATTGAAACAAGGATTGGTGATAAAGCATCAGTGGAGAGGAGACACCTTTTTCACATATTAACTCTTACAGGAGAGAATTTGCCTTCCTAGGGGTAGATTTCCTCTCACTTCCTGTTGTCTCCTTCCGTTTGCAAGTAGGAGTCGTTTGTAAGTTGGATGTTTGAAAGTAGGGGCCTCCCCTATATAGTCTGCATAAATTTGGCCCTTAGGTGTTGGTGTTGCCACAACACTGTAAGCCCTCACAGTTACTCTTGGTGGGTGCTGGAACGTCCTGCTGTCAACTATTATATCAGGAATTGTATTTACATGCCACTGTTGAACAGTGGTAGGAAAAATTGGGCCTTTGGTGGTGGTGCTGGTGCCACAACACTGTAAGCCCTCACAGTTACTCTTGGTGGGTGCAGGAATGGGCCCTGCTGTGAAATATTAGATCAAGAATTGGGCCTTAGGCACTGGTGCTGGTGCCACAACACTGCAACCCCTCACAGATAGTGTACTTAGAGCACAGCAATGAGTCCTGTTGCAAAGTATTGCATCATAAATTTAGGCTTTAGGTGAATGCTATGCAAAGCACACAGTAGTACACTAAGTGAAACACTGACTGTCTGCAGCTAGCACAATCACCGACCTGCCTGTCACAGTATAGAGAATAACTGTATCCAGGTGAGCTTTAGGTGATCTCTATGCAAAGGACACAGTAGTACACTAAGGCCCCTTTCTTTTTTTTTTTTATTTAAATCAGGAAGGCCGGTCCACCCGGACCACAGATACAGAGATAATACACTTGCAAGACATATCACAGTCGCTCGTACATATTTCCCACATACAAAAAAATATGACATAGAGTTCAAAGGTGTAGGTCTGGCTCAGGACATCCAGCAGGGAACTGTCCCGCCGGAGACCTCGGTAAGACCGTTCCTGTGGGATGTCGACATGAGTGTCCAGCCGATGGAGGCAGGTGCCTTCCCCGTGTCCATCGGGCACGGCCTCACTACATTTTCTATTTTTCCATAATAAAGAAAAGAAAGATCAGAAGTATAAGAGTAAACTTAGAATACAAAAAGCCAGAATGTAGTTCCAGAGATTTAGGCCCCTTTCACACTGAGGCGTTGAAAAAATGCAAAAAAATAATGACATTTTTTACCGCGATTTTACAGCTATTTTACCGCGATCGCGGTAAAAATAGCGCTAACGCCTATGCTTTTTTACCGCAATTTTATCGCGTTCGCGGTAAAAACGCATAGGCGTTAGCACTATTTTTTAACATAACGCTTATGCCTATGCGTTTTTACCGTGAATCCCATTAATTTCAATGGGGATAGGCGTTTTTACAGCGCTATTTTATGCGCCCTAAAGTTGCTCTAAAAAAGCTGTTTGCAGAATTTTTTTCAACGCCCAGCCAGCAAAACGCCTCAATGTGAAAGCCCTCAGAGATTTCACATTGAGAATGCTGGGGCAGGATTATTTCAGGCGTTATTACAGCGCTATTTTTACCGCAAAAACGCGGTAAAAACGCCTCAGTGTGAAAGGGGCCTAAGAGTGGGAAAGAAAACTGGTATAACATAGGGGGTAACAGGGAGTGTTGGAGAGAAGGTAGGGACAGGGGTCCTCGAACATGGATTCCGGTGCGCGGACTGCACAGGTGCAGGCGCTCATCTACAGTAGGTGTGTGATGCGGCGGAAGAGCAACAAGGAATGGAACGGGGGCGAGAGCAGTCGTCAGGTCGGTACAGGCAATCCTCTGAGGCGCTGTCCCTCATCGGAGTATTTAAACATATCCCACAGCCGCCATGTCTTGGTATATGTTTCCTGCCGGTTTTGGTCGGTGAGGATCAAGTCTTCCATCCGGCCAATGTCATCCACTTTGTGTAACCATTGAGCAATGGTCGGTGGGTGAGGGGATTTCCAGGATAGTGGAATGCAGGCCTTGGCTGCGTCCAAGAGGTGTCTAACCACTGATTTCTTGTATGTTCGCATCAGGGTGTCCGTCGCGTGGAGGAGAAAATAGTCCGGATCGTCCGGAACCGGTCGATCCGAGAATTCCTGGGTGATACGACGGACCTCTCCCCAGAAACTCTGTAGCAGAGGGCATGACCAAAATATGTGCAGGAGGGTGCCAGTCTCCGACTGGCAGCGCCAACAGAGGTCTGAGGAGGTAGGGAACCTTATGCTTATGCATGAGGGCAGGGGTCCTGTACCACTGTATAAGGATCTTAAAGTTAGTCTTCTGTACTTTGGAGCATAATGAGGACTTATGAGTAAGTATGATGATTTGTAGTTTCTTGGTATCAGTGAAATGGCAGTTCAAGTCACCCTCCCATTTGGTCAAGCACGGGGGGAAGAAGTCACTCGGAGGCTCAGTCAGTATGGCATATGTCAGTGATAGTGTGTGGGGAATCACCCCAGTCCCCGTACACATTTCCTCCATGGGTGTGAGCTGTTGCCTTGAGTCATTGGGGGGGGGGGCGGGATTCCGTCGAGGAAATGGCTCAATTGTAGAGCTCTCAGGAAGTCTAATTTGTAGGGGCCGCTGGGGTCTGACAGTTCCGTGTGTGTTTTCCAGCGACCCAAAGCGCTAAAGTGGGATGCCTGGTATAGACCCTCGGCTCGAAGTTCACGGAATTTTTTATCGTGTAATCCCGGTCCAAAGTGGGGGTGTCCGATCACGGGTCTCAAGGGGGAGTCTTGGGGAGATAGACCATATTTTGACAGCAGTAGCGAGCAAACCGCGGCCGTATTGCCTATCAGAGGGTGGTGTTTTCGTTTAGGTGGTAAAGCCGCTTGGCACCAAGGTACCCTGCTCAGGAGCACCTCACATTGGTCCTGCTCCAGCTGCGTCCACAACTTGGAGTCGGTGTGTCGGCACCAGTCCAGCAGTCTACTGAGGTGTGCCACATGATAGTACGTGCGCACGTCCGGTAATGCCAGGCCTCCGCGCAGTTTGGGGAGAGTAAGCATTTTCCTGCTGAGGCGGGGATGCTTCCCCGCCCAGAGAAAATGGGAGAGGGAGTAGTTCACACGTTTGAAGAAGTCACCCGGGATGTGGATTGGGAGGGCTTGGAGGAGGTAGAGGAGCTTGGGCAGGATCGTCATTTTGAGTATGTTGCTGCGCCCCAGCCAGGACCGCCACTCCAGCCGTCTAGTAGTTTTTGGACTTCTTTGAGTAGTGGGGGGAAGTTAAGCTTAAACAGTTGGGGTAAGGAGGCGGGTATATATATGCCTAAATACTTTAAGGCCGAGTCTGTCCATTTTAAGTTAAAGCTGTTCTTGAGTCTCACAAGCTGTTGCTGCTGGATCCCAATACCCATGGCCTCCGACTTAGACAGGTTGATCTTCAAATTGGAGATTCGACCGTAATTGTCGAACTCCCGTAGGAGGGCTGGTAGGGATGTCGAGGGGTTTGCCAGGGAAAACATAAGGTCGTCCACATACGCGGAGACCTTATGTCGTGATTCACGGGTCCCTATACCTGTGATGTTCGGGTTCAGCCGGATATTAGGCTTGTGCAATTCGTTTCGTAACAAATCGAAATTTGTCCAAATTTAGCAACTTTCGGACATTCGGAAGCATTCGAATTTCCGAACAAAGCAATTACAAATAAAACCGAATCCGAAATAAATTATACAGCAAAATAGCGAATGCCCGAATGTCGTCGGCATAATTCGTTATGAAAAAAGTTACGAATGTACGAATCCATTCGAAGCACAATAACACTCACTCTGCTCTCTGCTTCTCCCTCACCATGCTGAACTCCCTCTCAAAATGGTGTACAGGGGCGGAGGCTATAGCCGCATGAAAAAATGAAAGTAAAATACGAGATTTTGAATCCATTCGAAGCACAATAACACTCTGCTCTGCTCTCTGCTTCTCCCTCACCGTGCTGAACCCTCTCAAAATGGTGTACAGGGGCGGAGCCTATAGCCGCGTGTAAAAAACGAAAGTAAAATACGAGATTTCGAATTGTTACAAATAACCGCTATGTATTTAGAAAAGTACAAATCCATTCGAAGCACATTAGGCATAATAGGCAGCGTCGTTGTGAGAGAGACACGGAAAATTACGAATCAACGAACCCAAAAAAAGTTACGAAAGTAGGAGTTGTGTCCAGAATCAACGAAAAACAACGTACTCTACCGAAAGTACGAATTATAAAGCAACAAAAAATTCAACGAAAAATGTCGCTTGCGAAAATACGAATTAGTCCGAACACGAAAAATCCCGTCTAGCAAAATTACGAATGATTACGAATCAACGGGACCGGAAAGAAACGAACCGAAACGGAACAAATTTTTCCGTTGTGCACAAGAAGCGAACCGAAACGGAACAAATTTTTCCGTTGTGCACAAGTCTACCGGATATGACACAGGAAAGGCTCCAGAGTCAGAGCGAAGAGAAGGGGAGAGAGGGGACAGCCTTGCCTGGTCCCGTTTGTGATTGGGAATTTCTCCGAGAGCACTCCGTTCGCTCTCACCCTGGCCGTGGGCGCCGTATAAGCTGCCGCCACCCAGCTCAGCATCTTATTCCCCAGGCCAACGTGTTTCAACGTATCATACATGAAGCTCCAGCTGACTCGGTCAAACGCCTTCTCGGTGTCTGTACCCAGGAACAGACTTGGCGTTTTAGTGCTGGCCGCTATATGGAGTAGGTTGAGTACCTTGGTGGTGTTGTCTCTCGCCTCCCTGGTCGGGACAAAACCCACTTGGTCCAGGTTTACGAGGTTTGGGAGGTATTGTTGCAATCTGGAGGCTAGAATTTTGGTGAAGATCTTAAGGTCAGTGTTCAGAAGGGAGATTGGGCGATAGCTCCCACATTGGGTCGGGTTTTTGCCCTCCTTAGGGATGACCGAGATGTGGGCCTGCAAAGTGGTGTTATGGAAAGATTGCCCAGTCCCAAGGTCGTTGTATAAGGTCACCAAGTGGTGGCCTAGGGAGGGGAGTAGGGTTTTATAGTAGATATTGGTAAGTCCGTCTGGGCCAGGGGCTCTGCCTGGTTTAGTGTTTTACAGGGCCTCTTGAATTTCGGACAGTGTTATGGGCTCCTCTAAGAGGTTCCGATTCTCTTCCGAAAGAGAAGGCATCAGGGATTGCTTCAGGTATATCGACGTAGCGTCGGGGGGGAGTGGAGTCGGGGTCAGGTTATATAGGGAGCTATAATAGGACCTAAACTCTTGCGAGATCTGTAATGGCAGTGCTTGTTTCTGTCCAGTACTGGTAATGATGTGCGGGATGTAGGTCGCCAGTCGTTGTGTTTGCAAAGTTTGAGCCAAGAGCTTCCCGCATTTGTCCCCTGATTCATAAGTTTTCCTCCGACACACACGCAACGCCGCCTTGGCTTTGAACAGTAGGATATCAGTTATTTGGGAACGGACAACGTTGAGGTCGGTGCCAGTCTGGCTAGTCGGGGACATCTTATGAGTCAATTCCAAGGTGCACAATTTGGCGAGGAGCAGGTCCAATTGGGCCATGCGCGCTCGTTTTAGTCTAGCCCCGTGCTTGATGAGAAGCCCCCTAATCACGGCCTTGTGGGCCTCCCATACCACCCCGGTGTTGCTGTCAGGGGTAGCGTTGGTGTCAAAGTAGTGTTTAATTTCCCTGACAACCTCTGTCAGAACGTCTGGGTTCTGTAGCAGGCCTTCATTGAGTCGCCATTGTGGGTTCTGTCGCAGTGGATTGTCAGATATAGCGTATCGCATACCGATCGGTGCGTGGTCAGACCACGTGATCGAGTCAATGTAGGTGTCTGTAATCGCATGAAGCTGCCCGTGGGGTACTAGGAAGTAATCTATGCGCGAATACACCTGGTGTGGCTTGGAATAGAAGGTGTAGTCGCGTTCTCCCGGATGGAAGAAGCGCCAGGCGTCTATCAGTGTCGCAGAGTGGAGAGCCAGTCCTATACGCTTACGCACGTCCCATGTCGTAGATGAAGTCCCGGAGGAGGTGTCCTCAAGGGGTATCAGGGGGATGTTTAAGTCTCCGCCCACTATAAGCTGACCTTCTGCGAAGCGCATGAGATGAGTCAGTCTCCTCTTTAGGAACACGTCCTGGTGTTGGTTAGGTGTGTAAAGATTTGCTAAGGTCACCTTCTTGTCCCCAACCAAGCCTTTCAGAAAAAGGAAACGGCCCCCTCTATCCACCTGAGAGTCAAGCAGCCGCCAGGGTACTCTAGCGGAGATGAGAATAGTTACCCCTCTGGACTTGGCTTCAGTATAATTGGAGTGATAGGCTAGGGGGAAGTGCCTGTTCTTAAGTAACGGGAGGTTGTTCTCCCGAAAGTGAGTCTCCTGCAGCAGGACGACGTCCGCCCTCCTACTGCGCATATCGTGAAGTAGCATTCGCCTTTTTTCTGGCGTATTTAGGCCTTTCACGTTCAGGGAAAGTATATTGAGGACATCCATGCTCGAGGAAAGTCTCCGTACCACAAAAACCAGTAGGGGAATCAGAAAATAAGAATCAGAAGGAAAAAAGAAAAACTTTAAATGTAGGAGAAAAATCTGATCAGGGAAGGGAATGTGTAAAGTGGAGAGAACGAAGCTGGCTCCTAGAGAGCCGCGGAAAATTAGAAGACCGGTACTAGAGCGTACGGCAGTGGTGGGGAATATAATTCAGCCCAAACGGCTGTGGCACTCGCCAGAGAAAACCCTGGCGATGGAGCGCAAACCTAGGTGGGAAGGTGGTTGGACAGAGCCAGGAGGCGAACTCTCTGCTTTCCCCACCCACCCCCGGCAAAGTACAATGTTAGCTAAACAGGTATCAGTATGGTAAACAAGGTAAAACAATCGTCAAACAGCTGTATAATGTCAAAAATACAGGAAACAGAGCATGACAAGAAAAACGCAGAATATATTGTATAACCACGGCAACAGGAACAGTGCAAGTATTGTTACCGGCATAAGATGCAGGATCGTAGTGCAATATCTATTTGTAGCAAACTCCCCATCCCCGCTCCATATGTAGCCCACCTCCCCCGATCTCCCGCTGGGCCTGTGTATTTGTATACAAACGGGAAATGCAAGCCCCTTAGAAACCAGTCTAGATGGAGGGAAGCCCCCGTCTCCGGCAATGCAAGAACAACCCAGGGAGGCAATATAGTGAGGGATCAAAGTATGAGGGTGGGGAGACAGTATTTCAGTAGGTGTCCAGGCATGGCACGGTGACAATCGGTCCCAAGTGGTTCCCCACCCCCTCAGGTCTCCTCCAGGCACAAAAAACAGCAGCAGTACCCTCTCTTTCAGTGCAGGGCTCCAGATCACCCCTCCCCCTCCCCCGGGGTGGAAACAGTTCAGACCTCTCCCGACCCTCTAGCAGGCGTGCAACCAGCCGGTACCCCCCTGACCCCTGTCAGAAGCCAGGTGGGTAGCACTGTAAAGGTCTGTGTGGAGGTCAGCTTGATTGGTGGCCCTGTACCTGGCCGTGTCTTTTCAAAAGGCCCTTGTGTGCAGATCAAAGCCGCTACAGGGTCAGGAGGTCGCAGACAGTCACTGGAAGGCCTCCAGGGTATCTGATATCGCCGGCCACGGGAGGAAGGTCAGCGGATCCCCGGAGTGTGGTGGTGGGGAAGGGTCCCTCTGGTCATAGTGAGGGGTGCTGCAAGGCCGCTGTGCGGGGGAGATGGGGGGTTTCAAATACAGAAAAGGGCAGTCACTCCTGGGCAGAGCTTCCACAGATAGATGAAGTCAGGGTGATAGCATCCCCGGCCAGCAGCTGAAGAGGCGAGCATAGGGGGGCAGATGGGGGGGAGACAAATCAGGAATGGGAGACTTTGTGGTTACTCACGTGTCGCCCCTCCAGAGCCGGACTGCTGCCTTCATCTGCCACGCTGTCGCTGGCGGGGTGGTAGAGGTCCGCGTTGGGCCGAGGCGCCGGACCGTCCCTGCTGGCGCGGAAGAATCTGCAACCAGTCCGGGATGGGGATCGGCTCTGCATTGAGGAAGCGGAATAGGGCTGGTAGGTCCGCCGAGGTCTGGAGTGTAAAGGCCTCACATTCACCTCGGAAGGTTCCCGCGAGGGGGTATCCCCATCGGTATGTGAAGCCGCGTTGTTTAGCTAAGTCCAAAAGCGGGCGGAGCAGGGCCCTACGGCATAAGGTTGATCTGGACAGGTCCTGGAGGATCCGAACCTGCGACCCGCTCACCTCCACGTCGCCATGGTCCCACGCGCGCCTCAGGATGGCCTCCTTCTGGGAGTAGCGGTGGAGCCGGCATATTATATCCCGCGGTTTACTAGGGTCCATCGGCTTGGGGCCTAGGGCTCTGTGCACCCTATCCAGAATTATGTCCGCCTCGGGGTTGTCCAGCACAGTCCGGAAGATCCCCCGGACAGTGTCGCCGACGTTCTCCATCTCCGTGGACTCCGGGATGCCTCGGAGCCGCAGATTATTGCGGCGGCTCCGGTCCTCGATGTCCTCGACATGAAGCTGTAGCGCCACCGCGGTGTCTCGGTGATGGTCTCGTGCTTGCTCCAGAGCTGACACCCGGGCCTCCAGGGATGACACCGATGTTTCTCCCGTCGCTACCCGATCTGTGAGGGAGGACACTTCACCCCTCACCTCCTGGATATCCCGCCTGTGGGTCTCTTCCAGGCGGAGGATCAGGGCCTCAATGGCGGTCTGAGTCGGGAGGGCCTGCAACATCTCCCTGATCTCCTGATCCAGCAGAACGGCCTCCGGCGGGTGGGGTGATGCCATTGATGCCATTGCTGCTCGGCAGTATTCTGTGCGCCTTTCCGAAGAGAGATCGGGCGGTGATGGGGTGCCCGGTAATGGCTCCCCAGAATCTGTGTCTTGGGCCTGCTGCGTGGCTCCGCGTGCTGGGCCTTGTGGTGCCGTCGCTCTGGCTCCGGGGGAAACCTCCTGTAGGAGCTTGAAATAGCGATGAATTTCCCCAGAATTCTTGGCAGAAGGAGTCCCCCTGGATGCTGCTCTGGTCCTGTATCTTTTAGTGGTGCTCATACCGGTTAAAAGGTATTATATGCCGGGGCATGAGGGTTCAGGCCAGGAGCTCTGAGAAAAAGCTGCCTCACTCCGCCATGTCCAGGCCACGCCCCACTAAGGCCCCTTTCACACAGGGGCGGTTTGCAGGCGCTATTGTGCTAAAAATAGCGCCTGCAAACCGAGCCTAAACAGCGGCTGCTGTCTCTCCAAT
This sequence comes from Rana muscosa, assembly GCA_029206835.1. Taxonomy (NCBI): domain Eukaryota; kingdom Metazoa; phylum Chordata; class Amphibia; order Anura; family Ranidae; genus Rana; species Rana muscosa. Next base: position 133,930,269 of record CM055120.1, read on the forward strand.
GTGAAAGCCCGAGGGCTTTCACACTGGAGCGGTGCGCTAACAGGACGTGAAAAAAAGTCCTGCTAGCCGCATCTTTGGAGAGGTGAGAGGAGCGGTGTGTGTGTTTACCGCTCCTACACCGCTCCTTCCCATTGAAAGCATTGGGAAACCGCGGTAATACCGCCGGCAATGCGCCTCTACAGAGGCACATTGCCGGCGGTATTAACCCTTTTTCGGCCGCTAGCGGGGGTTAAAACCGCACCGCAAGTGGCCGAATACCTCCGCAATTCCGACGGTATAGCGCTGCTAAAAATAGCGGCGCTATACCACCACAGCACCCACCGCCCCAGTGTGAAACCAGCCTCAGTGAAACACTGAGGCTGGTTTCACACTGGGGCAGTGGGTGCGGTGGCTATTTTTAGCAGCACTATACCGTCCTGTTAGCGCACCGCTCCAGTGTGAAAGCCCTCGGGCTTTCACATTGGAGAGACAGCAGCCGCTGTTTACGCTCGGTTTGCAGGCGCTATTTTTAGCACAATAGCACCTGCAAACCGCCCCAGTGTGAAAGGGGCCTGACTGTCTGCAGCTAGCACAATCACCTGCCTGCCTGTCACAGTATAGAGACTAACAGGAACGGATCTATCTAAACTCAATACAGTGTATAAATATATATACAACACCTAGGATGCATATATATCCTCTACACACTGTAACAGCAGCTAACTGACTCGCCTGCCTGCTCTATCTAACTCAATATAAATGACACTGTCTATCTCTCTGAAACTGCCTCTTTCATAAACGCCAACACACTACACAAGGCCGACTTCCAGGCGGCCTTATATAGTGTGGGGCGTGTACAAAACCCCCTGAGCCATAATTGGCCAAAGCCACCCTGGTTTTTTCCGCGCTGTGATTGGCCAAGCATGCGGGTCATAGTGCATGCTTTACCAATCATCAGCCAGCAATGCACTGCGATGCCGCAGTGAATTATGGGCCGTGTTGCGCAACACAAATTTAGCACGAACAGACCATAAAGTTCGCTCTTCGTCGAACGATCGAACGGCCGATGTTCGAGTCAAACGTGTGTTCGACGCGAATGCGAAGCTCATCCCTAGTTGTGACAAAGGAGGTGGGGGTTGGGCAAAAAATGATAAGTACGCTATACAAATTTTAGAGAAAATTTCCTCCTAACAAGCTTCAGCCGCTAAATCATCTGCCTGTTATAAAAAGGAAATCTGGGAGGGCTATAGTAATAAGTCAAAAGTGTGTATACTGTGTGTATATATATATATATATATATATATATATATATATATATTCTACTCAAGATTTTACATTCGCCTAGACTTCTTTTTAATTTAGGCTAGAGCAATAAAATGAAGGAAAGAAAACCTTTAATTTTAAATGGCAAGTGCATGTGAATTTAAATTAACAATCCAGAAAATTGAAACTGTTTTGCTGCTGTTGCTGGATATTGGCTGTTCTTCACATGCCCTTACACTGACTATTCCCTCTTTGTCTGGGAGGGTTTTTATATTATTATTATTTTTATTATTATTATTTTTATTATGGCCTATTTTATGCACATCATAGTGTACTATAAGAGATCCGTTTCAGCTGGCTGAATTTTCTCTATGGAGAAAAAGCTCAAAATTGAAGGAGTGATAAATTCGTATTAATTTGGTTTCTGAAAAAATATAATTGGTGCATTCATTATATCTACTTTAGGTATAATTCAAGTGGGCTGATTTTATGCATGTTTTTCATGCACTCTACCAAGAGTTTATTGCCTGATTCTAGAAAGCTCTTTTCTACTTTTGACTTATTACTATAGCCCTCCCAGATTTCCTTTTTATAACAGGCAGATGATTTAGCGGCTGAAGCTTGTTAGGAGGAATTTTGGAATATACTTATTAAAAATTATGGCAGACATTTTTTTACAGTTTCTAACTAATGTACTGTACACATATAATCAAAATAATTTTGAAAAATAATATTGCTCATGATTTTACTAGTTATGATTAATGCAAAAACACAGGAGGAAACAAAGTGATTAACCTAGGAAAGCAAAATTAGATTTCCCCCCTAACTATTATATAGCATGAGTAAAAAACCTATTAACTGCATAGTTTGGTAATGGTCTGTAGGCAGAGTTTTGTGTCGTGAGCAGAAAAGGATATAGATAATTGCCAAGATCAGGGTGTATGTGAAGATGAAAGGAAGCTAAATTACATCTATACTATACTGGATTTAAAGCATATTTAACATATAAAAAGACTTTGAAAGTAGAAGGTATAAGTGAATACAGCATCTTCTATAAGAACATGTGCAAAATAACACAAAATCACCTAGCTTAAAATGAACCTAAAAATAATACCACTAATTAAAAAGGGAATACAAAGCACAGACAACATTTTTGAAGAACACCTTTATTTTAGGAATAAGCATAATCCTATAAAAGAGAAAGGTAGGAATGAGATATTTAAAGTTTTATCACACACCTATTGGACCAAGCACCACATTCATTCTGATGAGTTTTCTAGTGACATATACAATGGCAGATTTACCATTAGGCACAGTAAAATCATGCCTAAAGGTTCAAAGGTAAAAAAAAAAAAAAAAGAGAATAGTTCCACTCTAGATACTGACCATAACTGTTTTTGCATTATCAGTAAAAATTGTCATCTTGTATAAGGTTATTTTCATATCCTTCCAATATTCCAAGCTAGGTAAAAAACACGGTAGCTCATTGAATAGCAAACAGGGTAGACCAGTCTGATGTAACACACCTTTTCAGCTCTTTTAAAATCCTTTCCTTTGTGGCTCTCAGAATTTGATGACATCTCAGAGCCACAAAAAAGCTGGTGCTGGAAGCCTTCCCTCTGCCATATGCTGTGATCACAGTCCTGAACTAGGAGCAGGTAGTTATATAATGCTCAGCATATGTGACGCTGACTGCAGGTCCTGCTCTGATTAATGTCAGAATTTTTAAGTATCTCAACTTAAGGACACCACATCTTTTTTAGTAGTGTCCCTTGGAGGAAGAGTTTTGTGCCTACAGGCACCAGTGATAGAAATCCAGCACTGAACATAATGATTGGAATCATTATCCATATGGAAAATAATCTTTGCTAGCACTGTTTTCTTAAGACAAAGGAATTAGATGTGTTATAGATTATGATCTTCAAACTGAATACTATTGTGGTACCACAGAGGATCCCTTTCTCAAAGTAGAAGATTTTTCAATCACAGTGCCCTGTGTTAGTGATAAACCATCATGTTGTTATAGGAACTGTGAATCCTAAAACTTTAATTCCTTTGGGATGTAGAAGATGTGCTGGAGTAGATAATTTTCCGACAAGGTGAGGAAAATACCATACTTTGTTTCGCCAGTAATGAAAGTATTAGTATATTGTGAAAGTACAATATTTAAACCTATTCTACTCCTGTATACCTGCATGCTGTTTGTTCGGTACACCTTGTGTGTCCAGTCAGTGGTTTGCCACAATCTACTGATCCACTGCCAGTATTTGGCCATCAGCCATTCCAGTATATGCCAGGTTTGCATACCTATACTCCAGCCCATCCCCTGACCACTTCCACACTCGACCTGGTTGTCAGTCCATTGGTGTTACTTCAAGCCAATGATCTGCAGCTTACAGTAGCCCTAGAAGCCTGCTGGCCTGGCCAGTTGGGCCCCCCTCACCCCTTGTGGTCCTTCTGGAAAGCAGTCATGTACCTGCGCTTGGTTTTTATAATTTGCGGCTAAATACATGCCCATACCCAACACAGTCCCAACATCCTTGTGTCTATACATGAGCATTCCTGAAAAAGAACATAAAATCCCTAGTCTCTAAATGCATCAAATGTATCTGTAGTTTATGTTTAAGGTCATGTTCCATCACAATTGCTGCATTCATTTTATACTGTATTAGCTGCCCTCATATTTTTAACGCATTTATGTATTTATTGTATTGCTGTTTTTGTAAAAAATATATAATTTTTATACAATCACATTGTGGAGTTCACTTTTTCTGCAGTGCCAACTATAGTCCCTTGTTCCTTTTTGGAGGGTATTCTGTTTCTCTCTTTTTTGGGGACTATGACCATGTAATGTAAATATAAACCAAAAGAGTGCACAAAACCATGTGAAAACCAGTCTGTGACTAAATAAACAGTACCTGTGCACAACAAAATACATTTTTGCTGTGTTTACAGCAATAAAAATAATTTTTAGATACTCCCTTAGGATGTCCTACTGCAGGAATAAGGCACATAGAAGCAGGACTTGCAGCCTTTTTTTTAATGTGTTTGTTTTTAATCTGTGATATTTGGGAGCTAGGATATTGGCTGTATTCCAGAAGGAGAAATATGTGGAAGCATACAGTGTGCTTGGTGGGGTTTAACCCTTTTTGAGCTTTATAACACAGAGATCATATAAGTAAGAAGTTGGTACTTTTGATGGTTTGAAGGTTGGGAGCACTGAATGCTTGATTTCAATGCATGTATTAGCAGCCCTTTGGGCTATTTGTGGACATAGGATTTGGACTTTATGTTTTTACTTAAGTTTTATGAACAATTGTATTTGTTAACTTTTATATATAAGTTTACATTTGTACAATCAGGGATTTTTTGTTTATTTTTTATTGATGTAACTACAGCAGAAATATACTGTATTTTGTTGTGCACAGGTATATTCAGTCACAGACTGGTTTTCATGTGGTTTTGCGCACTGAAAAATTCCTGTACCCAGATATACATAGTGCTGCAATTTTGAGGTATACTAAGCGCATTCAAATTTCTGTTTTATGTATTTAGCTCATGGAATAGAAATGCTTGCCATAGATGTATCAATGGTTTTTCCATTTTATTTTATTTGATCTACAGCTGGCCATACACTAACAGATTTTTTGAACAAATTTTTGTACAAACATTTGTATGAAAATCTGTATGACATTTCCAATCAATACATTTAGTAGCTTCAAAAAACATTTGTTTTTAACATTTGTTTTTGGACTGAATGGACTTTCCCAAACGAAAACCACATTCACTGTTAGAAATTCATTCATTCAAGCAGTGAAAGTTTCAGCCAATCAGGGCACAGAGTACTGTCAGAGTCATGATTGGACACTGTCATCATGACTTTATCCAATCATGGCTCATTCCCGCCCCACAGTATTATTTGTATTCTTTTTAATGGCAGCCATTTTCAGTGTGATTTTGGCGCGGAGAGAGATAGAACAGGGCTCTGCTATTAGTTAGTTAGTGTGCTCTACTGTGCTATTTTGCTTTGTCAGTGTAGAATATTAGTTTAGTGTCAGTCTAGGGATAGTGTGAGTGTAGTGAGGAGGACCATCATTCAGCTTTGCATAGTGTGCAGCTAGAGTAGGGACAGCTCAGATAGTTTTACTGTACTGTAGTGTAGTGAGACTGTGTCATTCATACATACAGTGCCTTGCGAAAGTATTCGGCCCCCTTGAACTTTTCATCCTTTTGCCACATTTCAGGCTTCAAACATAAAGATATAAAATTTTAATTTTTTGTGAAGAATCACCAACAAGTGGGACACAATTGTGAAGTGGAACGAAATCTATTGGATTTTTGAAACTTTTTTAACTAAGAAAAAAATGAAAAGTGGGGCGTGCAAAATTATTCGGCCCCCTTGCGTTAATACTTTGTAGAGCCACCTTTTTCTGCGATTACAGCTGCAAGTCGCTTGGGGTATGTCTCTATCAGTTTTGCACATCGAGAGACTGAAATTCTTGCCCATTCTTCCTTGCAAAACAGCTCGAGCTCAGTGAGGTTGGATGGAGAGCGTTTGTGAACAGCAGTTTTCAGCTCTTTCCACAGATTCTCGATTGGATTCAGGTCTGGACTTTGACTTGGCCATTCTAACACCTGGATATGTTTATTTGTGAACCATTCCTTTGTAGATTTTGCTGTATGTTTGGGATCATTGTCTTGTTCGAAGATAAATCTCCGTCCCAGTCTCAGGTCTTTTGCAGACTCCAACAGGTTTTCATCCAGAATGGTCCTGTATTTGGCTGCATCCATCTTCCCCTCAATTTTAACCATCTTCCCTGTCCCTGCTGAAGAAAAGCAGGCCCAAACCATGATGCTGCCACCACCATGTTTGACAGTGGGGATGGTGTGTTGAGGGTGATGAGCTGTGTTGCTTTTACGCCAAACATATCGTTTTGCATTGTGGCCAAAAAGTTCAATTTTGGTTTCATCGGACCAGAGCACCTTCTTCCACATGTTTGGTGTGTCTCCCAGGTGGCTTGTGGCAAACTTTAGACGGGACTTTTTATGGATATCTTTGAGAAATGGCTTTCTTCTTGCCACTCTTCCATAAAGGCCAGATTTGTGCAGTGTACGACTGATTGTTGTCCTGTGGACAGACTCTCCCACCTCAGCGGTAGTTCTCTGCAGTTCATCCAGAGTGATCATGGGCCTCTTGGCTGCATCTCTGATCAGTCTTCTCCTTGTCTGAGCTGAAAGTTTAGAGGGACAGCCAGGTCTTGGTAGATTTGCAGTGGTCTGATACTCCTTCCATTTCAAAATGATCGCTTGCACAGTGCTCCTTGGGATGTTTAAAGCTTGGGAAATCTTTTTGTATCCAAATCCGGCTTTAAACTTCTCCACAACAGTATTACGGACCTGCCTGGTGTGTTCCTTGGTCTTCATGATGCTCTCTGCGCTTTCAACAGAACCCTGAGACTATCACAGAGCAGGTGCATTTATACAGAGACTTGATTACACACAGGTGGATTCTATTTATCACCATCAGTCATTTAGGACAACATTGGATCATTAAGAGATCCTCGCTGAACTTCTGGAGTGAGTTTGCTGCACTGAAAGTAAAGGGGCCGAATAATTTTGCACGCACCACTTTTCAGTTTTTTATTTGCTAAAAAAGTTTAAAATATCCAATAGATTTCGTTCCACTTCACAATTGTGTCCCACTTGTTGGTGATTCTTCACAAAAAATTAACATTTTATATCTTTATGTTTGAAGCCTGAAATGTGGCAAAAGGATGAAAAGTTCAAGGGGGCCGAATACTTTCGCAAGGCACTGTACATTAGTTTAGAGTAGGGACAGCTCAGATAGTTTCAGTGTAGTGTAGTGAGTAATGATGAACCCCAAAAATCCCCCCAAAAATCCATACCAGACCCTTATCCGAGCACGCAACCTGGCAGGCCATAGGAAAAAAGGGGGGGACGAGAGGTCACATGCCCTCAACATGGGGAGGATGCTTTGGGGTCTGACCAAAGCCCCATGTTAAATGCAAATTTTATAGTCACATCTGTGAGGTTGCTGGGTTTTCATAAGAGGGGTCAGACAACCAAAATTGAAAGCCTGTAGGGAATATAGCTGTCTCTGTGCAGAAACAGTCACACCAAATACTAGATGGGGGTGATCCTTTGCACTGTGGTCTCTGGATTCTGGTCTATTTGCAGAAGTGAAATCTTGAAGCCCTACAAAATTGTAAAGTGGTGTCAGCAAGGCACCTGTCAGGAACTTTCAATGCTCATGTTCCATGGCAGCTGCTGGTGTCATTCCAGCATCCTGGTTTTGGCTGAGCTGTACTCTCCCTGTTTGACTGCCCACTTGTAGGGTGATTGATGTAGACACAGCCTCTGTTTGGAGTTTAAACCTGTTTTACACCTACCAAGCCCTTAGCATCATGCTTGTGATAGAGGTTGCTTCATGCTCACTGTTTTGCCTGCCTTGTTCCTGTACCTTTGACCTGAAAAATCAAAAAATCTAAATGTCCAGCGATGTGAATCCACGTCGCCGACGACCGGAAAAAAAAAAGCCGCAACAGTTCCGCCTTCATGGGAGGCGGTCGCCGAGTGACGCTTCTCCCGCCGTGACAGCTGTTATATAGCTGAGGGCGGGCCACCCGGTGACGTAAACGGGGTAACCCCGCCCCCTTCTGACGCCACGGGGAAACCACAGGGACATTTTTTAGTAAAGGACTTGTCCCAATCTTATCTTATCTCTTATCTTTTTTGCCATTTTTGACACTTTTTTGGTGAAATGGTAGGGGTACAATGTACTGGTTACCAATTCAAATGGGGGGGTGGGATCTGGGGGTCCCCTTGTTAAAGGGAGCTTCCAGATTCTGATAAGCCCCCCACCCGCAGACCCCCACAACCACCGGGCATAATAATGAACATCTTTTAATGTTAAATCCATGTATGCTATATAATTTGTATGTGTAAATCTAACCTGTTATTATTACCTACCTCAGAGGCTCCTGCTCTCAAGTCCCAGCTCCCCCTCCAACTTCAGTTCTGTAATTCATGCAGTGCCATGAGGTCACCGTGCACCTATCCCCCATCCAAGCTCATCCAGCTTTGGAACTTCATATGCGGAGTTCCGCAGCCAACCCTCTGCCACATTTTTTATAGACAGCCACCATCCACTGACATTTACGGACAGTATGTAAATCGGCCGATCTTTACAAACTGTCTGTAAATTTACGGCGGTTGGCAAACCTGGTGCCAAGTGCAAGGTAGATTTTTACCATCGTCATACCAAAATAACTGAGGGCTTGAGGAATAGCACAAAATCCCACTACATAAAGTGCCTTGAAAAAGTATTCATACCCCTTGAAATTTTCCACATTTTGTTATGTTACAACCAGAAACATAAATTTATTTTATTGGGATTTTATGTGATAGGCCAACACAAAAAGGCACATAATTGTGAAGTGGAAGGAAAATTGTAAATGGTTTTCAATTTTTTTTACAAATAAATATCTGAAAAGTGTGGTGTGCGATTGTATACTTTGTAGAACCACCTTTTACTGCAATTACAGCTGCCCATCTTTTTGGGTATGTCTCTACCAGTTTTGCACATCTAGAGAGTGACATTTTTGCCCATTCTTCTTTGCAAAATAGCTCTAGCTCTGTCAGATTGGATGGAGAGCATCTGTGAACAGCAATTTTCAAGTCTTGCCACAGATTCTCAATTGAATTTAGGTCTGGACTTTGACTGGGCCATTCTAACACATGACTATGCTTTGATCTAAACCATTCCATTGTAGCTCTGGCTGAATGTCTAGGGTTGTTGTCCTGCTGAAAGATGAACCTCCACATTCTCAAGTCTTTTGCAGACTCTAACGGGTTTTCTTCTAATGCCGCGTACACGCGATCGGAAATTCCGACAACAAAACCGTGTATTTTTTTCTGACGGAATGTTGGCTCAAACTTGTGTTGCATACACACAGTCACACAAATCTTATCGGAAAATCCGAACGTCAAGAACGCAGTGACGTACAAGACATACAACGAGCCGAGATCAATGAAGTTCAATAGGCAGTTCGGCTCTTCTGCTTGATTCTGAGCATGCGTGTTTTTTTGTGCATCGGAATTGCATACAGACGATCAGAATTTCCGACAAGAACTTTTCTTGAGAACCCGCTCTCAAATTTTTGTTGTCGGAAATTCCAACAGGAAATGTTCGATGGAGCCTACACATGGTCGGAATTTCTGACAAAAAGCTCACATAGAACATTTGTTGTCGAAATTTCCGATCGTGTGTACGTGGCATAAGATTGCCCTGTTTTTGGCTCCATCCATCTTCTCATCAACTACGACCAGCTTTCCTGTCCCTGCTGAAAAAAAAGCATCCCCACAACATGATGCTGCCACCACCCTGTTTCATGGTGTGTTTAGGGTGATGTGCAGTGTTAATTTTCTGACACACATAGTGTTTTGCTTTTAGGCCAAAATGTTCAGTTTTGGTCTCATCTGATGGGACTTCTTATGGCTTGCTTTCAACAATGCCTTTCTTCTTGTCACTCTTCCATAAAGGCCAGATTTGTGGAGTGCATGACTAATAGTTGCCCTTCGGACAGATTTTCCCACCTGAGCTGTGGATCTCTGCAGCTCCTCCAGAGATACCATGGGCCTCTTGGCTGCGTCTCTGATTAATGCACTCTATGCTCGGCCTGTCAGTTTAGGTGGATGACCATGGCTTGGTAGGTTTGAAATTGTGTCTTTCCATTTTCAGATGATGGATTGAACAGTGCTCCGTGAGATATTCAAAGCTTGGGATATTTTTTTATAACCTAACCCTGCTTTAAACTTCTTCACAACTTTATCCCTGACCAGTCTGGTGTGTTCCTTGGCCTTCATAATGCTGTTTGTTCACTAAGGTTCTCTAACAAACCTCTGAGGGCTTCACAGAACAGCTGTATTCATACTGAGATTAAATTACACACAGGTGGTCTCTATTTACTAATTAGATTACTTCTGAAGGCAATCGGTTCCATTAAATTTTAATTAGGGGTTTCAGAGTAAAGGGGGCTGAATACAAATGCACACCACACTTTTCAGATATTTGTTTGGAAAAAAAATTGAAAACCATTTATCATTTTCCTTTCACTTCACAATTATGTGCCACTTTGTGTTGGTCGATCACAGTGATGGTGAACCTTGGCACCCCAGATGTTTTGGAACTACATTTTCCATGATGTTCATGCACTCTGCAGTGTAGTTGTGCATCATAGGAAATAAAGTTCCAAAACATCTGGGGTGCCAAGGTTCAACATCACTGGTCTATCACATAAAATCCCAATAAAATATATTTATGTTTTTGGTTGTAACGTGACAAAATGTGGAAAATCATAAGGGTATGAATACTTATTCAAGGCACTGTACAGTTCAAGATGTGGATGGCAACATTACTCAGAACGCTGAAGCAGTTCTGAAGGCAAAGGATTGCTCTGCTCCTTATGTGATTCTTGATTTAAATATATTGTTTAATCTCCTATATAAATTTCAATTTTAGTGATGCTACTGTTGCTTGGAATAGTAACTCTTCTAGCACATACTAAAAAAATCAAGATAGGTTCAAATATATTTAATATTGCACATGATAGACAATTCATGGTAGATTGATTTTACTTTTTGTTAGAAGTAAAGATTATTTAGACTTTTAAGTTCTTCCTTAAAACAAAATAAGATAAATTCAACCCCATGTTATCATCCAGCTTCTAAAAAACCTTGAGGCAAAGTACCAAAACACTATACATTTACCTTATGTTATAGCACAGTTTGTGATATAGTTTATTTACTGTAATATGTGGTGAATAATGCTTTAATTAGATCCCATAGAAATGAAAACTAGTAAGCCATTAGTAAACACAACTGCAATATAACAGTCAGTTTGTGTGCAGAACGAAATTAGTTCTGTGAAAAATGACTTACTTAACAGAGGATTGTGTTTTAAATCTGTTAACTGATTTTGTATTTATACTTTGCGGTTATTTTTTCTTGATGCTTAGTTGGGCCTGCTGGAGGGTCACAAATAATTTCATAGGCTACTTGGATTGATACATGGAATGTGCTGTTTAGATTTTTATATATTTATATTGTTTGCATAATAACAAAACTTTTATCAAAAATGGCGATTTGGCAGCAGCAGGCAATGGGCCTGATTTACTAATATGTAAAGTGAGTTGAACTAAAGTATATATAAAAAGCCAATCATGTCAAGTAGAATTTAAAAAAATAAAATTTTCCATGACAGCAATATGATGTCTGAAGTCAACACAGGTTCACATTCCTGCACTTTACTTCCTTCGCTTAAAGGGTAACTCCACTTTTGTGGAAAAAAATAGCAAATAAAAACCATATAATATAGAGTATACAATTGCAACACAAGTCATATAATAATTGAATGTTATTAAAAATGACCTTTCCTTTTCAATCTGCAGCTATGTAATTTTCTATGAAATGCAATGCAATATGGCAACCTGGAGGTGTTCTGTACACAAAGTATGTACAGAGCACTCCCCAGATATGTAATTTTCTGCTTGTGTGATTGGCTTACTGATTTTCCCAGAAGTCTACACTAAGATACAAGTCAGATTTCAGGCATTCCCTGCAATAAAAATTTCATTTTTGGTGACATACTCCCAATAGAAAATCACGTCTAAAGGGATGCACGCCCATTAGCTTTCCTCATTAGAGCATTGCAGGTGCAGCATTAGACTCACTTATGGCCATGGACACAGACAAACACACAGGGATTTCTTCATAATAACAAAAGGTAGGAATCTGTAACAAAGTTTGTCAAAATCCTTGCAATGTACATAGATCACACAGAGGGGAAGGTTTTTTTTTCTCAAAAAAAAGTGGAGTTACTCTTTAACACTTTTAGTAAATTAGATTTGGTGTCTGAGGGTTTCAGTGACTTGTCATTCAAGAATATTATTTAAATACAGTATAGTCTATACTTTTCAGGGGGGAAATAGGCCTCCTCTTTGGAGGCTCCCCCTTTTTCAATGTCAAAGTGTCACAACTCGATTGACATGCCTAATAGCCTCTCCCTTTACTGTATATAGGATGTTGTATATTGCCACATGGCTCTAGTGCAGTCTGGGTGTATGGATTGGCGCTTTCCTCATATTTCTCAAACATTAGGTCCTCCTGGTAAGCAACTCTCTTCACATATGTTTGCTCTTTTGTTCTTTTAGTTTTTTTTTTTGTAGCATTAAAGTATCATTGGGCAATACACTTATGTACTGTAGATAGTATTTATTGGCGTATAACACTCACTTTTTTACCCTGAAAATAGAGGGTAAACTGTGCCTGCGTGTTATACGCAGGGGGCTGTGGAAAGTTTTTTTCCTGAAACCTCCGTCTTAAAGTTAGGGTGCGTGCTATACGCCTGTGCGTGTTATATGCCGATAAATACAGTATATAACCTTTTGAAAGAGCCAACAGCTCTTTTCTTTTTTTCATGTGTCAGAACCCTGATTAGAATGGAAACCTTTTCTGCATACATTCAAGTTATATCATCTCCACCTTTTAACAATCTGTAAGTGCCCAAATAGTATACAGCCCATATGCTAAAATTAGACTTTGTAGAGATAATGATATTTTTGGAAGTCATATGTTGATATTGTTCGGTCTCTATCTAGCTGGGATACCTACAAGGGTGTCCTTTGTACTTCCTTGAGCCTACACCGTGAGACCCACACTGGTGAGCACACTGACTCTAGCAACTTTTCTAATGATTTTGAGTGTCCTCATAAAATGTAGTCTTTAGTATTAATATTATTGTTGTTTTCATGATTATTGAGATATACTTATCGTATATACTCGAGCATAAGCCAAGTTTTTCAGCACATTTTTTTGTGCTGAAAGTGCCCCCCTCGGCTTATACTTGAGTCACCTGTTTGCGCCTTATCTCCTGGACTTTGGGGACCTGGTACCGGCCGGCAATATGGCCCCTGGACCCCAAGTGTGCAAAGTTTGTTGTCCGGGGGACCTACAGCCGGGGAGCATCGATTTTTCAAAGCCGGGCACCCCTTCCATAGACTCCCATGTTAAATGGTAATTTCTCTGGTGATTTTGGGGACCCGGTACCGGCCGGTCGTAGGTCCCCTGGACCCCAAACTTGGCACACATGTAGCCCCTTTTCTTCTCTACAAGTGTGCAAAGTTTGTTGTCTGGGGAACCTACGGCGGGGGAGCACCGATTTTTCAAATCCGGGCACCCTTTCCATAGACTCCCATGTTAAACGTCAGTCTAGTCATGTACACAGTGAGGCGTGGACACAGTGAGGCATGGGCACAGTGAGGCATGGGCACAGTGAGGCATGGACACAGTAAGGAATGGACACAGTGAGGCATGCACATGGACACAGTGAGGCACAGTGAGGCAAGCAGATGGACACCCTAGGCTTATACTCGAGTCAATGCGTTTTCCCAGTTTTTTGTGGTAAAATTAGGTGCCTCGGCTTATATTCGGGTCGGCTTATACTCGAGTATATACGGTGTGTGTGTGTGTGTGTATATATATATATGATGTTTCTATATTTCGCCACCGTATTGAACCCCTGATGAAGATCTTTATAATTTGAGAATTGAAACGTGTCAAAGTTTATTTACCATTTGATGGCATCTGTCATTGCCTGTATATGATTCTTTATAGTGGTTTCATTTTGTTGGATACACCGCCATCATATTTCTTGTTTTTATTTAGTCAGTCATGACTGTGGTTATTTAATTATGTATGAATAAAATATGTAATTTTATTGTTTTATAGCTGTTTATATCGGTATTTGTATAGTGCCCCGAAAAATCCAATCCAAGAACCTTTCAATTCTTACTAGTAGTAGGGAATGCAGCAATATTTGTTTAGCCTGGCTGGATCATATACAGTATGTATACTCTATGGGGAATAGTGGTGAAAAAATTAATACACATTTTTTTTTGTTTTGTTTTCCTGGCCCAAGTTATTACACACATTAATTACTTATGGTCACGGTTTTCAACGCTTGATTTATTGTGCAGTAGAAGCCACAAATAGACAACCTAAGGGGAGTGTAACCACATATACAGTAGTTACCTTATATCAGCACCTGGTTCAAAGCAATAGGACACTCTATATCTGTGCAGAGCCTAGGTGCCTCTGTACACTACAGAATAAGGAATCAAGAGCAAATATACAGCGGTGTAAAAATATATATATATATATATATATATCAATATGTGACTAGTATCAAAAAATGTATGTTACCATAAAAGCTGCAGTTTTCATGTGAGATATACACCGTAAACAATAAATCAAAAAAATAAACTCCACTACTTAAATAAAAATAATGTTAATATTAATGAGTGAAAAAAAGTCTATATGCATAGAAACGAACAAATCCAAATAGTGATGTGAAATCCGAAAGTCTCTTAATCGTGGATATTGACACCAAAGTATCATGAGAGATCAGAGACACCTCCACCTCATAAAATGGTCGCTTACCTGCTCCTGAGACCTCTTATAACGGGAGGTCTGATACACCTGTGGCTTTACATCCAGCCAGGGCCTTTGATCCTCCAGGGA